>OX383933.1:27893106-29250964 GCA_947532085.1 Elegia similella | reverse complement strand
ACCAACCAACCAACCAACCAACCAACCAACCAACCAACCAACCAACCAACCAACCAACCAACCAACCAACCAACCAACCAACCAACCAACCAACCAACCAACCAACCAACCAACCAACCAACCAACCAACCAACCAACCAACCAACCAACCAACCAACCAACCAACCAACCAACCAACCAACCAACCAACCAACCAACCAACCAACCAACCAACCAACCAACCAACCAACCAACCAACCAACCAACCAACCAACCAACCAACCAACCAACCAACCAACCAACCAACCAACCAACCAACCAACCAACCAACCAACCAACCAACCAACCAACCAACCAACCAACCAACCAACCAACCAACCAACCAACCAACCAACCAACCAACCAACCAACCAACCAACCAACCAACCAACCAACCAACCAACCAACCAACCAACCAACCAACCAACCAACCAACCAACCAACCAACCAACCAACCAACCAACCAACCAACCAACCAACCAACCAACCAACCAACCAACCAACCAACCAACCAACCAACCAACCAACCAACCAACCAACCAACCAACCAACCAACCAACCAACCAACCAACCAACCAACCAACCAACCAACCAACCAACCAACCAACCAACCAACCAACCAACCAACCAACCAACCAACCAACCAACCAACCAACCAACCAACCAACCAACCAACCAACCAACCAACCAACCAACCAACCAACCAACCAACCAACCAACCAACCAACCAACCAACCAACCAACCAACCAACCAACCAACCAACCAACCAACCAACCAACCAACCAACCAACCAACCAACCAACCAACCAACCAACCAACCAACCAACCAACCAACCAACCAACCAACCAACCAACCAACCAACCAACCAACCAACCAACCAACCAACCAACCAACCAACCAACCAACCAACCAACCAACCAACCAACCAACCAACCAACCAACCAACCAACCAACCAACCAACCAACCAACCAACCAACCAACCAACCAACCAACCAACCAACCAACCAACCAACCAACCAACCAACCAACCAACCAACCAACCAACCAACCAACCAACCAACCAACCAACCAACCAACCAACCAACCAACCAACCAACCAACCAACCAACCAACCAACCAACCAACCAACCAACCAACCAACCAACCAACCAACCAACCAACCAACCAACCAACCAACCAACCAACCAACCAACCAACCAACCAACCAACCAACCAACCAACCAACCAACCAGCGTGTACATAAAATGTAATTCCATTTATATTTAAGATTTAACTCGTGTCATCCCATAGAATGAAAAATCAAAGTATGTCTCTGTCTAAAAAATTCTTAAGAAAGGCCTTTGTTGCAGTGGACCTACGGCTGCCATGATGATGAGGGTGAGATATTAGAATTGTATGGTTTTTCCAAATAATAATGTAGGTAATTTTCATTAAGATTCTAAATGTTTCTGTCGTGATAACGTCTTATAAATAGATGAACACCGGCTGCACGCACAAAAAATATCACGTTCCAGAGCAGCGGCATCAGCGCAGCAGTAGTAGTGTCACGTATCTATCTCTCAACGTCATCACGTAAAATTATCGTCCATAAGCCGACTACAATTTTTATAGACAACAATTTATAATGGTTTCTGATTACAATTTTTATTTTCTTTAAATGCTACAGTACGGCAGACGAGCAAGCGGGTCATCTGATGGTAAGTGATCACCGCTGCCCATGGACAACTGCAACACCAGGGTGTGATAAGAGCGTAGCCGGCCTTTCAAGAAAACATAGACTCGTTTTGAAAATATAGCCTACTAGCTTTCCCTCGCGGTTCCGCCCGCGTCAATGTCGATCCCTCGGAAACAGTACTTTTTCCCGGAATAAAATGTATGTCCCTCTCCATTTCACGGACAACGGGTAAACAAAATTTAATGACGATTGCTTCAGCAGATAGGGTGCAAAGGCGTCATAAATAAACAAAAAAAAAAAAAAAAACCACTTTCGTATCTATAATATTGTAATTATATATAAAAGTTACGAATTTACGATTGGGATGTATATGTAGCTTTGTAGATAATTAAGCATTCTAACGGTAAAAATGTGACTGTATCCCTTACAAACATACAAACACCAAAAAACATTAATATTTCTTCTTTATGTTAGTCTAGATAGTCTTGTAGTCTAGACTAGATGATGGCTTTTAATACCAATATCGAAATGATCGATTTAAGGGGTGTCTTCCACAAGTTGGCCCAATGAACACGAAGTATTTTCCAGTTCTATGACTTCTGAAGTGGCTCTACACTTCTAGTAAATATGTGTTTATACCATGAAAGTCTTATCATTTAATACATTATTTTTTGTTAATGATTCAATTCAGTTCTAAGCAGCCTAGTATTATTGTATTGATCGAGCGAGCGCGAAGCGCGAGAGGAGCGTCCCCGTTTCAGCTTGGGCGTAAAACAAAATGTGTAAAAGTGTTTTATGTACGTTTATTATCTACTACGCAACGGATTTTGATGCGGTTTTTTTTAATATATAGAGTGGGTCGCTAGTATTAGTATATTTAATGTCATTGTGTCCGCCTGTCCCGGTTTCAGCTATTATTGTATTGATCGAGCGAGCGCGAAGCGCGAGAGGAGCGTCCCCGTTTCAGCTTGGGCGTAAAACAAAATGTGTAAAAGTGTTTTATGTACGTTTATTATCTACTACGCAACGGATTTTGATGCGGTTTTTTTTAATATATAGAGTGGGTCGCTAGTATTAGTATATTTAATGTCATTGTGTCCGCCTGTCCCGGTTTCAGCTTGTTGTCCTCTACAAGTCGCATATAACAACCAATTCTTATGAAGCTTTGTGAGTATTTCTAGGATCGATTATTACATATAATTTTATAGTCGGTTCAGTTTTTTTAGATTTAAAAATGGCGGATCTTATCATCAAAGAACTAAGCGCTACATTATGGTGATCTTTTATGATTACATCGTACAAATATTTTCTGTCAAAAGAAATATAAAGACGAGGACCGCAGGGCAGGAGGAGCGCACGCCGCCGAGCCACACCAAAGGTACGCGACCGCTCGGACATGTCTAAATAACAAGCTGCTGACCGGCCAGGGCTCAGGGCCTGCTGTACTGTATAATTGTAGGCGTTATATATGAATATTAAAATGTTTATATACTAATTATCCAATTAGCTGTAGGTTATCATTTCCAAAACTTCACGGAATAGGTCTTCGGCCGCGGTTCAGGATGTGCCCAGGGAAGGTTGGCATCAAAAAGGAGAATAATTAAATTTTAGCACGAATGCTGTTATAACGGACTCCAGACGTCGACGCACCACCACTAAGGAAGCAACCAGGAAAAGGCTCAGAGGAGGAACAGGAATCATTCACCAAACTTCTTACTGATTTTGTATACGTGCCTACCTTTTTTAGCTGCCACATTAGTGCTTGTCAATCCAAGTCACACCCGACTAACAGTTTCCTTAAGAGCTGAAGTGATTTTCATGCTGAGGTTAGGGGCATCGAACCGTTCGTTGCTCCCGGATTCCATCACTTGGAGGAAGCCAATAAGCTATGTCAGATGCTATTAGACAGCTTATATAGCTTTAACACTCGAAAAATCTTACAACAGTGATGGCATTTGGACACATACAAAGAGCCAACCACTAACAAGTTTCTGAAAGTTTGCGTACAAGACTCAGGCCCCGCTGAGCGCTGCCGCCGGGCGCCGAGCGCGGCCCTCACAAGGCCGCGGTCGCCCCGAACTCGCTTGCCTCACAAACGTGGCCCTCATCATATATTCTGGTATCGTCAGAGTCTCCTGCATTTTGGATGCCCGGATACAGCGTGTAAATTGACCCTCGACTTTCCCTTAAAGACCTCGACTTTTTCCTGTGGGAACAACGCTGGGAACTAAAAAAGACAAACCTGACCCAGACAAACTGGCCGGGCGGCAGAATCCTCTTGTATGGAAATGCCGAATTTTGTTTTAATGCCCATATTTATGCATTAGTCCCATAGGCAAAGTTGTTCATATTAACGGGCTGTGTAAAGTCGAGGGTACATTTAAAAAGGAAATAATTCGGGTGTGTGTTTTGAGCGACGTATAACTTCACTGTTAAAATTAATAATATCAAATATTCATGAAATCCTCTTTTCATAAATTTCTCTTAAAACGCATTATTTGCCTTACTTTTATCTATCACCTCTTGGTGACTTTCTCCATTGGTGTTCATTAGAATAATTAAAAATACGATTAAACGGTACATTATCTCTCCGAGGTCCTAGCGATGCTAGTATGGCACGGCCGCGTGGCCGCTGTAACAATTAGTTGGCATTAGTAACAGCTGAGCTACAACGCAGCCAGCTTGCCGCGGCCGCTCCGAGTTGGTCAACATTGTTATGACGGCTCTAAGTGCAAAAGTTTTAACTACTGTGGACAGCATGAGGATTATTAGTTTTAATTAATGGTTACCTTATGCTAGGTACCCTTAAACTTTAAGTAGTTTAGTGTTTTCAGATAGAGAGATCAGATTTTCTTTCAAGGTTTTGTATTTCGTGATGATTAGAAAACAATACATGTAAACATAGCTGACAAGTTGGTATATAGCTGGCTTTTGCGACTGTTTTCATTCAAGTATCCCTCTGGAAAATAATAATACCAAACATTTGTTAATACAACGCTACTTTACTAAATGGCGAAGTGAAGTCTCAAAAGCTCTTTATACAACAAAAGTAACAACCGTAATTTATGAGAAAACAAAACGAAGGGGAAGTTCGAGCTGTTTTACATGTAGGGGCTCCATTTTTGAACTAGTTGTTGTTTCGATTTGACTCACGTCAATGTAATGTATATTAGTGCCACTGGATGGGATAGGATCTCGGCTGTTACGCTTAAGGAAATAGAAGAGCAAATTGTGGATCCAATTGCATACTTATGTAATTTGAGCTTTGAAACAGGAATATTCCCTAACATTTGTAAAAAAAGCAACAATATGTCCTATCCATAAAACTGGGGATAAAACTAATCCCACCAATTATAGGCCTATCTCACTCCTCAGTTCGCTCTCCAAAATATTTGAAAAGCTTGTCAACAGGAGACTAATTCAGTACTTAGAGAAACAAGGCTTACTCAGTGATAATCAATTTGGTTTTAGAAAAACAAAATCCACTGAAGATGCTGTCCTATCACTTACAACTCGGATTAAAGATTACCTAGACAAAAATGAACACTGTGTAAGAGTGTTCCTTGACCTACAGAAAGCCTTCGATACCCGTATCAATTCCTATCCTGTTGACAAAACTTGAAAATATTGGAATCAGAGGTGTAGCCCTTAAATGGTTTGAGAGCTACCTCACCGATCGAGAACAGTGGGTAAGAATAGGTAAATTTGAGAGTAAAACACACCTCATTAACGTTGAGCATGAACAGAGAGCGGTGCTTAAAGTGCTCCTATATCTAAAATATCGTCACCCAACCTTAAGTGTTTATGAAAAGGCTGAAGTACTTTCTGATAGAAAACTATATGTGTTCCAAATTTTATGTCGCTATCACTCAAGAATAGTACACTCGAACAAGTTATTCGGTTTGCAGGGCACACACGCATAATTATATTTCAATGTGCGCGTTCTGAATGGCCGCGGCCCTAATAATACGCAGGTTCATTTGTGTGGGAATCCTTTTATCTAAACACACACCAGCACATCACGTCTTTTCAACCAAGTCATTTAAGATAAACAAGTTTAATTTGTTACAAAACAACTTTTCGTAGTAAAATGTTATTCGTAATTTCAACACAAGGCATTATAGCTATGGTAGTCCAGTGGCTAAGATAACCGACTACTAATTCTTATACTATGTTATAGACCCCGAGTTCGAGTCTCACTAGGATGACTTAATTTTTGTTTGATTATTTTTTGTTGTTGTCTCATAGAAATCGTCAGAAATAAGCATTAATGTAACTTGACAATTATTTGCATTGCTACCCACAGATTAAGAGATTATTCAACTCGGGTTATATTTGTTGAGGGTCTTGAGTATTTTTTATAAGTGCACTTGTTCAATTGCATCGAATAGGAACGCAGCTCTGCTTTGAGCAATTACAGAATATAATTTTGAGTATCTTATTTTGTAAAAATCATGGAGAATACAGACGTAAGCATAATCAAAAGGACGGAGATAGTCATTTTATATGAGCAAAATGTTTCAATAAGTGAAATCGCTCGGCGCTTAATGATATCGGTAAGTATTTTTTATTACCTACATATTGATACATGAAAATTATGACTATGAATGAGCCTTCTTGTTAACTTCCAATTTGGTTATAGGTAATAGTTAATACTGCGCAGTTTTTATACCTAAAATTAAGTAAATAATAATTATTATTTTGTTTCATATCTTCCGCAGAGACGAACTGTGCAATTCTGGGTGCATAGATATGCGGACTCAGGGCACATTGACCACGTTCGGCCTGGTCCAAAAGGTGGCAGTTATACTGATGCATCACGCCGTCATCGTGACATAGTACCCAAGTAACAATTTCTTGTTCTATAGCAGTCCATAGAACGTATCTCAAACACTACTTTTGGCACTATAAAAGGCGAAAAAAGGTCGAGTAAAGCCGACTTGGCGCAGTTATATCACCAATAAGTGACATAGTAAAACCGTAGTAGTGTTAGCGGTGATAGTTTAGCTCTATAAAGTTGATATAATAGTGACTCATATGACAATTTATTGACATAAGGGGTACAGTAACGCTACTATAGTGTTATTTTATACAGTAGTAGCGTTTGTGTTACCATTATAGTGCTATTTTTTTCTATAGTAGAGTCCGTGATTCCTATACATCACAAATATTTTTCTTTCAGCATTGGCAGAGCAGACACTTTCGGTAGTTCATATTAAAGCATAAAAATCTGTGTGGATTTCAACCTTCAATGATTGTAGCGTGATAAGTTTATATTATCTTATTTTGACATTGAATAACTTGTTCAATACTGCAAAATTTACTTGCGACAAAAGTTTTACCGATATAATAGAACTAGTTTTATTTAGTATTTTTAACGCGCCTCCGGTTTATTTAGTTTTGAATATAATTAAATATTAATATAATATTAAAGGTACCTCATTTTTGTACTATAACGCGAATAGTAACTCCGTAGTCCTTATCGGCCAACTATAGTACTCATGACAAAGTTTCTGGAGCCATCTTGAGTAAAATTAGGGTTCCATAAGACTTTAGTTGGATCACGCAAACTCTTAATTTTGATTTCGGTTTTAGAGTGATGTTGTTTTCTTTTCTGTGTTTATATAAGAAAAATGCACTTACTAATGAATACTGTAAACATTTTAAGGCGTGACGATTTTATGCTGCCTGCTTTAGCGGATTGGCCTTGGGAAATAACCCATTTTATTTTACGTAAAAAATGTTTTGCCTGTGCATTATATACCGATTCATCTTTACCGAGTCTGTTGTTTATTAAATGTATGAGGCTCTTAATAGTTTGTTGACTTATATTGTAATCAATTTGTCATCATCATCAAGGCCGATTTGTTTTATTTTGTCACGAAATTTTGTTTTTATTCTTAAATAAGTACATCACAGCCTGAAGATTACGAACTACAATCACTATGGAATGAAATGAAAAAAAAATATGAAATGAAAAACATTTATTGTAATACACAATGGCACACAGAATACAAACAAAAAAAGGACAGTATAAGGCAAAAACAAAATTATAAAGAAATTATAAGGCGGTGCCATCAGTATTACAAAAGGTGACGGCACTAATATCACTGGGGTCTTTATTATTTACTTCATTCATACAAACAAAATTTTGTACGGACCTACATTGCACTGATTTGGCCCGCACTTCACTTTGATTGTTAGTATCATTTTTGGACAATGATGTTATTTGCTGATATTGTTTTTGCTCCTCTCTTCTGTACGTTCCATTGCGTTTATAATCTTTCCACGATTTTAAATCCATAATAGATATTATTATGATGAATAATAATGATGATAAACTTTTTATGTTAGCACAGTGCACAATGTACTTTTCAATGTAAAGGAGATACATACGCCATTACAGGTCAAAATTATCATTTAAAAGTAGCACTTTCCTACTTTTATGTACCTTATTTATTCTGTAAAGGTGGTGAAATGTCAGCTAGTACACTATTGCGTTTTAAAAGAACATCCAAATCCATTATAGAAGTGTTTGGCACTATAAACTATTAATAGTCTCGTCCGCCACCATAAGACTATAAAAGAGATTAAAAAACAATTAAAACACTTTTAATTGCTGTAGAAGTGTCCTTCAAATCGATTATAGAGCAAAAAATGCTCTATTTTGGCGTCGTTAACACTACTAAAGACCATGCACTATTGCAGTGATTTGTGAAACCACGATGTCGCTAAATGCTTGTATTATTAGTTATTCATCACCGCTATAACGCAATATATGTAACGGTAATCAGGGAACCCTTATAGAGCAAATAAGATACATAAAGGTGAATTCAAACACTACTATAGAGTATTATTGCTCTGTACTGGCTATATTTGAAGCTTTTATAACACCTGTCTATAATGGCTCTATAAAATGGTGAAGTAAAGCTGTACATCGACAGGTAATACAATAATGTGGCTCTATAGTTTACAGAGCAAAAACGCTTTACTAAACGCTTCTATAAAACCCGTAGGTATCGCTAAAAACCTTTATACGACGTTTACTCAACCTTTTTGTGATATAAACCTAAATTATAGGTCCAAAATGTTACTTGGGTAGCTGCACATTTGGAAGATCCATTCAAGACTACGCGTTCGACGGCAACCGTAGAGGGAGTGTCTCTTCAGACAGTGCGAAATCAATTGCGTGCTGGTGGTTTAAGGTGTAGAAGACCGGCTAAGAAAATGTTACTTAGTGATGTGCATAAGTGTGAAAAACTAAGATTCGCAGAACAATATAAAAATTTCGATTGGTGCAACAATGTTGTGATATTTACGGATGTAAAGTCTTTTAAATCGGATAAGGATGGACGTAAAATTTTGTGGCGAAAAACAGGGGAACGCTATAACGTTCTTCCATGTCGATCTAGCGGCCGACAGATATGTGTTGGAACATGGTTGCAGGTGCATACCTGCAACCATGTGGGATAGGTTAGAATTAATTATAAAAAGTCAAGGATCACCGATAGGTTATTAAATATTTTCTTTGCTTTCTATACCCCAATCTTAGATATTTAGTTTCATTCCAAAACGTTTATAAAAAAAAAAGGTCGATACATAAAAGAGAGATGTTTATTGTTATTGACGTTTTTCCGTAACGTCAATTAACATGTTTATTCTCTCACATGGCAGTAGGAAAAACGACTACATATATATTTCAGTTTAAATTATTTTGTAGAAGTATTTCTTCGTCAGCAGTATGCTATACCTATACTGACTTATGTATAAAAGACAGTTACTCAAGTTACTTATTTAATATTATGTTTAAATTATTTTGTAGAAGTATTTATTCCTCAGCAGTATACTATTACAGAGTTATGTATAAAAGACAGTTACCATTTATCCATTATTCCTATTATTACCATTTATCAGTTACAGTTACCCATTTATTATTATGTATGAAGTAATCTACTTAGTAATTATCAATGAGTTGCTTTACTATAAAATGATCCCGTTCTGTTATTTATATACCTTACTTATATTTAAATTGAATAATAAATAAAACTGTGCAATAAAAGACTATTTTTTTTTCACGTAACCTCATTTCCTTTTATGCTAATTAGTTTCAAACATGAATAAACACTGAAAAATATCGAAACAACTAATAAAAAGAACATACGAATAAAATGTATATTTTTTTCGCAAATTTATAAGCATTAGGCAGAATAGAACCAGCAACTTTCACATGACTTAAGTTGGTTCCCTAGAACACTCTGCCAATCAAGTTGCTGACTAACTCTGCGAAATTATTGATTATCCTTTGACACTAAACGTATCGTTTCGCTAGATGTCGCTAGATGGTTATGCATGAGTTGAATGAAACGAAATCATTGATTGTAAGATTTACCCACACAAGTGTTCCAAGATTTTTATTGGACGGCATATTCGCCAGTGTGATGTTGACTTGCACACGAACAAAAGGGGTGCATACCGAATACATTTGCTGACTGTACCAAGCTTACCTGTCACAAACAGAAGAATAGATCGATGTCCGGTACCGTTTACACACTGTAATATCGCTGATAGACATTTTAATGCCGTTGCTCCCCGCCTGTACAATAAACTTAAAAGGGAGGCAAAAATAAACTTAAACACAATTTAAAACTGTCTCGATTTCCTGGCTAGACACACATGACTATGATTCTCTTGAGCTTATTTTGGACAATTTGTACAATTAGTAATGGTGCCTTATGTATATAATCAAATTAATCGTAATATCTATTTGCTTCATGTACCTATAATATAGATATTATTTGTTTGTTAACCTTTATACATTGTTTACTTTTTAAATTAAAATGTGTATTATATGGAAGAAGACACTGGTTTCCGGAACACAGTGCAAACTAACTCGAAAAGAAGAGGCTTTATTGAAATTTATAAAAACAAGTGTCAATTAACGTTACTATTATTATGTTGTCTCTTACATAAGTAACCACGGACCGAAGCCCGGTCTTTTGAGGCTTGCGTGGGGAAACATTTATTTATATAAATAAATAAACTTCTGAGGCTTGCATGGGGAAACATGTCCAACATGTAGAGGCCTTGTGAGACGTTTGCTATAAAATGGGGTGGGGCACTATCCAGGTCATGACAGTAAACACACTATATTAATGTGCTGACAGACAATCCCCAGAAGATGCAAACCTATTGATATAAAGGAGCACTACTCTTAGGGCTATTGGGATGAATGGCTAATGGTTAGTATCTGGGCTATGGGTATAACTATGGCACCTGCCTGACCAATGTTGATACACACGGAAAAATAGGCAGGTGGTGACTCGCTGACTTAGTCAATGGGCCCCAGAAACGGCTGCAAGACGCAAAAATGTGCAGCAAAGGGGCAACATTAGTTGAGCGGCTAAAGGATGGAGAGGTGTCACTGGACTTTAAACGTACAATCACTTGCATCCTTATAGGGTCCCATTATGCACGCCCACTCGCCACTTATGTTTCACATCCACCCTTTGAGCATATAGCTCTCGCGACTCCACTCTGACCGGCCGATTAAGGGTTCGTACTACCTCACACTGCTTTGCATGATTGACTGTAATATCAATAATAATTTAATACTCAAGTTGAAATAAAAATGCAGCAAAGTTCAGGACTAACTCTGGTAACTATATGACTCAAAAACACGATTGCGTTAAATTTTCTCGATAGAAAAAAATTGCAAAGTTGCCTCCAAATCACGTCTAATTTACTCGGTATATAGCATTATTCACCAAATACATTAAAATTAACCTTGAAACTTTTGATTATTATTGCATTACAGATAAGGCAGCCATCATATGTTTTTCTTTTTCGAATAACCCTTGAATATTCCTAAAAAACGAAAATATCCAAAGTAGCCAACGCGTTTAGACCATCCGCGTTTGTACCGCCACGTCGCCTGGCATATGGCGGGCTCTTAAGGCAAGCCAGAGGTAGGGGTTCCTGTTACCTCTTCAACTGGTGTCCACTCCGATCAGCCATCTAAGGCAAGTCGGAAGCGAGGAACAGGGGCCTTCCCTGGGAGCACTCAGGTCCGTGAGGTCGCTACTCTCCAACAGCTCGCCACAAGTTGCCCTGCGGACTTATTATTATTATTAATTTTGTGCCCTTTTTGACGATGAGGACGCAGTATTGTAGCAAAAATTAATGTGTCTGCACCACAGAACAACAAAGAAATTAGAAATGGCAAGGAGGCGTGCGCACCGACAATGCGCTCAATCAGCTCACTTGAATCACCTAAGTAGTTTATCCCGCGATCGTCAAAGGGACAAAAGTGAGATTTACGTAAAAAAAACTAACGTGTAAAGTGAGAAGTCCTAGTAAAACTTTGACCAATGGAGGAGTTTCTACTCAATTGTGTCGCGTTAGTAGTATGCTTGAAATGAGGCGACACTGGTTTTCATAGAAATCACGTGTGATATCACTTCTAATGTGTTTGTTGTTCTGTGGTCTGCACAATGAACTTTGAGCATTCCTCAACAAAACTGAATTGTTTTAGTTGCATAATGCATATGTCAGAGTCAAATTCGTCGTTTTGTGGGCGTGTTTGTGTCCCAATTGGGTCTGTCTCGTGCTAATTAAGATTTGCATGCGAACGCTTGATAAGTGACGGATCGCATTCTGGTGGTTTAAAAAAAAGACATTTATTTCACCAAGATTTTTATTATTATTTACATTATTCGAAGTACAAAAGCACTACTTAAAAGTAAATTACGATGGCAATCAGGGCAGATCTACCTGACAAATCGACACTAAAGTAGGTGAATGTATCTGTATCTTGGGTCTCTCTGACAGAAAGGAACCACACCGCTGTTCGTCTATATACAGTAAATAAGTAAGGCTGTAAGTTGTAAGTTGAGGCAGGTCAGGGAGAAATCACAATTGTTTCACTTGAATATTTCCTCTCTGTACCGAGACTCGCGAATAAAGTGAACATACAGTAATAAAAAGTTATTGGCTAGGTCACTACGTTAACTTTAGTAGTAATCACAATTAGGCTTTGAGCAAAAACTTTCGAAGAACATATAACCGGAGGACGCAAAACAAAAGCAGCTTACTCATTGACTCCTAGCGGGTAGTGAATTTTTTAATCATTATTCGAATGGAATTTTCCAATGGTCGCGCAAGAGACCACTCTTAGAACTTCTTATAATAATAATAAAATACATTTACGCATAACGAAACAACAGAATGATGAACAATGACAAATACATATAACACCCAGTGGTGAGTCGATGCTACCGTTCAAACATCGAGCTCCGACGCTCGTTTTCATTCGAATACAAATACTCAGCACGTACGCCTTATCTTTACCTAAGTTATCGGCAGCTGCGACTCGCGACTCGCGACTCTCGACGACTGACTCCCATTCTCCCCGCAAAAATCATTAACAAACATTACTGCAGAAATGTGTGTCTGTAATTAACTTAAGTTATATGAACTTAAAGTAATAAATATACAGGGACGGAAAAATCACACAGACGACATTGAGCTAGCCCCAAATAAGTTCGAGGTATGTTATGAGATACTAACTCATCGATACTTATTTTATAGGAAATACGTATATAACTTGTCATCCAATTTTAGATTAAATAAAAAACCAGTGGTGGTAGGTACATTTCTTAAATTTTCGAAATTGTATCATTCAGTTGTATATCTGTCTTGTCCAGCGTCAGCATGATAACTACCACCACTTGTACGTCTGTAATTCTACTATCAGCACCTACTAATTTTCTATTTGGGTTGTGGCTATTTATTATAATATATTTTCCTACAAGTTGCTCCCCCTTGCAAGAACGAGGCCCCGGACGTTTGCCACACAAAGGCCGCCTTTGGCCGCGGGAAATAATGCCTGTTGATAACAAGCAGTTTGTTTTTCTTCTCCCAAGAACTCGTTAACTCGTGTTGTTGTAATTACAATAACCTTATTACAGTGAACGAAGCTCGCTTGAGCCTGTTCGTGCGTCTTTGTTTTCACCTATTAGAAGTTATCAAGCCCAAAAAATAATATGTACTTTTTTGGCTTAATTTAAAAGTAGAATAGGTATTTTTCGAACCATTAGAACGGGTCCAGGACTGGTTTTTGTATTCTTACAAAATAGCGGGCAGGTATCGATGTACAACCCGCTACATATCAAACCTAACCATTATGAATTATTTATTAGTTTGAATCTGGTTTACTACAAGTGTTATGATTCATAAGTCGCTTACCGTAACTATATTTGTTAAATAATTTTAATTATTATATATTATACTGAGAATTATTTAAAAATGTGTCACGGTTACCCTATATTTTTCTAAAGTCACATAATTTGAAATAAAAAAGGTCTAATGTTCAAGTGTCACTTACACCTCAAGAAAAGTTCCGTCTTGGTGGAAAGTAGCCTACGTTCACCCTATACCTAAAAAGGGTGACCGCACAGATTCGTCCACCTATGGGCCTATTGCGATAACCTCCCTGCTCTCTAAGGTGATGGACTGTGTGATAAACATCCAGCTCCTTGGTTACCTTGAAGATCATTAGCTAATTAGTGACCGTCAATACGGGTTCCGCCACGGGCGTAGTGCTGGTGATCTTCTTGTGTATCTAACGCACCGATGGGCAGCCGCCATCGAGAGCAAGGGAAAAGAACTAGCATTTAGTCTAGATATCACAAAGGCTTTTGACCGGGTCTGGCATAAGGCTCTTCTCGCGAAGTTACCATCTTACGGGCTTCCTGAGGGACTATGCTTGTGGGTCGCTAGTTTCTTATCTGGGCGTAGCATTCAGGTCGTTGTAGACGGTTTATGCTCCGATATCATGCCCATCAATGCTGGCGTCCCCCAAGGATCTGTTTTATCACCTACGCTGTTTCTTCTGCACATCAACGACATGCTAAACACTAGTAGCATCTATTGCTATGCAGACGACAGTACGGGTGATGCATATGATGTAGGTACTAAGAGATTGGAAGGAATGTAGTCGGTTGCAGATAAATAGGCGCCCCCTACAATTTAAAATCGGTTGCTAGAGGGTCAATTTTATCTGCCCTCGACAGTACATACAGGCATACGCAAATAAGGAGAAAATATATCAACCGACTGAAGTTCGACAGTCTCAGCTTTTCAATTCAATTTTCACTTTTATTAATATTTAGACTCAAAAGTTAAAAGCACGTTTGTATTCACGTAAATTAAATTGTGCGGCGAGAGATGAAGACAAGATATACACAGGTGCTCAATACGAGGCGCAGTGGCAGACTGACTGAGGAGCGAGTGGCTGTTGCACCGCCCGCGCACGCCAAAATAAACGCGATATTTCATAAATATATTTTTGAAAGGTATAAAAATTGTTTTATAAAAAAAAATATTATGTTCATAAAGTATTAAATAGTAAAGACGTTGAAAATTTTCTGTAAAAAAAATACTTTTATAAATTATTAAGTGAAGGTAATTTCCGATCCAACTTTTATTCAAAACTAGCTTTCGCCCGCGACAATGTCGATCCCTCAGGAATAGTACTTTTTCCCGGGATAAAAGGTAGCCTATGTCCTTCTCCGCACTCCAGAAAACTTGTATGCAAAATTTCATGATGATCGGTTCAGTAGTTACGGCGTGAAAGCGTAACAAACAAACAAACAAACTCACTTTCGCATTTATAATATTAGTAAGGATTGCAGATTTCGAGGTAACTTTGACACTATTTTCTATTGAGGCAATTCGTATCAATCGTGTTTCGGTTTCTGCCAATTACTGATGATCATTATTTATTTTTCTTAATCTATAAAACTTTTGGCGAATTGGTAGCTTTTTTCTCGAATTTCTAACAAATTATTGCAGTATAAGTAAAATAGATTAGATAGACCTTATATAGTTAGAATATTATACATTATGGTCCTTCTTCTTATTGAAGAGCTTTTTAGTTCCTATCGATGGAGTACGCGTCATTTTTTTCTATTCTGTACTTTAGAAGGCTGGTGTCATGTCGTATCCAGAACTAAAGAATAAAGCATTATGGTCCACGTGAGAAAAGTTATCGGCTATAATATAAGAAAATCTACATTTAGGCTCTAACGGTAGAGTTTCTTATATTTCAACTGAACACATTAGTTTCACAATAAGATTAAAACTAATAATGTTTTGGAAGGAAATATGTGGAACAATAGACGCCGCAAAAAAATCTGACCAGATTTTGTTCCCTTTCATTGTAACAAAACTAAAATCATTCATTTATAGCGTGGCAAGGACCTGCTGATAGTTCTGAAGATTTGTTACACAATGGACGCGGCTGCCCGAGGAAGATAAATTGTCCGGATGACACGCTAGAAAATTGTATCAATCAATCAATATTATTTTGTTTGGGTCCCATAAAAATGTTGTGTTCGAGAATATCTACTGAAGTTTTGTACAATGAACGAAAAAAAAAAAACACAAACCACCGTTCATAATGTCAATAATATTCGGCACTACGCAAAATGGCAGCCCTTGCTGAGCAATCCATTAAGAGTGACATAATAAAAAAAAAAATATAGATATATATATATACGGACAAATCACACAGATTGAATTAGCCCCAAGGTAAGTTCGAGATTTGTGTTATGGGATACTAACTCAACGATACTATATTTTATAACAAATACATATATAGATACACATCCAAGACCCAGGCCAATCTGAAAAAGATCATTTTCCATCTTGACCTGGTCGGGGATCGAACACGGTCACTCCGTGTCGCAGGCTGGCGTGTTGACTGCTGCGCCATGGAGCTAGTCAAAATTACAAATTACACTCAGTATGCAGGATAACATTAACTCAGACACGTCAACTAACTGTGCGGAAATGTAAAGTGTTAATTGCTGCGGGGTATAATGGCCACTACCATCTTCATATTTGAAGCTTAGCATGAGCAAAGAGGCCGTTTTAGACCCACTGGACACACCATCCATGGGGTACCACCACCCACCGGTAGCTCAAGGCGGCTTCTATGCTTTTTTAGTTCATTGATTTTGTACTACCATTATTATTATCAATATAAAACATATAAAGATTTTCTTTCTCATTTAAGCCTCTTCCCAGTTGCATCTTCATTAATAACTATTAATGAAGATGCAACTGGGAAAGTATGAATAGTAGATAAACAACCAACTGGTTGTTTACTCTACTATTCATACTGTATAATGAATTGGCTCAGTTTCTACGGCCGGCGTCTGACGCCAGACCTGGGTATATTATTGACACCGGTGTAAATTTGTTTTTGCACGCAATGACTTCGACAGGAAGACGCAGAGGTACAATTTTTTAGGTGTACAACCACATGCTCCATAGTAATAAAGTTTATGTTCTTACGTAATTTCAGCAGCAATACTCCTGATTTTATCCAGCAACTAAAAAAAACAGTCTCGACACACAGCACTAACAGAATGCGGACCCCTCATAAAAAGGAAATGAACTCCAGCCAATGATCCGTCAACGCGACCCGTAGCAGCCCTAATCAAATCTTGAACATTGTATCCAAAATTTGGCTGCATTTCCACAAAGTTGTTCAAGGGAGTAACGCTGCGTACTAGGAATAATTCACCAATAGTCATCATTATTTATCATTTTAGCCGTAAGAAGTCCACTGCTGGACAAAGGCCTCTCCCAAAGATTTTTCGTTTCATGGAAGGATATTGCCATACTCACCACGCTTGGTATGTAATCTATATCTGTATTTCCTATAAAATATAGTGTCGATGAGCTAGTATGTCATAACACAACCCGAACTTATGTTAGGACTAGCTCAATCTGCGTGATTATTCCGAACCTGTATATTTATTACTTTACGTATATATAGTTGGCAAGCGCAGTTTCTTTGGCTTCTTGTAATTCCGACGCTGCTGCGCATCGGAGGCATTTTTAAGCGCGGCAAGGATAAGCATTTGTTGGATTTCGGAAGGAAATGAAGTTATTTATATTAGTCGAGTCACTTTGATTAATATGGGAAAAGCAAGTAGCAGCTCGGGAGGCCGGCCGGTTGTGCCCGATGATATAACATACCGACAACTACCGGCCAAGCAGTCGAGGATGTCACCCCTGTCCTAGTAGTCACTCACTTCCCCAGCCTTACTTAGCACAGTTCTGGTGAAATACTTCTACCGAGAAATTAATTTTATGATAATTTAAGTAAAATACTTTCACAGTTTCACAGTGCAGTTTCGGTATGGTGGAAACACTCGCACTAGTGGAGTCATTATATCCATTCAATGTATGGGAACCAATATTTTTTGGATCAAAGGATGAGCCTTGGCACACTTGTTCCTTAGGGAGACTAGTGTGAAAAACACCCGGGATTAGATTTTTTTGTTAGTCTCCATAATTTTGTAGACTTGCACAAGTACTTGCATTAAAAAATATATATTTAAAAGGCCGCATTCATACAGATTTCAAAAATATAAGTTCAATCCCCGGCCAGGTCAAGATGGAAAATGATCTTTTTCAGATTGGCCTGGGTCTTGGATGTTTATCTATATATGTATTTGTTATAAAATATAGTATCGTTGAGTTAGTATCCCATAACACAAGTCTCGAACTTACCTTGGGGCTAGCTCAATCTGTGTGATTTGTCCGTGTGTATTTAAAAAAAAATGTAAGTTCTCCATAACTCTTAAACGACTGAATTTTATGAATCTTGGTAGATATACATTTAGGCGTACAGGACACAGGATAGGCAACTTATTTTTCTTGATAAGACGTGGTCCCCATACAAACATAACATAAAATGTACGTGTACGAAGTCGCGGGCACTGCTAGTACCATATATTATTATTTTTTATACTTTCGCAACGAAAATTAAGCATTATTTTGTGTGATTTTATACCAACATTAATAAAGTTATTGTCATATGCATTTTTTATAAGTAATGTGGTAACTATTGGCTGTATGACAAGTTACATAGTAGAATTAAAAAGTTTTGAGCAGCGGCCAGGAATGAATGTTCATACTCGCTTTCCTGGCCTTGTAAAGCACGACCCAAGAATTACAAACTTCGTCTTTTTACTACAAAAATGCCTACATTTCTGAGCATTTTTGAAATTAACTAATTTACTACACGGCAATAGAAAGTGATTCTTTTAAGACCATATACCACATGTTTCTATTGCGAACATTGGCATGGTTTGAACTGTATCTTATAATTGCAGTCAAATTGAGTTATCGTCAAAAGTTTGTAGTGTTCTGACACGATGTGAGATGACAAACGAGCTTTGAGCTTTTTGCAGGTCTGATGCGATGGCCAGGGCGGGCGGCTAGGGCGGGCGGCTAGGGCGGACGCGTGATAAATGCGAGCGCGTAACGACGGGTTCGCATTAGCATACTGCGGGCTGATGTCAGTCAGACTGACGAGACAATGTGCTGATAAGAAGCCCGGAAATTGTTGAGCGAACAGACTTGAAAAGACATAAGTTGGTCAGACTGTGACTCCACAATATTACTAAATATATTTTAATCGTCATTAGTATAATAATAGACAGTATAATATAAACTTTTGGTCCAGAGAAAATTTAAGATGCCAGAGTAATAGTCGCAAGAGTCAATTAAATTATCAACCCTAAAGAAAAATTACAGAGTCAAGTGTCTATCCCTATATCTACTTAGTTGTTGTATATGAACACATAAAATAAATTCACGGCTGTAGTATATACAAGGCGACTTGTAAAAGGTATATAAAGCCGTGACAAGGCCATACCCCGAGGGTTATGAAAATCATATGGCGGTGGAAAGAAACGAATATCTTGTTAAGATATTTTCCATACAAAAGTAGAAAAACATATTTTTTTTGTTTTGGTCACACCCCTAATTATGCATAATATTAGAAAGAAAAGAAAGACTCATTGATAAATTTCGTTACTCGCGGCAAAGCCCTTGTATGTCATATGTTCCTAGTACTTTGTAGACACATCCTAATAATAGCATTTATTTCTAAACACAAACACAGCTGAGAGCATTTCGAACTCTTGCTATGTTCTGCTAGCCTAGTACAATTCAGACACCTACCTATTTGTTGACACCGCGCCGGCCGGCGCGCCGCTCTTTCAAAGAAGCCGCCTTCCCTTTGCGGCAAATCGCTTTGCGGAACTTAGCAACAACATTGTTTCACAAATTTGACACTTATGTCCTTCTGTCGAAGGTTGAAAATCTGTTGCGTTCAAGAAAAAACACTGATTTCGAGTTATGAACTGGATTAAATGAAAATTTAAGAATCATACACGACACGTATCACCACTTAGATTTAGGTACACAATTCAGTTAATTTCCGGCTCAGTGTCCTCCACCACGATCTCTGCACAATTGCGTCCTCTTTTGGATTGAGCTTACGACGTTCAAAAGCATATCCGCCGGGACAGATTGAAACGCCGCAAGTATCAGCCCACGCATTTCTTGCGGGCTCTCACATTCCACGGCATACACTTTTGTTTTTATGTAACCACACAAGAAGAAATCGAGTGGGGTTAAATCAGGTGATCGTGGCGTGAACTTGCCACGCGGGAAGCCTTCGGGTTCTCGTGCGTCCAGACGTGCTCATTGTGGCAGTTAAAGAGGCCCCTTCTTGTGAAAGACGCCTCGTCTGTCCACAGAATGTTCATGGCCACCGTCGGGTCCCTCGTGACTTCGTGATTGTACCACGTGCAGAACTGAACACGAGAGATAATCACTCTTTTCGCTAAGAATGTTACCGATCGACTGACTTCCTTCCTTCCGATACAAGCGCAAGCGGCGACATCAAAGTGACCTCTTTCATCTATCCTGTATGCCTAGTACTTAATTATGGTTCCGCAATGCAATAAGGAGAAACCTTTTTTAAAGTATTTTTTCTTCATCTCGTGTAGGTAAGTTAGGTAAGGTCTTACGACCCCACATACCCTGGTGTCAGAGTTTCTAAACCGCTACAAGTGCATTTGACGTGGATTAAGTAATTTATTTAATTAGACAAAAGACTTCCAGTCTAACTGACCGTCGTGTTTACCGAAGTTTATGGACAGCAGCTGCGATATCAAAAATCTTTTGAAGATGTGAAAAATCTTACAACTTCTGTACGCAATTTTTTGTATCTGAGGTATCTGGTGTAATTTATAAATCTGTATTCTCTTTAGTGCAAAACAAATCCTATTAAAAAAAATTGTTTTTATGTGAAGAGCGAAAAACTAAAAATAATAATTCGTGATGACTTTTTTTTCTGGTCAGTGGGATTCCAACATTGCCCTTGGCGGTACGTGGTCGTTATGAGAGAACTTTATTACCCCAATGGCTGTCAGTCTTGCGCGTTAGTGCCTCGCCCACTGCCACTTCAAGGATCTTAATTAATTCAATTCATGTACGAATAATGTTTTACAAAGCAAAGTTAACATTTAGTTCATCGTTCCAGTAACAGTTAAAAAAACTTATTTATCTGATAGCAAAAAACGGAATTTTAAAAATTTAATACGGAACCAAGCCTAAAATATCAAAAAATAAAGCGAATAATGAGAGAGCGAGACAGAAAATTACGTGCATGAAGATGAATAATATTCGCAGAAGAGATAATGCATTGCATCTAGGTAAATTGTTTCTACTTTGGAAATGACATAAATGTTTTTTTGTCGTTTGAAATTTAATTGTTTATTGTTAATTCAAGCATTAATTTATGTCAAGATTTTACATACCTACGATTTGATATCAGCTGTTTTTACTTTAAATGATAGGCTTCTACTCTGTAAGAAGATTTAACTTTACCCGTAATACCAGTGACATTATGAGGATTTTTTTTATTATTATTGTTATTGATATGTAATAAAAATCAAAACCAACTAGCAAGTTTGTCAGAAAACCACGCATAATTAAATCCAATTGTTTGATTCGCCGGTAAATTATTTTTAAAAATTACGATGCAGTTTGCTGATAATGTTTTACGTAAGTATTCATTTAGTGATAATCACTAATTGACAGATTTTAAATTTAAGTGATAGTACTACCACTTAAATTAAAAATCCGTCTCTCAGAGACACAAGGATCTTGGGCAATGATTATTCGTTATGGTCGTTGTTTAGTCTTTGTAATTGTAATTTCTTAGCTTCTGGTATTCTAGGTCATTGGTCAAATGATAGTAAAAATTGTAGATTTTCGTAATGATGAATGACAACAGCTGATGCAGGGTTGGTACCTTAAGATTTTTGTCTAATTATGAAATGTTAATTAACTCGTTATTGTGACGCTTTTCTTACAAGATGTTATTTTATCTAGCATGTCGATATGATACCTTACCTACCACTTTTCGCTTTATATACCTCTTACCAGTCACCTTGTATAACGAAGTTTAAAGGAAAACTAGCAGAACTAAGAAGAGGTTACACACACACACACACACACACACATACATACACATAGTCCATTTAATGCATGTTTTATTTTTGCCTTTTGTCTACTTAGTACCTACAGAATTATGTTACTATTGTTATAGAAGAGCGGGATCTCCTAATACAGGTATATTTTTACATAAAAGGAGACCCCGAACACAAATATTGTTTATAAGAATATTTGGTACTGAATAAGGATTTTATTTATTTATTTATTATTTATAAAATTCCACTTGGAAAAGTAAAATTAATAAATAATAAATAAATAGATACGGACAAATCACACAGATTGAGCTAGTTCCAAAGTAAGTTCGAGACTTGTGTTATGGGGATACTAACTCAACGATACTATATTTTATAACAAATAAATATATAGACAAACATCCAAGACCCATGTGATTCAACTCATTTTACAATTAATTTTACAAACCAACTAATATATATTGCGATGTAGGGGGCTGTTAATGTAAGTATTTTCACTAGGGCTGAGCGATGCGGCACTGTTGATGAAACGGCGTGGAGCGAGTTTTTTTGAGAGACAAGGCCACAAAACGCGTACCTATTTATCGCTAAACCGTTTCCATTAGATCTGTTTTAAGTAAAGCTTGGAAGGATACGATGCCATCGTGTAGCTTTTAGGAGAAGCAGTTAAAATCTGTAAGCTGCATGTTTTGACAGAATATTCGCGTTTGCCAGTTAAGCTACGGTGATAGACTAATACGAGTTTATTCTATTATCAAATGGAGATATTTAGATACCATCTAGAAAAGTAACAATAAGAAGTAGAAAATTTATGTGTGCGAATGCAATGCGCTCGCAGAAAACTGGTATAAATAAAAGTCCCAATGCCAGTCCATATTTCTGCGGCGACAGGACCCCGTATTTGAGGGCGGCCTCGTTTTCAATCGAAAGTGAATAGACAGGAGCGAAAAACGCCGGCGCGTGTCGACGCGGCGGCGACGGCGACACGTTGCAGCGTCGTGTGCAGCTCCACCGCGGCGCCGCGTCGCGGTTCATTTCCTCGTGTCGCACGACGCGGTGGCCAATTTGTGGTTCAATCGCGATCGGAGTTGTGCCGACGTGGCTTCTATTTTAGTTGTATTTTGTAATAATATGTTGTCACGTTTTTTACTATGATAATGAAATTAAAACAACGTGAAACAGTAAACTTATTTATTATGACGTAACCACTATGTACGTATGCACGAATATATAAGCGTGGTCGCATGCCCGGCTGATAAATTGTTCCGTAGCCCTACTTCCCTCGTAGCTGGGTCTTGGAGTGATGCTTGGCCGACGATGAAGGGGGGGTGGTAGCAGGAGCGATGATGGTGGCTTCGGAAGAGACGGCTCGCAGGGCACGCGCATAAGGCTGCATGAAATGAGGCAGGGCGGCTCAGCACGTCTTCCAGAATTTTCTATTTTCTTTCCCCAAACTCGATCCCTGGAATTTACGGGCTTAGCATAAGCATAGCATCCCGACATTCCGCTGATCACGGTCACTCAGGCCAAGCAAGCGATGACAAGGGATTTATGAAGTAAGTAGATGGTGAGGTGGCAGTGACGGTGATCAGACGGAGTTACAAATGTGTAGGTATGGAACATACATGAGGGTGAAGAATAGATGTAAAATGGAAATTTATTACGCTAAATGCATTTACAATTCAATTTAAGATCATCACAACGCTAATTGCGGGTGCATAAAGAAAAAAAACAACAAGGGCACTTTGTGGGAAGAAAACTAGCTTTTGCACTAAAAAGGAAGTTTTAAAAACAGCTGTTCATCACTTACCCTATGCGGGGAAACGTTACACTTATGTTCTAATTAGTTCAATTTGGTTTATTCTTATTTAATCATAATGTATCGTAAGGCGGCGTCGCAGTTTGCGGTATCAAGGCGCACGCGCACGCTCGCTGACTGATCTAATGCCACTGAGCAGCGACTCGTCCGGCCGCTAACAGATCGCGCGACCCTGACGTCACCGTAGATCTTACTAGAACATTAGGGATCCGCGTACGGGCGCAATGAGTATGAAGAAACCAAAATGTATGTTTTTACACATCTATATTTATTTTCTTATTGCTTTATAACAAGTATGTACGTACAACGTTACATTACCCCCTCAGGACACCAAGGATTTTATTCATTAAATAAAATCCGCATTAAAATAAAAAAAATCGTTTGTATTTCCTGCATTTAATTAACGACCTTTTTTTTTTCATTATTCATACTTCACGCTCACAAACAAGCAGTAATAGACATGTATTTATAAGTAAGGAATATTACCGCCTACTGACATTAATGAAGTTTCCAGTTTAACATTAACTGAAAACTCATACAAACTGCGTTATAAAATTAGGGAGTGGTATACATTAAGAGAAGGTAGCCTATCCTATCTAGTTGAACTTTGGAAATGAAGGTGTCCCATGTTCTATTGTCATTCTCCTCAAATGTTGAAATGCACTTATGTAAAAAATATGTGTGTCCTAATCCCAACGCACAAATGTTCTTCCTAGGAAATAATGTCCCAAAGAAAGAAGGCGTGGAACAAGCATTTTTCTGGCGATTCTTCATAATATAAATCCGAGGATTGTTTTTTTTTTTTTGACAACTGTATTGATGCTCAACAAATCATTTTTAGTACTATAACACTATTCAAAACATCCTCCGAAGGAAACAATGCTGACAATTTGGATATTTGTTTACGCAAACAAAAAATAGAAAAATAAAAAAGAAAATGTGAAAAGTAATATGAAGCCCGGAGTTAAAATAAAAATGATGTACGGAACTCCAGTATTATTTAAATTAATTGAACAATTACACTATCATCATCATCATCATCATATCAGCCGCAAGAAGTCCACTGCTGGACATAGGCCTCCCCCAAGGATTTCCAATACGACCGGTTGGAAGCGGCCTGCATCCAGCGTCTTCCTGCGACCTTAGTCAGGTCGTCCGACCATCTGGTCGGTGGATGTCCGACGCTGCGCTTGCCGGTACGTGGTCGCCATTCGAGAATCTTTCTGCCCCATCGGCCATCGGTTCTGCGCGCTATGTGCCCCGCCCACTGCCACTTCAAAGAGCTAATCCGCTGAGCTATGTCGGTGACCTTTGTTCTTCTACGGATCTCCTCATTTCTGATTCGATCTCGCAGAGAAACACCGAGCATAGCCCTCTCCATAGCTCTTTGAGCGACCTTGAGCTTTCTTATGAGGCCCATAGTAAGGGACCACGTTTCGGACCCGTAAGTCATCACTGGTAACACACATTGATTATAGACTTTCGTCTTCAGGCACTGAGGTATTTTGGACGAGAAGACATGGCGGAGCTTTCCGAACGCTGCCCAGCCGAGTCGGATTCGTCGAAACACCTCGTCCTCGAAGCCGGAACTGCCAACCTGGATCAATTGACCCAAGTAGACATAATGGTCCACAGCTTCAAGGACGGAGTTCCCAACAAATACCGGTGAAGGCACAACATGGACATTCGACATTATTTTCGTCTTGTCCATGTTCATTGTAAGGCCCACCTGTTGGGAAACTCCATTGAGGTCATTGAGCATGGTACTTAAGTCCTCCAGCGTCTCCGCCATAACAACGATGTCATCGGCAAATCGAAGGTGAGTGATATACTCGCCATTGATGTTGATGCCAAGTCCTTCCCATTCCAGGAGCTTGAAAGCATCCTCCAGAGCAGCGGTGAACAGTTTCGGAGATATGACGTCTCCCTGTCTCACACCTCGCTGCAATGGTATAGCCTTCGTGCTCTGCTCCTGTACTCGAACTGACATGGTGGCGTTGCTGTATAAGCACTTCAACACTTCGATATACCGATGGTCGATGCGGCATCGCTGGAGGGACTGAAGCACGGCCCATGTTTCGACCGAATCAAAGGCTTTCTCATAGTCCACAAACGCTAAGCATAATGGCCGGTTATACTCTTTGGTCTTCTGTATAACCTGCCGCAGCGTATGGATGTAGTCTATGGTACTGTAGCCTTTTCGGAAACTGGCTTGTTCGGGTGGCTGGAAAGCATCGAGCCTGTTCGTGAGACGATTCGTGATCACCCTCGAAAACAGCTTATAGACGTGGCTCAGGAGTGTGATGGGTCTATAGTTCTTCAGTAGAGTATTATCACCCTTTTTGAAGAACAAAACCACCACACCCCTGTTCCACGCCTCCGGCGTAATGCCCTCGAACAGAACGGAATTAAAGAGCCTCTGAAGGACTTTCAGTACCGGCGTTCCGCCCGCTTTCAGAAGCTCTGCTGTAATTCCGTCCTCGCCCGGCGCCTTGTTGTTCTTTAGCTGTTTGAGGGCAATCCTAATCTCGTACAGGCTGATGTCCGGGATGTCTTCGGTATAGTGACGGGTTATCTTGGCTCTCGGATCTTTGGCCAAGCTGACAATGGGTTTGGCTATTGAGGTGTAAAGCTGCCCATAAAACCTCTCGATCTCTCCCAGCACCTCGGCCTTTGTCGACGCCACGCTGCCGTCCTCCGTCTTCAGCTTCGTTAATCGACTTTGCCCAATAGACTCCACTCTTGCGAACACTTTGGAGCCCTTATTTTGCTCTATCGTCTCCTTAATACGCTCGGTATTGAAGGAGCGAATGTCGTGTCGCAAGGACTTTTGGATTCGTCTATTAAGCTGCCGATGCACGTTTACGTCTTCGGAGGTCTGCAGCGGCGTTGAGCGTCGCGCGGCCATCAACTCCTGGGTCTGGGGCGAGATCTTTTGGGGTTTGTATTTGGGACGGGACCTAAAAAACTTTGATCCCACCGCTTGGACAGTTTCCACAAACCCATTGTTTAGCTCGTCCACTGTAACGCAATCCTTTAGGCAATCAAAGCGATTTGAGAGTTCCAGTTGGAAATTGTCGACATTCTGGATATGGATCGGTGATGGTCGGAGCGTAGACTTCATCAAGCGAGTCCTCTCTCGTCTGAGATTGATATTCACGATGCCTCTCACGATTCGGTGATCGCTACCGGTTTTAATCCTATTGATCACAGAGACATCGTTGAATATCTCTCTCCTCGTCGACAAGATGAAGTCTATCTCGTTTTTGACAGGGGGTTGGTCTCTTCTGCTGGGGCCCATCCAAGTCCATTTTCTATGAGGCGGCTTCTGGAAGAAAGAGTTCATCGCATAGAGTCCCTCTTCTTCCAGGAAATCAGCCAGCCTATGGCCCCTGTCATTCCGTTCTCCATATCCAAATTGTCCCACTCTGAACTCTCCATCGCTCCGCTTACCAAGTATTGCGTTGAAGTCCCCCATAACAATCGTAAAATAGGTTTCGGAAGCGTGTATGGCCCTACTAATGTCCTCATACACCACTTCCACCTCTTCATCTGAGTGTTTCCCGGTCGGCATATATACCTGTACTACCTTCAACAAGTATCTTTTAGATACTCTGAGTATCAGGTATATTACCCTGCTGGAAACACTTTCGATGGTTACAACGTTGTTGATGAGGGACTTGTGGACGAGAAACCCGACACCATGCTGTGACTTTTTAAAGTCACCCTCCCGGTGATAGAGTAGGTTACCAGACTTCAGGGTTGTCGTGCCCTCTCCCTCTCTTCGGACTTCAGACAGACCCACTATGTCCCATCGTAACCTACTCATCTCCTCTTCCACTTCCTCGACCTTCTCGTCTAGCCTCATTGTGCGAATGTTGTGTGTTACCAGGGCCAGTCTCTGTTGGGGGTGGTAGCCGGATCTCTTCCGGAGATTCTTCGCACCCCCTGCCCCGCCGTTACCTACTATATATACTATATTCACTAGTCGTTGCAAACAAGCAAAAATAAAATAACACAGTAGTAGTAAGGAAACTGGAAGAAAAAAATATTAAGCACACCAACACCAAATACTTACTACGGTAACAAAATATCAGCCCATAAATTACCACGTTAAGGCGCCAGTGTCACGTTTTTACTATGATAATGAAATTAAAACAACGTGAAACAGTAAACTTATTTATTATGACGTAACCACTATGTACGTATGCACGAATATATAGGCGTGGTCGCACGCCCGGCTGATAAATTGTTCCGTAGCCCTACTTCCCTCGTAGCTGGGTCTTGGAGTGATGCTAGGCCGACGATGAAGGGGGGGTGGTAGCAGGAGCGATGATGGTGGCTTCCGAAGAGACGGCTCGCAGGCCACGCGCATAAGGCTGCATGAAATGAGGCAGGGCGGCTCAGCACGTGCATAAAGAAAAAAAACAACAAGGGCACTTTGTGGGAAGAAAACTAGCTTTTGCACTAAAAAGGAAGTTTTAAAAACAGCTGTTCATCACTTACCCTATGCTTAGCATAAGCATAGCATCCCGACATTCCGCTGATCACGGTCACTCAGGCCAAGCAAGCGATGACAAGGGATTTATGAAGTAAGTAGATGGTGAGGTGGCAGTGACGGTGATTAGACGGAGTTACAAATGTGTAGGTATGGAACATACATGAGGGTGAAGAATAGATGTAAAATGGAAATTTATTACGCTAAATGCATTTACAATTCAATTTAAGATCATCACAACGCTAATTGCGGGTGCATAAAGAAAAAAAACAACAAGGCACTTTGTGGGAAGAAAACTAGCTTTTGCACTAAAAAGGAAGTTTTAAAAACAGCTGTTCATCGCTTACCCTATGCGGGGAAACGTTACACTTATGTTCTAATTAGTTCAATTTGGTTTATTCTTATTTAATCATAATGTATCGTAAGGCGGCGTCGCAGTTTGCGGTATCAAGGCGCACGCGCACGCTCGCTGACTGATCTAATGCCACTGAGCAGCGACTCGTCCGGCCGCTAACAGATCGCGCGACCCTGACGTCACCGTAGATCTTACTAGAACATTAGGGATCCGCGTACGGGCGCAATGAGTATGAAGAAACCATTTCAATAATGTATGTTTTTACACATCTATATTTATTTTCTTATTGCTTTATAACAAGTATGTACGTACAACGTTACAATGTTTTGTTTTCCTGTTACGTCGGGGCGCTTGGGTTTGGTTGGAGTACAACTCGTAGGAAATATTCGTACAACTGAGTCAATTGCGTTATCGAGCAGTGATATGCACAACATTTCCGACAGCTTTGTATGGTAATCCAAGAATTAACATAAACTATAAATGACGGTAACGAAGTCTTAATTAAAAAGTTAGTTTGAGAAAAAGCATTCTGTTGTGTTCCTAAAATAGAAACTACCAAAACTTCTAGCACTTAGAAGTAGCAAAACAATTAGTACCTAAGCTTTGTACTTTTAAATGCCTAGTATTATTCCATAAATCATCTCAGTCTACGGGCTCGCAGGCGGGACATTAGTGACGTTGTGGTATACATACAATTCCTTGAAGCTAATTCGCTGAGCATTGTCGGTAACTTTTCTTATTCTTAGGGTCTCCTTATGTCTGATTCGGTTGCGTAGACCAATACCTAGTATACCTTCTTTCCATAGCTCTTTGGGCGACCTTGAGGTTTATAATAAAGCTCATAGCAGAGCACCACATTTCTGATCCGTAAATCATCACTGACACGCATTTATTCTACAGGAATTAAGGTATTTAAACGAGTAGACACTGCAGAGTTTCCAAAACGTTGCCCAGCTGATCGGTACTGCTTGCCTAGGTCAACTGGTCCAGGTAAACTATTGGTCTTCAACTTTAAGAGGGAGATTCCTAACATAAATCGGTGAGGGCGCAAGTTGGACATTCGACATCATCTTTGTTTTGTTCATGTTCATTTTAAGGCCCACCTGCTAGGAAACTGTCTTAAGGTCTTTAATCACTTACACATACTTACCTCCTCCAGCGATTTTGCCATGACAACGATATCATCGGCGGAACAAATCGGTTATTTCTTCTACCGCTATTAATTGGCTATTACTGCTAGTTCAGAGAATGCTCATAGATCGATACGCCCGGGAGTAACGCTGCTGTCACAAACCACAGCGAGAACAAATTATTGATGTGACGAGAGATGAAGTATACTTGCGGAAAGAGTGATGTAAAAAGAAACACCTACGTATTACTTCATTCAGTTTTTGTTTTATTATGGTATTTATATAATACTTTTTGAAGTTTTTTTCTTCTGGTTTGACTGGCGCTTGTTCTCACTACTCGACACGTTTCACGTCTCTTATTTACGGAAATTAGAGATTATTGGAAGTACCTGCAACACAATTAAAAATAAGACCATTTTACCGGTCTTTTGTGGCATAATACTTTTTGAAGTTTTTTTCTTCTGGTTTGACTGGCGCTTGTTCTCACTACTCGACACGTTTCACGTCTCTTATTTACGGAAATTAGAGATTATTGGAAGTACCTGCAACACAATTAAAAATAAGACCATTTTACCGGTCTTTTGTGGCATAGGGTAAACAAGCAGGCGGGTCACCTGATGGTAAGTGATCAACACTGCCCATAGTCAACTGCAACACCAGGGTGTGACAAGAGCGCTGCTGGCTTTTCAAGATTTCTTGGTACCAAATGATGGTCATTTGTTTCGGGGATGTAAGTCGTATATGTCGCGGAGATTGAGATTGACCACGTCTAGCAGACAGGCCGCATTGAATGCCAACGTTACAGTCAGCCGGCCACCACTGCTACGGTCTAGTCGGGACAGATAAATATATATAAATGGGGACAACGGGACAATATATATATATAGCAAAGTCTTGATGACCACAAGGCCGCTTCGGCTAACAAATCTCTAAGTGCCCGAATTACACCCTAAAAGCTTTTTAATGGAACAAAAGCTCCTCGAGAAATAATATTTATCCAGAGCATTAACCGTATTTTTTTATTTCTTTAAAATAAAACAAATAATTATTACCCAAGCTAATTTTAACCCAATTGGGTTCGATAGGCATTGCTGATGTAAACTTTTCAGTTTAAATTATCGTCACTTTACATGTGCTTTTAACCCGTAGCTTCGATAGATAGATAGATAAGTGATTTATTTGTAGCTGAAGTCACACACATACACAGGAGAAATACAAAATTACATAGCGTGAAGAAGAAAAACACCACATACAGAAAAGACGCACCTTTGTATCTGTGTGCTGCAGCAATCCAAAAAGGTCATAGCTCAGTGCTAGTGCTGCCCAGAGGGCAACTCACTGATTTTCAGCTACGGCCTGTCAAGTGCGAGTGCACATCTATAATTATTACAAAAAAGAGCTCAAAATGTTCAGTGCGTTTTAAAATATTTAAATAGACTTTATCTTTATGATCAATATTTATACATAATTTAAACTCGTATCATATGATTACACAGATGAACACAATACAAGGCGTAAAAAGAATAACAGAAGGAAGGACAGGAAAGTAAAAATAATGAGTAGATGCGTGTAACTAACAGAGGCAGCGATAGCTATCGGCGACTTGTTGGTTTTTGGGTTTTCTGCTTTTCTAACAAGTCAGTGCGTAATAGTTTTTTAAAATTCGATATTGACAGGGTAAGCCTTATTGGAGGTGGTATGTTATTCCAACATTTTGTCGCCTGGTATTTAAAGCTGCCCCTGAAAGCAGCTGTTCTGTGACGATGTGTAAGTAGAGGGGGACGGCATAATCTGGCATTTAGTCTGGGGTCAAATATAAGTTTCGTGTGTAAATATTCTGGTATTTTGCTCTTAATAACTCCGAACAATAACGTTGCCAGATGTAGTTGTCTACGCGAGTCCATATTTAGCATACAAGCATTATTGAGATACGGCGAGATATGGGTACGGGGAGGAATATTGAATGAAAATCTGCAGCATGCGTTTTGAACTCTCTGTAGTAGTCGCTTTGTTCTATCTAGCAAACGCGGCCCATAAACGATATCGCCGTAGTTCAGTCGCGACAGCACTAATGACTCGCAGAGTCTGATGCGAACTTTCTCGGTCAGTAAGTTTCGAATCTTGTAGAGAATTTTCAACCGGTAAAAGCAATTCCTGACAATATTTAGGACATGGTGTTCAAACCGTAGCTCAGGGTCTAATATTATACCCAAGTTTTTTGCTTTATCTGCCCTCTCTATAACTTGATCCATCATCACTATAATCGGATTATTCTGAATTATTCTAGATATTTGTACTTTAGAGCCTAAAATTATGCATTTAGATTTAGATGGGTTTAATGCAAGACAGTTATTACGAGACCAGTCTGCTATGCTTTTTAAATCCTCATTCATTTTTTGCGCAGCCTCACATATATTTTCCGGAGTATCTGAAATGTAAACTTGAACATCGTCTGCATAACAGTGAAATTTGCAGTGTTTTATTACAGCAGCAAGGTCGGCGCAATATATGACAAAAAGCAAGGGACCAAGAATAGATCCTTGTGGCACCCCGCGACTTACAGGTTGAGGTAAGGAAAAGACGCAAGAACCATCATCTTTCGCAAGTTTTACTCTCTGAGATCGACTACTGAGGTAAGAGTTGAACCATCCAACTGAAAAGTGATCCAGGCCATAATATGATAGTTTGGAAAGTAATAAAGGCGTTTCAATGCTATCAAAAGCACGGGAATAATCTAATAATGTAAGGATAGTGCCGCGACCATTGTCCTGTTCCGTGAGCACATTATCGGTGACATCCAGAAGCGCTGTTTGAGTTCCTCTGTTTTTTCTGAATCCAGATTGGAATACTGAGAGAATGCCATTAGATTCAATGTATTCAGATAATTGAACATGTGCAGCTTTTTCCAAGACTTTTGAAAGAAAAGGCAATATACTAATGGGTCGAAGATCCGTTAATTCCTGAGGATTGCTTAACTTCAGAATAGGAGTTACTACAGCTTTCTTCCACTGTGGTGGAAATAGACCTTGGAGGAGAGATGTGTTCAAAATTTTGGTAATAATACTTAGAGTGGTAGGAAGTGTAAGAAGAATCATATCCCTGCTTATACCATCATGTCCCATTGCATTTGATTTAATTGAAATAATAAAATTGGCTACGTCATTTTCAGAAATGGCTTTGAATTTAAAAACAGAATCATTAAATCTATGAAGTTCGTAAAATGTCATATTAGATAAATAATTAGTCACATTAGAGCTAGGAATGTCAAGAAAATGGTCATTTATAATATTAGGGTTGTCAAATAATTTTGGTAAACAGTCATTGTTTGTAGGATCAATCAAAATCTTTTCCTTTAGGTTTTTCCAAAATGCCTTGCTGTCATTAATCTTAGAATTAACATAATGATTAAAATATGCAGTCTTTTCATTGGCTATACTTTTCTGCACAAGCTTTTTGAGGTCAGCGTAATATTTTTTGTCAGAGTCAGATTTTGTTTGACGATATTTTATAAGGGCTTGATCTCTTAGATGTATCATGAGCCTACATGTATCTGTAACCCATGGCAATGAGTGGTTAGAACCTATTTTAGACTTTATAACCGGTGCGTGTTTATCAAAAATACCTAAAATAAGTGCATTAAATCTATCAACCATTACTTCCACTGAACATGATTCTGTTGCAAAGTCCCAGTTAATTAAAGATAAGTCCCGGTTAAAAGCGTCCATGTCAATTTTCTTGAGAGGACGGTATGAAATATATTTAGGGGGTATTTTGCTTTTTTTTAACTGAAGTTCGACATTAATCATAGCATGTCCGTCTACCGCACCTGTTATGTTCGTTACTGAGACTCCTCGAACAGGCGCATTAGTGCAAACGACGTCTATCAACTTTTCTGAGCTACTAGTGAAATGCGTGGGCTCAGTGACTACCTGAGTGAGGTCCGCATATTGTAAAAATTGTATAAATTTAATAGTGTCAGTATCAGTAGGTTCATTCATGTTGATATTAATATCCCCTAGGAACACCACGTAGTCGTGATCAGAGATATGTACAACAGATTCCGTTAAAGCGTCAATAAATTGATCGACGTTCACCCATTGTGATCTATACGCAGTACCTATCGCCACCGTATGCCCATTCACTCGCGTAGACAACCACATTTGTTCGATGTCAGCATCTGGGTGCCTCACGACTCGGACGTGGAGACCGCGCTTTACGTAAAAGCCCACCCCGCCCCCTCGGCCGCGAAGCATATGCAGGGGACGCGCGGCAGTATGCAAGCGATACCCGACTGGGGCCGGCGCACGCGCCTCGTGACCTGATTTTATCCAGGTTTCGTTAATTGCAATGATATCTGGTTGGAAACGATCCATCGCGAGAAGGAAGACGTCACTTTTAGCGGGTAAAGATCCAGGATTGTACAGTCCCAATGTCAACTGTTTACTTTTTGGAGCCATAATTATAACAAATAACAGAAAATATTAAGTGAGGTGAGTAAAAAATATTATATAACAGTATTATGACTTCCAACTTAGTAATACAAATACCAGTAACTTGATAATATAATATAGATACATTAAAGTGAGAAATGTGTTTATAATAGTTGAATTCTGTTGTGAATGATAATAGATGCACTGTGATTCCTTTACCGCTATTTTGAATTGCTGCAACACCCAGTAAAAGTAGGTTAACTTTGACATATATTAACCTTATACTATACAAGATACGTGCAAATAATAAGAGCAAAGAAGTATTATGTATTATTGTGATAAATCGATAGCAAGCATACTTTTTTATTACCCGTTCATATATATTCCAGGTTTCCAAAAAGTGAATGCAGTACATTATAAAATCTAGAACGTGTGGCAAACAAGTTGATTGAGATAATCGCATTACTGAAGGTAAGTGAATTAATTGACATTTAATACAGCTACAGCTAATACACATAAAATATCTTGGCAAACAAAAAAATATATTAAAGTTATTTTTTAAAACTTCGGTTGTGAACAATAATAGATTATAAGGATGTAGTATAGGCACTGAGAATATAATTTGATTTAACATGATTATACCTATTTTCCAGGACATCGAGAACTTCAAACAACATACACGAATACATAAAGAGAAAGCAAAAGCAAATAACATAAGAGGTCACAGGTAAATATAGATACATTTCATATATTCGAAAATTATACTTAAGTTTCAAGCTGTGAGAATATACTCGCAAACACATGTCTAAAAAAATAAAACATTTATGCTCAATTATTTTTATATTATATGCAAGTAAATGAAGACGAATACAACCATGTAAGAAATACGGAGCATTATACTCGTATACTAAAGTTGTCATTGAACGCTGGTACTTATTGGTTTTCAGTGGGACCAACAACTTCCGATCCAAAAACACGAACTAAATCCAGCTCGCTTCGTATACGGTGCCGCAGGACATCAGGAGCCTGCCGTTGACGAACGTATATTCGGCCGTCCCGGGTCCAGACAAAGCGCCATCTGTGCTGGTCCGCCAGTTCACGGGCCCGACGAAATAGGTTTCGGTTCACTTTGGTCAACCGTTCATTGACATAGAACCGGCGCGGTGAACCTGGCAGTCCCGTTCCCTCAGTCGTAGCCCCACGACGGACACGCGCTGCCTGGAGCTGCCGATCACGAAGCGCTCGCCGAGCTAAACGAACAACGATAGTACGAGGGCGTCGCCCAACAGCTTGGTCGGCAACTGAATTGATCCCATTCGGCTGTTCTGGATGAATACCCACTCGCATCACGTTAACAAGGTCCTCGTCCGCCAACTGAACTCCTAGCTTGTCCGCCAGAGTAAATACTATATGCGCCAAACTTTCTCCAGGCTGCTCCGTAACGCAAGATATTTCAACGTCATTTAGCAGCAGGTCCTGGTCGCGGTCATTAATTTGAGACTTTAATTCCGCAATTGAGTCCATTAGGGAGCTGTCGACGGAAGACCCAGGACCTACACGTGCATCGGCCTGCTCTTGTACCTGTTGTTCTATGCAGTTAACGCGCGCTTCTAGCTCATCATATTTTTTGTCGCTTGTGTTTAACCTGAATATAATTCTTTCTAGTGTATCTGAAAGCTTTTCTTTGTACATTTTATCATTCGCTCTATCTTCTCTGTATTCCTCTCTAAACTGACGTAGCTCATAGATGAGTATTTGAGCATCAGCTACATCAAGCGTGTCATTTAAAGCGGTAGTATTAAGGTTGTTTGCAGTGGGGAAGATAAGGGATGCCTGCTCGGTCGGGCTTGCCGCCGCAGCTCTACGGCGTTGCATCACTCCAGCTACATCTCCACGGACTGGGGTATTAGTATTGTCCGTGCGAGGCTGCTTACATACACAAAGCGGACATTTCCAAGTTGCTTTGTGCTCGGGAGTCAATGTGTTATAAAACCGTTGCTCCGATACATTCGCACAATCCAAATCATAAGTCTTGTGACATATACTGCAGCGTAGGAACTGTCGATTTTCTATTACTTTTAGGCAGCCAGCACACTCATTAAAGTACTGCATTTCTTCCATATTTTTCTTAAAGAAAAAGTGGTAAAGTAGAGAGAAAATAAAGAAAATAAAAAAAAAAATACTTTTGTGTGCGTTTGTTGTACTGGGATTCGAACCGGTGACCTCAAAATAAAAGCAAAACAACACAGCCGAGTAAAATGGTAATGGCTCCGTCCGGGCTCGAACTGGCGCTTCTTGAATGTGAGATCGTCTCTCAACCGCTGCGCCAATTACATATAAAACTCTGGGGCGAAATTAACGTTTAACTGTGACTAATGTTACTTTGTATTAATGAGTTGTTGGTCGGTGTTATAAAACCGTTGCTCCGATACATTCGCACAATCCAAATCATAAGTCTTGTGACATATAGTGCAGCGTAGGAACTGTCGATTTTCTATTACTTTTAGGCAGCCAGCACACTCATTAAAGTACTGCATTTCTTCCATATTTTTCTTAAAGAAAAAGTGGTAAAGTAGAGAGAAAATAAAGAAAATAAAAAAAAAAAAACTTTTGTGTGCGTTTGTTGTACTGGGATTCGAACCGGTGACCTCAAAATAAAAGCAAAACAACACAGCCGAGTAAAATGGTAATGGCTCCGTCCGGGCTCGAACTGGCGCTTCTTGAATGTGAGATCGTCTCTCAACCGCTGCGCCAATTACATATAAAACTCTGGGGCGAAATTAACGTTTAACTGTGACTAATGTTACTTTGTATTAATGAGTTGTTGGTCGGTATGATGACAATTTTTTCTAAATACCATCAATCCAAGCACAATCACTACGTCCGATTTCACTAATTGTTTTGCACTTTTCACAGAAAATATGGCAGTTTATATCAACTCACTTATATTATTCAATAAGTATTGTATTGTAGATTCAGGTTATGTTACTTTTACGTATCGGTTTGTCAAGAAGACAGTCTAAATAAATTTAACAATGTAGGAGCTCTTTATCACGTACGGCACACACGAAAGCGCACCGCGCACCATCAGCTTACCACTTCTAGGCAAAGGTCTACCCATTTTGCTTAAGTTCTACTATTATGACTGTATTCGCAGTATATGCTGTAATATATCACATGTTTTTTACAAATAAAAGAACTTGAACTTGAACTATGATTTGGCAAATATTGACGGCCGGTCGCCTGCCTGACGCCAACACTCGTTCTCTGACCAATTGCGTTGGAAAACATCCACAAGTGGCTTATCTACGAATTGTTTTTTAATAAAACTAGTACAGTAAGTTGCATCTGGTAAAGCACGTTTATTTGTAACTTGCTTGTTATATTTCAATAGTTGGAGGCGTTTCCCGCGTTGAGGTTGTGTCGTCACAGGCCGCGTGTGGACTGTACAGTACCTCGCGGACGAAACTCATTTCATTACGGAAGCGTGTACTCGCGCAAGTTATACCATTGAGAGAATCTCTCAGAGAACTGTTCAAAGAAATAAATATGATGACAGTAGCTTCCCAGTATATATTTGATAATATAATGCATCTAAGGAAAAATATTTCGCTTTTCAAAAAATTTGTTATTTTACAGATAGGCCATTACGTAATAAGAACAAATTATTTCTCCCGCGGTTTAGGCTTAGCAGGATTAGTGATTCGTTTTTAGGTAACCGTATACGCTACTATAATAAGTTGCCAGAATCAGTCCTTGATATGCCTGATAGACAATTCAAAGCGTTGTTAAACAGGTACTTTGTAAAAAGGCGTATAACAGGACTGATGATTTTCTAAACGATAAAAATATCTGGCCAAAGCTCGATGCCGGTCCCTCGTCATGATATTAATATATAAATTACATGATTTGGTACAATTTGTATGTATTGTATTTTGACATTTATTTCATACTACAAATTGAATTTTATCTTATGACATGACAATGTAAGCTCAAGTCCACACATTTAGTTCAAAGTATTTCGTAGATTGTAAGTTGATGTCATTTGAAGAAATAGCGCTGTGCAGTTTGTTGCCGATTCTTCTGCACTCTGCCTTGGAAGCGGCATAAACTTACTCGTAGCTCTAAGTAAGTTATTGACGTCAACAATAATAATGTTGTAAATAATAATGTGTAATTTAACGTTCACCAAATAACATTTAAAATATCTTACGATGAATAAAATATTTGACTTTGACTTTGATTCATTCACTTGTGATGTCGAGGTACTTGATTTCACTACATATTATAAAACAAAGTCCTCCACCGTGTCTGTCTGTTCGCGATAAACTCAAAAAATTACGACACGAATTTTTTTGCGATTTTTACCAATATATAGTCATCATCATCAACATCATTCATGAGGATGGCTTAGGTATATAATTTTTCTGTCATATCTTAGTCACTACAGCCGCATGTGGCCTTGGTTTGGTCAAATAAATCTCTCAAGCCATTTCTATTTCTGGCTTTTTTCTTCCATATTCTGAGTCCCGGTACTTTCTGGTCTTATAATTTGTCCAGGGTTTGTATAAATTGGTTGAAATATCACGATAATTGTTGGAGGTATCGGAAAAAGTTAAGTTGCCCTTTCGTCGAAGACGCTGCCTAATCGCTTAAAGATTTAACAAAATAATGTTTGGTTAAATATTTTTCTTTTATAGGTGTACAAAGAGTCCGTGATTACATATATTTATCTTTTAAGGATAGCATACTAAGTAGACCCATTACATCTTGTAATAAATTGGTCCCGTTCAATGCGGCAATAATGAAGCTTTACAGACGGATACAGATTTAATCAAAATTAAATACGAAGAAATTAAATACGTTACTTGCGTTAAACATTTAATCTTAAAATGAAATGACACGATTTCATTTAAATAAAAAATGTGACAAGAAATTTTTATCGTTTTGGACCCTTAAAGGGGTGACTCAGACCATCAAAATGAACAACTTTTTATTTGGGACCAATGTTGGGAACTCAAAAAAAAAATCGATACAAGCTGTTTTTCCCATAGAAAAAGTTGTTCATATTGAAGGTCACCCCTTTAAGATTCCAAAACGATCAAAATGTCACCATGTATATAAGCGCGTTTATCACAACGATGACGGCTCATCAAGCTGATCATCATCATCATATCGAGTAGGTGCTACGGTCAATCGACCATGCACACCCTGGTGTCAGAGTTCTTCGGAACCGCCTCTCGGCCTCTGACGTAGTTCCTTTAACGACTACCAGATGGCAGCCGGGCTTAACGTTCTTTCCGAAGCACGGAATCATCTTTATTATCAGACAATCAGGTGATTCAAGCCTGCAATGACCTAACCAAACTGGAAACAACTAAACAAAGTATGCTTCCGGTGGGAATCGAACCCACGACCTCCGGGTCAACAGGCAAATGGCTTAACCTCTGGACCACGGAGGCTGTCAAGCTGATGCGATCCTGCGACCGACGGACAAAACATGTACCGGCTTCGAACGGGAAGCAACCCGTGCAACTATATATAGGTATATATAGACTTAGTTTAAAAATAATAATCCCAAAAACTTGTCATACGCAAACTGGTACATTTTCTCTTGCAAAATGATTTGAAGCCTTTTAGGTAGGTCACTACACGTAGTCACATAAAATCACCCATGCTTGTTATGTATAATAATAATATGATTGATTCTACTATTGTAGCTCGCGATCCCCCCCCCCCCCCCCAAACCTCGCCTCCCATCCCCGCAGCCGGGAAGATCGATCACCGCGCTCTGCTTAATTGGATGGATTCGATATTCAAATGTCGCGCACCCGGACGCGTATTAACGAAATCCAATTGCTGTTGTAAAAGTGATCATAGATTGTTGATTAAATGACCAATTAGATGTATATGTTACGGTAAATTTGATTAATCGAAAATTATTAATAATTTTATAACATTATTAATAATAACCTCGTGTTTTGGTAAAAGTGAATAAAAAACTGAAATTAATTACTTTTGGTAGTTATTATTAATAATTCACTACACACATTGGTAAAAGTTATAAAAAAACCCAAAGTTATTAGTCCAGCAGGTATTTATTAAGAATATGATATGACGACGATTCTAACTTATTCGTAAGATATGACACATATAACAGTGCTTGTCTCAGATCACACAAACAAGGGTAGGTACTTGTTTTAAAGAAACTGACAACAATAATCACCTCTTAATCTGTACTCTTAATAAACAAAGTTAAAAGAGTGAGAGAACAGCCTCTCGGCAGCGAAAGGGAGTCGCTATTGCTGCCCTATCTTGAGCTACTGGAACAGAGTCCACGTTGACTCGAGACTTGCTCGTGTCAACGTAAAATAAATTTAGTTTTTAATATTTTTATTTGGCTCACTTTACTAACCCTAGTTTATAAGCTTATTTTTGGTACTAACCTATGTTATAGAAATGTATTTCTAAAATAAAACGTTATTAGTATTATTATTTGTATCTACTTTGGTTTCACGGGTGTTACCCCGGTCCTTTGGAGGCTTGCGTGGAGATATATATCCAACATGAAGAGGCCCTTTGGAGAAGTTGATGTAAAGTTGGTCTCCAGCCAGAACTTGTTTCTGGTAATACCAATGTATGATATGTCCTTGAACAGGTCTAGGCTGGAGCAGAAACTATTGCATTATGAAAGACAAATTTATGGGATTGAAATGTAGCTGGACTTGTGCTAGGTTTGCCTGGATTGGACACCTGCTAATATATAAAATGGCAAAATTATAGAATCGTTTTCACCATCAAGAAGGCCTCTTGTGATGAGGCCTTTTTAATACTTTGATTAAAAAGGCCTCGAGATTACCACCATGGAAACAGGCATGAAAATATGTAAGTGTCTATTTTAGGGTAGAGATCTTGAAAATGATGTAATTTTTGGAATCCAAGATGGCGGACGCGACTTTTCATGAAAAACCTGCAACCTGCAAAGGGGTCGTTTTTTGGGTTTTTACCTTAGTTATGTAATCCAAGATGGCGGGCGCGACTTTTCATGATAAACCAACATGAGTGTCGTTTTCTAGGTTCTTGGGGTGTAGAGGTGCATATCTCGAAAATGACGTCAGTTACCTATATAATCTAAGATGTCGGACGTGACTTTTCATTATAAATCGACGTGAGTGTCAATTTCTAGATTTTATTCGGTGTAGTTTTGGAAAATTATATCAGTTTTAGTATCCAAGAAGGCAAATCTTCGCGTGGCCTTTCGCACATCCCGCACGCCGCCTCGCCACCCCTGCCCGCACCTCTGTTGCCCGATCGAGAAAAAAAATCGCCAGTGTACATTAATTTTATCGATAGTTATTACATTTATCGGTACTAAGGTTACATTATTAATAATCACCGACAAATGTGATTAATTTCTCACTTTTACCTGTACTTTCGGTAATTATTAATAATGATAGGCAATTATTAATAATTTTTAATTAATCACTCTAACCGTAACACATACACCAATTAGATGTAATACACAACTAAACGTTGTTGTATCTTAAAAATTCTTACGAATATTATCTTTTCCGCAATTTTTATTTTATACACATTATAGACCATGAACGTCAGTTACTAATAATAACTAAAACGGTATTATTTAAAACTAGCTTTCGCCCGCGGCTCCGCCCGCGTCAATGTCGATCCCTCGGGATTAGTACTTTTTCCCGGGATAAAAGGTGGCCTATGTCCTTCTCCGTACTCCAGAGAACTTGTATGCAAAATTTCATGATGATCGGTTCAGTAGTTACGGCGTGAAAGCGTAACAAACAAACAAACTCACTTTCGCATTTATAATATTAGTAAGGATGTAGTTATCTTCCTCACTTTAGCCATTTAGTCAGGACATGTAAGTATCCTCCTTCTTAGGGTTCCGTACCTCAAAAGCAAAAAACGGAGCCCTTATAGGATCACTTTATTGTCCGTGTGTCTGTCTGTCAAGATCCCTCTGGAGATATCAAGCTGAAATTCATATCAAATACTAAGGTCTACTGTCCCTTTGAGTTGTGAAAAAATCAAACTTTAAAGTCAACGCAATCAAAAGATAAATTTTCGACATTCGCTAGGGAATCAAAATCTATATGTTACTTCCTGTGAACTAAGAATCTTGAAAATTGGTACAAAGCAGCGTCATAAAGGCCAAATGAAGGAAAAACTGCGAAAAGTATAAATTTATAGTTACATCATACATAATATATAATGGTATGGAACTCTTCGTGCGCGATTCCGACTCGGCTAGATGGCACTAGGCCAGATTTTTCCTATATTTGACCATCTGAGTTGTTATAATGTTTCTACCCAAACCATACCCTCCTTTTCGTAAGCCAGCATTCGGAAAAGGAATGAGAAGGAACTTCATCTACATGAATATGTAGATGAAGCTTGAGAGATATACTCGTACCAGATCTTTCAGATTACCCAGCGGGATCAATACGTACTACCCGCCATGGAAAGCAGGCTTGATACGATGTGTGAATATACTTATTATTCGCTGATCTATCTTATTCGAGCCACTGAATGATATTATTATGTCACACAGTGGCTTCAAACGGACAAAGATGGTGGATTCCTTTAGCATTTGCAGCTAAAGTGTACAGCTGCTATATTATTCATATAAAACGAAGTATTTAGATGACGGTACGCCGATAAGAACCGGTGATTTAATCGGAACTTGCTCGATCCCAATGTTCCAGTTAGAAGATTATAATAAAGTAATTTGGTAACAACTCTCAATTAAAGCTTATATATAATACTCAGCGGGTGTGTTTTGATCATACGCAGCTCGCGTCACATAAAGCCCGGTTGTCGATTGAATTACCGAGTGTACCGGCCGAGTCACGCCTGGGTCGGGGACCATGCGGCCGGCTCCCGACCCGGTCGTGACTCGGCCGGCACACTCGGTGATTCAACTCAACTGAATTACTGATCGACGGAAAAGGGAATTAAAAGATAAAGACCTCACTTTGTGGCACTCTGTTTTTAATGAAAGGTACAGCTGAATGAAAGCTGACCGTCATTTAATAACCGTATATTTAACTATTTCTAAAATTAGAAATCAATAATTAATCTGTCTTTTCATTTTTACGCTTAAGCCGATGAAGTATATTTAAATTAAATTTAGTTTGGAGATAATTTTAGATTCTAGAAATACTGAACATACGATACTTTTTACGGCAATAATCATTCGTTTAGGTGGTAAAAATAGAAAAAAGGAAATACTACGGGTATTTCCTTTTCCTTCATATATTTGATTATTCAATTTGAGAGTTGAGTTTGTATTTTATCTAAGTACGTGCCCGGCCATGTACTCGTAGGTGTTACGCATAAATGTTGTAAGTAGTATATACGGAAAAAATCCTTTATCCATTTTATTGCAGTTACATAATGCTCGATGAGTAGTCCAATATTTTTCTTTTGCACGCGAGGAATCCTAAAACCGCAATTTGCAAGCTCTCGCGGAAAGCAGTTTAAGTAATGTGTGCCTGTACGCGCTCTTCACCGCTAAACTATGAAATAAAAAATGTTACAGAATACTTTCATAATATTTACTGGCAAAACCTATTGCAAGTGGCTCTGGTAAGTGTGGTTCGATTGATTTTTTTTTATTAAAACTAACGCGAGATAATAACAATTTATATGTGAATTACGAGTTACTCACGTACGAAGTCAGCTACAGGCCGACATGTTTCAACTTCATCCGGAGGTCTTCCTCAGGGCGAATGTGAACCGAGACGCGCGCACGGAGTCGTCCCGATTCGCACTGACACTAGTGACGAGCGACGCGGCATGCGTGGGCGGCGCGGGCAGCGCGGTCCGCGGCTCGCTGTGCTCTCTGTGACAGTGCTACATTGATGATATAAACAGTGTCAGTTCTCTTTAAAATTATACACAATCTAAAGTGCGTTCTTTTAATATACGGTGTTAGTGTTAGTGGACGTTGACCTGCAGTTTGTGGTGCATATTGATGCAGTTTTGTTTTGTTTGCTCTTGGACGTTAACATTTTTCTACAGTGGGTAGACAAACAGCTGGTAGGCAGACATTCCACGGTGCTTAATATAGGAACTATTTATAACTGTGTGTGCGTGATATGGAAAAAAAAATACTAGACTGAATTCAGCTAAAGAAAAATAAGTTCACATTCAATAATAATTTATATAATTCAAAAAGCACCTAGTAAAGTAACGCCATCTAGCGCCGACAGTTGGAACCGGCACTTGTGCTTACATACATTTTTGTATTTTACTTTTTATTTTGTGCTGACTGAATAAATAAACAGAATATGGCTAAGTGTGCGGGATGTGGAAAGTTCTTGGCGGCGGGGGCAGCCACTGGCTGTAGTACGTGTCCGCTATTGTACCATAAGGCTTGTGTGTCGTTCACTGATGGAGCTGTAGGTCGGGATTGGTCTTGCCCTGATTGCAAGCGCAAATTAAAGAAAGGTGATAATAGTTGTACCCCTGTAAGAGGTACTGGAACTGGTGTGTCAGATGGTGGTTCGGTTGCAGGCCGGGGGATTATCAGCCCCGAACTCGAAACTAACATAAGCAGTATAGAAGGGCTCCCCAGTGAGCACGTCCAGGACTTTCGTAGGGAGATCTCCGAGTACATGGCGGAGCTTCGAGAGTTCAGGAGGGAGATCGCCGAGGAACGCGCCGCTCGCGCGGCCATGAACGAGCGCATCGATAATCTCGAACTCAGGCTGGACGCGCTGGAGCAGAGACCAGAAACGGGATCGTCTCAGGAAGGGGTTGCCGAGTTCCAGCGCACCATCGCTGATCTCAAGGCCGAGCTCAACGACCGTGATCAGGACGCTCTTCTCTCGGACCTCGACATAGGACATCTGCCTGAAGAGAAGGGCGAGAACGTGGTCCATGCGGTGAGCGTCGTGGCCTCGCGGTTGGGAGTCACCCTTGAGGAGCAGGACGTGGTGTTTGCGGAGCGCGTGGGTGCGGCGCCGGGTGTGGGCGGGCGCGCGCGCCGCGTCGTGGTGCGGCTAGCGCGCCGCGTCGTGGTGCGGCTAGCGCGCCGCGTCGTGGTGCGGCTAGCGCGCCGCCAGCTGCGCGACGACCTGCTGCGCGCCGCGCGCGTGCGCCGCACGCTGGCCGCGGGGACCGCCCGCATCTTCGTCAACGAGCGGCTAACGAGGCAAAATAGTCAGCTTTTTCACCGGGTCCGCGAGGAGTGCCGCAAGCAGGGCTGGCGGTACTCGTGGACTAGGCGTGGGCGTATATTTACTCGTAAGACTGATGGCCAAGCTGTGCACCCCATCCGTACGGAAGCAGACTTCATCCGTGTCTTTGAACTTCATGGGTCAGTACACCCGACCACTCAGGAACTGGAAAGGGCATAACTTTATGAGCATAATTATTAAAACTATGTCAGTTAGTTTATATCATTTAATTAATATAAATATAATCAACATTCATGTCACATACTTAATAGTACTGGTTTATAATATGTTCCACAATAATAGACAGCCATTTTTTCATAAGAACGTGATAGATACATTCACTCCAATAATAATGACAGTGTTTATGTCTGTGTTGTTTCACTATATGCCAATTAAGATTTTTTGTTTCACCTTGTATCCTAACTTATACATGTTATCTGGCAAAACATTGTATTTTCATATAAGAAAAAGTAACCATAAATGTTTGATATATTGCAAACAATTTACTATACTAAAGTTTATTTTAAATCATAAAAATTTGTCCTTTTCCCCTGTATTTTTCACATCTCCTTATGATTAACAATAATTTTCTAAAAGTTGGTTTGCATAATGTTCAGTCACTGGGAACCAAACATGATGAATTTATAGTTGCAATTAATCAGCTTTCACCAGATTTATTTGCTATTAATGAAACTTGGTTGCCAGCAGGGCAAGAGGGGCGAGCACCTATGTTGCCCGGTTACAGGTTGCGGTATACGCCACGTTCAAAGATTGTTAAACATGGTGTTGGCGGTGGTGTGGGATTTATGGTAAAAAAAGGAATTAATGCAAAAACCTGTCCACACCCTGTCTCTTCCGTGGAGCAGTATTGGATCAGCATAAAAATTAATGGTCTGAGTGTAATTATTGGCACCGCTTACAGGCCGCCTTGGTTAAATATGAATATTTTACTTGATGCACTAACTGAATCCTGCGCATTCTTCTCAGGATATGATCGAATGATTCTTTTGGGTGATTTCAATGTGGATATGCTCGATAAAAAAGACCCTGGTTATGTTGTGTTTACAGAGTTCCTCCAATACACTAACCTATCACAATACGTATATGAACCTACACACTTCACAAGTAGCAGTGCAAAAGCTATTGATTTGATTTGCACAGATGCCAAGGTGCGCTCTGTCTTGGTAAATCACATTCCTGAACTAGGCGCGCATGCTATAGTATCTGCAGTACTAACCCTTAAAAAAGAAAAATGTGTCCCTAAAAAAATTGTTTACAGACCCTACAATGACATTTTACATGACTTATTCTATCGGGACCTGGGAAGAATTGACTGGAAAATCCTCATGACACTTGATAATATAAATGATATGGTGAGCTGGTTCAATCAAAGTGTTTTATTTTTATTTGACTTACACGCCCCTAAAAAGGTTTTTATAGCTAAGGATAAACTTCAGCCCTGGTTCACTGACACCATACAAACAATGATGAGCATACGGGATAAAAGCCACAAGAAATTCAAAGCTACCAAATCTGTAGCTCACTATCAGTTTTATAAAGACATGAAAGCATTGGTTATTTCTGCATTGTTTAATGAGAAGAAAGCATATTTTGACCAAAATATCAATGTAAATTTAAATAACCCCAAATCTCTTTGGAAAAATTTAAAAAATACAATAATAATAAAAAATAATAATGATTATCTGCCTGTAGACTTCGCAAATGACCCTGACTCCCTCAATGACCATTTCTTAAGTTTACCCAAAAATAATGCTATTAATTTATCGACTTTAACGTTTTTTGAATTCAATAGATTTGATGACAATTTGCGATTTTCCCTGCAGACAGTTGATCGTGGCACTGTTGATAATATAATTAAATCTATTGGCTCCAATGCAGAGGGTAGTGATCACATCACTCTCAAAATGATTCATTTAACTTTACCTCATACCCTGGACATCATTACATTTCTAATTAACATATCAATTGATACTGCCACAGTTCCTGACTTGTGGAAGCAAGCTCTCATTACACCTATACCAAAATGTCCCAGTCCTTCAACTTTGGCAGATCTTCGTCCAGTGAGTATCTTACCTTATCTCTCAAAAATTCTAGAAAAATGTGTTTACTTACAATTATCAAAATATTTAGAATCAAATAATCTGCTACCTGAAATGCAATCTGGGTTCCGCAAAGGTCGTAGTACAACCACAGCGTTGTTGGATGTGGTGGATAATGTGTTGTCAGCTCAAGATCAGGGTTTAGGGACTATTCTGGTTCTTCTTGACTATTCCCGTGCCTTCGATATGATAAATATCCCACTCCTTCTGTCAAAAATGGCCTACTATGGTTTCGACCGTCACACTATTAACTGGTTTCACAGCTACTTCATGTTGAGATCACAACTCGTACAAGTTAGGAGGAGTGATGGGTCTATAGCTGTCTCGGAGAGTCGTAATGTGGACAGGGGAGTACCACAGGGCTCAATCTTGGGACCTTTATTGTACATTCTTTATAGTGCGGATGTCATTTCTCGCATTCAACACTGTAAATGTCATATCTATGCTGATGATATCCAAATTTACTATCACTTCCTTCCATCTAGTACATCGACAGCTGTAATGAAAATAAATGAAGATTTAGACAACATAAGTACTTGGTCAAATGAAAATGCTTTAGTACTGAACCCAAAGAAAACCAAATACTTAGTACTGGGCTCTCGTAAGCAAGTGAAAGATATAAAATCTCACCTACCAAATGTTGTGCTGGAGCAAGAACCCATCGAGTGTGTTTCAGAGGCTAGGAACCTGGGGCTTATAATGGACTCACAGCTGCACTTTGAGAAGCATGTGCTGGAGGCTGTCCGTAATTGCTTTTACCGTCTCAAAATACTATACAACATACGCCCTTATCTGTCAGTTGATTTGCGTATTCGTTTATGTGACAGCCTCATCTTATCAAAACTTAATTATGCAGACTGTGTGTATGGGCCTTGTCTTCTTGTCAAAACTCAAAACCTTTTACAGAGAGTTCAGAACGCATGTGTGAGATTTGTTTTTCCTGTACCTCCCCGCACGCATGTGACTCCTTTCATTAATAAGGCGAACGTTTTAAAAATGTCGGCTCGTAGAAGTCACCATTTAGCATGCTTGCTGTTTGGTGTTATGAAATCAGAACAGCCTTCGTATCTATTCGAGAAATTGAGATGGTTTCAGTTTGCCGGTAGACAGGGTGCTCGCTCCTGCCAAATTTTCCGCCTTCTAACACCCCGACATAAAACTGCTGCCTTTAGAGGCAGCTTTAGATATGCGGCTACCTCCTGCTGGAATAACTTGCCGCCTCCGTTGCGTGCCCTAAAAACGGTAAGTACATTTAGAAGACACCTTAAAACGCACTTGCTTCAAATTCAAAAAAAACAATAAATACCTAAAAAACTTACCAACGACGATGGCACGTCACACGTGGGCGGCTAGGGTTTATCCAGCGGTGCCTATTGTTCAGTTCCATCAACGTGGGGATAAATCCAATTTGAAATGCTGATCCACACAATTTCACTGTGTCTGCCTATTATGTGTAAATAATTACTAATAAGCATAAAATTATTGTATTAATCACAAAGCACGGCGGCAGCCATTGATTGAATGGATGGATCTGTTACGTGATTGGACATACTCTTTCAAATCTGTGGTGATTGGTTCATTGGTTGTCGACTATGATTTGACGTTTTGAAAATAGTAGTTTTTTTTTTTTTTTTTTGTTTTTACTAGTGACGTGGCACTAATGCCACGTGTTGTGCTGCTTGTCTTAGTTTTGACCGACTGTCTTGTGTGAGTGTACTGTTATGTTATTCATTATTTTCTTTTCTTATGTTTTTTTTTTTCTTTTTGTGTATGTATTTTACTTATTTTTTTTTTCTCGTTATACTTTGCTCGTGGGACGGTCCGTGATGCCACAGAAGGTGACGGCTGAAAATCAGTGTTGTACTAGGTCATGCATATGCCTAGTACAACGTAATACTGAGCCGTCACCTTTTGTAATACTGATGGCACCGCCTTATAATTGTGTTTTGTCTTATACTGTCCTTTTTTCTTGTGTTGTGTGTGCCATTGTGTGTTACAATAAATATTTTTCATTTCATTTTTTTTCATTTCATGATTCCCGTAGCTTTTCTGGGAACCCCATTTCTTTCTTTATCATCATCAGAGGCTGACATTGCGCGTACGTGAAAATAGCTCACTCTGTCAAGCTCTGTTGGCTGAACATGGTTAGCCTGACATCCTTTAACAGATGAAGAAATCATGGTGAGTTATGACGTAACGTCCCTATTCACAATTGTACCAGTAGATGACACTATTAACATTATAAGTGAGATTATAAATAACACAGAAATACCTACTGAATACATAAATGTCATGGACCAACAGAGCTTGACACAGTGAGCTCTTTTCACGTACGCGCAATGTCAGCCACTGATGATGACGAAGACAGAAATGGGGTTCCCAGAAAAGCTACGGGAATCATTAATGCAAAAGATCAGCAACCCCATCAACCCACAGTCAACTGTCACAGCGAGCCGCGGACCGCGCTGCCCGCGCCGCCCTCGCATGCCGCGTCGCTCGTCACTAGTGTCAGTGCGAATCGGGACGACTCCGTGCGCGCGTCTCGGTTCACATTCGCCCTGAGGAAGGCCTCCGGATGAGGTTGAAACATGTCGGCCTGTAGCTGACTTCGTTCATGAGTAACCCGTAACTCACATATAAATAGAGGTTCTATTGCCTTTCTACTTACTCTGCATTTTTAAGAAGGCTGTATAAATGTCTAGCAAACCAGTGCGCGTCTACTACGCATTCAATTCATTTATGGTTTTTCATGCAAGTTTTTTTACAGAGTTAGGTCAACTAACACATTTTGATTGAAAATATAGATATTGTTGATTTAAATATTTATTAATAATATTGTTTAACAATAAACATAACGAATCGTCTTATCGGTATATAAAGAAAAAATTGGCAAGAACATCAAAACATAACAATAATGATATGGCGACTTGCAAGAATTTTTCTTGGGACTTGTTGAGTTCTGACCTGAAGGAGCACATACAAAAGAATGTCATTTAAAAAACTGAAAACTAATTCAAATGCTTTTCGAAATTTCGACGACTACTCACCTAACTCTCTATCTTGAAAACTACTTACGCACGAAATTTAGTACACGTGTTTAGATGCTTGTACAGACGATAAATAGACACAAACCAATTCGAGCAATTCCGATAATCCTAATTAATATAATAAATGCGAAAGTGAGTTTGTTTGTTTGTGATGCCTTCACGCCCTATGTACTGAACAGGGTATGGAGAGGGACATAGAACACATTTCACTGTTCCCAAGGGAACGACATTGACGCGGGCGGAGCCGCGGGTGAAAGCTAGTATTACATACATACGGGTCGAATTGATGACCTCCTTTTTAAAGATATTTTCCCAAGGACATAAGTATTGACCCAATATACCTGCAATATGATTTATAGATAATCCCATATTTTGTCCCCATATCTTGTAAAAACCTTGGACATTCATCTTTTTGAAAAACCACTCCAATAAATATCACGTAAATCAGTAAATAAAATTACAGTATTACCTATTTCTACTGGCACATCAATTTAATCTGAAGCCAGGGTCATTCTCTTGGCCTTTTTTCTAAGGTTTTTATAATTCAGTTGAGTCATCTCTCTGGCTGCCATTATTTTGGACTGTCGATACTCATTTGCTTAGTCCAAGATCTTTGTCATTTGTTGGTATTGTCAAAGACTCTTTATTCGGAAAAACAGCAGCTACAGGATCATCTTGACTGGCCTCTGTCATAATTGTGGACTGTTGTCGTAAGTTCCTTTTATCATAATGTGGAATAATCATTTACAAATTCTTCGTTCCATCGCGTTTCTTGGTTTAAATTGGCCAAGGCAGACGCGTTCAGAAATTTCAAATTGATATTTGCTTATTATCATAATAACTACGCGGGAATGGTAAAGAGAGCGCGTCGCGGGCAGCGCGAGCATCGCAAGCGCGTCGACTCATGCGTGTTGTCTTGTTACAACCAGTTTTCTAGAGAAAACGCGTTATAACTACAAACGGGTTTTCACTGTAACAATACATTTCCCTGTCCTAACTGACCAATTTCCTAGTTGCACCCTTAGCCAAAAATTTCGATTTGCTCCACTTATGCACAATATCAGATAAATGAGAAGTGAGCAAAGCACGAGCGTCAATCTGCTGTGACTGTGACTTTGCCATGTTGTGAAGGTTGTTCCGACGGGTGCCATCCCATCAGATATTTGATATGGCTCACATTATAGCTTCTATAGTTAACTTTTAACACAGTATAGTGACAGCATTTGGTTGCACCGTAAAGCGTGGCGTCTGTACTCTCGTTAGTTGCGTCTAACCGCCCTTATGCACTCCACATTGTTGCATGCACTTTCTGTGAGTGCTCGGGCGACACCGTTTAGCTCTTATGTGGTACACTGGGGCGACGACCAAATGTAACGGTTTCCGTTTTGCGCCGACTTTAAAATCTCTTTATATACAGTTGTACGCAGCGCTTGTTGAGATAGCCCCTGTATGACGTTCAATATTTGATAATTTATTTTAAAAAAGAAAGTTTCAGAGAAAAGTAATTAAAAATATACCATGTAACACTTGGTACTTGTAGCTGACTTTATTAACCTTCATTAATGGTTTTGTTCTGACTTAATTTGATACAAAAAATATTATTGCAGGGACATTGACAGACATGTGATATAATTAGCGTTAAGCACTAGGGAAGAGAAGAATTATCAAGTCACTGAAACTTGTACGTATTTTAGGGTCCCGTACCCAAAGGGTAAATAATAATAATATAATATATAGAGAGTTGAAATTTTCACAGATTATGTATTTCTGTTGCCGCTATAACAACGAATACTAAAAAAACAGAATTAAATAAATGTTTAAGGGGGCTCCAATACAACAAAGGTGATTTTTAGCTCATTTTTGCTAGATATTGATAACTGCACCAGGTAGACGCTTGAAATATTAATTTAAAATTAAACATATATTTTACGGGGGCTTCCATACAACAGACTTGATTTATTTGCAGTTGTTATACATAATGGTACGGAACCCATCGTGAGCGAGTTCGACTCGCACTTGGCAGGTTTTTTCCCTCTTGTGTCATGGAACTAATATTATAGCTGAAATTTCGGGTGAAGTTTGTTTTTATACTGTATTACAAAAATTAAAATGGCGATTTCCATTGCAAGTGTGTAGATGTAATGACGAGTAACTCTCGAAAGAGATTTTAAGCATTTTAATGTATTTTTTTTATATTGTGCGTAAAATAAGTCGCGGGAGAAGTATGACTTATAAATAAGCTAACATTTCTGTAGGCATTTATCATCGTAGATTAATGATAAGAAAAGTGGGATCAAAAGCACAGTGTGATCATTTGGGCTATTTTAGAATGCTCAAGGCAAGTCCTATAATCTGCTGAAGGCAAAACACTTGACGCGCACCAATTTGAACAGCGTATGTTGTGCAATGAAAAGAATCCGTGATATGACGAGTGGCAACTAATAAAAGACTGACGTCTTGTTCAGAAAGAATTCCAAAGCCCACTTGAACATTAAAGCGTATGATTTACGTCGTGGCGTCAGCAGTCGCGGCTCACATCTGCAGAGATACTTCCAGTCAACTGCAATAACTGCGGTATTTACTCAATTCTAAATTCTACCGTTTAATGTGCCGAGTCTGTTTATGATGTGACTGCGTCAGTTTTGTTCGTTTGAAGTTTGCAGGTGAGCAGAAGAAATACTGCAAACATCATATTCGTTGGCGAATTTTGGGGAATTCGGGAAGTAGTGTAAAGAAAAACTAAATTTTAAATATACGGTAAGATAAATTTCCCAGTAATTGACACTTTAGTGTAAAACGACACTTTATTAGTTTAAAAATTAGTTAAACTTTTATCATAATCTTAAATCTATTGAAACTACTGAACCGATTGTGATGAAATTCAAATGGAACCAACTTGAAAGCACACCATTGCAAGCAAAAAAAAATGTAAATTCGATTCACCAATTATGGAGTTATACGGTAAAACATTAAAACAAGTACAACCGAATTGATAACCTCCTTTTTTATGTATATTTGACGGCCAACGAGCAGACGAGCCAATTGATGGGAAGTGGTCACCGTCTTTTCAATCTTGCACATATGATTATCCCACTGTCTCTGTGAACATAGAGTCGAAGACAAATTCTCTGCGACGTTGCCTCCGTAGCATAAATATAGGTAAAAAAAATACATTCCCGTGGAAGATAAACCCGCCTGTAAAAGTATGGGTATTGCAAAAGCCGCCTTAAATTCTAAAATTTTGTGCATTTATATTACTTACTTGTTGTTAATGTAAATAGTTATTCACATTCTATAAGCGTCAGTTGTTTGAAAAGTTATATTGTCTCGTTAAGGAACAAGACAATATAAAATATAAGGATATTTTATAACATTATATGCACCTATCAAGTACTGGTACATGCAGTATTAATGCCCCGTTTACTAGTACTTGATATATCAATGAGTAGACAAAGTAATATAGTTTTCCGATTTTTTTATCATGATCCCAATCTTAAGTTAAATTACATTAAAGTTGTGTTTTCATTTATCTGGTTGGACGCCCACCAACCAGGAGGTCGGCGGTGACGACCTGTTGCCGCTTCCAATCGCTCATTTTGGAAATGTCTAGAAGAGGCCTGAGTCTGGCAGTTGACTAGTTGCGGCTGAAATGATGACGAATGATGATGAATGGTTTTTGATGAAAGGTATCGACTGCTAGAAATGAAATATTTTTTGATCGAGTATTTGTTTAACTTTTTATTTCAATAAATAAATGTAGAAAATGAAATATTAAGGCTTTATACAACGTGATTTTGTACCCCCTAGCTATATTGAAATTTGGGAATCAGAATCGCTAATGGAACACAGAATTGCAAAAAATTAGGTTTTCCATACAAAGTCGCCGATCAGCTGGACGAATTTCTATGAAAGGTTAAATTTATTTTTCTTCTTTTACCTTTTTTCTTATAATTCTGTATTCCAATAAGGATTCTGATTCCCAGATTCAATATAGCTAGGGGGTTCAAAATGACGCTGTATAGTTATTAACTACATTTGATAACAGTCAAACTTACCGTTTATAAACCACTAGTTCCATGTGAGATAGTTCCATAACATTTAATTCCTGAATTATGTGAGGAACGTGACAATTACTGAGCGCCACACCCAGAAAAAGATATTGTTATTCGATTGTGTAGAGAAGATAATACTGATTTGAACTAAGGGGTCGGGGTCCGGAGGCCAGGACTCGGCTCTTGGGCCTGGCAAACGAAACCGCACTAATCAAATAGTGAATTAATATTTTGTAAAAGAAAAGCCTTCAAAGGAGGCGGTCGTTCGGGAAGAAACAAATGGCGGAAAAAACAAATTTTGTTAATCCTAGGCTTTATTTAAATTGCCAGTAATTATGTTAATCCCCGCACTGAGACTCATTTGTTTCGTGGTCGCTCCTCCTATTCGCGATTCCTGTTTCCTAACACAACAACGACTGGCCAACGTCTTTTGTATTCACTGCTTTAGTGGTTATCTTAACAAAGAAAAAAAATAAGGTATTGAAAGTAATGTTCAATCAAGGAAAAGCTGATTAGTGGACTGTGGCCTGGAGTGACTGCCGTCAAAAATAAATAGTTATTACTATAAATTACCGAAACAAGATCGTACCAGGTACCTTTAGGTTGTAAAACCATGCTTCTAATGAATTATCTCTTCGGTTACTACCTAGTGCAATGACACAAAAAACTGTATACAACGATCGTCAGAACGGCACCGGCCCGAGTCATCCATCACGAGGAAATCGCCGAGTTGTCGCGGCTGCATCGTCGGCTGCATCAGACAAGCTCGTGCACTATTTAGATGACAAATGGCATACCTACGGGCACACAAACAAATACACGAAGTAATAAGATGAGGGCGGTTTTTTTTAAATATATTTTTATATTCAATGGAAATAACTTTAACCAAGACGACAAGATAAACAGAACCCAAGTGATGGCCCAATTTGGGTATGCATTGTTAGCACTTTCGCATGTCAGGCAAACCCGAGCGTGGATGACCACTAGGATGGGTGACCAGTATAGTGGCAAAATAATACCCCAATATCTTTCGTCATCATTACTCCAACAGCAGTCTATAAGATATGTCAGTTGACTTTAGGCAGCTTGAAAAATCTCACACAAAAAATCGCTAATATTTGAATCAAAAACTCCCATACCGCTTCGTTTTCGCTTTTTACCAAGGAGGTCGTTCCGAAATCGGAGGCTAATTGCTCAAGGTCACGATTGTAGCTGTTCGCAGGAGAAGGACAAAGCTCGGTACCTATAGAGGTAAAAAGTATTTTTTCTACTGTCAATATATTAAAAGATCCAGCTGCGGTATTGAAGACGCGGGGGTCGCTGAACGAGAGTACAATGCCGCCGAGAGTGACCGCCGACCACGGTGAACGGTGTGTCAGTGACGATCACGAGCCCAACAGATACCTTATTTGCGGCGAAGCGATGACGAGGGTCGATCGCGACACCTGTTGCGAGGCACACATATCACCTCCTAAAATGGAAAAAAGGATTGTACAGGAACGACATATTGTTGGACTATATCTACTTTCCCCTTCAATTCGATGACGAAAGAAATTCTTCAGAAGTCGATTTTTAAACTTAAAACTGAAAATATATATATATATTTATTTTTTGTTATTGAATCGGTGAATCATTTGGCATGTGGGCCCTACTTGGTGCAGGACAAATGACAAACTAATGGTTTCATCGTCTTATCAAACAGGCGAGCCTCGATTTATTCCATTTACCACCAGGTGTACCTTGGTCGTCTCTATATCAGAAAACAGCGTTTTTATTATCTCATTCCCCATCATAATCATCAAAACAAGGTTTTACGGGGCGTGCAACGGCGACAAAGCATGACATGCCTTGAAATTAAAATGACAGCCACACGCGTACACAATATAATGCTCTACATAGACTTCGCAATCAAAAAAGATATAGCGCTTCGCTCGAGTGAAACACCAGACACCACAATACTGCAAATACAATAAACTAGTTTAGACCAAATTAAGAGCTCTAGAGGCTAGACTCGCACTGCTCCTTTTATTTAATTTCAGCTTTTGGCCAAACCTAGTATCTTATTTATTTATTTTGAACAAACTTGATAATTTCACAATATTTTCTATCAAATTTATCAAAATAAGTACTGACGATAAGAAAGTGTTAAACTAACTTACGTAGCTCATAACATTTATCAAACAGATAAATCAGGTAACTAACAAATAAAATATTTCCATAAAAATTTCCACGCTCTCCTTGTCGAAGTCAAAGAAGGAGATTATCATGGAAAGTGGATAGTTAAGTCTTTGTAATGTTAATCGTAAGGTTGAGACGGGTGAAGGCGAGTATGAAACTTTGCAAAACTTTTGGAGTTGAGATTCGTGGTTATTTTTAGCTCTCAATATCTATCATAAAAGTTAAGAAAATTTGGATAAGCGAAATATTTAATAAACAATACGAGACTGGAGCAGTAATTAAATATGGCGGCAAACATAACTGTTGACTTGCTATACCCATTGGTGTGAATATACCTGGACACCCGAACAAAATCTCACAGTAATGCAACGTCTTGGATACTAATTTTGGATTGGATATATGTAAAGAGATTTAGCTAACGTGGCCAATCCTCGGTCACGTATGAACCAAACTTTGGCCAGTATGGAGCGCGTCGGGCGTCTCTTGGAAATAAACCGGGGCGGCCTGCAGCAGCGTGACACGTCGCGGCTATATTTCGACGTCAGTCATCGACACGCGCCGTCGTTTTTCGCTTGCTAACCGTCGACACAGAATTAATATAAGTACTAACGTACCGTCGATTCTGGCAGCCCAATACGGCGTCCTGTCGCCGCAGAATTATGGCAACTCCGTCGCGCGCGACTTTGATAGCATTTTCTGCAGTTGATATTGAATTGGCACATTTTAAAGGTTGCAAAAAACCCTGATTCAAATAATAGTTTGGTATATTGCACATCACTCTAATTACGACTACTAAAAATAATGCTGATTTTATTAAACATACTATTTCGGTAGCCATTTGTTTTTGTTCTTCATTCTTTTTTACCCGTCTGTCAAGAAGGATTATGTATGTTTGTCAATGTCTTTAAATATATTAGTCGCCTCATGTCATGGCTAATCTTACCTTAAACGAGGCTATCGGCTCTCTCAATCCTCCGTTAAGCCGTAAGGTGTTAACCATATATACATCCTAGAAGTATATCTCGAATGGATGAGAAGTATTGTTCTATCGGAATTGACGCGGAGTAACAACAGTGCGTTACTTGAACTTGCTATTACTTATATTAGAAGACGCCATAATATTTTTTTAAATATGGTAGTACGCAAGCAATTGAATAATATTCATCTAAACTTGAGAACGAGCTGATTGATTGACATATTTGTGAATGAAGATCTTGTGTCGTGGTCTGAGCGACTTGTAATAACATATTCAGCATAATATTTATGTGTGTACGTACGCACTACCTGGTCGGTGCGCGGCGCAGACTGACGGCTCATGAATAAATCTTCAAAATAAATTACATTTAGTTATTTTAGCTTTATTCCTAAATGCCCAGGAATATTACTGGTATTATTCTTAGGTCCATGATTACTGGACAGGTAAACAAGAGTTTTAGTTCCATTTCCTTTTTAGGCTTCGATACCCAAAGGGTAGAAACGGGACCCTATTAATATGGCTCCTCTGTACGTCTGTCTGTATGTCTGTCATGGCTGTATCTCATAAACCGCGGTAGTTAGACTGTTGAAATTTTCACAGATTATGTATTTCAGTTGCCGCTATAACAAAAAATACTAAAAAACAGAATAAAATAAATATTTAAGGGTGCCCCATACAACAAACGTGATTTTTTTTTTGCTTGTTTTTGCTCAATATTGATAACGGCAACAGGTAGACACTTAAAATATTTACAAACTAGCTTTCGCCCGCGGCTCCGCCCGCGTTAATGTCTATCCCTCGGGAACAGTACTTTTTCCCGGGATAAAAGGTAGCCTATGTCCTTCTCCGTAGTCCAGAGAACTTGTATGCAAAATTTCATGATGATCGGTTCAGTAGTTACGGCGTGAAAGCGTAACAAACAAACAAACAAACAAACAAATAAACAAACAAACAAACAAACAAACAAACAAACTCACTTTCGTATTTATAATATTAGTAAGGATAAGGTTAAGGATTATTTAGATATATACTCATTGAAACAATAAAAAATAAATTAAAATAAAATAAATATATAAGGGGGCTCCCATAAAACAGACAAGATGTTTTTGCCGTTTTTAGAGATAATGGTACGGAACCTTTCGTGCTCGAGTCCGACTCGCACTTGACCGGTTTTTTCTGTATGTTTTAGGGTTCCGTACCTCAAAAGGAAAAAAAAACGGAACCCTTATAGGATCACTTGGTTGTCCGTCTGTCTGTCTGTCTGTTAAGACCCTTTTTCTCAAGAACGCGTAGAGGTATCAAGCTGAAATTTATATCAAATACTCAGGTCTATTGTCCCTTGGAGCTGTGAAAAAATTAAACTTCTAAGCCAACGTAATCAAAAGATACAGCTGGTTATGCCGAAAATTTTCGGGATGTGAGTCGTTGGACAAGAGAGGAGGTGCGCCATAGTTTGGGGAGAGTGTCCACACTCGCAAACGTTTTGTGAAGTATCTATCATTCCCCACTTGGCCAGATTGTCTTTGCATCGACCCACCTGCGTTCGCAGTCTATTGAGCGACTTCCAGATGGGCCAAGACAAATTGTGGCCAGGGGGTAGACGCTCTTGTAGGGTGGTAAAATTTGCTGTAGTGTGGTCATTCTCCCATAGCTTCATCCGTGCCGTATGGATGTTACTGTCCAAAGCAACTACCTTGGCAGTGAAACTATGACGACTTTTAAGCCTTTGTGGAGCCGGAGAGCAGCCAAACAGAGGGAGCCGTGGATCCCGCTCCGCGGCCCTACGCTCGGTATATGTGGTAGAATAAAGGAACTCACTAACATACGTACTTTACTTACATGAATCTTAAAAACATTATACTTATTATTGGGAAGTCGTGTAATAAGAGCAGCTTCAGCTGTTCGGGTTGGAAACAATAACAGTATTTTTATCTCCTGAACATTACAAGGTCTCTGCGACGAAACACAAAGGAGTCAATCACTATTCTGAACGCAGTTAAATTTGCCTCCTGCTTCAAAGTTAACTTTCAGTGTGCTAAAGTGTGAATTACAATAATAATAAACAATTAATTCATCTGAATACTTATTGTTCTAAACCCTTATTAATAGAAATGTTTACGACTTTTCTCTTTAACAAATCTGCATACTGGTCAGAGAAAAGACGAAGCTTTGTATTTAAGGAAAAGCTGGCCGAGGGGGATGGGCAGAAATCTGAGGAGTCATTTATAAAATCACTTTGACACGGTATTATCGCGTATATTTCATTATTTGTATACGTAACGTTTCCGTTAACCTAACGTTTTGTTTGTCATAATACCTTTATTTAAATCTGTAACAATCGCGAAAACGTCATAAACCATTCAGAGTCATTTTTGTAAGCGATGCGGCTTACTTTTTTAAATCATATTTCACCTACATGGACTTCTTGTATGAATTTAGATACGCAACGATCTTTATTCGTATGTAACGCGCACTGAATAGATATAAGTTTTTTCCTTTTGCGACATGGGGTTGTAGGCTTTTTGATATTTTACACTTAATCAAGTCAAAGTGAGAAACCTAATTCGTAGTGAGAGACGCTTGTATAAAAATATCCTCATCATCATCACCATCAGGTCCTTTTTAGTCTCCACTACAGGAGCACGACCCTCTCAGTACCTGTACTACTAGGGCCATACTTGGCCAGAGCAGCCAGAGGAAAAATATAAAAATATATAAGTATATATTTACTCATGATTTATTTTCTCGAGAAATTCCCGGTGGCTCAGTCGTCAATTATACAAAACACAAACCTTTAACGTCCTTTGTAATCGTTAAAATGTTCTTAGTGGCGTCTTAACGAGCCGCGCGTTTAATGATGGCGTTTAATTTGTTAAAGGTAATCACGGCTTGCCGAAGGTACTCTTAGAGGTGTATTACTGGAGGAGGCAACAGTAGCTACTCGTTTGCTGCGTTTGTTCCGAACGACTCTTGTTTTTTCGAAATGTCTGAAGCAAGCAATTGCTAGTAAGTGTTAGAAAACAGAGTTCATGTTGCGAAGCGCTAGATGACTGGCGCCATGGACCAAAACGACTGCAAGACAGCGATGGCTGCCAACAATAGCCGATGCGCTCATATACTCATGTCCCATACTTCCTATGTCCCATATAGATCTAGCGTACATTATACCTTTTATTTAAAGGGGGTCAAGGTTGCATTATTCTGGGCAAGATTCATTTAATCATTTGGACCATTTACACGATAGAAGAAGAAGAACATTAAGATATTCATTTCAGAAGTGCCTTGGCAGTCTTCGCTTTTAATGGTCAACAAGTATATTACAGTGTCAACTTGTCTTCTATAGAAATGACCTAGTTAGTGGCGTCCGCTTTCTTTGTCTGCATTCTTTATTTGTTTTATTGCGCATGATGTCACCGATCAACGTCACGTCGGTTGTTGCACTAATGCATCCCACATATTGTGTTGCCACATTGTTGTGACGAATCACAGCGCCATTGTCCCGCTCGTGTACATTACGGCCATTTGTCCACAAACTGGGGGGAGAATGGCAACTCGCTTCGCAGGGCGACACAATTCACAGTAGGTTACGAAGATACAGAAACAATAATAAATAAGCAAGATATTCTTTGGTTATACTTTTTGTTCAATAAATTAAGTTGGTTTCAGCTTCAATATGCAGCCCTTGACTTTCAAATATTTTATAAATTTGAAAACCCAAGACACTACTTAACGTGATTTTTTTTTCATAATGTAGGATAACTCTCTTTTTTATATTACAAGACTATTCTATCTCTGACCACACGTTTCCCATCTGAACTAGGACATACGACTATTTAGACATGCAATTGAGTAGTACTTAATTGGAACTCAAAATACAGCCTGACTGGTAAACCACATTACATACTTAAGGACATAATAAATAATGATCACACGTAACGTCAAAAATATAAAACCAACTGTAATGCAACGTAATTAAATTAGTCCGCAAAGTCTCTAGACTAGTAATAGTAAAGTCTCTAGACTAGTAACTAGACGGTCCGCGGCCGACACGAAAACGGGTAGGCGCGCTTTGATTACCGCGAGTGTTCTCACATCTTGTTTTTATAGGATAATTTGGTCAACTTTTAAGCCCCTATTTTTTTATTTATTTCAAACGAAAATCAAGGACTCAGTGCCCCCTTTCAATATGTTACGTGATTTACCAGTCACCCTGTATAATAGGTACCATGGTTTAAATTCACTTACACGTTCGAGAGAAACTACATATTTTTGTTCGGGATGTACAACAGCCAATGATGAAAGTTGGCCGCGCCTTATTCATTTCATTGACTGTCACATTATTTCCTCACACCATGGGCTACACATGCATATATACATTACAATGTGTCGATTCATTAGCAAATAGAATTTCGCTTTACGGAATTAAACAATTACAGCGAGCAGCATGTTATTCGGTAAATAACGGATGTGGGATTTGAAAGTCTTTACATAAATCGATGTCTTAAAAATACTAGGGCAAAGGGTGAAAGCGAGAAAGGTTTGGCAATATCAAAGGAAAGCTGTTTAGAGGCATATTGAAGGCATAAAAATACGTGTTTGTCAAAGTTCTTACATAAAAAGAAAACAGTAATAAAAAGAAAACATCTAAAAGGTGTACTATGTCCTTTGTGCTCGTTCTTTTTGCATCTATTGTAGCTGAAATTAGTTTGCAGTGACGCGTGGCGCCGCTTCCGGGATGAGCCAGAGCGGACGCGGCTGTGCGGGTGGACAGGGTCCCTTCCGCCGGACATTATTCACGCCGACACAAAGGTCATGAGGTAGGCTGCATTTCTCTCATTTATAGTGCTGTGAAGCGGAACTGTGCGAAAATGCATTGAGAGGGTATGAAAATGTGTGACTGTTTCCACCTTTGGTGGGTACAGTCACACACTGTACCACGGAATAATAAACCTAAGAGGAAGGAACGTGTAGGCGTGGCCCGCGTGCCACAGTTAAGCACAGCGAGTCTTAACCAGGCTCAATTGCTCTGTTGTTGCTGGCGTGACGCAACGTGTGGCTGCCGGTGTGTTACTTTGCGTGTTTCTTAAAAAAAACTCTTTAAAATGACTCGATGCTCTATCCTTGAGTGCAAAAACAATAGTAGTACTAAGAACTTACTACGATCAGGTGTTTCTTATCATCAAGAAGTCGCTATTTACTCTATATTTCATAAATTTGTTTTAGCAATTACCTCTGTCTATTTAATTGAAAAATAAATATTAGAGTAAAGAAAAAAATTACACGTATGTCTATTGAGATAAAGTCTAAAATTGTATGATGCCTCTACCACGTGCGCCATCTAGTGGCGAGTGGTAGAATCAGAAATTACGACACAAGGCGAAGTAAGTCATTCTATTTACTAGGGTTGTGATATCATCGAATATCGATTTGTAAAAGTATTAATTTTTATTGGATGATTAAACTTTAATATAGTTGACATTATTAACGTACTAGCTTTCGCCCGCGGCTCCGCCCGCGTCAATGTCGATCCCTCGGGGATAGTACGTTTTTCCCGGAATAAAAGGTAGCTTATGTCCTTCTCCGCACTCCAGAGAACTTGTACGCAAAGTTTCATGATGATCGGTTCAGTAGTTACGGCGTGAAAGCGTAACAAACAAACAAATAAGCAAACAAACAAACTCACTTTTGCATTTATAATATTACTAGCTTTCGCCCGCGGCTCCGCCCGCGCGTCAATGTCGTTCCCTCGGGAATAGTACTTTTTACGTAACAAATAAACTCCCTTTCGCATTTATAATATCAGTTTATAATATTAGTAAGGATACATAATATAGATAAACATCCAAGACCCACGTCAAATCTGAAAAATATCATTTTCCATCTTGACCTGACCGGGGTTCGAACCCGGGACCACCCGTATCGCAGGCTGGCATGTTAACTACTGCGCCACGGAGGTTGACTGTAGTCGGTCGGTACAGATCATAACAGTGAGGTCATTTTTAGAAACCAATATGGCCAATGCGACCACCAAATTATTGAATACAATGAATCGATCGATTTCCTAGCGTCATTAGCAAAAAGATATGAACCCAATCCCTATTTGAGTAGCAAGGACATTATTGATAAAACATTCTAGAAGAATAAATAAGGGAGTTCGAATTCAAACCTTAAAGCTTAGTGAATATGGTGTAAAATTGTGTACAACTTTTAAGTACGACATCTTACGGCGAATAGCTGAACTAAGTTGTCTGAGATCGTTAAAAGCACATTGAAAGCAGCCGACGTAGTATATGCACGCTGTCATAAAAACCACAAAGTGTTATTGCTTAATTCTACTTTATGGCGCAAGAAATAAGGTTTTTTTTTGTAATGCAAACTGATTGTTATTTCTTTGTGATTCCAAGAAATTATTAGCGTTCTAATTCGTTACATTTCAGTGTGCGTAAAATGTTATTGTGTGAGTTTGGCGACAGCGGTTTTCAATAAAAATATATGCTATGCCCTTTCCTCTTGTGTTTTATATTCCGTGCACTGTACAGTGTAAAAACTTATGGCGAAGCTGTGAAAAGTACTTTTGTATCTGCGTGTTCGTACGTCTCGCGTTTCTGAATATCGATCAAAACTTGTGTCTGACGTGGAAACTTCATTGGACCAGGTTTCAGATTGGGGTCTTTGTAAATTGGTCCAATTTAACCCCAAAAAGCACAAGTTTTTGCGTTTACCGATAGGAATTTTAGGCGTTGAGATTTCAGACGATGTGCAATTTCGCGGTCATCTGGAATACAAAGCCAAGTTGCCATCTGAGAAACTGGATGTCCTAGGCAGAGCGAACGGACATTACACATCGCCGCATCGCCTTCAACTGTACAAGGCACAGGTTAGGCCGCATGTGGAATATTGTTCCCATCTCTGGGCCGGAGCACCTCAATACCAAAAGGAATTTTGACCGTATTCAAAGTCGTGCCGTTCGTAGTGATGTCGCATCCTTGTGCATTCTTTATCGCATATATATGGGGAATGCTCTGAGGAATTGTTTAACCTAATACCTGCCGAAAAATTTCACTATCGTACCACCCGACATAAATTAAAATTTCATCCCTGCCACCTAGATAACTGGCAGTCAACCACCGTACGTTTTATCAGAAACTTCCGCCACGTACGACCGAGCTGTGCAATGAACTGCCTGCGGCGGTATTCCCGAATGTCCTACTTCGTTTTGTTTTCACATAAATTTGCGATGTGAATATAAACCAGAGAAGATTTGTCTCATGTGATATATATATTATGACGAAATAAGCAAAGCGGGGTCAATTAATATATTTTTGTGGTCATTATTAAAATTGACGGTAAGGTGCGGCCACATCGTCGCACGCACCTGTGAGACTATAGCCTACGACTTCCAGCGGGAACACTCGTCTCCCTAACATATCTCGACTTACCGTCCGAAAAGGAATAAGTTAGTTTTTATCATATCACTCATACAATCAGTTTTAGACCTTTGATTATTTTATGTAAAACAGCAATATATATAAGCTGACCTAACATATTTCCAATATCCACAATGATCTTACACCACAGTAATGATCGCCACAATTACCTACTTAAAAAAAAATAAACAAATAGTAACTCAGTGCGTCGTGTCTTGTCTACTTCTCATCGCAGTCACGCAGCCTGACGTCAGAGCGGCGATCAAAAGATAATTCTGTTGCAATTACGGTTCTCGGTGAAACAAAGTATTGCCTCCTAATATAATTGCGTTTTGTAATTATCCTAATGAACAGCGCAAGCCACTTAGTGGTAAAACAGAAGATTAACAATTTAGGGGACACAACAGGTGGGTGAGAATATTTTATTTATTACAAGACTTGCAAGTGTTTGAATGCATTAACTTTAATAATTATCCAAGTTCGGTATTTGATTATCCACTTACGACTGTAAAAGATGCCTCTCGATTACTTGAAAATTGGATATTAATTATTCGTCTAGCTGCCTAAAGTCTGACAGCTCAACGGCAGCCATTTCAAGATAACAACCGGTACATAGATAAATAATGTCTTAACGTGCTTTGAGAAGCACGGGGAGCTCTAAAAATATGTATATATGTCACTTGTGGTCACCATCAAGCGACAACAATACCTGAACTCTATGCATAATGACTTTTCATCAAAAAGTAATGGCACTCACAAAGCAGCCAATCTTTTATCGGTGATAAAATATAGTCAGAGTGCGTTTCTTTCTCCCTGTGCAGATACCAGCTGGCTCACATCATGCAGCCCGTGCAGCAGACACGATGTTTTACATGTATGTTTTATTAAGTAGGTACATAGCAAAGACTTCGCTCCGAGCGAGTCACGTCGCGACGCGTTCTACTGATGAAATTACTAGGAGCCTAATTTCTGAACCGCTCGAACACTCACTCGAATGGCGTCAGCTCTCGAATCACATTTAAATATTGATATTATTTGAATGATTCTATTTTTTATTTATTTTTGAATATGAATGCTTAATTTGTGTGACTCGGCGCAAAAACGGACCACCGACTATAGACACCGGTGGCCAGCGACCGGCAGTTTGTACTAAAGAGGCCGGCGGCGGTCACAGCGGTCGTATGCGGCGAGTCTCAACAAAATGAATAAAAAGCGTAAACTGTTTGTCACCGGTGGCTGTGTTCGGTAGACCCTCTGTGCCGAACCTTTGTTGTTTTGTTATTGAATTAATTCGGTTTTAGAGTTCGGAATGGTCGTAATGATAAAAAAATATGTAACAAATCAAAACGCGGGACGTGATCAGAATTCACTTCTGTTTCTAATAACGTAGCGATTATTTCTATATGTTCGCATGCGTAGCCGTCCGTACGGTTCAGGACTCGACCTCTGGCTCCTCGAGATCAAAGCTGCTGTTATTCTTATATATTCATGACGCAGCGCGTAATCGAGCCTTAAACCCGCGCTCTGCCTCATTTACGAAGCCTGCTCGCTTATTTTAGAGGAATAATGAATTTGACAACGGGACCTTTGGCATTTACTTGTGTCATTAGGTTTTTGGATAATATTAGGTATGTATTTTATTCAAGGGCTCAATACAGAAAGGAAATATAAGCGCTCCGCTACACGATACGAACAAACTGATGCTGATTACATACAGTATCACAACATGTGAAAAGGAAAACATTCAATGCACAATTGGCCCCATTGAAAATTTTGTATAATTATTGTAAGCGATCCAGTTTAAGGATTAGAAGGCGCAGGCTGCTATTGCTTATCGTCAATCAATGCATGGCAGATGTTTGTTTTCTAAGTAATTTTGCGGTTCTCAGTGAAACATTATGTTATAATGATTTTGCGGCTCTTACCCCACCTAACAAGATAACTTACGCCAACCCCTTCGGCGCTAATTTCCGTTACCTCAAGTTCGTAATTAAATTAACTGCCACGAGGGTGTTATTTTTATGTTTTCTGCTATTATAGTGCATCCCCGTTCTCGTGAAAATCAACATTGTACTTTTTATCAACTTTGTCTATATGCCTGGCAGTAATCAAATACTGCAAATAAAATTGGCCGAGCAATTTGTATGAATATGTTGAATTTTTTTGTCATTGGTCCCGTAGGAAAAAGTTGTTCATGTCGAAGAACTGCGTCGCCCCTTCAAGGAAATGTCGAGGGATAAGCTACACACAATAAGTAAATTTTCCAAAAAATTAATGAAATTATGTCATCGATCTGGTAATGATGGAATTCCTCAACATTATATAGCTGTGTCACCAAATGTTGCAGTACTAATAAGCTCACAATTCAAGCTTTTTGTCAAAAATAAAATTACTGAGTACTCTTGTTTAACTCCTTAACTTCATAACCAAACTTCAGTAATTTACCACCGATTTCCTCATCCCAATAGATCCACTAACATAACAACAAAATAACGCCAAGTGTAACGATATTTGCGTTATAAATCAAACAATGGGATTGGATCACTGTACTGGATCACTTTTATGAAATGAAAATAACAGTCACAAAACCAAACTAAATCGGATATTCCATGCAAAAGTGTGCAGCCGCCCGGGTATTTTGCAAGGAAAATAGTTTTGCTTATTTTAATATATTAGTTATATATATTAGTATTATTAGTTATATTAAATTGAGCTGGTATAGTCTGTGGTTTGATATTTTACCCAAACGTAATTAACACACTATATATGTTATCTGAGAATGAGGATTATGTGAGCTTCGGGAGAGGTAATCTAACCGTTTTATAATCTGTCTGTGTATGTAGTCAGCCGGCCCAGGCACGTGCCAGGCAGCGCACTCCGAGTAATTAGGAGCGATTCAGAGAATAATGTACAGAGTGATCTTTTATGTATATTCGTCGGGAATTGTGATTCTTTATCTCGGCGCGACGTGACCGCTTTCACGAACACGCCTCCGCGGGGAGCTGAAACTTGAACTCGAACCAGAATACCAGATGATACGCTTTTGTTTATTAGATTTTATTAACCCCTGATATTTATAGACTAGGTGTACGTGAAAACAATCGCATATATAGTTTGGTATATAAATAATTTAGTACGTAAAAATATAATCTACCTGTTTTGTCGCGAGTCGCGACTTCGTATGCAAATAGTAACCTGTGTTATCCGATGATAATTTGACAGGGCAAAGAATTTTAAAATCGGTCCAGTAGTCCGTTATAAAGACACAATCAACATTTTTCTTTACAATATAATAATACAGATAATACTATAATAATAGTCTTAAAGCATACTTTTGTGATCAATTTTCTTTGATAACAAGACCCTGAAAGGAAAATACCCAAAAGTGAACCCTTTTCACCTAGAAAAAACATAATCATAACTCTACCGAAAAAACCAACCATTCCCGAGGAGATTTAATCCGAGTAGAGTCGCCGGCGGAGGGTACTTGGAAGTTCGGAAAATCGAACTAAGTAGTTAAAACAATAGCTTGTTTTATTACGGAGGCGGGCGGTCACAGAAAGTAGGTTAATTAAAAAACTGGCCAAGTGCGAGTCGGACTCGCGCACGTAGGGTTCCGTACCGTTATCTTTAAAAACAGACAGACAGACAGACAACAAGCACACAGTAGAAAGCAGACAGCAGACAGCAGACAGACAGCGGACAGCAGACAGCAGACAGACAGCGGACAGCAGACAGCAGACAGCAGACAGCAGACAGACAGCGGACATCGCTCCACTGGGTCCCGTTTTCTCCTTCTACTTCCCTTTTTATCCTTAAAACATCCTTGTAGCGTTAATTTTTAACGATTTTGATATATTCGGAAATTTACGCAATAGAGTTGGCGTAAGTTATTTTGTGTGGTGTGCTTGTAACCATTAGCATTATACCATTACCATACCAACCACCAACATTAATATACTTTATATTATGAATGACATTTAGATGTAATTTGGTATAAAGATAGTTTGTAGCCCGGGGAAGACATAGAAATCATCTCGATAAAAGATGTTGTTCTCGAGGCGAATGATGTCGCGAGCGCAAGCTAGTACAATATGAGTCGCAAAGAGTTACTAATAATAATGAGATACACACATTCAATATCGCGTTATTCACCCACGGGACAGCTTAAAACGCAAGATCAAAGCGCACTGCGAGACATTGACAAGCATATAATCTGAGCAATATGCAGTTAGCATTTTTTGCGTTTGCCTTTTCTGCCTGGGGCAGGCGGAAGCAGCATAACCAGTTTTTTTCTGGGTTATTTTCCGTTTTTAGGGTACCGTAACCAAAGGGTAAAAATGGGACCCTATTAATATGGCTCCGATGTCCGTCAGTCTGTTTGTCTGTCCGTCTGTCACTGGGCTGTATCTCATGAACCGTGATAGTTAGACAGTAGAAATTTTCACAGATGATGTATTTCTGTTGCCACTTTATTAACAAATACTAAAAACAGAATATAATAACTATTTAAGGGCAAAAAAAAAAATACGTGTGTAGTTGCCACACGTATTTTTTTTTTTCCGTTTTGTTAGATAATAATACGGAACCCTTCGGGCGCGAGTCCGACTCGCACTTGGCCGGTTATTGTGTGGTCACTTATTGAAAAAAATTTAATATACAAGGAACAATCTCTAGCTAAACAGCCACGTCTTCCTCTTCAAATGTAAATATTCTACCTCTGCGCTGTAAAGGGTTCAATCAGTGACGGCAACGAATGTGTTTCGCCCGCCCAGCCGCCGCCCTGCTGCCGCCCGCCCAAACATAACAACAACCAATTTAGTGCCGAATGGAGCGCCATGATAAATATCTGATGCTTGGAGATAGCACGAATGTTTGGCTTGAGATATTGGGTGAAAGCTATTTCGCGGACGTGTTGCAATCAAAGAAAAATATGATCCAAGACGATTGAAAATATATCATTATTATATTGGTCATCTACACTAATCAGAAAAGATTTAAAAAGTTTCAAAAAATTATTACACTAATTCTAAACTATCGAAACGAATTCAAATTTTTAATATTAATAGATAATAATGATATCTACTTTTTAGTGTAAAAAATAATATTGTTAATCACGTAATTTTTCAGATATAAAAAAAATGTAAAGATGTATCGTTTGACACCAAGAAAATAGGTATAGATTTTTGTGTTTATTGCTATAAAATGATTAGTAACTTTTTACACATGCTCAAAATCATTGGTGCAAAATGATACATCATAATAAATTGGAACACATACCTACTTAAAAAGCAATAATAAAAAAACTTCCAGAAGAAAACTCACTAAGTTCATCATCATTTATTCTCTGGTGAGGTCAATTTTATGATAATGATAAAAATCATGACTTATAACAGTATACACCATTAAATTCAACAAAACATAATGTGAATATTAATATGTTTTAAGTGTAAAGTGGTACAACTATTAAGGCAATGATGTGTAAAATGATATTAATAGAAAGCATAAAAAATAATAATTATATTATTCCTCTGGAATTGTGAAATTTATTAAACTTATGCCAGAATCTTTTTTTAATATTATAAGCTCATTCTTGATTTATACTAATTCTTTAAGTTTCGTATATCAGGATCCGCTAAAGTGTTAAAAATAAAACAGTTAAAGAACAAATGAAATATTTATTTATATTTAAATGACTTAGTAATGAATAAGGCAACAGTTTTCTTTATATTAATATTCCTAATGATCACGAAGTATTCATATCAAAACTATAACATAATAAATAAAATGACAATAATATCATCATCATATCAGCCGCAAAAAGTCCACTGCTGGACATAGGCCTCCCCCCAGGAATTTCAATACGACTAGTTGGATGCGGCCTGCATCCAGAGTCTTCCTGCGACCTTAGTCAGGTCACCCGACCGATGGTCGGTGGATGTCCGACGCTGCGCTTGCCGGTACGTGGTCGCCATTCGAGAACACTTCTCCTCCATCGAACATCGCTTTTACGCGCTATGTGAACCACCCAATGCCACTATAAAGAGCTAATCCGCTGAGCTATGTCGGTGATCTTTTCTTCTCTTACAAATCTCCTCGTTTCTGATTCAATCTCGCAGAGAAACACCGAGCACATCTCCCTCCATATCTCTTTGAGCGACTTTGAGCTTTCTTATGAGGTCCATAGTAAGGAACCACGTTTCGGACCCGTAAGTCATTACTGGTAACACACATTGATAGACTTGTCTTTAGGCACTGAGGTATTTTGGATGAGAAGACACTGCGGAGCTTCCAGAACGCTGCCCAGCCGAGTCGGATTCGTCGAAAGACCTCGTCCTCAAAGCTGGAAATTCCAACCTGGATCAATTGACCCAAGTAGACATATTGGCCCACAGCTTCAAGGATGGAGTTCCCAAAAGATACTGGTGAAGGCACAACATCGACATTCGAAATTTTTTTCGTCTTGTCCATGTTTAAGGCCCTTTGTTTAGAAACTCCATTGAGGTCATTTAGCATATTACTTAAGTCCTCCAGCATCTCCGCCAATACAACGATGTCATCAGCAAATCTGAGATTTTGAGCCTTTGATGTTAATGCTAAGTCCTTCCCATTTTTCAGGAGCATCCTCCAGAGCAGCGGTAAACAGTTTCGGAGATATCACGTCTCCCTGTCTCTCGCCTCTCTGTAATAGTATAGCCTTCGTGCTCTGCTCCTGTACTCGAACTGACATGGTGGTGTTTCTGTATAAGCACTTCAACACTTCGATATACCAATGGATATATAATGCCTTTTCGGCAACCGGCTTGTTTGGGAGGTTAGAAAGCATCGAGCCTGTTCGTGAGACGATTTGTAATCACCCTCGAAAACAGCTTATAGACCTGGCTGGAGTGTAAGGGATCTGTAGTTCTTCAGTAGAGTATTTTTACCCTTTTTGAAGAACAAAACCACCACACCCCTGTTCCACACCTCTGGCTTAAAACCCTCGAGCAAAACGGAATTAAAAAGCTTCTGAAACTTTCCGTACCAGCGTTCCGCCCGCTTTTAAAAGCTCTGCTATGATTCCGTCTTCGCCCGACACCTTGTTGTTTTTGAGCTGTTTAATTGCAATCCTAATCTCGTACAGGCTGATGTCCAGGATATCTTCGGTATAGTGTCGAGTTAGCTTGGCTCTCGGATCTTTGATCATGCTGACAATAAGTTTGGGTAATGAGGTATTAAGCTGCATAAAACCTCTCAATCTCTCCCAGCACCTCGGCCTTGGTCGACGCCACACTGCTGTCCTCCGTCTTCAGACGGAGGACGGCAGTGAGTGGCTTTGTTAATCAACCTTACCGAATAGACTCCACCCTTGCAAACACTTTGGAGCCCTTATTCTGGTCTATCGTCTCCTTAATACGCTCGGTATTAAAGGAGCGCAGGTCGTGTTGCAAGGATTTTTGGTTTTGTCTATTGAGCTGCCGTTGCACGTTTGCATCTTCGGAGGTCTGCAGCGGCGTGGACTGTCGCGCAGCCATCAACTTTTGGGTCTGTGGTGAGATCTTTTGAGGTTTGTGTTTCGGGCGGGACCTCAAAAACTATGAACCAACCGCTTGGACAGTTTCTACGAACCGATTGTTTAACTCGTCAACTGTAACGCAATCCTTCAGACAATGTAAGCGATTTGAGAGTTCCAGTTGAAAACTGTCGACATTTTGGATATGGGCCAGTGACGGTCGGAGCGTAAACTTCATCAAGCGAGTTCTCTCTCGTCTGAGATTGATATTCATGATGCCTCTGACGATTCAGTGATCACTACCAATTTGAATCCTATTGATCACAAAGACATCGTTCAATATCTCTCTCTTCGTCAAAGTTTATATTTAGATTTATAATAAAGCTTTTAGTATCAAACAAAACAGTTTACAAAATAGTGATCGGTTGCTATTGAAGTTTTTTAGGATTTTGACCATTCCCTCTATCGGCTTTTAAGGTCACAGGATTACACATGATGAAGATAATTTATATCGAGGATTATTTTTCCATGATCACAAACCAGCGGGAAAAAAGAACAATTTATTTTCTTTACGCTACAGTACCTAATTCTATTGAAAAATGATACATATTATAATTCAATTGGTGTTGTCATTTTGTAACATTATTTACTGTTTTGTAAATAATGTTACAAAATGTCACATAGCTTTGTGTAAAATGTTACAAATCGATACTTACGCGAGACATTTTTATGTAGTTCGGTACACGCTGCCCTGACGGATGCCTCTTCTACACTAAATCCAAGGACGCGGGTGTGCGAGGTTTACCACTCTATGTTCTCATTCACGCATTGCAGGAATCTAATCGCTCTATCTTCTTCTAAAGAGCGATAATCACGAAGTCAGGAAAAAATGTTGATACAAGTCATACTTAGTAATTTGATTTTAGCGAAAAATTATGTGTGTAACGGTACAACTTGACAAATATCATAAAATAAAAATTGTTCATGTAAATTGATATAAATGGAATAATATCATTTTACACAATGATTCAGTGTATGCAAATTTTATAATTCATGTTATTAGTTGAAATGTACCCTTTTTCACCACTTTATTCTACAAAAAAAAGCAACGTGTCAAGTACTTTATGTAGACTTAGATCGGTATTCACGAATTTACATCAAATTTTTACCATTGTGTAAAATAAGTCAAAATAAGTTACATCATTTTACACGTCCAAAAATTCCAGGTCAGTTCATTTTGTTTCAAATACAATTATATCAAAAAACACAAAAAATCGCATCGAAAATCCGAAAAAACAGTCACTTATAACATTATGCACACAAAAAAACTTTGGCATATTAAGCCCTAGGAACATGGCGATAAGACGGAAAAATAGCATTTTTTTGCTGAATCTAGCAATGTAAAATTATCAAGAGCGATATATATCGACTTATAACAATTTTCACTGAAGGCACAGAATTGTGAGTTTGTTTATAGTGGACAAACTCAAAAACTACTGATTCGATGTTTTTTTTACCTATATGAAGCTACATTATCAGCGGTTAACATCCATACTTAATTTATAAATATGAAAGTAACTGTCTGTCTGTCTGTCGTCTTTTCACCCTTTAACCAATGAACCGATTTGGATGAAATTTGGTATAAAGATAGTTTGAGGCCCGCCCGGCCAAGGACATAGGGCACCTTTCAGTCTGGGAAATTCTACTTAAATAAAGATATTGAAATCAAAATACTTTATATATTCTTTAGTGCTTCATAGATTTGGGTATCGCAGTAACATAAGCATTGAAAAGCACACAAAACTATGTACAGACGGTGGCAGATAAATCCGTGCCCCCTGCAATATAAAATCTGTTTTTAGGGGAGGCGGGGCAGTTTCATTTGACCTTGACTGTACATCATGTTGCGCAACTTTAGATCATAATAGCTAAAGCACGTTGACCTTTAAAAATAAAAAAGATACAAACGAGAAATATCCGAAGAAAATAATAAATACACAGGTCAGTCACTCGCAGTGAGAATCTTTTCTTGGCGATTGTGATAAAAATACAGTACAAACAGTGGTACTGGAGACAAGTTGTCGCCGCGCCGCGCAATAACGGACAGGAAACGGTCCGTTAGCGAAACAAAATGGCCGCGTCTTTAAGATGTTTTCATTACGATGGGGCCAGGTGGGCTGCTGCAGAGGAGACGCAGGCACAGAGTAAGCTGTATGCGGTTATTCAATAAAATAGCAGATCGCTGTATTTATTTATTTTTACTTAATTTACTTTCAACTACTTTTTTTATTTAATGCCCTACGCTTATATCCTTTGGGTACCTCTCATACATTGCGCCGTGATATAAAGATGTTGGCCACCGGGGAGCAGTGGATTGAATTAATTTTAAACTTACTGAATTTTATTTTGCTGGCGTTTGTCTACAATTCTGGAGCTGGAAAAGCTGGAAGGTTGGCATCAGGCACATAATTGTAAAATCTTTGCCGAATAATATTACAGCATGCGGAGCCTCCTACGCAGCACAGCTTAGAATGAAACCGCCAAAGATTGTCGGCGGTCTGATCGCTTTCAGATGATCAGAATCATCCGAAAGCGATCAGATCAGACAGAAGACAAAATATACAGGTTGTCTTATCTAAAACTGGGCGCGCCTTCAGTGTATTCGCGCTCACGTATAAAGACGTTGACGTGTTAAACAGCGAAGTGTTATTCGCCATTAGTTTTATTCATATCAAATTCACAAACTGTTGGATTTGCCGATCGACTTGTGTAATTAATAACGGACGGTAAGTTCGGCAGGGTGGACGTATCATCTCATACAATTAACGCGAATCTCGCCATACTTGACAATACCTGGGTTATTCAACATTTTAGTTTGTCGTCTAATCCGAATTCACAATAAATAGTCTCATGTATTCAAACTAAATTAGTTTAATTTTGACAATCTCTACTATTGTTCTAATTTGACTGGATCGAGGCGGAAACATCTCCATACACTGATAATTCTACTTTTGAAGTTTGCTCTCTATGAACTCCTCTTTGCCGACTCCGAAATAACAACAATATGAATCGAGGCGGAAATATCTCCCTATTCTGAGGATTCTCATACGAAATCATCGAGCGGAAGGGTTTTGATGAAGTTCCGAAACGACTGCCGAGTATGTTTATTATACACGAGTACATGTGAAAGAGGAACACAGTTATTGTGATTCAGATTGTATGTCTAACTCCGTGGCGCAGCGGTCAACACGCCAGCCTGCGACACGGAGTGACCGGGTTCGATCCCCGGCCAGGTCTAGATGGAAAATGATCTTTTTCAGATTGGCCTGGGTCTTGGATGTGTATTTATTTGTATATATTTTTATAACAATATATGTATTTGTTATAAAATATAGTATCGTTGAGTTAGTATCCCATAACACAAGTCTCGAACTTACTTTAGGGCTACCTAGCTCAATCTGTGTGATTTGTCCGTACATATTTATTATTTATTAGATTGAGACACGTATTCGGAGGCTTGAGTAAGCGTTGTTCATGTCGCTTATTCTTAACAGGCAGGCACGCAATCAGAAAAAAAATATCAAGCAGATCCCATCCCGCCGGTGGGTGAGCAATACTGGTGAAAAGAACTTTTTCCGCATATTTTCTACTTTGTAGTAAAATGAAAATTCATGTTCAATTCATGAAAAGCTTGAAATTTATAGCTTTTGAACGACTATTAATAAAATGTGAATGAACAGGCGTACGTAATAAAGTGCCCGCTAAATCCTCTTCCGTTTTTCGAACACTTGCAATCTCTCTTGTTCTTCTTCTCTTCCCAGGATGTATATACACGCGGGAAACCAACACACGCGTAAAATCACTTTTATGTAGTTCAGCATGATGATGTTCACGACTATTGTTGTAAGTGCGCAGCTGCCGGTGATTTTGTCTCCCGCCACCCAATATTACCCACCCCAGTCATAGTTAGTACCCGCGGAAATCTTAAACCGTATCTGATATTCTAAATGCTAATTTGTGGTTATCGGAGAAGTTAATTGTTTCGCGATCGGTGGTGGTTTAGAAGGGATGTTTAATGGCGGAGGTGGCCTCGATCACGCGCAGTAATGAATAGGGCTTTACTACACCCAATGTCGATTGTTCATTTATGGTTGGATATTTGTTACTATTTACTTCACGAAGTAAATAGTAAATCACTGGTGATGAAATCTTACTTTAGCTTATAGCCATCAGAATAACAAATAATTTGTAAGTTGCGTAGACAAAGAATGGAAATAAAGCTAGTAGTTGACAAATGATTGCCTATACACAAGTTCCATGCTACCACTCAACATTTCTTAGTGTATGAAAGCAGCAGATTGCAGCATGAACTAAATATATGTAACGAGCCAAATTTCGCAACCCGAGCTCTCTGTATCTCGGTGCTCTCACTATCAACATAAATATTAGACAGCTACGAGATAGTGCTACGGTATTCGTAGCACAACTACAAACTTTGCTACGAGCCACGGTGCTACGGTATTTGAACAGTTATAACATCAACGTAGAAGCAATTTAAACTAGATACTGTTTATCTTGTAAATATTTTTTTAGAGAAAGTTAGATTTATATAACTTATATAATATAACACAGTGGAGGATTAACTCATTCCCGCTGAACCAGACATAAAAATACCGATAGAATTATGCCTTCAGGTGGGAGTGTCCCTTAAAGTGTTACTGTATTTTACGTTAATAAAATACATTGACATAGTAATAAAAATATAAGCAATCCGCAGAAACGAAAATCTATCTATCTACCAATGGCCTAGACCGATTTTGATAAAAAAAAAACGATCGTCAAAAACTTTCAAATAAATATCACCATTTCCTAATCGGCTCATCTGGCAAAGAGCTACGGTGACACATACAGATACACAGATAGAGAGACACACTCACATATCGGTCAATTGTATATAATATATAATTTAGTCATGTTTAGCTTAGTTTTAGTACTAACGTTCAACTCTGGGAAAATTCTGGGTTCAAAATAATAAAAAAGACTGGTATCTGATTTGTGTGGTGAGGCGTGACGAGACCGTCCCGTCCAATCAGAGCGCCGCGCAACAAGTGTGGCCACGACACGTCGACCCTCATCAGCCAGCCGAGACCGTGACGTCACACACACTCATTCCGAATACTAGCCCGATAATGGTACTGGTATACTTCCTCGGGTATCCATTGTAGATGAATCTCCTCCATCGTCCAATACTTTGCTTTGCACACTTATCTTAGGCCCGTTTCATCCTTAGATCCGGCTGCATAACCAGTCATATAGCGACATGTCTACCCTCGTCATATAGTCGTGACAACAGACATTACACACCGCGCTCATTCAGAAAACTGACATGATAACAGTACTTGTATCTCGTATCTGCCGTAGAGCTTAAAAAATTAGACGTGTTTACTTAATAAGCGACGTCTCGGTCAAGAGGGTGTGGCCACGCAACAAGTGTGACCATGACATGTCGACCCTTGTCACAGAGTCGTGACCCCGTGACGTCAGAACCTTGACACCGCACCGTTGCTAGCCTGTCTTTGCAATGAGTAGTTGGATTGCTCATAAGGTAAATGCTCATATCTTGTATGAAAATGGAATGTAATAAAAAATATTTACTATTGTGCATACATAGGATTTCAATATTAAAAGTAAGTCACTAAGGAGTGACTTACTGACTCCTTGACTCCACTGAGGAGACGGCTAAGTGTAACGCTGAATACGGACTACCGTATCCAGGTGACGGCGAAAACCAGTGCTGGCCACTAAGCCAGCACTGGTTTTCGCCGTCACCTTTAGTGGCATCACGGACACTCCTCTACATTGCAATTGTGCAACCTCAGAACAAACAAAAAGAAAAGGAACAACTAAAAATCAAACAACAAAACAATACCTATTAAATTAATTTACACATTACAAATACAATATAAATAAATACGAATATATCACACAAATTGAGCTAATAGTTGTTGTGTTTACCTGCAAAGGCCTATTTTTTGAATAAACGTTTTGAACCCGGGTACCTATAGACTATCTACTAATATAAATATTGATTCTACAATAAATCAACGATTCCTAACAACTATTACTATACTAGCTCCGTGGCGCAGCGGTCAACACGCCAGCCTGCGACACGGAGTGACCGGGTTCGATCCCCAGCCAGGTCAAGATGGAAAATGATCTTTTTCAGATTGGCCTGGGTCTTGGATGTGTATCTATATATGTATTTGTTATAAAATATAGTATCGTTGAGTTAGTATCCCATAACACAAGTCTCGAACTTACTTTGGGGCTAGCTCGATCTGTGTGATTTGTCCGTATATATATATATATATATATATATATATTGTCCTCCTTTATATATATATTATTTTATTATTTATTCTTTTTCGAGATTCTATTTCTTTTTTTAAGAATTTTTCGATTTTTAAGTTCAGTTTTATTTTAGTATGTAATTTTATGGTAGGTTAGCTTATTAGTTTTTTTCAGTTAGTATGAATTAATTAATTGTAGAATAAAATTAAAATATACATCCTAAAACATATTATATACATATTAAATACTCTCTCTGCTCTGCACAAGTATGGTCTTTCATGCTCCTGCAGTGGAGACTAAAAAGACCTGATGATGATGATGAAAATATACATACGGTTATACGCAACAGGTTTCTTCAAAATGTCACAGAGAATTATCAGCAGCATGCTTCGTACCATATACATATGTATGACATTTGCACTTTGCAGTGTTATGGCCGACAAATAGGTTTTGAAAAAAGGACATGTATTACAAATAGGGGAAAAGACTATGTTTTCGTAATAAAGTGAAGATCACAGGGAAATAAATCCAGCTGTTCCCTCATACTTGTCGTGTTATCACTATAATAGAGAATATAAAAGTTGCGTAAATACATATAATTATCATGCATACATGTGCGAACTAGTTGTGTCTCCTTCTTTGTCTGATCTGCAAGTTTCAAAACAATTACATTGTATCCAGTCCGTATGCTTTGTATACAGCCGAAGCTACGCACGACAATTTCAATAACATCAACGGAAACCTCTGCGGAGCGCGATTGACGTTCAACAAACGATATTCCACGAGCTTTTTATCTCGTCCAGGACTCGTTTTGTTTATGGCGACAAACAAAACAATGCACATAGGTATTTTCTCGAGCGTCTGCTCACTTGCGTTGAAAACAACATCTAAGCGGTAATACTCTTACAATTGCTTCTCTTTTGTGCGTCCGACTGATTCGCATTTGTCCGGTTTTAATTGTATTGTTTTTGTGTGTGTACGTAATACCAGCTCTTATAGTGTCTTGTGCCATTTTTTTCTCAAGTGTCAATGAAGAGCTAATTTTTAAAGGCACGTCTATAAAGCCCCTTTAGGATGAGATAGCACAAATACAACATTGTAATCGACCAATGCTCTGGTTTTTCCATACACTTTATTAAATTGATTGATATCTACTCCGCCTAATTTTCAGCGATAATATAGTTAACTGTAACAAGATTAGAATGTAAACGAACGTACCATTCTTGAAAGCACTCAACTTGATAAAGCGTTTGGCTGCGTCACATTGTCTTTGGTGACGCTCAGGAAATTACGAGCCTATTCATGTCTATTTATAATATTTAGGTATTTTTTAAAGTAAATAATGGTCCTAAACGTTGACATTTTCTCCAAATCTGCAGATCGATCGGATTTATTGATTATTTTTGCCAAGGCGTTATTATGATAGCTTGCATTCCAAGTACAATTGAATCCTCCGCTGCCATGCTTTCGAGCTCGCTTCTTTCATGTTATTAACTAAATTATTGGGGTCTGGTTAGGTTATTTTTTAGGTTTGTGTATTGTTCAACTGTATTCTAAAGTTTTTTATTGTTCGTTTTAGCTGCTTTTTGAATTGAATCTTCGTCATAATCGTTTTTTAATTTCTTTTATAGCCAATTGCAAAAGTTCCTGTATCTCTTATACGTTAATCTAACAGTGTGATTATTGGAGTATTTTTAATTTTTGGTTAATTTGTCTCGATTTTTTATGCATCTTTATAAACGATCCATGGTATTTTGATTCGCTTCCGATTGCGGGATTTGATAGACTTTGTGTTGGAGGCAAAATTAGAGTTAAGTCCATGTTATATCAATGAAGTAGGTAAGTTTGCATCATTTGTTTGCTAAATCGCAATTCATCATCATCATTATCAGGTCTTTTTAGTCTCCACTGCAGAAGCATGACCCTCTCTGTACTACCAGCGGCATATTTGGCCAGAGCAGACAGTAAATCGCGATTAACTTTAGATTATTCATGTCCTTGTGTAGGTTTTCATAGTCGATTTTGTTAACCGCAATGAAATCCTTGGTGCGTATCTGCTGATACTCAAGAACAAACACCAAAGAGTCATGAACAAAGTCACAAAGATTAAGCTATAAATCAATGTTTATGTCACCCATGATAATAATGTTAGCAGATGTTTTTACTTAACAAAGAGTTTATTAAGGGACTGTATAAAGTTGCTGATGTCTCTATAACCGTAAGGTCTGTATATAGCAACAACAATTGTATTAGGGTCGATTTCTATCGATTGGGTTCCAAGATTTTCACTATAATACAGTTTTTATAGTATACTATTACACCTTCATTTTGTGTAATTACGGTTTAACCATGGGTCATCATAAGGTCCTTTTTAGTCTCCACTATAGGAGCACGAGCCTCTCTGTACTACTAGGGCCATACTTGGCCAGAGCAGCCAGAGGACTTGGCCTACACTCTCCACGCTGGCCAGACGGGTTGGAGAGGTCTCTTAGATGTTTATAAGCTTTGTTTAGCTTGTATTTCCTAAGTCGCCTTCTACGACATCCACGAGAAGACTTGGAGTGGTCCTATTCTACTCTGCCGGATACCACACGGCTAAGCATAGACGGCAGTCGATATTTTATAACAAATGGGTTAATACCCATCGCATGCAGTATATAAAATAATATTTAAGGTTTATTTTATAAGTAGATAATAAGAATAAACCTTTGTAGTTTGCAAGAACATAACAATTTCAAATGCGAATATTTTATTGTTTCATACTTTTTAGGGCGTGTCTTTAGTAGTCTAGTTTTAATTATTACATTTATTTTGTATGTCGATACAGCTGTTTATGCCGCAAATGTGGAACCAGTCGCAAGGGAATCAAAACAAATGTACTTTCCGTGAACTCAGAATCTTAAAAGTTACGAAGCAACGTCTTAAAGCACAGATAAAGTAAAAACTGCGGAAATACATACATTTTTGTTACAGTATACAATAAAAATATTTTTAATAATTTTAAAATTATTATAGATAATGGTTGTTGGCGAGCTCAGTGGCGCTGTAGTCAACACGCTAGCCTACGACACGAGGGTGCCCGGGTTTGATCCCCGGTCAGGTCAAGATGGAAAATGATGGTCTTGGATTATAAAATATAGTATCGTTCAGTTAGTATCCTGCGACACAAGTTCACAACTTACTGTCAGGGCTAGCTTAATTATGTGTGATATCTTAATATATATAAATCTCGTGTCACAATGTTTGTCCTTAATGGACTCCTAAACCACTTAACCGATTATAATAAAATTCACACACCATGTGCAGTTCGATCCAACTTGAGAGATAGGATAGTTTTTAACTTATGGCGAAACGAAGTTCGCCGGGGCAGCTAGTTCATTTATATGTTATGATTTTTTGTTTACCTATACGGTTGATTGCAAACAGACGTGCGTGAAACGACTATTATCCTTACTAATATTATAAATGCGAAAGTGAGTTTGTTTGTTTGTTTATTTGTTTGTTTGTTTGTTACGCTTTCACGCCGTAACTACTAAACCGATCATCATGAAATTTTGCATACAACTTGTATGCAAAATTTACTCTGGAGTGCGGAGAAGGACATAGGCTACCTTTTATCCCGGGAAAAAGAACTATTCCCGATACACAGTGTTATTTCATTACAAAACATTTGTCTTCCGTCATGACTTAATATCCTCTGGGGCCACATACAATTTTTCATGACTTTATATAGCCTTTAACCAGCGAACAATCAAGACGCTTCTAACGATACCTCAATTGTCAAATTCTGATAAGTAGTAGTTAGACGTTATGAGCGAACAGATGAAACAAATACATACCGGTCAAAATCATAACCCTCCCTTTTCCCTCGCCGTATTGGGTTAAAAGGGTTAAAAGTTAAAAGAGTTGACATCGCTTGGCCTTCACTATTCAAACACAGTAAATTCTTGGCGACATTTAATTCAGCCGGCTTGCGCGGACTCTCGACCTTGCATTGAATTCTCTAGACGAGTGTACCTGTCGCCGCAAACAAAGCTCAAAGCCAATTCATTAGGAGACGGCTGTGTAAGAACAGCTGCCTGCTGCCTGGGACGTACATTACAGAAATGTTTCTAATGTTTTTATCCCAAAACAAATAAAGAAAAGTGTCGTCGGATGAGCACTTTTCGGGACAATCCCGCCTGTACGAGTAGAAGTATTTATTGAAAAAATAATTAATTAAAAAAAAACAAAGTCCGACCGTTTTGTAGACATTTAAATAGAACCAATTGGAAAGCAAATCCAGTCAAATAAAGAATGCTCTTCTTTTTGAAGTTTAAAAACAAACGACTGAATAGATAATTTCCTCCTTTTTTGAAAGTTAGGAAACTAAACTCCATTACCCGTCCCTCTGTCACAGGGCAGTTATTATTAAACCATAATAGTTAGGTACTTGATTTTTTTACAGAATGTGTATATCCGTATATCAGTTGCCGCTACAACTACAAGTTATAAAAATTAAATTAAAACTTCGTTCCATACAAAAAAAACCTTTCAGCGTTTTCCTTGGGAACTATTGTATGGTGGTACCTATGGAATCCTTTGTGTGCAATTCCGTTTCGCACTTGGTTGGTTTTTATTTATTTCCTTCGAGACCAACATGGAAGATTTCATGAATGGGTTAATAGGTACTCAGCCGAAGTTATGTACCTGCACTATCATCCCGAATATATTCATAAGTTTCTAAAAGTTTTCTTTTATTAAAACTAACGCGAGTTATAGACATTATTAACGTATGTAACATGGAGTTATTCACGTACGAAGTCAGTTACTGGCCGACATGTTTCGACCTCGTCCGGAGGTCTATTAAAACTTTGACACACAATTAAATTAAAATAACTACACAAAGTTATGACAAACATGTAGTTAGCGCCATTACTGTTGTGTTAACACGGGTTCAATTAGGCCGCTGCCAACTCAATTAGGGAAATGCAAAACCGCCGTTGTTGTCTTTGTGTTGAACTGGGAATTGTTGGTTTCAAAATATACAGTTACTATGTTATTCGGAGGAGCTGAATGACCCAGTGGGCTTACACATTGTAAGCGGTTACGTGTTATTAAAAGCCATCCCGGGCGTCGCTTCCACTGGGGTAGAATAGAATAGAATAGAATAGAATAGAATAGAATAGAATAGAATAGAATAGAATAGAATAGAATAGAATAGAATAGAATAGAATAGAATAGAATAGAATAGAATAGAATAGAATAGAATAGAATAGAATAGAATAGAATAGAATAGAATAGAATAGAATAGAATAGAATAGAATAGCCCCCCAATACAACCTCACGCCCAGACATTTAACACCTAGTCATCGTGGGGGGCGGGCAACGGGTACTATTACATAAACTTACCTGGCAGACGAGGCTCTGAAAAACACCATTTATAAAATGAGCAGAAATAATAGAAATGTACGTATAGGGTCGCTACCCGGGGGTCGCCGGGGCACGTGTGGAGCTGGCGCTGCACGTGACAGCATGCGGACCGTCAGTGGCCCTTTGCTGAACAGGCGGGCGAGGGTCGGGGAGGGTGATGGGGAACAACCCGAAGATACTACAGCCGAAATTATCCGGAATGCCGATTCCACTTTGCGGTGCGAGGATATCTTAGATCCTGAGAGCGCTGCCGGTGCGTCGGGGTCGACCACAACACAAACAATTATTAACGATGATCCAAGGAGAAAGTGGTCAGACCAAGAATTAGAAGAATTGATGTTTTGTTATTACAAGGCTAAGATGGGAGGGATAGGATATATGAATAGGCTTTACAATATATTTAAAGAGAGAAATCCGAACAACCCAAAAGTAAATCAGTTTAAAGGAGATGGACTATCCACTCAAGCACGTATAATCATAAAACATAACAGGATTAATAAAGATAGACTCAAAGAAATACAAGAAAGAGCCGAACAGACAGACGGACAACTGACAGAAACCACAGACACATATATAGACACTCTAACTCAATCAACACAACCAATAGAAAATACACCAACGACAACTGAAACAGAACCCATCACTATGACTAATGAAGATGCTAGAAAAAAATGGACAGACGAAGAATTAAAGGAGCTAATGTACTGTTACTACAAAGCTAAAGTAGGTGGATCAGGGTATATGATACGGTTAGAAAGATTATTTACAGAGAGGAACCCTAATAACCCGAAAATTCACAAATATAAAGGCAATGGATTATCAACCCAGGCGCGATTAGTACTAAATCGTAGGACATTTTCTTTAGAAGTATTAAACGAAATTCAAACTAGAGCAGAACAACCCGATACACAAAATACTACTACCGCTCATACATCACCTATCATACATTCCGGTAACACACATACGTCCTCTCATTACTCACAAATCACGCAACCTTCTTATCCAACACAACAGGAAGTGCCTAACCTAAATACACCTCAATATACAGTAAATACTTTATCTCAAACAAGTAGCTTAAGCATAGAAAATCTGTATAACGTAGAACAACTTAGCAATGACAACGAACAAGACCCGTTAATATTAGATTTATTACAACATATTGCCGAAACTAGGGAAACAAATATTGTAGACCGACTTGTCTTACCGAAACCAAATTTTAATAAACAATTTTTTAACAATATGAATAAACTCAACAAATATTTACCCTCTTTATTACACACAAATCCTACACTCCGCGATACAAACAACATTATATACGCGGCAGCAAAAACCTTAGTAATAGCTAATAATCAGAAGCCATTTTTACCCACAAACGTACTAAAATCGCGTAAAGATCCGCCCTGGAAACGTAGGATAGAAGATAAAATTCAAGGATTTAGGAAAGACTTAGGTCGAATAATAGAAATAGAAAACGGAGTAGAAACTAGGAAAATGATTAAATTAAAAAATAGTATTTACGATAAATACCAAATATTTACCAACAATGATCGCGACAACGTTAAAGAAATGCTCAAACAGAAAATTAAAGCTTTATCGGGTAGGATTACACGCTATGAAGACATGGCTACAAAACAGACACAAAACAAAATGTTTGAAGAAAATCAACACAAACTCTATAGAAATATTGTAGGACAACAAACACTACCCAATAAAATTCCATCTAAACAAGAAATAGAAAACTTTTGGTCACCTATACTATCACAGCCAATTTCCTACAACAAACAAGCACAATGGATAACTGAAATAGAAAAAACTACTGAACCGATTGATCAAAATTATGATACTGGCGAAATTACATTAGAACAGGTTAAGGCTGCTATCCAAAAGCTGCACAACTGGAAGACGCCAGGAATTGATAAGATACAAAATTACTATTTGAAATACCTAACTAGTACACATCCACATTTAGCAAAATTATACTCAAGAGTTATTACGGGACTAGAAGAAATAGAAGATTGGTTTACAATAGGACAAGTAATTCTGATACCGAAAAACGATAACACAGAAGACCCAAAGAACTGGCGACCCATAGCATGTCTTCCTAGCATGTATAAACTTTTGACATCCATACTGGCAAATGAGTTATACGAACACTGCGACCGTAACAACATAATTGCCCCAGAACAGAGAGGATGCAGGCGACGTGCCCGCGGATGCAAAGACCACCTGATGGTAAACAAAGCCATTCTTGAAGACGCCCATCACAACAAGAAGAATCTAAGCATGGCATGGGTAGATTACCAAAAAGCCTTTGATAGCATGTCTCATGAGTGGTTACTCAAAATGCTAGACTTATATAAATGTCCAACTGCTATCAAAGGCTTCCTTAAAATGGTGATGCCCAAGTGGAAAGTTGTCATGACTGCCCGAGCAGTGGGGACATCAGTGACTACTGAACCGATTCACGTGCGTCGCGGCATCTTCCAAGGAGACTCGCTGTCGCCTCTACTCTTCTGTCTGGGAATTAACCCAATATCGGAGGTACTGAATAAATATGACATTAAAGGCTACAAGCTGAAAGACAGTGTTTATATAAATCATTTGCTCTATATGGATGATTTGAAGCTATACGCAAATAATAAAAACAATTTGAAAACTTTGATTAACAGTACTGAAGTATTCACAAAAGATATAGGTATGAATTTTGGTTTAAGTAAGTGTAACGTACTGCATCTACAATCAGGAAGAAGAACGGAGTGTGAAGGAGAAGGGCATGTGCTACTAAGTGGTGAGACATTCGAACATCTTAAGGTGGGAGAGAAATACAAATATCTAGGAATGAATGAAGGTGGAAGTATAGATCACGATAGGCTGAGAGAGCAAATCCAAAAAGAATACTTTAAACGCGTAAAAAAACTCACCCATAGTCATCTCAACGCCAAAAACATAATCCGAGCGATAAACACATATGCGGTACCCGTACTTCTCTATTCTTTTGGGATAGTTAACTATAAAAATAGTGATCTTAAGAAAATAGATGTAAAGACAAGGAAATTACTAACGCTAAATAAAATTCATCAACAAAAAGCAGATGTAGAAAGGCTTTACATTCCAATAGAGGAAGGAGGAAGAGGACTAATGAATATTGAAACATTACATAAAACACAAATCATTAAATACAGACAATATCTTCAGAATGAAAGTGATTACTTAATAAAAGCAATAGTACAGCATGACAAAAATAGAACTAAATACTCAATTCATAAAGAAGCTGGCAATAATTTAACTGAAATAGGCTTGATAGATAATAATACATACATAGATAGTGAATTGAAAACAGCAGTATTAAAAAAACGCATACATACTTGGAAGTCGAAACCGCTTCACGGTCAATTCCACAACTCCATCCTTGAAAAAACTAACATTGATAGGGAACTTTCTTTCAATTGGATCAAAAAACAGCAGGTGCCATCTTCATTAGTCTCATCCATTTTTGCTATTCAGGACCAAGCAGTAGCGACCAGACAGCATGAAAGAGATATCATGAAAAAACCCGTAGACGGCAAATGCCGTCTATGCACGGTAAAAGATGAAACCGCCCAACACCTAATATCAGGTTGCGAGAAGCTGGCTGGTCACTATTATGTCAAAAGACACAATAATGTAGTGCAATATATATTCTGGACACTTGCTGTTAAGCACAAATTCGAGGTATCTAAATTCTGGTGGAAGGAGCACTTGATCCAACCAAAAGTAATTGAAAACGATGAGGCGAAACTAATGTGGGAGATACCGGTTCAAACAGACAGGACAGTTGCACACAATAGACCCGACATAATTTACGTTGACAAAAAGACTAACAACACCTACCTAATAGATGTCACAATACCGTCAGACTACAATATAGGAGCTAAGGAAGTTGAAAAACTAAGCAAATATCATCTTCTCAAGACCGAAATAGCCAGATTATGGAATACCAAAGCGACAGTAGTACCCATTGTAATAGGAACAACCGGAATAGTAGCTACAAGCCTACGACGGTATTGTGACCTATTAGACTCGCAGATAGACATAACAATAGCCCAAAAACAAGCCGCATTCCACACATCCAACATTTTGTCCAAAGTATTAGGAGATAGTGTAGTTGTACACGGGGACGCGGAAACTCCTTCTCCCTGAGGGTCTCAGGGCGGGATTTCCGTTAAATACCGACTTTTTGAAGGTCGAGAAGGTTTAAACCTAAGAAGAGAATAGAATAGAATAGAATAGAATAGAATAGAATAGAATAGAATAGAATAGAATAGAATAGAATAGAATAGAATAGAATAGAATAGAATAGAATAGAATAGAATAGAATAGAATAGAATAGAATAGAATAGAATAGAATAGAATACTCTTCATTGCACCAAATAACAGACAAATTAGTTATGTATAGAAACAAAGTTACAACAAAGGGTAGGTAGCTAAGCAGCCATCTATGCTAAATATCTTAAGGCAGTTTAAAAAATAGGCAGTAAGTACCTATTTCATATTTATCAATAACTTCCAAAAAAGGAAGAGAATTTGTAGAAGTAAATGAACTAAGAAGGAGATCAAAATAGGAGACAACTCAACAAATAACCAGTTATCTAGACTTTTATTATAAAGAGGAAAGATTTGTGTTTGTTTGTTATGGATAAACTCAAAAACTATTAGACAATTTTTTAAGAATTATTTCACTATTAGAAAGCTATATCAGCGCGTAACAAAGACTTTATTTTATTTTCAGAATCTTGAAATTTGGTACGAAGCAACGTCTTATAGCACAGATAAAGGAAAAATTGCAAAAAGTATACATTTTTAGTTACATTATATAATTAAAATATTTTTATTAATTTTTAGACACTCTCAAGGGAATCAAAACCTACAGAGTATTTCCCGTGAACTCAGAATCTTGAAATTTGGTACGAAGCAACGTCTTATAACACAGATAAAGGGAAAATTTCGAAAAATATTCGTTTTGAGTTACATCATAAAATAATTATATATAATGTATGGAACCCTTCATGCACTAGTCCGACTCGCACTTGGCCGGTTTTTAGTACAACTGCATTCGTAGTAAAAATTAAAATGATGGATTTTTTCATAGATTGGCTATATATGTAGAAAAGAACGAAAGAAAAAGAATTTGTTTGCACACACACATATATACATACGGTATCACATCCCTTTCTCTTGCGAGATAGACAGAGCCCAGGTTTATAAAATCTGAAGGCCACGCTCAGCATGTATAATAGGTTTTCTATTTTGTGCAATATTTTAAAAACGTTAAAAATATTGTAATTTTATACAGTCATCATCATCAGGTCCTTTTTAGTCTCCACTACAGGAGCACGACCCTCTCTGTACTACTAGGGCCATACTTGGCAAGAGCAGCCAGAGGACTAAGCCTACACTCTCCACGCTGGCCAGACGGGTTGGAGAGGTCTCTTAGATGTATAAGCTTTGTTTAGCTTGTATTTCCTAAGTCGCCTCCTACGACATCCACGGGAAGACTTGGAGTGGTCCTATTCTACTCTGCCGGATACTACACGGCTAATTTTAAACAGTATTTTATACGTTTTTAAAATATGCTTTGTGTAGATTTAAAACCTAAACAAAGACAATAAAAACCGTCCAAGTACAAGTTAGACTCACGCACCCAGGGTTCTGTGCGAAACATTGTTTTTAGTTCTAACTACAGATTTCCGGTTAATATTCCCGTTACTTTGAGCAAATTGGCATGACATGACGAGCTATTGTCATGATTTTAAAAATATAGTACCAATTTTATAGCAGTTTATCGTTTTAAGTAGTTTTATTGACTTAATTTGATAAGGACGCCATCTTGTGACAAGAATAAACGGCCACTTTCCAACTCAAACGTTAGCTAAGGTGGGGATAGTGCGGAGACCGATGCGACGACCGTTAAGACGCGGCAGTCTTGTCGGAGACTTCGAAGAGGACACACGGATACTTGCAGGACTATAATTAGTGTTCACCATACTATTTAAAACAATAGTGGAGGCAAACAAGAAGATAAAGATGGAGAGAAAAGCTAATGAGAAAAAAGTATTCACAGCAGGTTAATGTAAACCAAAATTAAAGAATATTAATTCCATTTCCCCCCCGGCCTTGTGTTCCTTATATTCCTGACTAGGTACAATTCTGCTGTTGCCCGGAATTATAGGTACATGATGTCCTTCCCCGTACCTCAAACTACCTCCATACTAAATTTCATCCAAATTGGTTTAATGGTTGAAGCGTGAAAAGAAGACATACACAGTTACTTAGTTACCACGCATTTATAATATTAGTATGGATATGGATTACAATTGATAAAGCTATATATTTTTTGTCCATTCCAATTATTTTAATTCAAAATAAATGTTTTAGCTCCAGTATTTAATTTACCGACAGGCTTTCGATTCACTCAGATCAATTCGGTGCCCAGGTGATAACATTTCTTCCAACTCAAGAACCTAGCGCAATTAAAGATTTAACATGGTACATAGTAATCATGTCTTCGAAATTCACCGGGGGCTTAGGCCCAAAACTTAGCCAGTCAAACGCTTAAAAAAAAACCTCATTTTAAGCCATATAGCCGTTACGATGCTACAGGCAGACTGACACACACACTCCCTTTTTTGGTCGGGGATAACTGTTATGTTTTTATCGGCGATCATCGAAGCTAATTTTACAAATAATTATGAACTCTCTGTGGCTTTCCGTATTTTATAATAAACCATAATTTCAGGTACCCGCGTTGCCTGTAATAAAGTTTTAATAAGTTGTCCTTTATTCTGTTTACTCTTACGGATATACGGATACGGAAGGATTCAACGGTCACCTGTTTATGTTTAAAATAACCAGACCCTCATGAAAAGCGTAAGTCCCTAATAAATTGTTTAAGTAATGACCCGGTCCGGTGGCATACCGGTGGCGTCCGGCGGTCGTCCGGTCACCGGGTCCCGGCCGGCGGTAATCTTTCAAACGCCGCTTGTCATACATTTTAATTCCGTCATTAACCGCGAGCTAGCAGCACACTGCCTCTACTAAGTACGGTTAATTTCCTTTGAAATGCGGATGCCTCTCCCTCACATATTTGAGTAATTTTAGAAGAGAAACCTTTGCTGTAGTTTAAGATAATTTCAAAAAGGTAAAATTTGTATTTCAGCAACAATGGGCGACGGACACACTTTTTCTCAGCAACACATAGAGGTATCAAGCTGAAATTCATATCAAATACCCAGGTCCATGTACAGGAGCTGTAAAAAAATGAAACTTCTAAGCCAACGCAATCAAAAGATACAGTAGTTTACGCAGCAAATTTTCGTGTCTTTCGACATTCGCAAGGCAAGGTAATCAAAACCTACAGGGTTTTTCCCGTGAACTCAGAATCTTGAAACTTGGTACGAAGCAACGTCTTATAGCACCGATAAAAGACTAAATTGCGAAAAGCATAAATTTTTAGTAAAATCATATAATAAAAAATATTTTTAATAATTTCAAACTTATTATATATCATGTACGGAACTCTTCGTGCGCGAGTTCGGCTCGCACTTGGCCGGTTTATTTTTTCTTTGAGTGGATTCTATTCTTTTCTCTCTTTATTTTTATGAATTTATTTATAGTGATAATTAATTTTCATAATAACAGCTATTGCCTAAAAAAATAAGATATACCTAGGTATTATAGAACTTACCCAAAATGTCATCTAAAGTTCAAAATTATTGTTCGAATTATTAGTAGAAATATCTTAACTAATAATATAAATGCAAAAGGAGTTTGTTGGTTTGTTATGCTTTCACGCCTTAACTTCTAAACCGATAAACATGACATTTTGCGTACATTCTGCCTGGAGAAGGATATATGCCCATAGGTACATGTTACTGAGGGACTTTAATGCAAGCGAAGCCGCGAATGCTAATGTGCCATAAACAGGACACGATAACACAACCAGACAGGTCCTCGTACTATAACTAATTTCATATTCGAGTCTAGTGACGTCTAATCCCGACCAGACGTGATTACGTTCGTTAGACCTACAGCTGAATCCCACAAAATTTATCGCACAACCTGATATCACTATCCCGTATAATGAACTATAAATCTTACCACGACATGAGTACAATGTCATTATAGAAGAATCACCTGTCTAGACTTTACTAATTGTCAGCAGTTATATTTTTTAATTACACTTTCTCTGCCACTTGTGCTGATTTATATTCATACTCGCTGAAACACTTTTATATTTTTGGTATAAAATTATCTTTGACATAGCCTTGGTGAGGAAACATAATCCTTCAAATACGAATAACTTTTCCTACGGGGCCAATGCTGGGGCCTCGAAATCAATACGGTATTCCCATACAAAAGTTCAACAAAAAACAGACGTTCTCAGGGGCCAAATGTCGAAGCGCCTTGATGAACATGACGGAAGATCATAGTCGTCCAATGTTTGGTCGGCCGCCTGACATCTCTGGCAGGTACATGAATTATTAATTTTATTCATTTAATTTCATTTATTTTATTTCATTTTTTTAATTTCATTCATTTTAAAAACATACTAACATAGTTGCATAAGTCTTTTGTATTACTAACATATTATGGATCTTTGAAATCTGATTAAATACATATTATTATGTATTATATTACTATTATTATTAAAAAATACTTGGGGAAATTTCCATTTGAAGTAGAGTTAATGAGAGCTAATAGAAGTATGAGAAAATTATTTATATAAGGTATGATCGTGTCTTCTACACTGCATATATACCGCATTTAAAGGCAAGAACATTAATCCTCCATGATAGACTGAAAAATAACGTAGAATGTACCAGTTGCTTCTCTTACCAAGTAAATCGTAGAAACCAGCCATCACTAGTTTAATTTAACCTGACGTTAGTTTTTATGAAGTTTGGGTGTGTCTACTCCGTAGGGGATATACACCTGATAATATATACCTATGTGTTTTACATTTAAACGCTCTTTTTACAACACATTGTCAGTAGTCACATTTGTAACCGTCGTTATTTGCAGACAAACTGCACACATGTGCAATGAATTTATGATCTGAAGTTTGACTCGACGTCAACGCCCGAATAAAACAAAGCCGTGAACGTTATTTAATTAAAGGGTTTCTTGAGAGATGAGGTGGAAGACTGTCAAGGTTATGGGTTAAGATAACAGGCTTAGCTTCGCAGTTTCATTCAAGCAAAGCTATTTTTTATAAAATATTGCAGAGTATTTTCAAAACCAACTGTTTTGAAAATGCTCTGCAATATTTAAGAAAATACTTCAACTAAAAATATCGAATGCGGATATTGAACTTCACCGTGAGCCCTATTTCATTTTAGCAAAGCTGGAATATAAATATATTTTAAGAATATTTTCGAACAACCACTGTACATTAATGCCGGCTACGGAGATAGTAGGTACCTATGTGACGTCAGTAAAATATAAATATAGCAAACGTAAACTGGCAAAAAGTTACAAAGAGTTGTAACCTCCTGTAGCCCCAACGACTTGAGCAATTTTGAAGAATGAAGCTTCATTACATTTGTATTATTCCCTAGAATCTGACATCACATTGCTCATAAAGCAATGTGATGTCAGAATAGAATATGTTTATTTGCATATGAATAGGGTACAAAAATTGATGTCACAGAGGTCTATTTCACTCCTAATCAGCCATTAAAGATAGCATGCAAATTTATTATTATGAAATTATAATTAATATATTATATTACATTCAATTAAGTTATAATTATCAATTTAGGTTTGTCAGGAACTGCTTTTATCGACTTAAGATACTATACAAAATCAGAAACTATATCAGTGAAAAGGCGCGTATAACTCTTTGCGAGTCACTTGTCCTGTCAAAATTAAATTATGGCGACATAGTATACGGTCCAAGGTTGTTAAAAAGGACACAGCGATTAATACAACGCGTACAGAACGCATGTTGTCGTTTTTGCTATGATATACCGCCGCGTACACATATATCACCGTACTTAAACCAAGCCTCGATGCTTAATATGGAGTCGCGTAGGCAGTTACATTTGGCTTCCCTTATGTTCGACGTAATCAATTTCAAAAAGGTTGATTACTTATACACAATAATTAAATTTCTGAATTATAGAAATGTCGTTCGTGCTGTAAAACTTCCGCTTGAGACCCAAAAACATAAAACTGTAGCATTTACAGGTAGTTTTCGTTACCACGCGACCAAATGCTGCAATGATATTCCACCACCCATAAGATCACTTTCATCTAAAACAACCTTTAAAAAACGATTTAACGATTTACTTTTGCAGAAACAGAGATTGGTCGCCTAGGTAATAGACTACTACAAATAGGGTAGCTGTAATCATTACCTACTTTTACTTTTACTTGTGCTCGTCCTTGTGTTGTTTATATCTTAAATTATATCAATAGTGTAACATATTTTTCGCCTTTATGCCTTTATTTTTTCCATAATTATTATCTTATAGTATGTTCACTTGTATTGACGGACTCACGTTCTCTTACTTACCCGGGTAATGACTGAAAATCAGTGTTTTGCTTCTAAAGTAAATGTATCACTGAGTTGTTACCTTTTTGTATCACTGCGACACATTTTTTGATTTGATGTATCAATCGTGACACTTTGTTTATGTATAAGTCCTAGTTGTGTATCTTTCAATACCTCCCTGTATGTTTGTAGGTGTCTCAGTTGATGCAAATAAAGTTTTTATTAATCTATCTAATAATCCTTAATTCTTTTGCTTCTATATACAGTATTATTGTGGACTAGTCTGTGGCCATTTCTTGTTTTTCTCGGATAAAACATAAATTTTACGGACATAAATGATTTTTATCTATTTTGATCTTTTTAAATTAAATTACTTGTTTGTAAATCTGAGTCCCACCACACAAAATGGCTGGTTTGTTTGTGACGAGCCTCGACGACGTCGACGTCGATCACTTTAGAAGGTAAAACATATCTTCCAATATAATATTAACAATACAACACCTAAATCCTTTAATATCTACATACAATGGCATACCCGGTATACCCGATAAACTCCGCATATCTTAATAACTGAACTCCTAGTATAAAGAAGATAATGTGGAAGACCGATTACCCTTTTGGACAAATAGTAAAAAATTGCATTCTTCTCACGAATTTAATATACATATTATAATTCAAACATAAATGACATCTCACTGCAGTTGTGGCGCGCGCGATGCATCGGCAGTAATAATTCTCACACGAGTAGTACTGCTGCGGCGACAGACAACCGTACATTTATTACTACGTGGGCGGCATGAGAAAATATTCATCCTCTTTTCACGTCTTCTTTTGAATTCGATAACAAAATTACTTTAATTTGGTAGTTAAACTGATGGCGAGAAGTATCATGAAGCCTGTCACATCGCGTTTGCTCCAGGATCGAGAAAGATTTCAATTTGGTAAGAAACTAAAAAAGCAAGGATCCAAGATTTTTTTTAAGAAAATAAAAAACCGCTCAATTGCGCATCGGACTCGCGCACGAAGGGTTCCGTACCGTTATCTATAAAAACGGAAAAAAAGTCGAATGTTGTATATACAAATTTCATTTTGCGGTTACTCCATATATTACTACTTACGACTGTAATTACAAAAGTTGGTCAAGTTGTATAAAATAACTATCTATGATACTGAGACCGCTATAGTTTTAATTGAAAAAATGTGGTATATACCTTAAATTTATGTATACATTGAGGTATATACCAAATTTTTTTCAGAATTAATTTAGTAATATTTAAAAAGTTACGGGGACATCTTAAAATTTTAACTTTGTATGGTTTAAGAACTTTATTTATTCTGACAAACAAATATTACATTTCACTTACTGAGAATAATACATATACAATAATGTACTTACATAATCGTATTAGATTATCTCAAGATATACTTGTAGTTTCAAAGCAGTTTTTGTTGCATTTTAAACTACGAGTATGTTGCCTTAGAAACATTGTGATTACTATTTCACTCATCACTCATTATCTTGAAACGAAGCCAAAATAAATCGTCACTTTATTTGAATATATTTTTAGCAACCAGAAGTGTTTTAAAATAAAAAAAAAATACAAATTCTAACAAACTTTAATCGGAATCTAATAATTTAATTAATTTTAGCAAATAAAATAACAATATGTCACACAATTTTCAATATCACAAACAACCGTTAATTTCAATCAAAACAAAAATCACCACAACAAAAATAAAGATAAGTACTGGAACGAACTTACGCAGTGTTGACACCAACCTTACCGGTCGACAGCTGAGCAGCAAATGGCTTGATAACGAACGAGTGCCTCTATTTATAGACGGTGGGGTGGGGTTAACACTACTTAAGTCAAGCGTAGCTTATACGGCCTCTCCTGACCGTGCGCCGTCCTCGGCTGCACTGGAGACGTCTTCCGCGGAAGCACAAGCAGGTACGGCGGAATTTTCGCCGTCTTCGCTTGTGTGTGATTCGCCTTCACCTGAAGCGTTAGCGAGGTCAGCAGGGGCACTTGAAGGTTCACCGGCATCGTTAGCAGGGTCATCGTCATCGCAATCTGCATAAGAAACAAATTGTTAATTATTTGTGACGATGTACACCATTGCCTAGTCTGTCATACAATCACGCATACAAGGCCCTCATACAAAATTACGCTTTCGAGACAAAACTAAAACACTTTGCTTTCAAAAGTATGCATACATCTTCACACAAAACGTCTCAATTATACTCATACTTGAACTTGTACAAGTTCCTAAAAACGTGAACCAGCACAGCGGCTGCCAGGACTGCGCCTGATATGCGTTCATAGAACACATAAACCGGGACAACACCCGCCGGGACAGCGCCCGCCACGCATACAGAGTATGCGTCTTCCAGGACAGCGCCTGCCACACGTACAGAGTACGCGTCTTCCAGGACAGCGCCTGCCACACGTACAGAGTACGCGTCTTCCAGGACAGCGCCTGCCACACGTACAGAGTACGCGTCTTCCAGGGTCAAATACTCCAGAGCGCCAACTGCCTCAGAAGCATACCCCAGCTGAGCCGCACCGGCAGCCAGCAAGGCAACCACACGCCTCACACCCACGCACATACACACATCGTACGTAGTACTGTAACATAAAACACATCAAAAGTTCATTGCGAACTTACTTTGAAAAAATGCAGCACAGCTCTCAGGACACCATTCGCCCTTCCAGGGTACCATGTATTGAGCAGCAGCCTGAAACGTCTTGCCTCTTGCTTCACTCAATAGCTTCAGTTCATAACGGTCACGTGGCAACGCTTTGATGACGCGGTATGGTCCCCTCATGCCAGGATCTAGTTTCCCAGCAGATTGCGAGTACTTTATCACAAATACTTGGTCATCAACCTGGAATTTTCTAGGCGGGTATCTCCGACGATTCACTCGTGCGTCCTGACTGTGTCGATTTTTGTCCAGCGATTTTTTGGACTGCGGAACCTCTGCAGAGTTCCCTCATAGCTTCGCGATTAGGGCTAGAGTTTTCAATGGCAATGTCGCGGATCAGCGCACGTATCACAGGAGTAGTTGCGTTAGTACCGATTAGTAGGTACAAAGCAGAATACTGTGTGGTTTTTTGTTTTGTTATTTCAAAACTAATTGAATCTTACACAAAGCATCAGACCAACTAGACCTTTTATTATTGCTTTCTATACGTATGAGATTCAGCACCGTCCTAATATAACGCTCGGCCTGCCCATTAGAATGATGCATTTCGGGCGTTATATAATGGATGTCACAGCCCATTTCAGATATCCAACTAGTAAAAGCTGACGCTTCAAACATACGGCCACGGTCGCAAACTATTAGTTTGGGCGTCCCAAATAAACATATGGCATTATTAAAAGCCCGTTTCAATTCGTTCGTGTCTTGTCTGTACATAGGGTAAAGCAGACAAAATTTGGTGAATGAGTCAACCAAAACAAGTACAAATTTATATCCGTTGGATTCTGGTAAGGGGCCTAGTACGTCAACATGGACCGTACTAAAAGGGACATCAGACTTTTCCCATGACGTAATAGGTTGGAGGGGTGCTCTTGGGACACGTTTCTTAGAAATGCATATCAAACAGTGGGAAGTGTATTTTCGAACGAATTGTTTTAGACCGGGGAACCAAAAATATTTTAAAATGAGTTCATAAGTTTTATCAGCCCCGATATGCTCATGCTCGTCGTGAAAAACACGCAGCAAACTGTTTCGGACTTGATCTTGATCAGGTCCCCATTCAAACTTCACATCCTTTTTGGTAAGTCGTGAGATACAAGCGGTTTTTGTCGCATAGCCTTCGATATAACGCCGAAAATATCCAGCAAGGCCTAAGAACTGGCGCACTTGCTTGACGTTAGTCGGGGTAGGTCCATTAACTAAGGCCTCTATTTTGTGCGGACTCGGCCTAATCTGACCATGACTGATTATCCGACCCAGGTACTCTACCTCGGCGGTAAGGAAGGAGCACTTCCGCAAATTTATAGAAAATCCGGCCTCAGTTAAAGTGCTCAAAAATTCACGTAACAAAGTAATACCTTCATCAATAGACATGCTCACTATTAGAACATCATCAATATACACAAGTACAGTTCCAGCTTCTATGAATTTGCGAAGTGTATTATTGATGATACGCTGATAGACGGTGGGAGAATTACATAAATCGTAAGGCATCTTTGAATATTCATAGTGAGCCTCATTGGTGACGAAACCGGTTTTATGTATCGAGGCCTCATCAATAGGAATCTGATGGAACCCTGATGCCATGTCTAAGGATGAGAAAAATCTCGAGCCCCCAAGACGATCAATGTGGTCATCAATCAAAGGTAGGGGATACCTATCCTTAACGGTTATACGATTTAATGCACGGAAATCAACGCACATTCTGTCTGAGCTGTCTTTCTTCTTGACCAAAATGATCGGGCTTGCGTACTCAGAATTAGACTCCCTAATGATCTTTTTGTCTAATAGGTCTTGGCAAATCTCACGAACCTTAAGTTTCTCTTGGTAGGAGAGGCGATATGGATGGTACGCTACAGGTACGTCACTGGTCAAGCTGATGTGCATTTTACCAGACAGTCGTAGTTGCTGTACCAGATATTAAAAACGGAGAGAATTCTCGTATGACAATCATCAACTTGGCAAGTTCGGCACCTTCAATTTAGGCGTATTAATTTTATCAGGTTCGTTAGCACTGATTGTATTTGCCTTTAGTACCCCATTCTGTGTATGAGTCAAGTATTGACCGTGTTTTGTCCGAATAAACGTAACACCATCGCGATTGAGAACGTCTGTTCCTACGATAATGGGCGTATTCATGTATGATGCGGGTACTATAACAAAATCAACTTCGAGCACTATATTACTAAACTCTACCGTTACAGTAATATATTCACGAGCGATAAACCATTTATCACCTATTCCCTTCAAAGAACAGTTTATCTGTTTTCGCGAACCGGAAAAATAATTGACTACGGCAGACGATATCAAAGACACATTAAGCGCACCACTATCTATAAGGATATCAACTGGTATGCCCTGAATTACGGCTGTGCTTATGTCGTTATTACGTTCTGCACTTGAAAGCTCGTTACACAAGTTAATTTTACGTTGGCTGTTATTGTTCTTTTGAGCCTCAGATCGAGCCTTAGCGAAACAGTCACTTTCTTTGTGCCCTACTTTCTTACAGAAAGGACAGACAGGTTTAGCGTTACTATCGGACTTATCGGTAACACTGTACTTCTTTGGACACTTATCTTTATAATGGCCCGTTTGGCCGCAAATAAAACACTTGTTTTCAGATTTACCAGAACTATTAAAATTACGCTTTTTAACTACACTGGTATTTGATGGCAAAGGTTAATCATAGTTGCGACTGTCAAATTTACGAGTGGGTTTAACATAAGTGGCCAAAAATGAAACCAGATTTTCTGTGGTTAAGTCAGCATTTGTGGCCGCTGCACGTACCTGCACATCACTAATGCCGTAGACAACTATTTGGACCATGAGTTCCTCGCTTAGTCCCTTTATCACACGTAAGCGTAGTAATGAGCGACGCGCATATTCCGCATATGACATAAACTTATCAGACGTGGAGTTTATAACCTCATGAAGAATCTGCGCGTAATTTCTTTTTTGCGGACACAAGGACTTAAATTCCTTAACTAAGTTAGACCACGAGCGATCATTCGTAGTCCATTCATTTAACCAGGTTTTCGCGTCAAAATGAAAATGAAATGAAAATGAAAAATGAAAATGAATAATTTTTATTCAAAGTAGGATACATGTATCGCTTTTTGAACGTCATATGTTTCTGTTGTTTATTTTTCTTTCTTTTATGTTTGTAAAATCGAAAAACTACTAGCGTTTCGGAATGACCACTGCTGAGAAGAATACGCCGAAAGAAACTCAGTCCAGTCTTGGTCTCTATGTGCCTAAAGGGCTCGGACATAACAATATATTTTACAATAATTAAATTAAAGTACTTACATTAAAATATACATTTAAATTATATCCAAGCATTTTTATCGAATAAATAATCTTTTATACAATAATAAGCCCTTTTAAGTAAATGATTTTTTACAGCCGTTTTAAACTGAATTAATGGCAGACCTAATATTTCTGGGGGAACTCTATTATAGAAGCGTACTCCAAGACCCAAAAAAGAATTCATAGTTTTCTGCAATCGCAATGTTGGTGTAAATAATTTATTTTTATTTCTAGTGTTTCTGCTATGTATATCACAGTTTTTTTTATATAAATGAATGTTATGGCGCACAAACATAATATTAGAAAAGATATACTGTGAAGGGAGTGTCAGAATATTAATATTTTAGAATAACTCTCTAAGAGATTCTCTGGCGCCTAATTTATATATTGATCTAATAGCGCGTTTCTGTAGAACAAATATGGTATTTACATCTGCAGCGTTTCCGCATAGTAATATTCCATACGACATAAGACTATGAAAGTAACTAAAATATACCAAACGCGCAGTATCAACATCAGTTAGTTGTCTTATCCTCCTAACCGCGTAAGCCGCAGAGCTAAGTTTACCTGCCAATTTTTTAATATGGGCACCCTATTTAAGCCCAGCATCAAAAGTTATTCCAAGAAAAGTTGCTTTGTCTACCAATCCTACTGTTTCATTATTGACGACTATACTTGTTGAAACTTTTGCAACATTTGGTAAGCAAAATTTAATACATTTAGTGTACATTTAGTAGTGAGTACATTTAGCGTTCAACAAAAGTTTGTTCGCAGTAAACCAGTGATTTGATATAAGCAAAGCGTAAGATAGGTAATTTTACAGGGACCGACTGTGAAATTCTAAATGTTGGAGATCTAGCGAAATTTATATTCCCATGTCGCACACTTAAATAGTTTTTATCTATCTGTGAAAAAATCGATCGAGTAGTTTTGATTTTACCCACTACAAACACACCCGCAAAAAACCTAATCTTTCCTCTAAATATATATTAGTTTATATAATTAAATAAATAAATATATACGGACAAATCACACAGATTGAGCTAGCCCCAAGGTAAGTTCGAGACTTGTGTTATGGGATACTAACTCAACGATACTATATTTTATAACAAATACATATATAGATAAACATCCAAGACCCAGGCCAATCTGAAAAAGATCATTTTCCATCTTGACCTGGCCGGGGATCGAACCCGGGCACTCCGCGTCGTAGGCTGGCGTGTTAACCACTGCGCCACGGAGCTGTCAAATAATTGAATCGACATTCTAATCATCATCTTTAATTCGTCGTTCAATGTGGTCACACTAACTAAATTTGGTCAGACGATTACAATGACAATCTACTAGATTGCGAGGACAATGGCGCTAACCACGGCAGGAAACACGGCAAAAAATTGGCAATGGATATAAATTAATTGATACAATGGGAAGAACAATAGCGCGTCTTGGTTTAGACAATTAAGCTGTTTGTTTTGCTTCGTGCAGTAACGACGTACAATAGGTACTGTAGTTAATGCTAGTATTATAACTATAACGATTATTGGCATTTCTTCCTATGTAATTATGTCTTGAATTATTTAAATAATGTAATTAAATGATCTCTATGACGAATCTTGTGTGTCTGCTACCACCTTCGACTAGCTCCGTGGCGCAGCGGTCAACACGCCAGCCTGCGACACGGAGTGACCGGGTTCGATCCCCGGCCAGGTCAAGATAGAAAATGATCTTTTTCAGATTGGCCTGGGTCTTGGATGTGTATTTATATATGTATTTGTTATAAAAATATAGTATCGTTGAGTTAGCATCCCATAACACAAGTCTCGAACTTACTTTGGGGCTAGCTCAATCTGTGTGATTTGTCCGTATATATTTATTTATTTATTATTTATTACCTTAATATTAAATAGCGTCTGTAAAATTTGTCTGAAATAATATAACAAGATGTTTTCAAAAATTTAATTTTTCTCTGAGGACCATCGACTCTTAATTCTTAATAATTAGTAATTACTACCAATTTATTACTAAAGTATTTAATTCTTAACTAGGCTTTACATACAGTAGACGACAATTAAGTCAATAGAAAATTGCTAACAATTTTTAGAGCGCGGGGGCGGCTACGATAATACTGTATTGTACTGATGACGTCACTATTCATTAGCTGAGCGACTCTGTAGCATAAAGCGCACCCTGTACTTGTTTGCTTATCAGTGTAACATTACAGCGAAATAGAGTTACCTAGTAACTTGTGTAATGTGACGTCACAGTGCATTAGCGTGTAAATGTGCAGCTATTTCGGTCGCCAATGCTTATTTTGGCGAAAAAACATTCTCGTTAGATGAGCGAAACTAGCGCGACTCGTCATTTTATTATTTTACTTCTAAGTGAGTTAAAATTAAAAACCTAAATCTATACCTAGTAAGTATCCAGATCACCTGAAGGAGCTCATTTCAGTTTCGGCGGGAGATAAAGGGGATCGCCTTTTGCAAGCTTTGACTAGATTATGCAATTTTCTGTTGAAGGGTTTACTCAACCCATATTTGTACGGCGCCTCTCTCTGCGCGCTAGAAAATAAAGGAAGGAGGAGCTAACTCTTCCTTCCTTTATTTTTTTACACCTATTACCCAAATTAGGTAGTACTGCGAGACGCATCGGTTTTTTTACGACCACATCAGCTAGGTTTTGGTACGGCAGGCGGATGTGAGGCTGCAATCCATGCTACACGCTAAAGAAAATCTGAATACAGGGAAAGTAATTGTCAAAATTGATTTAGAAAATGCGTTTAATAGTGTAAAGAGAGATGTGATGCTAAATGAGGTTCTAGTGCATATTCCAGAGCTTTTCCCCTTTCTGTACCAATACTACGCAATTCCGAGTCACCTTTTTTATAACGAAACATCTATTACTTCCCAGGTGCACAGCAGGGGGATCCTCTGGGCCCTCTGATTTTCAGTCTGGCAATCCATAAAACCATCACCAGGTTAAATTCACCATTAAACGTTTGGTACTTAGATGATGGGATATTGGCTGGTTCTCCTGACGTTGTAGCAACCGATTTGCACTGTCTTTTTAACGATTTTGTGTCACTGGGCTTAAGATTAATACTAAGAAGTGTAAACTGTTTTTATGTGGTGAGGAGGATCAGGCTTAGCTTTTGAGCTTTGATGTCCTGAGGGTGGAGTGAAGATTATAGATGACGCAAATTTTACGCAATTGGGTGCTCCTATTTTTGAAAAAGCTGTTCCGACTTCCTATCAGGCAAAATTTTCACTTTTTTGGCCATACAAGATAGTTTAAAATTGCTCTCCTCTCATATGTCTTTGGTGCTCTTCCGCAACTGTTTGGCAGCACCCAGGTAACCCATACCCCATATATTCTAAGGACTAGCCCAAAATGGTGGTTTCATGAAGATGTTCAACAGGTTGATAATGCGATTCGATTAACGTTGGAAAGTATATTAATTGTCAGCCTTTATGAGAATCAGTGCGATCAGGCTTTCTTGCCCATACGTCATTATACAGAATTTCGGATATTTCTCTCCCAGCCTTCCTGGCATCCTCACATGGGTAGTAGATCATGTCGCTAAAATCCTCTCAGTTAATGGCGATGGATTGACTCTGCTTCATGTGGGTGTTGCCTTAAGGATCTGGTTGAGTAAGTGCCCTAATGCCACCATACCAACTAAGCCCTCTTGGCAAAAACTTTGGAATTAGGAGAGAGTGCAAATTATTAGAAAGGAGTTGGAAACCCAAGCAAGTGGATCCAGATTGGCGCGTATTAAAGCTAGTGTTGAACCCGAATCTGGAGCATGGCTGCAATTCCGTCCCCTCATATGGGTACATTACTCGACAATGACTCCCTGAGAATAGCTATCGCCTTGAGGTTAGGCTGTTCAGTTTGCGAGGTGCACCCACTGGTGCACCTGGCAAACAAACGCAAAGACCCACTGGTCTGCGGAAAAATGGTGGAAGCAGATGGACATCATAGTCGTATATCGAGGCATAATGCCATAAATGACATAATACGTAGGGCCCTTATATCAGCGAACATACCATGCCATTTAGAGCCACCTGGGCTCTCCGTCTCCGTCAGGTTGTTTCCCATCCGTTCTGCAACAAGCTGCGTCCTCTCTGCCCTGGCAGCTTGTTATGGGAGTGCCTACGACCTGCGTGAGTACCTACGCGGCGTCTTATATCACTGGTAGTATACGGATTTCGGGGTGGGCCGCGCGAGCGGCGGCCGCTCAAAAAAATAATAAATACTCAATTTAATCTTCACAGTAGGAAGCAAAAATGTTTATATGTTTAATGCTAGACGAATTTCTATGAAAGGTTAAATTAATTTTTTCGTGTTTTACCTTTTTTTCTTGCAATTCTGTGTTCCATTAGGGATTCTGATTCCCAGATTTCAATATAGCTAGGGGATTCAAAATCACGTTGTATATATAAAATATATAAAAAAAACAATATACGCTAATTAAAACATAATTATTGAGTTTTAGTTATTAGATGAAGCCTTATTATATAAAAAAAAATATATGAAACCTAGTAAGTTTTTTGAAGTATTTTTAATATTTTCATTCATTATTTTGAATTTGATAAATTAAAATCATCACCAATACAATACTACTACAAAAGTACTACAAGTAATTTACTACCGAAGTACATATTTAATTTTAAATTTGATATGATTTATTTAGAAATAAATTTATAAAATATCGCAAGGCTAGTTTCGCTCATCTATCAGTAAATATATATAAAATCTTATTTCTAATTGCTTTAAATCTCAGGAAATCTTAAGCCCCTTAAGAAAAAGAGCCTATCTTCGGCCCACTGTGCCCATGTTGAATTCCGCCATCCATCTTTCTCAACCATATGCTTGCTCATCCGACCGCCCCGCGACTTCGACAATGTCGTCAACCCCGCTTATAGGAGCTAGGAGGAAGTCCGACGCTTATTTGTCCTGTTCTAGGCCAGCATTCAGGCAGTACCTTCTTAACACGTAACAGCAAACTGTGGCAACCTTGCACAAGTATAATGTGACGGCATATCACCGTATCGTTCAGTGCCACTATTTCCAAATTCAAACTAACTAATTAATAAACCGAAAATCGAACCTGGGCTTTTCTGATGGCCTTACCCATAATGGTATGGAGCAGTACGTAAACTGACAAAGTTGCGTTTCTTACGGAACCCTAAAAACTAATCCTAGGTAATTATAAGTTAACTCATTACCGTGCTCATAGCGCTGTTTTTCACAAGAGTGTTAAAAATCGGTCTAGTGCAAGTCCCTCTCGCGCACAACGGTTCCGTACCATTATACACCATACATTTTGTTCTAGAGATTATCACTAAAGATTGTGAGTATTGTTTTGTTATGGCAAGTGGCATACGACCATGGCAGTCCTCTAAAAACTCTGTGAAGACCTATGTGTAAAATCTCTTATTTTATACTTTTCAGGGCGTGTTTTTAGTAGTCCGGTTTTAGTAATTGAAATAATTTTTATTTTCTATTTTTTGGGTTATTAATAATGATGAAAAATTACAAAGCGTTTTTGTTTACCAAACTCTGATAATTCATTTAAATGTTTTTATTTATACGATTGATTGCAAGCAAATCCACGACAAACAGCTTATATTATATGTATTTTTGGAATGTGCTTATTAAACTCTTTAGTTTGATACCCCACACGCGGTATCATTACAAAACATTTTTTTTTAGTTACCGACTTTATGTTCTCTAAAGGGTTTACATTATATTTTTCAGGATACTATTAACTTAGCCAGGGACCGACAGGTTTACTTACTCGATAGGTATTTGATGAAATTACTATGACCTGTGATCACGACAGTGCGCCGCGCCGGCGCACTGTCGTCGCCGCCGCTTTGTCGCACCGTTGGCCGGCGACGGTGTCGTGTCGTTGACATGAGGCACGGCCTCAGAATAATAACTATTATTCTGAGCGGCAGGCTCATGGCTACTCAAAATTACACACCGACAGACGGCAGTCAATCCAAATAAATTTGGATTTTACTCGAACATCCACCTTCTTCCTATCTCCTTTGAGATTTGGAACAAAAGTTATTTTAATTTCCGCTATTCGAAGTTCTTTTTCAATTTCCTGGCCTAATATTTCGGGTATTGTCGGATTTCACTAATATTTAGCTACATGTGTAGATACTCTTAAAAATCCTTATTCATAAAAAGTAAACAAAAACGCTTATGATTATTTACCTAAGCCCGAAGAACTGTAAATAATGCGACCCGGTTTCTTTAGGCCGTTCGAATAACGCGCACTTTCCAAGCTTAATTGGGAGCCAAATCTTGAAAGCTGGGGTCAATCGCTCCAAGATAAGCCAGTTTCGTCACGCTGGTCTGAGGTGGCGATCATTCAGATGTACCGCGGTAAATCGCACATAAAACATGATGTAAATCATAATTCGACTGTTATATGCACACGAGCCTTCTGGAGACTGATGTATGACCGAAATGTGTTTACGCGATCCTTTAAAAAAATCTTATAAGCGAACATAAAGCCTACTTTTATGATCGAATGGGCTATAATTAGATATACTTGCGTATAACAGGAATCTGTATTATGGGTGCGGAAGGTGACCATAGGAATTTATAAACAAATTATGTCAGGGCTCTTTTGATCTGTTATGGCAAACAAGTTACAGTATTTAAATAAACCGAGGTATCAGGTGTTTGTTGATCGTTGAGATAGTGCCAGTGTTAAGGTCTTCGGATGATAAATGAAATAAAAAAAATCGGCCAAGTGCGAGCTTGGCCGCGCTCGGGAAGCTCCGCCATATCTTCTCGTCCAAAATACCTCAATGCCTAAAGACGAAATTCTATAACCAATGTGTGTTACCAGTGATGACTTACGGGGCCGAAACGTGGTCCCTTAGTAATGAACCTCATAAGAAGGCTCAGGGTGGCTCAAAGAGCTATGGAGAGGGCTAGTTTGGTGTTTCTTTGCGAGATCGAATCAGAGACGAGGAGATTCGTAGAACAACCAGTTCATGGACATAGCTCAGCGGATTAGATAGATAGATAGAAACCCTTTATTGCACATCAAGGAGAAACAAAATTAATACATGTATCATCTTATAATATAGAAAATGCGCAAAAGGCGGCCTTATCGCAGAGCAATTTCTTACAGGCAACCTTTATGAAAAATCACTCTAGAATACAGTGGGTGCGGGGTAGTTAAATCATTACTAGATATTATTATATTATTTATTTTATATTATTAGCTCATTGAAGTGGCAGTGGGTGGGGCACATATCGCGCAGAAACGATAGCCTATGTGTTAAATGGGTTCTCAGATGGCGACCAAGAAGCGGCAAGCGCAGCGTCGGGCACCAGCCTACCAGATAGTCGGACGACCTGACTAAGGTCGCAGGAAGACGCTGGATGCAGGCCGCTTCTAACTGGTCGTATTGGAAATCCTTGGGGGAGGCCTATGTCCAGCAGTGGACTTTTTGCGGCTGATATGATGATGATGATAATGAAAACCGCAGACGGACAGACATGGCGAAACTATAAGGGTTCCTTGTTTGCTACTTTTTATTTTTTTTTATTTATTTATTGGCACACAAAACAGTCTCACAACACGGCTTAACAAAATAACTTATATAATAGAAACATGTCTAGTTGCAAAACCAACAAAACCAAGAAAATAGTGCGCACAGCATGCTAAACATTCTTTACGGACAAGTAAACAATAAAGTACTAATGAATTTTTTTTTTTGACAAACTAAAATAAAATAAAATAAAAAAATTGGATGCAAAAAGTTTCACAACAACAATTGTCGAATTCTGTGTTTAAAACTATTCAGTGATAAACTATAGATGTCAGGCACTTGATCTGAAGTAAAGGATTGATACAAACTGTTGTATTCACGGCAGATCCTTAGAATGGGATTGTGAAAAGAAACATTATTGGTACATGTAGATATAGAGAAGGGTATGATGGCGCGAACTGATCTTGTTGGAACTTTAAATTGTATGTTTGAGAGTAATGCAGTATTGAGCTGTCCGCTTATTATCTTATGCAAATAAATAAAATTTTGAATTTTGAGCTACTGAATGAATGAATGAATGAATGAGTGATTAAATGAATGAATGATTTATTTATTTGATAAACATACACAGTACGGGTTAAAAAAACGGAACCCTATAGACAAAATAAAATGAATATTTAAGGGGCTCCCATAAAAAAAAGACGAGATTTGTTTGCTCCTTTTTGCTCGATATTGATAGCGGCAACAGATAGATGCTTGAATGAAATATACACAGAATATTTAATATATTTACTTTACAAATAAATAAATAAGTATATAAAAACGGCAAAAATATTTTTACAAATATTTTTGCCGTTTTTATAAACGCACTTGGCCGTTTTTTATGCTACCAAGTAGGCAAATAGGCATACGGCCCACCTGATAAAAAGCGGTTGCCACAGCCTGACGACCCATGAAATACCAGGGTGTGCTAACCCTGAAGAAATCTTTTATGCCCTTTTTGAATAACTCAATGTTTTGGTCTTGGAAAAACCATGACAGAGAGCTCGTTCCATAACTTTACTGTTCGTGGAAGAGAGTAGAGTGTCTAAGGAGACTCGCACTTGTAAATAATACAGATTTGTAAAATAATAAAATTAATTCTTTACATATCAAAGTTTTTCATTTGAGTGTACATTTTCTGCCATAAGACGATTCTGCCCAACGCCGAATCTGCCCAATCCAGATTCTGTCAAAACCAGATTCTGCCGTAAACCGACGGAGCGCTCCATCTCAAATCCAAAATGTCTTTTTAATTTCGTGCACTTATGTATCTTAAATTAATTGTATTAACTAACTTAAATATCTATTCTGTGTCTATTACCCACAATAACGCAAACTTTTGCTTTATTAGGAAAATCCACGTAATGGATTCCGACAAGTAGTAGCTAAGTTACGAAAACTAGGCATTATTGTAATAAAATATAAGAAGTTGGAGTCCGACCCTCGTTACAGTGCTCATTAGCGACCCAAGTTTGTACTACAACCGTTTATCAAAATCAAGAATTACTGAAGCAATCTCAACTTTATACTAGTGGTTCTGTGGGAACAGTATAGCTCGCGACCACGAAATAACCGATATTTTACCGTTTCCATGGCTAAGCAAAGCCAATTAAGAGTTTTGAAATCAACCTACGAATGCTAGAAAGAATTTTTTTTTTTTTTTTATTTATTTACTTCTTACAGCTATCATTACAGGATTTGGTACCTAATGCGATAGTGTAGCTATTTCAATCTATAGCAAATTATCAATAATGACATCCTTGTAAATTCACTCAAAGTGCAACAAAATAGGTCGATCTCCTCAGCTACCTGATTTAGATAGCGCAGTGCCCGCGTCAGTGGGGCCTCCTGGAGCAGATTGGTTCGCGCGTGAGGCACTGCTACCAGCGGCGGTCGGCGACGACGCCACACGTACCTCTCTGGTACACACAACCCTACGTGCGACAGCATATCGGAATTACACAATTTTCCCCTCATTATTTTAAAGATAAATAGCACAAGAGATAGCCGCCTCCGAACCCTAAGTTCATTGTATCCAACCATACCCAAGATAAATAAGGTTGGATACATTAAGGGATAGAAGGGATACACACCGTATAATCTCATATATAGATACCTAACAAATTTATTTTGGATTTTTTCCAACATAAGACTATACTTTGTCTCATGCGGATCCCAAATGACCGATGCTACTTCTAACTGACTTCGGACCAGTGCATTGTACAATGATATAATTGCATTAACATTATTAAAGTCTTTAACTGTGCGTAGTAAAAATCCCAAATTTTTGAATGCTTTTTTGCATATATTAGAAATATGTCCAGTAAAAGATAGACTGGTGGTAAAAGTAACTCCCAAATCCTTAGCCTCAGAAACTTTTCCTAGAACTACACCCTCAATATTGTAGTCATACCTAAGTGGTGTCCGAGCTCGTGAGAATGACATTGTTACGCACTTGGCGGTGTTAAATTCTAAGAGATTTTGTTTGCTCCAGTTCACCACGCTATCAATATCTCTTTGAAGTTTTTCGCAGTCATCTGAGCTTGTTATTTTCATCGTCAGCTTCAGGTCATCAGCGAATAGCAGGCATTTAGCTTCCTTTACTACCTGTGGCAGGTCATTCACCATTAGGACGAACTGCAAAGGACCAAGGTTACTGCCCTGGCTCACCCCAGACCTTGTGAAATACGACCTTGACGAATGTCCTGCATAATCTACGTACTGTTTCCTATCACCCAAATAGCTAGTAAAAAAATTTAACAGGTGGGGGGTGAATCCGAGTCGTGCAAACTTCATTAACAGCCGGTCATTATCGACTAAATCGAACGCTTTTTTGAAGTCAAAGTAAGCCGTATCTGCCTGCCCCCCACTATCTACTATGGGGACAATATTGGTCATGTGACTAAATAGGTTAGTAGTAGTGCTCATCGTCGGTCGGAATCCATGCTGAGCATCAGATAATTGTGCTTTAACCTGCTGGAATAAACTGTCATTAACAGCCGACTCGAAGACTTTTGCTGGGGCTGAAAGCACTGCCACAGGTCTGTGATCTTCAACCTGATTACTAGCCTGCCTTTTAGGTACGGGAACTACTCTAGTTGTTTTCCACCTCTTTTTTTTTTTTTACTAAATATTGAATTAGGCATTTGTCTCCCATCTCACCTGATGGTAAGTGACGATGAAGACGAGGATGTTACATGCCTATCCAAGAGATACCCATTTATTCTACTTTTGAATGTCCCGGGACTGTACTTGTTTGGGAATATAGACGCATTCAGTTCATTCCAGTTCCCTCTCTGGGAATACTGCTAACTTAAGACATGTATTAAAAATGTGTAGTAATGGCTTGGCCAAAACAGAACGACAATCCCTAAGGATGTAAGGCGGGATGCCGTCTGGTCCTGCAGACTTTTTCGGCTTAAGTCTTTGAAGGGCACGCATCATTTCGTTTGGCTGCAATTGTTCAAGATGTATTCGGGAAGCCCCATTTCCGCCGCCTGCCTCCGCAATAGCCGCACTTACGTCTAATTTGGCTTTTTTTGAGCTATATACTGATGCAAAGTAGTTCGCGAACTCCGAAGCAATTTGCTCATTTGTTAAATATACCCCATTTTTTATTATCTTTGGCACACTTCTACATACTTTTTTGGATTTTACGTAGTTCCAAAATGATTTCGGGTCTTCTATCAATTGACTCTGGACGCGTAGTTGATTTTGCTTCTTCGCATCTAATATCATATTTTTAATTTTTGCCCGGCATTTGGAAAACTCCTCATAGTCACGACGCGACTTACTTTTTTTGAAACATTTATGCAAGTGTGATTTTTGTTTTAAACTATAAATTATTTCGGCCGTAAACCAATCTGGATGATTATAACGTGACCTAACAACCCTTTTTTTCTTTTTCGGAACACATTTTTCGAAAACTAAATTTAAGGAATCGTAAAAGTAATCGAGACCTTTTTCTAAATCCATATTATATAAATGGAGACCAGTCTACGCTTGCAATCAATGCGTACAATGACGAAAAATTGGCTTTATGGAAGTTCCAATCTAAATTTATGTGTGTTTCGTCATCAATTGCTGGCGCATTCCGGCAGGTGTAAGAACTGTTACAAACACTTACGAATATCTCCAACGGAGGATGTTGTGTGTCCACTGGCACCAACGGAGACTCTGCTGAACACACACTCACACCTTGTCCATCCGAAAAATTGGACAGGATTAGATCCAATAAACGATCGTTACAATTAACTATTTTGTTGCTTTGAGTGAACCCACAATAAGTTTCAAAATATTCATAGTAATTGTTTACGCACGGTGAGCACGAATACAAGTTGAAGTCACCTATTACCATTACTTTTTGATATTTATCACAAATCTGTTCAATAAGTTTAAATAACAACAACTATTAGGTGGTATGTAAACGACACACAACAAAAATAAATGCCTATCCCGTAAGTAAACATTGGCACTCACTAATTCAAATACGTGTTTATCGATGTTTACATCACAATGTACTGGGCGCATCTCGAAGCGCGGTGTGGCCACGAGACACGCGCCTCCTTGCTTACGGCCGTCTGCGCGATCGCATCTCATTATTGTGTAGCCGGGCGGTATCATTTCCGCGTCGTGTATCGATTCATTAAAACCAGTCTCTGTAATAGCGAACAAATCGGCATTTGATGATGCTAGGCTAATATAAAAGTCTTCTAACTTTGTTCGGAGCCCTCGCACGTTCTGGTAATATATCTCCAACTGTTTATTTTGACTCTTCTGATTTGGTGATTTGTCGACGAAACCACACCCACTCGCAATACTCAATATTAACGGCCCAATTTTCTGGTGCACATAATTTACTATATTTACTCTCCGGCACGCCTATGATAAATGACGCGTAGTCTCTCTTTGTCTTATGTCTTATTTTCTTAATGTTTATTTGCGTTTCTTCACCACAAATATTCTTAACGTGTTTGTGTAAATTTTCTTCCGTTGTTTCTTGGCTTAAGCGCCACACATGAAGGAACTTTTTACGTTCTGTCCCTTTGACGATACAATCATTTGTTCCACCTCCTTTTTTGACGTCACTATTAGGATATCTGCTTCTCCTCTTTTTAACAGTGGTCCACTCTTGCTCTTCTTGTATTTTGTTTTCTACAATCTTTTCCTCTTCCGATACATGTTCTAAACACAACTCTATTAATCGAACAAATCTCTAATAGAACAAAGAGATGATATTGACTATAAGGCAGATATCTGTAATACACTGGAATGAAATGGTTACAAGAAAATAATTTGACTTTAAATTTGACAAAAACTAACCTTTTTAATTTTAGAACACGAAATATCTAAATATATATAACTCAAAGGTGGCTGACTGACTGATATAGTGATCTATCAACGCACAGCCCAAACCACTGGACGGATCGGGCTGAAATTTGGCATGCAGGTAGATGTTTTGACGTAGGCATCAGCTAAGAAAGGATTTTGACCAGTTCTACCTCCAATATAATATCAAATATGTTAATGTTCACGTTGAGAAAGTCGAAAAGCTTTTTTTTAGGGATTACTGTTGACAGTATGTGTGACTGGAAAGCACATGTACTGACATGTTGTACAAATTTGTCTTATTTGCTACAGACTGTACTGACAGTCTGTAGCAGATTAGACAAATTTGTATATGTGTTGAGAAGGGTAAAAAATATAGCGTCATTGCAGGCAGCCCTTACATCATACCATGGATATGTGTCATCGATCCTTAGGTACGGAGTTATTCTATGGGGAAATTCTGCTGACGTTTCCAAAGCACTTGAAGCCCAAAAAAAGTGTATCAGTGCATTGCTGGCCCAATGGAAAGTTATAAGCCAATTTTTAAAAAGCTCTCCATACTCCCTCTGCCAAACATGTATATTTTTGAAATGTGTCTCTTTGTATGGAAACATGAATATATATTTCCTAAAAATAAGGATATCGTAAGATCAAGGACAAGGCATTCAAGTAGATTATTCGTACCGGTGCAAAGGCTGGCTCTTTACTCAAAACATTGTTATTGAATGGCTATTAAAATATTTAATCATATACCAGAGCATCTAAAACCATTAAATTACAATTCGTTTAAGAAAAAAATATTTGAAATGTTAATATCTAAATGATAGTATAGTATTAATGACTTTCTGAATGATATACTTTGACAAACAAGTATTGTGTTTTGGTATTAGTGACAATTATAATTTATTAATTTTAATTATGACAACTAGAATAACTGTAGAGTAATTGATTATTTAGATTAATTGTAGTGTTCTTAATTGCTTTAAATATTGATTATTAATTAATCAGTTTATTTATTTTTGATTTAATTAATTTTTAGTTTTGTTGCTAGTATATATTTAATTTTAATTGTAATACAATATATCTAGTTACAAAAATATATTAAATCATATTTTTGTAACTAGATTCATTTAACCTATTTAAATATTTGTATGCCTAGTTAAAGGTGGAATACAAGCGCTTGTAATAATTTAAGAACTGTACTATGTATCAAATAAACTATTATTTATCTTATCTATAAACGATATCGAAATTTTTTGCAATAATCTTCTTAGAAAAGTCAAGCGTGTCTACGAAAAATAACGAAATATTAAAAACCGGTGGCAATAATAAAAATATGGCAGCTAAAAAAAAAATCGTCACATATACTGCAAAACAGTAACAGCATGAGTCATCTTCGTGTTTATTACACGTGCACGCGTCACAGCTGACCTCTGCAAACATTGCGAAAAATAAAAAACTGCATATTCTCTTAAAGACTAACGTAGTTCCATTATAGAAGTGGAAAGCAGTAGAAAACGTTTCTATTGCTGCAATTCTCCTGATATCGATTACTGCAAGCGTTTTATGTTGATTGTCAGTCGAGCCGGCTCGGACTTCATTACTGCTTTATGGACATACCCACGAACGACACGACAATAATGAATGAATGCGCTTTAAGTAACTTTAAATATTTATTAACTCTAACCAGAGGGGAGGGTTTAAAAAGCTCTACCTATTATTCTGTATGTATGGCAGTCTGTGACTTTATAGCCACTAAATAAATATTATATTTCATATATTATATTTCATATATTTAAATGCAGTTATCTGTTTTTGGCTATTTGATTTCATATAATTCTCATGTCACTATCAGAACAAAGGTGATCTGATAAACGGGTAAGTAATATAACATATAAACACAAAATATATATAATTTAAGATAAATATCAACGAAACATATAATTTTGTTCAGTATAATTATCAAGTAAGATAAAAATCGAAAGAAATAAGTTTAAAAAAACTATAATCTTTAATTATAACAATCATTCAACATATCAAACCTTTATTATACCGTTTTATTATTATAAACTTAAAAAAATCGATTAGTTGTTATGTATAATAAACTTTATATATACATATTAGTACGGATAATAATCATTGGTTATACGAATTAATTGGTAGAAGATTCTCAATACATACCTAATAATTAAATTTAAAAAAAACTAACTCGTTTAAATTTTACTAGTTTTTTCCATATCTCCAAAATTCTTCATTAAATCTTCACCAAATTAAAATGGGACGAACTTGGTAGTAAAGGCTTTTAAATAAAAAAGAAATATCAAAATCGGTTCACAATTGGTGAAGATATCGTATAACAAACATACATAAAATAAAAAAAATAAAAACATAGTCAAATTGTTAATGTCCTCTCTCCTCCTCCTCCTTTTTTGAAGCCGTCTAATAAATTATCTTATTTCTTTTTATAGAACACCTAGCCGAAAATTAATAGCCACCTGACGATCTCGTAAACGCAAAAATATTAATAAAACAAGAAGAAAGATAACAATATATTAAAACGAAAATCTGAATATTACGAGTGTGAATTTCTTCGAGGTTATACTCTCTAATATAAGTTAAGAAAAATAGGTATACTAAAAAAATACTTAGAAAAATTGTGATACATACAAAATGCGCGCGCATTTTGTATGTATCACAATTTTTTAATTTATTTTATACTTTGTCCTTATATTTACTTACAATAAAATATTGTAAAAAATATCTTTCTACTTTAAAAAAATTGTGATACATACAAAATGCGCGCGCATTTTGTATGTATCACAATTTTTTAATTTATTTTATACTTTGTCCTTATATTTACTTACAATAAAATATTGTAAAAAATATCTTTCTACTTTAAAAAAAATGTGATACATACAAAATGCGCGCGCATTTTGTATGTATCACAATTTTTAAATTTATTTTATTATTTGTCCTAATATTTACATGCAATAAAATATTGTAATAAGTTCTTTTATTTGTTATAGTTTTTTTGTAATCCTATGAAGTTAATGACTTCTTGTATTACTTTCCGTTTCCTTTACTAATAAAATCGATTACCTATTATTCGTTATTCGATAATCTGTTTGAATGATGCACCTTTTGCTGGCTACTCCGAATTATTTACAAGAAAAGGAAGTTTTTGAGCTTGCGCGAATTTGAATTATTAAATAAATAATATAAATAAATATATACGGACAAATCACACAGATCGAGCTAGCCCCAAAGTAAGTTCGAGACTTGTGTTATGGGATACTAATTCAACGATACTATATTTCATAACAAATACATATATATAGATACACATCCAAGACCCAGGCCAATCTGAAAAAGATCATTTTCCATCTTGACCTGGCCGGGGATCGAACCCGGTCACTCCGTGTCGCAGGCTGGCGTGTTGACCGCTGCGCCACGGAGCTAGTCAAATTATTACAGTAATACCTACGAAATAATTCAAATTCGTAGTAATAAAGACCCCTATTACTAATTAGCTGGTATATTTTCTCTGTTATATATTTTAAATACGTATACATTTTGATTGCTATAGATTTTGATTCATATTTATTTTAAATACTATACTTTTTAATGGTATATATTTTGGCATGTATACTGCACAAGTTGTATAACAGGTGATATTTAGTATTCATAAACGTTATAAAAAATGGGTTTATGCTTTTCGAATTGGAAATTTTATGAATATTATAGCTTTTAATAATATAATCAGTAATGATTATGTCAAGTTAACATTATATCTTTTGAACTTTATTGAAATGAAAATATATAATTTGTTATTATATCAATCAATACGCACCCCTGATAAACGAAGTAAAAAAGAGTAGAACTAAGTTTATCTTAGAATAGAATAGAATAGAATACAGTTATTTCCAAAAATACCACAACACAACGTGAAATACTTAGTCACTAGTAATTATACATATAAGAACATACTTACATTGATTAATTTTACTAAGTTTACTATTATTATACAGACTAAAGATTTGATAAGCCTTTGTTTGTTTGCAATGCAGACATTTTAGGCATCATATTGATATAATGACCATCGATCTAAAATACGTGTATATACACAAATTTTATAAAAATAGAACACAAGACATTCAATACGTGGCCTTCTTTCTCAAATTGTTTCTAATGCTTTTTCCTTCATGTCAGCGCAGAAAGGATGTCTGTATAAAAGGTAAAAGAATAGGATACGCATTATTTGTTCCACCTGACACTGCGTTCTTAAAGCCCTATTTTCGCATACGACTCGTGTGTCACTGCGCTGCTCAGCCCATTGTTCTGCCTTCACCCTTTGCCATTGCGTCATTTATTTAGCAACAGCCTTAAAAGTCTTCTCAGCAACAGTCATTCCGAAACGCTAGTAGTTTTTCGATTTTCCAAACATAAAAGAAAGAAAAATAAGTAACAGAAATATATCACTTTTAAAAAGCGATATATGTATTCTATTTTAAATAAATTATACATTTTATTTCTTTCTTTCTTATTTTCAAAATGTCACTAGATTAACTGTGTTTGCTTGCTTTCTTGTGTGTACGTGGCCAGCACTGTAATCAGAGATTTCAAGCCGCTTATATATTTAAGTAATGGTGACAACCGGTAACAACGGCTTAACATGCCCTCTTAAGAACGGCGGAGCTCCAGAAATGTTTGTGACACTTGCGTAAGCGCTAATAATGCGCATGCCAAGCCGGATCGTCCTAGCCGGATTAACCATTACGAATATGGATGGCATGTCAAGGATTATTAATAGTATAACTATATATGTATTTGTTATAAAATATAGTATCGTTGAATTAGTATCCAATAAAACAAGTCTCGAACTTGTTAATCTGTGTGATTTGTCCGTATATATTTATATTTATTTATATAACTTCGTTACGCTATCAATAACCTGATAATGTCAGACGCTATTAGTGTCATATATACAGAAAGAAAGAAAGAGATAAAAATAATTAATTTGGTACTTAAGACAAATTTAACAAAACAAATTTAACAAAATACATAATTTTTAAATATTTAAACATAGCTACACAGCGTATGGCAGTGATAATACGCCGCACGCCGCTGCTCTTCCGCGGGACCAGGTAAAGTGAGGTTGCGCGACCAGACGTCAACAAAAGCTCCTATTAAACTATCCTGACTGACGAGAGGTCTGTATTTAGGAATCTGTGTTTAGGATACATAAGAAGTCTTAACTTAACAAATAAGTATGATGGTTCTTTCGTATTAATGATATTATATAAAAGAGATGCGAAATGTTATTTCCTTCGAGATGACGTATTTAATAAACTATTGTTATTTAGAAATGGAGTGACATGAGCACGATGTGGAATTGAAAAGCAAAACCGAGGACATGCATTTTGTATGCGCTGCGAAACTCTGTTTGTCCGTTCTAATAGGCACTTACCGAACACTATCAGCGTAGTTTAATTTGGACACGATTAACGATTCGCACAGTTGAACTCTCATTTCTACAGTTGAACAATCTCTTATATTATACAGACCTTTGGGCTAATAGCCTTAAAACGGTGCTCCTCCTGATGAGGAGGAGCACCGTTTTAAGGCTATTGCCATTAACCAAGGATGTATCCGCTTCCATTCTCAGCTGTAGTGTTTCAGAGCCGGGGTCCGCCATTTTAACATCATTTTAATTAAATATTCACTTTGTAATTTGATTACGCAATTTTTTACGACCGACTGGCTCTCCTTGGATACGCAGACCCGTAAACAAATTCATGCGAAAATTAACAACAAATATTTATCCCCTCTAAAAATCGAATACAGAGCCTCTGGGTTAGTAGAGTAGCATAGTTATCCACTACGCCACAGTAGCCGCCGTCTCAAAACGGCGCCAGAGTAACCAAATTAATTAAAATTCTTAAGCTTCCGCGGATTATAACTCATCTGAATAAACTCGCCGAGATATTTGACTTGAATTTTAATCTGTCTGAAAATGGTGTCTCTCAAATTCCCCCTTGTTAAAGTTGGTTAATTAACAGTCCTTTTTTTAACAGTCATGTAGTGTAGAGTACAACTAGTAACTAAAATAGGAGAAGGAAAGCATAACGATGTTTGACAACTATGCAGATTTTTAGAAACCAGCATACAGGTCTTATCGACCTAGGCTCTGCCTACATCGCAAAGAATAAATACGTGATTTATGCATGTATGTTAACCTTCAAACAAGCTTATAGATGGCGTTTCTTGACCAATGTTAAATGCTTTACGGTAGCTCAATACATCTGACTTGTCCGTATGAATTGAGGAGGTTTCTTTACCATTTAATCTTTTATCTGGGTTTTTGGAGCAAAGCGTGGTGTTCCGAACGTGAACGTAACGAACTTTAACGATGAAAAGACGTCGGTGTGAAGCTGAAATGGGACTGAGCGGGACAAGAAGGGTGGTTCAGAGCTGCTAGTACGTGGATACCACATGGCCGCCGAGGAAGAGGCGGACCTAGGAGGAGATAGCGCGATGACATGGACGCGCATATGAAGGATTGGCGGCGATTAAGCGATTAACAGGGACACTTGGAAACAAAAAGGCGTTACTATGTAAATTGAACTCGTTTCCAACCAGTTTCGGGTCTGTAATTCCATAGTCGACTTTAATTGTTTTTAAAGCCTGTATAGCCGATATTTCACCCCCGAGGCCCGGTCGCGTGCACGTTGTAATCGGCTTACGTCGCACATTTAGTTGTTCATTAAAACGTTTTGAGTTCACTTCGTTAATACAGGATTACTTTGTTTATTCAAGCCTGAAAGTGGGCGTTTGAGCGATTTAACTGCGATTGTGAGGCTAGCTCTGGCGCCTTATTTAATTCATTTATTCCTTCTCACGAACGTTTCTAAAACTATCAATAAATTTGCCGATCCCTTGTACAGGTTATTATTTTTTATAAATTCTCTCTAAATTTCGCACATTACAGGTTTTCTGGCGATGCTTCACCAGAACCAAGTTAAAATGCCAAAATCCAAAATTTTATAGAATTGAACTTGGAACCTCTTTGCTTTAAGATGTAAGTACCTACTTTTTACCTTTCACCACTAAAGTTCTAATATAGAGTCTATTGCACAAAGAGATCTATCACAATAATTGTTACATAAGCACGCGAGTTGGACGTTTGCCCGAATAATTGTAATTTCAAAAGTTTGTCTCGGGAAGCAAAATGTTTAGTTCCGTGTGCACAATCATGTACAAATGATGTAAAACCTAAAGTAACTTTAGGTTTTACATATTTTGTAACAAAAGAAACAGCAGCACCCGTTCTCTCACTGACCAGTAAATTAATGTACGTCATTGTGTGGGTTGTGGGGGAGAGGCCGCCACCGTGGTTCCGTTTCCCGGACGCTGTCCGGCGGAAGCGGCAGAGTCGATGCAGAGGCACTGCAATAAAATGTGTGTACGGCCAAGATGAAAACTTTTGACGTTTCTCATTCAGCGTTAAGTACACAGTAACTCTAGTAATAGTACATTACTGCAGAGGCCGGGAAGTAAGGGATTGCCGGACGAGTAGAGTTTTCAAGGCCGAGCGTCAGCGAGGCCTTGGCAATAAATACGAGTCCGGCAAGCCGATTCCCGGCAAAGACATGTATTGTGCTTTTCTCAATAAATGCGAGGAAATAATGAAAGTCGTACTACTGGAAATAAATGAGTATAATATAAAAAACGATAATAGTATGTACATTTTTATTTTCATATTTGTTTTACGGCATTTGGTGTTCTACGCCTTTTCCTTCATATTTTTCAACGTTTTATCAAAGAAATAATGGTATAATTCATTTCGTTGATTCGATGGAGCTCCTGGCGAAAATTCCGACGAATCCTCTGGTTTGATCATAGACGACGCAGTAACGCGAGCGACCACCAGCCCGCTATGTAAATCTCTAAATCCGCACCATGACACTTTAGTTAGTCCACACATTGTTCATAAACATAGCCATATACAACACCAAATTACACCGATTTTACATTATAAAGTCTATTATAAAAGCAATCTGCAAAACAATCCAAAACAACAACCTTGCTTGCAGTAAAATAAATAATAGTACATTCCCGCGTTATTTTCTTTTTTAATTTCAATTGTCATTTCGTGCTAAGGAAACATAGCCTATATATACAGCCCAGGCATATTTTACCCAAAAAATGTAATACCGCAAAAATCTGCTTTTTCGCGTTTTTTCTTTTTTATTGGCATATTTTTGTGTGATTTTACCAACATTGTAATTAAATTATTTTCATATACTTATATGCTCGATAAGTGGATTTTTTTACAATGTGGTAGCCATTGTCTGTATGACAAGTTAGATAGTATAAGTTACATAGATTAATTACATAGATAAATTAATTAAGATTAATTAAATAAGTTTTGAGCAGCGGCCAGAAATGAATTTTCATACTTACTTTCCTGGCCTAGGCCGGTAAAGTATTGCACCAGCCAAGAATTACAAACTTCGTGGCTTTATTTTACTACAATAATGCCTACATTTCCGAGCATGTTTGAGAAAACAATATTTTCTTTAATGTTAATTATATTCTACTAACTTTGACCCGCGGCTCCGCCCATGTCAATGTCGATCCCTCGGGAACAGTACTTATTCCCGAGATAAAATGTACTCAGTGGCTCAGTACGCGTGACAAACAAACTCACTTTCACATTAATAATATTAGTTGGGATTTAATTTTATTAAACATTTTTGATACAAAATTGTGTTAGTCCAAGAGCGATTAACTTTGAGTAGGTCCTTCAGACAACGTGAAAACTTGTATAATTATTTTTGAAGGACATCCGAGTACTTATAAATCTTATAGTTTAGTCCTGGCTGAACGATTATGGCTCCTCTTACGAGTTCAGCATTTTTAAAAGGTTATATCTATGTCTATTACATTAACCGCTCGTATGCTGATGAGCAGATCTACGCAAAAATGCATTGTGTAATTATTGTTTCTGGTACTCCAGCATATGTATCGGGTGAGGGCAAACAATTAATAAAATTATCGCGGCCGTTCTCTACACAAAGGGCAGTCGGTAATAACGCGGTCAGTAGCAGGCAGTCAGTAACAGTAGCAGGCGTTGTAGACATTTTGGTAAAATTTATTAAGCTGTTAATGCAAACCATTTTTAATGTGATATAATTCTGTAAAACAAGACCTTTAATTTTTATATTTAAAACAAGAATACGATAGTTCCGTGGTTTTACTGTTAATCCGACTGCCTAGAACGATTATGTTATGGCTTTCGCGCCTACCATGTATGTTTGTTAATTTTTTTAATACCTCACGTCCTTTTCGTTTTGAAATAATTAATTTCTTCCAATTGGAGGCAGCACAAGAACTTGGGCAAATAATTAATTTAAGTCGGGTATAGCCTAAAATTATTCCAAACGATTCATAAATTTGTCTATTGATAAACATGTTGGCAGAACGGAGTCGGTTTCTCCGAGATTAAACGTAGTTGGTAACAGCCAACACCTGATACAACAGCAAAACCTTTAGAGTCACACTTTCATTTACATTAATTGTTTGTGCAATATTACTTATAATAATCAGCAGTCGTACCGTACGTCATGGTAATTATTTTCTGTATGAGCGGTGTTGTTGTTCGTTAATTAATGTGTAGTTGTTACGGACAAAGGTAGCTTGAAATGAATTGTTTCAAATAATTATGCATCTACATTTATATTCACGCAGTTCAATTTAAAATCAAAGGGTAAAAACGGGACCCTATTAATATTGCTCCGCTGTCCGTCAGTCTGTCTGTCTGTCCGTCTATCACCAGGCTGTATCTCATGAACCGTGATAGTGAGACAGTTAAAATTTTGACAGATGATGTATTTCTGTTGCCGCTATAACAATAGAATAAAATAAATATTTAAGGGGGCTCCCATACAACAAACGTGACTTTTTTGCTTGTTTTTGCTCGATATTGATAAAGGCAACAGGTAGACGCTTGAAATATTCATAGAATATATAGATATATATTCATTTTAAAAATAAATAATTACTTTAAAAAAATAATATTAAAGGGAAAGCGGCAAAAATTCATGACTGTTTTATGGGAAAGCAACAGACATGATTTTTTGCCGTTTTTATAGATAACGTTACGGAACCCTTGTGCGCGAGTCCGACTCGCATTTAGCCAGATTTTTTTTTTAATTTTTTTCTGTGTGTATGGTTATTAAAATGGTAAGGAAGAATATATTATAGGATGAGTTGGTTTTTCATCTGTCTGTCTCTTTATCAAGAGCATTTTCAAGACCGCGTATCTTGTTAGTAATAATTATCAAATACTGAAATTTACGGTCTCTTGATCCTGATAAACATTTTTCAAAATCAAAAGACATGACCGATTATATTATATATTTTGCCAATGTACTGAAACTAGCATAAAGATCAAAATCTAAGGGGACTAGAATGATGACATGAAATTTAACACAAAGTTTTTTTTTATAGCAGGAATCACGGAAAAATAAAAAAGAGAATTCAATGTCCGAAGTGAATTGAATGTCATAAACAAACGAGCCGACGCGACGTCAGAATACGATTAGGCGCAACGGGCCGTGATGTTAGCTACACGTCGCTTACTTGTGGTGGCCGCGCCACGCCTACTTTGCACTTCCACTCGTTTTTATTGTTCCGTGCCTGCCACGAAAACCAACAAAGGAAAAAAATATAAAAACATAAAATTTTTAGTTGGAACTAAAAATAATTGTAAATAAGTTTTCGTATGTGCGCGAGTCTAACTCGCACATGGCCTCGTTTCTTATTGATAGTAAATAAAAATAATAAAAATAAAGTAATGGTTAATGTGACAAATAGACAAACTTATTCCAGAATAACTTGGTCAGTAATTTGTCTGTTTGATGGAACAAAACTGGTGAACTGATTTAAATTGAGTTTTTATATGAATACCTATAAATAATTGGTGCGCGTTCAGTCAGCTGAGCTGGGCTACTGAACTGAACTAATGAGGACAAACGAGGACAACTCAATAACGATATTTATACAGGGTGCTTAGATCTACGATCTACTGGGTCGGAATATTTCACTTTCACTAAAGGACGAAATCTGAACTCTGAAAAAATTGCAGTTACACCTAGACCCTATAAAAATACCTCGTGCCACTAAATTTACGGAACTCATTTACTAAAACAAATTAGACAAACGAGGACATCACAATAACGATGTTTAAACAGGGTGACCGGGTGGAAAAAATACAATAAGGAATATGATTACTTCAAATCCAGTAACTTTTTCTATGGAAACTTTGAAATCCCTAAAAGAATTAACTGGGCCCCTGCAATTATACAGAGCAGCCTAATTTTATTGTTCGTAACTGACAGAATACCCTGAGTTAATAAGCTAAGTTATTTATTTATGAATGTTCAATCATTGTGCAAAAACTTATTAAAATAGGTTAAGTTTCGTAGTTAATCTTCGACAAGACATGCGGACTTACATAATCGATACCTAGGCATTTTTGTACATATAGACAAAAATAGTCATTACAGATTCAGTCACGAGTACGATAAAGCTTTTAAAACTATTTTGCTTAATAGTACGTATTCCGAATTCTATTTGCTTTAGATTATCTGATTTAGTTCTGAAATAAAATGGATAGATTTGCAGATTCTCGTATTGAAAACATCGATCAGTTTTCTGTTTAGCATTAACATAATAAAACGATTGCGTTGGAGACAGCTTTGCTTTTGAATAAAAATGTGCCGTTTAACATATTAATATCTTTCTATTTGGTAGATGCTTTATCTCTATTGTATAAATAGGAGTTGTCTATTCTCATGTTATAAAGATAAATATTAAGTTTGATTTTGGGTTTGTTTGTAATGGATAAACTGGAAAACTACTGAACCAATCCTTAAAATTATTTCGCTAATGAAAGCTACATTATCAGCGGATAACATAAGTGTTACCGGCTACACAGGGCTAAGTTTATTGCTGCTTTTCAAGCGCATGCTCTGAATAAGATAACAAACACTGCAGTATTTTCTCCAAGCTATGTCACAATTATATTTAAGCTCAAGAACGAATACAACTTTCGCAAAATCTAGTTAGAATTTGACAAATTAAATTTGCCTATCGCATCGATCCCCATGTTTCTGTTTGGACAAAACCTATTCATGCGATGTGTTGGTGCCGTGCACCCAAATAACCGTTCTCAATGCACTATTCTGGGCCTCATTAGCACAATGCATATCGGGGACTATTCGTACGTATCGCATTTGAAATTTACAATGTTGTTGTGAATTCGTACTACCTCTTGGTGTTGGTACTTACTTGTAGCGTCAGTACCTATCTGCCCCAGCCACAGGAAGCCGGAGAACAATGCGGAACTTGCACCATTTGTATACGGATAAGCCAGGCCGTGTACTTGTATACTCTACAACCCGGCGGCGCGGCGGCTGCTCCTTCGCAGCCCCATCTAGCTCTAGTACAGTTTTTTATTTAATTATATGATTCAGGGAACAGTATAAAATTCCAACAATATTAAACATATTTTTTCATAAAATAATCAATTATTGCCATTTATTTAATTATCTACATATATTTAAGAAATATAAAATAAAAAAATCTTTAAAGTATTGCACACGTTGTGTCGCCGTGCTGCGCTCTGTGAAGTACTCTCAGTACGAGCAACCCGTTAATATTTTTTCTAACCATGTATGAGCTGTGCTCTTAAAATATGAATATTTTCGGCAAGAAATAATGAAACGGTTTGTCACTACTTTCTATCAAACACTATTAAACAGTTCACTAGTGTGCACTAAGTGGCCTTACAATGTTGTTTTCACCGGAAGCAGGGAGTAGTTGATAAAAATGACCGTAATTAAGTCAGATTGGTCCACACAAGGGAACGGGTCGGGCCGGGCGGGTGTGATTCCGGGACCTTCCGCTTATGGGTCACGCTTTTAGACCACTTAGCCACTAACACCCACAAAAACATCACTCCGTCTTTTTAGGATGTAGTACGATATTATGATAATAAACGGATGCATAACATCCCCTACAAAAGCTTTCCCTAAGAATGCTATAGCCGTTACATTTTTTCCAAATAATTTTACAGTATGATAGTATATCGGTTGATTCCAAAACCCCTAAAATTCTGAATCAGGATCGCTATAAATACACAGAATTGTAATAAAATATATTTTTTTTAAATCAACAATCTATTTTTATAAACCTATATTAGTGCGATTCTGAATTTAGGATTCTGATTCCGGGATCAAAATATTACAAGGAGACCAGAATAAGCCCGGGTGTGTATTAGCTATCGTAATAGGGTTATCGCTATAGGAACCCGGCCACGACACGTCTCAACAGCCGAGGAGGACACACAAAGTCGCGTAAAATATTATTACCAACATTTTACCTACATTTAAAAACTGTTATATAGCTGTATATTTTCCCATAGAACATGTCACCATCGCTTTTGTTTTGAATAATAAAATACTGAGTAATTGTACTGAATCCCACCGGACTATCCGAGTGTTCCGAGTGTTCCGGAGGAAAATGCTTCAACAAATATTTCACTATTCATTCAAACAGATAAATTGAATATTTATGATTTATTAAAATCATGCGCCTAGTTTTTTAAATATTTATACATATTAACTATTCCCCCGGTTCCGTTCACATATGAACGTAGATTCAATAGAAATATTCCTCTTTTCCAGGACAAAAGGCACCCTATGTCTACATATATCATTAAGTGTTAACTTCGTCCTGAACTCCTAACGAAGTTAACACTCAAAGATATATGTAGCAACAAATAGGTTTTGGTCGGAGTGCATGTAATCTTATAAAAAATAACAGCTTTGGAATTACCTATGTGGCTTTTTATTTAGAGCAAAGCAAATGTAGATTTGTTTTTTTTTTATTTTAAAAAGGAAGATTAAATAATTATTTACGATCGGTACATAACACACATGCAAAGTCACTATCCATTCGTATACTATTTTAAAACATAATATAACATGGCATAATTATATTATGTACTAATGTTATATGTTTATCCTAATTATATTTATGCATTCTAAGGCATACATTAATTTACGCATAATGATATTAAAACATATTTTAAAGGCATTTCATATGAAATGAAATGAAATGAAATTCTTTATTTGCTAGGGTTATACATACAATGATGATTTCCCGCCTCTTTACAGTCAGGCATGCAAAAATGTTTAGTACCTAATATATTTACATCCAGAATTTGTAAATTAAAAACCTGATAATATTTATAAAGCATTCGTCAAAATTATTTGTAAGTATTATGTGTGTAAAATGTCATTGTTATTTGATTGGTAATAATTATTAAGTATATATTGATGTCAAGAATTCATTCATATTGTAAAAACATTTATCTACTAGCCACTTAAATAAAGCTCGCTTAAATCTTTTAAAATCCAGCATTTTTATGTTGACCGGTAGTTTATTAAATATTTTCATAGTCATGATATAACAGTCGAGAACATATATAAATTTGGATATGGATATTTTTGTAATAAGTACCTAACCTTTCCTCTGTGCCCAAAATGTTTTCGTAATGTCGGGGGCTTGGTGACGTTCGCTCGCTTCGTTCGCTTGCTCCTGATTTAGTCACATACGAACCTATCCTCTGTGGTAATATTTTGTAATGGCAAGCTAAGTCCCTAACCACGTGGCATTTCCCTTCCCCCTTTCTTGTTTATCTTCTTGTCTGTCTCCTGATCAAACAAGATGTTTGTCTTCTATAAAATTAAGAAAACACAGCTGCCAACTTTGTTTAAAATGTATGAAAACTAATAATTAAAAAAAAAACACTGATTTCTCGAATACTATTTATATTTTGTTTTACATTTTGTCTAGTAATATTATGCGAATTAAATTATGCCAAATCAAATTAGCCTAATAATAAGTATGTCTACAAAGTTTTATGCTGAACAACAATATTAACCCAGTATTAAAATAATTTCTCCAACATTTTAACGAAAACTCCAATTCCCACTAAACTAATAAAACACGCAGAGGCGCGAGCAATCTTTTAAAATTACGAGTTCGTTATCAAAACTCCCGAAATAGTATAATTACGCTGAACTGAAACTGCTACACAGACTTCGAGGCATGGACTGGGCAGTGATCTTGGGACAATGTTTATTCATTTATAGCAGAGGGCTTTACTTGAACTACGAATGTTTTTGGGTTTAAATTTACTATTGATAACACAGTTTTTGTAATTGTGACACGAAGTGGGATTTACTTGTGTGTGGTAAATATGTATCTTTAAATGTGTCACAGTGGGCGTGAAAAAAATATAAATCATTGGTGTCGCTGTCATTTGATTTTTCTATATATATTTCAAAATAAAATACTTCATTTAGTGCATACGATAACTTAGTTTACGCACACAATATAGCGGTAATATGGTAATAATGCTCTTTGATGTACACTACGGCAGGCAATGCAATCAAGAAACTCTCGCCTTCGTGAATAGCAGGAACTGTATGAATAGTTGTTAAGCAACTGTAGAGATTGTTTTGAATTTGGGCATTACAAACTACTACATCTTACCAGTTTTTTAGTCTAAATTACGGAGGATAATTATAAATGTTTAGGTTTCAGAACGATAAGCGAAGGCATGGATTGATATCAAAATAACACGATCTAATCTGATTTCTACCGTGTTCAACCTGCAACAGGTCCATCATCTGTAAGTCTACGGCTTACGGCAGCTGAAAGAGCAGCCACAAGCGGCAGCGACAGCGGCAGCAGCGGCGACGAGCGGCGCGGGCGGACGCCGCGCCAGTCTTACCTCGCCCGCAGCCCGCGACGCCCGCGCGGACCCCGCCACAGTGCGCCGAATGTGAACTTAAGTGAACTTTTACTGTGAATATAGTTTTTTCTTATCAGTGTCGGAGTTGAAGAAGGATAGTTTTCAAATTTTGAACAGTTGGCAGACCTTCAACCACGGCCCACACTTCGCTGTTCTGTAAGTTGAGTTTTATGACACCTGTTGCCGGAGTGTTTATCAGAATGTTTCGGCGTTACGGCAGTTTTGATTTGAAATTAGCTGATTTTAATAACTAGGAAGAAACTGGTTATTTATTATTATTAAAGAATCGAGACTACTTATGAAACAGTCTACTTATGATTTTATGATAAAAATGATTACCTTGATTAGCTGTAATTAAATAATTTTCTGTAGATCAGTAATCCCATTGGAAATTATTTTAATTAAATATCCTCGAATATAGTAACATAATAATTATTTATTTACTAACCTATAATGTCTCAAAACTATTCTTTAATATTTTGTACCAATTTTTTTATGTTTTAAAAGTATAAAGTTACTTATTACAAGTTATTGACATTGCTAATTTAAGTAAAATTTAATAGAATTAATATTTCAATTTTAATTGAATTTATATTTTAATTAATTCAATTTGTATTTTAAATAATTTTAATTCTTAATTTATTAAATATGCATTTTAATTTATTTCAATTTTTATTTTAATTTATTTCAATTGATACCTTTATTTTAATGTTCTGTAAAATTCAAGCATGTACAATTAATTATGGAATAAAGAGGCTTTATTACTATTTTCTTTATTTATTTGATGTCTTAGAATTAGATATTTATAAAACCTATACTATAAAAAGTAAAATATAACAAAATATTATACAAAAAAATACAACTTATTATTATTATAAGTATAATAATCTGAACTGTAAATCTCAATTAATTTCATGTTTTTACACCTGCTTTTCCTTTCCTTTATTTTTAATTAACACTTTAAGTATTGTACATGACAAAGGTGCAATATAAATTAAAGTAGTATCGATAAAGTATTTAAATAACAAACTAGCTTTCACCCGCGGCTCTAATAATGACGTATAAAACAAACAATCACACTCACTTTCACATTTATAATCATCATCATCATCAGGTCTTTTTAGTCTCCACTACAGGAGCACGACCCTCTCTGTACTACTCTCTCTCTGGCCAAGTATGGCTCTAGTAGTACATTCTGGCCAAGTATGGCTCTAGTAGTACATTTTATAATATTAAGTTAGAATAAGAATAAACGCCTAAGGTAGCTTCATCGCTCGGCATTTCTTTTAACCTAGTAGGTGTGTGTGACCCAACCTAGTTTGTTTGAGACGATGTTTCAATGAGGAGAAAAAACAAAACCCGCCTGCTAAAACGTACTGTGGGATAAACTGGAGAGCATTGACTTACCGCGGGAACTTATATGTGTCTTCAGGTATTGGTATACGCACCAGGTAAATAGTGTCAGGTGGGCGAGCACAATGTCAGAGCCGTATCGACTAGAGTGTGGTGTCAGGCAGGGTGGACTGACTTCACCCACCTTGTTTAACATTTACATAAATGCATTGATTGACGCGCTCAGCAAACAACATGTTGGGTGTCACGTTGGTGGCGTATGTGTCAACAACCTGAGCTACGCCGACGACATGGTTTTGCTGAGCGCGTCAGTCTGTGGCTTGCGAAAGCTGATAGCAACGTTTGAGGAGTACGCGAGTAAGCATGGTCTAAAATATAATGTGACCAAAAGTCAGATCATGGTCTTTGAAGCGGCTAGTGCTGCGTGTCCCAAATGTGCTACCCGTGTACCTGTATGGTGTTCCTCTGGAGAGAGTGTATAAATTTAAGTACTTGGGGCATGTAGTAACAGCTGACCTTGCGGACGACGCAGATGTTGAGCGGGAGCGGAGGGCACTGTCAAGAAGGGCTAATATGTTGGCCCGTAGGTTCGCTAGATGCTCTAAGGCAGTAAAGAAACACTTTTCCGAGCTTTCTGCACCTCCTTATATACATGCAGCCTATGGGCAGATTACAGAAAACGAAGCTACAGCGCCCTCCGTGTTTAGTTCAATAACGCGTTTAGGGCTTTATTGGGGCTGCCCCGTTTTTGCAGCGCCTCGGGTATGTTCGCAGCAGCGCGCACTGACTGTTTTCATGCGACTATGCGCAAGCGGGCCGCATCTCTAGTGCGCAGGACAAGGGCCAGCTCCAACGCCGTCTAGGCGCTGATTGCTGACAGTGTAAACTGTCCCTATATCTGGCAAGAAGAAGAAGAAGCTTATATGGGTTCTGTAACCTGAAATAAACGTATTTTATTTATTTTAAAACTATTTATTCAGTGCAGCTGACAATTATATATACTCGTTTATACGATAGTCTTGTGATGACCCATATATTCCATTCGGTTCAGGCAATTAAGTGTTGGACGGCAGCTCTACTTGTAGATACTAATTGTCACTCATACTTTTAATTTAGTTGAATTAGGAATAATATACCTCTACATGGTCTGTATTGTCTTCCGCATCCTCTATGCCATAATTCTTGAGCTATTTGGCCATTTCCTCATCCGCTTTAAGGATCTGGATCTGCGCGGGAAGAAAAGCAGCTGGTACCTTCCCTTTTCTTAATTACCTAATTCATCAAAATGCCGAAATACTCGTACAATTGTCAACCCACATTAATTTTCCTTGAGTCGCCAAAGCTGTGTAACTCGTCGCTCGCCCTTACAACGTATTAGCTAATTACTCAAGAAATGTGAAAGTTAATTAAACAGAGGCTTCAAAGCTGGCTGATTTCTTTGAGCCGGGGTGTTGGATACTAATTAGGATAAAGGCTTTTGGTGTGCTTTTAATTGTAACATTTTTCAATCAAAAGAAAAACAAAATGCCCAGGTACGAATCGGAATCGCACAAGAAATTTTCCGTACCACAAAACGTGTTTCTTTTATATTTTTTTTATTATTTGTTGTTATAACTACAACAGATATACAATTTTATGAAAAAATCAAGTCTTTATCTGCTACGGTTCAATAGATACAGCCCTGTGACAAGAGAATGGACCGGCCGACGGATAGACACCGGAGGCTGAGTAATAAAGTCCCGTTTACCCTTTGACTACAGAAACCTAAAAAGTTACTGCTTTGTTAGTAAAATTAAAGCTTATTTCACTCTGAAAGATGTAGAGATTCTCAAGATATAAATAGGTATTTTACTTACATGTGTGTGATTTTTAAGAGCCAGGCTCTTGTCAGTGTCATTGTGTGGCAAGAAACGCATGGGTACTGTGACTTTTTTGGCAGGAAATAATGGAGTGATTTGCCATTGCCTTATTAATTTCACTCATTAGTGAACAAACCACTATTCGAAACGTCTGGAGGAAAACGTTATGATCGCAGATTTTCTCAAGGTGTTTTCTTTCACCGAAAGCACTCGACTCAAAGGTACAGGTCTGGCCGGGCGGGATTTGAACCCGGGAACTTTCGTTTTAGGTCACACTCTTATATTACTAAGCCACTACAACTACTTATCTGTGACTCTATGTATGTGACTCAAAGTCCCAGTGTTACCCAATTCTCAAATATAATTGTTAAACCACCTTCATTTACCTATATTATATTCTTTTCAACCCTTCGTATCCTTGTTACATGAAAGATCGTTTTACATAACTTCGTGACGTTCATGATCGTAACTTACGCAGTGCAGGAAACCTTCGACTTAAAACCCCTATTCACGCATCTGACATGTATTCCAAATCTTTCATGGGCCAAGCAGCATGGTCCAAGTCCAAGCAACAAAGCAAGAAGGCATTCCAAAGCTGAAAAAGCTTTGGAATGCCCTCCCGCTTTCCATCCGATGTGCTCAAACTCTTAAAAGTTTTAAAAATCAAGTAAAATCTTATTTATTATCACGCAGCAATGTAACCTGTCTGTAAAATTATATCGATTTATCCTAGGCAATCGTGTACATTTTATGTATATATTTATTTTTATAAGTGTGTATTATATATAATATTTATATGTATGTTTTATTACATTATATTAGTATATATTTTTAGTATTATCTTGAATGTTTCTTTCCTTTTTTTTACAAAATTTTACTGGATAATATCGCTTTATGTTTACTTAATTTCTTCTCAATCCTCTAAGCACTAAGTACTAATTTTCTTGTTTTTCTTTCACCTGATGGTAGTCTGTAAGAGATTGCTTAGGCAATAAGGCCGCCAATTGTCCATAAATCTTTCTGTTTACATATTTTAATTTTGTATGATGCTGGTGCAATAAAGTGTTTTAACTTACTTACTTACCTTTCTTTTCCAAGGCTACGTAACTCCTTGTTCGCTTTTAATACGTATTAGCTTTTTGCTCACGAAATATGAAAATTAATTAAACAACGGCTTCAAAGCTGGCTGATTCTTTGAGCCGGTGTGATGGGATTCCAATTAGGATAAACTTTTACTTTAGTTTTGCTTTTAATAAATAAATTTGCAGACGCCTTGGAAATTCATTTACGCATAGTCGTATTAATTTTAACCGATAATTTAGACTTCCTTAGATATTATTAAAAATAAACACCAACTAATGTCATAAAGTATGGCCAAGTATGGCTCTAGTAGTACAGAGAGGGTCGTGCTCCTGTAGTAGAGACTAAAAAGACCTGATGATGATGATGATGAATGTCATAAATACAAAATTAAGTTTATTTGTTTCATAAGCTTTCACAACTTCAATACTTGACCGATCTTTATGAAATGCATACACGTTGTCTGGGATACGTGTAAGGTCATATACTACATGGTCATAATACATTTTATACCTGGAAAATAAATGTTCTGATGGATAACCAACTAAGCGAGCGGAGCCGCGGGGGAAAACTAGTAATATTATAAAGAAAAGATTTGATTGTTTGTTTATAATGAATAGGCTCGAAACTACCGGGCCTATTTAAAAAAATGTTTCACAATTCTACATTATCCCTGATGAGCATAGGCTATATAATTAAATAGCTAGGTATATGTACCCGTGCGAAGTCCGGGCGGGCCGCCAGTAAATAAAGAATAAGACGAAACAGCTTTATTTTTAAAATTATTTAATTATTTTATTAAAATCGCAGCCGTCGCCGCCCGCGACTCCTACAGCGATACGAGTGTAGGCAACAATCGATGACTTCAGTTATTGCATTTAAGACTAAGACGTCACGGTTCGAGGGTCTTTCTTTTTGGTCCTTATATCCCTAAGTTATTTTTATTTAAATCCCTTTGTTAGATAATGAACTTAATTCTGTAATGGATATACCAATATTTGTACAATTACGATTTCTTTTAAATAATCAACGTTTGTGTATAACGATATTTGCTTATAAATCTCAAGTCATCGATTATTGTAAGTCAGGTTTATTCGTCGATGTCGTGGGAGCCCTTCAAGTTCGAGCGATTCGATTAGCTGCCTTCACTTACAACGTAATGAGGGTGTGACTGCACGGGAACGTTCTCAGCCAATTTGGGCAAAGGCACTCACGTGTACACATTACTCAGGCTTGAAGGCCATTGGGTTAATAATTGATTGTACAATAATATTAAATCATGAATATTTTCTGCCACGCTGCTCTTAGAGTAAAGAAAAAACCGGCCGGTGAAAGTTATGTACTTCTCGAAGAAGGGATTCCTCACGATGAATTCATTTTCTTTAATTAATCCCTAATAATTATATGCAACACATCTCATAGATTTTCACGAATCCAGAGTAAATACCGCATCCTTCACAAAAATGTTTCTTTTCGAACTGTTACGTAGGCCACACTGAAAGTTTTGCGTAACTTTTAAATAAAAAAGGTAATAAATCAAATAAAGTCATTTATTGTTTCTCAAAGTATTCTCCATTGCATTTTAAACACTTTTTCATTCGGTCAAACCATTTTTCGAAACATGAGGACTATTCATCTGCGTCTGCGGGTATGCTTTCTATGTGCTGATTGAAAGCCACTACCGTCTTATTAACTTAAGAAATAAAATTTAGTAAAAAGATTTCATATGACCTAGGTCAAAGTCAAAGATTTTTATTCAAAATTGGATACATGTATCTCTTTTTGAACGTCATATTTTTATTTCTTATATATTTTTAATATATGCAAAATTGAAATACTACTAGCGTTTCGGAACGACCACTGGTGAGAAGAATACGCCGAAAGAAACTCAATCCAGACTTGGTCCCTACGTGCGGTAGTTCAGTTGACTGAGCGTATATCGTACATAGACCTAAGTTGCTGGTTCAAACGGGCGGGCCGCATGAATTTTTTTCACCATATTTTATTTCTTCATTTAATAAGAGTATATCAAAATAGCATTGTGAATGCAAAATAAAACACTTATATATAATAAATAAATATATACGGACAAATCACACAGATTGAGCTAGCCCCAAAGTAAGTTCGAGACTTGTGTTATGGGATACTAACTCAACGATACTATATTTTATAACAAATACATATATAGATAAACATCCAAGACCCAGGCCAATCTGAAAAAGATCATTTGCCATCTTGACCTGGCCGGGGATCGAACCCGGTCACTCCGTGTCACAGGCTGGCGTGCTGACCGCTGCGCCACGGAGCTAGTCTTATAAAAATATAGTCTATACATTTTCCGATATGCGTTTCCAGCACGCAAAATTTATTTATTTACTCGTACAATGCATGTTCGTATTTGAGTCGCATAAAAATTACTCATAAATAAGTGAGCCAAATGTCAACTTAATCAGTCCAGTAAATTCGAAGTAAATTAGCTGTGACAGACAGATATACACACAATTATGATAATATGACTAAAAAGATATCGTATTAATAGGCGACGCAGCTAGCTATAGATATTTATCCCTCCTACTCCCAGACCAAAACTCTGAACGTTGCCTTTGGATTTTATTCCCCTAGGCACTGTCTACCCCGTAAGGGATAAAGACTTGATTAGTACGTTTGTATGAACATTTTAATATTTTTAGATATCCGATTTAAAAGTACTCGTACGACGTATATTTGGGAAAGGGACCTAATTGCTAAAAACTGAATAATAAAACAGAAACGGCTAAACAAACACATTTTGATTTTTGATGTTACAAACTAAACTCGTCGAAAAAGGACACCTTTTACTAGCGTCCACACCGAGCTGACAATGAATGCCCTCTGAATAATACAAGAGACAGCTCGGAGCTGGCGTGTTGCTCACCCTTTAAAATATAAATTGAGTACATCCTTAATATAGAGAAAACCTAGAGAACGCTCCTCCATTATTATCATTGCAGTTCACTGAGGAGCTCGATGGTCCCGTGGCTCTGAACATTATTGGCGCTTACGTATGTTCAGCAACCGGGCGCGGTCCCCACTGGGATGGGTGACTGCAAGTGGCATAAATTATCTGAAGCTCCTCAGTGTTTCGGAAAGTACGCTAAGCCGTTGGTCCCAGCTGTCATCCTTGACGGCAGTCGTTTAGCTGTGTCAGATGCCTTTAGGCAGCTTGAAAAATCTGACACCAGCGTCGGCCTGGAACAAAAAACACAGGAAAAAAGTGCGGGCTGCTCTCACTTTTTAAATAGATTGATAATTTTAAAGAGGCTTGTAAATTTTTCGAATGTTCAGTATGTAGACCAACTTGTGCATGATAAAATGATAATAACTAGTGATCTACATTAACCCAGAAACCAGAAAACACTAAAGAAAACTACACCATTTAGTATCGTCAATGCACGTCAATTCACACCGGGGAAAAATGAACGTCCTCTGCACGAACAGGCGTGTGATGACGGGTGATTAACCTGTCGAAATGTAAATTGAGAACATATATATATATACTAACTGTTGCTCGCGGTGCGCTTGGTCCGCTTGGATTTCTATTTATAAGGCAATTTCATCCTCATGATTGCTTTTGACAAATAGTTACGGTTTAATAGCAAGCAAAGAAACGGTTGAAATTCGATGACTTAGAAAACAGGGACGCGAGATACAAACATTATTTGTAAGACGGGAGTAAAAAAATGATAAGCACGCAGATCACAATAGTAAACGCATAATATCAGAGGCAACAGCAACAGATCTTTAATTGTTGAGCCCACACATTTACTACGTCAGCATAGTAACCTCTATGGTTTGATTTTCATTAAATAAGAAACATAATTATGTCAGATAACGTAACTGATAGCGTGCTTTTCAGCTGAAAATTCTAGGTTTAATTCTCGATTTATTAATTTAACTACTCGTAATTTGGATCGTAAATCGTATCACGTTTTGAATTTTAAAAACCGAGGGTTGGGCGAAATTCTGCGGAATCAGAATAAATGCCCTCTGAATAATACAAGATTCAGCTTTGGGCGGGTTGAGGTAATACGAGGTTATACGCCAAATCACTATTACGTCTCACGTAACAGTGGTTTGGCGCTCATGATTGAAGCGCGGCAGCTCAATTCACAGAGCGTACTCGTAAGTCGTACATAGACCTACGGTCGCTGGTTCAAACCCCGCCTGCGTAGTTACATATAATTTTTACACCATACATAAATAAATAAATAATAATATTCTTTGTTTAACAAAATTTAGAACGTAACTGCTCCTAAATTAGAAGCCCACTTTCAGCCACTTGAAACGTCTAGGTTCAATTCTCGGTATATTAATTGATTTGGATGAACCCAGAAAACATATCTCTTTTTTTAGGCAGTGGTGGAAAAACTACACTGCTTAGTATGTTGTTTAAAGAATGAACGCCCTCTGAATAATACAAGAGGCAGCTCGGAGCTAACAGGCGTGTTATTCACCCCTTAAAATATAAATTGAGTTCGTCCGAGACAATACTTTACACGGCCCGGGGGTGTTATTGGATGTTGCACGTCCCAGTAATCTTATAAGAAGAACATTTTATAATTTGTAATCCCTCGATAATTATTAATATTTTTACCATAACAAATACCTGGTTTCTGTTCTGGAAGAGAAAAGGTGTAGGATGTGTGTGGGCGCTGCTGTTGTACTAATATAATTTCACAAATCTTTGACATGCCTTAAACTTCAACATTTTAAACTTGATGTAATATTTAATCGGACAAACTTCAGGACGGGAAGTGTTTCGCCGGTCTATTCTCTATTTGTACAGAGTCAATCATAATAGAACCAATTAAATTTTCATGCGTGTTATCTCATTGAAGAGGTGGTGGCTCAGTTGTGTAAGAGCACTACTTATACAGCAAGGTCCCGGGTACAAATCCCGCTCAACCCGTCCTGTACTTCTGTGGTTAGTTGTAGACCAATCTGATTATGCTTCAAAAACTAGTGGATACTCCACTCTCGTATTTTGCATACACATTTTCAAGAGCATTGAGAAGGACATAAGTTTATTAAGCAAAAGCATGCATATTAATACGAGTGAAGCCGCCAGCTAAATATAGGTGTTCATATGAACATTCTAAGGTTACGATTCTGGAATGACAGTCTGATTATTTTTAATCAAAATAACTGCATGTGAACTCTTGTATCTAGTCAATCTTATTGTTATGCTACCTAGGCATCGACATTTCACTCTCTATGGACATCGCAACAGCGCGCTCAACGCGGGACGCCTCAAGTAAACCTCTTAAATTATTCATGTGTTGAGAGCTTATAACTGCTTTTCGTTACCAAATGCACCTAAGAGGATGAATGATTTGCCTATTGCGATAAGCCTTTGGACCTATTATTTGTTTAATTTTAAGTGTAAGTACCTACGGTAAGTACTAAATACTTTTATTGTTGTTAATGTAACGGTGCAATAAAGTGTTAGGAGGAAGAAAAAATACAGCGCCAATGAAAGTAGAAACAATTATACACTGTGCTACGGTTCAGCCTTTTTATTCTACAACGTGATTAGTCCGTGGAGAGAAAGTACATTTAATTAAATCTGCCGTGTAAGTTTAATAAGATTGTATATTCCCGGTGAGGCGATTAGTATCCGTACAGGAACAAGATGTGATGATAAATCCTTTTTTATTTGCGAGTTAATAAATTAAGCACACCTTTTTCAAGACAATAACTCGAGAAGCCCTTCCCTGGGGAAGAGGAGAGTATATAAGATAATTTAATAAATGGCTTTTCTCGAAGTTTCTTATTAAGTCTTTGACAAGGGTGTTGCGTAATAATAAGATTTAAAAAAAAAGACCTACACACTTTTTAATTATCAACTCATACATTTATTGTAAAGAGGAAAGATTTGATTGTGTGTTTGTATGTAATGGGTTTTTTTGTAATTCTTTCACATATAGAAAGATACAATATCATCAGGTAACATGGGCTAAAATTTACGCGGACGAAGTTGCGGAGAAGAGGTATTCTTCTTCTTCAGCCCATTGTCACCCAATAATGAGTGTAGGTCTCTAATAATGCCCGGTGGGTTTAATCGAGACCGAAGTTCGGCCGATATTATTCCGAAACCGAAAAGAAGTATCACCGAATCTATTATTTTGCTGAAACTTGCCGAAACCGAACCTTCGGTCTGCCTCTAATGTTCAAGCCTTCGTTCTCAAAGACACTGAGCCTCCAGTAAGTCGTGTTTTAGTCGAGATCATATACACAGACACAGATCTTCATCCCGTCACCTGTCCAAAACATTGGATTGTAAATTTGCCACAAAGTAAATTCGTCACTGAAAAAGTATGCAGAAAGTTTGATACCGCTGACTTTTGCCTACTTACGAACAAAGTAATATGTTAAAGCCGATCTTGTTTGGCTGCCAAGATTATCTGTAACCTTTACGTTGATAACATTATATTTTTAGGAGAATTTATTTAGGCGACCTCCGTGGCTTAGTGGTTAGCACGCCAGCCTGCGAATTACATTTTTTTAATAATTAGCGATACTTAATGTCATCTTTGCCGCTTATATGAAAGGAATGAAGTTATTGTGTCTAATGGAAGTGAAAAATTACTTTAAATGGAAATCACTCACTTTTTTGAGCAGAAATACTTTATGTGTGGTTTGCCGGAGAAAATAGTCATTTTACTATACAATATCCCTATCCCTATCCCTAAATCGGATCAGTAAGAGTAGGTAAACGCCTAGCACGACAAATATGTTGTGCGTGGCATCTGATTGTAGTGAGAGGTCAGGTGGTAATGGTTGCAGATTGAGCTGGCCGCGATCCCAACCATTATCTTTATTGTATACCTAATACTGCTTACAACCGCTTCACACTATCGGCGGCGCTGGGCGTAAGGTACAAGTCGTGGTGGGTTGGTATTTAGTGAGTAAGTGGTGTCAGGTTTTTCAAGCTTCCTGATGGCATCTGGCATACCTTTAACGACTGTCTGTGCCCTCACGAATGAAGATAGCTAGAACCCACGGAAGATAAATACCGGCGACCTAGGTTATTTACGACTATGCTCTGCCATCTGAGCTACCGCACAATTCAATCTGGGCGCCGAAATTCTTTACCATATCCCATTTCCCTTTATACGTATTAAGACTTACGTCATTAGTTGATTTTCAAATTCATTGTAAAATGAGTTGAATCAAATACCTCACTCTTAAAAGTCGGATAGTTGTGTTAGGTGACGTAAGCCTTAATACGTATAAAGGGAAATAGGATATGGTGGAAAATTTCGGAGCCGAGATTGAATTGTGTGAAGTCCCCGCGTGAAGTATTTTCACATTGTGAATGCAAAATAAAACATTTATCAAAATATTGCACATTGTTTATTTATTTAATATTCGAGTAGTCAGACATGCATGAGTCACCGTGACCAATAACATTATAATAAAAACTTTAAATCTCTTATCAAACCTCCAGCCGACGCAAATATCAGCTGCTAGCCTTAACAGGCAGGTAACCTTGAATGGAGTGTAATCTTTACTTACCTAATACTCACTTTCGCTATAAAGGCAAGCCAACAAGTTATTTTAAAAAAGTAGTATATACATATTGCTTTTTAACTATCATTTATAATTATTTTTAGTGTACCGTAACCAAGGAATGCCAACGGGATTCTATTACTAGGCCTTCGCTGTCCATTTTGTCCAAAAATTAAAGGGGAACTAAAATGAAACGTGGTTTTTTGTTTCTGCTGTATGGTGGTAGGGAATGCTTTGTGTGCGACTCCGGCTCGCATGATTTTCTTTATATTTACCCTGATGTATTAGGTAGGGGGTCAAACCCGTATGATTTCATAAGTAATAAATTGCCTTGCGTGATATCCTAACTAATATTATGAACTTAAATTGTTTTTAAATAGCATTACAATGCTCGGTATATTATTAAAATTGAAAATGTGTGATGAAAATGATATGTGATTCGAAGTCACGGTGGTGTAATGGTATCACACTTAGGGCGTTAACCTAAGGGACGTAAGTTCGAATCCTACCTGTGGCCGAGTTTTTTTTCATCACATATTTTCAATTTTAATAATATTATGAAATGCGAAAGTAAGTTTGTTTGTCACACCTGTACGCCTTTAAACTGAACCGATCATCATGAAATTTTGTATAGCAGGGTACCTGTACCATGCTATACAAAATTTCATTATATTACCCTATGTCAGGACATAAGGTACATATTTTTATCCCGGGAAAAAGTACTGTTCCCGAGGCATCGACATTGACGCGGGTGGATCCGCGGGCGAAAGCTAGTTTAGTACTATTTAAAAAGTGGTAAACCTTAACTTTCCTTACAATAATAAGTAAAATAATAGTAATAAGAAAGGTATTTGAAATTACAATGCCTATTATTCTCCCGGTATCGCTCCACTGCGATCTCGGAGTCGACCAGGACAGAGTTCAATCCAGAGAATTGTCGACCGACGCTTTCATGCGAATTTCTAAACCTACTGGAAATAGCGTTTGGCGAATAATTGTAAAGTAACTTTGGCATTATGTACGACAAATAACAAACAACCGGCAATAGTTAACAAGTTATTGCAATAACAATCTTGCTGGTCGCTTCAGTATTCATGATTCCATGATCCACCACCTCATCTATCTGTGGTCTATCCTGTAAGGAATACAGACGGCGTTAGTATGTATGAATGTATGGTTGTTGTCCAAAACAAGTGGATGTGAAGATTGAAGACGATCTTTGTTATCCTTCACGACAAAACTACGAAATGGATTTTGATGAAATTTAATAGAATTATAGCTGACACATTCGAACAACAGATAGACTTTTAAAATGAAGTGGACAATGTAGTGAAACATTTGAAAAACTATAAAGGAAGATGTATTGAAATGACTATGCCTATCATCCTCCCGGCGTCGCTCCTCGCCGCGATCTTATACGAGTATCCGCAGAGATAGGCATATTGCATTTTTTTGCGTGTTGCTATGGAAAGATCTTTCAAAAATATTCAAATTAGTGAAAAAACGGTTTGAAATCGTTTTACAAATAAATGTGATCAAACCGTTTGTATGGGTGGCGTGAGAACTTTGTTTGGAAGCTATATTGAATATTTAGTGCATACGGGTTAAATTGATAACCTCGTTTTTTCGAAGTCGGTTTTAAGATCGGCGAGAACTCTTTTCGTCTTTGTCTCGGTAACTTTAGGGATGAATGGTTTGATTGGCGGGACGCTATTTTACATAAGGAAGGTAATCACGTTGTTTGGAATAATAATGTTTGTAGCCAATAATAAGTATTTGCGGGAATTGAGCAGCATCAAAGAGAACGTGTATGATAATATAGAAAAAATATACAAATTTTCCTCATATTGGAACCATTGAATCGGCAAACGCGAGGCCTTCCGAATCAAAACTTTACCTTCAGTCGATATCCCTCGTTCCGGCTCACTAGAGCCGTTAATTGTCAAGTATTGCGTCCCCTGAATTCCCGTTTACGTGTTCCTGATATACACATTTATAATTTACAGACAAATGCTTCATATAGAAATTTAAATTCAGACAAAATAATCACGTTTTATTCATTGTGATTCAGGGCTCAGTATCTCAAAGGAAAGAAAGAAAAAAGTTTATTTGATACTCACACAAAATTTTGTTTTTAATTATTTGTAATTATTGTTTATTGTGTATCACAATAAACAATAATTACAAATTAGAAACAGGTACTAAATTGGTCTCCGCTCAGCATTGTATCATGAGTCGCCCCCATGGGCCACCACGACGCTGGTCTTCCGCGGATGCCAAACTTAAGAGTAAACACTAAGCTTAAAAGAATCGACAAATAGGTACTTGAAAAATCTATTGCTGTCATGCTGTGTGCCCAAACAACCCCCACAGAGTGCGACAGAGACAACTGCAGCTCCGACCGAATACCTATGAAAATTACACAAAATTAAAGCTTCGTAGTCTGATTTCTTCTCCAAAACTTACCAATATATTTTTTTTTCATTATGAATTTTAAATAATCGCGTGATTTTTTTTCTAGATGTTTGAACACAACGGAAATGAACCAATTTTTCAGGTTTTTGAAGGTCCATATCTTTTTTTTTTTAGCTATTTATGCCCACTGCTGGGCAAAAGCCTCCCCTTCATTTCTCCAGGCATCCCTATTCCTAGCTTTCTCCTTCCAGTTGTCGTCATAATAATTTAATTCATCCGACCACCTTGTTCTGGGTCTTCCTCTCTTTCTTTTTCCGTCTGTCGGAGTCCAGAAAGTAGCTTTATGGGCCCATCTGTCCTGGTGCATACGGCAGACGTGACCGGCCCAGTCCCACTTTAGCTTACCTGACTTTTTGCCAACATCTACCACGTTTGTAATGGAGCGTATGACGGTATTTCTGACTCGATCTGTTCGTTTAATACCCAACATACTACGCTCCATTGCTCGCTGGCAAACCTGCAGTTTGAGTCTCTGTCTTTTGTTTAAAGCCCAAGTTTGAGCACCGTAGGTTAAAATGGGCAAGATACACATATCAATAAGCTTTTTCTTTAAGCAAGTTGGCATTTTGCTTTTAAATAGCTCCTTCATCGAAACTTTTCCAAGCATTGTCCACCCTACGCTGGATTTCCTTATCTAGTCGATCGGTGAAGGAGACTATTTGGCCTAAGTAAGTATAGTTCTCGACGTATTGTATATCCATATATCTTTAAATAATTAAATTATGAAAAACACTCAAACATAGGGACATGCTAATATATTGATATTTTTTTTGGAAAAATAATTTCTATACTGATACTAACCGGCGAGGAGAACTGGAATCAAGTTTTAATAAAACGTAACTACTTTTTATTTGAGAGCCAGGCTCGTATCGGTAGAGTAAATTCAAATTCCCGGCTAATTGTTCTAGATGACGTAGTTATTTTAATTAACGTGATAAGTCTGGAATGAAATAGAAACAATAATTAATATTGTTCTCAGTATTAATTCCTTTTTTAGGTAGTTTCAAATTGCATATATAATTCCTTGATCTTCACTGAGAATAAAATAAGCTTTTAGGAAAAAGCTGTGAAGAGGAAGATTAAACTGTAAAAGAAACAAAGTAAGTAATTTATTTCTAGTGTTGACATACTATTTTTGACAATAAATTGAAGAATCTTTTTATATATTAGAACTGCATTTCCAAGTAAGACTGCCTTGGTAGGTAGGTACTTTATCAATTTCCCGTTAATTTCCTTTGCAGTTAGTGAGATCCAATAACACAGCTCCGGAGGCGTCGTCAGGCTGCACTGCATACGTTACAACGAAAATGTAGGGAATGTTGGTGTACGAGAATACCCACACACCGATTGAGCCCCTTAATAGAACTGAACTAATATTAGACCGCACAGTTTCGTGGCTGGTAACTGAACTAAATTTGCGTACGTTTTTGGAATAATAGAATTGTCGAGAGAAGGTCGATGGTCCAGTCGGCGTTAGCATTTTAAACGTTTACGCAAAGCAACCCCGGGCGTGGTCTTGCATGGATGGGTGACCAGAAGTGGCACAAAGTCTCGGTTTTTATCATTAGATGGCAGTCGTTAGGCTTTGTCAAATGCCTTTCGGCAGCTGGAAAAATCTGAAGTTGGTGTTCAAAATCATTATAATATGGGCGGCAAAGTTTCACATGCTTAATACTGTATTATTGAGTATACAATTTTCAATGTAATTAATTATGTTTTTATAAGTAAACTAGCGGCCCGGCCTGGCTTTGCACGGATAAATATAGATATTTTGATTTTTTTACCTTGGGTTAAAATAATGATGTTTATATAAGGATCTCTAACTCTTTGGAAATATTCATTATTTTCATTAGGGATTATTATGTAGGATTGTAATGGTCAAATAATGTTTCAATTCGGTCCAGTAGTTTCGGAGCCTATTCAATGCAAGTAAACAAACAAATCGTTTCTGTTAATAATATTAGTGTAGAACGAAATATATTAATTTGGAATTTGAAGATGTAGATATAAGAAATGTATGGGTTGTTATAAATTTGCCAAAAAGTTAATTCGTCACGTTTTTGAAATTTCATATATTGAAAGTTAATTCGTCAAAGTTGCACTTCCATCAGATTCTACGGATCGGAGTCAAGTCCACAATAAAAAAAGTTACTGGAGTACACACCCTTTTCTATGAAGAAATGTGTCTTGGTCAGATTTCTTAATATAATTATTGATTTTTTTTGAAAGTGCACTACGGAACTGTGCATACATATTTTCTTCTGTAGCTTTTTCTGGCCGTAAGGGTGTGGGCCTTCGGTCTTGGACAGTTTCGATCTATTTTGTTACGGCCATTTTTTGACATCGTTAATAAAATAAAAAAAAGCATTTTTATAATTTCTATTGACTTATTTTCATTATAAAATAGGCTTTCGATTTTACTACTCACATGGAGGTTATTTCGCTTTACTTATCGGGCGACTCCGTTTTCCCTATTTCTCCCCTAATGAACTAGATCACATCACTGCACCAACAACCATACCCGGAATACCGGAGTATTATATTTCAGTTCCGGGAGCCCGGGATTTGCTGAACTTGTGTTATTTGTTGTTGGCAAGGGAGATAACCCGCGGCTTATAAGTTCGCGGGTATGAGCAAAATGCTTTTCGGAGAAACACCCTTACTCAATATAGTCTTTGTGAAAGTGGGTTTGATTGTTGTTTTTTAGGGAATCGCTGAACATAAAATTTTGCAAACACATGTAATGGATATTTAGAAGCTTTTTTTTAATTCAACACGAACGCTTCGGGGAACAATTGGTAGTTTATGTCACTGGAGTGTGGGGATTTTAACGGTTGCGCAATTCCCTAGTAACCGTTTTCGAAACATGATTTATTTTTTTTGATAATGAGCAGGTTAATATGAATTCGTCTCAGTCAAAAGATAAAGTTGAAAACAACACTTTTTACCATTTAATCCCTATGATCAAATGGTAAAAGTGTTAAGTAATAAAATGTTACATAGACAACTACTTAACCCTAATAACACTACAAAAACGCAGGTTAGTGTGAATCAGAAGATGGATATTATTTTATAATTCATAATGCATGTTTTTCGCATCAGAACAGCACATAGGCTATAAATTACAAGAAGAAAGTCGCGACTTTTCGTCACGGCCACGTCAGATCCCTTCAGATAGATTGAAAAATGTGATAATGGTGTAAACTTATAAACTATACTTATATTAACACTAGAATCAGATTTTTCAGCCAGAAGGAAACGCCACTTGTACACTATTGTCTTTGTGTCTGTATCACACTGTCAATTCGCTGAGTAAAAACAAGACAGCGCTACACGTCTCATACTCGTATGTGACGAGGCGACTGGAGATCTCGAGACACAGCCGCGTGCGGCCGACGGCCGTCTGTCTGCATAATGTACGTTAAACGCAAAGATCAATGACAGCAATAAAAATTAAAATATACCTCATACTCGTAGAATATAAAATTATCGCTACGCAAAGCTGACACTGTTCCTTTGTACATGGTTCACGATAATAAAAAAAAATTCGTGGCGCATTTACCTATCACAGACAAGGAAACGAATAACATTTTGATTTGGCCGTATTGGAAAATTTGGCTTTAGGGTAGACTTCCCGTGCATAATAAATTTAAAGTAAAAATCTTAAAAACAAGTGCCGGAAAGTTGTCGTTGTGCATCAAAAATAGCTAGTTCGGTGTTTCGTCATGTTAGATTTAGAATGACGTCATAGCTAGTCATGCATTGTCATCCAAAGTTAACTAGAACACAAAATTTCAGCTCAATTTGGTGAAAGATTTCTGCTTCAAAATTAAGTTGCAAGATTTCACCCGAACAAACAAAATAACGATTTTAATATTAATATCATCAACAGGAGAAACCAGAATAAAACATAATATAAATATAATATTCAATTCAAAGATTCAAAAGATTCAAAGATTTATTCAGAAAATAGGCACTTTTCACGTCAATTCGCATTTAAATTAAATTAAATTCAATATTTAATTCAATAATTTGTTGCAAACCATAAAGTACATAAATATAACAAATATACCTACCTACCTGTTGTTTAATGTAAATCATAGTAGTTTTACGCTTTAAATTGTCATTTTATAGAAGTACTTTGCTCTATTACAACATTTTGGTACCCGAACAAAATCTTTTCCCTTGTGTACAGAGCGCTGCTTTAGTTCCCGCCGACGATGTAAACAAACAATGGACGTCAAGGAGACACGACACATCTGGTGCGAACGCCATCACACAGCTATCACGATAACGCGCAGCCACTCCCAGGCCCCAGACAACTAGTGTGTTTCTAACATGTGAAACAATATTACGTTATTATCAGTTGTTGCTTACGTATAATATTTGTTGGTCAACAATGATCTTAGATTTTTTTAAGTTGGTATATGTATAGTAAAGATATCCGACATAGCTTAGCAGCCACAGCACAGAGTAAATCAAGGTATTTTTATGCCTCTTGCGGTCACCCATCCTAGCGGCGACCGCGCCATGGCGCTAATAATGCTCGCAACTAAGTGTTTGAAAAATAAGTTAAAAACTTCTTCCTTTTTGTTTATGAACTTACCCCACTTTTGTATATGTGGTCGGCACGTCATTGTCACTGCTTTATTAAGTCATCTCTCAGTCAGTCCAGGTTCTATTAATTTTTATTTAAATCCAATGCCTTCCTAGTGATATGACTTTCTACTCTTCTCATCACATCTAAGGAGCTTTTCTGTAGTTGGAGTGATCATATTATTCCTTTTATATACCTACACGATAAAAAAGGAAGAACCGAGAGAAAGACCATCTCAAGTATACAAAGACTACTTTTATCAAGATACTACACGTGTTTCTACTGGCTACTTATCTATAAGTAGACTGGCTGTCGCGCTCGGGCTACAGAGGGACATCGAACTACCGAGTCCTAATAGACGAAGTGGCTTTAATTAATTTGTTATTTTATTTTTATTTATTTATTTCGAGCTATCATGTGTTCCACTGCTGGACAAAGGCCTCCCTCCACTTCTTCCATTCAGTCCGGTCCTGCGTTATTTCCTTCCAATCATTCTTAAATTTATCCAGCTCATCGCGCCATCGCATTTTTGGTCTACCGAGTCTTCGAGTATTGGTAGGGATCCAGCCGGAGGTGACCTTTGCCCAGAAATCATTTGGCCTGCGATGTATGTGGCCAGCCCAGTCCTATTTCAACTTTGCGGCCTTCAGAGCTACATCTTTGATTCCTGTTCGGGAGCGTAGTTCAGTGTTACGGATTTTGTCCATTAATTTGACACCTAATATACTACGCTCCATCGCTCGCTGGCAAACCTTGAGTTCGGACCTTTGGAATTTAGTCAAAGACCAAGTTTGTGCGCCATAAGTCAAAATAGGAAGAATGCAGATGTCCATCAGTTTTCTTTTTAGGGAAAGAGGAAGATTTCCCTTAAATACTGGACCATGAACCAATATCCTTTCCAGGCGTTTTCCGTTCTTCTTACAACTTCCTCTTTTTGCCGGTCCTGGAAGGTAGATGTATTAGTATTAGTGCCAAGGTAGATGTATTCAGTGACATACTGCACTACTTCGTTATTCACTCTGACAGGGCGTTTAAAGCTGTTGGTCATAACTTTGGTCTTTGACATATTCATCCTCAGTCCAATCTCAAGGGTTGCATCACTCAGATCTTGTAACATAGACTGCAACTCCAAGGATAAACGTGAAAATAAAATAATATCGTCGGCAAAACGCAGATTCGTCAGTCTTGTTTCGCCAACGATAATACCCTTTTGGTCCCAGACTGGTGAAAGTTTCCTGAACACTTCCTCAAGAGCACATGTAAACAATTTTGGCGATAACGGGTCACCCTGTTTGACTCCCTTTTCTATTTTAAACTTTGGGCCTGTATTTGAGCTGAGTTTTATGGCAGCGGTACTGTAGCTATAAATTTTATTTATTAGATTTATGTATGGCGGGTCAATGTTTTGATTTTGGAGGGCACTAAATATTGATATATGATTAATACTATCGAACGCCTTCGTATAGTCCACAAAGGCAAAATAAACGGGAATGTTGTACTCTATATGTTTCTCTATTAGTTGATTAACGGCTTGAAGATGGTCGGTTGTGGAAAGTCCGGATCTAAAGCCGGCTTGTGCTGAGGGTTGCTCCTTATCAAGTGTTCCGAAATGCGATTCTCTATTATTTTAATGAAAAGTTTGTATAAGTGGGAGGTTAAGCTTATAGGGCGGTAGTTATTTATGTCTGACCTATCACCTTTTTTGTGCAACAGGATTATATCAGAGTGGCAAAAATTGCTAGGGAAGATACCAGTTTCAATAATTCCGTTAAACAAATTCGCTATTTTAACTAATAAGGTTGGCTCTCCAACTTTTAACATTTCGGTTGTGATTCCGTCGCTACCGGGTGACCTGTTAAATTTCATTTTACCTAATGCTGCGTGAATTTCAAACATTGTAATGGGTGGTATAGGTTCCGTGGATTGTAGAGTAGAGTTATTAACGAGTTCTGTTGAAGCGTTGTCAGGGTTAGCATATAATTCTTTATAGAAGTCGGTACAAATTTCTAATATTTTATTTCTATTTTGTTGTTTTTGTCCATTTGTATCCTTTAAACTTGAAATCCATGTTTTACCCCTATTTCCACTATCTCTCGCGAATTTTAATGGCTGGTTTTTCTCTAAAGCTATTTCAATTAATTTTGTATTATAATTTCTGACGTCTTTTCTAATATTCCTTTTTACTTCTCTATCTAACACTTTGAATTCTGGATCACTTCGGTTTTAGTTCAGTCAGTTGTTTTTGTAATTAATTTATACAACTAAAAGTAATTATATGTAACAAGTATTACTAGTCCCTGTAGCGCCCTTGTTAGATAAATGAAAGAAGGGATAAACAAACAGATAAGTCCGGTAAAATAAAAGCTTTATTCAATTAACCTAGGCGATGCGGGGTGCGGGGTGCGGGGTGCGGGGCGCTCTCCTCGCCGGTCTTCAGTTAATCACTTTTTACAAAGTTTGCAAAAATATGTTCATGGCCTCCGCGCGGTACGGAAGCACTTTTTAATTTAATTTTAATGTTTTGGAACGAATTTATTGGCTGAAAACAAAGTCATTGAATAGAAGAAATATATGGAAAGTTTTTATCTTTATTGTACGAAAAAAAACACGATACATATAACATAGTATTTACAAAAAGTAAACATACAATGGTGGACTTATCCCATATGAAAGGTTATATTCCTTAGAAGGGACTGAATGTACTGTGGGATTTACTAAAGAATAAGCTAGTTAGTAGTATGTAGACACATATTTTTCTTTTGAAAATGAAAATGAATAATTTTTATTCAAAGTAGGATACATGTATCGCTTTTTGAACGCCATATGTTTCTGTTGTTTATTTTTCTTTCTTTTATGTTTGTAAAATCGAAAAACTACTAGCGTTTTGGAATGACCACTGCTGAGAAGAATACGCCGAAAGAAACTCAGTCCAGTCTTGGTCTCTATGTGCCTGAAGGGCTCGGACATAACAATATATTTTACAATAATTAAATTAAAGTACTTACATTAAAAAATACATTAAAATTTATTGTTTACTAGCTTTCGCCCGCGGCTCCGCCCGCGTCAACGTCGATCCCTCAGGAATAGTACTTTTTCCCGGGATAAAAGGTAGCCTATGTCCTTCTCCGTACTCCAGAGGACTTGTGTGCAAAATTTCATGATGATCGGTTCAGTAGCTACGGCGTGAAAGCGTTACAAACAAACAAACAAACTCACTTTCGCATTTATAATATTAGTTAGGATTAGGATTTTGTCAAATAAACAATAAATTATAAAGATAAAGCGCATCAAAGTTCATGAGTGGGGGCTAGTAACGTCAAAGTTTGCTAAAAAGTGTAGCAAACTATGACGTCACTTGAAATTTCAAAGGGCCTTATCATTTTCATCTTAATCATTTTTTGTTTAATCGACAAAATAAAAAATACGTATCTAATATTTTTTGATTATCTAACTAGCGGACTAATTATATATTTTTAGGAAACCTGCCTATCGACACACTGCTTTTAGTCGAAAATATTCATGTTCTTACATAAAGATGTCTTCTTTTGAAGAATGGCCTTTTGAACGTGGACAACAGATGACCTCCAAAATGTGTCTGTGGGGTCAGAGATCAAATTTATTGTCAAAAAGTGAGAAAACGCCAAATCAATAAGAAATATAAAAAATAAAGTGGCAACTCTGGATACATTCAAATCACTTCGATAAAAATCACTGACTGACAAAATGGGTCAGGACGGCAAATATTTTTTTTAATTGACCCCTCGGGGACATCGGGTCAGTAGTTACGGCGTGAAAGCGTAACAAATAAACAAACAAACAAACTCACTTTCGCATTTATAATATTAGTTGGGATTTATAATTTTAGGGCGTGGAAAGTATGTTATCAATTTTAATAAACTATGCACCTAGAGTTAAACGAACTCCACCCTATGTTCGGTAGCACAAGACTAGTTGGAAAACTTTCAGTAGCATGTCATGATGTATGTAAGTATAGTTAGATACAAGTCTGTTCGACCTGTTCAAAGAACGAATACGCGACATGTACACACGGGCGACTATTGGTTTTGAAGATTGGATGTTCAAACGAGTGCAGTCTTCCGGTCGGGGCCTTGATGGATGGAGGACTTATTTGTTCTCAGTGGGAACTCCGTGACGTAGCTCCTGAGAATATAATGCGTGACGTGAAAATAAGAAATTTACATCCTCTGGAGATTGCAGTTTTTTTAAAAGTCAGTATTTTTCTACATCTTTTAACAGACATTTGACATTTATTATTATTATATGTGAAGAAAGTTTCAGTTTAATTAAAATCCCGATATACTGACAAATACAGAGACACTAGGAAAAAGTCATGCCAAATATAACTTTGACTTTAATTATGATAAAGACACCATATTTTAACTACTTCAAAACAGTAGGAATAAACGTAAACATATTGCTCTTTTGTCCAGATGTTAAGGCAGGGTTAAACCAATAGTTGACTACGATATGTTATACATATATTTAAACTTCATATCATCATAGCGTCCATGGAGCACACCTTTGCTATGTAGATGGGCCACAATTTTATTTTCGAATCAAAGGTTATATCAATGCAGATGGCAGTTCTTTATAATTAAAGTTTGGGCAATGTTCACGGCCCGCTCGGTGGAAATTCGGAAACGCTGTAAAATATCCCTTTACGGGCACTGTTTGGGTTTATTAGGTTTTACGACGACAACGCGTAGAAATAGGGGGGACCTATTTAAACGCGTCAATATAAATCTAAGAGAAATGTTCACAATCCCCGCTAAGGAAATCCGGAATTGTGTTACAAACAAGTTGCTGCTAACATCTCTTTACTCACTGCAAAGTTAGTTGCGACAGTTTTATGACCTACAAATAGTTTAATTACTTATCTGTGTTTTGTTGTACACGATTAGGTATCCACATATTTTTATAATTTTTAACACGATTATCGTATCAGCCGCAAGAAGTCCCCTGCTGAACATAGGCCTCCCCCAAGGATTTCCAATACGACCGGTTGGAAGCGGCCTTCATCCAGCGTCTTCCTGCGACCTTAGTCAGGTCGACCATCTGGTTAGTGGGTGTCCGACTCTGCGCTTGCCGGTACGTGGTCGCCATTCGAGAACCCTTCTGCCCCATCAGCCATCGGTTTTGAGCGCACTCACATAATTTTAACGAGTTAATTGTAATTGTTGCAGAAATATTTACAATCCGGAATGGTTACTGTGCCTTGTTTGCGTTTATCTAGTTTTACGACGTTAGTTTATAACTCACACATAGTTTCATTACCTATGTCTTGTGATACCTATATGTAATAGTGTTAAAGTTAGAGCATCATTCACGACCCTTGCGGAGGATATCCAGAATTGTGTTACAACAAGTTGCTGGTAACGCTGCGGCCTTGCACCCTTTTATGCTCGGGTTTGCGTTTATCTAGTTTTACGACGTTAGTTTATAACTCACAAATAGTTTCATTACCTATGTCTTGTGATACCTATATGTAATAGTGTTAAAGTTAGAGCATCATTCACGACCCTTGCGGAGGATATCCAGAATTGTGTTACAACAAGTTGCTGGTAACGCGGCGGCCTTGCACCCTTTTATGCTCGGGTTTGCGTTTATCTAGTTTTACGACGATAGTTTATAACTCACAAATAGTTTCATAGCGCACATTGGTATCACAGTTATCTATACACAAACTTTAATATTTATAATATTACTAAGATGCGGTTTATGATGGTTTCCGTTTAAAATAAGATCTTTAGTCTTATAGATGTTGTAGGATGAAGTCAATTTCATGCAAGTTGGATGGAAAAACGTTGCCATATTGTTTAATTTCATGAATATGTAATGATAATACCAGTCCATAGGCTTCAAACCCTATGACTTCGCATCCTCATGCAACTGCCATAGCGCTCTGATGACTAGGAGGCACATTATTAAGGCTGAAGGTGAATACAGATTTTTTAAAGACCCATTAACAGCAACTTGCTGTTTATCTTGGCTCTATCTAGCACTTAAACCAAAATAAGATTACGCATCCAAATCACTGGACGTCTGAGATCGGCCCATCGACTCCTTGAGATGCAATTTCCTGCGTCTGAGAGAGACTGAAGTGAAAAGTGCTGTTGGATACTGTTTTATCTGGGGTTTCTATTTGACGTTAAGTTAACATACTTTCTATACAGGTATAGAATAACATCTATAACCGTTATGGTAGGTTTGTGGTTCTACCACAAACCTACCAAAACGGTTTTGTAGGATTGTGGTAGAACCATTGTCTTATTTAAAAATGAACCCTCTCTGTGATTATAATTATTTCAATGTGTAAGAGGATAAGAAAAATGTGTTGCCGTCGCAACTATATCTTTCAAGATAAGCATTTTAGCCACGGTGTTTAGTCATACGTAAAGACTGCGTTCTATCGGTGTGGTTGTGCAATTGCAGAATGTCAAGGGAATAGTTGCTAGTGAGAATTTTTTCTCGTTTTCAAGCTGTCTGAATGAAATGAAATATTTTTTTATATATTGAGAGGTAGAGGGTAAATGAGAAGGTGTTAATGTATCTACACAAATTGTTATCCAAATTGGATATTGTGTACCTTTCTTGAAAGTCATATTATTATTTTTTTAATTTGCATATTCAATAAACTTTAGGAACGACCACTGCTAAGAAGAATACGCCGAAAGGAACTCGTTCTTGTACTACGATTCGGTCTCCTTCCACATCATTGGTTGCTCTGTTTTACTCATAACAGATAAAACCAGTTTGCGCTACTAAGATTTTCATGTCGCTATAGAATGAGGCCTCATCACTCTACATATTCAGTGCCTATGCACATGCTGAAGTACAATATGTGAATATTCACAGCTGTCGTGAATATTCAAATATTACTACAGGTATCTTAATAAATATCACAGCTCTTTAAGTCTTCACGTTTTCGATGTTCGCTACACGATTTAATTAGCTATAATTAAAATTGACACGTTTGTAAAATGTGGACAGATTCATATTTCACGTTTCTCTTCTCATTATTGATACAAATACTATATTTGTGTATTTTAAATAAGATATACTTTATTCGACAAATATCACAATCACACTTATTCTTATCGGGTACTTCAGGTATATTGTATAGTTTCATCGATATCTTCGATATTTGTTGCTCAGTCAGTTCACGCTCTTCGTAAAGTAAACTAATTTGCTACAGCTCGAAATTGTCACATCTGTAGAATGAGAACAGCTTGAAAAACTGAAGTCACACGTCAGAAACTAGCTGTCGGAATGAACGCGGACTTTATTATGCATGAGAACTGGCGCTCTATCGACGTGGCTTTTCTGTTGCTACAACAATAGCTTGTAGAATATTCTAGAAGTTAGCTTCGTTTACTTAAAGTCCTTGTAACTGGAGTAGGTATGTTTCCAAGTCGTTGGTGCAAACTAGCTGACGAAATAAATGCGGGCTTTGTTATGCATGGGAGCCACAAGGCGCTGGACTGCGACGGAATCGTTAAATATTTTAAAAACAAGTTTGATTTAGGCTAAAGCCAAGACTATTATAGTGCACGGATGTCGTCCATAAGTAAAACAGATAATCAGAAACGAGAAATAAATCGCATCTATATTTCATTACGGGTTAAAATGAGCCGTAAGATTTTGACTTAACCGTTGTCGTGGATTTCCTCTAATTCCCATGACAGGCAAGTAAGATGCGCTGAGAATTAAAAAAAAAAGCTATACATGTTATATAGATAAACAAAAAAGTAGTAAAAGTAAAAGATCACTATAAATAAACTGCATCGGCAATATTTAAAAAAACACAATCCACCGTCGGGATCACGGAGGGTAGAATTAATCTTATACCGATGCAATCCCCAGATGGACCGGCAGCTCTTCAGTGAGTTAGACTTTAGATGAATAACGAAATACTCGTAAATCGCGGTAAGTCCCGTAGTAACAATGGTATTGGACCGCGAAAGCTTCAAATCATATACTTATCAATGCATACAATTTCTTCATCCATTCCCAAAATATTCTATATGCGTGTTATGAACTTAATATTGTCCCTAAACCCGTCATTAAGCGCGTCAGCAGAAAATAAGGCGCCAGCACAGTTCAGTCGCAGTTCACGTCACACACGCATGGTCAAGAACCTTGAAATCATGGAGGTTGCGCCACATGAAGGATAATTTCTTTCTATTTTTTACTAAAAGTTTTTAATCTCGTGATATGAATATTAACAAAATATTCATGCCATGGTTGAATCGAAATTTCCAAGGTTCTTTCTAAGTCCTGATAATATTTTTTTAATTTATACAACTAAGAACATAGGCTGTAAATAACGACGAAAAGGCGTCTCCCTTACTAAAAATGGTAGTTTTTTTCCGCATAACATTGTATGTAGTGTATTTTGTAATACTTTTGTCCCTATAAATACTCTTATTTCTTGTTCATGAAGACTCGTTTTCGCCTTAGCATTTCTGACGTATTTTTCAATTCCGCAATATAATGTTATAGTCTTTCAAGACCTGCAGCGAAATGCGCTCGTTGGGACATCCAATCTGCGAAATTTAGTTGTTCATGTATCTACATTTTACGAAACTTATAATAAATACGTTTATCAGAAATAACGTGTGTTAAGTAGCTCTGAGTGTGGGCTACACTTGAATTGGTGGTTTATGCCTCGATAATTCCTGTACCTATATAAACTCGCATAAAATGTAACAATCATTCAAGAGCGGAAGATACGCTCGTTGCATCTATCTGCAAAACCAACAAAAGCTCGCGTGTTTACATTTTACCACACTTATGTATTATATATAATACGCTTATTAAAATTAACATATATTAAGAAACTCTGCGTGTAGTCCGTGGTGGTTAATGTATTAAAAATTCCTATGTAAAATTTTAAAACCCACATGTAACGGCCCCGTCATTATGAACTCCGCGCGCGGTCGTCGCTTGGATTGGTGATAACTGCTTTCATAGGTCCTATGTAGAATTTCAAACTAGCAGTATAAAATATAATAAGCCTCCAAGTGCGGAAGTCTGAGCTCGGTGAGACAACCAATCTGCGAAACTAACAGGCGCTCGTGTGTCTACATCTGAAGCATTCCGTATTCATTCTACGAACAGTGTTACCGCCTTACATATTCTTTGGACTGAAAAATTCGCGTGAGAAAATGTGATTCTTTTTCAGCCGACTTTAGAACAGGAGGAGGTTCTCAATTCGACTATATGTTTTTTGTATGCTTGTGACCTCATGCTCTGTCGTTTACAAACCGATATGGAATAAATAAATATATAAGGACGAACCACAGAGTTTGAACTAGCCCCCATTGTTAGTCGTGACACAGAATAATTACTAGGATATACAATTTTATAATAAAGACATATAGACACAAGGAAACCTAACGGAACTGACCTCGAGTCTTTGACTAGATTGTTTTTATTATTTTGGTGGTGTTGGCCTTAGTTGGCTCCACTCGCCCACTTCGCTCGCAAGCTCCTGTTTTAATCAGAAGAAAGCCTATCATCTGAAGCTAAATTGTTAAGTGTTACGGCAGGGGTGTCGCCCCTAAGCCCCCCCATGGTGGGTCCTCGTGGTGGGCTCGTTAAATTAATCTCGGAGTCTCTCATAGTCGCTAATAGAAAACAAAATCCTTAAAATAAAGTTACATTTATTTATATTATATATATACTTTGATAAAAATGTACATTGTTGGAGTGCACATTTACATGTAGCGCTATTTCTGTATTCGTGAATTGACTGAACCAATGAACCCCCGCCCCGCGCGCCGCCGTATTAATTGAATGACCTTTTATTACCCGACCTCTGTATTTTACTTATTCGTAGGTCTGTTGTATGTATCCGATTGTTTTCATTGCCGTGGTCTGTCCCGACCGCCGGAATGTGTCGCGGAAGGCCCGCCGCTTCGTGTCTCGCGACAATTATTTTCGTGCCCACTCAGTGAGTTCGGAATCACCATCCATTATATGATATTTAACCGAGCGAGTGAAGCGAACAAAACGTATTGGCGCGAAAACACTGTTCTAATACTTAAGTTGTGTAATTTAATTATTCTGCGATAACTTGCAAACCAAAGCTCTAATTTAAAGAAGTTTGGATTATTTAATGGACATATCAATTCTAATTTCAAGTCTGTTGGGCACATATTGGCAAGGTTCGAGTTTGCGGCGAAAACTAGTTTAAATTTTGATTTAATTGGAATATTTTGTGATGAATTGTAGTAAAAGTAACTACAGCGACAAAAGCTATTCAAAACTGAGACATCAGCCTTTTCCTTCCAACGCCTTTTACGATTTGCGGTAGCTCAGATGTCAGACCATAGGTCGTAGATAGACCTAGGTCGCCGGTTCAAGTCCCGGCCGCAAGAAATTTCACCATATTTTATTTCTTAATTTAGTACCTATTAGTATATTAAAATCAAATATTCAAAAACTTCGCACATATATAGCTATATTACGTCTTAACTTCTCTCCGCCCTTACGTGCACCTGCCACGTTCACAGAAAACAATACAAATCTTTATTTTTCTTGTTATTCTCAATATCACGACGGAAAGCTACGAACAAAGAAATCGACTTCTTATTTCCACATCGCATTTTCTTTTATTCGAGCGATTGTCGGGAGCCAATAATAATGGAATCAGCGAGTTAAATAGGTTGGCTGCCGCGTCCCGTGGGACTGCCTGGACGCGATTTCCGCGAACTTCGTACTCGTAATGGGACGATTTTGGCAAACGTTAGCCTTCGGTGCTCGGGTAGATTTGTCGAGGCTGCTGCTTTACTAAACCGTGCGCGTGGTGGCTCAGTCGGCAGGACGTAATTCGTAGACCTAAGGTCGCTAGATCAAATCTAGTCCGCGTGGTGTTTTGATCAGCATATCGTATTTCTTTATTGTACAAGACTGAGATAGCATTGGGAATGCCTATAAAACCTTATGTTCTGCTGCTTTACTAGTTCGGTGTAGGTACTCTGTTTTGGCAGAGTAAATGTATCTACGTCACAGTGTTGTTTTGTATAAAACGCCAATTTTGTAGGCTGCCGCATCCCGCGGGACCGTCGGGACGCATTTCTGCGAAGTTGCCTCACACAGACAGTATCGTGTAATGCGACCATTTTGGCAATCGTATCAGCCTTCAGTACATGGATAGAGTGAAGTAGTTTATTATTTTATACCAGTTCGGGTACTCTATCGTAAATGTCTATATGTAAACCGAATTTTATTTCGAGTTTGTGATTTACACGTCAAAGTTACTATCTCCTATTGCTAAAGTTACTCTGCTACGTGGTAATTTACTCTCGACGTAGCCTTGACTCAGTCAGTCAGAATAAACATTTTTTCCTACGAGGCCAACGTCGGGAACGTGCCGGACCGGCCGAACAGGTTTCTATGAAAATGACGAATTTATTTTGAGTTCCCAAAGTTGTTTTCAAAGAAAAAGTTATTTATTTTGACTGACTGAGGCACCCCTCCAAGCCAACATGATTGAAGTATGCCTGCAGAGTAGATTCACTTGCAAAATGCGCTGGGATCGTGGAAAGCAAGTTTGAATAGTTAGCGAGTCACTTTACAGAGTATAGCACTCGGTCATTTTAACATTTTGCATTCGTAGGTATAACTTCCATAATACTATAACATTTTCTCCGTCGGAAGTTAACGAACGTGTTCATTAATTTGCTCAATGATATCTAAAGGAAACTATGATTATATCGTGTCAGCGTGATGCTAATTTGTACCTAATTATAGATCTTGTGATGTCTTTAGGGACAAGGAAGCAATAATATATTTTCTGTAGGTACATACAATATCTGTGTATTTGACTAATTATGAGTCACACAGATGCTTCGTAGTATAAGATTTAATGATGTTAGTTCAATAACTAACTTATTCAGCTCTGTAGAGTCGTCCTTGACAGGGCGACAGCTGGAAATTGCCGAACTCTAAATGGTTCCTTCGATAAAACTTCACCTAATAAGTTCTTTGTTCGAAAGTAATTTAAAGTGAACAAAGTCCTGGAAATTGCTGCAATATATTAGATTTTTATAGCGCATTGTTCGCGTGAGCACGCGCCATTTAAATATTTATCCAATGTTTTTTATGAATAAACTAGCTTTCACCCGCTGCTCCGCCCGCGTGAATGTCGTTCTCTCGGGAACAGTACTTTTCCCCGCAAACAAACAAATCCCTGGCATCGCCAACACTTACAACTATATTGGCGAATACTACCACGAGTACATAGCTTAAAACAAAGTCGCTTCCCGGTGTCGGTCCCTATGTACATATGCTTAGATCTAGACACCGGATAGAACTAGACAACGGATTTATATGCATATTTAAGAAGAACATTTATATGTATAATTTATCGCACCCGTGCGAAGCGCGGGTCGAAAATCTAAACTGTGTGTAGAAAGAGAATAAGCGAAGGGTGCGAAGGCACTACTGTTTCTCTTACTATTGATTAAGATTCTTACCCCTTTCGCCAATATTTTGAACAAAAGTTACAAAAAATCAACACGGTACTTCAAGATATTCAACATGAGATGATATTTATTCGGACTAACGAATTACTATGTAAAACTCTTATTTAGTTTAGTTCCTGTTTATGCCACGCTTATTCTCTTTGTGAACACAGTGTGACATCAGTGATGGCTGTAAGCTAGTATGCGTTATAACGTGACGGGCGGTATCGCCAAGTGGGCAGCGAGCTACTGCCCCTTTCTAGCGGCTAAGGATTTTTAATTTTTCGTCACTTATCTGTTTCTTTTTCTGAAGGTCTCGTTAGGTCCGTCTCAAAAACACAAGTGTTATTGGATACATACATACTATCACGTCTTTTCCCCTTGCGAGAGACAGAGCCCAGGTCAAAAGACTCAAAAGCCACGTTTAGCATGTTGGTGGGCGTGTAGGTGGCAAATGGAATCAAAATAGTGATGAGTTGCTAGCCGCATCGCCTACTAACATGATTCCTTAGTTTCCGCCTAATCCTGCAATCGGCTTTTACGATCTGCTCGGGAATAGAAGCAGTTGGTACATTCTACGTTTTTTCTTTTCTCTCAGACCAGCATGGAAGAGAAAGAAGAGAATGTTCTTGGATGTTTAAAAAAAACACAGGGCAGTCGAGTTTTTTAATTTTTGAAATAACACTACTTGTTGTGTATCGCACACCAGCTGTAGTATCGCTGGATCTAAACAGGCGTATCGGGCACGGACGCTACGCTGATAAGCGGCGACTTGCCTCATTTGTGTAGACGATTCCTTTGCCATTTAGTATACAAAAAGGCTGGAGGGATCTTAGAACTGAAAAACATATTGTTAGATATTAATATTTATTAGTATTCACGGGACTAAGCACCAAACTTTTATTTATTTCCCCTGACGAAGCGCCATAATTTGACACCCAGTCCTCCAGTACTGGATGTTATCTTGTTCGGTGCACAACTCCCTATAAAGAAGTTGTTGTTTTTGTTTTCAGATTTGATGCATCTATGCAGTTATCATCATTATGTACGCATTTTTTGGATAAACCCACTATAACTTCTAATTCCTCAATAGATTTGGATGTGTGGGGTGTCGCTGTAATCCTTTCCTTATATGGGGTGTCATATCTTACAATATTTTTAGCAAGGCAAATTGTTATATATACCAACACCGTGCACTATAAAAATGTTGTTCATTTTGACGGTGTAGCTGAGTCACCTCTTTGAGGCAGTGTAGGTGGTAAGTTTACATGATGCAAGTTTACTTCGTTGATAATTAGTTTTTATAACGTTTTTAGGGGTTCGTACCTCAAAAGGAAAAAACGGAACCCTTATAGAATCACCTTATTGTCTGTCTGTCAAGAGATATTAAGCTGAATTTCACACAAATACTCAGGTCTGCTGTCTCTTGGAGCTGTGGAAAAATCAAACTTCTAAGCCAACGCAATCAATTAAAGAGACCGCCGATTGTGCCGTAATTTTCGACATTCGCAAAGAAATCAAAATCTACTGGGTACTTCCCGTGTAGGTACTCAGAATCTTGAAATTTAGTACGAAGCAACGTCTTATAGCACTGATAAAGGAATTACGACCGTGTTATATATTGTTCTTTATAATAGACACAGTGTGCACCGTCCGCGAGCCAGTGGCGGCTTAATAAGCGCACAGCGGCTTGCCCGGCGATGTGGCCATCGGCGTTGTGTGGAATAGCCTTTATAGCGGACTACGAGATACGACGCATCACACACAGCTGAGGACGCAAGCGGGATACCGCTCGATCAGGACGATTAATGTAATAGGTGGTTTGCGTCATGAATAATAATTAATAAGCTGAGTCCTGTCATTGCATTAGCATATCACTTGGCGCATTACTCGCCCGGCAATCGCACACATTGTGTTAATTGTGATAATTGAGTTCGGATTACCACGCAATTGCGCTCGAGCGAGCAATGTCCGAAAACCGCAGAAAGGGGGATATATCAAATCGGCAAAACATTCCATTATGTGTTAAAACGATAATAGCAGTAATTTAAATGAGCAACAGCCGACATGATTAACAGCGGGGTCTGAAGCAAATGATGTAAATATTGACCGGGCGCCGGATTACAACGATTATTCCGGGACTCGGGACACGGTGTAAACAGCACAGTGCGCGGTATGCTGAATTATCATGGACAGGGTCGCTATCATAAACGTATTAACTACTGTATAGTGATTAATATTATTAATCTGGGATGCGATGTAAAGATACTGCGGTAATGGTACCGTCCGAGGAACAAATAATTACCACCAGGGTTGCCAACTTGCCACCATAGCCTCACTAACCACTGTCTTATTATTAAATGTAATCTACTCGTAGATGAATCAATAAAATAATTTATGTAGAACACGATAAAACGAACTAGAGCTATTTATTCTCGAATGTTTTACCACAATGAACATATTTAATAAACTCTTTGAGACTAGGGCAAAAACAAATCTTTAAATGTATAAAAGGTTTCATGCTACATTTCCTTTATCTGTATGAGTGATATCTTCTTCAAAAAAATTGTTCAGGACATGTCAGTTTCCTAATGTAATCGCATCTTAGACGTAGACGAGTTGCTACTTACACGACTTTCGAGTCGCGTTTTAGACGAGTTGCCATGGGGCCGCTGCTCCATAGCAACTCGTCTAAAGCGCAACTCGAACTCGAAACCTTCTGGCTTCCACAGTGCTTCTCCGTCTCCCTCTATCGGGCAGGATTGTGGAACCTCCCGAGGAGTCGGCAACGCATCCGCACCTCCTCTGGTAATGCAGATGTCCATGGGCGACGGTAACCACTTTCCATCAGGTGGCTCGTCTGCTCTTTTGCCGTCAAATATACATAAAAAAAATCCTGGGCAACAAGCTCCAACTCAAATAAACTCGCAACCAAATAAACTAAACCACAGTTTACAATGAACGACGTTTAAAACGGTCGTTGGAACGATGTTAATACTTCAATTAAACGGCATGAAGTTGGGAATAGTTCCAGTAATGAGTGTCCTCGGGATCCTCCGGGAAGGACGCCGTTACCACCGCAACTTGCCGCTGCGGTAAGCTGTTAATCCTCGAAGCTTGCCTCGAAATGAGTGTTGATGTTATTGTTTTAAGACTTCTTAATACATACCTAGCTGAAGAAAACATTATAAAAATAAAAATAAAATAATCACGTCTTTATCCTATGCGGAGCAGACAAAACCTTCGGCCAAAAGACCCAAAATGGGAATCGGAATCAAAATAGTGATGTATTGCTAGCCGCATCACTCGATCACCGACGAAGAGTCCTTGGAAAAGGCCAAATGCCTCCCACAAGAACTCTTGGTTCCATGTGAGGATATTGTTATACTCACTACACTTGGTCGGTGGGTTGGCGAGTGCAAGTTCTTTAGCTTCCTGAGCTTCCGACGCTGCTGCCCATCGGAAATATTTTTAAGCTGGGGAAGGATAGAAATTTGTTGGATTGGGAAAGTAGGTATTGGTATACTAATAAATAATAAATACCTGCAACCACCGGCCAAGCAGGTGAGGATCACGCCCCTGACCTAATCTCATTCGACGTTTGCCCGACGCAAACCTAGCTTGGCTATCCAAAATAGTTTGCGTCAAGCAAGTAGCACCTTGTGAGGCGCGCATACCAATTAAAATATAAAGATTAAGGCCGTATAAGACCTCCATACATAAGGCTATATCACGCATTATAATGATTTATTACATTTTGACGTGCGGGACTAGATGCAGCAGGAACATAATACTTTTTTTTGAAGATTAACATATTACATCGTTTTTCGCATATGCTGAGCTCACAGCTTACACACACACAATATCACATCTTTTTCCCTATAAGTTATTCGTCATAATTATCATCGTCATCAACAGCTTTCTATATTCCACTGCTGGGTATAGGCTTCTCCCAATGCACGCCATCCATCTCGGTCTTGTGCCTAACGAATCGACGCGGGTCGAAACTGGATTCGTAAGGTTACTCGTATCGGCCAGAAATTACCAATGATCACAAAACTTGAACGATATACATATCTTATAAGACCGGAAAGATTCAAAAGATTTGAAGATTCTTAGATCCTTTTAGGTACTTACCATTTGAAGTGGCGTGACGCGCGCCCACTTTTACATACATAAATTGTTTCGTAAGTCAAATTGATAATTTGCGCCAAAGAACTTGGCTGCGAAGAAGTCATGCGTGTAAACGCTTATTCCGCTCATGAGTTACGGCCTTGTTTGAAATTAGCGAAAACGTTCACACTATCACGCAAGTTCGAGGCAATTGGCGCCTTATCAGCGTCGAGTCCTGTTCCCGATACGTCAATTTGGATCTAGCGATACTACATCTGTAAAGGAGTGTGTGTGGTACCAATGTCATATGTGTCAATGCTCTCATAATAGCGGACTCCGGGCTCTGACGCAACACAGCTGAGGATGCAACCGGCGATACGCTCAATGGAGAAGGATTCAAATACTAATATTCACGTCATAGGAGCCTGATGGCCCAATGGTCATGAGCATTATTAGCGCTTACCCATGTCACGCAACCCCGGGCGCAGTCCCCACTGGGATGGGTGACCGCAAGTGGCATAAAAATTACCTTGAGGTCTTCCATGCTTCGGCAGGCACGTTAAGTCGTTGGTCCCGGCTGTCATCATCGATAGCAGCTGTTAAGCTATGTCAGATGCGTTTTAAAAATCTGACTATAGTATTGGCCTCTTACTCATACGAAAATCAAACAAACGTCTTTATCTCTTACGTTATAGACAGATCCCATAACTTTAAGAACACATAAGCGTATTGGTGAAATCTGTAAATGGAACAGATACCTACAAATTATTTCCCAATTGTCTGACAATATACTTTAATAGACAAGGCCCTTAGAAAAGCGCGAGCGTGTCTTTGCTAGCGGGCACGGATCACTGCGCCGTCTTATCTGTTAAATGGGTTATTTACAAAATATTGCCGCTCCCTCCCGGCTAAAAAGAGTTATTAAAGAAGCCTACACTCGACTACGTCAAGGACTCGCACTCTTTTGCCCCGTAATTTTCATTCTTTTAGCCTTTCGCCCACCGCACGATATCTACCCGTCCCTAACATGCCACACCTCCTTGGGCACTTCTAGAATCGCAGACAAATACTTGTGAAAATTCGTGTCGCAAGCAGGCTTGTTGACCACTGCGCAACGGAGGCCATCATTGTAAGGTTTTGTATATATACCTACAATGTCAAGGGAACTGACAATGATATGAAGTACTGTTCCCGAGTAATTTATTGTAGCGAGAAGTTGGATTCTAGTATTACAAATTAAATTTCTTGGAGTACAGAAAGATAAACTATTTAGCAAATGGGCGCGAGACCTGCGCCGAGACGAACTTGAGGCATAAAAATAATTGAATTGTCTTGCTCGTGAGCGATAAGGCCGTTTTATGGCGCTTTACGCAGAAGTAAATTAAATATGCATGCAGAGGATGGCCTGCGGCCTACCAACATTTCAAGTAATTATCAATTAAGAGTTATTCTGTTCCAGAATAAAAACATAGAGCTGCTCTCTTTATTATGCGCCCTGCTGTGCCCGCGACTTCGTCTGCGTGGTCGTGAAGCTGTCCTTTGCTTTGCGTCTCCGAAATAAGTGTGTTCGTTGGTTTTTTCTTTGGACCACCTTTTATGGATCAAGAGATAAATAGCGTACTATGTTTTGTGTCACAATGTTCGCTCGATTTGAAAAATGCATAATATAAGGAAGCAACCTTTAAAATAAAATTTAGTTCTGAGCCTCCTTTATAATGGTTATCAATTTTCATTCACAAAACTTTAAAGACAAAGTATCTTGCTTTTTGTAGATGATCTGCTGACCGGTCATTATAATAAAACCGAGGGTGTACACTTCACCAGTTTTACTATTATCACTGCCTAAAATCACGTTTGTTATATACCTTCTTCCATAATTTTATTTAATTTATATATTTGTTTTAAAAGCGGCATTAAATCTACACATTTTGTAAAACTTTCGAGATTCTACCTATTATGGTTCAATGGATACAGCAGTGTGACAGACAAACAAACGTACGGACGATAGCGGAGGATTGGTGATAGGTTCCCGTTTTTAATCTATGGGTACGTAAAACAAAACACATTACTTAAGTTCCCGGTAATATACATTTAATTGCATATTATTTTGGAAAAAAAAAATTAAACGGAAAAATTTGAATAATTTGTTGGAAATAGTAAGGCGACGCTTAATATATTTATTATATTCTGTCAGACTGTAGACTGAACTCGCCAACAATGGCCCATTGTAAGACGCGACAAAAGCGGCGTGACGCCGCGACGCGCGGCGTTCACGCGGAATCGTCTCATTCCTCATCACATTGTATTCGACTTCAGCACTAATTGTTTCTACGTGCGTCGAATACATCTTCACCTCACAACACTTGCTTACGCAATACTATGTTACTTATCAAATTTACATGTGTTTGACAAATTACGTAGAAAATGAGATGCAATGATACTAGACAAATCACACATTTTTTTCTTTGTGACAAATTATATTGGACAGTTATCAGATTTCATATTAAGGTCTTATTTAATGATATCCAAAAATAGTAGATTGTGACACAACGGCCTAAAATAATACTTTTAGGTGAGGGCATTATTCAGAATCTGACAGCTCCGTGGCGCAGTGGTTAACACGCCAGCCTGCGACATGGAGTGCCCGGGTTCGACCCCCGGCCAGGTCAAGATGGAAAATGATCTTTTTCAGATTGATCTGGGTCTTGGATGTTGATCTATATATGTATATGTTATAAAATATAGTATCGTTGTGTTAGTATCCCAAAACACAAGTCTCGAACTTACCTTGGGGCTAGCTCAATCTGTGTGATTTGTCCGTATATATTTATTATTATTAGATTCCAGAGTGGAACGAAGGAGACTATAGCATAGCATCCCGAGCGTAACGAGGGATTCTAAATTAGACTTCTGGAGTGAAGCGAGGGATTCGGAGTATGTCGCTCGAAGTATAAGTATTATGTTAGTCCCGAGATGACACATTCTGCTTTTCATCTCCCTCTATGAGAAAAACAATATTTGTGTTTTCATTCCCACGGGACTAAAAAAAGTTTGAGTTGCGAATAAAAAATACTTTTTAATCCCTCTGGAATAATAACATATTTTAGACCCTGGATACGAGCCACCAAGTTTTGTTTTTTTAATTAGATGTGAAGTTTATTATCACCAATTTTTTTTCCCATTCTGGTCTGGGAGAAAAGTAAAAACGTATATGTGTCAGCTGTTTCTCTTCCCGAGTAGATCATAGAAGCCGATGGAGGGAATGGGAGACACAATCTGATGAATCATGTTCGTACGCGATGTGGGTGGCAACCCATCACTATTTTGATTCCGATTTCCAACATAGGCCACCAACATGCTTAACGTTTCTTGAAGACGAGCTCTGTCTACCGCGCAAGGGAAAAAGTCGTGATAATATGTATGTATCACTAAAATAAATAATGTGTTAGTTACTTAGAGATAACTCAAACAAGACGTACCTGGGCGATCGAGCATTGCTCGGTTATTACTATTAATTGTAATATGGTGGTCTTTAGGTGATAATCTACATAAACTAAAAAGTAAATCAAACATTAACTATATTTTTTTAAACTTGTCTAAAAATAATAAAAATTTTAAACTTGAACATATAATAAAAAAGTAAGTCACCGAACGGGATTTAAACCCGTAACACTTGTTACTTGCCGTCCGAGTCTTAACCCGCTGGACCAGATGGATAGTGGATGGCAGGACGAAATTAGCGACCACATTTTGCGTTGAAAGAAAACACATGAAAACTAGATAACACGCGTTTTCCCAAACATAAGACTAATCTATTGTTTACCCCCGGAAACCCCCATATACCAAATTTCAGAGAAATCGTTAGAGCCGTTTCCGAGATCATAGAAATAAATTTATATACATATAAATAAATATACAAGAATTGCTCGTTTAAGCGTATTAGATGACGTCTGTCTGTCAGAACATACTCTAACTAAATGATTGATCGGTTTGCAAATAGTGGCGTGAGCTATTTTTATTCGCTATCGGGACAAAGTTACGGGAACTGGGACGTTTCTATAAAAAAATACCTGCTTGCCGTGCCGTGTAGGATTTCGGCGGTGAAAGAGTAGATACATATTAATATCATGCCACTTTAGACGTAAATGTTATCGAGCTTGGTCCCTATTTAACAAAGTTAAAAAAAAGAAAAGTTTCTCTAGTTGATTGTATGTTTTTTTATCCGACTCGCGAGAAGGGTTTGTGTTTCGTGCATATGTTGTACGTATGTATTCTTTCTTAATTGCCTCGTATTTTTCATTATGTTCATCCCATAAACCGTAGTGTACATAGATTTTTAGAAAAAGGCGGATATATTAAATAACCCATTCCAAAAATGCGGAGCATATACTAAACGATTTGTTTTTTTTTTATTTAAAAGGTATAATTTCCAATTGATCCCTTTTAAATTTTAAATCAAAATCAGTTCAGTAGTTTAGTTGGTCGGTTTCATATTTTTTTTTATAATCACTCTCTTGTTACGTTATAAATGTGTCATTTATAAACAGATTTAAATTACATTTTTTTTATACATAAGTATTTGATAGGGTACACTTTCGAATTGGTTCCAAATTTCATTAAATGCAGTTCATTTAAGGCTAGTAGGTTTTTTTTTTTATTTTTATACCAATACTTTTTGTGCACCAATAGAAGCGTTATACCTACCAATATAACGCATATTAATTTACTTACCTTATTCGAAGCTTATAGCTTTATGAGATAGCTGTCACGTGTTCCCGCCCTATTTCTCTCTCTTTCTTTTTCATATGCCCGTCTCTTTTTCCCTACTACCTGTGCAGGCTAGAGTGGGGGTAGCGAAGCGACAACGATTTTGCACTCTAGATTTTTCGTCATTGCGTTCTCATAAAACCAGGCAGAGCTTACTCTATAAGCTTCGAATAAGGTAAGTAAATTAATATGCGTTATATTGGTAGGTATAACGCTTCTATTAATTTGACTTGACCGTTATTCGAAGCTTATAGCTTTATGAGACGTGTTTGTTATCGCCTGGTTGTAGGGAAAAAATGCCAATGTGAATGAGCACTATCGTAGTAAGTATTTCAAATTTAAAAAGCAAGGCTTTAACTGGAATCATAAGAAGAAAGTACTTCTTAGGAACAATTATTTATTTTAATATAAATATACTCGTAAACGATAATATTTCATGTTTATTACTTCTATATAATCATTTGATTGGTGAAAATAAATCAAGATGCCTTTCTTTAGAACAAACGGGCATTACCTCGCGTCTGTAATATTTGTGAAAAGTATTAGCAGAACGCCAATTGCCGCGGGCCAATACGTCTTCTATATTAAGAGTTTCAAGCCAATTTTTTGAAGCTACCGCGGATCTTACGCTACCTGGCGTGAAGTTAATGCCCGCTTGTACTAAAAGTGATTTAATCCATCCTGCTATCATAGCTCGAGAAGCAGGCTTTGCTTCTCCTCTAAAGGTTATAAATAAGCTATAACAATTCACGGATAACCTTCGCTCTCTTAAAATATTAACCCAGATACTCCTGAAACTATTTTTTATTTTAGATTATCGTAATTTTTGGATATGTTGATATTTATGTCACCAACTGTCTCGGAAAAATACTGAAAAAAATCCTAGTCTTCTGGAAAAGTCGGAAAACTATGGGTGTTATAACGCCCGGTAGGAGAATGCCCTGCTATCGCTTATATGTACGGGGGGGAGAAATCGAAACAAAAGATTATATTTTTGCAGTTATATATTATAATTGTAACTAATATGGTTAAACTATGTCCACATGTATATATATATAAATATAATAATTTATATATTATACATAATTTAACCATATTAGTTACAAATTATTATTTGTAAGTATTTTTATAAACTATTACAAAAAAAAAGTACTAATTCATATTGAGTGTAGGAAAATGTAGGCTCCAGGTATGACTTAAGTAGTATTTTGTCAGTTTGTATGGTATGAAACGAAACAAGATTTAGGATGCAAATGAACATTACACTTTATACAAAAGAAATTGGTTTTCTTTTTGCAAAGAGTGCACCTGAGCTGATTTTCAAACATAGAATTAAAATAATATATCGGTGGCTGTTTATTATTGGGGACCTGAACATCTTTCCACTCTGGATAACTATTAGGATTATGACGATTACGCCACTTATAAGTTTGGTTTTTCGAGACAGTAGGGGCAACTAGTATACTACCACTTGACGACGATGTACTTGGTATGGGAAAACAGGGCTTTGACGACGATGTACTTGGTATGGCAGCAGGGCAGGGAAGCACATCTTTCAGATAATCAACAGGGCTTTGTGTAGGGGATTGGATTCTACAGTGCGTCTTCTTTTGGTGATACGAGATAGGGGAATGTCGTCTTCATCGTCAGACGATATATCGGCGTAAATGACTTCGGCTTCCGCTCTCAGTTGAGTCCCTGTAAAAGAAATGATAACGATTTTTAGTATCAATTATACTTATGATGTGTTTGACAGTTGCGACAAAATTCTGAGAAGATTAGTGAGATATAATTCCACCAACCTCGTAAATTTTGTATGTTTACATAATCTTCATCACCAGAATCCTCATCAATCACCTCGGCGTTTGCATTTTCTGGTGGTAAAATTGCAACTGCCTTCGGGAAAGGAACATCGTCATTAGCCGCCTCCAATTCATCTATTATTTCATTCAACTTTAAAAATTTTCTATGCTGCAATCTGAAAACCAATAGTAAACTATTATAGACGTCCATTGTCCTACGGGGCGTTATAACACCCATGAAATTTTTAGATATGAAAGAACTTATAATTGTACGATATTAGTAACGGACATTGCATCAAATAATTGATAATACTATGCACTTACAAGATTTATGTCAAACAGATATTTTTTATACTTGATAATATAATATAATACATACCTTTTTGACGACATTATCTGACAAAAACACTTTGTAACTTTCAAATACGAATAAAGATTCAATAAGCATACAAAACAGTCACAATAACTGCACGAAATCGAAGTTCCATTCGTAATGAATCAAACAAGATAAGAAATAATAACTACCGTGCACATTTTTAGGATATAAATAAAAATATTTGTGGGTAGTTTTTTGTGGTCGTTATAACGCCCCGTAGGAGTATCTGGGTTAATCGATTGGTTAATCCAAAAAACAGGGTCTAAATTCTTATTATGAGGATTAACAGAAAACCTCCAACCTGATTGTCGGTAATCCCTAGAATCAGTTTTTGATCCAAAAATGGGAAATAAAATAATCACATTATCTGATTGAACACAATGATCTGAATCAACTTTTAGTAAAGTTAAATCATGTATGCGACGTCCAGAATACAACAGTAATAACATTGCCGTATGTCTGACAACTTGGAACACGTTTTCTATGTCTACTTGGCAGCTCTTTAAATAGGAAATTAAAACATCAGTATCCCAAATAGGTGGTTTGTGGGTAACTGGCTTTTTCAGAGCTATGGATTTTAACACGTGTTTTACTAAGGCATGATTACTTAATTGGCTGCTGCTATCTGCATTGCAAAGGGTGGAAACTGCCGATTTATACAATAAAATAGTATTGTACGACAAATTTTGTGCTAAAAATAAATCGGACAGGAACTTTGCCAATTGTGAGCCGTCAGGAGAAAAACAATTAACGTTGTTTTGATCACACCACGCCACCCATTTCTTCCAAGCCGCAGTATACGTTTTCCGCGTAGACGGTCGCCAAGAGTCAGCCAACAATTTTATTTGATCGTCCTTCTAATCGCTCAGATTCCTAGACCACCCCCACATTTTCAAACTTTCAATTCCATTTCTTGGACGTTCGGAGGTGGCAGATTCGTTGACATGTCTCTCAATACTTTCTGAAGATTCCAGATTGTGAAAGGGGCTGCCAGTGCGCGAGATTTCACGTCTGCCCTCCAAAAGACTTGGTTCCATCTGGGAGCTACTAGGAGATATATTCCTCTTGCCTGATTGAGATGGGCCAGGACTTTCGGGATCATAAAATGGAGGCGGAAATATCCACGCCAGCTGGTAATTCCACTGTTGGGAAAGAGCATCGTGAAACAGGGCGTGGTGATCTGTTTGGTCTAGAGTCACGTAGTTTGTGACAACATGAGCATTTCTTGACGCAAATAAGTCTATGACCGGCGTGCCCCATTTGGCAAATATTACTTTTGTGAAATTGGGCAATAGATGCCACTCGGGAGGTTGGCGATGCCGGGAGAGGTAATCCGCATGGCTGTTGTATTTGCCTGGAATGTGGTACAACTTGAGCCCTATCTCGTATTGGTCCAAGATCTTGAAAACTTGATAGGTCAGCTCTAGAAGGGGATCGGATTTTGTCCCTCCCTCGTTTCTTAGATAAGCGATTACAGATTTGTTGTCGCTTTGGACTAACACGGTGCTCTGCCGAAAAAGCGATGCGTGGTCTTTCAAAACATATATTATGGCCAACATTTCTTTCTGGTTGCAATGAAGGCTGTGTTCGTGTGGAGTCCACTGTCCTGATAAGCTGAGGTTGTCCAGCTGAGCTCCCCAGGCTATATCGGAGGCATCCGTAGTCAAGAAGTGGGAGGGTGGTGGAAGGTGGATCGGAGAGGTGCCATGACAGTTGGTTTTCCACCATCTTAGGTTTTCTAGCGAGTACGCTGTCAGTTGGTGAGTCGAGTTTGCCGGTGTGGCTGATGCTGTCCCTTCGGAACACCGAAGGGACGGTTGAACTATCGCCCACTCCTCTTGTTTTTGAACAGCATCTTAGCCACACCGGCAAACTCGACTCACCAACTGACAGCGTACTCGCTAGAAAACCTGGCGAAGCTGGCGAAATTCAGAAGACCGACTAGGCTTTGCAGACTCTTTACAGATGTTGCACGATTGCAGAGCATTTGTTCCACCTTTCTGTGTATTACCTCGACCTTCTCCTTCGGTAGTCCTTTGCGGTTCAACCATGGATTCCATTCGATGCCAAGGTATGATAATTCCTTCTGAGGTATTAGGATAGACTTTTTGTAGTTGACGAGCCACCCTAAATTCTCGAGAACTACGAGTGTCATCTGCACATGTTCCTGTAGGAGGAGTCTGTCCTGATGTGCTAGGAGGTAATCGTCTAAATAGACTAGTATTCTGACTCCCTTTTCTCGAAGACTCTGGGCAACCCAGTTCGTAAGAGCAGCGAAGACCTTTGGAGCTGTGCTTAACCCAAAGGGGAGGCAAGTCATTTCCAATAATTCGTTCTTGTAAATGAGTCTTAAAAACCTTCTGTGGCTCTGGTTTATGCTCAGGTGAAAGTACGCCTGCGACAAATCTATTTTGCAAAGCCAATCCTCGTCTTGGAGAAAATCTGGCAACCGGTGGACATTTATCAACCTGAATCACTCCGTTAGAATAAACTCGTTGAGAGCTTTGAGGTTGAAGATGGGTCGCATAGAGCCGTCGCTCTTTGGGACCAGGAACATTGTTGACAGGAAACTCGGCGACATTGCCGCGGTTTACAGAACGCCCTGACTCTTCAATTCCTTTATAATAGAAGTCATTTCGTCTGATTCTGGAGTCGTATAATTGGAAAGCTTGAGATTGGGATAAACAAGAGGCGATTTTTCTCGGAAAGGTATGCGGTACCCCCGTATGAAATTTAAAAGGCTGTTTGGAGCACCCATTGCATCCCAATTGTCCCAAAATTCTGCAAGGCGACCTGCTAGCTTCGAGTCAATATTTTCGCCTCTTTCCTCCCCTGGCCTTCGAGGAAGATGAAGCACGTTTGCGGCTAGACTGGTCTTGCTTAGCTCGTGAATCACGTGAGTTGCGAAAGTTATCTCTAATAGGACTACGGTGATGGTGATATCCACCATGGCCATGGCATTCTTGTGACGGGCCATTATGATTGCAGCCACCCTGCGAGAGTAACATAGCGCGGTTGCAATGGCAACTGGCTTTACTTACATGTGAACATGAAACTCCACATTTGCCCTGCGAGGGCAAAAAGCACTGTTTCTTCCCCTGCGAGGGGCAGCTATTTGAAGTACTAGGTTCCACCTGCGAGGTAGAGCCATCCGTAGTAGTATTTCGCTTTTTCTGTGGCCAGAAACATTTTCTCACACCCCCTGCCTTTTCGATTGTGGCTGAGAACGCGTCTGCTTCGAAAAGATTGTGACAGGATGGTGGCACCTTGTTGAGAGCCGCCTTAATCAATGGATCTCGCACATGGTTGATGATCCCGTCTCTGCGCATCTGTACGGTCTCTGCTCGATGGCCACATATCAGCTGAAGAAGATCTGAAGATGTCTTATGGAAGTCACCTTCGCTAAACCAGGTGGAAACCTTGTCTGAAAGAGCTTCAAAAGTTATGGCCTGCTCCTCTTTAGCCCAAGACAACAAATCTCTGACTGTACTCTGCAGCGATTCTCTTTGCTTTAACATACATAGGGTAAGAGCTGCATAAGCTTTGTCAGAATAAGCCAGGTGGCGTAGGTTATCGTAACCCTTAATTTCTTCATTGGGTTCAAGCTCCACAAAACCTGGACTATGATTGTAACTTTTCTGTGTTTCAGCATAACGTAACTGACTCCATTCGACCTTATTAAACAACTGAACATCGAGCAATTGTTTAAGATGTATATCAGAAGTCTTGGGGACCAAGGGCTCTTTAATTTTAGAGGCAATATCAAAATTAAATAAACTTTCGTTATTATCTCCACAAGCTTCAGGAGTTTCGGGATATGAATTTTCACATTCATCGTAAAGGTTTCTGCTACAGTCTGAGATATATCCAGCATTATTATTTGAAGCTAATTGTTGCCGGAGCTCCTGAACTTGTTGAGTCAATTGGTCTAACTTATAGTCTGAACGTCTACCTTTTTTCTTCTGATGTCGACGCTTCCTTCTGCGGGTACCTTCTGAGGAGCCGGAAGAAGTCGAACTGGATGATGATGACGACGACCTGCGCTTGTCTCGCGTCGCCACCGCGACGCTCTTCGGCTTTGAAGTATTTTCTTCGTTATTCATTACGCGAAAAAAACTCACTTCACTCAACAACAAAACCAAAAATTCAAACGAAAACTTCGTTACAGGAATTATACTAATTACAAGAATAGTTATACTAATGTTACTAAACTTGGAAAATTTATTTGAATTGCACTACTGTGAACAATAAGCGCAAGTGTATCTGGCGGGAACTAAGACGCCAATGACGAAAAATCTAGAGTGCAAAATCGTTGTCGCTTCGCTACCCCCACTCTAGCCTGCACAGGTAGTAGGGAAAAAGAGACGGGCATATGAGAAAGAAAGACAGAGAAATAGGGCGGGAACACGTGACAGCTATCTCATAAAGCTATAAGCTTCGAATAACGGTCTAGTCAAATTAATATGATGTTAAGCATTCGCAGTGGTCTTTATCTCTGTGACGGTTTTCGTTCGGAATTTTTTACACAACTTAATCACTGTGTAACATGTACCCAATAACTAGACGTTGTCTTCTGATTGGAATCTTTTTTTTTTTCAATCTTTTCCTTTACATAGCCGGGATTCAAAGTGAAGTTCAGCCGCAAGTATATTCGGGTGCTGCAGCTCAATTTTGTACACCGTTTTCATACGGCCATTCAATTACATAAAAAATATTATTATAGATGTGGGATTGAATTTTGAATGCATCCTAAGATTTAAGATTGGTTGAACGCGGTTATGGAATGAACGTCCAAACGAATGAGAGAATGAAAAGCCAACGAATGAAGATTTTTGAATGAGCGGGGAACGCTCTCTCTCTCGATGGCAAGCACGCACGACGGACGACGAAAATTCTATTAAACTGCAACTACATATTTATTGTAACGAAGAAATACACAGTTCTCTACGGTCCTACCATCTTTTATTTACCTCGAGTCCCACAAAATTTGGGGGCTCGTCCGGGATCGAGGTAAATTCGACCGTGAGAGGACTTCACAACGACACGCCGCCACGCGGTATCCGCGACCACGACGTTTGAGGCAGCGACGGTTACAACAATGCCGAAGGACAACAGGCGAGGCAGCAGGCAACCAGACTACGACGACGAGACCTACGACGACGCCAGGTCACCACGAGGTAACGGGAGCCATATGCTTCACCTAGCGGAAGGCTTGATTCAGAAGTTCAGCGGCAATGATGACGGTGCGTATGCTGTGTCATTCTGGGTGCAGGACATCGACGACAACGGCGATGTGTTCGACTGGTCACAGATGCAGCGGCTTTTGGTGGCACGGCGGTCACTGACCGGCACCGCTGCGTTGTGGCTACGAGCGGAGAAAACATTTAAAACGTGGGATGAGCTGAAAACTGCTATAAGTAAGGAATTTCCGGATACGACGGATGCAAAGAAAATACACGAGATGATGAGTGCAAGGCACAAGCGTCGCGGTGAGTCTTGTCTAGACTATTTGCTCACCATGAAAGCTTTAGGAAAGCGTGGTAAGCTGCCAGACTACGTGGCCATCAAATACATAGTTGAAGGCATTGAAGACGCGGAAATCAACAAGGTAATGCTATATGGTGTCACAACGTATGCCGATTTGAAAGAGAAGCTGAAAATTTACGAAGCAATCAGCACAAAAGCGAAGCCGGCTGAGAGACGGAATCAACACAGTGGCGCATCAAAGCAAGCATTTACGCACAGAACCGGCAGAGTCAACAGGTGTTTTAACTGTGGGGAAACCGAGCATCATTCTGCCGAGTGTCCTCATCGATCGCAAGGGAGAAAATGCTTTAACTGCAATCAGTTTGGGCATTTGTCGGCGGATTGCAGGTTGCGAAATTCAAGCAACGACAAGATGGCGGTTAAATCAACCAACTTCGATGCCCGATCGCGCCACCTAGCGGAATCTTCATCGGCGCGAACAGGAAGTGAAAACGACAAGCGTTACATTGGCAACGGAAGCAAGAACGAAACGAAGCAAGTGTTCCTGTCATCAAGTGACAGTGACAGCTTCGTTCAACAGGAGGTCGTTCATCGTTCACCGGAACATACGGCGATTGGCGCAGCAGGCGACATTTTCATGGGGCAACAAGATGGCGACGTAAACAAAACCAAGGCAGACAATTTGGCGAAATCTGAACGACCATTAAAGGAAATATGTATCAACGGAAGAAAAATTACGGCTTTAGTCGATTCGGGCAGTGATTTAAATCTAATGTCATGTGAATGTTGTCGTGAGTTAGGTTTACCTATAAATAATGACTTTAGAATCACGATGTCAGGGTTTGGTTCGTCAAAAGTAAAATCGATGGGTACGTCTTGTGTTGTATTAAGTGTAGACTGTAATGCATATAGTGATTCATTTCATATTATCCCAGATGATTGTATGCCATATAAAATAATTTTGGGCAATGAGTTTTTAAAAAAGGTTGTGACTGTGATGAAAGGAGGCTCTGTTTGGGTGAATCCAGAATGGCTGAGCGGTGTTAATTTAGTAGGTTGTGTTTCTGATTGTTTAGGTCACATAAGCAACCAGTTGGTGAAGGAAGAGGTGATGCAATTGGTCCACAACTACCAGCCACATCAAGTAAGGGAAGCTCCTATCCAACTCAGGATCATTTTGAAGGATGATATACCAGTTGCCCAGCGACCCAGACGAATATCTCCAAGGGAACAACAAGAAGTGGAAAAACAAATAAGTGAATGGCTGCAGGAGGGAATTATAAGGTTGAGTTTCTCCGAGTATGCTAGCCCATTGGTATTAGTAAAGAAGAAAGATGGTTCAACACGAATTTGTGTCGATTACCGACAAATAAATAGAAAGATGGTGAGAAACGAGTATCCTTTACCAAATATCGATAATCACATCGATAAATTGGCTTCAGCAAAGGTATTTAGCACACTTGATTTAAAAAATGGGTTTTTTCATCTGCCAATTCACGAAGACTCTATTAAATATACTTCCTTTGTTACTATGACTTCTCAGTATCAATTCTTACGAGCACCATTTGGATTGGCCACCTGTCCAAAAGTTTTCACCAGATATATAACGATAATCTTCAGGCAATTGATTGAAAAGGGAATTATTATTGTTTTCATCGATGATATTCTTGTTCCAGCTCAAGATGAGCTAGAAGCGGTCGCACGCCTGCAGGCTGTATTAAAAATAGCAGCAGAATATGGACTCAAGATCAATTGGAGTAAATCTCAGCTATTAACAAGAAGAGTAGAGTATTTGGGACATATCATTGAAGACGGTGCGGTGATGCCATCGTCAGGAAAAACAGACGCTGTCATGAAGTTCCCTGAGCCCCGAGACGTGAAGCAGCTACATAGTTTTTTGGGGTTATGTTCATATTTCAGAAAGTTTATACCAGATTATGCTTTGATAGCTCAACCCCTCACTGACATGTTGAGGAAAGATACAAAATTTGAATTTAAAGATGAGCACAGGGCGGTTTTCGAATGTTTAAAGGTGAAATTAGCGACTAAGCCAGTTTTAAAGATATTTGATCAAAGAGCAGAAACAGAACTTCATACGGATGCCTCTAGTGTGGCTTATTCAGCTATATTGATGCAGAAAAGTGATGACTATGAGTTACACCCTGTTTACTACATGAGTCGGCGTACCTCTGATGCGGAGAGCAAGTATACAAGTTATGAACTCGAAGCATTGGCAATCATCGAAGGAGTGAAGAAGTTCAGACATTATCTCTTTGGAAAACCCTTCAAGATTGTTACAGACTGTAAGGCTTTTGAGATGACTCTTCGGAAAAGGGATTTAGCCATGTCTACGAGGGTAGCAAGGTGGATTTTGTTATTACAAGATTATGAATTTACAGTGGAGCATAGGAGTGGTATGAAAATGAGGCATGCAGATGCGTTAAGCCGAGCTCCATATGTTGCAGTGATGACGAGGAGTTTACATGATGATATAAGAAGAGCTCAGGAAACTGATGAAGGTTTGCGAGCAATTGCAGAGATATTAAGACGCGGAGAAACATTTAATGATTATTATCTACAACAAGATTTACTCTATAAAGGATTGGAGCAACAGATTGTGATACCTGAGAAGATGGATATCGATATTATCAAAAGAGCACATGGCAACGGTCATTTTGCTAAGAAGAAAACATTAGAAATTATCAGTAAAGATTACTACATTCACAACATTGGAAGAAAGGTTGAAGACTACATCAAGACATGTATACCATGCTTGCTGGCAAATCGAAAGGAAGGTAAGCAGGAAGGATTCCTGAAATCAATTGATAAAGGAGATACACCTCTGCATACACTTCATATCGACCACATTGGGCCTCTGACAGAAACACGTAAGCAGTATAATCACATATTAACTGTAATGGATGCATTTACGAAGTTTACATGGCTGTTTCCCACGAAGTCAACATCAACAAAAGAAGTTTTGAGCAAGCTGGAGATTCACAGGCAGATTTTTGGAAATCCAGACAGGATTATCACTGACCGAGGTACAGCTTTTACAAGTAATGATTTCAAGCAGCATTGTGAAGCAGAAGGAATAAATCATGTCACCATCACAACGGGAGTGCCCAGGGGAAACGGGCAAGTTGAGCGAACACATCGAATAATAATATCTGTGCTTACCAAGATGTGTATAGAAAAACCTGATTTGTGGTATCGACATGTAGGAAGAGTACAGATGGCTTTGAATAGCACATTTCAGAGAAGCGTGAATACCACACCCTTTGAGCTCTTAATAGGGAAGAAGATGAAACAAAGGGAAGATGTTGAAATACTGGACTTGTTGCAAGCTGAAGCCCAGATTGCATACACAGAGGACAGAGAGGAGTTAAGGAGGTCAGCAAAACAGCAAATATTGGACGTTCAAGAAGAAAATAAGAAGAATTTTGACAAGAATAGGAAGAAAAGTAGAAAATATCAAGAAGGTGATATAGTAGCGATCAAGCGCACACAGTTTGGTACCGGTATGAAGCTAAAACCGAAGTATTTAGGGCCCTACAGGGTCACTAGAGTGAAATACCATGACAGGTATGATGTGGAGAAGGTAGACCCGTCAACGGAAGGTCCAAGCAAGACTTCCTCGTCTGCAGACCATATGAAGCCGTGGCCAACATAAACAGGTATTGTTTTACGAGTATTTCTAATATTATTTTACTTTGTTTTTTTATTTATCTTATGTGAGTCAGTGTATGTTTGTTTGTATGAGGTACATTGCCCAAAGTTGTTATATTTTAAGTTTTTTGTATTGGCGTAACCCATCTTGTAGTGAATTTAAGTAAAACATCATCTTATGTAACTATAATGTCGTCACGTCGTCTCAGAATTACATTGGTACATGTTGTCACTTATAGAAATTTACTTTTAATATTATAATGTACTGTTTTGCTCTGATGTTAATTGTACATTAAGTTCATGTGTGTTCACTCTGTTTACGATTAATAAAAATTGATTTTGTAGTATTTGTTGTACAGCAGATTTCCCGTGAATGATGATGAAAGCCTATGACGTATGTGTATGAGGTTGACTTAAGATGACGTAAGCATGTAGTACCTAGGTCGATGACGTATGGAAGTTGACAATATGGTAGCATGGTTGAGATCGATGACGAATGCAGATGACGTATGACTGATGACGTATGACCGATGATTGTCTGAGGGCAGACAAAGAGCAGGATGGCCGAGTGTGGGATTGAATTTTGAATGCATCCTAAGATTTAAGATTGGTTGAACGCGGTTATGGAATGAACGTCCGAACGAATGAGAGAATGAAAAGCCAACGAATGAAGATTTTTGAATGAGCGGGGAACGCTCTCTCTCTCGATGGCAAGCACGCACGACGGACAACAAAAATTCTATTAAACTGCAAGTACATATTTATTGTAACGAAGAAATACACAGTTCTCTACGGTCCTACCATCTTTTATTTACCTCGAGTCCCACATAGATTATATAAATACTTAGAGCTATTTGTGATTCGCACATTTTTTCTAACTATTAATCAGAAAACAACATTAATTAGGTCAGGTTTCTGACAAACTAGTGTAAAAATGATTTTCTCTAAATAATCTAAGCTAGTCAATTCAAAAGAATTTTCAACATTTGAAAACAAAAGCTAAACAATTTTGTTTTGATGTCACAACTACCAGGGAGCCTGGTTTCGAAGCCAATTAAATACGAGTTGCCAAAAACAAGATTCAAGCCTTGAATTACATTCAGACAATTATTCGGAGTTACGCCTTCGCGGTGTTGTGTTATGCTGTTTTCTTACAAGTTATGTGGCGGAATGGATTTCGACAGTTAAGGAATCGTAAGGTTCATCTCAAAAACCCAAGTGTTCTTTGACATGTGTTAAAAGGGAGAGCAGTATGCCGGATATTTTTTAAGTTTTTTTAATAATATTACTTGTTGGTTTGTCCTCTGACTGCTCTTGCCAAGCATGGCTCTAATAGTACAGAGAGGGTTGTGCTCTTGTAGTGGAGACTAAAAAAGACCTGATGATGATGATGACTTGTTGTTTGCATATATATATATATATATATATATATATATATATATATATATATATATATATATATATATATATATATATATAGATCATGTTAGAAAATATCTACGCAATATTTCACAAAAATATATTCGAAAATACTGGAAGGTTCATTGTCACCGTCTAGCTAGCTTACTCTCTGTGATTATTTTCATGAAATGTGGAGCCCAGGGTTCTCAGTTATGGTTATGACAGTGTGTGAGTTAATTAAACTACTCATACTATTATATGATTTGACTAATTTATTACAGCGAGTCGTTTGCCTGACGCAAATCTATCTTGGATAGCCAAGTTAGGTTTGCGTCGAAGTATAAGCTTGGCCGATATTTGTGTGTGTCTGTGGCACCATCTTGTTGACAGCAGGTTTTCTAGTCATTGCTAGATTGATGTATTTACGCATGTTTTATCAATATCAGTTTAAATACAGAGATATACTCTTATTAAATTGAGAAAAAAAAAATCCACCATATTTTATTTCGTAATTTAATAATAGTATATCAAAATAGCATGCAAAATATAACATTTAAAAATATTACATTGCTTCCTACATATTAGTTGATTTCAATATATTCTAAAATGAGTTGAATCAAATCAAAAACGTTACTTGTAAAAGTCGGATAGTTGTGTTAGGTGACGTAAGCCTTAATACGTATAATGGGAATGGGATATGGTGGAGAATTTCGGCGCCGAGGTTAGAACATGCGTAGGCTCAGTTGGAAGAGCGTGAGTTGTACATAGACTTAAGGTCGCAGGTTCAATTCCCACCCGCTTGAAATTTTTTTCGCAATATTTTATTTCTTAATTTAAAAAGAGTATGTCAAAATAGGATTGTGAATGCAAAATATAACACTTAAAAGATACAGAGACTTTCGTGTCAAGGCTACAATTTTGTCTATTTTTAACTTGTACCTACGTGCTCCTAGTATAGAAGTACTAAACAATTTTATCGTTTAAAACGCGGCGTGACCGTGAATGTAACCTAGAGGGGCGTTTTAGAATGTTGGGGTAAGTGTGACGCGACCTGGGCCGGCGGCGGCGTCACTCAACTGTTTAAGATCATTTCTACAGCAAATTCACAGCGTTCAAAATTCTATTCGGCTCGCTCCAGCTGTGAGGGTGACGTTGTTTGAAAATTACGTAGAGCAAGATATTTTCCAGGTGAATTGTGGTGGTATTGTGCGGTTGATATTAAAACGCGCAAATTTCTTACATTTATATTTTATATGCTGCACAAAATAACTAGCGTAATGTGAAGTTGACCAAATATTATGTTTATTTTTTTCAGACTTATTAGAGAATAAGAGTTTGAAACAAGAATATAGCCAGTGTTACTCACGGTGATTAGGGATTCCAACAGTACCCATAAATCCAATCTGTTTAGGTCTTTAAGAATTATCGTAGAATCAAGAAAAGACATACTTACATACTTATATTATTGCATACCTACATACTTACATACATACTAACCTTATTACAAAAAACATGTAAGAATGAACCTTACTCCGCGACTTGCATCCAAGATTTAAAACTCTTAAATTAATCCTGGATCAGTCTCACTGTACCTACATACTTTCATAAGTAGAGTTATTGGACGTCAATCATAATATAGAGTAATGTACACGCGGAGGAAACGCTACCGACATTAAGAGGAAACACTAAGCTCGAGAGAATTGAAAACTAGGTATTTGTAAAATCTATTGCTGTCGCGCCATGCCCAAACAACCTCCACAGAGTGCGATAGTGACAACTGCGGCTTGTACACAAAATTAACGCTTCGTAGTCTCCAGATTTCTTCTCCAAAACTTAACCTATTTAATTTCTCTTTTCATAAAAAATTTAAAGTAAGCTATGGCTGTGTTTCTATATTTTCTTTAACTAATATAATCGGGTCAAATTAGTTTTCTAGATGTTTGAACACAACTGAAAATCTTATCAATTCTCATATCTCTTTAAATAATTCAATTATGAAAAAATTAAAACATAGGGACATGCTAATGTATCCATAGATTTTTCCATGGTCGTCTACATGCTGTGTCGTCGCCATACAAGGTGTGCAAATTGCGCTGTACACTACGTGAGGTCAGATTCATAGTAATTTGTATGTAATCTTTACTCATACATACCTATAATACTTATATATGCGAGTCGGTTAACTAGGCTACACTTTAGCCTTCAGTACACGCGTAGAGTAAATGGTAGAGTAGATGATAAAGTACTTACTACGAGTACTACTAACTTTCTCCCGTCTGTTATAATTCGTGCGGTTATATGATTTCGCATAACTTTTATGGCCGGCCGCCTGCCTGGCGTCAACCCTCCTAAGGTATCAATTCTAACACCTAAGGAAGGTTGTTTCCCTCTCATCACTCATCCTATACTTACTATATTAATGTAAACAGCATTGGTAGGGTAATAGTATAGCAGCTCTACCAATTGCCTTACCCCACCACCGCATACACTCTTCTCTACCGCGCATTCTACAAATATTTGTGAAATCTACTCATGTATACACTTACTATAGTGAATTATGAAAGACATCTGTGGGGTTATTACTCTACTTAAGAAAAATTGCATGTAGATACATACACACTTAACAAGAAACAAAACTGGAACAGTACCCTGCATTGGTAGAGTAGATCTATGGTCAAAGACTCTACTCTACCGTGTGCGTGTACCGGAGGCTTATGTGATTCATACTGGGACTAGTCGTGTAGTGTAATAGACGCTACAGGACGATCAAGAGTCGCAGAGCGAAGTCTCCAGATTGGCAACAATCACGACACACGTTGTTTACGTCCGCCCCGCCCGCCGGCCGCAGCTACAATGCGTTCAATCTGACCTCCATAACTCCATTTAATGTCCTGCGATAGGTGCACTGTAACACAGCTCATGTAATTCATATTGAATTGTTGTGTTCTAGGGAAATCAGAGAATCATGACAATGGGTGATGCGGCTAACATCACATTACTGCATGCATTAAATTTTTTAACATGCTAAAAGTGGCCATGCGCTACCCCAAAAGCATAAGAAAAACGTAGTGTTTTAATTTGTTTTTAGCAAATTTTGAAGGTACTTTCATAGATCATCAATTATCTCAATATTAGGACTTGTGTATTGTCACGGGCCGTGGTTTCTTTGAATTTATCCTAATTACTCATGTGTCTTCGGTATTTCTTCGTTGAAATGATAACGTTCCGTAGACGTAACACTCTCGTCGACGGAGCTATTTAACTTGTGGAAATAGTAATGTTTAATGAGATTACTCTCGGGTACCCCACTACAGTATTCTTCTTATTTCTCTTACCAATCGTGTGCTAGTTGTTTAGTTACTTTATCTGACGTGGTTACGCCTTTGTTAAATGATGACGTCAGATAGACGCACTCTCCTTAATGGAGCCATTTAATCTTGCTCGCGATCTCGCTTTTGTTCCAGGGCATCCAGAGCAAAACTAAGACTGCGTTCATTGGTGTAGGTTGTAGCTATGCGACTTTTGGTTAGATATGGTAATACTAGTGACAACGAAGCAAATAGCCATGGAAAATTTATTGCCGAAGTAAAGAAAAATTAATGCTCCTGGAAAAACAATAACCTTCTCTTTCACCAACTGTCCGGATATGTCAAACATTACATGCAATATTAATTAGTTGCTTTTTTTTTTTATATATTCATTTGTTTCCAGTATTACGTCTTTCATTATTTCCTTACATTTATTGAGAAAAGCACTATACATGCCTCGGCGGGAATCGGCTTGCCGGACTCGTACTTATTGTTATAATAACTACAAGTCCGGAAAACTCTACTCGTCGGCAATCCCTAACTTCCCGGCCGCTGCAGTAATGTACTATATTTTCTCTTGTTACAGGTGCGGCTTGAAATTCTAATTCTCTCGCAACTGAACATCTCAAGTAAGTTACAAGAAAAAAGAGATAAGTTTATCACTTATGGTCAGGACGCGTACCTACATACTTTTAAAACTTATTGTTTGTCATGATCGTTTTGGTGCATTTTATTAAGTATTTTTATTCGCCCGCGGCTCCGCCCATTTCAATGTCGATCCCTCGGGAATAGTACGTTTTACAGGGATAAAAGCCTATGTCCTTCTCCGTACTCCAGAGAACTTGTATGCAAAATTTCATGATGATCGGTTCATTAGTTACGGCGTGAAAGCGTAACAAACAAACGAACTCACTTTCTCATTTATAATATTAGTAGGGATTATTTACTTAATAATAAATAAATAACGGATGGCGAGAGTTCTGGTCATGAATTGAAAGTTTTTTTAACTATAAATGATAAGCGAGCAATGATTACCAAATACAGTATAAAAGTGTCGTGGCTTGTAGCAAGAAATCAATAAGTTTTCTGTAAAAACAAACTCTTGTTTTGATATCATTACGCTACGTTACATCGGGGCCGCGGGGTATTATAATAAAATGTTAAAGGTATAGAATTTATTCCTTACCCCTATTCTTTTTCTCTGGATAATACTCCAATATTTATTTTAAGGTATTCTTTCCCTTTATCTATCCCATACAGCCAAATCTTTTGTATTTTCAGTCTTTTGTCACACAATAAATAATAAATCGAGACCTTGTTTAACCCCATAAAAGAAGCCTGAAAGAGGTTTCATCAGAGTCTGATTTGTTTATATTTTAACTCAGACAAGAAATGGTTGCTGTACTTGATTATTGTAGGGTGATAGGGAACCCTTATTGTGTGTCTAAGAATCCGACTCGCACTTGGCCAGTTTTATTTAGTAAAAGAAGATGTTAAAAAAAACAGTAGATAATCATCATCATCATTATATCAGCCGCAAGAAGTCCACTGCTGGACATAGGCCTCTCCCAAAGATTTCCATAGTGACCGGTTGGAAGCGGCCTGCGTTTTCCTGCGACCTTGGTCAGGTCGTCCGACCACCTGGTTGGTGGCTTACCGGTACGTGGTCGCCATTCGAAAACCTTTTTGCCCCATCGGCCATCGGTTCTCCGCGCTATATGCCCCGCCCACTGCCACTTCAAAGAGATAATCCGCTGAGGTATGTCGGTAACTTTGGTTCTTCTACGGATCTACTCATTTCTGATTCGGTCTCGCAGAAAAACACCGAGCATAGCCCTCTCCATTGCTCTTTGAGCGACCTTGAGCCTTTAGAGGCCCTTAGTAAGGGACCATGTTTTTGAGCCATAAGTCATCACTGGTAACACACATTGATTGAAGACTTTTGTCTTTAGGCACTGAGGTATTTTGGACGAAAAGACAGTGCGTAGCTTCCCGAACGCTGCCCAGCCGAGTCTGATTCGCCGAAGGACCTCATCCTTGAAGCTGGAATTGCCTGCCTGGTCCCAGGTAGATATTTTGGTACAACGTCAAGGGCGGAGTTTCCAACATCGACCGGTGACGGTGCAACATGGACATTTGACTAGACCTTTGTTTTGTCCATATTCATTTTAAGGCCCTCTGCTGTGAAACTCCATTGAGGTCATTGTCCCACACACTACAGTAGATAATGAAGTGTATAAACTATTAAAAATAGTTAGTTTTTTGTGTATGCACAAAAAAACTGTTAACAGCATTAGCAGCAATATAATTAGGAATTAGCAATTAACAGCAGCGAAAATCTGCGGAATCAAGTCAATAGGCGATGCGGCTAGCAACCTATCACTATTTTGATTCCAATTTCCATCTACACGCCCACCAAAATGCTAAATATGGCCATAAGGTGCTATAGACTTAGGCTCTGTCTACTCCGCAAGGCAAAAAGACGTGATGCTTTGTATGTTAACAGCATTATTGAGAGAGAAAAATAAGGGAATTAATTTGCCTGGAAAAAAACTGCTAGCGTTTCGTCATGAGACATTCTTCTATACTTCCGGTTTTTTATGTAATGTTTGAACTCACGTCATTTACTTCTTACATTAACAAATCAATCTCAACAGCAGTATATTGTGAATATATTAACAAGGTGAACCTGTTTCAAAAAGTCTTTGTTCGGAACGACCCTTCGAGTTTGAGAATACAAGTATAATTTATAAGATATGAATTACAAATATTAGGCTCCAAATGGGTTGTAATACATCATTTGGATTAATTCTTTTGCCTCAGGTGAAATGGATGCGTCTGGATTCCATTTTCTTAGCTAACACAATAATTACTCAGGAGTTCATCGTCGGGTGAGAACCCGGGCCTCTTGACGTGATTTGATTTCAGACAATAGGTGAAAATAATATGATATTCGGGACTCGGGAAATAATGCTCAAATTGTGAACCACAAATAAAATATACGCGTAGATATAAATAAAAATGATAATAATATAAAATATATTAAACTGCCCCCGCGGTGGAGTGGTTAGCACGCCTGCTCTCATGAGGGGTTTGCAATTTTAAGAATGCGAAAAATGTAAGCTTTAGGCCTACCGAGCCTTATCACAGCGAATTTACCAAAGGTCCTATCGCGTATATATAAGGTATTTAAAGAATTCAATGGCGCTTAAGTACTTTATGCCAATTGCCGTTATTTAAATAAAAATCAAAATAATATATTTTTATAATTACAAACTTGTTGCTTACACATTATCACGCCGTACATGCATATTTAGGATAATGACAAGTGCTTTCATTTGGAGTAATAATTATGTTATTATATGTCATAATCTGTTTTGTGTGTCAATAAATCAATAAATAAATAGTTGGAACGGCAATTACTTTTTTCTAACCTGCGTTCCACGAAAATCGGTTAAGAAATGCAACCTATAGAAAAGAACAGCGGGACAGTCGGATGTTCGATAGATTTTTTGGCCAAGCTGAAACGAAGCCGCTTTTAACTCGCTCGAATTAGAAAACCGCGCAAACATATTTTATTTCTGATTTTAATAAGGAAAAAAAAGGGGAGGCGCAGCAGTGGGATACAAAAGCAGACATACACATAAAAATAATAATAAGAGTATCAGAATAGCATTGTGAATGCAAAAACACTTATAAAAATACTCAACTAAATACAACTCTGCAGAGCGATCTCGAAGATTGAGACTGAGTAGCGGGGAAAACGTATGGCTACGCAAGAACGAGTTTTACATAGAATCTTTCAGGATCTGGACTATATACGAATAGATATAGTAGAATTATAAGGAACTGGCAAAACCCTTTCTACTAATAACCCACGATCTAAGAACTGTAATAACTATCGGAGTAATGTACCTACGCCGTAAAAAGGGTTTACAGCGATCGAAAACAAACACGACAGTTTAGATATACGAGAGGCCTTGGCCGTGCGAGAACACGTTGCGAAAAGTAATATTTTATTGAAGACATGTGTTGCTTCAGAAAGAATCATGGCGAACGCCCATACATCGAATGTACAGAAAAAAAAATAAAAAAAGAGAAGATGAATTATATAGCAGTATTGAGTTTCCTTACTAGTAATATGTCTGCTTAATAGAAATATTTTAAAACCCCCGTTTATATAAAATATTTCACAATAAAAGTTATAGCCTTATTGCTATTTTCATTTGCCTAAAAAATTTCACAATGGTTCTCAAACTGACTGTTTGTTTTAGATCTGTCACTCAGAACTGTCAAGTCAATGAGAAAATGTCAGTCGGATTGACAGATTTTTATTTTTATTTTAGCGGATGGTTGCCTGCTTGCGTGGTGTTGCCATAAATTAATATATTTTAACGTGTCAGTTGCAGGTAGTGTTCGGATATTAACTAAAAAAATATTAATATGCGTTCGGATATCGAATAAAAAATCAGTATTTAAATAAATAAATATCTTTTTTTCCCCGTCTTTAAAAAATATTCTGATTAATTCAAGTTGTTGACCAGAGCCGTAGTAGTCATATAAAAAATATTTCACCTTCTCTTTTTTTTTCTAAATTTAATTTGTACAAATTTCGCCATGATTCTTTAGGTTGGTATTGTTTATAATTTCTACTGAATACTCGCATCGATATTTAGCTACTTGTCTTTGAAAGTCCAGAAGAATCTGAATGAATCTGAATATGGGGATTTTTATTAAAGTGTTACGGGTGCTTAAATCTCTACTAAAGGCTCTAAATCTAGCCGTGTGGTATCCGGCAGAGTAGAATAGGACCACTCCAAGTCTTCCTGTGGATGTCGTAGAAGGCGACTTAGGAAATACAAGCTAAACAAAGCTTATAAACATCTAAGACACCTCTCCAACCCGTCTGGCCAGCGTGGAGAGTGTAGGCCAAGTCCTCTGGCTGCTCTGGCCAAGTATGGCCCTAGTAGTACAGAGAGGGTCGTGCTCCTGTAGTGGAGACTAAAAAGGACCTGATGATGATGAAAGGCTCTAAATAAGAATCAAGAATCATAAGTTTTTAACTAAGGTTTTTAAAATATGTTTTATGCAACCTTTTAAAATGTCATATTTGATTTGACAACTGAAAATTGTTGACATCAGTAATTAACTTAAGTTAATAAGACGTAGACTTGAAACCACCTGACATTGTATTTTAGAACGCCAGAAGGAAGGTACTGTTAAACCAAAAATCTTTACCTAGACATTATATCAGCAAATAAATCATGCATATTCGCCAGTTTCAGTTTGCCATATATAAAATATTCCCTCGGCGACAAATGAATGCACTGTGCTAGCTCAATTTGTGTGATATGATATGCCCTATAGATTTATTTATTTGTGCAATTTGTTGCCGCTTCTTCTGCACTCCGCTTTGGAAGCGGCTCTCAACTTAGCTACAAGTACATTATTGCCGTCAGTAATAGTTATACATGTAAATAGTAAAGTGTAATAAAAGTTCACAAAATTATATTCCAAATATCTTGAATAAAATTTTTGTTTGCCTTTTCGACCATTGCCGCTCGCCCGTACATACATATAATATCTGTCATTACGTGCGGCGGAAGTGAAATCTGTGCTCATTGAAAAGCTCCCGCAGGAAATTGGATGAAATATGACTTGCTCGTTTACACCACAAATACGCCACCCTACTGACTCATAAAGGATATGTAAAGGACAAGTAGTGTGTAAATTGAAGTAAAGAGTGATCCTATAAAAGATTTCTATTGAAATATACACCTAAAGTCATGAAAGGATAGTGATCTAAGGGGAACCTGTATCCCTTATACATAGTATATCATCGATCACTACCCATCTTCTGGAGAACTAAAACATCGTAACCCCAAAACTAGTACTCTCAAAATTGAGTGTATAGAAACGGTTATTCTCATTAGATAACAGATGCATTTAGGCTTGGAAAACCTGACACTAAGACAATTTCAGATGTCTATTAAGCGGCTTGAAAAATGTGACACCAGTGGTTGCCCCTTTACACACACAACAAACAAACAAAAAAAATTCGAAAAGAAGAAGCTTGGACTTTCGGAGATGTAGATTGGATGTAGTCGGGAGTCGGGCGCTAGTAGGATATGATGTCGACTGGACATAGACAGCCGCACAGCAAAGTCAAAGTAAAAGTCAAAGATTTTTATTCAAAATTGGATACATGTATCTCTTTTTGAACGTCATATTTTTATTTCTTATATATTTTTTTATATATGCAAAATTGAAATACTACTAGCGTTTCGGAACGACCACTGGTGAGAAGAATACGCCGAAAGAAACTCAATCCAGCCTTGGTCCCTACGTGCCTGAAGGGCTCTGAATACATTGTTAACATTAAATACAATTTTTCATACTATAGATTAATTTTAACATTTAATAATTGTTAACATTAAATAAATTTATATAAATTTCCATGCATTTTTATCAGTAATATAATCATCAATGCAGTAATAAGCCTTTTTTATTAACTGGTTTTTTACAATCGTTTTGAACTTAAGTAAAGGCAGACCTAATATTTCTGCAGGAATTTTATTATAGAAGCGTACTCCTAAACCCAAAAATGAATTCATAGTTTTCTGCAATCGCAATACTGGTGTAGCTAATTTATTTTTATTTCTCGTGTTTCGGTCATGGATATCACTATTTTTCTTATATAAATCAAGATTATAGCGCACAAACATAATATTCGCAAATATGTACTGAGAAGGTAAAGTTAAAATATTTATATCTTTAAACAATTCTCTAAGAGATTCTCTAGCACCAAGTTTATATATAGATCTAATAGCGCGTTTCTGCAGGACAAATATGGTGTTTACTTCTGCAGCGTTACCCCATAGTAAAATCGCATAAGACATAACACTATGAAAGTAACTGAAATATACTAAACGCGCAGTATCAACATCAGTCAGTTGTCTAATTCTCCTGACAGCATAAGCTGCAGAACTAAGTTTACCCGCTAACGTAGTAATATGGGCACTCCATTGAAGCCCGGCATCAAGAGTTATTCCAAGAAATGTTGTTTTATCAGTTAAATCTAGTGGTTCATTATCCATTACTATTTGTGTTGGAATTTTTGTAACATTTGGTAAGCAAAATTTAATACAGCTAGTGGTGTACTACGAAAAGTACAGAACAGTTTTTATTCTCGTACGAAGGTGAATTACTAAAAGCCCACACACGTAACCCCATTTACTTCAATCCCGGTGTTTGGCATCACGTCGGTTCACTCGGATGAAGCGGCTGAATTCTCATTATTCCGCGACGAAATATGGCGCTTGTTTGATGACGGCGTTTATTGGGATCGTGCCGCAATATTACCCCCAAATAAAGCCTTATATGGAAGGATAACACACGGAAGGGCTCCATGCGACAATCTGTTTCTTCAAAAACCCGTCACCAATAATATCCCATACATCCAAATCCGTTGAGGAATTAATATGGTGCAATAAAGATACTCTCACACACATACCACACGCACTTAAAAAACTGTATACTCCTTTTTGGGCAATCGTGTAAAAAACATGCTGTCATAACAGCAGACCTCTAGCTACTACGCCCGATGGATGAGAAATACATCATATAACCCTAATGACTTAGACTAGAAATCGCATAGAATATGATTGAAAAATTAAGATCTTTGTCAAGGAAGTGATGAAGTAATCTGTAACCTTTTCTCTCGTCAATGTAGGTTGTCACGTGCACGCGGGCGGGTGGTATTAGTTATATGATACATTCATTCAGTAGCCCGTCTTATTATATTTGTTACTACTACTTTATGATTCGTTTAGTACTGATATACTTAGCTCTAGTTGTTTTTATTTGTTTGTTTGTTTATTAGAGGCTGTGTTATATACACATATATATTCTTTTTATTTTATAAGCAGGAACATGCATACATTTTTGGACGCGATAACGTCTTATAAATCGATGAACGCCGGCTGAACGCACGAAAGTGTCAGCGTGTAAGCGAGAGCGCAGAACAAGCGATAGAGAGGCACAATTAGCCTAAGTGTTCGGCTTGTGACGCATCTATTATCTTGGTAATACAAAGTTTAATACAATAAATTTTGCTTATATATTTTGCTAAATTTGAATATCTTTTTTTTTATTAATTTATGCCCAACTTATTTGAACCAACTTAATGCACCAATATCAAATCTGAACCCTTATAGTTTCAAATGGTGAAATAGAAGTAAAACAAAGACAAGGGGGTGCACTCCGGGAGCGCCGGCAGAAGTGAAAACTACATTTTCGCCGCGCGGTAGAAAGAGAATATTACTTCCTCTCCTACGGCGAAGTTTTCACATCAAAAGTATGCTTCCTGCCCTAGGTAAGAGACGAGATATTGTTGTCGTCATTCCCTTTTCGTGGAGTGTCATTGGATAGGTCTTACAAAATACTGTCGGTAATTGAACAATATTATTCGATTTAGCGATCCGTTCAAGATATATTAAGCCTTAGTGCTAATGTTTGTTAGAACAAGTGTCAAGTTGAAATAATCATCGGCCATATACAAAGTGTCGAATCTAGTCCCCTTTCTTTTTTTAATGTAGGTTGTCACGTACGCGCGCACGAGCGGATCATATTTCTAATATTCATTTTGTACTCATCTATATGAATATAACATTACTGCCACTTTTCCTACCCTGAGTCCTGCTAATGTATTTAACGGACGAGTAGTACAGTTTGTTTTTTTTCATTTCGAGTTTATTAGAGTGTATCCGGGGATATATTTTTGCCGTAGTGTCCACCCTTAAATATGTACCTATGCTGTTTTTTATTCATATATCGTAGAAACCTCTAGACAAAACATATTATATGCTTTTTCCTGACAACAACTCTCCTTGTCCTGACGCCTTGAGATAGCACCTTCTGCGACAATGTGCTATCGGAAGTCACTTGCTTCGGATATTCAGAAGCAAGTGAATAATACATATCCGGGAATAACGCCGTTCTTCTACAGACAAATTGACGCAACAGTTTTCGCTGTACGGCTGAGCAGCTTCATTCTCAGACTGCGCCAATCTGCATACAAAGCAGCGGTTAGTTTGACACTTGAGTTAAAAGGTTGTCAATTGAGATATAGTCTAGTACGTTAATGGTGTCGTTGTTACTAGAGGAGACTCTACTAACTACGCCAGTTAGTCCGTCCGTGAAAATCACCCAGCCTAATGTTGATCACCTTTGCTGCTTCTTGTAATAGAGGTGAATCAGATCTTGAACGGCGGCCATTCCCGCACCCGCGAATTATTCCGGTGTTAGTTGAGAGCTTGGAAATAAGGATCGAGATTATTCGAGCACATTTCTAACTTATGCCTGTTTGCCTACTAAGTGGTATATATACATAAAAAAAAACTTAAGACTAAAAAGAAAATATGCACAAAGCAGACTTATCTCTGGAGAGAAATCTATTCCAGTTAACCAGATATGCCAAATATAACAAAAAACTAACAATATCAACATTATATGATGTATGTATACCTTTGCTCAATACTTTTTACGACGTCGTGTCGTTCGCGTTGAAGTGTCATATGTACACGGATTTGAAGCGACCCGGTCGATGGGCGATTTTCCCTGATTTTCCGCTCGGCCACTCTGTCATCCTCGGCCTTCGGTAATATGTCCGATATTGGGATGGGTTGACGTCCCCAACGATGTCAACAAGCAAACACTTTACTTTTTTACCCGACTGTCAAGAAGGATGTGTTTTGCGCGCATGTTTGTATATTTCTATTTTACCCCGTATGTTGGAACGGCTGGATGGATTTTGACAGTTAAGGTGTCGTTAAGTTAGACTCTAAAACCCAAGTGTCCTTATAAAGGTTTTTTAAGTAAAAAATAATCAGGATTTGATGCCTCCGTGGTCCAGTGGTTATTAAGGCGTTTGACTGTAGACCTCGGGGTCGTGGGTTCAATTCCCATGGGCGGCATACTTTGTTTTGTTGTTTGCAGTTTGGTTAGGACATTACAGGCTTGAATCATCTGATTATCTGATAATAATCCGTGCTTCGTAAGGTATGTTAAGCCGTTGATCCCGACTGCCATCTGGTAGTCGTTAAAGGAACCACGTCAGAGGCCGAAAGGCGGTTCCAAAGAACTCTGACCCCAGAGTGCGCATGGTCGATTGACCGTGACACCCTACACGAAATGATGATGATTTGCCATCGCAGGCAAATAATACTATAACACGTCAAATGAAACTGTTTACCAGAGGTAATGATCCATCACGTCTATTTGGCCAAGACTCGACCGCAATACGTGTTTATAATAACCCGATTGTGTCGCAGAGACAAATAACACTAATCAGTGTTTGCGATCAATGCGACGCCATGACCGCCTCACGTGTTGACCTCCACCGCGAGTGAATCTGTTTTGGTACTGTATAGATACCAGTGGACGCGCACCCTTATGCTGTTTACATTTTACTTAGTACTAATAGGCATACGGCATAAGCAACTACAGACTTTATAATTGTACACATATTAATAATAATATAATAATAACAATTCATTTATTTTAGACAACTAGGTCCATAAATTGAGGTTAGTAACAATGAAACTTAAGAGTAGGTTCTTAGTAAGACATAATTAAGATTTATCTGTAAGTAAAATGTAAATTTCTTAGAGAAATAAAGTTCTATAACCATAATTTAAATATAAATTAAGGCTTATTAGTCCTTAACTTGGGGATTAGGTACCTGACCTGTCTCAAAGTCTGTGTATGATATGAGTGTCTATTAAACTTAAACTTTGGTCTGTTTGATGTACCTATCTATTATAAAATATAGTATCGTTGAGTCAGTATCCCAAGACATAAGTTCACAGCTTAGCTTAGCAGTGGGTATCTTGTGTGATGTCCCCATTTATTTATTTATTTGTCCCTTTATATATTTATGCCTAAGATTTGTGCATTTAATATCATTTTTTTATTTCTAAGACTGCTTACCAAGATGCTGTGTATAGAAGCGTAGTAAGGACAGGCTGTTAGAAGGTGTCAGTGTTTCCGCCAGAGCTGAGCGGTGATGATGATTGTACTACAAGCAATATTAACAATGATTGTGATGTGACATTGCTTGTAGCTAGTGCGGATGCCAAGCGGGCTCTTTTCGGAATGGGCAATGTAACAAAATACGTGTTAAAATATGTTTTAACGCCATAGATTTAAAAAAAAAGTCGTCTCAACGCAATGTATTGTATATATACTGTTGATGTGCCTTTTCCTAATAAATAAATAAATACGTATCTCGCTAAGCTTTTCCACCAAGCTACAAAAATACAGCGATGCTATAAGTGGACTTTTCTCGTGTAGGTACTTCCGATCGCCTGAAGCGTAATTCGCTTCAGTGCAAAACGTTGCAAAACTTCGTAGTAAAATATTGGTTATGGTTCACCCCAGTTGCTTGCTGGCAACAACGCTTCCAGGAAAACAACATATTTACATACTCCGCCAACTCTCCGAAGCAGAATTTCCTTCCTTACTATATCTGTATTCATATATTATCCAGTGTTTTTGTAACAGATATTTACGTGCCTTATTTTTAGGTTTACTAGTATAGTATACAGTTTCTGTAAATACCTTTTGATTCTTATTTTTCGTCTGCAGTTATTGTTTAAATAATAAGAAATAAGAAATTAAATCTTGTCTACATAATGCTCACGTCTTTTTCTCTACCAATTAGACAGTGGTAAAAGTAATAACACATGAAAGGAATTTTAGCGTGATGTTCGAAATGGCTTTATCCTTTATGGGTGTGTTACATATGTAATAATAACAAATGTTACAGACCGGGAGATGTCTGATGGACATTTAATTAAAAGTTGTTTTTTACACTAAATAATGTTTATTGTAAAATAATTTCGGCCAAGGCACAATAGCACATTTTTACACACTAGCAGACAGAAACCAGAAGAGGGAGATGACAGATGTCAACTCTTAACAAGCGGCAGATGTTGTCATACTTTAAATTTGTAATTTTTTTATGTTGTCTTTAACACAAATCCTCTATTGATCATACAGCCTAATGTTATTTTACATACTTTTGTTTAATATAAAGATTAATTGATACCGTATTATTCATATAATACCATATGACCTAATTTCATGTTGTATAAAGAACATTTTAAATACTGCACATTTACATTAATATTTACTTAATATTATATTATTTTGCTCTAATACATATGTTACGATCTCAGAATTAAGATGAATTTAACGACATCTTTCAAGCTTAAATCCATCTAACCGTTTAGGCTGCATAGAAACATACTACATACACAATATACATACTAACATACACTCGAAAAACATTACGCTCCTCTGACGTAGTCGGGTAAAAAATTGTTACACACAAATTTTTATTTATTTTTAATTACGCATAGAAAATACGCGCGCATTTTCTATGAGTAAACAATTTTTTAATGTATTTAAATTTATGTAAATGTATTTTTTTTATTTATTCCATACAAATAATAATAATAATTGTATTTCCAAAAATAACTCTTTTCATTTTTTTTACAGCATGTAAATGTGCTCTCGACGTTTCCTTAAAGGGGCGACTCAGCCCACCAATATGAACAACTTTTCGTAAGAGACCAAAGCTGGGTAATCAAAAAAATTTTTGGTGTTTCTATAGAAGAGTTCTGCCACCCGGCCAGTTTGTATGGGAATGTCGATCTTTTTGAGTTTGAGTCTTTTAAGGGAACGTCGAGAGTACATTTACATGCTGTATAAAAAGAATTACACGCTGTATGTACGTATTTTTTAATATATATTTATCTTAACTTCTCCACTCATTACCTCGACGGATGGGAAGAAAAGCCCAGATCAGCATGGACCACGTGATATCTTGAGCATTAGAAGTTTAATTTCAATGGGCCATCCGCGATAACAATACTCGTGTCACCGCACAAACGATATCCCACGATGTTTGCCCAATGTCAGATATAATGGCCGAAATACCGCCTTGTTGTAGCACCTAACAAACTACAGTATCAATTTCATTCTAAATTTGAAATTATACTTTCTTCTTATATTATAAATGCGAAAGTTTGTATGTTGTTCCCTCGGGAACGACATTGACGCGAGTGGAGCCGCGGGCGACAGCTAATTTACTACCTATATTTGAGCTTTATTTCTCAGGACATCGAGCTGGTACTACTCCTTGGGATGAAGACGTGAAACTATTTCTATATCAATAAAGTTCCACTTCAACGGACCATCGAAAGTGCAATAGCTGCTATTATAGCAATACCGCTATTTCCGAGCGGCAATATCGCGCATATTCGGCCAATGTCGGGCGTTCGAGGGCTTCAGCGTTATAGAGCACGGTTCGACCATTTTAACAGTAAATTTGAATATGCCTTTTTTAGAACTATATTAGTTGTGGGTTAATACGACTATATAATAGGTATAGGAATGGCGACCACGTACAGGCAAGCCACAGACAAGGTTATTTTGTCTGTGAGGCAAGCGAAGCGTCGGACGCCCACCGACCGGTGGTCGGACGACCTGACATAGATCGCAGGGAAGCGCTGGATATAAGCCGCTTTGAACCCGTCTTTCTGGAAATCCTTAGGAGACGTCTATGACCAGCAGTGGACTTCTTGCGGTTGATATGATGATGATGATAATACGACTAACCTTACGTCGAGAAATTGTTCAGTAAATAATCTGTTAAGTCAGGAGTGTCTTCCTCTAGTAGGTAGTTGCAGGTATGCCTCATGATGTGCCCCAACTGTCCCGCCACCTGCACAATTGAAGACCTTAATAAGGCAAACGACAAAGGCGTCGCTGTGGCCACCTGCTGGTCAAAAACTGTATAAAAGAAGGCATAAAATACCATTTTGACTCGAAAAGAAGAAGTTGCAAGTATGGCAGTTATACTAATAAGTTTACACTTTCCATAGGTATGATGGGTGATTAATTGGTAAATATCATTCGGAAATTAATTGAAAAGATATATTACATAATACAGCTGTTTTTCATAAATAAGGTGATTTGAAACACAGGCCTGACCCTTGTTTGTAGGTAATCATTTAAAAATTTATAGAGATGTTTAGTTTATTAAATTGTTACAAAGGAAAAAATCTATGTACAAATAATATACTCATGATGTGTCCAGTCAGTAAAGAAATAAGTAACATAGGTACGACACATGGACAGTACTCGCACACCTCATTTTATTTCCTATGCAACTTATTACAGATGAATGTTTTCAATAAAGCAGAAATACCCACTTCACGACAATTGCTCATAATAGCATTATTATGTAGTTTTTTCCTCTCACCTCTGACCAGAATCTGCATAATAATACACCTCTGACGCCAGCTAGGCTGCCTTCAGCCAAATCTAAGTATCTCATTTTTCCCCAATTTTACAGGAAAGCAAAAAAACATAATCTTGATTTTTATCTGTAAAATGTGAAATTATAGCCACAAAAACATTTATAGTTAACTCATATTTATATATAGATAATTCATGTTTATTTATATATAAATGACAGGATATTTTGATATGTATTCTTGGGTTTTTTTTATAATGCTGTAAATATGGACTTGTGATTGTCCAAAAGAAACGCATTTCTTTTTTATTTTTTTATGGGAGGTCAGTTGAAAAGGTATCCAACTAAAAGGTACCTATTAAATAATAGCAATTAAAAACTCAGTGAAGTGCGCGTAAAATTTTAGTTCATGTCACTGTTATAACCTAAGTTTTGATTAATGTTTACCTACAATATTATCGCCTGTCGAAATACACTTTTTTTATGCACAGAGACTCCCTATGTTTAAAGTCTATATGCAGAGTATTAACTTTCCATGAAGACCACAACCTTATTACAGCTCAAGGCTGTCAATAGTGTCCGTGCGTCGCACCGCGTGTAGCATCCTTTATGTGGCGGCGGTGGCGACAGATTCTAAATTGCTTTCCGTGCCGTCATATGCTTTATACCCATCTACGCTACTCACGTAAAGAAAGCTAATGTGTTTAGAAGTTTATATACGAGTATGTTTAATGTGTATAAAATATCATCATCATCAGGTATTTTTAGTCTCCAATGCAGGAGCATGACCCTCTTTGTACTACCGGAGCCATACTTGGCCAGAGCAGACAGAGGATTTGGCCTACACTCTCCTCGTTGGCCAGATAGGTTGGAGAGGTGTCATTGATGTTTATGAGCTTTATTTAGCTTGTATTTCCTAAGTCGCCTCTTACGACTTCCATGGAAAGACTTGGACTTGTCCTATTCTACACTGTCGGAATCGACACGGCTTAATGAATATAAATAAATAATAGGGCCAAAACACACAAATTGAGCTAGTCTCACAGTTAGTTGTAAACTTGTGTCGTGGGGTACAAAATGATACTACATTATATAATAAATACTTGTGAAGAAGTCATACAATACCCCGGCCAATTTGAAAAATATCGTTTTCAGTGTCGTTGCAGTGCTACTGAGCCAGAGACGTCAATTTAACAAGCGTATACGCTGGTTTTTAATTAATTCTTAAGTGAAATTAGGTACCTATATTAATGCGGTGTTACATGCAACAAAATTTGCATCAGTAATTGTTACTTTAAAGTTCTTACACTAACTATACGCAGAATAACCTGGGATGCGAAATATAGCTTAGCCTCTACCCCATAACAATTCCCATTGGGTCTTTTGCTAATCAATTTTCTGGTTTTTTATGGTCTTACAATTTGACAATAAAAGCAAACAAAAAATCGCTGTAAACAATTCTTCGAACTTATTAACTTATTATTTCGAAAGTTCGGTACCAGCCATATTTTGTGAAATAGATTAAAAGCTGTAAACTGTTAAGTAACAAGTTACCCAATAACGGTAATTGTTAATTTAAACTAGCGCCGGCGCTCACGAGAAAGCTATTAAAAGTTCAGCCACAAGTGCTCAAGCCTGCACAGTGCGGCGCTATTCGTCTTTGCTTTTTGATCAAGATACAGGATGCGCCCAAAATTTTTGAGGATTTTAAAAATGTATTAATATTAAACTGACCAAGTGCGCGTTTCTATCTATTACGGTTAAAAAAATACAGCTCTGTGATAGACGGATGTATGGATCTGTTTTGACTCTTTGGGTACTATAAACCTAAAAAGGCAAAAAATAACACACAACCAAATCTAATTATTTTTTTAAATAACATTATCCAGGATTACGTGTGCACCACGCGCTACTAACACTTCTCAAATTTGGAACTCAGTGTGTCAAAACCTGTGGTCAAAACCTCCCTGGCACATTGCGTGTGGAATAGCGGCCAGTTCTTCTCGTCTCGAATATTGGCCTTCAACCGGGCAATCGTGGTTGGATTATTGCAGTAAACTAAACTTCTCATATATCCCCACAAGTAAAAGTCTGCTGGTGTTACGTCTAGGCTCTGTAGTACGGCCATGGAATGTCACCTCGGCGCGATATGAGTTTACATACATACTATCATGTCTTATTCCCTTGCGGTATAAACAGAGCCTGGGTCTATAAGACCTAAAAGCCATGTTTAGCATGATTGATGGGCATGTAGGTGGTAAAAAGAATCAAAATAGTGATGGGTTGCTAGCCGCATCGCCTACTATCATGATTTCTCAGTTTCCGCCCATCCCTCGATCGGCTAATACGATCTGCACGGAAAAAGATGCAGCTGGTACACGCCGCGTTTTTTTCTTTTCTCCCGGACAAGCATGGAAGAGTGGATATGAAGTTTCGCCGCAAAAATTTCGAATTTATTTTGATGTATGGGGTATTGTTCATCATCATTTCGAGTAGGTGACACGATCAATCGATCATGCACACCCTGGTGTCAGATTTCTTCGGAACCCCCTTTCGGCCTCTGGCGTGGTTCCTTTAACGACTACCAAATGGCAGCCGGGACCAACGGCTTAAAGTGCCTTCCGAAGCACGAAATCATCTTTATTATCAGACAATCAGATGATTCAAGCCTGCAGGAGGTAGTTACAATCTTTAGAACCTATCGAATGAAATCCTTACTAATATTATAAATGCAAAAGCGAGTTTGTTTGTTACGTCGTAACTACCAAACCGAGCATGAAATTTTGCATACAAGTTCTCTGGGTTACGGAGAAGGACCTGCTACCTGTGCTGAAAAAGTACTGTTCCCGAGGAAACGACGTTGACGCGAGTGAAGCCGCGGGCGAAAGTTAGTAGGCTATATTTTTTTGGATAAGGCAGTCTTTTTTATTATTTTTAATCAAATGTTACGTTTTTAGGTACATACAAGTTTTCACTTGGAACTCAGAAAAAGAAGATGTCGATTCTATTTTATAACTGTAAATTGGTAAAAAATTTAAAACAAAAGGTATTGAAGTTTGCCTGTCGTCCAGTAACAGCAGTCTAGCGTCTTTTAATATCTACTGCAAGTTCTCGGTTCCCGACTGAATACCAAGTTCTCCGACGGCTAACTTACTTTAAATACTAAAGTAGACAAACGTAGATACTGAGTATTATACATCATCATTATTACACGGCCCCATTTTCTATCCTGTTAGTCTTAATAAGGCATCATGATCAGTCAGGTGATTGCGCGTTTGATATCGGGTATGAGCACCTGGCATTCCCGAGCTGCTACTTTCTTATATCCAATCTGTTCGAGCAATTAGCATCACAAACTTTTCCCGTTCCCCTGGGCCATTAAAATCCTACCCTTCCCACGCTTTAAACACGTTTCGTTTCACCAACAAATAAACTGCATTCACCAACCCGTCTGCCAAGCGAGATGAGTTCATACTCACCTCGCCCCCCCCCTTTTGAGAGAGGCCTATGACCAGCAGTAACTTCTTGCTGACTGAGATGATAATGATGATGATGACAATGAGGCATAATGGTGTACTTACTTGACGTGTCCACATATACAGGGTTTTTTTTTTTAAATGATGAGAGGCATAAACATACACTTGACGCAAAGCCGTTACAGGTAATGGATATAATTTCGACTAGCTCGTGGCGCAGCGGTCAACACGCCAGCCTGCGACACGGAGTGACCGGGTTCGATCCCCGGCCAGGTCAAGATGGAAAATGATCTTTTTCAGATTGGCCTGGGTCTTGGATGTGTATCTATATATGTATTTGTTATAAAATATAGTATCGTTGAGTTAGTATCCCATAACACAAGTCTCGAACTTACTTTGGGGCTAGTTCAATCTGTGTGATTTGTCCGTATATATTTATTTATTATTTATTATAATGGATGGATATGGTTTTTTTATGAAACCCATCTCGAGATTTTAAGACCTATTTCATAATGTCAACGTTTGTTATGGCAACAATCCCCAGTAAGAAAATAATCGAACTTTGATCTAGCTCTCTCTTCCTCTCTCTCTCTGATATTTATTAGCTAGGCTCTTGTCGGTGTCATTGTATGAATAAAACGCACGCAATGGCTATTTTTGTCTGAAAAGAATAGATTGGTTCGCAATGGCCTTCTCCATTTCACTAGCCTATACTTTCCTAGCTTCTTTATCTTAGTATTTGTCTTTATCTACTCTGTACTTCCAAACAGTTACCTTCAGTTCGTTTCTTGAGGAATGCGAACTTCACAAATTTAATGAATTATATATTAGGGACCCTGGGCAAGTACTAAGATAAAGAAGCTAGGTGCCTTCTCCAGTCCTGAGCGAGTTACTTAACTTATTAACTTTGGAGGGGAACATTTTAGTTTGTGTAATTATACGGCTGGTTCGTGTTTCTGAAAACTTCTTTATTTTAAATTACAATAATACCTTAAATCCTTATCCTTACTAATATTATAAATGCGAAAGTGAGTTTGTTTGTTTGTTTATTTGTTTGTTTGTTTGTTTGTTACGCTTTCACACCGTAACTACTGAACCGATCATCATGAAATTTTGCATACAAGTTCTCTGGAGTACGGAAAAGGACATAGGCTACCTTTTATCCCGGGAAAAAGTACTATTCCCGAGGGATCGACATTAACGCGGGCGGAGCCGCGGGCGAAAGCTAGTTACAATATAAACCAGCAAAGAATACCTTGACATTTTGTAAGGTTTTACTGATCATGTTTTTAAAGGTGATTCTGAAAAATCTAGCAATCAGTTTTGAATGTTTTCCTGTTTTTTTTTGCGTGTCCATATTTTGTTCTGTTCTTGCTACCGTTTCTAGAAGCACCTGTACAATACAAATAGTATGTATAATGGCTGTGTTTTTAAGAAAGGTATCATACGTTATTACACTACTTCTAGGCTACTCTTTGTTCGTTAGCCTGCGTCGAGATGTGCCGCCCTCGAGAACAGAGAACTTTTCGGACATGTGAGAGAATTATTGAGAAATTCTCGAGAATGTTAGAAATAGAAAATTTCCAAGAAAAGAATTTTTGGGATGGTTCGAAAATACAACTGCACCCGGTAGGTGGCGCCGCTGCTAGTGTGTCACCAAATTTGATTTGCTAAATAACCAATTTGAATCAAATTTTATACTTTCTTCTCCCCATTAACTGTAACTCGGAGCATGGAGCCAGTTGCGGTAGTAATGCAATGATGGACTACAAAAACCAAATTTGCATCAATAGTACGGCGTAAACTTAGGCACAGCTGGGAGAATCAGCGATGCAAATACGTCATATCCGGAGGGACGTGCGTCAACACGCTGTTACTACACACGCTTTGGGTTTATGTGGACGAATTTCATTGTACAGATTTGGAGGAGCCCGGTGGCCCAGTGGTCGTGAGCGGTAAAAGCGCTTACGCATGTCCCCTGGGCCTGGGCGCAGTCCCCACTGGGATGGGTGACAGCCAGTAGCAAAAAATATCTCAAGCTTCTCCGTGCTTCGGAAGGCACGTTGCCCAGCCGTTGGTCCCAGCTGATAATATCCTTGGCGGCAGTCGTTAAACTATGTCAGATGCCTTTAGGCAGCTTGAAAAATCTAACACCAGAGATGGCCAAGTGCACACACGTAAAACAAACAAATTGCACAGAATAAATACAGGCATAGGTAGGAAAACTAGCGATACGTCACGTTCGGAGCAAAGCGGGTCACCACCGCTGTAGTAACACGCCCTGTGCGCTTCTGCGGGTTACGAAATCCCGTATCCATTCTTGACTATTATTCCAAAATTGATAATTATACAATTGTATGCAATTTTAGACCTTGTCTCGTTGACTTAAGAACCGAATATCAATGCATAACGTGAGAATGTCCTGTTAGTCGTTTTTCACCCCGACTGCCAACAAGGGTTATTTATTACGCATGTATCTTGTTTGTTTGTTTTCTTTATTGCTTTTCGTTTCTTCCAAACGGCTGGATGGTTGGACAATCGAGGTATTGTGAGGTTTGACTCAGATACCCAAGTGACTTTAGAGAGGTGTTAAAAGGAGCAGTCGAGATTTTTAAGTTTTGAAAAAATAAAATGTTAAGCCTAATTGAACCCTGCTGACTACATACAACTACCCTGGAAAACTTGTAGAAGTAAGAAAAATATTATAATCAACATTTGAATACTTAAAAATATCTTTTAAAAAATACCAAATTGACTAAGATATGAAAAACATACGACTTCGCTGAAGTATGAAGATATAACCTCGAAAATTTAACGGTATCCAACTGTTTTTATTACTTTGCGAATGTGATGTTTTTTGTTACTTCTGCAAAAGGTTTTGAACACAGAAAGGATCCGAGGGTGAAAGTAAGGTTTTGTTACTAACATCGGATTTACCTTCTTATTAATATAGATGAGTAAATAGTTTAATACCGGCTTAGCCATTCCCTATTAACTCGGATAATTAAAAGCCCGAAATAGTTACCCGCGTGTTCGGGTCAATCGCTGGGTGGGGTGCGGGACATGGCTCATCAGGCGGAAGTCGGGGATTTGGGAAGCCGGGTGCACCTCCTCACTGTATACTAATCGGGTTCAAAACGTAGCTGACAATTTCGGCTAGCTTACAAATATAGGTAATTAATTAATTTATATTATACTACTTTCGCCCGCGGCTCCGCCCGCGTCAATGTCGATCCCTCGGGAATAGTACTTTTTCCCGGGATAAAAGGTAGCCTTTGTCCTTCTCCGCACTCCAGAGAACTTGTATGTAAAATTTCATGATGATCGGTTCAGTAGTTACGGCGTGAAAGCGTAACAAATAAACAAACAAACAAACAAACAAGCAAATAAGCAAACAAACAAACAAGCAAACAAACAAACAAGCAAACAAACAAACAAACATATAAACAAACAAACAAACTCACTTTCGCATTTATAATATTAGTAAGGATAATGATGAAGACTTTGTTCGGTTAAAAGACAGGGGCACTCCGGGAGTGCCGGCAGAAGTGAAGACTTGAACATTTGGTTACTTAAATAGGTACAAGGGGGTTGGTTACGGTTACGGTAACAGCGTGGCGAGTTCAATGCGCCTAAAGAAGTTTTCACTTCAAAAATTGTGATGCTTGTAGCCAACAGCAGTAGCCCGAGCCTTGATTCCAAAATTTAGATTTGAGTTAAAATATTTTGATGTTTGTTCCTCAAACGTGCAAAGGCATTTAAATAAGCAGTCCTTATAGTTAGCTCTAAAGAACTGTACTGTAATTGTAAAAGTATAGGTATATGTAAAAGTATATCTATACTATATATACTATATAATATTATAAAGCTGAAGAGTTTCTTTGTTTGAACGCGCTAATCTCAGGAACTAACTGGTTCAAATTGGAAAATTCTTTTTGTGTTGGATAGTACATTTATTGCAAAAGGCTTTAGGCTATAAAACATCACGCTGTGACCAATAGGAGTGAAGCATCAATTAAAAATGCTTGAAAACGGGGGAACAGTTTACATCTAAACAAATTAATCATAATAACAGATATTGCCGCGCTTGAAGTCGCGGGCAACAGCTAGTATTTAATATTATTATAATATGTATATTTTTTCCAAATAGTAAAAACTGTATTTTGTTATGTTAAAGGGTATATCACCACAGTGATATACGCGACGAATGTTCTAGTATTATTTTCAAGTCAGTAAGTGTAATAATGTTCATAAAATCTGGTACAAACTTGCAACTCCGAAAACGATGTTCTATTCAGGGCGGCTGTTGGTTTGATTTGAAACTCAACAAGTGCCAGTGAATGGCCAATAAATCTGCCAGGCTGCCAGGCAGCGCCGGACGCTCGCCGGAGTTTGTTGTTGCGTCTGAATATTTAACAAGCTGATACTTTGTAATTGGAGGGTGTGGACCTATTGGTATTACGTTACAGAGTTGAAAGGATCTTCCCGAAATAAATTTTAACCTTATTAAATCACCGGTGAAATTGCTCTACAAAACATTTTATATTTTAAATATTGCTTGATACAAATACTGGCAGATTATTAAAGTCAGTGTTTTTACTGTTTTCTTGATATATAATGTAAAAACATTAAACAAAAACAAAACATACGCCGTGTGGTTTCCGGCAGAGTAGAATAGGACCACTCCAAGTCTTCCCGTGGACGTCGTAAGAGGCGACTTAGGAAATACAAAGCTCATAAACATTAATGAGACCTCTCCGACCCGTCTGGCCAGCGAGGAGAGTGTAGGCCAAATCCTCTGTCTGCTCTGGCCAAGTATGGCTCCGGTAGTACAGAGAGGGTCGTGCTCCTGCAGTGGAGACTAAAAAGACCTGATGATGAATGTAAAAACATGAAGTTTAGGCGAAAATCTAGAAAATGATCAGCCCATTTAGAAGTCCACCTTCAGGGATCAATGGGCTGACAAACTTGGCTGTCGATCGTACAGTTATAAAACTTACAAGATAATAAATAGGCAAAAATTTGGGTGCGTTACCTACTCAAACACTTTTTTTATTATAATGATATAATGTACATCTCTACATACCTAGTATAAAAATGAAGACGCTTCCGTTGCCTGTTCGCTTAGATCTGTTAAATTACGCAACGGATTTTAATGCAGTTTTCAGCAATAGATAGATTGATTCAAAAGCGACGTTTTTATGTTTATTCTAGTAACAGCGGGGTATTAGTATCTACATTGCACCGGTGCAAAGCCGGATCTTTAGTTAATTATAAAAGGCTAATGACTTTCTTTATTCCACCACAACCATAGCTCCTGAATACCTGAACAGACTGGATATATGGAACATCGTTGAAACCCAAGAAACACTAACTATATTTTTCTTTAATAAGAAAGACTTATTGTTAAAGTTTGCTCCATTGGACTGTATTGTTTTACTGATTATTACTACTACCTAATAAAACATTTATAATTATATTTCTATACCATTTTTGTTTTTTTCAAAACAACCATATTTATTTCAAACCACAAATTTCTACTTCATATAGTCTCGAAACAGTTTTTATATACCAAAACAAATGTTTTTTTGAAAAAGGTTTATGCATTTTAAAGGGAACTTTTAGGAAAATGTAAGAACACAATTTATTCTTAAACAATATTCTATGTAGGCCTCATTCTATTCCACAGCGCTTAAATTCTTTGTATTTGCGATTAATCGCATTGTAAATTGAAACTCAACAAGTGCGCCGTTGAGTGAATTGGCCATAAATCTGCCTGCCAGGGTCGGGCCAGGCAGTTCAGTTTGAGGATACTGAATTGACTGCGATATTGACCAGACTGGCTCAATTCGTTTGCTAATTAAAAGTAAAATAGAAGCAATGAAAATGCCACGCAAATCTGGAAAATCGTTTTCATTAGGGTAGATTCCCGACGACAACCTCATTTTAGGGTTCCGTACCCAAAGGGTAAAAACGGGACTTTTTTTTCGCATGTTTTTGCTCGCTATTGATAACGGCAACAGGTTGACACTTGAAATATTCACAGAATATTTAGTTATATATTCACTTTATAAATAAACTAGCTTTCGCCCGCGGCTCCGCCCGCGTCAATGTCGATCCCTCGGAAATAGTACTTTTTCCCGGGATAAAAGGTAGCCTATGTCCTTCTCCGTACTCCAAAGAACTTGTATGCAATAAAATGCAAATTTCATAATAATCGGTTCAGTAGTTACGGCGTGAAAGCGTAACAAACAAACAAATAAACAAACAAACTCACTTTCGCATTTATAATATTAGTAAGGATAAGGATAATTCAATAAAAAAAGTAATATCAAATAATACCCATACTCCCAAAATAATACCCCCTCGCTTGGCAGGTTATTTTTTCTTCTAAATGTTGGGCCTACACTTGGCCCAGCACGTATTGGTGGGCGTGTAGAGGGGATGGTTGGTAAAGTTTGGTATGTTGGTCGGGTGTGAGTCAATACCCTTTTGGTGTTTTTTGCCGCAGATCCAAGAGTTGTGGCAGTCTCGTCCATACGTTTGTCAACGTTTAGTTTGCATCAGGTTTGAGTACGACGTACAAGAACGTAATTTTTGCCTTTTATTATGCATATAGTAGTACTTATATAATATATATAGTACTTTTATAATATATATATAGTAGTAGGTTTATATTGAGTTTAAATAAATCGCAACGGCTGTAATCGCCTCAAAATCAATTTAATGACATTGGCCTGAACCAAAGCAGGCTGACCGAGCTTCCAACGTGTGAAAGCTGTTACAAGCTGTTCACCAAGGTGTGGGCCACAATATGGGCGAACACATTGGTCATCGTGTAGAGGAGGCTTATGTTATATATATGTAGCTAGCTCAAAAGGGTTTTTACTACTCTTCTCCCGTCTTGAAGAGAGGGAGCTACGTTGGGTCGAACGAAGCTCGTTGTTACAATTACAGCATCTTACTTTATTCATTCATGAATGATCTTACTTTATACTTTTATGCAGTCATATTATTTGGCAAACGTTTTGCAACCGGCCGCCTGACTGCGCCAACTCATCCGTGTGTAGCCCAGAACCGTAAACAAAATACATTACATTAAAAAACACGTGTTTGCCTATACTGGGTATCAACCCAGAGCCTTTCTGTTAGTGGCGTGGCTTGTTATTTACTGCGGCACGGAGGCTATAGTGAATCTATTTCTTTTATTGACAACAGTGGCATAAAGTGGCCACGCGCGTAATATATGATGAGCTATTTTTGGCAAACCTTATGCCTGCTGCCCCCACAAAGCCTCATGACATGAAACGTTTTTCACCCACAAAGATCAAGTCTTGCGCCGCCATTGGACAACAACACAGTCAACAATAGATTGAATGGGAGCCAGTCCATACGACATTACATCAGTTAGATCTTAAAATTGATATATGAAGACAGTTAGTTTTGAATAAAATAAAATAAACATTAAATTTGATGCTTGTTAATTGTTACTATATATGAAAACTAATTTTTGTTATTAAGTTTATGTGATATAACAGTAAGCCTTCTTGTCAAAGTATCTGTACACTAGAAATGTTAATCATTGAGATCATATTGTTTGCGGTCAGGGATGTCTATCATCCTCAACCACTTGGCCGGTAGTTGCAGGCACGTGCGCCCGGCCTTCTGAGCTACTCGCTTACCCCATTCACTGAGTAAGTAGTATCTGAATTTAATCCTTTTCCAGATCCTACAAATTCCTATCCTGGGCAGCAGCGTCGGAAACACACGAAACCAAAGTAATCTGTATGCAAAATTTATGATAATTCATTCATATAAACTACCAAGCCATAAAAATACCAAGTAATTACTTATCACTGGATAATTTGAAAAAAGTATCTAAAGCCAAAAAAAAATACCTACATTATACGAACATTTAAATTAAAATGGCTGGCAAACGCAACCCTAGCCATTCTGAGGTAAACATTTGATTAAAAGGAGTGAACACAGCCGCCACATTATAACTTTTTGTTGGAATAAACTGAAAATCTTTTCTAATGAAATTCTTGTCGTAAAGAATATTTATGGTGCGAGATAAAAGGAACGGATACAATATTTATCTAAAATGTTTAAAATTGCGCGAACATAAACACACGTTTGAATCGTATTAGTAGAAGGCGCACGAGTGGTATCGTAGGCGCCCGACTCGCAGCGCAATAAAATGTTAGGAGTTAACGGACCATTGGCTGCGAGACTGATATGTAGAGTCCAAGGGATATTAAATAACGTGTTTAAGTTGTATTCATTGATGTTACAAAAGTAGGTAAGTAAGATGCTGACGTCATCTTCAGCAGTGTGTTTATTAAGCGTGCTAGCGACCAGCAGTGATTAACTAAATTAAATAGCTTGATTACGACGTTCGATTGCACAGAGTTTTTACTCCGCATGTTTCCTACTCCGTCACCCGAGGCATTGGCCCCAGATGTTCCCGATTACTTCATATATGTGACTGACATCTGACGTCAGCAGTGTGTTTATGAGGCGTGTTTGCGACCAGCACAGATTCACTTAATTATCGTCTCCTATACATTTTCATGAAGAAATAGACAGTATCTTTTCAGTACGGAGTTACGTCAGATTTACTGTGTGGTCTGGGACGTTCATAATAAAACAATGAGGAATTCTTTGGCCCGGTATAGTACGTGTTGCGACCAGGAGAGATTCATTTAAATATAATCCTATACCATAGATCCATGGGCTGCGAATGAAAATATGTTCATATGGTATCTTTCCGGCACGAGTTATATAAGATTTACTGACTTGTTAGACAATAAAAACTCACATGATATATAATAATACATAATAAAATATATTTATTTTTCTCCAAAACTATGTAGATAAAGTAACCTAAACATTAACAAAAAGAAATCTAATGCCTGTGTTAGGTTTCCAAAGAACCTGTGTTACGGGTCATCAGGACTTTTCATCTGCATACTGACTGAATGACCTAAAATATGACACAAAATAGCTATCTTAAAAAATACAAGATGTAGAGGTCAACATATGAACTAAATTTGGAGAACTGGTGCCCATGCTAGGTTTCCGAGAAACCTTTAAGGGTCACCAGCATCATTATCATATTCTGAGCGTTTACCCGGTTCATCATCAGGTATGGGGCGTTGAAGTCTATGATCCGCTGTTATGACAGCATATTCCGTTATATGACTTAGCGAAGTTTTTACGGCAGGTATATCAAATCTTCTAGAACGTCATCATCATCATCATCGTCTGCTCCGCTTATCTCGTCAATATCTATGCTAAAAACACAGCTGTAAACTAGGTACGTGGCGTTCACAATAATTTTGTCAGTAAGATGCGAACGAAGTCCAACTCAAACAGTTTTGCGCGAAGCCGCATTTATCATCCAAAGTAACTTAAAGTTCTGCAGCGCGGAGACAACTTCCAGTAAAATACTATTTGTCGCTCGATCGGTGTCATTAATCTCAGACACTACTTTGCCTTTGGTAACAAACTGTTGTATGATATCAGATTCGAGTCGCAGGCCGAGGAAGATAGAAAATATTTTCTTGGGCAGGCACAACATTGTGTTGTTAAAATATAACATACTGAATAAAAAGAAATGCATTAAAACGGGTCACACTCGTGCTGTTTTGTTTGATTTGTCCAGCTGTAGACTTCTTAAGGCTGAAGTGATGATATCTACTCAGAAATTATAGGCGTGACTAGCGTTGCTACATTTCATAAAAAATAACTACTTACTTTTGCCGCTGAATTTCAAAGTTTACCTTTAGCATCAAATTGTACTTGTACGAGTATCTTATTGTACTGAATTGGAGTTTGACTCGCCTCCGCGAAACAGAACTTTAGATTTCTTCCGATCGTTAATTCAAAGATCCGCTAAAACTGGTGTTAACCGCTGAGAAACAAAACATAGAGATTTTGTCAAAAGATATAGTTTAATTAATACTGTTAAGTTACAACTTAAGTCTATTAATTATTAATTGCTGTATTAAATTGGATCTGTTATCGTCTACGCAGAGCGGAACTTTAAATTGCTTCGGATGATAAATGGCGGTTACCTTGTTCACCGTCTTGTCGACAAAGCCGCAGTTTAAAAGCAATTACATTCCTACTTATAACAACATAGACTTCTAACAATCTTAATCATCCTTCTTATTTTATGCAAAACTGTTTTTTACCTTATTATTCAGTTATGCTTTCCCAGCTTAAAAAACTTCAAGAGCCTCTCCTGCCAAGGATTTTTTGTTCCATGGGAGGATATTGCCATATTCAGAGAATATGGCAATGAACCCGCACGGGTTGGCGAGCGCAGTTTCTTTGTCTTTGTGTACTTCCGACGCTGCTGCCCATCAGAAGCTTTTTTAAGCTGGGATAAGATAGGAATGAGTTGGATTTGGGAACGGAATGAAGGTATTGGGATACTACTCACTTGAATTAATACGGGAAAAGCAAGTAGCAGCTCGGAAGGCCGGGCGTGCATACCCGATGCCATACCGCAACTACCGGAGAGGTAGTTGAGGATGACACACCCGACCACAGATGTACCACGAGTAAAAGTCAGTTTTTAAACATTTGGGAAAATCGTCATGTTTCATGACACGACAGACCTTCCGGGCTCGCGTCTAAATAAGCGGATGTTGACGGCTGTTTACTGTCGGCAATAAACTTCAATTGCTCCTTTGTTGCGATAGTTTCTCTCGCAGGCGTTCATTAATGTCCCGCCCGCCCTCGCCTCCGCCCGCCAAACGCTCAGAACAGAAGTAAGCCTCTTCCTAGCTGCGTCATAAGGCTTTATTACTTTTCTTACACATTCTACAACTTTATTGAACTTTTTAGAGCTAACCCACCGTACCTAAGTTGTGAACGTATGTCGTGGGATACTAACTAAATGATACCATAAAATTATAATTCGGGTGTTATTTAAACGGTAAGCGGAATATTCGTATTTTTGTTAGCAAAAAAATGTAATCGGTCAGCTAAAATAGCTAGTTGGGCAGCAACTTATGGTCAGCAAAACTTCTTTTCTGCCCTCAGTCGTTCCAGGTGGAAAGCCAAAGCTTATCCAAATGTTTTCTCTGCTGCTCCAATTGTATAACCGTACTGCCCAAATAATTATTTTGCAGCCCGACTATTTACTTTTCTTATAATTCTGCAGCAATAGATATGTCAACCGGCGGCACGAGCTCCGACTAATCAGTATGTGTTGACGCTTCAACCATTTTTTTGCAAAGCGGGTTTGAACCACCTACCTAAGGTCGCAGGTTCGAACCCCGCCCGCATGGAATTTTTTCACCAATTTTTTATTTCTTAATTTAATAACAGTATATCAGAATAGCATTGTAAATGCAAAAAAAAAACTATAAAAAAAGTAAACCTTTTGTTTTAGTATTGCAATGTGAGAAAGAAAATTTATTCCATTTCAAAATTCATGTGCACGGATGTTTTTTATCCCACAAATTTGGATGTATGGTTGTATCTTGTTCCGAAGAACTCTGACACCAGGGTGTGCATGGTCGATTGACCGTGACACCTACTCGAAATGAATAAATCTTGAGGATCCTCACAGCATCTTGAACGCTTTGGCTATATGTTTAAATAAACCTGTATTCTTCTGTATGTTTCAAATTTAGAGGAAACTAGCTTATTCCCGCGTCTCCGCTCGCGTGAGTGTCGATCACTCGGGAACACAATTTTCCAGGATAAAAGGTATTTTATGTCCTACACCAGGCTTCAAGCTACATAAATATCAAATTTCATTGAAATCGATTCAGTGGCCGAAGCGTGAAGTGGTCTTCAACACGCTATGGGATTTCACCCCGTTTTCGAAAGATCCCTCATTCTCACTGTGGGAAAACCAACCCCGTGAGCGTAGTTTTAAAAACAGATAAACCTTTACAAAAATAATAAAAATACTGCTATAGTGCCCAAAATATCCAGTGTTAGCCAGTGTCACGCACGCAGGCTAAATAAAGGATTCTGACGACATCAGAAACTCAAGTGTAATAAAATTACATCATAAACTCTCTGAAAACGAACAACTACTTTTTGGGCATACTTGCAATGTTCTTTACCTGATACATTAATCCGTGTTAGAAACAATAGGAATGTGAATGCTCAGTTTTAGTTTCAACGTAGCCTGCGGCGAGTGGCGGTGACGGCGCGGCGGTCGGGGCGCCCGGATCCGGCTAAATTCCCGGACGCTATTTTGTCTGAAATAATTTTAACCGCCTACCTATTGAAATGTCTGTTTGTTGTATTTCACAGAAGATAATAAAATATGTGATTTAATTAAATATAAATAGACGAGCGAACCCATTATACAACCTAATAATAATATATTTATTAATAATTTATTAATAAAATAGTAATTAATATATTTATTATTGACATTAATTTCATTACATTTTAGTAAATTATTTACCAAAATCTAATGCAATTTTAGAGTACCGTAGCCAAATGGCAAAAAATCTGTAGGTATGTCTGCCCTGTACATACGGATGGACAGGCATATAAGTCTGTACTGTACGTCCTGTCCGTCCGTATGTCACAGCCACGATACTCTGAAACTATTATCACTATAGTTACATAGCAGGTAGATGTGTTCCGTAAACCGCTTTACGGTTTGTATATAATATATAATTATAAAAATAATAGATTAAAAGGGCGCACATCGTTTACGCGGCAATACGCCAAACAACAATTTCGCGTTATGACTAAACTTCATTTTTGATTGGATTTAGCCAAAGTGTATGTTTGCTTGCTTAGTCGCCATTTGTCTACTTCGCCCAAGAATTACTTCGCTATAGGTACAAGCCCTACTCACACTTAGCTACTGTTTTTGAAAAAATGGCTCGCATTTATTACACCGCGCTGTAATAGAAGTCTATGTGACTTATAGAAGATATCTTTTTTTATCATCATCTTCATTTCGAGTAGGTGTCACGGTCAATCGACCATGCACACCCTTTAACGACTACTAGATGGCAGCGGGGACCAACGGCTTAACGTGCCTGTGTATTATGAAATAAAGATGATTCCGTGCTTTGGAAGGCACATTTGGTAGTCGTTAAGTGTCAGTCAGTCGTCGGGTGTCAGAGTTCTTCGGAACCACCTCTCGGCCTCTGGCGTGGTTCCTGCCAGTGGCCGAGAGGTGGTTCCGAAGAACTCTGACACCCGATTGACACTGATGACAATCAGGTGATTCAAGCCTGATTTGAGCGATTTTTCCATACATATATAATTTATACGTTTCCTATAAGCCGCTCATATAAAATGCTCTTTGTATGGTCCTGTAACATATGTTACACGACCATACAAAGAGCATAACATATCTTTATATTGTTTTTGGCAAATAATAAATATAGGAAGTACCAGGTGGCACCATCTTTGAATCAGATATCATTTACTGATTCAATACTAGCCGCGCCAGCATTACTGTACATCCCTCGGTAACGGCACCTTCGTCCGGGATTGAGGGCATCCTATGTCCATGTCCATATATTTAGTCGTGGTAGAACCACGCTACCGGCAAAACTCATTTTTGCTAGTAGCATGAATGGGCCTGCTCGTCCGGGGAACTACCTCTCACAGAAAATCGACGTTTGAGTAGAAGCTTTACCGGTCTCCCCCTATTTACAGAGATGTAAATGTAGTTATAATACATAATACGAGGTAGAATTGAGTTTCTGCTGTGTACCTATTAATAATGTAACTTTTACACTATTCTTTGAAACGACTCTTGTTAAGAACATACACAATGCAAATCGGCTGAAGTTTATGCATATTTCATGAGTTGGGATAAATATCACATCACATTAGTTTGCTGCGGAAACTCGGGCTTATGAAACTCCTAGAGCTGACAAATTTGCATACTTTAGTGTAGTAGAATCTATAACCTGTTTTAATTTCACATCATATTTATGTAAATTATTAGAACGGCCTGAACGAACTGCCTCCGTGGTCCAGTGGTTAAGGCGTTTGCCTGTAGACCCGGGGGTCGTGGGTTCCATGCCCACGGGAAGCATTCTTTGTTTAGTTGTTTCCAGTTTGGTTCGGACATTGCAGGCTTGAATCACCTGATTGTCTGATAATAAAGATGATTCCTTGCTTCGGAAGGCACGTTAAGCCATTGGTCCCGGCTGCCATCTGGTAGACGTTAAAGGAACCACGTCAGAGGCAGAGAGGCGGTTCCTAAGTACTCTGACACCAGGGTGTGCAAGGTCGATGACCGTGTCACCTACTCGAAATGATGATGATCTTGTATGTTATTAACAACGTCAACTTTTCATTCTCTTCCACCAAATGTTAGCTTAGGCTAGCTCCGTGGCGCAGCGGTCAACACGCCAGCCTGCAACACGAGAGTGCCCGGGTTCGATCCCCGGCCAGGTCAAGATGGAAAATAATCTTTTTCAGGATTGGACTGGGTCTCGGATGTGTATTCATATATGTATTTATTATAAAATATAGTATCGTTGAGTTAGTATCCCATAACACAAGTCTCGAACTTACTTTGGGGCTAGCTCAATTTGTGTGATTTGTCCGTATATATTTATTTTATTTATTTATAAATGTCTCTTCTAAATTTATCTGGTAAATACTTCTTTTCGGCCTGTTTAAACCGAATTTGAACATTGAGTTTTGTATAAAGTGATTGATTTAAGTTTTATATCAAGTGACCCGCTTGCTCGATTGACTTCCTATAAAAAAAGCAAAAATAAATTGGTATACTGATAGAGATTAACTTATTTAAAACTGAACGCATTCAGTGCATTGATGCTCAATAGAAAGTAAATTATGTACAGTCCAGGTCAATATTTATTTTCAGTCACCTGAAAGAAATTTATTTCATTTTTATTTATTATATGCAATACCCATCAAATTGATCTTCGGACATTGGGTTAAACAATAGTCTAGCCAATTTCTTGAATTTGTTTCTGTACAGACGGGGCAGACGGATGTGACCCAATTAAAAATCGGTTGTTAGAGGGGTCAGTTTTATCTGCCCCCGACTGTACATTAGTGTCACGGAAGTATATCTCATACGAAGGTCAGCATGCCGCCATACTTTGACATCACATGGATTGATGGCACAATGAATTGACATTTTATTTTGAAGCCTATCCTAATTAGAGTAAAGTGTTATAATAAATATTGTGCTCTCACACGTGAAATAATCTTAACCGTTGAAGGAGTGTTCATTTCAGATGACATCTCTGTACATACGTTACCTCGAATCTTTGACAGGCTTTCGAGATGTCAAGGAAAAGCTAATTAAACTAACGTTGTATTATTATTGTGTCAGGGTCGCAAAACATTTACTCGATACACATGAATAATTGCTCGACATGCGTATATTTATCCAGCCTGGTCATTATTAAATATTTTTGTTTAACTTGCAAAACAAGCGTGAAGCACGCGTCAACCAAATACAAATAAGACAAATTACATCGGCAAATACAGGATTATTTTTTGACAAAATACAGCAACGGGTATATATTGTATTAAAAATATTTATTGTGTTATTTCTGCAAGCTGTCAGTCAAGGGAATAGACGAAAAACTGGTCAAGTGCGAGTCGGACTCGCGCACTAAGGGTTCCGTACATTATATTATATGATGTGACTCAAAATTTCTGTTTTTTTTTTGCAATTTTTCCTATATCTGTGCTATAAGACGTTGCTTCATACCAAATTTCAAGATTCGGAGTCATAAGCTGTAGTTTTGATTGTCTTGCGAATGTCGAAAAGACACGAAAATTTGCAGCACAATCAGCTGTATCTCTTGATTGCGTTATCTTAGAAATTTAATTTTTTCACAATTGCAAGGGACAGTAGACCTGAGTATTTGATGTGAATTTCAGCTTGATACCTTTACGACACAGACAGACAGACGGACAACCGAGTGATCTTATAGGGGTTTCATTTTTTTTTTCCTTTTTAGGTACGAACCACTAAAAATCTCGGAAATCATGTCAATAAGTGACGGTTAGCAACCATAAGTATTTTGATTCCTTTTTTTACCTACAGCTTTAAAGGCGTCATTGGCATATGATCAAATGTGTATGTGTATGCTACCTGCAACGGTCGTTATTCAGGTAAATATCTAAATATCCGTTGAGGTCCCGGACAAGACTTTAAAATTGAAGCACATATACTCTTTTATTGAAAACATTTCGTTATTTCAATTACTTCGTGTGTCTAGTTAGTTCATGCAAACTGTTTCTGGCCAGCGCTGACCCTCTTAACTGTTATTCGACATGGCCACCACCCAACTCTGCAGATGTTCCTGCGTACATTGAGGCTGCAGCAGCATCGTGGTAATATGTTATATATAGTGTATGAATTATTATAAGTTTGTAATGTACAATGTTCATAGCCCTTTAACTACAAACTATCTCCAATCTTGGCGACCGAAGCGAGCGGAGTGTGTCCATGATTGCACTCTGCGAAATTGCCTCGTCGGGCCGTCAAATATTGACAAGATTCGTCGCTCGGCTGCTAATGGAAACAGCCGATACGGCAGCCGTCCGACAACCGTCTGACAGTGTTCCGGCGTAGGGTATTCGGTCGAGGCTACTCCTAGTTCAAAATTACCGAGAAATCTGGCCTTACTCGACACGAAAAATAGATCGAAAATAGAGAAATTAATTTTTTAGTGTTTACTGCACACCTCTCACGTTCTTAATCCGATTAGACTAGTATGGCATTTTCGGGTTTTAATGGCGGTATTCTCAATACGTTTGACTTTTTTTAAATAAATAGATTATGAAATAATGCTATAGACGTGCTTTCTTTTTACAAATCATAGTCATTTACAAAGATATAAAAAATATCTGTGGTTATTTCCATGTTGGGAGATATTATTTCGATAACGGCCAATTTAGCAATTTATTTAATGTAATTATAAAGGTTCCTCCTTCTTATATTTTTAAGCAAACGATTGAAGAATAACTGTTTAATACAATTGAGTGTAAAAATATTCAAAAATGGCTTTTACTCAATACTTCAGTCTTATAAATCATTTACTCCATAAGATTGTTAAAGTTTACGACAATCTTTGCTGAGTTGCCTCGATCATGTTCAATCTAATCCTTGCCATGCTTGACGAGGTTATTTCATTTTTAAATCATAGTTTTACGAGAGAAAGATTCTTCATAAACAGAAATGACTTACTGAAAAATAGTCTGATGAGGTTATTCTTGACAGATAAGGAACTTGATAGTGGCGCGAAATATATTTTTTTAATGTGCAAGTACTCAAAATCCCGACATTACCGTTAAATCAAGTAACTTAATGCTTGTTAGTTGTTTTGAGACTAATTACAGTGTTACCTCGAATGTGCAAATATAATTTTTAGTGTCTATCATAAAGTATGAATGCAAAAAACTTGAGGAATCATGTCATTTATTGTGTGTAAGTTGAATCAACTCTGTTAGTGCTCTTTTTACTAGTTGGTTGGACAGTTACAGTCTAGTACTGAAACTGTATTGCTTTGATATCGATCAACACAAAAGTGGGATCTGAATTGATGCAATTCTGAGCATAAATCTGTACTCTTTTTATTATATGGTCCGGCAACTATCCGGTATCGGATATGATAGGGGAATGACAGACTTCAACAGCAAACAGCTTGATTTTAAACCCAATACGAAGGGTGTCAGAAGTGGGATCGAAATTGATGCAGGTCTGAGTGTGGCTGCATTCACGTATGCAAAGTGTGAATTCAAATTTAAATTAAAACCCTGAATATGGTTTTTACACGTAACGTTTCGAAAATTTTACAGTTTTTATGTTTACAGTTAGATTAAGTTAAAACATTAGATGTAAAAATAATGTAATAAACGAGATAAACCGTATTTAGGGATTTTAATTTAAATGTGTAACAATCGCGAAAACATTAGAAAACATTGTGAATTCAAAGCTTGAGTGTAATTGTCTGACCAGTGATCAAAATTTATAAAAAGCCATTATGTTCATTATGTTTCTTTTGGAAACAAATATTCCTCAATACTAGTTACTTCATTACTAGTTAACCGTTGGAATGTTCATTTAATAAAAACTTGTCTTTGTTTACACGACTGTCAAAAGTGTAGATATTGTTGTATGTAAATATATAAATAGTTTCTTTATTTCAAGAATAACTTCTAAATGCCGCATCCGATTTGGACGTATACATAGGGCGCACTGTAAGTTTCCGGAACTGGCCACTTACATAAACAATATTTAAAAATTTATTGCAACATTTGAAAATAAAACTCTTTGGCTGTAGAATGCAGTTTGTTTCATTTGACTGTCTTTTGTTTCTACCTTGTGGCGCCATTTAAAAAATTGTGTGTCTGCATCAACATGGATTTAACTCGGGAAAATTTTCGTAGTATGATTTTCTACGATTTTAAGTGTAATTTGACAGCTCAACAGAGCTCGGCTCGGCTTGAAACAGCTTTTGGCAATGAAGCACCATGCAAGACAACTGTTTATAGCTGGTTTGCAGAATTCAAGCGTGGTCGTATCAATCTCAGTGACGAATCTCGCGATGGTCGGCCGTCCACCGCTGTGACCAACAAAAACATCGATGCTGTGCGCCGTATGATTGAAACAGACAGGCATGTGACCTACCATGAAATTCGCGCATCCTTAGAAATAGGCATGAGTCAAATACAATTAATCCTACACAAACATTTGGGTGTGAGAAAGCTGTGCTCGCGGTGGATCCCACACAACTTGACCGAGGCTCAACAAACGGACCGCGTCACTTGGTGCAGTGCCATGCTTACCAGATTCAACGAAGGTGCGTCAAATTTGGTGTGGGACATAGTAACAGGTGACGAAACATGGATTTATTGCTACGATCCCAAAACAAAGCAGCAATCGAGCGTATGGGTCTTTCAAGATGAGCCGAAACCAACCAAAGTGGCGCGCGTGAAAAGTGCATCTAAGCGGATGATTGCTTCTTTTTTTAATAAAACTGGACACGTGGCTACTGTTGCTTTAGAGAATCGTCGTACAGTGAATAGTGATTGGTACACGACCATTTGTTTGCCGGAAGTTATTGACGAACTCCGTAAAAATAACCGTAAACGCCGTATCATCCTGCACCACGACAATGCTAGTTCTCACACGGCCAGACAGACAAACGACTTTTAGAAGGCGAAAAATGTAGAACTCATGAGTCATCCTGCATACAGTCCCGACCTGGCAACTTGTGACTTTTTTCTGTTTCCAAAAATTAAGAACCAATTACGCGGTCAACGATTTTCATCACCAGAAGAGGCTGTCGAGGAGTATGAAAAACACGTTTCAGAGGTCACCACAGAGGAGTGGCACAAAAGTTTTCAAAACTGGTTTCATCTAATGAAAAAGTGCATAGACGCCAAGGGAGATTATTATGAAAAACAATAATTTAATTTTGTACCTTTAATAGTATTTTTTCATAATCATTCCGGAAACTTATAGTGCGTATGGTGCCATAAGAGTCATTGGAATCCTTACATCTTTCCGAGTTATTATATAGGATATATGTACACGTAGGATAGGCGTGTTTTTATTTTTCGTTCAATATTTTTTTTCGAAAATGTTTTGAACTACCTAAGTTAGTAATTTAGTTTAGACTATGTTAGTTTAGAATTATCATCATCATCTCCTCGCCTTTTTCCTATTATGTCAACTCCCTCCATTTCTTCCTGTCTATAAGCATATTCACATACAAACGAGTGTATTAGACGAGACAAGAGAGACACTGTTTCTCATATCTCGTAATACAATAAGTTCTAAGTCTTTCTCGGTCTACCCCTTCCTTTTTAGCCATTTTCTTTAGTGTATAACATTTTCTTTGCAAGATGTGCTGCATCATTTCCGAACATCAGGCAAAGAAAACAGGATTGGCATCAGGCAGGCAGCCGGCCGTAAATAATTTCGTTGCTTGGCAAAATGGCGGTCCCTGGGTTCCGACGCAACACAACTGAGGACGCATTACATTACTTCTTAATAAATCTTAAGAATAAATTACGTTATAAAACTATCTAAGTAATATGTAAACATGATTATTACAAATCTTACGAGTACAAACCAGTTGGGTGTAATCCAGATTGCTCCTAGAAGTTAAGATCTTTAATAACTAGTTATAACGAAAATCCCTCCTGTAAACAGCTGGACCGATTTTGATAACACATGTCTAATAAACTGATTTCAAATAAAAAAAACACATCCGTCCCTCCGTTTTAGAGCCATAGTGCCATAAACAGACGGTCAGACACAACGCACACACATAGCGGTTAATATGACACACCTCTTTTTGCGTCAGGGGTTAAAAACAACGTCAAGTATAAGTTCAAATGCATCAATGTCGTAGAAACTTCAATCAAATCCATTTCCAGTAATTCTTATCGAGGCGTTCTTTTGATACTACCTATCTTTTAAAAATCCTAAAATGAGGGTCATGTCTTTCCCAATTTTCGAAGCCACATCTCGTTCCATTGTGGCTCCGCGATTATTCCGTGCGAATGAAATACTGCTCATTATGCGCTGCCATCTCCAATGGCCGTTATAAATTCAATGTGGCACCATTAAAATTGATCACGAAAATGGCGGCACCAGAGTTGGCAGCCTACAGAAAAGTCGGGTCATCCAGAGAGCTGCCGTCAGTCTCTTTGAAAACTTTGGATGAGTTATATATAACATCCAAGTAATTAAAGATCCTCTTTTATAGTCAAAGAATCGTTGAAAATGTAACTAAATAAAAAGTATTTATAACTTTATATGCAGCAACATATAAACTCTAACGAAGATAATTATAATCATAATTTATTTACATAATTAGAGTTTGTAGATTAGCCAATATACTAATGCACATTTATTTAACACTTTTGTGTAGTATATCAAATTTTAACAAAAATTATAATCTCTCATTTATGTACACTCAACCAGAAGGAGAATATACATAAAAATACATTTACGCTAGCAGGCGGGTGAGTGTCCCTGAAAGTGTAAATCAAGTGTAAATATAGTCAACTATAGATTTGTTAAAAAGGCGAAACTGGTTCCTCGAATGTGTCCAATCTTTTCCACCACCGAGCCATGGAACCCTAACATTTGACTCCAATTTGAATGAAAAAGTGCTCATTATCCGCGCTCGCCGCCAATCTCCGTGATAAATGATTCTCCTTTCAATGGCCGCTATCAACATTTTATCTCCCGGACTAGATTTTCCACGATATTTCGGTCTTTAGGTAACTTCAAATAATTTTTTATTCATTTAGAAAATTTGATTCAGGAACCAAGATCTCTTTTATACATACATAATTATTACACATTTATCTCATGCTGTAATGTCAGTATAAAAAATCCGTATGCATCTAAAATGTGTCTAAAATGTGGCGTATCCCCCGTAACACTGCTATGAAGTAGATATTTTACTTTATCAATGAATGGTATTTTCCCGCCGATATCGTTTCGGTATTATTTTTGTGCCGTAAATATTTTGTTGATGTAGGTATATTAAAATATAAGAAATATTGTAATAAAAATATCATAATAATATGTAATTATAATGTCAACATGTATGCCGGCCGCTCCTGACACCTAATAAATGTTTACTATCGCCCCACGCCCGAACGAATGCAAGAGTATTGATGTATCTCCATCAAAAATTAGAATGACGTCAGCGAAGGCTTAGCAGTGTATATATTTTTTTCTAATCCCGTTAATACTATTATTCAAGGGATTATCAAATATATAAACTCCTTGGACACGAGTTCAGTAACAACGTATTAACAACGTTGGCATCAGCGCCGCCGTATTTAACGGTGATTTTTCTATCCAGCATTTAGCTGTCCATCACCTTTCTGATTTGTTGAGCACTTCTTTTTGCCACCAAGCCTTATCGTAGGCTGGTTAAAACCTCAATGTCAGCCAACTCGGTCGGTTATTTTCTTCCTCAGTTTTACGCGCGACTGCGATTTTTGTATTCTGACACTTACCACAAAACTGCGAGGAGGAAAAGCAGAGAAAAACTACATACAAAACTTCCGTCATGTATGTCACTATTTTTTGCTACCTAACTAATATATCCTTTTGGTAATAAATTGCAACGATGACTCGGCAACCCGGTACGCTCATAGCATCCGACCGTTTTATGACAAAAAATAGCGGGAATATGTTTTCGTACGCATCACGTTATGCCATATCCCTCACGTGACTATTCAATGTGGTAGTTTTTGCGACCTTTTTCACCAGCCTGCTGTCACACACATCCCGACGCGACCGGCCTAATCGCACTTATTCAAACACGAACGTTTTCCAAAAAATATTCCCAACCCGGCTGTGATTGCAGCTGTAAAAGTTTTTACCACTCATGGGACTTTGGCGGGCGGGCGCTTTATGTGCCGATTTTATGGTTGATTCATCATGTGGAGTCATCATATCCATTTTAAACAGACAGAAGTTTTTACTCATCACAAACTTCGTCTAGTAATTTTTATATTGTTATAATAATTTGTAAGGCCAGCGTTTTGTTTGCAGTTGTCACATTACGCCACGGATAACAAAACTGTCGAATTCGTCTGTTTTTATTATTATAGTACGTGGGCGACCGAACTTCACTCGGTTATTAGTATTTATTGTAAACTTGTCTAAAAACAATAAAAAAAATATATATATATATATATATATATATATAAACTTAAACATATAAAAATAAAAGTAAGTCACCGAGCGGGATTCGAACCTATAACACTCGTTTCTTGCCGTTCGCGTCTTAACCCTCTGGACCAGACGGACAGTGACCATATTCTGTCTGGAAAGAGAAACGCATGAAAACTCGAAACGACTCTTTTTCCCAAACATAAACCTAATCTAGATCGATTGTTTACCCCGAAAACCCCCATATACCAAATTTCAGCGAAATCGTTAAAGCCGTATATATATATATACAAGAATCGTTTGTGAAAGGTATAAGATATACTGGGAATGTATTTTTTTTTGTAGGGTCTAGTTCAAACATATCCCTAAAGTAACTATTAAATGCGAAAAAAGATTAAAAAAAAAGGTAGTTTTTTCAATCTTTTTCGCTAGTCTGGGTCGGTCACGGCACGCCATGACCGGCCTAATCCCGCGTATTCAAACTACAAAAATATTGAGTTCCCGTCCTAACCCGGCTGTCGGTTGCGGGGCTGTAAAAGTTTTTACAGCCCGTGTTTCTTTGGTACGGGCGGGAGCTCGTTATACGTGACAATTTTATGGTTGGTTCGACAGCTCTCAAAACTTAATAAAGTTGTTTAGTTCATTCAGTCAGCAGTTCAATTTATGTTCATACTAGATTTCGCCCGCAGTTCCGCAAGCGCTAATGTCGATCTTTCGCGAAAAGATAAAATTAATAATGCAAAAGCGTTACAAATGACGAAATAAAAATACTTACATTTGCATTTATAATATTAGACTGTAAGGTTACATTCATTTATAGCTAACTTTTATTTTTAGGTTAATTCAAAAGAAAGACAAAGATGTTCTCATAATTTTTATATTTTTTAATCTCTATTTCCTTTTTGTAGTTTAAGTATGTAACGAGATTATTTACATTTAACTTGATAGACACAGTTTGCTACTATGTCACTGAATTAGATCATCCCGCGTATAAATGTTAGTTTAAGCGTCGTTTAACTGGAAGCCATTTAATGCCAATTCAGCAAAGTAGCGACGGTGGCGCCGCCGCGACGCGTTCTGACGTATAGTTTGCTATCTATTAAACTAGAGTACAAGTTAAGATAACTACTATTTAACACCTCATTCAATTAGCAGCGCAAACTTGGAATACTGAGTTCATATTCAATTCGAAAATTTGCGGCATAAAATAAACGTATCTTTTGATTGCGTTGGCTTAGAACTTTGATTTTTACTCAACTCCAAGGGACAGTAGACCTCAGTATTTGATATGAATTTCAGCTTGATGCCCCCACGCGTTCCTGAGAAAAACGGTCTTGACAGACAGACAGATAGACGGCAACAAAATAATCCTATAAGGGTTCAGTTTTTTTTTTCTTTTAAGGTACGGAACCCTAAAAGCATTTTACAGCATGATTAGTATAATTTAAAACTCTTCTATGCTGGTCTGGAAGATAGAAAAAATATACCAGCTACTTCCATTACCACGCTAATCGTAAAAGCCGGCCAGGAATTGGAAGGAAGCTAAGGAATCCAAAGGCCATGTGGCAAGCAACATCACTATTTTGACTTTTTTTTGTGTATACGCCCACCAACACGCTTAACGTGGTCTTTGAGTATTATGGCCTCAGGCTCTGTCTTCCCCGTAAGGGATAAAGATATAATAAATATACACGTACAAACGTGAGTATTATCATCTGTAGCTATGTATTGTGTGGCCAAAGGTTAAACAGTGCACCTTTTGCCTGACGTCCCGTGACGTCATCTGTTTCGCGGCAACAAATTTCCCGCGAGAATTGCATATTTGCCGAGCTACGCCACGGTTATAATGTCACTGACTTTGTTCAAAGTAACTGATAATGCAAGTACGGCGAGACTCATTTAAGAAAGTTACAGTTCTGAGCGCTGTGTACCTTAATGTAAAACCTTGATTATTATCTTTCTTACAGAGCACAGAAGCACATATTTTTTGAGCCTGACTTTACTTAGAAAAAAAACACATTATATAAGTTATTATTTTTTGACTGTAACCCCGTTAACCGAGTTTGAGTCCCGTAAACCTAATTTCAATATAAAAAGTAACTATCCCATACGTTCAACCTACATTTATTACGTTGCCCGTCATGTGGATTTAATTCTTTTTCACAGTTCCATCACCATGATCGATTTAGACACATACTGTGGAGTTAAATAAAATTTTCATTAACCGCGACAACAGAACACTTCATTAAATTGCTATTTCAAATCCCATGGCGTTTCTTTATGAAAATAAGGAGGAAGAAAAGAAAAATATGCAAATTACAACAGTATATTAAAATCAATTTGCATCATATTTTTATTTTTTGTCATATTAGTTTTCCAGAGAGACGGCATTTTTTAAATCTACGATTTTTCCTGATAATTATGAAGTGTCTTAATTTTGTATGCATTATATACCAAAACATAGCTATATCTACATTTTTCTATCATCTGTATCATTGTATCTATGTTTGACAAATAATTGTATGGATTGATAAAAAACGTTTTCATTTTATTTGCCTACCATTACAACCTACATCGTCAACGTGAAAAGAACAAACGAAGCGACGAAAACAGTCTCAAGTCTTAACTCGAAAAGTAATAACTTGAAGACTGAAAGTACTCAGTTTATTAAAATCGTAATAACTTTGTGAAACGCTGTTAACTGTTGTTTTTCTTGTGAACTAAAGTCATTAGATTTCTTATTGTCTTATTAATTTCTAAACAAGATTAATAATGTTGCTATTGTTTTATTATCACTTTAATCTATTTTCTTCTTAAAATTTCATCATCATCATCTCAGCCGTTAAAAGACCACTGCTGGACAAAGGCCTCTCCCAAGAATTATTCGTTCCATGGGAGGATATTACCGCTTTTGGCAGGCGAGTTGGCGGCTGAAGTATGTTTGGCTTCTTGTGCTTCCGACACTGCTGCCAATCAGAAACATTTTGAAGCTGGGGAACGAAAGGAAATTGCTGGATTCGGGAAGGGAATAAAGGTATTAGAATACTACCCACTGGGATGAATGAGGGAAAGCAAGTAGCAGCTCGGGTGGCCGGGCGCGTACCCGATGCCACACCGCAACAACCCGTCAGGCAGTTGAAGATGATGCCCCTGACCTGAACCCTCTATCATTTGCAAGTAATTTTGTTATTATTGGCTGTGCGAGCGCGAAGGGTCTACGATTCATTCTTAGACAGCTCCGTGGCGCAGTGGTTAACACGCCAGGCTGCGACACGGTGTGCCCGGGTTCGATCCCCGGCCAGGTCAAGATGGAAAATGATCTTTTTCAAATTGGCCTGGGTCTTGGATGTTTATCTATATATGTATTTGTTATAAAATATAGTATCGTTGAGTTAGTATCCCATAACACAAGTCTCGAACTTACCTTATGTTATTTATATTTATTTATTCAGCGAAAACTCTTTTGCATGTTCGTCTTGAGTCTTGACAGGTCGCATTACTCAACAAATTTTCGTGCAACTTTGTGAACAAGTTCGATTTTTTTAAGAATACATAATCAAATGATGATGACCGAATTTTATTTTATATCCTTTAGATATACGAATGAAATATATTTGACCATTTTTTCCCTTAATCAATAACTTACAACGATACTTTGATTTGAAAGTCGCATGTCGTCACGGCTCTGTACATTTTGTATAAGTGCGCGACGAAGCCCCACTCCTTGACTTTAGTGCGCTATACCTATCTAACCATTCCTTTGTTACTCGACAAAGCAAAAAATCCGAGTCTGATGTTCTTATATTACCTGTCTGACGGACTGAATAGATTTTTCCTATTCATAACTTGTCATCATCCGTTTTCTTCGCATTGCTTTGTCTTCCTTTCTTCTATCGTTTTATCCGATACGCGTATACGAGTATATTATTTGAACTAACCTAATTGAATATGCTGAAATTCAATGTTAAAAATTCGAACTTATGTGAATTTGTTTGTAAAAGTGATTTCGTTTTTATGCTATCACGCTTTAACTACTGAACCGGTCATCATGAAATTTTGCATACACATAGTCTGAAGTATGGAAAAGGATATAAAGTCTTTTTATCCGACATTCCGGAAAAAGTACTGTTCCCAACAAACGCGATTAAAGCCACAGACGAAGGCTTATGTCATCAAATATAAGGAGGCTTGCAACATTTAACCTCCTATAATAATTATGTTAATATTAGCGATTATCACTTGTTTATTTGGCGAGCGTCACCGGCTACCGTCAGCCACCTGCGGCGGTCCCACGGCCGGGATCAGCAGGATCACACGCAAAACATAAAAATTAATCATCGCGATAGCGGGATTATGAGGTTCTTTGCCAGGCTGCGTGCCCACCAATGATGTGCTGTAAAGCGGGTTGTGTGCGAGTGTTCAACCAGATCTATGTTTTAAAGGTTACCTACACTTAGTGATGTGCCGTTCCCAGGAACGTTCCTACATTCCCCAGATTTCCAAAATCGTTCCCGGGAACGTTCCCAATAAATGGAAATATCAGGGAAAGTTGTAATTTTATTTGTCATACAACTTTTTTGTCAATGCAAATATATTGAACTGATGTATATGCATTACTTGGTATATGTAATATATAAATATTTTCAATAATCGACAAAATTTCCGAAATAAACGGGAACGTTCCCAGGAAATGTTCCCAAATTCCCGGGGAACGTTCCCTTGTTGCCGGGAACGTTCCCTTTTTGCTGGGAATGAGACCAAATCTCAAAAGTTTTTATTTAGTAAGTATACAAGATTTTCCTAATTTAGATGGGAACGTTCCCCCGAAATTGGGAATGTTTCCGGAAACATTCCCGTAAACGGGAACGGGGAACGTTCCCTGGGAATGGGAATTTGGGAACGGCACATCCCTACCTACACTATAATGTACGGCAAAGCTGTGAAAAGTGTGTAGCGAGTTATATTACTTGTGTTAAGCCAGGCTAGGAAAATAAAGCGCTACTATTAATAGATATTTTGATGATGCCTCCGTGACTCACTGGTTAAGACGCCAGAATGCTACATGAAGAACTCCGAGTTCGATTCTCGATCCGGGTTCATGTTCATAGATATTTGTCTGCGGGTGTAGTGCTCCCTAAGGGGGGTTGGCGTCAGGTAGGCAGCGGACCGTAAAAACTTTCACTAAATCGTATTACAGCATGAATGGTGATGACACCATCACCATTCATGCTGTCATGCGTTCCAGATCCCAGAGCATAACAGCTGAGGGTGCAACCGGGGAAATGCCGAGATAAGAAAGACTATTGATAGATCAAGGCAAGGCCTTTCGCAAAGTACCTCGGTTCTCGCACAGCGTAGGAGGTAAAGCCGCAGTAGAGTGGGCCAACAAAGGCCATTCTGTTCGTTCAATCCTTACTAATATTATAAATGCGAAAAAGAGTTTGTTCGTTTGTTATGCTTTCACGCCGTAACTACAGTATCGATATATAGCAATACATCATGAAATTTTGCATACAAGTTTAGTGGAGTACGGAGATGGACATAGGCTACCTTTTATCCCGGGAAAAAGTACTATTCTCGAGGGATCGACATTGACGCGGGCGGAGCCGCGGGTGAAAGCTAGTTACAAATAAATTTCAGCTCAATTACTGAACATGAATGGCCAAATATTGATGTCAGGAACTAAGGCAGCTAAATCTTATAGAAGGTTACAAAAAAGAAGTGATTTCTGAGCAAGTGTAGTAAGTATAAAAGCATTAGCGGGCTCACGTAAAAATCTACAGAATCATGACAATAGGTCATGCGGCTAGAATTAATCATGGCGCAGTGCTTAACACGAGGATTCCCGGGTTCGACCCCCGGCTAGGTCAAGATGGAAATCTTGGAGGGTCTTGGATGTTTATCTATATAAGTATCTGTTATAAAATATAGTATCTTTGAGTTAGTATCCTACAACACAAGTTCGCAACTTACTGTGAGGCTAGCTCAATTTGTGTGATATGCCCCTATTGGTTTAATTATCACAATTTTAACTTCCTTTTCTACCGACACGCTAATCTGGCCTTTCTGTGTTATAGCCATAGGATCTACCTACTCAAATAGACATGGAAACGTAAGTAGCACACACGTCATGAGTCTAATATTGATTTAATGTACTAGGGCAACCGACGCTCATAGGAGCTTATAATTAAAATGCAGTAACCCGCTGGGTATCACGGCGGCGGCGGCGGCGGCGCCCGAATCAATTTCAATCGGTCGTAAAGATCGTAAACCGTAATGGACTCCGGCAATTACTTCAATCGCAAAACGTAATAACCGCCCCTGTAAAACGGGACACTCATCTTTTGATTAAAATTCTAACTTTATTACTTTACTGACTATTGATTTTTATTTTATTTCACGGTATGGTTGGCATCGGTTGGGAAAACTCAAAGAAGTTTTGCATATTTTTGTTATTATTTACTGTAAAACATATTTTTGTTTAGGAAAGGTTGATCCTTAATCAAACCACTGCTATAATTAGCATAGGTACTTCTGTAAACGCTTTAAAAATACAATTAATAAATATATAGCAATACATTATACAGATCGAGCTAGCCCCAAAATTAGTTGTATACTTCAACGGATTCAACTATATGTGCTATATTATATAATAGATACTTTTTACTATAGATAAACAAACAAGATCTAGATCAATCTGATAAAGATCGTTTTCCATCTTGACTTGGCCGGGGAAGAAAACCCAGGGCCCTGTGTTTCACGGTCACTTGCAAAACCCCTGAGCCACAGAGGTAGCCAAAATCAATGCCAACAATGAAAATAAATGGTGAATAATCTTATTCATTTTAAAACTTAACTCAGAAACTTAATTTCAGAAAAATGTTTAAGATGCACTTGATCTTGTCATCACACGAAAGCTTTTAGCTATAACCTCATTACGGCGGGAACCCGCTCCTTATAACGCCTCCGCGAGCGACGCCGCAGCGGATTGTTCTGGGAATTGTCTCAGCTCTGTGTGGGCTCGATATAGATACAGTATTTCTTCTTTATCCCACAGGCACAGAATAAAAGATTGTAAGTGGATGGCGATGTAGTCCCGTTTCCATATTATATCGTCTTACTAAAAGTACAAAAAAAATACACATGGCTAGCTTCTCGCCAATTCCCCTAGGGTGGCGGCCGAATTTTGGACGGTGTCAAATTACGCAAAGATGACGGGATAGACAGAGCCCAGGTCTTTAAGGAAAAAAACCCACGTTGGTGGGCGTTAGGTGCAAAATGGAATTATAATAGGGATGGGTTGCTAGCCACATCACTTACTAATATTTCGATTCGGCTTTTATGATTTGCGCGGAAAGAGAAGCGGTTGGTACATTCTACAGTTTTTTTTTCTTCCAGACCAGCATGGAAGATAGAAGGACAACTAGTTTATAACCATGGCCAGATAAATCAACTATTGTGTAGTGATCTAGCGACTGGCATATTCCTTTTTTGGCAGGAGAGCGTGAAAGTTTTGTGAACTCATGTTTAGAAGAACAAGAGGTTCCTCATCGCGAACTGATACTTTCCATTCACTAAACAATGTTGTTCACTTCGCCATTGACATTTTGTTGTTGGTTTTAAGCAAGGGAGATCCGAAAGGAACAGTGACTTCTGTTGAATCTCCTAGGGAATCCAATTTGGGGATCCAAGTGGAACAATTGCAATGTAGGAGTGTATTCTAATTTTCCCTCCACCTGCACAATTTAATTCAATTCAAGTTCTTTATTTGCATAAAAGTACAGTCACGAGAACGAATATGTATACACATCTGCTCAGGAACACAATTGTAGATGGTACACAATAAAGATCTAAATGAGGCGAACGACAAAGGTACAAGGACCATCATGACCATCTATTAGTTAAAAACAATATGAACATTACAAATAAACATAGAAGGAACATATTTATCTAAACTTCGAGTGATAAATTGCAAGAGTTACGAGTTACGAGTAATGACACGCCGCCGAAAAGATCGCGTTCGTACGCGTGACGTCATCCGTGCTCTTATTATCCGTTTCCTTGAACTCTATATATATTTATTATTTGTATTTATTTACGGTAAATATGCTCCTCGTCTTCGATAATTTATACAAATTTGGTGGTAGCCAAAATCAGGCCTATACACTACATTTATGCCGTGATTCCGATGAATACAAACACGAATTATCTTACACAATACAATCAAACCACAGACTTTTATGTGAAAACGAGTGTAAGTATTCGCCTGAAAATCTAATTTAAATCTATTTATTAGTTTACAAACGGTTGATGCAATAAAGAAGACTTTTCATATATAATCTTTCAAGCTATTACATGTAAGCTCAACATACTAGGGAAAAGAATTGAATCTACATTTTTCGACGGCAACGGCAATAAATATAAATAAATAAATATATACGGACAAATCACACAGATTGAGCTAGCCCCAAAGTAAGTTCGAGACTTGTGTTATGGGATACTAACTCAACGATACTATATTTTATAACAAATACATATATAGATACACATCCAAGACCCAGGTCAATCTGAAAAAGATCATTTTCCATCTTGACCTGGCCGGGGATCGAACCCGGGCACTCTCGTGTCGCAGGCTGGCATGTTGACCGCTGCGCCACGGAGCTAGCCAAATACTACGAATATAGTGGCATACTACATATGACATACATAATGTAAATTTGACTAGCTCCGTGGTGCAGCGGTCAACACGCCAGCCTGCGACACGGAGTGACCGGGTTCGATCCCCGGCCAGGTCAAGATAGAAAATGATCTTTTTCAGATTGGCCTGGGTCTTGGATGTTTATCTATATATGTATTTGTTATAAAATATAGTATCGCTGAGTTAGTATCCCATAACACAAGTCTCGAACTTACTTTGGGGCTAGCTCAATCTGTGTGATTTGTCCGTATATATTTATTTATTTATTTATTTAATGTGCGGAGACGTTTCCACTGCGGCCCACGACTACGTTTGCTCAACAACATGGACGTAGCGCTATACATGGACTTAACAATATGGACATAGCAATATGGATGTGGCTACGCCACGCCATAGAGCACATCATCGAATTCGCGGCAGGCTCGGTACCCCGCCAAGCGATGTCATCAATATAGCCAAACATAATCTATCATGTTGACGCCGTCCATCCAACTGACTGTAAGTTAATTAGCGCGTCACACTCCACGTCGTCTGCGGAATTTGCATTTTATCGCGAGGATGCAATTAGTGGGAGAATACGAGTAGCCGAGAAAAATGAAAACTGTGGGACTGCGCTAGTAATTAAACTGAGAGCTGAGTGCCCTCCGTATAATAGTCGTAATACTTTGTTTGTTTTTCGTGTGTGCACGTGGCCAACACTGGTGTCAGAATTTTCAAGCTAAAGGCACCTGACATAGCTCAACGAATGACATCAATGATGACAGCTGGGACCAACGGCATAACGTGCCTTCCGAAGCACGGAGGAGCTCAATATATTTTTATACCACTCGGTCACCTATCCAAGTGGGGACCGCGCCCGGGGTTACTTAACATGCGTAAGGGCTAATAATGCGCACGCCTGCTGGGCTATCGGGCCACCGGGTGATACTGTCGACGACAGACGCACAGCTACAAATAACTGTTTTTACTTACCCCTATGCGATTTATAGTGTAGTTAAAAGACAATCTTGAAAATCTGTGCTAAAACTGCGCTGCCGCTTATTGTAGCACACATCGAGCTGTTAGCCACGTTTGAATTACGTATTTTTATTAATTTCTTCGCTTTATATTTATTAGAGAACCGATAAATAAAGCAAATATATTTTATCCTTCCATGCTGATCTGGGAACAAAGAGAAAACGTAGGTAGCTAGCTCCTCGGCAATTTATAACAATATCCATATAAGTACATAAACTTAAGTGATCTGGCGACTGCCATATTCTATGTCTATTTGTACTTTTCTTTTTCACCGTAGAGGGCGGCCGAGACAACGGATGAAAATGGAAGGAATCATGTCAATGGGCATTGCAGCTACCTATGGGTAAATTTTCGGAGCGGGTATTTTCTGTCATTGCGGTGGCGATTTTTTTTTTCGGTTAGATTTTAATTCTAGTTTGGTTTTAATTACGGTTAAGTTCCGAGGTATATTTCAAGAACGCATGTATTTAGTCTATTATGAATGATAGTTTCTCTGTAAAGGTCCTAGGACGCCTAAAAAAGTACGCTCAAAAATTTACCCTTATACGTCCAACAACACAAACGTTGCCTAGGATCTTATTAACTTAGACTCCATCTACCTAGTAAGATATAAAGACACGATAATATGTCTGTATATTATTAAAATATTTTATTAGTTTATTTTAGCGTTTTACTTATTCTGTTGTTAGTCGGCTTAGCAACTATATCCCACACCCACAGTTCTATGCGCACTTATCTCAAAATGTAGCAAGCGCCCATTTTAAACTGGGAAGCGATGCAACAAGTGGTGTGATGATGTTTTCGTTGGCCGTCTGTTCTCATAAACAACCTATTTACCTTCTCCGTAGTACCGCTTCACGTCAAGATTAAATTCTCCGTTAGCGAGCAATTTGTGTTGGAAACTTTCACGTCGTAGGATTTCTTCGCGAAGTAATTTTACATATAACGTGGGTGAGGAATTACATTTATTAACAGACAGTGAATTCTGAAGTAAAGGAAAAGTAAACTGGATAAATCCCGTTACCAAAATGTATTGACTGTTTCTTACGTCATAATAGAAAACGGTTTCAATACACCCCTAACCCCCACCGTTTTCGCAGGCACCACATCCCTTCCACCAGGTTTCTTCGATCCCCAAAATGTCAGATTTTTCTGGTACCTACTCACTGGAGCACCCTTTACACGATGGTATGCGTCATATCACTCCACCGAGTCGGGAACAGGTCAAATAACCATGTCAATCAGTCAGTGAGTATCAATGCTATTTGGTATTTACACAAAAAATAGATACCTAAAGTGAAAATATAATCACAGACTTTAGCTAAAGCCTGTATAATAAATAAATATATACGGACAAATCACACAGATTGAGCTAGCCCCGAGGTAAATTCGAGACTTGTGTTATGGGATACTAACTCAACGGTACTATATTTTATAACAAATACATATATATATAAACATCCAAGACCCAGGCCAATCTGAAAAAGATCATTTTCCATCTTGACCTGGCCGGGGATGGAACCCGGGCACTCCATGTCGCAGGCTGGCGTGTTAACCACTGCGCCACGGAGCTTTCAAACTAAAACTTAAATACTTCAACTTATAGGTCAACTAAAGCTTAAATCTGACCTATCTGACATGTGTATGATGGATACACATGTTGCTAACTTAGTTGTAGCTGTAGCTTAGGGCTGACACAGTTCTCGTTTACGACCTCACCTGTGTTTACTCGCGCTCTCGCAAACTCGCCCATAAAGCTTTTACTGCGGATGCCCTTTTAGTTTTAGCGCAGGAAGACTGCCCGCCTCGACCACAAAACAGCCAGTGAAAATCTCTTCGCGAAATGCCAGTCAGGATACAAAGTAACAAGTAACACTCTTTGAGTTTAAGACTTTTAAAGATGGCCCTTTTAGGATACGAAGAACTAGATGCCTTGATGCATTCGTTACGTAATAGCGGGTTAAAATATCTTTACAAATTGCCGCATCCCGAGAATACATTGTAGTGATAAGACAGACTTGCGGTTAAGATTTTAAAATATAATAAAATAAATAATAATTAAATAAATAAATATATAGAAAAAAAAAACCTGCTTCGACGCATTCGCTTCTGCGGTGAAAATGTGTCTTTGCAAGGTAAAGATACATATTCGTAGTAACGCTAAAAAACCATTTGTTTCAGTAGGGCACTGGAAGTAAATAGCAAAAGTGGAATTTGCAAAGTCACCGCTACCACTTGTAGTCATACGCCTACACTACTACTAACACTGACGAAAGCTACTATCTACATACTTATTAATGACTATCGTTAGTGTTAAGCTACCTTAAGCATTTTCTTTATTTATATTTGACGGCAATTGAGCAGACGAGCCACCTGATGGAAAGTAGTCAGTCGCCCATGGACATCTGCAACACCAGAGGTGCTGATGCGTTGCCGACTCTTAAGATAACTTCATGACGGCCATATTGACATCAAAGGTATGTGAAAAGACGTCCGTGACTGAGCGCGCGGAGAGCAAAAAGAAGTGTAAGTATTATGCAAAAAACAGCACTGACCAATTGATATTTTTCGAATAGAATAAAAGTATCCTTTGTATAAAAAATAAATAGACAGGAAACTGCGTGATGTCCAATCACCGGCATAGACCCAGTGAGGCGGCGGGTTGGCAGCGGCCGTAACCCGGGCCGTAAATTTTTTATTCAGCACTGTTTATTTTGATCGCGCCGGAGGAGCTCCCGAGGGTCTAAAAGGTGCTAAGGGGTAACTGCGGTACACGTACCATTCTGACCTACATAACTCACTAACTACAAACTTTGCATAAATAAGTTATCAAAATTAACGTTTTACCTTCCATACCTACTGGTCTGGGAGTCTGCTGCTTCTCTATCCACGCAGCATGTAAAAATCGGTAATGGGCTAGCGCAAAAATCTGAGAAATTGTGTCAATGAGATTTGGTATCCCTATTCCATTACGTTTTCACGATTGTCCTACGTTCTTATGACGTTATAGATATATTGTCAATTTAGTCTACCTGCGGAAATAAACTAAAGTTTTCAAAACTTTTGGTGTAATAATAATATAATTAACATGATAAAATCATATCAGTGATTAAATTTTGATTCCTATTTCTCTTCAACGTGGCATATATTATGGTTCTAGGCTATGTCTATCCAGAAAGGGTTACAGAGGATTTTTGTTTGAATATATATTAATTAATAATTACTCATATGTATGTCTATTTGTGTAATACTTGTTTGATTATGTTAGTTTCAAATATACTTTTGTCTATCTCTATATTTTCATGGATTTCTACTAAAGCAAGAAAACCCTACAACTGGACGTTTCCAACTCACTGGTTCACTTACATCGAATTGCTCGCTGACTGAGAATGCGATCTTTGATGTGAGACCAATGTGTGAGACGTACTACAGAGGAGGTAAATGAGATTATTTATGCGTACAGACGGAACGGCCAATGAAAACATCATAACAGAAGCTAAAACTGGACGGCGGATACGTTTTGAGCACCGCTTGGAAATGTGGGCGTGGGATTTTTGCAAATTGGGCTCATGTAAGTGTACGGAAAGCAATACTAAAGTATTGTAGCAGCATCCGAGTGCTCAAAGATCGATCGTTTATATAGAGGTGATGTTTCTTGGTTTTAAGACCAATCTGATTTAATAATGGCCATAATTGAAGGAAAACGTTGTGAGAACATCTGCATTATATTTAGGTAAATATCTCACTAGTGTGGCTTCGGCCACTTAAAGCTGTTAATATCACCATGTTGCCGTTTTTATCTGACATTGCGACTCTATCCACGAGGGTCCTCATTCTCAGTTTTATTTAGTAACTAAACTGAGACTGCGAGGGGCCTCGTTTGGCGCAGTCTCGCTGTTTTTATTTTTCTCGGCTATTCTCCCACTAATTGCGACTTCGCGGTAATGTGCGAATGTAGCGAAATACCGTTAATTCAACGCACAACGACACAATCCAAGCATGTTCCCAGTTGCATCCTTAGCTGGGGCTGTGGAGTATGCTTCAGAGTACGGGGTCCGTTTGCGTACAGGTGACGGCTTTGCATTAGCACTGGTTTCAGTAATGTTTAGCGTTTAAATTAAACTTCCGTCCTCAAGATGCGCCGGTTTGTTCGGCAGGGCAGTAGATTGGGTAGATATTTGTTATGTGCGAATGGAAGTATGCGTCTGACGTAACCGGCATCATGACTGTATATACAAGGTCATATTCACAACGCAGTCCCACGGATTTTTCTCTCCGTTTTCACACTAAATTTTGGCATTAACGAGGCTAAGGAAAACAATAACACGATGTCCTACCATCATAAAATTTTGCCTAAGTTACTCGTATAAGACTAAGATTCAAATTATACTATACACGTTCAAATCTATCCAGTCATTATGTAGTTATATATTAAACAGACATACATAAACACTGAAAATATAACACTTCGTTTTATGCGGTTAAGAAAACAATCTTTTGTTGGGTAGCCATGTAAAACAGGGCGAAGACAGCCCTATTACAGATTACTTAGACAGATTTTCCCTAGTTTGGTCTGCCAGCTTGCTAAACATTGCCCTTGTTCTTGCAACATTTTGCACAATTAATCTTACGGAATAAAGAGCTAATACTGTATCTAAACACACAGCCACGAAAATTCCCAGAACAATCCGCTGAGACGTCGCTCGCGGAGACGTTATTAAAAAGGAGCGGGTTTCCCCGTAATGAGGTTATAGCTAGAAGCTTTCGTGTGATGACAAGATCAAGTGCATCTTAAACATTTCTCTGAAATTAAGTTTCAGAGTAATACTTACAAAAATTACTTCTTTTAAGTATTTGTTGGCTTTGTAATAACTATTGATACTATATAGACGAGCTCGGAGGCCAAGCTGCCACACCGTAGGCCCTGGGGTCGATCCCCGGTCAGGTTAAGCTGGTAAATGATCTTCTTTAACGTTTATCTATATGTACGTACAAATATGTTATAAAGTATAGTATCGTTAAGTTAGTATTCTATAACACAAGTGTCGAACTTACTTTAGGGCTAGCTCGCTCTATGTGATTTGTGTATCTTATTTATTTATTCTAATTTACTATCCAGAGTACATTTCATTACTTACCATTCAGTATGTATGAAAGACTCTCTCTACGGAAGTTCCTAGTCCGCTCGCATCGATGCGATGCGAACTATTTCAATCACTAGCAGATAAGTTTGATATGGCAGCGTGCTAACATATCTCACAAGCCATTTAATACTTTAGTTTAACATTTGCACAGAATCAATAGCGGCATTTTTAGTCTGTACATCAGCGTAGTAAGTTTCATTGATTTTTAATAAATGTAATATTTAACTGCTTGTTCCGCTGTCTCTATAGAGTGCATAATAGCGAAAGGGCGAATGAACAAACATCTCATCGCAGATTCATCTCTTGCAGCGTCACTGCCATGAAAGGAGCATCCTGCCCCCCGCGCCCCGCCGCGCCCCGCCGCGCCCCGCGGCGACATTACCGCGATACGAATCCAGATAACATTTCCTACCGTCCGCTGAATGTACCGCTCTGCTTGCTCAGCTCATCAATCAAACGGAGGAAATCGAAGTGAATAAACCCGGATTTTGTAGAAAAGAGACATTGCTACTAGCTGCATCTTACAGCTTTTGAAAAACAGTTACTTTATTATTTTTTCGTGTGTGTGTGTGAGTGGCCAACACTGGTGTCGTTTAACGACTGCCATCAATAATGACAGCCGGGACCAACGGCTTAACGCGCCTTCCGAAACACGGAGGAACTCGAGATATTTTTATGCCACTTACGGTCACCCATCACATATGACGACTGCGCCTAGTGTTGCTTAACATAAGTAAGCGATTTTGCTCACGATCACTGGACCATCGGGCTCGTCTACTTTATTAATGATAACAAATATTCTTATTTTTTTCTAGAATTTGTTTTTAATTGGCAAATATTATAGTACTGCAAAACTTATTTCTGACTAAAGTTTTCACTATTGAGCGTGCACGTGCGAATTAATACCTTATATTAATAGTATTGCTTGTTTATAATTGTTTTATTTTGCATTCACAATGCGATTTTAATATACTCTTAATACATTAAGAAATAAAATATGGTGAAAATATCTCATGCGGGCGATATTGCTTGTGATGTGATGAAATAAAATGCACGGTCCCATATTCTCGTAGCATCTCGTAGCTCTGCTACGACGACATGGCTACGGTGACCTTCAGTGCTTATATTCATTCTGTGCTTTAGCAGTAAATAAATAAATGAGCTCAGGAATTTCAAAAGTTGTTTCTTCCAACTTCTTCCAGCCTTGGCTATAAAGATATTTAAAGATCTAAATGGACCATATAAATTATGGTCGTTGCTATAAGTTAAAAATAATATAAATCGCTGGGCTGATAAAATATAAGAAATTAACAATATTCAATAAAGCAAAAAATAAAACAAGACGGATCACTAATTGGGTTAAATGAATCTAAATGTTGTTAAACATCTCAAGTCCCAATTTAGTACGTAACGAGCAGTCTCACTTATCAGTAACAGTAGCCTGAAGTGAAAGGGACCGCCACAATCGGCCCCTTTTAGGCTGGTTTCCACCACAGATTTGAGAGGCAGCGAGGCGGTGTGCGAGTAAATAGGCCATTCATTCTTATTGTCTCTCCATTTTCCTAGTCTCTTTTAAAACATCTTAGGTCGAAATGGACTTGGTAGAAATATGTTTCAAGACATTATCAGTCAAGCAACGACTCTCAATACTTAAACTTTGAAGTTTGTCGACAACGTTATACACATTTTGTATAAAATGACGTCCTGTCAATTCATACATATTTGTGCGACACTCGCCGCTGCCGTCAAACTGCAAGTCAACCACCGACATTAAAATATAATAATAACTCTCTCTCTCATCCGAGCGTGTTCCCGGTTGCATCCGCAGCTGGTGTGCTTTGGAGCCCGGGGTCCGCTTTCCGGCTCTTTCTTCTCCACTTCGCACGGTCTGCGGCATCCTTAATTGTGAGACCATTGGCTCGCATATCGTCCCCAACGACATCCAGCCAGCACTTCTTGGGTTTCCCCCTTCTGCCGGGGCCCGGCGGAGGTGGCATAGCCAGACATTTCTTTCCTACATAATTTGCCGGTTTTCGCAAAACGTGGCCGTACCAGCGTAGGCGGCTCTCTTGAAGCTTGTCCGCTATGTCTCGGACATGGAGACTGCCGCGAATGCGGGAGTTTCTCACGCGGTCTTGCCGCGAAACTCCACACATCCAGCGCAGCATTTTCATCTCCGTGACACGCAGCTCCCTCTTGTGCCGCTCAAGTACAGGCCACGCTTCACTTCCATATAAAAGGACAGGTCTGATGATGGATTTATAGACCTGTCCCTTCAATCTAACCGGCATTTTTGGGTCACAAATGACACCAGTCACCTCACGCCACTTTGCCCACGCCGCCGTTATACGAGCTTTGATGTCGCTGTCGATGTCCCCGGTTGCGCTAAGGACAGATCCCAGGTATTTACAATGATCAGAGTGGTCGACCACGTCCTCGCCTATGCGTACTGGCAGGGGATCTGTGACATTACAAGCCATGTACTCAGTCTTCGCCACGTTTAGTTTCAGACCACCGTTTTCAAGCGACTCCTTCCACGCATTCACGCGTCGCACCAGTCTTCCCCTGTCCGCATCTGCCAGTGCGATATCGTCAGCATACATGAGAAGCCACGGGGGTTGCTCATGTGCATTTCTAATACTGTGTGACACTTCGTCTAATATCGCACTGAACAAGAAGGGGCTAAGGACCGAGCCTTGATGGACTCCGACTGTGACGGGGAAGGGTTTAGTGTCACCAACAGCAGTCCTGACCAAAGAATCTGAGTCACGGTACATATCGCGGATAATGTCAATATAGATCTCGGACACCCCTTTGGACCTCAATGCCCACCAGATCATCTCCCGTGGAACACAGTCGAAGGCCTTCTCCATATCCAAAAACAGGAAATGAAGAGGCGTGTTTTTTCTCCTGTATTTCTCCATGACGATCCTTAGGGCAAAAATAGGGTCCATGGTCCCTAGTCCTGGCCGAAATCCATACTGACACCCCGAAACAGCACTCTCCTGTCGAATCCGAGAGTCTATTATCCGCTCAAAGAGCTTCATGGTGTGAGACATAACCTTTATACCGCGGTAGTTGCTACACTCTTGCACCGCTCTTGCTCTTGCTTAAAATATAATAATAACTACTAGTAAGTAATACTTGCGCAATACTATATTTACCTAGGTAGTCTACTTTATTAATAACTATTTTCTAAAGCTCGCTTGCTGTTCCAACTTTATTTCTGCGACGCCCGACAGGGTTCATATTGTACCTGTTTTAATTACAGTGCAGCGACAATATTGAAATTGAACCTTTCAGTGCCTAACTCATCATTTCAGTCATAAGCAGTCCACTGCTGGGGAAAAGCTCTTCTAAGGATTCTTCGTTCCACAGGAGGATGTTGCCATACGCACCACGCCAGCCTGGTGAAGCATTTATTTGGCCTCTAGTACTTCCGTACGGTCGTATTTGGAAAGGAAATTAAGGTATTGGGATACTAGTCACAAACAGATGAAAGGGTTGTTGATGATAGGATCCTGGTAAAAGGTTTCAATAAAAACAACCGAGAATTTGGCGAATCGCGGTGCGCGGAGGACATGAACACACAAGCGTCCTGTTGCATCTCATTAGTGCGACTGACCCGGCTGTGCGGGGGGGCCGTCTTTTGAAGTAAAGCATAGGTAAGTACATAGATGCTTATGAGTACCTTCCTCCTTGCATATTATTTTATTAATATAATGTTTTCTTACAGGTTACAGATCCAGTGGTAAGTATGAAGTATTTTAGTTTTACATTTATCCTAATTTTTATATTTTATATTTTCAGAAGCAGCGTGTCGTCAACAAGGGTGAAAAAGACACCTGAATGCTAGAATAATATGTGTCCGGGTTACTCGGAGTAATCGGGTTGGCTATTCAAGGATTCTAATGATACTTCACACACCCATATCTATTGGGATACCTATTTAGAAGTTACGATGGAATAAAGAAGACATGTGAACAAAAAAAAAACGCCGTCGCTCGCTAAGCATCCTCGCTACACACATTCTACTGATTTGTCATAGATTCTCGCAATGTTCAGTTCGGGTGGTAACAGCTTCGCTACACATAACAGTATTGGTGGGTACGCAGCTTTACAGGAAAGCAAACAATGGGCCGCGGGGTGCGCGGGTGGCGGGGGATAACGACCTGTTGCGCCGTGTTTACACTCATTCACTTTGCGTTTACGAAAGAACCGGCCGTTACGCTCCTCAGGGAAAATCTGCCGAAAGTAGCATCCTTTTAAAAAGGCTTTGGACCCTTGATTAAAAGATGTTATTCTACCGAGTTACTTTTTAAGATAAATTTTTACGACGGTCCTATTAGGATAGACGCGACAAGGTCACGACATAGAAGAGCTCGATGATCGTAGTGGGCATAAGCATTAATATTATTAAAACTAACGCGAGATATGCTTACACATGAAAAGCAAACTTCGGGCGTGGTTCCTACTGGAATGGATATACAAGTGGCATACAAATATATTGAGTTCCTCCGAGCTTCGGAATTCATGTTAAGCCATTGATCCTGGCTGTCATCATTAATGTCAGGCGTCAAGCTATGTCAGAGCAGCTTGACATATCAGCCAGTAGCTGACTTCGTACGTAAGTAACCCGTTGTTACATAATTTAATAACAGCAGAATCATTTGTTTTTTCGTTCGATAATAAATAAAATTCTACGCAACTCGTAGCACAAGTTACATCGATATTCCTAACCTATTATATGTGACGTAGTTTTGTTCGAAAGCGGCCGGAAGCGCGCTGTTATCTGTCGTTCGGCCGCCGCCCGGTCGATGTCCGGTCGCCGGCTATCGGCTACGACAGCCGGGCGTCGGGCCGTTCATACAAGTTACATTGCAGGCTTCGGAATGACATAGATGCAACAGACTGAATACCAGTGAATAGCTAGGAGGAAAGCGAGGGTTTGCTTGTTCGGCGCCTCTATTGAATTTATCAAGTTTCCATCCATACGGGGCAGACAGAGTCTGAGGCCACAAGATCGAAAGGCAACGTTTAACGTATTGGTGCGCATATAGGTGAAAAACTGAATCATATTTTTATTTTCTATATAATAATACACAATTAAAAAGTAATTGTGAAGAATGAGTTTTGGTTAAATACAGGATCGACATCAAAGCTTCAGGAAATGCCGCGGACCTCGCCGGACGTGGGCTTAATTGATTAACATATAAGCGAGCCCCGGGGGCTTGAGTTTGTCGAGCCTTCACTGCTCAGTGCTCCGCGATACTACAAATCGCTGAAACGAATTTATTAAGATTTCAATTGATTGATGCTGTCTTTTGTTGTTTATATAAAATGTGTGTATGTTTGGAAGATTAACTATAACCCCCGAATATGTGCCATATGGTCACCGGCCTAGAATACAAGAATACGTCCATTTTGTCTCTTTCGGTATCGTAAAAGAGTCAAAAGTACTTGACGAATAATGAATTTTAATTTCAGTTTATTTATTTATAAATAATGTATATTGGGACAAAAATAAAGTCCAAGAAATATAACTTATGGCTATAATATTAATTGAAATGTAAATAAACAAATCTGTACAAATCACACAACAAGAGTCTCACACACACGATTCTACGTTTCATAATAGATATAATCCTTATCCTTACTAATATTATAAATGCGAAAGTGAGTTTGTTTGTTTATTTATTTGTTTGTTTGTTACTTTTTCACGCTGTATCTACTGAACAGATCATCATGAAATTTTGCACACAAGTTCTCTGGAGTGGCTACCCTTTATCCCGGGAAAAAGTACTATTCCTGAGGGATCGACATTGACGCGGGCGGAGCCGCGGGCAAAAGCTAGTTATAGATAAACAAACGAGACCCAGGCCAATCGGAAAATGGTACGAAAAATAAAGCACGTTTTAATACAGGTTTAATTCAATAATGATGAGTATAACTTTAAGACGCTGTCAATTCAGAGAATATCTACATATGGCCCCATATTCAAAGCTACAATTATCTCGAAACGTCCTGAATGAAGCGTTTCTTGTGCATTGGTCGATTTCTCGAGCTCCCGCGATCACACCTTTGACCAAAAATTTCTGCAACTGTTCCCGCAGGACTCACTACTCACTACAATTAACACGAAAACGTCCTGAACGAAGCATTCCCCTATGCATTTCTGCTCATTTTCCCAAGTTCGAGTCACACCTTTGATCACAATTACCACAACAATGCTACTGCTCTCTAAAATTAGTTCGAAAACGTCCTGAATGGAGCATTCCCCGTACATTTCTCCAGTATGCAGGCTGCCGCACTCACGCATTTGACCAATAATTGCTTCTACTATTTCCACGAATCTCTCTGCTCCGAAACGAAGGGGGACGCTTTATTCGGGACTTTTTCGTGTCAACAATTGCATGCATTGCTGCTCGATTTCCCAAGATTTCGAGCTAAATAAATATCTATTATAAGCGCTAATGCTGCCTATTTTCAATATGTTCTGCCCAAAGGTTGGCTGGAACATATTACATGCAGTTGTCTTGAAAATGGACCTAATACGTTTAGCGAATAAAAAATAGTACATAACACTAACATCTCACGTTAATCTGATGTGTACCCAAGGAGGGTTTGTGTCAGGAAGGCGACTAGCCATAAAACTTAGCCAAAACTTTTTCACAGCATGGATTGACGTCTATCAATCCATGCTGTTTGAAAAAATGTTTAGCTAAGTTGGACGTAATAGTGAGATATAGTTGGAGGGGAGAAGAAGAAATACTGAAATAAGACACGAAGAAAAAACTGACAAGAACAGGACTTGAACGTACAACTCTTTCTTGTTACCAAGCTACATACATACATACATAGTATCACGTCTTTTTCCCTTACGGGGTAGACAAAACCTAGGTCTATAAGACCTTATGACCACTTTTAGCATGTTGGAGGGCGTGTTTTTGGAAAACGGAATCAAAAAGTGTTACCAAGCTTTACTCATTTATCGTATATCTTTATTTAATAAAAGCATGTTAATTTTACTCGTAAATGACGCAAAAACCCTGACAAAAAATCTGACAGAGTTCACGTGTCGGGCCAAATTAATATCTCCCCTAGTGTCGCTTTACACCCTCCCCCCGCACTCCGCTCCATTATCGGCAAGTCCCACCGTCACACGTAATTTAATAGCATCCTATGTCTCTTGTATGTCTCCCATGCCTACCATATCTTTCACGTGAAACTCGATGGTATTCTTTACTTTACCTCAGAGGAAATAAAATGGTACTTCACTTCATAACGACGGGTTACTTTTAAACGTTTTCAGTTGAGCCACCTAAAATGACATGATTTTTCTCGAGGGATAGTTATAATGGAACAACTTACGTGCTGGAGTCGTTCCAGTTAGATTTCCTATTGGATCCACCGTGAGATTTGACAGAATTTGCTATTACGTTCTGGGTGGTACTTGCTTTCGAACGCACAAATGCTTTCTATATTCAAATATATTTTATCATAGGAAATGATCCTTCAAATAATATGTCTATGTTTTCTTTAAAGGCCGGCAACGCTCTTGTCACAACTATGGTGTAGCAGTTGTCTTTGGGCGGCGGTGACCGCTTACCATCAAGTGATCCGCTTGCTCGTTTGCCGCCCTATGTCATAAAATAAGGATAGCCAAAGTTGGAGACGGAATTAACTAGGCAGAGAACATACGGAAATACTTTAATTTTGTCTGCGTCATCAGTTCGATTACCAACTTCGTTATTGGTTCTGAACTAGCGACTTTACAAACAGTAAAACAATACATAATACTGGTCAATATATTGGCAATATCGTGGTCGGGTCCGCCCGTGCGTCGCACTAGCTGTCGGCGATAATTAAACTTCAGACGAAACAAATGGCGTTGGAATTTTATCAGAATTCTTTTTTTAATACACTATATAATCACTTTGTTGTCCATCTATCCGTCTTTCTGTCAAGACTGTTTGATCATTAGTTATCACGCTAAGCCAGGTCCGAAGGGCCCCGTGTGACCAGTAAGCACAGGACGCTAAAAAAGCAGCCGCTGATGTCACACTGTGTGGTTAAAGTAAATAAATGAGAGATAAATGCTTAGCTTTTTATAGCTGGAAAATAAGCCGGTGCCGTGTAGTGCTGTGAAAAATTAGACTTCTATGTCGTCATGCAAAAAGCTATGGTCTATGGTCGACGTCTTGGTAACGCAATCAAAATATATGACTGTTTAATTGCTAATTTACTTGAATATGCAAGCACATCTACGAGGGTAATATTCCCACTGACTAATAATTATAATTATGCGTAAATTTAATTATAGCACAATTGAGAAAAAAATCACTTAACCTAACATATTACAAAAATTCAACTGTATTGTACGGAATCTGTGCGAGGTTCCGAATCGCACTTTGCTCATTTTTACACAAATTAGACACCAGTCCAGAGGTCGCTGCTAATTTGACCCCTGATAGCGCACGTACAGACTGTACTTTATTTTATTTAGTCTATTTAATTACAAAATGCTATCTCCCAAACTCAGTCGCAAAATATTGAGAGTACAGAACTGTGACTCATGTCCTTATTTTTCTCTTACAGATATAAATACGTGCGTCTACGCATCGCTCCGTCTGTAGAATTATCATAATTGGTAAGTTTCTGATGTATTCCTTACTTCATAAATTAGGTGCAACGTTATTTTGAGACAATACAAAAAACTCCTTCAGCAAAATTTAAATAGAATGTGTAAGGACCTGCTTTACGTTATCGCTCATAAGTATTTATTGTAGTAAGTTACTATTCACTTTATTTAATAAGGGTTCCAGTCAATGAAGCAATGGACCTTTAACCGATATCATCATCATTTCGAGTAGGTGTCACAGTCAATCGACCATGCACACCCTAGTGTCAGAGTTCTTCGGAACCGCCTCTCGGCCTCTGACGTGGTTCCTTTAACGACTACCAGATGGCAGCCGGGACCACCGGCTTAACGTGCCTTCCGAAGCACGGAATCATCTTTATTATCAGACAATCAGGTGATTCAAGCCTGCAATGTCCTAACCAAACTGGAAACAACTAAACAAAGTATGCTTCCGGTGGGAATCGAACCCACGACCCCCGAGTCAACAGGCAAACGCCACGGTAACCACGGGACCACGGAGGCTGTTAAAACGATATGATAAGGTATAATTTTATGACAACAGGTTTTTGGATATAGCAGTAAATTTATACTTATTTTACTGGTATCTTTCATCATTCATTCGTTCGTAAATCATTCGGGGTCAGAAGTATCACCCTCAATTGTGGTGGCAGGTATGGCACCGGCCACGCACGCTCGGCCTCCCAAACTGTTCCTGCTTTCTATTCATCAGAGTGAGTAGGATCCCAATACCTTCATTCCCTTCCCAAATACAGAAAATTTATATTCTTCCTTCCTTTAGGTTAAAAATGCTTTCGATGGGCAAGAGCGTCAGAAGCACATGCAGCCGAAAAAATTGCTCTCGCCAACCCGCCTGCCAAGCGTGGTGAGTAAGGCAATATCCTCCCATGGAACGAAGAATTCTAGGGAGAGGTTTTGTTCAGCAGTGGACTTCTCACTCATGATGATGTCACATCATTTCCTTATAGGTATTTAAAAGCTAGACTAAGACAATGATGCAAAACTAAAAATTGCATTTTGTTTGAGCACAAAATATTATTTTATTGATTTTTTTTGAATATTCCAATTAGAACTAGCTCCTCGTACAAGTCTATAAGTAATAAAAACACGTTTGCCCTGCCATTTAGAATGATTGATTAACTTATTTATGCGCAAGTGTACATGAACTCTAAAGAAACAATAAACTCTTTTTTTTTGGGCAGTCATGAAAGAAAAATCCTTTTTTTTTTTTTTAGTACAGTTATATCATTTTAATTTGGAAAACGGGTCCATCGCGTGCTATTTTGTCGGAATTCTCGACTGTCGTCGACGTCGATGTTACCTATACATTGTCTCTATCATATCTCTGGAACACGTATCAGAACCGCCGCCATGTCTGTACGCACGTTAATTGTTTACTTTTGTTTTAATTATCATGCGTCCCGCGGAGTCGCCTATCTCTGCGAACGCTATCTTTGCGTTTTATTGCAATTACACGAGCACACCAGCCACATTTTAAGTCGTGTGTTGTAGCTAACACAATTTTATGTAACGCATTCGACCTACTGGGAATAATACGATCGGTAGATTTCCCGCGGGTCTGAACGCGATTGTCGACATTTATGTCAAGTTTCATGCAAATCTGTTAAGTAGCCGAGGCGTGATTTAAAACAAATACCTAATCTTACAAGGGTAATAATGATTCTTTTCCCTTTCTCTTTTGGCCGTCTGGCTTATGTCAGATTTTCAAGTGTTCAAAGACAATACAACGTGATTTTGAACCTCCTAGCTTTATTGAAATCTCAGAATCAGAATCCCTAATGAAATATAGAACTGCAAGAAAAAAAGCAGAAAATCGAAAAAAAAAATTAGGGTTTCCCATACAAAGTCGCCGATCAGCTGGACGAATTTCTATGGAAAGTATGTTTTTTTTTATTTTTCCTTTTTTTCTTGGAATTCTGTATTCCATTAGGGATTCTGGTTCCAAGATGTCAATATAGCTAGGGGGTTCAAAATCACGCTGTATAGCGACAGTATTAGCTGGACGTACTGCATATTTTTTTATGGTTGCTAACTTTTTTCTACCTTAAGTAGCTGCATCTCATCATGCATAAGAAGCTGCAGCAAATGATCATGGATTTCAAAAATACAGGATTTTACATTTTCATCCGGGACAAACAAAGTTTCTTACATTTTCAGTAAATTTTCAATAGGTACATTTTATCACATATTAGTTAACTACACCTAACATATCTTTACGCTGTGAGGTACTATTAAGTAAAATCCAAAGCAATATTTGATTCAGTCATATATAAGACGTGTTATTTTATTATATATTTATTGAAGACAAAAGCGAAAATAAAAAAGACGACAGGCATACATTTTCGATATATCAGAGACATAGCTGTCCCCGCTAATCATTTAGATTTACGTTAAAATACAAGACGTCCCATGGAAAACGGGACGGTTGGTACCCATTTTTTATTGTCTGTTACTGTTACTTAGAGTCTCAGAAAAACGCAATTCAGTTTGGTTCGCGCAACGATTTTGTCCTCAAAGGAGCTGTGCTCGCGTCTTTGTAACTTCGTTTGTTATCCTCTAGAGATGGATTAGTCGTCGTGTCTGCCGGAGACTGCACCGCCCCGAGGGAAATCTCAATGCACTGCGACCAACGACCACTTTATATGTAGTTCGTTATTCACTCAGACGTCGCTTACAATACAACCTAATAGACCGTCGTCCAGACACGATTTTTTGAAAAATAGTTGTTGGAGACAATAATAAATGATTACACACTTCATTGGTGAATATAAATAAAATAACTATCTCATTTCTTACATCCGGGTAGAAAGCATACAGGAGTTTAGAAAAATTGAAAAAAGTCAAAAATTGATAATGTATGTTACGCATCAAATTATTTATTAGCACGATACTGGTCTAAATTGAAAGTTCCAGTTTCTGTCTTGGTCAAGACTCAAAACTGCCTGTCATATGTCCAAAATGTATTTGATAGTGTGATTAGACTCCATGAAGGAGTTAAGACACCATTCATACAGTTAATATTACACTTTTTTTTTTATTTCTTCAAAAAGAGAAAAGATTTTGTTTATTATTCTCACTCTAAATTTGTTCTTATTTCGATATCGCTATATAGATACTGAAACTGGCAAATATAAATGGTAAACTAAAAGTTAACGCTTAAGTCCCTAAGGAATAAAAAAAAATGTTTTGTTATAAAGAAGTAAAACTAATATCATTGTGATTGCTCAAGCTTAATTAACTACTGGTGGCGTTCCCATGCTGAACTAGAAGACACGCAGTCCACGAAGAGCTCTCGTAGTCACTACCCAAAAACAACATTATAAAACTTCGGACTATGCGTAGCGATCGCAGTCTGAAAATTTTGCTTCACAATCTAAAATCACTTTCGCAGACAGAAAGGGTTACTTAGGGGCATACAACTTTTATTTTATAACAAATGATCCAGACTTTAAATTTATTCGGCTTTTAACTTGGACGATAAGTTAAAATCGATATCTTTTATTCGTAGTAAACGCTAGTGGAATAGCGCAGAACGGGCATTTTTTAAAACGTGCCTTTCGCAATTGTAGACCGGGGGCCGGTGGCAGGACTTCCTACCTCATAAGATACCCGAATGAGACTAGTATGTAGTGAAAGTAGGTGCTTTGGAGGTGGGGGCCAGGTAGGGTTGCCACTCCATAACCTGGAAGAACCATAAAAAAAAGCTGTCGAAAACGTCAATTTTGGCCAAAAATTATCTCATCAGATACTCGAACGGGAGTTTGACGTAGTGAAAGATATCCTTATGGAGAGGTGAACTAGCTAAGGTTGCCTGCGCCAACCCTGGAAGAAGTCCAAGTTCAGCCACCCTGAAGGGGGCGATTTTTCATGGTAATTTATCTCATAAGATACCTCAATGAAACTAGTGCCCGATGTTAGTTCTGAGGGTCCGAACTGCGAATAAAATAGGTTGCCTGCGGCAACCCTGGAAGAACCCATGTTCAGGCACGTTTAAGACGTGGAATTTGAAAATTAAAGTAATAAAAAAAATCTCGGAACCATATCCAAAAGCACTGCAGGATTACGATCGTAATATTATTTTTAACCGACTTCAAAAAAATAGGTTTTCAATCCAATGTTCAATATATTATCTAAAACTTTTAATTGCATTGTAACTAATATTAACTGATGTTTCATATTACATTTGATTTAGTGTAAGTTCCATCAAAATCGGTTCAGTAGTTTTCGAGATATAGGCTAATACGTATAACTGTGCAATTTTTTTTAATCTCATAATAGTACATTAATGAAACTAGTGCCCGATGTTAGCACTGACGATCTTGTATATGAATAAAATAGGTTGCCAATCCGTAACCTGGAACAATCTAAGTTCGGGGATGAACTTGGATCATGTCGTCTTGGCAAATCGAAGGTGAGTGATATACTCGCCATTGATGTTGATGCCAAGTCCTTCCCATTCCAGGAGCTTGAAGGCATCCTCCAGAGCAGCGGTGAACAGTTTCGGAGATATGACGTCTCCCTGTCTCACACCTCGCTGCAATGGTATAGCCTTCGTGCTCTGCTCCTGTACTCGGACTGACATGGTGGCGATGCTGTATAAGCACTTCAACACTTCGATATACCGATGGTCGATGCGGCATCGCTGGAGGGACTGAAGCACGGCACATGTTTCGACCGAATCAAAGGCTTTCTCATAGTCCACAAACGCTAAGCATTATGGCCGGTTATACTCTCTGGTCTTCTGTATAACCTGCCGCAGCGTATGGATGTGGTCTATGGTGCTGTAGCCTTTTCGGAAACCGGCTTGTTCGGGAGGCTGGAAAGCATCAGATCAGTGATTTTTCATAATTATCTTCCACCACCATAAAGTTAAGTACAATACGAAATTGCAGTTAAATTGGTTGTAAATAACTGCTTTAATTTTTGGTTGCAGGCTTAAAACATATTCATACTTAAAATTAAAAATAAACAAAAACTTATTAAATTATCCCTACGCATTTTTGGACATCTGATTCCATCTGTTGGAGAAATTTGGAACTAACAATAATTTACTATGGAAATTTTCATGGACTGGTATTTTACTGTACTATAGGAACGAAATGTTGTAAATTAAAAATAAGAGAGTCACTTGAAATTTAACTTGGAACAGACAGCGAAAGTAATATTTGCAATCATTGAAAAATCAAATTTTCTTGCGCGGCTCGAAGTCTAATCTTTTCGATCGGGTAACTACCGTACTGCGACTAAGCCAACCATTTGATAAACGAAGTATAGAGGAGAAAGTACCGTTACACTAGTTTATAATTGTTCATGTTTTGTGTAATAAATTTAAATTTAATACACAAAGCATGGACAAAGCAGGCTTCAACCGCCACCTAGCGGCGGCTGTGGTAACCTTCAAAATTAAAATTTATTTCAGCGCCATCTTGTAACATATTCAGCCTAAACGTCATTTTCAATTTTCATTTCTCAAAATTCTTTAACATTTATTTAAATATCTCGTAAACTGCTGAACCGATTTTGATGCCCAACGAACTTGAAAATTGTATTTATAAGACCTATATACATTCTAAATTTCATCTTAATTGGAGCATTGGTTCTAAAGTTATCGTGGAACAAACATACATACATATATACATACATACATACAAAAAATGTCTTTTCGCCCCAACTTGAATTGAAGACCTCGCTCGCTTCGCTCGCTCGGTCAATTAGGTTCATGTACGAACCATTTGTTCTTTTGTTGTAATGTATGAAGATAATCACGCTGCCATACGCGCCAAAAGCTCTGGGTAATTTTCTTAAGCATTACCCAATGAGAGCGCGGACACGAATTAAAACATCTAACACACTTCGACAGCACGGTACGTATCAGAAGTCTTAATCCAATTATCCAAAACTGGCGTTGATTAAGAGATTGTAAGGTTCTAGGTCCACAATGCAAATATTTTATATGAAAGTGTTCTATTATAATTTTAGATATTGGACATTGTTTAGGTAACAAAAAAGGGTGCAACGCAGATGGTGACAGATTAGCCTCATCGATGCGTTCCCCCACCCGCACGATCCCATCATCGTCCAGGAAAGGTGAAAGTTTTTGAATGGATTTTACACATGGTTCATTATCTCGCACTCGACTGACTTCGGAAGACATATAATGATACTGACTCAATTTAACTAACACTTTGGTTGACTTCTCGAGTTCAGTACTACTGAGAAATGAAAGAATTCGATTTTGCCTTGCAACCCTCGAATTTGAAATAAATCGAATACACCATGCTACAATTCTTAGAATTTTTGTAAAAGAGGAATGTCTGGCAATTAAGTCCAGAAGTGGGTTTCTCACATCAATCACGTGAAGACTTTTAGTTTCTAGTGGTTTGAGCTCGGGTAAGTCTTCTTTTGGAAGTAGAACCCGTTTGTTAGGCCATTGACTAGGCAAATCCTGTAGCCAAGAAGGACCTTTCCACCACAGAGGATGGTCTATAAGCTCTGGACAGGACACTCCGCGACTACAACAGTCGGCCGGGTTATCCTTAGACGAAACATGATACCAATGATCGGTACTAATCAAATCAGTTGCTTGAATGACACGATTGGCTACATACATTTTTAACAAATGAGGGGCGGTATTAAGCCATGACAAGGTAGTGCTGCTGTCTGAATAAGCTCGAATAGAATTAATAGTTATATGGTCTTTAAGCAAATTATACATGTGCGATAGAACTTTTGCCAGAAGCACCGCTGCGCTTAGCTCGGGTCTATTTACCGTGGTAGGTTTTAAAGGAGCTACTCTAGATTTTCGAGTGGATCGAAAATGCGGGCTACCAAAGAGAGTATGGATCTTTTAGTAAATTTGACTTCGAACGAGTCTGAAAAGGCATATGAAAAAGAATCATTAATGGGATTCCATCGTATCCCTAATATTTTGACAAACTCATTTCCCGATTCATCGAAGGATTTGGAACTCTGACAAAATTCAGGAGGAACATCCTTAAGAAGACGAGGATCGTTGGTAGTCCATTTACGTAGTTCAAAGTGAGCCTTGGCCAACAAAGATGTGATATCGGCCTTCAGCTTGATCGCCTCTTCAAGGGAAGAGCCGCCAGTTGTGATATCGTACATAAATGTCTCCTGTGTGATAATCTGAGCTACACGACTTGAGTACTCAGAACCATGACCTTCAACAAGTTGATGAAGTGTTCGAATGGCTAAATAAGGTGAACTACTAACTCCGTACGTGACTGTCTTAAGTTCGTACTCCTTTAAGATCTCAGTTGGATAATTACGCCAAAGCACGTGTTGGTAATGCCTTTCCTCGGGTCTTATCAATATTTGCCGATACATACGACGGATGTCGGCAGTTAAAACTATTTTGTGAAGTCTAAATTTTGTCACTAAATCGACAATATCCACTTGCAGCTTTGGACTCACATGAACAATATTATTGAGTGACAGATTATTCGAGGTCCGACTACTGGCATCGAAGACTACTCGTAAACGTGTCGTTGTACTATCGGGTCGTATTACACAATGGTGAGGAATAATATAACGGTCAGTAGACAAAGATTCAGCAGGCTGCATATGTCCCAGATCTTCGTACTGCTGCATAAATTCCTTATATTCCGTTTTCAACTCAGTCTGGCTGGCAAGACGCTTTTCCAAGTTGAGAAAACGGTTAAGAGCCTGATGATATGATTCTCCTAAGGCTGGAGTATCATCTTTAAGCATAATTGGTACAACATAACGACCGTCGGAGGTACGATATGTGCCATTTTTATATTTTTGTTCACATATTTCATCCTCAGGACCGGAAATTTTACATTTCGGCGGTTCTTCGGATTCCCAAAACCGTTGAACGATCTCATCGAGCGCACAAGAAGACGCGATGAGTGACGTAACGGGTGTGGCTGGAGTTTGAGCCACCACGTTTTGAAGAAACTGACCACTTATCACCCAGCCGAATACACTAGACAGTGCACATGGAAAACCAGGACCTGGGCTATAACGTGAACCAGTATATATCTGGTCAAAACAGTCTACTCCTAACAACAGATCGATCGGACCCGATTTATCAAAATCTTGGTCGGCGAGATCCAGATGTTTAAACTTTTCCTTGACAACCGACGGTAACGAAGTTGAAGGAATCATTGAAGTGATTTTAGGCAAAACCACTAATGGTATATCGAATTGGGGCGAGTCATTTGACCTAGGCACAATAGAGCCAAACGTATAACCTTTAATATTACAAACATAATTTTGACCGAGACCGGTTACATTTAAATTACACTTTTTTATATGTAAACCTAACTGTCGCACACAGCTACTTGTAATGAAAGAGTCCATTGAGCCACTATCTATGATTACACGAGCATACTGCAATGAACCATCCACTCTTCTCAACCGAACCACTGCTGAACCAATAATTTTGGTACTCATAGGTGGTGACTTTGACATGTTTGGCTGAGTTGTACAAGTTAGGGAAGTGCTCATATTGGAATTCTCAGAAGCCTTTAGGTCAATGGTATTAGATACTAAACTTTTATGTTCTTCATGTAATAATGTGTTATGTTTTGAGTTACAAATGAAACACATGGACTTAGACTTGCACTAGTGTGGCCGGGCCTTAAGCAGTTTTGACATAATTGTAACTCTTTAACTAATTGTTGTCGCTGTCCTATATTCATAGAATGTACTTTACCACAGCGATATATTGAATGATTTTCATGACAATACGCACAGACAGCCTGATTAGGTTTATTATTATTTGAGTTCGAAGAAGTAATTAAGGAAGAATTTGATTGCCGAGAAAAATTATCTTTCTTTGTATTATTGTGGTTTTGTTTATTTGTAGAATTGAATGACTGTAAATTACTAGGTTGACTAATCTCTAATACCTTTATATAATTCTGTAAATAAACAATCAAATTATTAAATTTAGGAATTTCTTCGGTATTTTGTAATTCAAACCTTTTCCTAGTTTCTGTATCAAGAGGCCGAGATGCTATGTAAAATAAAAGAAATTTACTTAAATCATCAATATTTAACCCGCGCAAGGCACTAACACATTCATAAAGTGTGTTGGTTAATTGTGATAAGTTTGATAATGATGGCCGTTGGATCGGATTTAATTTTATTATTTTTTCTAAATATGCTGTGGCTTAAATACGTTTATTATCATACCTGTCTAGCAACGCTGCATAAACAACAGAATAATTAGCTGATGTTATAGGAACACCCTTAGTTAGTGTCAGGGCATACCCAGACAGACATGACAACAAATAGTAAAATTTCTCTGTGTCCGACAACGAAACATTATTATGCACAAGCGACGTATAACTGTCTTTAAACATCTGCCAGTTCTCTATATTACCATCAAACTTAGCCATTTGCAATTTAGGTAGTTTCACTTGCGAGCTGGAATGCGCATGACCTTGACACAGTTCCGAGCGCGAACTCGCTCCGGCGCTTGCGTCGAGAGAATCGGCAAACTCAATGACAAAATAGTATAACTCGTCAAATGACAACAAATCAGTATTATCGATAACAAATTGAGGATTTAGTTTAAGTTGCGACGATTCTTGTGTTTGAACTGCGTTATTTTCTTACTGCCTACACTAGTGGTACACCATCACATACACGCGATGAAGATTTAGGGTTGTTTTGGCCAGCGAAGCCCTTAGAGTCGTTTTTATTTTTGGAAATTATATTAGCGCACGGGCGCGCTCAACAAGACTCGATCGCCATATTTTTTCGACTCGTCTTCGGGCGACCAATCACCAATAAGTATTTGCAAAAATGTGCAGGAAAATATCAAGGTCATACAAATTATTGATAATTAATTAATCAAAATATATTAACTTATTTTAACACTCGGCTCAACCCGCGGTTGTGTAGATAAAAATACCCTATTAACCTACTTCTATGTAACAACATTTATGCAAAATTGCATGTAGACCGATTCTGTTGCTGGAAAATATTATTATATTTGAGACTATTGTGCATGACCAAGTGTTTTCGAAATGACTGCACATTTTTCGAAATGTCTGTTATGCGTCCAATCCAACGCTAGCTGCTCGTATTTACTGTTTATTCAAGCTTTAGATTCATTACTTTAAACATTTTCATCTATATATTTATTTTATTCTGCAGAACTTTTACTTTTATTTGTAGTGGAATCCTAAATTTTGTTCTGAAAAATGTTTGAAACAAAAATATTTTTGTGTTCCTTTCTTACACGGAGCTCAGTATTTTTACGTAATTATATAAATAAAAAGAGAGAGAGGAGAATAGAATAGAATAGGACCACTCCAAGTCTTCCCGTGGATGTTGTAGAAGGCGACTTAGGAAATACAAGCTAAACAAAGCTTATAAACATCTAAGAGACCTCTCCAACTCGTCTGGCCAGCGTGGAGAGTGTAGGCCAAGTCCTCTGGCTGCTCTGGCCAAGTATGGCTCTAGTAGTACAGAGAGGGTCGGGCTCCTGTAGTGGAGACTAAAAAGGACCTGATGATGATGATGATATAAATAAAATCACATAGCACAATCTGTAGTTTTGACCTTAATATGGAATACCAACATAAAATGTTTTATAGTAGATACTCGTCTATAGCTAGGACCTTTCTTTGCTGTATTCCGTTTTTAGTAATTTTCCATGTTAATATGGTCAAAATTTTGGTAATGTCACAAAAATAAATAAACATAAAAACTTTATTTATTATTAAGCACCATTTGCCCCACTCTTTTCTCTTCTGTAAAATATGGAAATGTACGAGTATTAATTGTTAAGAAAATAAATATATATCATGCACTAGCTTTCGCCCGCGGCTCCGCCCACGTCAATTTCGATACCTCGGGAACAGTACTTTTCCCCGGGATAAATTTACACTATGTCCTTTTCCGTACCCCAGGAAACGGACAAAATTTTATTACGATCGGTTCAGTAGATAGGACGTGAAGGCGTAACAAATAAACAAACAGACTCCTTTTCGCATTTATAATATACTAGCTTTCACCCGCGGCAAAATATTTTGAACGCGGGCGGAGCCGCGGGCAACAGCTAGTATTATCCTTATCCTTACTATATCCTTACTAATATTATAAATGCGAAAGTGAGTTTGTTTGTTTGTTTATTTATTTGTTTGTTAGACCTGGTCTCTGTCTCTGACTCAGAACCCGTAGGATGTGTACGGCATGGCAGGTACGATATTAGTTTACATCGCAAATTAAAATGGCCGCCGCGGACGGACTGTTGTTTTTAATTAAACCCCGTAACCAACCTCGCTCTAACAACAGACAAACCGACTCTCTTTTATTTCTGTTAACATAAAAAGGAAAATACTCTTTTTTGTTAACAGTAAAAACGCGTCGCCGCCGGGCATTCCAAATTTACAAACAATATGTAAAGACTGCTTTGTTCCGCATTTCATAGGCGATTCTCATATGTGACCACCTTCCATCGACTTCACAATTGTTTATGCAGCGATGAAGTGACTAGCGATTTTGTAAAATCAAAATTTAATAAGTGTATTTGTAAATTATTTTACAAATAAAAGTTTTGAATTTCGAAAATGATCAATTTTTTTTATTTTATATATTTAATCGTATGGCGGACAATGAATAGGCGAATAGATAAATTTTATAAGTCACATTCAATCCTTTCAGCCAGTCAGCTGCGTCTTGAGTAAGATTGTAGATGTCCTCTATGGGTCCCGGGTATGAATGTATTGGAAATCGCTGTATTATATGCTCCATGGTTTGGGCTTCTTCGCCACGCATAGATCCGAATCGCGCCACCCCCAATTGTGCCGGAAGAAGTAACAACGGCAATGTTTTTTTATGAAAAAAAAACATCCGACATTATCCTTTAGTTTGTATCGCATACCACACTTGGGGAAACACTCTACTTGTCTTCTAATCGTATCGATGGACAGGCTTTATGTCAAATTTTATCGGTCCAGTGTTGGGACACTCCTATACCTCTCTCGGAGGCGGAATACAAGTCAACCAAGGTACCGGTACTCTACTCCTAATTTTTCAAAGATGATTAAAATGAACCACATAAACAAAATACAAAACAATGGACTATGTCACTCGGGGTGTTGCTTAACGCGACACGATGATAAAAACACTCACATGCATACATACTTACTTAACCTTTACTCTGAGTCTAACCCAGAATTTTGACTTGGAGTAAGGGCGAAGGTCAGACCTCTGTAACACATATAAATGTAACATAGGTACATTCCTCCTTGGACTTGGAACATCTTCACGACATCGGAACGTCGCGCCGAAAACAAAATAAATCCAATTTGCGCCAAAATATACCCTCTCCGTCCGACTGCCATTTAGGGATAATCCAATAATGGCTAAATGTTTTCCCACAACTACCGGACACCTGTTACCCGGTTGATAGTACGCCACTTATAGAGATATATAATAATAGTTATGTCATGATTACTTCATTACAACAGCATGTCTTCTAAAATGTACTGATACTGAAACAAGTCTAGCAATTCTATTAGATTATCCGTAGATTAGATAAACACACATACTATCACGTTATTTTTCCCTTGCGGGGTAGACAAAGCCTAAGTCTATAAGGGCTGAAGGCAACTTTAAGCATGTTGGTGGGCATTAGGTGTAAAACAGAATCAAAATAGTAATTGGTTGCTAGCCGCTTCGCCGCATTGCCCCGATCGGCTTTTACAATTTGCGCGGGAAGAGAAATATCTGGTACATTCTGTGTTTTTAATTTTCTGCCAGACCAGCATGGAAGAGATTTAACTAGAATAAAACACAAAAGAATACAAGAAAAATCTAAAGCTTATATTCTGATGTTAAAATAAATAGCTAAGATAGAGCATTCGCAGACAGATAGGCGTCCGATTATAATGACGCAGCTTACAGAGCTTTGTACCGAGGGTTGCAGACGATTGGTTAAGAATGCCAAGTCCGTGAATTAAATTCACGGCGACGTCGGAATTCGATTCCCGTGGAATGCAAACCGAGACCAGCCATCCTCGGGGCTGTATTCAGATCAGGGGTTCTATTTTGGAACGCACGATTACGCAAGCGTTTCCAAAACGCTGGGGCGTTTTAATACGGGGGCATAGAAAGGGTTTTTTGACTACCATGCCTGCAACAAGGTTCAGAAGGCTCGTTTCCACTCCACGGGCGACGGAGGCTTTTACTTTAAAGTCATTGCCTTGCCATTTGAAAGCCACTTGATACTATTTTACGTTCCGTTTGTAGCTACAACTAATAAACTTTTTTTAATCTCTTCTTCTAAACTATAAAATTATTTTATTTTCACTGAAGGTGACTGTACGACTGTTCAAGCGACGGTTTCTGAAATACGTCAGAATGGAATTTTATGGTTTGGAAGAAGCGTGTGACTTGTAGATGTATACGTATTGTGGTTAGAAATAGTCCTCCAGAGGCAAACAATAAATTTTATTCCATAAACTTTGTAAGTCGTTTCAGTCTAAATTAAATTGGTGTTCTTTTGGGACAATATATCTTATTCTTAAGATTTATTAAGGAGATGCGACACATTATTAATTATAGAAATAGCCCCGATTACATATTCTTGTAAAATTCCGATACCCTCCCATTAAGTGGAATGAGAAGTGGATGAAGAGTCCTGATTACATATATTAGTCACGTCTTCATACCACGCGGGGATGACCAGGCTTACAAGACCAACAGGCCACACTTAACCCGCATAGGCGTGTCGAGATGGAAAAGGGAATAAAAAATTGTGACGGGTTGCTAGATGTGTCACATATGACATGATTCTCTCGACTACCTATAACGATGTACGTGATAAAAAGCAGCTGGTAAAATTCAAAACGTCCTTCTTTTCACCCTGACGGGTTCCGTTTTTTGCCATTTGACTACGGAACCCTAAAAATGAATCGCCAAAATGTATGTATGCGCATAACTCGTGAATAGTAAATCGATTTGGATGAAAAAATTTTTGTATGCAATAAAGGGTTTCTGGATGATTTATAAACACGATTGGATCCGGTAGGTGACGCTACAGTCGGGGAGGACCGAGGTCCGCGGGTTCGCTAGTGATTTATAATTATAACATTAGCTGATGATTTTCATTTTTCGTTCATTTTCGCCCACATAATTTTTAGGTGCCATATTTTATCGTCTATCGTAAATCAATACTATATCACAGTATTACAGTGGAGATCAAGTGATCATCGAGCATCGTGTATTCGATTAAGAGGCTTAATCCCAGCTATATTTCATCGGCTGTTCACTCAGTGTAATATTGTCGGCAGCACGTTATTTACGTGTCATACGTCAGCGTTTATGAGTCCGCGTCGGCGCGCCCGTCATTCAATAATTTATAATGTTAAATATTGTTATCGTACACCTAACTGTGAGTGCGTGCATCGTGATATTAAAGATGCACATAAGACATTGTCTTTCCAACTAAAATTCTAATCAAGTTGTGGCAAGGTGCCGTATTTCAGTATTTATCATAAGTCAACATTTTATATTTTGCTCTAATGTCAATGGAAAACTAGCGGTCGTCGTCCTTTTTTAAGAGGCGGTAAGTAGTAGAATAATCACACCTATATGCATCGATACCTATATTGTCGTCCGCTACATGACAGCGGTCTACGTGCCATTTAAGCCTTTATCTTACGTCAACCATCTGTGTTCGATAGAGCAACAGCAAAGTTTCCAAGATCTCTTATCTCAATAAATCATCATCACCTATCAAGTTTAAATTAAGATCCGCTGATAGTATAATCCAGGCTGTATTCAGCCCGTGGCCGCGCGTTATTTACGTTATATATTTCAGAGTTTCGGGCCAATAGCCTGCGCCGGCGCATCTATAAATCAACACTTTATGTGACGCGCACGCTGCACTGCCGCCAACTGGAAGAAGTTGATTGATTACAAAGTTTCTAACAACATACATATAAAATTAACTATAGATTGGACTCGCTAAATATACTAAACTTGAACGTCATTAACAAGTCATCCAGATACAACATTAGAATGAATTGGTCTACCTGTCTCGGAAAGATATGAGTACAAACTAGACTGCCGCATCTTTTTTTTTCTGTTTTGCAAAGTACAAAAGCTACAATGATTCTCGTAATACATAAACTTTACCAAATTATATAATAAATCATAAGTCAATTTAAAGCCTCTCTGACAGTTTTAATAGATGAGAACAGTTTTTATTCAACATCTCTAAGAGTACGTTCGAGACGAGCAACTGGGTATTTAAATTATACGAGAACATGGCGGAATATCGTGTACAATGAAGCTACAATTGCGCTTCAACTTTCAAAAGTCAAAAAGGAGTTTGAACTCTTTAAAAATTGTAGGATGATAGAATACCCAGCGCTGTGTGGTATCCGGCAGAGTAGAATAGGATCACTCCAAGTCTTCACGTGGATGTCGTAGAAGGCGACTTAGGAAATACAAGCTAAATAAAGCTTATAAACATCTCTGAGACCTCTTCAACTCGTTTGGCCAGCGTGGAGAGTATAGGCCAAGTCCTCTGGCTGCTCTGGCCAAGTATGTGGTGGAGACTATAAAAACCTGATGATGATGAGTATACCCTGAGCAATGTCGCATTACGCGTTTATACGAGAATCACAATTGATGTGAAGAAAGTTGTACAGAAACATCTTTTCCACTAAAGTATGTCTTCAAATGACAATATATGGTACTTGGAACTCTGATTAGAATCTAAATTGAGCTGTAATTTTTCGCGAAAATCAAGATTTATTTATGAATTTCTTTTGTATGATTTGTGTATGAAAACGCTTATTCTAATACGCTACGAACATAAGCAAAGTATATACTCGATCTTCAGTGGAATTCGAATTGGCTCATATCTTATCTATCGCTTTAATCGAGTATATCATCGTCCATCTAGTTTCGATTAAGAGCTTCTGGCAAAATGATCCGAGCTATATTTCACCGGCGCGGGCGCGGGCGCGGGCGCGGGTGCGGGCGCGTTATTTACGTGCTATATTTCAGCGTTTATCGGCCCGCGTCGGCGCGTTCGTAAATCAACACTTTACGTGCGCCGCCCGCCTGGTCAGGTGGGGGCTTCCAATGTTGCAACCTACGTGAAATTGTAACAAAAAGAGAAAAATACAAGAATCGCCTTAAGACTTATCTAAGGATAAGCAAAACTGACGTACGTATGTTCGGTACAGGAGCCCAATTCTGAACCGATTTAAAAACATATATTTTTATTTGATAGGATATGCTTTCCGATTGATCCCATCAAAAATTTATCAAAATCTGTTCAGTAGTTTGGTTGAAGTCAATTTTTTTTTTATACAAAAGATTATTGAACTGGTAAATATCCGCTTCTTATTGTGACGCCAGCACTCGGGTTGTTTTCACATGAGAATTAAATCAACAACAAGTGGTGCTGAGTACCACAGATGTTTGCCAGAATATTTTAATGAAAAGCAAACATTTTAATAACACTCAAAACGAGAAAATTAAACAAATAATACTTTGGCATGTTATTTGTTGTTGAATACAATTCAGTTGTCTCGATTTAACAAGCGTCAATGATTAATTCATAATTCTCAAAATTATTATTTTGAGAATTAAGTTTAAGCCTGCCTTGTAAATACCTCCCAAAAATGTTCATATTGAAGAAGTCTCTAATTTTAATCTTTTATGTTATACTAACCCCATGTCATGCCAGGCCATGAAAGGCCAGGCTATGAAAACCCATGTCGCAAATGTAAAAACAAAAGCCCCGTCAGAATAAAGACGTGATAATATGCATATGTGTATGCCGTAATTACGAACACGTAATTAGTTTCTCTACTATTGATACGAGTATCATAAGCTCTCCCAAGCATAACGTTGTCTCACGGCTCAGGTAGGACAAAGTTTATCCACTTAGCCCACCCATGCCACTCTAAGTAACTTTGACTTAACTCCCAGGAAGACACACGAACTAGGATTAAACGATTAGCCACTCAGAAGTAGTGTGCGGAGCTGCCGACCGCTATCTCGGGCATTATGCAAAGTAGCCAGGCCACGAGCCAACTTGCCTTCACTATAAGCCTAGGGTAGCACTATTTAGACAAATTTACGAGTAAGTAATAAAATGTTTGAATTTTCCGCCCAAACCATATATTTTACAATTTGGAGGAATCACTATATAATTTATTTCAGTTCGAGTACTATACGCGCGTCTGCTATTTTAAACTCTTCAAATTAAGGAATTATTCTCTTTACAGTAAAGAATCATCTCTATGATTCTTCCAAATTGTAAAATATATGGTGTGGCAAGTTGGCTCGTGGCCTAGAACTATACAATAGAGATTGTATAGTTCTATCGCATTTATTACTGTTAACGCAATGTCAACGCTGCTGCAGTGGGGCCCCCTGATGGACGAAACGCACATCATCCGCCCATCATCATCACGTGACGTAGCACTGCGTGGGCGGCCAATGGAATGCGCCAAAAACGTTCCCACTACCTTTTTCCCAAAACCATGTAAAATTTCAAATCAAATATACTAGTCATTCAACGTTTAACCAGTTCACTGCCTTTAATTTCGCACCAAATTATCTTTCCCAAAAAGTAGTTAAAAAAAGTATCTATACGCGCCGATACATAATCTGGTCCTTCGAGCCGGATCCGAAACCAGCACCTACGGATATCTGCAAAGTGCCCAATTAATTCCAGTGAGTGTGGTGAGTGTTGCTTATTACCCAGGGTCTGGTATAGCTGAGTGCCGTCGCTAGCACAAGCTTGTCCTCCCAGCATACGATATTTGCACGTAAGTACCTCATCTACTCATAGATAACCGAAATGCCACTATTGTCCGATGATAGGGAAGAGACTTCCTCTAAGTCTCGCGATAGGTCACCTTATAGAAACATTTCCGATCATGCAACTGAGCAAATCATTCGTGATCTAGTTAAAAAACGGGGAATCATAAAGGGTAGGCTCACTAAATTTTCAAATTACCTAACGACCGTTAGCATTGCGACCTCTGATTCTCAATCAAAAATAGATTTAAAGTTACGCATAAAAGGCGCTGGTAGTTTATTCTCCGAATTCAACGAAATTCAATCTAAAATTGAGGAGAATATCTCCAGTAGCGACATTGATGAGCAATTAGATCAACGTCAGCAGTTTGAGGATAGTTACTACCGTACACTAGCCCGAGCTGAATCTATTCTTGCCGATAGTGAGATCACTAATAGTTCTAAATCATGCAATCACGGCAATTGTTCTAATAAACATTCGTCTATAAAATTACCTACCATTTCTCTAAAGTCATTTGACGGTCAAATGGAATCTTGGCTTCATTATAGGGACACATTTATTTCACTGGTTCACAACTCCACCGAAATAAGTGACATTCAAAAGTTCCACTATTTAAAGTCATCACTAACAGGTAGTGCCGAATTGGTTATAAGCGGGATAGAACTTTCTTCTGCCAACTACACAATTGCATGGGAGCTCCTCTTAAATAGATACGACAATGCTAGGTTATTAGTACAAAGTCACGTCAAAGCACTATTCTCTATACAAGCACTAACCAAAGAGTCACCTTTATTATTACGCAAGCTCATAGACACCGTTATTAATAACCTGCGTTGCCTTAACACTCTAGGTGAGCCCACGAACCACTGGGATACACTACTTATCTATATCGTAGTTACTAAGTTAGACAAAACCACTGAGCGCGAGTGGGAGCAGCACAAAGGTATATTATTGTCGAATTCCGATTCTAAAGTTCAGTTAAAAATCGATCAATTACTCAAATTCCTCAAGGACAGGGCAGACTTGTTGAAAACATTAGCATTAGCGCACAGTAGGGATAATCAGAGTAATTTAGAATCTAAAAAACCTAACGCGCAAACTAAGTCTCACTTATCCCAATGCAATATTTCCTCCAACAAGGCGCAGTCTTCCGAGCGATTCTCACATAAAGCTTGTTTGATGTGCAAGGGTAAACATCCAATTTATTCTTGTATGAAATTTCTAAACTCCGATTTACAAGACAAAGTCAAATTTATAAGCGATCACAAGTTATGTGAGAACTGCTTGCGTCCCGGTCATACGGTAGTTGATTGTCGCTTCGGTCCGTGTAGGCAATGCAATTTAAAACACAACACACTTATTCATCCGAATACGCATAACACATCTAGTTGCAATGCAAGTGCACGAGCCTGCCAGACTGGCCGACTGCAGTCAACCTCGGCAGATGGCTCGTACAGCCCCTCCCTTGCTCCGCTTTGTCATAAAAAACTTAGTGATATTCCAGTTAGTAATGTCAATACGAACACTCACACAAGTATGCAATGCGCAAGTGTACCGGTCCTTTTGTCTACGGCGTTGGTCGAGGTGTTGGGTAAAAATAATATTTATTACTCCGCCTACATTTTACTTGATTGTGGTTCCCAAAATTGTTTCGTCGCTCAATCACTTTGCAAACTTTTAGACATTCCATTATTACAGTCCACCCTTGAGATACGAGGAGTAGGTAATTCAATATCACAGTCAACGCAAACCTGTGATATTGAAATTAAATCGCGCTTTAATGCCTATTCAATGCGCATCAATTGCTATGTACTACAAGAAATCACGTCTACATTACCAGCCATACGTGAACAAAGCGCACAGTTTAGGATTCCTGACCATGTACAGCTGGCAAATTCGAATTATTTAGGTCCCCAAAAGATAGATATTTTGATAGGCGCGGACAAGTTTTGGGACTTGCTTATCGATGGCAGGATGCGCTTGCCAAACGGTCCGTTCTTACAAAATACGAAGTTGGGCTGGATTATTTCTGGTCCCATCCATCATAATACGCGCAAGGATGGGCGTACCCAGTGTAACTTCTCCCAATCAATTGACCTACAATTACGCAAGTTTTGGGAGCTCGAAGAGCTACCTAAACCTCTGGATACGCACACAGATGAGGAACGAGCCTGTGAACACATATTTGCCACCACTACCACACGCAATAATGATGGCAGATTTTGTGTACAGATTCCTCTTAAAGAATCACTTGAGGTTTTAGGTGAATCATTTCCCCAGGCGGAACGACGGTTCCTATCATTAGAAAACAGGTTATCACGCGCACCTGATAGTTATAAAAAATTATATGTCGACTTTATGCGAGAGTACATTGAATTAGGTCATATGACCCAAGTTAATGACTATTCTAAGTCACATTTTTTCACGCCACACCATGGCGTTTTTCGCGAACACAGTACAACGACAAAGCTTCGTGTCGTTTTTGACGCTAGTGCATCAACAAGTAGCGGAAAGTCCTTGAACGACATTCAAATGGTAGGGCCTCCTATTCAAGGAGATTTATTAGCCATACTTTTACGATTCAGACAGTTCAGGTACACTGCCATTTGTGATTGCCAAAAAATGTATAGACAGGTACTTGTCACACCTTCTCAACGTGACCTTCAGCTCGTCATCTGGCGTGAGGAACCATCGCAGCCTCTCCAGATTTATCAATTAAATACCGTAACATACGGCCAAGCTGCCTCAGCGTATTTGAGTGTCAGATGCTTAAAGCAGCTGGCGGATGAATGTGCTGACATCCAGGTCAAAAGGCTTGTCCGTGATGATATGTATGTTGATGATTTGCTTACTTCAGATGATGAAAAGGAGAATTTAATCAAAAATTGTAAAGGCGCGGTCGATTTATTACAGTCGGGTTGTTTTCCATTACACAAATGGAATTTTAATTTTAAAATGGAAGCTGACTCATGCGGTTCCTTAGATTCAAGTACTTTCAAGGACTTGAATCTCGGTGAACAAAGTCAGTGTCGCACATTAGGTCTTAGTTTTTGCAATATGACTGATCAGTTTAATTTCAAGACACTTGTCCAAAATAACAGCGATCAACCTATAACTAAACGCTTAATTTTATCTGTCGTTTCGCAAATTTTCGACCCTTTGGGTCTACTAAGTCCATTTGTTATGATAGGTAAGGTGTTATTGCAAAAACTATGGCTATTAAAATTACAATGGGACGACCCGCTACCGCCTGATGTCGCGCGAACGTGGAACCGGTTTCTCGACGGTCTGCCTTATCTCGCAAACATAACCATACCTAGGCATGCCTTTCAATACGATTCGTCAACAACTGAATTGCATATATTTACCGACGCGTCGCAAACCGCGTACGGTGCATGCATATATGTGCGTACTATACGAGAAAACAACGTAATAGTACGATTGCTTATCTCAAAGGGAAAAGTAGCTTCAATTTCCCCAATTAGCATAACGCGTTTGGAATTGACAGCGGCACTCCTAGGTGCTAGGCTTTATGATAAGGTTCGCGATGCCCTTACTCGTCCGATCGATGACGTCATATTTTGGACAGATTCTACCATCGTCTTAGGGTGGCTACGTATGGCTCCATCCTTACTAAAAACATTTGTACAAAATCGAGTCGCGGAAATACATGATCTGACGAGTAAGTTTACGTGGCGGCATGTAAGTGGCAAAGAAAACCCTGCCGACTTGGTTTCACGGGGTGTTCATTTAAAGGACTTATCTTTATCAGACCTTTGGTGGAACGGTCCTGAGTTTCTACGAGAACTTAATTTACCTAACGATTTGTGCTTAAATAGTAATGTCACGCCTTCCGAGTTGCCTGAGCTCAAATCGAATCTTGCCAATTCATTAATGATCACAAGAAATTATAGTGAAATCGAGTCACTATTTCCGTTTCATAGATTCTCTCAATACAATCGCATGATACGTTCCGCTGTTTATGTACTTCGTTTTTTTCATAACGCGCGCAACAAAACAAGTAGGCTGTCGGGCGCGATCACTGTCGATGAGCTTAGGAATGCAGGTAGCACGCTCGCTAGGCTATCTCAGAGGGAATCTTTCAAAGATACCTACAAATTAATAAAAAATGGTAAAGGTCTCAACTCAAAGCACAAACTCTCTAGTTTAAGTTTGTTTATGGATGGGCAAAATGTAATGCGTGTAGGTGGCAGAATAAAGAATTCTCCTGATTTTGATTATAATCAAAAACATCCTGTACTTTTATGTAGTAAACATCATTTTACCATTTTATTATTTAGATATGAGCATATCCAGGCTCTGCATTCAGGTCCACAGACACTTCTATATCGTATTCGCGAAGAGTGGTGGCCAGTCTCGGGTAGAAACTTGGCTCGCAAGACAACTCATCAATGCGTTATCTGTACTCGCCTTAGGGGAAAGACTTTAAGTCCTCTTATGGCTGATTTTCCGAAGGAGCGTGTAACGGCAAGCGATTTTCCAAATTTTCGTGTTGGAGTCGATTACGCAGGGCCAGTTTTCACACTTAACCGTAAAGGTAGAGGAGCAAAATTGGTCAAGGGTTACATATGTTTATTCATTTGTTTCGCTACGCGAGCAATTCATTTGGAACTTGTTAGTGATCTTACTTCTGACGCTTATCTACTTGCTCTCAAGCGCTTTATTTCGCGACGAGGAAAGCCATGTGAGATATATTCCGACAACGGTCGTAACTTTGTAGGTTTACGAAATGATTTTGCTCAGTTTCTTAAAAAATGTAGCTCAAATATTAAAGAATACGCTCAAAGTCAAAATATAAAATTTTCTTTTATAGTACCATTTAGCCCTCATTTCGGGGGTCTATGGGAAGGGGGGGTGAAATCGTGCAAATATCACTTGCGCCGAGTGGTAGGCAATGCTCATCTCACTTTCGAGGAATTTACTACGGTGCTGAGTCAGATTGAGGCCGTGCTCAATTCGCGTCCACTGATGCCGCTATCTACAGACCCGATGGACTACCAACCTCTCAGCCCTGGACATTTCCTGATCGGTCGTCCACTCACCGCTCCTGTCTACAATGAGGACCTCAAAGATGCTCCGCTACATCGCCTCAACCGCTACCAGAGGGTTGAGCAATGCCGACAACAGTTCTGGTCCCGCTGGTCCAAAGAATACATCTCCGGACTGCAGACCCGAATAAAATGGAAAGAGAATAAAGCTGATCTACAACCAAACACCCTTGTGGTCGTAAAGGACAACAACCTTCCTCCCCTGAAATGGCAGCTGGGTCGAGTCGTCAGAAGCATACCCGGAAACGATGGCATCGCTCGAGTTGCGATCATCCAGACATCGTCTGGCGTTATAAGACGTCCATATGTCAAAATCTGCCCTTTGACGGCAAATGAAGAAGAGGGAAACACTTTTTAAAGCTGATGCTTTCAAGGCCGCGGGCATGTTAACGCAATGTCAACGCTGCTGCAGTGGGGCCCCCTGATGGACGAAACGCACATCATCCGCCCATCATCATCACGTGACGTAGCACTGCGTGGGCGGCCAATGGAATGCGCCAAAAACGTTCCCACTACCTTTTTCCCAAAACCATGTAAAATTTCAAATCAAATATACTAGTCATTCAACGTTTAACCAGTTCACTGCCTTTAATTTCGCACCAAATTATCTTTCCCAAAAAGTAGTTAAAAAAAGTATCTATACGCGCCGATACAATTACATTAAATTTATATCAAACGTTTCTAAAACTTTACAGTGTTCATGGTCGCAGGTAGAAAAAGTTGACATTTGTCTATTGTGTTAGTAGAACTACCTTTGCAAAACTACAGCCGACTACCGATTGTTAAGGACAGTCGGGGCAGATACTTTTGACCACCCCACAATTTATAATCTGTGTTTTATCTGCTTCCGACGGTTCTCCTTAAAATGCAGTTTAAGGAGAATCGAGAATTGTGTAGTTTTCTTCCGTTTAGGCCACGCTTAACATCGGACAAATAGGTCGACGACAACAATAAAAAAAGTCAATTACCTATCACATATTATAAGAATGACCAATATTAAGTCATAAATAGTACATACGTATTCCATAAATAAAATCCTATCAAATATATATATATAATATATATATATATATATATAACCTCGGTGATTTATATCGGCCAGGGGCAAGATGTAAAAAAGTATTGTTGTGGTAGTTTTGTATACTTCGCAACTGCTCAGTGTTCATCACACAACAACTAGTAATAACGCTGCATTTAAAACAACTTCTAAACACGTCCAATATAAATCAAGGCGGGTAAACACGCCGACAGCGGCGACGGATTTATGAGCGACTGCGTCTCGTCGACGTTATTAGGCGGCTATTACACTGCTCCATGTTACGCGACAGACTATGGACACGGCTATAGTCGTCCTAACGAGATTTTCTGATATCAAAAACGATTTTCTGATGTATAAAATAGTGTTGTAGTGAATACTGACGCGATGACGTCAGCACTCATTGCGTTTTTATATTTTCAAATTAAGGATTAGATCGAAACTTGCTGTGACGAGTTTCGAATAATTTCAAATATCGCTTCTCTAGTTTAAGCACGAAATATAACAGATCCATGTAAATGGTGGTAGACCCAGACAGAGCCATGTGTCATCGAAGCTCCACATCCCCTTCATCTGCATACACATACTACATTTATATGGGAAGACTGCGGTTATTTAGCTACCCGAGAAGAGTTGACGTGGGCATATGACCGTCTGTAAACAGTTTGCCAAATCATATAACAGCATGAATGCATGATCATTATATACTTAAATGCCATGAGAATAGCGACCTTTGAGCTCCGTTGCACCACGGCTGAGGATACAACGTGTCCATGTTCGGATTAACTTGCATACATCATTTAAAAAAGAAACCTTTTTTATGTTATGGGACGGCAAACGAGCAAGCGAGTCACCTGATGGTAAGTGATCACCGCTGTATGGACAACTGCAACAACATGGTGTGACAGGTGCGATATCGGCCTTTCAAAGAGTTAGGGGAAGGATATGGGGAGGGGCGGGGGAAGGATGGGCCTCCGGCTATCTCACTCACCGAACGAAGCATATAAGCGGTAAAGGTACTACTCAAACGTCGATTTTCTGTGAGAGTGTGCTACTTCCCCGGACGAGCCGGCCCATTCATAAATAAATATAAATATAAATATATACGGACAAATCACACAGATTGAGCTAGCCCCAGAGTAAGTTCGAGACTTGTGTTATGGGATACTAACTCAACGATACTATATTTTATCTATACATATAATAAAACAGTAAAAATATTTTGTCTGTACATTTAGAATTTTTGACTGAAATGGATAGAGAGACACTTAAAAAGAATAATAGAAAGCAAAAAAAAAATTTTCGAATTTCTTGTCTGTCTGTCTGTCTGTCTGTCTGTCTGTCTGTATGTATGATCACGCATATCTCCGAAAATACTGAACCGATTTACTTCAAACTTTCACCAATTGCTTTGTTTTAACTCAGCAAAACATCTAAAGTTTGTTTCATCAAAATCGGTTCATTAAAAAAAAAGTTATCGTCATTTGAATGAACTCAAGGCATTAGTTTTATCTGCAAATATACACGGTGAATCTTTTATCGTTTTGGACCCTTAAAGGGGTGACTCAGACAGCAAAATGAACAACTTTTCCTATGGGAACAATGCTAGGAACTAAAAAAAAATTCGACATTCCCATACAAACTGGCCGGGCGGCGGGACTCATTTTTATGGAAATGACGAATTTTTTTTGAGTTCTCAGCATTGGTCCCAGAGAAAAAGTTGTTCGTATTGATGACCTGAGTCACCCCTTTAAGGGTCCAAACTGTTCCTGAGGGATGGAACACTAAGGGTGGCGGCGTAGCCGCGGGCAAACGGCAAACCAACCGAAACTGTTGCGCCTAGAAACTTGAAATTTGGTACAGGGGTTCTTTTAATGATGTGAGTGAGCGCTAAGAAAGGATATTAAGAAATTAACTTCTAAAGGGGTAAAATTTATATGGAATTTTCTCATTTCTGGACTTAGAAGTATGAAAGTAGGTATATAAGTTCTCGATTAAAATTAAAAAAGATGTGTGTAGGTAGATGAAATTTGCAAAATTCCCTCCTTAAGGCGTCAAATGGGGGTGGGTGGGTGGTATAAACTTTGTATAGAAATTTTCTCATTTTTGGACTTAGACGTATGAAAATAAGTATATAAGTTCTAGGTTACAATTAAAAATATCTGTGTAGGTAAAATGGACGATATTTTATCCTAAAGGGGTAAAATAGCGGGGTAAAGATTGTATAGGAATTTACTTATTTCTAGACTTAGAAGTATGAAAATAGGTAAATAAATTCACGATTACAATTGAAAAAGATCTGTGTAGGTCAACTGGAAAAAAATCCCCCAGAAGGGAGTTTGTTTGGAAATTTTCTCATTTCTGGACTATGAAGTATGAAAATAAATAGGTATGTAAGTTCTCGATTACAATTAAAAAACATATATGTGGGTGAAATGGACAAAATTCACTCCTAAAGGGGTAAAATGGGAAGGTAATGGAAATTTTCTCATTTCTGGACTTAGAAGTATAAATAATATCCATACTTTCATACTAATACTAATATTATAAATGCGAAAGTAACTCTGTCTGTCGTTTTTTTACGCTTCAACCATTGAACTGATTTGGATGAAATTTGGTATGAAGGTGTGAGGCCCGAGGAAGGACATAGGGTATGTTTGATTCCGGGAAATTCTACTGTTCCCGAGGGATCGACACTAACGCGGGCGGAGCCGCGGGCAACAGCTAGTAACAAATACATATATAGATAAACATCCAAGACCCAGGCCAATCTGAAAAAGATCATTTTCCATTTTGACCTGGCCGGGGATCGAACCCGGTCACTCCGTGTCGCAGGCTGGTGTGTTGACCGCTGCGCCACGGAGCTAGTCAAATTTTAAAAATAATTCATGCTACTAGCAATTCAATTTCTCGTTAGCGTGGCTCTACCATGACTACCTGCACACGGCTTTACCGTGTTCTTTCTGACGTGAAGCACGGAGCAGTGTGATAACAACCTTATTACAGGAACTTTCATATCAGCGGAGAAAGGAATTACAGCTTTGATTGTCAAAGGCCAATTGTCTCAATTGCCACTCGGATGGGAGTGTCTGTAAATAACAATAAAAGCCTTTTATATTTTGAGTTAAATGTTCTCAATTTAATACGAAATTCGTGTTCGAGCATCCCTGTCAAACATATTTTGATGTTAGGTATCCATTTTATTAAATAATGCAAAGTTAATATTTAAGGTTGAGAATTATATCAATACTCAATACTAAAAATAAATCTATAAGGGTCGGTCATGGAGTAAGTTACTTTGTTTTCAGAGATATCCTACTTGATAATACTAATAATAATAAATAATAATAATAACGTTTATTGACAGTTTTCTTTTTTTACATTATAATGTGTGTACTATAATAACATAGGTAAGTATATAGCCTATGGTACCAGCTTTTCCAAATACGTCCGATTATTCAACTACCCACCATCGAACTAGGAATGAACCTGTATCTCGAGTGGTGGGGAGCATCATAAAGGATTCAAAGGCGAGACTGGCTTATAAATATCATGTAAAGAAAAATAACAAATGAAAGCACTATACAATGGTCACTATGATTCCCAAACTAGTTTATAATACTGTATTTTGGGAATCAATTACATTACTAGAATGGATAAATTCCATATCAATGTCTTTCTCCCGTCCGTAAATACTCCTCTCTGTACTCATTTATGTATGTATTTCTATGTATAATAATTGTAATTGTGTGTTCGTCATGTTTTTTGTGTGTAAGGTGTGTTGAGTATTTGTAATTGTGTGTGCAAATGTGTGTAAATAGTGTGTATTTGATTAGATTTTGTTATCTGGTAGGTATGTTAATATATATATATATATATAATGTATATATATATACATTTAAATATATCATGTCAGGAGATTCTCAGTTTCTGTGTAATTGAGTGTTTTCAGCCATTTTTGAATCATAATTTTAGTTTTCCGCTGAAACTAAGTTGATGATTTTTAGATTTTTTTCTGGATAAATGTATGTATGTCCATTGTTCGTCCATAACTATTAAATGAATTAACTGAATTTTATGATACTTGGTAGATATATTTAGACGTACAGGACACAGGATAGGCTACTTAATTTTTTCTCCGGTTATGATAAGAGGTGGCTCCAATACAAATGTACGCAGACGGAGTCGCGGGCACAGCTAGTATATACTTATAAAATTACGTCTTTATCCCTCATACGGCAATAGAGCACTAAAGGATCTGTTCCGCTGTATACTATGTTCATATTATTTCATACTAGCGACATGCCCCGGCTTCGCGCGGGTAGATATAGGTATTTATTATCTAGCCTATGTTCATCAGGAATAATGTAGAATTCTAATGGTGAAAGAATTTTTCCAATCGGTCCAATAGTTTCAGAGCCTATTCTATGCAAACAAACAATCAAATCTTTCCTCTTTATAATATTATTATTATTAATTAATGTAGATGCAGATATAATTAAACACTTTCATATTATTATCTCAGCCCTCTTTCGATCGTCTTGTTTTGGGTCACCTACCCTCGGCACCGACTCACACGAAACCTTTATTTTGTTGTTTATTAATAATTCTTGATACTTAGACATTCAAAACAGAGTCTTATTGATACAGTCCTATGAATTGAATAAATTAAACCAATTTTAAGTATAATTTCGATTTATTCCGGCATTGATTGTATCAACACATTTTAATAGAATTGTCATCCTCTTTACACACTCCTTTTTCCTTATTCTTCAAACAATTACTTTCGCTTCCAGTCGTTATCTCGCCTCTCCCCTCCCCTCCCTACACCTGCCCCGAGGGCCCCGCTGTCTACTTTCAACATTTTTGGGGAAAAATTCAAGCATTTACTTTGTACTCTTCAAAGACCGCCGGATCATTGCGGCCGCCATGTTGTATGTTGGCGACGCTGAAAAAACCTGCCACTTTGGTAAACTCGATTATAAATAATATGTATTATCAAACTGATGAACAAAACATTAATAAGACATTAATAAGATTTAAGTAAAGAGTATTTAATTATATAGCCTATGTTCATTAGAGATAATGTAGGATTGAAATGGTGAAAGGATTTTTCACATTGGTCCAGTAGTTTCGGAGCCTATTCAATGCATACATACAAATAAACAAATCTTTCCTCTTTATAACATTTATATAGAATATGTAGAACTAGCTTTCGCCCGCGGCTCCGCCCGCGTCAATGTCGATCCCTCGGGAATAGACCCTTTTCCGGGATAAAAGGTAGCCTATGTCCTTCTCCGTACTCCAGAGAACTTGTATGCAAAATTTCATGATGATCGGTTCAGTAGTTACGGCGTGAAAGCGTAACAACAAGCGTAAACAAACAAATAAACAAACTCACTTTCGCATTTATAATATTAGTAATGGAAGTAAGGATAAGGATAAGGAAGTAAGGATTAGATAGGGTAGAAGAAGATAGGGTTGATGTAAACAAAACGGTTTTACTCGTGTAGTATGAATGAGCTGAAGCGGTCGAAGTTCCCCACTAAAAGTACGTAAGCGAAATTTATTATCTTTTTTAACCGGTCAACTACCGAACGCCCCAATCGGGAAACATAACAATAGATAATCAATTCTGTCTGCGTTTCTCGCGATTGATGAGTTGAATAGCATTTAGCCGCGATCATGTCCTCAAAATAGTGCTATTCTATAATACAAAAATCTCATATTGCAAAATTTCATCAAAATCGACGTTAAGTAATAACAAACATGTTCAGTAAGCATATTTGTGAAATCATTTGCTTTGTTTTGTTAACTTCAAAGGTGCCGCTGGATAATTTAGGATAAACTTTGATGCTGAGAAAATGTTTAATAATTAGCTTCTTTCCGCGACTTCGTTCGCGTAATAGTGTATTAAGCAACCCTGGGCGCGGTTCCCATTGGAATGGGTGACAGCAAGTGGCATAAAAATATCTCAGACGACTCCATTTGGTCCCGGCTGTCATCTTTGATGGCAGTCTATGTATTAAGCTATGTTAGATACCTTTAGGCGGCTTGACACCAGTGTTCGTTACTTATTCACACGAAAACCAAACATAGTGTTAATTTAGTTGTGTCTAATTTATTTATACAGCGTGTAACAGAAAGGGGGTGATCATATGAAGTGGGTCAATACTATACCTTTCATATATTCTTCCTACGAAATTTCAAGTTAAAATTTACACATCCAAAAATGTATGTATAAAAAAAACTTTTATTATTTGTATGTAAACAAATGTGGCACATCACTAGTTGAGGTCAACATCTTTTATCAAAACATCACACACACTAAGTCACTATCGGTGTACACCATAACAGTAACTCCTCACTAGCCGTGTTCTCCTGGTAACATTGCATAAGCTATCGCGGTAGCCGCTTTGTCGGCTATACCACACGCAGACAAAGAGATCGCGGCCCGGGGCGGCTAATGTTTGTTGAAGATTCTGAAACAAACAAATTAGGTCTTATTAACATTACTGATAAGAATCATTTTGCTTTGAAAAACTAATGGCGTGAAAAAAATTCGCATGAAACAAATTCAAGCAAGAGAAATAAGTAGGTACAAAATAGGTAAAAAGGCCAATTTCAATTAACGAAACAAATAAGTATGTACTTCTTTTTTTCTTTGTTCATTACGGCATCACTTAGTACCTACCTACCTACGATTTAAGAGAAATTGAGCAACTTACCATTCAAAGTAAGGGTTTAAAATGTCAACCTTCTTCTTGAATGCACAAGCCAGCTCGCCGGTAAATGGATGCACGGACATTATGAAGCATTTCTGGTGTCACCGTAGCGAATGCTGTTTTGATTCGGGCTTCCATCTCCTCGCTCGTAGGGCACTCCACAGCATACACTTTATTTTTGATGTATCCCCACAAAAAGAAATCAAGCGGTGTGAGATCTGGGGACCGCGGTGGCCATGCGATACGTCCTCCTCGTCCAATCCATTGCGGGAAGCGCTCGTTGAGGTGGCTGCGCACGACTCGTGCGAAGTGAGCTGGAGCACCATCGTGTTGGAAAATTAAATTATTTTGCATCACAAGATCGATGTACCTTTTCACTGGCATCACCGACAGTTCATCATCCAGTTGATTTTGCAAAAAAATTAAATAATTCTCTCCATTTAAACTGGCTGGTAAAAAAAATGGTCCGACGAGAACATCTCCAACTATTCCAGCCCACACATTTATCCGCCACTGGTGCTGGAATGACGATTCAGTAAACACATGTGGGTTGGTATGAGACCAATAATGCTCGTTATGAATATTACTTATTCCGGGTCTTGTGAATGAAGCTTCATCGGTCTATAGCACTTTCGAAGCAAACTCCCATGAGGTCTCGACCTGACGCCGATACCACTGACAAAAAGTCACGCGAGGTGCAAGCAAAGTCGGTAGGTATTAACTCCTGGACGCGGCTGAAGTGATATGAGTGTTGATGGTCCCCATGCAACACTCGCCACACCTGCATGTGGTTAGCCGCCCCCAGCTCCAAGGCAGCACGGCGGGTGCTGCTCCTCGGGTTATCCTCGAAATGTTGCAACACGGCGTCTTCAAACGCTGGATCTTGCAAAGTAGGTCGACCAGTTGGCACTGGAGCGTGAAAAGATCCAGTTGAGTGCAGGCGATGGACCATCCGTTCGAAGCAATTAACTGAAGGCAGACGCCTGGCTTCAGCAGGTGGTCGACCATCGATGAACCGCTGGCGGTATAACTCTCGGGCAGCTCTCAAACTGCCGTCTGCTGCACCGACACAAAGCATCATTTCGTAATATTCGGAATTGCTATACGACATAATAGCGAACTAAGAAACGAAAAAGTCGAAACACAAAACAAATCACGATGTTGTTACGAAGACTGATAGCGAACGACTGATGAATACCGAAAATTTATCATTTGCCTATTCTGGCGTCCTAGTACAGGGTAACTACGCCCATAGTAGGTTATGTGATGAGTATTAAATATTACGATTACTCCTATTAGTAAAAGTCAATGTTCTAGCAGCTTTCGTTTCCTAGACAAGAAAAAACATAGAATGCTCCGGTTCCGGCTGCTAAATTAAGAAACGATTAATAAACCTATTTTAGCACAAACATGTTTTGTCACTTTCTTTTAATGATCAATACTTAGTAAATACTGGAAAGGCTATTTAACATTATTTCCAGTAAAACACATGCAATGCTAAAATTACGTATTTCAAAAAAAATTTGTTCGAATTACATGAAAAAAACAACCTAAGTTTAAGTAATTATTATCAATGTGTGGTCAGGTCAAACAACCCTGGGTGTTTTTACAGCTTGGATTGGGGATTACATTTACATAAACATCTCTTATTCTTAATAATCAATGACAACTATTAAACAATGAAAAGTTCACGTGAAAAACAAATTTTATGGATGTAGGAGTTAATAAATTTAATTGACCATGGGGATCAAAAACTGGGACAGCTACCCTAATTTAAGTATGTTAGACAAAGAATTTAGTCTTGCCTGCCCGTTTTAGCAAATTAGGGTTCTGTTTCGTTTATTTCTGATTTAAAGAAATTAAACCTCTTTCGTATTCATAAATTCCGGGTAGGCTTTCGTAGTTTCACCCTTGATTTTTCTTAATTGGATACCTAAATTAACATAAGATAAGAGTCAAAAATAACATTTAAAATTTTGACTAGATAATTTACGATGGGGCGCGTCGCTTCAGCCAATAGCAGACGGTTAATTTCACGCGAAGCAAAAATTTCGCTTTCTGCGCAGGTACATCGGCGTAACTTATTAAAGTGGTAGTACTGTAATTAGTTCAAATTCAACTCTGCCTTTGTGACTTCGAGAAAAAAAATTTAAGTACTTAGTCAACTATTCTTAAATTATTTATTTCAGAAATAGGATTAAACCATTTAAGATTCTTCATGATACGAATTTAGTTTGTCGTCTTATCTTTTACATGAAATACCAATTACTTTGTAACAGAAAAACAATAAAAAATATGCAGAACCCATATTACAAATTATCATTTTTTTACCAGGAGCAGAGAAAAGTAACGTATTTTTCAGGGTTCGTTTGGAAAGTTTCACTCAAAACCAACTTTATTAGGCCTATTATTCATTTTATTGAAGTTAAGATAAATAAACACGCCTCAAACGTCTTATAATTTCTTTGTGTAAATAAAAGTGTATCATGTTATTATCAAGGTCTTTTTTCTCTAGTAACTTTATTTGTCGAGAACTGTAAGAATCAATCCGATAAATTTCAACTAACTTTGGTCAGTGTTCTTTTATGGATCTTTCATTTCTGACCCGATATCGTACAGATACATCAAATTACCTCTTCTATGGAGAGGTAATACTTCTAAATCACTAGACTTTAGTATAAAGTTGGGATATTAAGAGACACATAGTAAATAAACCTAGTTTCAAAGCCGTGATAATTTTCATTAATTTGTAATGTGACAATAACATTACAAAATAATGAAAATACACAGAAATAAATACTCACTTATGGAAAAAAAATATCGGGAACCCAACATTGAATTTTATGTTTTTAAATATCAGGAGTAAAAACAGGAGGTGGAAAATGGATGCTAGTGTGCGTTGCCGTAGGATATTGACCTCACAGCTGTTTATTGCCAAAATGATGTGCAAGTGTAAATTAATGAATATGTTTAAACAAATTTCAAAAAATACAACTATGTAATTGATTAACTTTCAAGGTTCAACAGGGCACCAGGCTGTTCGTTACCGGTGACTGTTTCCGTGTATTCGATATGATCACCCCCTTTCTGTTACACCCGGTATATATATTAAATATAGACAAACGATTTATAAACGTGGGTAACGTTGTGCCTCCGGTTCTCAACACACTAAAAGGAATATAATTTCATCGGTAAGCAAAATATTATAGAGTATGATTAAAAACTAGATTTTGAAACTGTGTTAAAATAAGCGTAAACATAATAGGTATTGACAAATATATTCATGTGATTGTATTTTAACATGTAGTAATAATACCAATGTACAAAAAACATTAAAATGTATTATGATAGTAGGACGCGGCGGGGGGTGTCGTAATGAAAACACTTATTTGTTGGAGTACTGGTCTCCCAACTTGAACTGATTTATTGTGGTTTCTACAGATGCTTATATACTATGTGTTTACGTAAATAGATACGTCACATGACCTTTACTTAATCTAGTACATATTTTACAAGATAACATCGAACAAAGGGTTTATTGCGATCATCCTGACGAGCCAGTGACGCGTGACGTCACGTGCTACGTCATGCACTATGTAGGAGGATCGAAGTGATCGTAGCTGTGATAGTTGCGTGTCGTCACACACTACACCTTCCCCCTTTTTTTTTGTAGACAAAATTTATGAATCTTTTGCCTATTTACCTTAAGTTTACATAGTACACCTTCCTTCCCTTTATTTTTTAAATACAATATTAACGAATCCCAAAGCAACTTTAGTATTTATAAGTACATATTTTGAATAGAACCAGCTCCTTTTGTTTTTGTTTTGTTAATTTTTTTTTTCTTAAGGTACATAATACAATAATAAGCATACATAAGTTATATCTTATTTCTATCATAATTTTAATACGTAATGATAAAATATCTCTAAAAATAGCAAGTGTATTGGATTACAACGCCTTTAATTATTACTTATAACTATTAAAGAGAAAAAAAAAAACAAATCTTTATACTATTTCTTATCTATTCATGACTATAATATCAGGATGTTACAAATACATTATACATATTAGTCAGATGAATGCTGAGTACGTATAACAAAATTTATACGTCACAGATCTTCCTATTTCAACTTGTTGCAATAAGTAATATGAAGATGCATTTCCAAATTAGGGATAGCTTATTAATTCCTTTACCATTACGTCTCCTGGACTGTGTGTGATATTGTGCGTTTTTTTTTTTTTGTTTATTTCTTATATAGAGTAGTATTATTTTTATGTACAAGGTAATCTTTTTTACTAATTAAAATTTTTACATTTTCGCCTAGATCTTTTATTACTGAGTAGGGTCCTGAATAGATTGGATCTAATTTTTCTCTATTTTGTTTCTTAATTAATATTAAATCTCCTAATTTATAGTTAATTTGATTACATTTTGTATCATATATGATTTTTCTATTTTCCTTAGATAAAAGTAAATTATTCCTAGCATCCTCTTGGGATTTTTGTAATCTATATTTTAATTCTAATGGATATGAGTCGTAATTATATACTGGATCTATATTATGATTAATTATATTGCTAGGTAATCTACAGCTTTTCCCAAACACAAGTTCATACGGTGTATATTTTGTTGAAGTGTGCACCGATGTATTATATGAGAAACACCAATATTGTAACCAATCGCTCTACTTATGAGCTTGGTTGTCTGTTTGTATCCTCAAAAATGCTCCTAACGTTTTATGAGAATTTTCTAGCGAGCCTAGACTTTCATGATGGTAAGCCGTAGATTGTATTTGTTTTATATTTAAGATTTTACAAACATCACGCATAGTTGATGAAATAAATTCGGTACCTCTATCTGTACCTATTTCAAGAGGTATTCCGTATCGTAGTATAAAGTTATCTACGAGAGCGCGTGCTACTGTCTCTGTTTCCTTATTTAGCAGTGGATATGCTTCGACATACTTGGTAAGTTCACACTGTAGTGTTAATATATAGCAATATCCATTTACATCCTTAGTTAAGGGACCTACAAGGTCTAAGAATATTTTATCTAGGGCTGTAGCAGCCGTGCTTGTGATACACATCGGTTGCCGAATATTTTTCGCATATTTCTGTTTCTGGCACTTATCACAAGTTGTCACAAATTCGTATATGTCTTTACTCATGCCAGGCCAATAATAGTGACGTTTAATATTATTCGTCATCCTTCGAATGCCTGCATGGCCACTAGTGGGTAATATGTGAAAATCATTTAATATGACGCGCCTGTCGTCTTTATTATTTATTTTTATGACACCTTTTAATATGCATAAACGGGGTCCGGACCTATTTTTACACATTTTAATATATTGAGTTAACTCTTTTATTTCATTAACCGTGTCATTATTGCGTATTATGCACAATTCCTCTATACATAGTGTCCTGCAAAATGCGTCTAATTCACTCACGAAGAATGCTCGATTACTACGTGCTCGTAAATTAGGGTTGACACACATTGTATTAGTTTCAGGCGAATAAATGAATATTTTATTTTCACTTGTTTCATAATTATTTGTTTTTATCATGCATTTATATTGTTTTTCATCATAGTTTAATTCCGGTAAATACTTCGGTTTTTTAATTATCTCAATTATTTTTGGATGGCCAGTCCAATCATGTTTTGAGGTTTCTTCTCTTGAGCTAGATGGTTTTTCTTGCTCTTTTAGTCGTTTATTTTGAGCTCTTGTCATCACCGACATAATGTGCTGACTCATAGTTTTTAATTCCTCACTCGTAATTTCTATTCGAGACAATGCGTCTGCAGCTACATTATCTCTTCCTTTCAAGTACGTTACAGTGAAGTCATATTCTTCTAAACATAGTCGGAATTTTGTAAAATTTAAATAAATAGACTAATGGTCGGTGATCCGTTATTATCTTGAACTTTCTTCCATAAAGGTAAGGGCGAAAATATTTTACTGCCCAAACGATTAATAGTTCCTTTTCCACAGTATGGTAGTTCTTTTCCGCTTTATTAAGGGTTCGACTTGCATAGGCTACTGGCAAGCCGTTTCCGTTTGATAAGACACATCCTATAGCTATTCCTGAAGCGTCAGTATGAATGATGAATTCATTTTCTTTAGAAAAATTCGGATATTGTAGTACAGGTGGAGTGCTCATAGAGTGCCTAAGTTTTTCAAACGAAGTAGAACATTCCTTTCCCCATTCGTATATTACATTCTTTTTTAATGAACTATTTAGTGGCTGTGCTATTTCAGAAAAATTTGGTATAAATTTTCTATAATAATTAGCAAAAGCTACAAACCTTCTGACCAGTGTTTTTTGGCACTGGGTAATTTTTTATTGCTATTATTTTTTTTGGATCTGGTTTAATACCTTCAGGTGTTACAACATGTCCTAAATATAAAAGCTCTTTTTGGAGAAAGTTGCACTTTAATGGATTTAATTTAAGGTTTACCTTACGGAGTCGTAAAAAAATATCTATTAAATTTTTATTATGGCTCTCTAAATTACGTCCGAACACGATGACGTCATCCAAATACACGAGGCATTTAATATAGTTTAAACCCGACATTGCTATAGTCATTGCTCTACTAAATGAATTAGGGCTAGTTTTTAACCCCATTGGCAATCGTTTCATTTGATAATGTTTGTCCGCTATGAATGCAGTATATTTTCGGCTCTTAGCATCGAGTTTAATTTGGTAGTACGATTGATTCAAATCTAAGGTACTAAAGTACATAGCACCTGATAGAGAGTCTAGTATTTCAGTAATATTAGGATGCGGGAATTTATCATCTTTTATTTGTTCATTTACCTTTCTATAATCTATTACTAGTCTCCATTTCTTATTCCCGTCTGCGTCTTCCTTTTTGGGTACCAGTAGTATAGGACTTGACCACTCCGATGTGGATTCTTCAATGATATCATCGTCCAACATTTGTTTTATTTGTTTATTTATTTCTTGTTTTTGAGACTGTGGTAACCGATAAGGCTTACTGTAGACCGGTGACGCGTTTTCTTTTAAGTGTATAGCTTGTTCATAAATATTAGTTGTATTTAGTAAATCACCCGGTAAGTGAAAGATATCTGCAAATTTTGCACATATATTAGAAATGGAATTTCCCTCTTCTTTATTTAAGTTTTGTAATTTTAATAATAAAAATAATAATTTGACTCTTTCCGCATTATTAGTACATTTATCAAACGAGAAACAATTAAATTCTGACAAACTTTTAATTTCAGGCGTGAAACATTTTAAAATTACCTCTTCATTCCGTGTATTTAATATTCTTACTATAATTTTTCCATTAATACTTTTAGTAATTGTATTTGCTACAAAAATTCCTTCGCCAATTTCATTTGAATAAATAACACAATCTCCTGATAAAGGAGTTGACAGCCCTATGAATGATTCACAGCGCGGCGGTAACTTGATACATGCCGTATGATTGTTTTCGCTATCATTTGCACTCACATATAATTGTAATGGTACTTGAATCTTATTGTTATTTAAGGTCAATGTCATTGTTCCACTTTCAAAGTTTAAAATACATTTATATTTTGTTAAAAAGTCTTGTCCTATAATCCCATCTATATTTAAAGGTAATGTATTAAATACATGAAACTTATTGGTAAAATACGTGTTGTGTTTACTATACAATCGTAAGTTTACGTACCCTTGTGACGTCATTTTACCTCCTACTCCGTTGATGTGTGTAACCTTCGGTATGACGAACTCGTTCATAGATGATGCAACGTCACTCTTGATTACACTTAGCGACGCACCTGAATCGACCAACCACATATATTGTTTTCCGTTTACGGTAAATTTCACAGAGTTCATATTGCCATACGTCATGACATAATTAGTATTCACGAAAAAATTCGGGGTTGAAGTAATCTGCTGGATCTTCTTTTTCGCCTTCATTCTCCTGTATCATGTGTATATGCTGTTTTTGTCCACGTGATGGATAGCTTGAAGATCGTTGATTCGATCGGAAGCTTGGTTTTCCTCTTGAGTTATTCCCACGAGGCCATATATTTGTCCTTGCGTTATTAGCTTGCCCATAGTTCCTTGGCTCTCCTCTGAAGGGTTTTATGACATTTGAACCTCGGCCGTGTATGTTGCTATTGCGTGTGTAATAATCGCGTGCGTAAGCTCCACGTGCGTAGGCTCCGCGTGCGTAGGCTCCTTTTCGCACGTATCTTTGCGCATTGAAAACTTGTTCTGATGTTGACGTTTTTGGAGTCATAGTAGTATTTTCGTCCTTCGCACTTTGTATTGCTTCCCTTAACGAAGTGTATCCACGCGACGATATTATGGTACTCAACTTATCATTTCGTAGACCATCTGCGAACTTGCTGATTGCTTGTTTTTCATTTAAGGGTTTGAGAACTTTATATGTTTCCTGGTTCCCGTTTGCTTGCGATAGCGTAAGGTTAACAAAGAGGTCCTCTAGTTCTTGACCAAATTGCTCAATTGACCTACTTCCTTGTCTTGTATTTTGCAATTGTTTTTGTAATGCTACATCGGACTTTTTAATCAGTAGTAATTTTTTCATTTCTTCTACCATTTGTTTAATACCAGTGTATTCTTGAGACAATCTTAATTTACTACTGTGATCTAATCTCGTTTTTAGTACGAAATTAATCAAGTGGGTTACGTCAGTTTCCTTAATCATTGTTGCATATAATTCGATCGAGTCAATGAGCTTTTCCGTAGTTTTTTCGGAACCATCTAAAGCTGGTAACAGTGAGACGGCTGTTTTAAGGTCAAAGTTTTGTTTTGAATTCATGATGATTTCTTCTTTCTCGTATTCAATTATTTTTGCATAAACTATTTCTATATTTGTTATATAGGACTGTATTGTTTGAAAGTCCTTTACTGATATTGTTGCCTCTTGTACTTTGTTCGTATAAAGTTCTACATATGACTCATATGATTTATATATTTCTTTTGCTTTTTTAATTTTTTTTAAGTCCGTTTTCTTGTTTTCTTCTAATCGGACCAAGTTTTCGAAGACTTTCTTGCAACTTTAGCAATTCTTCGTATATTTGTATAATTTCTGTCATTAGTTATATAATTACATCAGGACAACAAAAAAAAAAATGTAATTATATGTAATTATTTGTTCATAGTTAAATTACACTTGTCGGCGTGTATTTATAGATGTAGCATGGCGTTCAATCTTTTTGGACAGACATTTGTGGACTCTTTTCCATATAAGGTATATGAATATTACGGTTATCATTGCAACTATGGCTATAGTGACCAGCGAGATATTATATAAAGATGTTGAAGAAGTCACCTGAGCAGCACTTGCGCTGTTGCCTGCACCGTTCTGACTGATGACGATGTCTTCTTTTTGGGACTGGACCTTCGCTGAGTTGCTTCCCATTTCTTCTTGATGATGTCGAATTTTAATAACGAAGACCACGGTACAACACTGTTTCTCGGGAAACAGGGGCTGACAGGGTCGCCATATGATAGTAGGACGCGGCGGGGGGTGTCGTAATGAAAACACTTATTTGTTGGAGTACTGGTCTCCCAACTTGAACTGATTTATTGTGGTTTCTACATATGCTTATATACTATGTGTTTACGTAAATAGATACGTCACATGACCTTTACTTAATCTAGTACATATTTTACAAGATAACATCGAACAAAGGGTTTATTGCGATCATCCTGACGAGCCAGTGACTCGTGACGTCACGTGCTACGTCATGCACTATGTAGGAGGATCAAAGTGATCGTAGCTGTGATAGTTGCGTGTCGTCACACACTACAGTATGTTACAATTAGGCTTTGAAATTCTGAGTCATAAATCACATTTGCTTTATAAACTTGCTTGAAATTGCTAATATGGCATACATTTATTATATTTAACTAGTCTCTATTTCAACCACCTCTATCGTGTAAAGCCAAAACACTGTACTTTCAAAATACTCATTTTGAGATAACGGCGTTTAAAGATATTTTGTTTGTTTTATAATTTTTGGGACTCCTAATGTGACTTTGTTCTTGATACTTATAAGAAACACAAGATATTATCAATATCTTACTAGCCATATATATTTTGGTATAATCGACAAGTCAGTATATTAAAAATATAACAAAACTTGTTTTACTTTGTTAATACCAATTGAATTTAAGTCCTAGTATAAAACCAAAACAATGTATTGAATGATACATTATTTTGGCTTTATAAGATTGCACGTATATTTAAAATCAATTACGTATTTACACTGTATCTATATGTATAACTGTATGAATTGATTTTCTAGTTTATCTTTACATCATATTTTTAGGTTAGTTTTTGATGAAATAAAAGAGTATTTCAATTTTTTATATTTATTCTATATAAAATGTACTTGGAACATAAAATCAAAAAGACAAGCAGCAGACATATTAACATTAACAGAATTAGAAATAAGGAAAATAAAGAAACCAAGTAAAATATGCATGTTTCTCAAACATCCGAATCAATATTTGTAGACAGGTCTACGACATCAGATACGACAAGATTCTCATAAAATATACGACGTGAATGTGGCATACTTTTACAAAGTTCAATCAATTCTTTTTTTTTTAATTCATTGATTCCTCTTGGCTGCGTTTCTTTCTGGATATTATCAAATAAATCATTAACATCTCCTGCTTTTAACCTTGTGCGAAGTTCAGTCTCGATTTTCTTCTTTAAAAAATGTATCTCTTTAAATTCTTCATTATAGCCATTTTTAGCAAATATTGATAATTGACCTCTCCTGAATTCTATTATTTTTAAATTTTGTAGATTCCAGCCTTTAGGAAATTGAATTTTTGCATCATTCTCAATCAAAAACATACCGCTATGGTCGACCACGTCTACTTCTAAATTCTTACGAGCGGTTTTTATTTTATCAATAAAATCGTCAAAATCATACACTTCTCCAGAAGCAGATAGTTTTCTAGAGATAGCGGCATGCACTGCATCTGCAGCCATGTAAGTATGACCGGGCTCAAAATATTCCAGGACAATTTTTTCTATAGAAGTGCTTTTATCATTTATCAGTCTTATTAGTGTCGAAAGTAATACTTTATTTTTATTTTGGGAATTACAATTGTCCAAAAAAAAAAAAATACATTTTTTGTCTCTGCAATGTTTTCTCAAAACGTGAATGAACGAGGAAGCTATATTGTAAGCTTTTCTACCACTTTCGCCTTCGTGCCAGACTACACATATAGCTTTTTTATTTTTACCCGGAGGTACAAATGACTCGTTAAACAAAACCAGTTTTCTAGAAAAAAAACTATCTTTTATGTCAATTATTGGCATACAGATAGCCTTTTGCATGTCCACCGTAAATAAGACCTCTTTTCCTTCAGATGATTCACAAATCTCTTCAGCTGCCTGAAAATCTCTTCTGGAATTTCGTTTATTTTCGAGATGTTGGCCCAGAGTTTGACAACTAGCACAATTGCATGGTCTCGGCATATCTTTATGTTCTTCTTCATGTTGTCTGCATTTTGTGCAAATGTCTTGCGGTTGTGTTGATGTCGATAAATTGAGTTTTTTAATCATTTCATGAAAATGTGGCCAGCTGCAAATCTTCATATTGTTTTCGGCACAATGTTGTTTAAAATGTTTAAATATATCTGAAAATGTGACACCTACCGGCAAATACTTTCGATTAGGGGCGTGAACTAAGTTGTAATGAGAAGAAACGGGATTATAACTTAGTATGAAACTTTCCATATCCTTTTGATATTGGTCGGAAAATGCAGTGGAAGGCTTTCGACGACCTCTTGAGTCAGGGGCAGCGCTAATATCAGGGTGTTTATTTCCATTAAGGTAATTACTTTTCAAGACTGACTGCACTGCTTCGTCATTATTATATCCTAAGGTATGCAAAAAGAAAATTTTACATACTGGGATCTTATTTAATGACCATATTATTGTATTATGTCTGCGCGACTCACGTTTTGTCCGTGCAGTTGGTACTCTTTCTACTTGTCGAGATATGAAATCACGTCGTCGTTGTCTATCCATACCCCAAAACTGTGTCCATATTTCTTCTCTTTCAGGCTGCGTTATTTTTCCGGAGCAATCTTTAGCACACTGACATGGTCCTAACATAGGATGTTTTTCCCGTTGATTTTGAGTCATGCTGGTGGGGTCTCTTGCTCTCTTTTTTTTCTTTGGCGGCTCTTCTTTTGATGTGTCCGACACGGATGATTGTGATGTATTCAGCATGGCAGACGTTGAAGACATATCGACGGGATTTTCCATTTGGAGTGGTGCACGAATTATTTCCGTCGACATGGAACTCGTTGGAACGATGTCAGAATGAATTACTTCTGTGGTTTCCGCTGAAGTGAATACTTTGGCTGAAACTATATTATTTTCAGGTACGGGCGGGATAGGTGCGGGCACGATCACTTTAGAGCTAATAACATGGATCCTCTTTTCATGTAACGTTTGCAGGCTTTCATCGATAGGCAGAGTCAGATTTTGGCAATTTAGGTCCGGTTTTGGTGAATGAATCATAGCTGCAACTTTTGTTATTTCCTGAGTACTAACACTTTGAACTACCGTGGTTTCAACTTCTGAGATTTCGCCTTGCAACTTCATAAATTGTTGTTTTTCTTGATAAGGCAGCAACACCGTGTATTCCTTTTTCTCTTCGCGTGCCTCTAAGATACATTCCTCAAGTAAAGATTCACTCAAAGGGACCATAGGTACAGGGCTAATATCACGTAAATCAAAATCACATACATCTTCAATGTCTTCTTCAGAATTTAACTGATTCAACTCAGAAGCAATCGTCACATGGTTAGAATCATTATAATATTGTTTATTAGTTTGTGATAACTTGACTAATAGTTTATTCCGTTGATTACTCATTTTCGCGCATAAAAACAATCAATCACAACAAATGTAAACAATGCACTGGCGACGTACCCACTTTAGTTTGATACGCGACCCAACTCCCGCACACTCCGTGCGATGACCAATAGCAACACGAATATGCTAAGTGCGAGCGAGATAGCAATAGGACGAGAGATACGCTTCCATAGTTCTATCTCTACTGAACGCAAATATGGCAAAACACTGTATCCGTAGGGCGCGAGTAATCTTGTAAACTAAAAACACTCTAAGAGTGGATACAGTGATATGGCATAACAAATCCTATTAATAAGAAGATACAGGTGTAAATCGTACTTCAAAAACTAAGCAAAAAACGTAATTTCTCCGAATGTCAATGAATTAGGTAATGTATAAGGATGTCAGAAAACAAATAAGCTTTATAGCGACAAAACACTGTATGTGACTTTACAGTGTTTTGGTTTTACACGATAGACCTGTACCTTGCGAGAATACTCGTAATTCACTAGATTATTTCTCGGCGAGGCGCCCTAAGCGGCAAGTCAAACAGTTTGTCTAGCTCAGCGTTCTGACCTACAAGTTCAGGCTTCAGTTACAGACACTTGAAGTAGTTGTGTGCAGAGATACCTAATTAGCTTTACAATATCTCTGCTTGAAGTTTAACATTACCCAGAAAACATTACCTAAGGTCAATTATTGAAATGAATACAGAACACGTTTCTAAATGAAAAATAAAAACAAGGCCGTGCTAAACAATATATAGCATAAGTCACCTTGGAGAGAGAGATTTCTAATAATACGCTCCGTTTAAATCCTTCCGTTGAAGCATTCAGAAGTTCTCGTGGAATAAAGAATCTTACATACGTACATTACCTACATGCATACATGAACTTTGTAAAATAAAAAATTACGGCGTTTTTTTGGCAGTCGTGTAAAAATATACAATAAGGCAAACATAGAAATAAGAAAGTTTAGGAGTATTTAATCCTCTGTGGTGTGGTGACAAATTATTCTATGTCAGTGTAAAAATAATACAAATAGAACAACGCACTGGAGTGCTATTTTGTCAGACGTACGTATTCCTATATGGAAAAACTGCTATATTGTTATAGGTGTTGTTATAGGTGCAACAATAACAACTCAGGGGTGACCGCTCACCCAGAGCTGCATGTGACACACGACACATGACATTGTGCATATTACAAGTTACATAAAATTAAAATTAAATGCAGCTCATGAAAATCGCAATATCTTGGGAACGGTCGGACTGAATTTGATATCAAAAAATTAAAAATAATCAAAAAATCTTTATTTCTTTAACATAAAGTTATGTACAAAACAGATGGCGAATTGGAGTCCCCTTTTAAGCAAAGGCAACTCATAACATGTTATCGCCGGAAAACATGCTTTCGAAAAAAAAAACGCAAAAAAATTACAGCGCTGTGGCGCAGTGGTTAACACGCCAGTCTGCGACACGAGGGTGCCCGGGTTCGATCCTCGGTTAGGTCAAGATGGAAAATGATCTTTTTCAGATTGGCCTGAGTCTTGGATGTTTATCTATGTATGTATTTGTTATATAATATAGTATCGTTGAGTAAGTATCCCATAACACAAGTCTCGAACTTTGGGGCTAGCTCAATCTGTGTGATTTGTCCGTATATATTTATTATTTATTAAATCGGTTAACCCGTTTCAGTGCTACACACAGATACATTAACAGACACACATACCTAGCGATCCGACATATAACACCCCTCTTTTAGAGTGGGGGGTGAAGCGAAATCCAGAGAGAGCCTCGAGATTTCCGATGCTTTTTGGAGTCGACATTTTTTTTTTATTCAATCCTTTTCCTAGCTTATGCAACCTCGGTGGCTAAGTTTCGATACCCAGCAGGTCTAAGATGGAAAGACTGATGAGTCCCACAATACAAATACACAACTAAGTGCGTGGCGTGTGATTTGTCCCTATGTTTTTATTTACTTAAAGACTCGTTTTGGAATTCAAAAACTCTATTAACTCTTCAGATAACTGGGAGCCCGGGTGCCCAGTGCGTGGTGAGCATTATTAGCGATTACGCATGTTAAGCAACCCGGGCGCGGTCCCCGCTGGTGGTATTAAAATATTTAGAGCTCCTCCATACTTCTGCAGACACGTTAAACCGTTCATAAATCAGAAACCAATTATTCATCATAAAATTTAATTCATATAAATGATGTGTGACCCTGTGTTAAGTTGTTTAAAAGTGGATTTATTTAAAGATAAATAAAAATTACTGCATATTAGTCAGTCGGGAAATATTTAAATGACAAAATATAAGAATATGTCAACTTTTATATGTAACTTTTTTTATAATTTCTTTGACTAATTATTTAATATGTATTATGACATTGAAGTATGTTTTGACATTTTTTGATTTATATGATCTTTAAATTTTTGTAGTATTATGTTTGTTGTATTGTACAAACATAATAATACAAAATTGTTATTGGTATTGTTTTTTTAAAATAACTTGACAAATTAAAAAAATATGTTTACTCAATAATGAGCCTTCGCAACGCTCTGCCTGGGTCTATGTACTTACTAACACAATATTTACCACCACCTATTGTTATCATGTACATGTAAACGAGAAATAAAGATAAAAACTCGTGTTGCCGGTGCTCCAGAAACCGTTGATTCCGACAGCCATTATTGACGGCAGTCATGACTGCCATGTTATATGCCTTTCGGCAGCTTGAAACATCTGACTCCAGTGTTGGCCACTTACACACACGAAAAACAACAATCATCAGATAACACAATAAAGCTGAAACAAATAAGAAAACACACGAGGGACATAAATTAAATGATTTATATTCAATTTACGTCAAAATATATTTATAGGCCTCCATGTGATCGCGGTGGCCGCTCGCATTATGACATTTCGGAGTGGACGCGAATATAGGCACCCCCTGCTCGTCGTATCCCCTTCTGTTGACCTACTGCCCGCAATGTTTCCGGACACAACAGGTTTTAATAACCTTGGCTTCTTGCGTAATGTGGAATAAAATCCTGTCAGAAACCGAACATTAACAAGAATTTTATTATGAAGCCTTATTCGAAAGACATTGTTTTTTTATTTAACAATACAGGAACAAAATGCTGGGGAGTTCTTGTCTGTCGTTTGCCCGAGGCAGTCGCTCCCAGAGCGGTCCTCTCCGGCGCCTTTTGTTTTAGTCATAAAACCATTTGGTGCCCTGTCCGCGCACAGGTAGTAGTTCCGTTCATCGCGTAGCAGTTTAAGTTTTTTGAGTTTGTAGTTTCGTACCAACTTGTGCTATAGTGATAGAAAAGTGCCCGTTGATCAATTTAGATAACGCGAACTATGTATAATGTAACTTATGTGTTATTCCTGTATTCTTGTAAATGATCACGCGAACGAGCCTTCAGAAGCTGTAAACCTGGTGAGATCAATCCAAATTATCTACTTGTGCAATGTTGTATATAAATCAATTTTGCGGTAACACCAACTTCACTGCATGACTTAATATCATCATATTCCCTTGTCTAATACCTAATCTACTCTAAACTACCACTTTTATCTAATCTATTCTTTTCCCTTCCCTTTTTCGCAAGGATCACTATTTAAATTTGCAAAATATGAGAAAATCATTGTAAATTTTATATTTGACCATTGACTATTAAAATAATGAATGCAATCTCAAGTTAAATTAAAAAAAAAAAACTCGATTTAAGTTACATATTTTATAAATGAACTAATACTTCAAGAAAATACCAAGTACGAGTAGGTACTAAAATCAAATGTTTTGAATCAAGTAATCAAAGACCGTTTTATTCCAGTCAATGTCTAAATGGTAAAATCATTGAACATTCAGGCTATACATTAACCACGAAATATAATAAAAGATAAAAACACAAAATATAATAAAATATAAAATCAGAGCACTGATTTCGTGTTATATTGCCCCAAAATATTCTATCCTTTTAATAAAGATGTAAGAAAATCTGTTTCGGTAGACACCGCGTATAAGTAGACCGCCATAACGGAAATAATTGACTAGTTTGGGATTGAGTTGGAGAAAACATCAAAATTACAGCAGGACCAGCACCAGAAAACTGATTTTGCCAGCAGTATTTTAGGTGAATAAGGTTGTTAGGTTCTTTATTCAAAGGATTAGGATCCAAACTATCTATTACTCAGTCATTATCTGATACTCATACTCAGATACCCAACTAAACTGCAAAGAAAACTGGGTATTTACCTTAAATATAATACACCTACCCTAACTCTTACTTATTAATATGAAATGAAAATTTAAATCTCACTACCATATGCATAAAATTTGCGTCAAATTTACTCAATATAGGTATTATTAAAGTAAGTAGAGTAGAAGTATATCCTGATATTAAAGACAGGAAATAAAGAAAAACATCATAGATAAACATATCGTAAATCCGACTATAAAACAATCCCAGACTAAACCATTTCACAACCGATGAACTGACACTGGCTTCCAATGCTACGTTATAATATAGATACAATATAAATACGTGATACCTACATGCTCAAATATCGCAGTAACCCAAAATAAGACTTTCCTATCTGTATTAAATAGCTATAATATAATAACAAACGAGCCATCAAATGTAGCAGAACCACGACGGGATACATAGTTTAAGTAACTTTCAATACAATATATCAGTACGAAAAAACGACATATTACATGAACTAAAAAACCTTTCAGGAAAGGGTACAGGTCATTTAATAAGTTGTTCTAGCTACGTGTCCAAATAAATTACTGAATTACGTATATAGAGCTATAACATAGAAGGAAAGCTTATTATATTAAAAATATCTGACGCAACACCCATCTAGGTCCCAATTGCTTTGTAATAACCTCTAAAACATTCCTCAATAGCCCAGATAGCAGCTTCAATCTTACTGAACTAGATTCATAGCTTACAGTTTGGATCAATAAGTAAAAAAAGAAATACAGACGGATAGTAACTGTTTTATAATAAAAATCTGTGAACAAACTTTCAATAGAGAAACATATCTGCGCCTATTTAGGCAGTTTAGTTCTACAGGACAATAATAAAAAAAAAAATACCAAGATAAAAAAAACCGTCTTCCATTTAAGTAATATAAACATAAAGGCCGCTCTAAAGTTACTGAACAATACTTCGCACATGCCTGGACATTTGGTTGGATGCACATCCGGACGTTTCCCCAAAATAAGTAATTGTCTCTCACGCTTTCACAAGGAAACTAAACAAAAGATAAGCCAAAGCACCAAAAAAGTCTTTGTGCAATATGGGCACAGCAGAGGTCATTGTAAAAAAATGGACGGAGATGGTAACTGTCTATTTAGGGCCATTGCTGACCAAATAAATGAGGTATACATGTTAACACTAGATCATAAAATGACACGACAGGACTTAGCATCTTACGTCAAGAACAACAAATTCACACCACGTATTAACCTGGCCTTACAAAATACCGCTACGGAAGTCGCGCATGGCTCAGACTTTTTCAACTTAACAGTTGACGAAAAAATCGATAGGTATATAAAAAAAAACTATTTCAATTTGGATTTTGGGGAGGAGAGGACGCAATTATAGCGGCCGCTGAGTACTACTTAGTCAATGTCAACATAACATAATACGGACCAATGACCGTATAAATGAAAAAAATGAAAGTATAAATACCATTCAGAGATCCCATCACCTACCGCCCGCCAGATAGCCCGGTAGAAAACATCCATCCATACTTCGAGAACAGCCACTACGTTAGCATAGTTCAACGTGCAATACCAGATGAGTCTAGAGAAACACGCGACAACATATATGATAGTGAAACACATTCAGAAGACGGCGCTCAATAAGCGGAAATCTCTTCAAGCACTTTCACGAACATACAACCCAGCTACATGTGTCCCAAAAGATTACGTTCCACACTCCCCTCATCTAGATTACTTACGCCCAGGCCTTGCAAATCACTCTCAATAGTGACGTAGAATGAACTAGGGTGTGCTCGGCAACGTGATAAAATTAATATTGACAAGGTTCTATCAGATCGCAACATAACCATAGCGGGTCTTCAAGAAACGCATCTAACCACGGGAGAATTTAAATCAAAACACTACAATTGGGTCTTAGGTGGCAGAAAAAAAAAGAGCACAAGAATATCGAGGCATAGCAATTTTAATAAACAATAAAATCGAATACGACGTCACTCAGACTCATCGCGAAAGCCAAAACGTACTTGCAGTACACCTGCATTTGAAATCAGTCAATGCTAACAAACCAATAAATATTTTCATAATTACATGCCACGTTCCAGCTGAATCAACATCCCGCTTCTTGCAAATAGGAATCGCCATGAGTAAAGCCCCAAAAAATGCAAAAAAAGTAATAATAGGGGACTTTAACGCCCATATAGGTAAGTACGTGATGATGTAAGAAAAATGAAAACTAGAAACATAAAAATTGAAAATCTAGTTGGAAAAAAAATCTGTACCATACCAATACAAATGGGAATTTTTTTCTAAATCTAATACAGCAACACCGATTAAAAGTAAGCAGCTCATGGGGCAGACCCACATGCAAGACCACCTGGTTATGAGGAAATCAAGTATCTCAGGTGACTATATCCTTACAAGAACACAAACAAACCTTTTTTCCACAGCATCATAGGCGAACGCAACTTGATAGTCAACACCTACCACAAACTGGTATGGGGCAATGTAAGAATATCTTCCTTTGCTCAACTACAAAAGCCATCCAAACGAACAAACCCGTCAAAATAAAAGACTAGCATATAACCATAAAAACCACAACTACGAACTTCTGCAAAGGAAAGAACACGTAACGAACTTCCTAAATGCTATCAGAAAAAAAAAAACCATTACGTTAAACGTGAACGGAATCCAATTAGCGAACCCAGCGACAATTTCTCATTGGAATGGGATACCCTAAATAGTATTCTGAAAGAAGCCGCACACGATGTACTACAAAAACCTATTTCCAACACAAAAGAAAGCAGAATTGCACTCGCTAACCATCAAAAGGCCATTTTTCAAAAATCTAAAAGTCCTCAGGACACTACTCTAGGGCTAAAAGTAAAGGAAGCACGGCGCAATCTGAAAAGAATTTTGGATGAAGAAGAGGCGCGCGTTGCCAAGTTTTTTTTAAGGGCCTTAGTAAAACGCACAAATCACTACGTGTGAGAATAACCTATAGGTTCCTGCGACTTTACTAAAGTAAGTCTACTCGAGCGCAGACTAAGCATTACATAACCATGTCCAATTGGATTACCGATTTAAAAAAGTCAAGGCAAACATATTTCTATGTTTGAGGAAACGGAGGAAGTAGCTCCCGGAATGGAGCCACCAACAACTGACGATATTGAAAAAAACCGACCATATCGTGCCGGAGTTATACAAGGCGGCTCCAACGGAATATGTAGCAGAACTCACAAAAACAATGGCGACGATATGGGTAAACAATGAAATCCCTAGTGAATGGCGCCTCACTAAACAGGTACCAATAAGAAAACAACCATATCCAAAACATATAAATCACTTTAGGAAAATATCTATATGCAACGTAGGATACCGAATCTACGCGAATTTCTTACTAGAAAAGCACAATGCTGCCACCAGCACCCCCGGTAACTAACAAAGAGCATTCTTGAACAATAGCTCCACAGACGATCATATTTTTACGGTCCGGCAGGTACTGGATACAAAATGGAGAGAGAGAACAGCCATGTTTGTCGTGGCCCTTGACCTCGAGAAAGCCTTTGACAACGTAAATTTAGAATCACTAAAAGATATATAAGTAAACAGAGTAGGTGTATCTCTTACAGATAGAATAATAAAAGCGTGTATGAACGAGGAAACCTTTGTTTCATGGTGTGGACAAAACTCAGAGGTAATAAGCAAAGGCAAGGGTGCCAAACAGGGCTGTCCCCTATCCCCAAGACTTTTTACTATAATCATTAACGAGGTACTAAAGACCCTCGAGGAAGAAGACGAAGCTGTAAGACTTGATCAAGACCTAGAATCAAAATTACCTATAATATTATCCTTTGCAGATGATCTTATATTGATTGGTGAAGAAGTAGACGTTCTTAATCGCATAATCGGCAAAATGAATACGTTATTAAACTCAGTCGGCCTCGTTATAAACCAAACTAAAACAAAACTTGTTGTGCGCAATCTTTTTGGTCCCCCAACCGCATAGCAACCGTGCAGAGTACTTGGGGGAGTCATAATCCAGCCGGTAGAGGAGATAAAATATTTAGTAACTTATATAACAGCTGCCCACAATCAAAGGGCTACCATTAAAACAAGATGTGTCAAAGCAATAAAAAATTCCAAAGTCCTATTACCATTCATACAAGATAATAAAATAGATTGGAGCATCGTAGTATTAATATAAAAAATGGTCATAAGACCATGCATGATTTATGGTCTAAACGTGACCGCTTTAACGAAAGCTAACCGATCGAGACTGAGAAAATACAAACGGCAAATACTACGGGGAATGTTGGATGCGGGGAAACATTACCCAAATCGAAAAATCAAGGCTAATCCATAAGAAAATCCATAACAAAAATAATAAAAATACAAAGAATCTCTTATTATGGTCACATATTACGACGTCCTACTTCAGGCAGCTTATCAACACCAGGAAAATAAGCGCAAAATAGGGCGTCCTATTTACACATGGGAAGACTCCCTAGATCATGAAATCACGAATTATATGAGTAAAAGTAAGGAAGAATGGGGCAATTTAGCGGAAAACACAGAGCTCTAATCAAAAAAGAAGCAGAAAAGATATTCGAAGTGGAAGAAACAGACACAAAAACTGACTTAGATTTGGAGCATTCGATATCAAATCAAACACACAGCCAGCTCTCACCAGTCATTCGCAGACGCAGTGGGCGCAAAACACCCAGATCAAAGTCCATAACATCACATCGATCACGCAGGCAAAAGCAAACATGGAAACAACAACCTACCCAACGAGAGAAGAAACAACTTTTACGAGAACCGACGAGCAAAACGTAATAAAGTATGAGGTTGGAGACGACAAATAGAACGACGAAGTCAAAACAACAACAAAGCAGTCCTATTTTCCTCCCTTTTATATATTACACACCAAGTATAGTATCTATCTTCCCCATACTGATTTGATGCAAGTATTCGGTCGGTTCACATTTCCTCTTCACTCCTCATCCAGACTGCACAGCCCTACACTCCCAATCCTATCTACGTGCCCAACCGGTTTCTCGAGCCTGGATTCGTGATCCAACGCGGAGGGAGGTAGCTGTGCAAGAAGTAAACACGTCAACTTGTGTTCACAAGCGCCGGTACACTCTCTCCCTGGTGGACCTCTTTCCTACGCTCTTGCAGTTTAACCACTGGCTGGGCGGGCACAGAACAGAACAGAACAGAACAGAACAATACAGGAACAAAATGCTGGGACTGGTCCATGGGACCTAAAACGCAGTAAGCAGTGTACTGACGGTCGGTTAGCATAAACTTATGACCTTATTTACTGTAGGTCGTAGCCATTCGTAGCGGTTCGTAGTGGCTGTAGAGGGTCGTAGCTTACTCTACAGCCTGCGAGCCACTAAAATCTCGGTATTAGTCGTAGAAGTGCTACAAGTTGTAACGAGTAAACCGTGTGACATGAGGGCTGGCTTTATTTGCATTTTGCGCCGCGTGTAAGTATTGCTATCCAGCGAGGAAACGCAGCCAACGTTCTTGGTACCATGCCGCACTAAAAGACGCTTTTGGGCTATAAGTTAGATTTAAAAAATTTTAGTTTTTTAAGTCTTTATATTTGAATATATTGTTTTATTTGTTGATTAAATCGTATTTAAATACAAAGTACTAACTTTAGACAACATAGAAGCCTTCAGTCGCATAAAGTCCACTACATCAAAATGTCCATCGTACCAAAATGTTTTTAGCATCAAAATGATCACAGTAACGAAACGTAGGTACCCAGTATAATTTCGTCCATTCTTCACGATGTCCACTTAAGGTCCGAATTTCTTGTTAAAAACTCTTTGTTTTACGTTTTTGTTCTATTTGTAATCCTGACACCGTAGCATGGAACGCGCGACAACGTTTATCGACTATCGTCATCTTGTTTTCCGTAATATTCAAGAGCGAGATAGTAGTAGTAGATAGTTAATCGCGCGATAAAAATGGCGGCGCGGGCGCCATGCTACGGGCGCTGAATCCAAAATTAAAACAAAGCCGATTGGGTTAACAGAAAATTTTGTAACATAGAAAAATACTATGATGGAAAAGTATTACCTTCATATATCACTCGGTCTCACTATCGATGACATCGCAGATCTAATATCGTTGTATACGACCGCTGTATGGGCCGTAAACGGTTTATGGCATAATTGGCGATCCGCGGACAACGACTCGTCCGGAGGGGAGGGGGTCGCCTCGACGAGCGACGAGCGTGACGACCATATATCACTCTTATAGAGCTTGATGTTGCGATAAAAATCGCTGAAATTTGCTGCGCTGTTATATGTCCCTATCAAAAGGAGAGAGTTCGATAGCCCAGCCATACGAATTATTAAGGTAACTCAGAACGTGGTAACACCTGATTGCTAAACACTAGTAGTAAACATTTCGAGCTCAAATACCCGCAGAAACCGTTCGTGAAGATGTCTCAATTAGATGTCAATCTTTATTCTGTGTCTTCGGACACAGTCTTAATTCTAAGTCTTTTTAGATGGCTTGAAAAATCTGTTGTCGGAGTATTCTTCTTCTTTTTAGTAAATAGTAGTACAGTTCTTTTGAATTAGTGTAGAGTAGTGCAGTGCAAAATATATAAATAAAAACAAGTATTGTGATAGTGCGGATAAAGACACATGAACAGAGTGCCTTCCCCTTAATAAAGACGGTAAGAAAAGTGCCGATGGACACATTTTATTCAATAATTTATAAAACTAGGTCAATGTAATATTACTCATTAGCCTGAGTTTAGGCTAGATTGTAATTATATTAGAGTATTTAATTATTACTAGCAAACTAGTAATAATTAAATACGCTAATATAATCACAATCTACCTACATAACGTACCTAAGTACATTATGAAAGTAAAAAAAAGGAATTTCTTCTTCTTTTTAGTAAATGGTAGTGAAGTTAATGTAACATATACAATTAAAAGCTTTTGAATTGCCCTAATTTCAATGTATCTTCTTTCATTCGAGGGACATTACTAAATTCAAAACCTAAGCAATTAAGCAAAGTTCATGAATTAATAATCGGGCCGCCCACTGAGACAAACGTTGCGCCCCCTTAAGTAATAACTAACAAACAAGATCATAATTCATCATTTTAATAACTGTGTTGAACTTATTGATCTTTCAATTAATCAAAATACACTATAAATGGGCTCTGAGTCATAAAAAAATATAGAAATACATTGATTTCTGATGAAGCCCTAATTCGGTGCTCCATAAATCAATTTTTTTAAATTAGCTCACGGAACTCTACCTCTTTCATCAATATAATAACTAAGAACTGTCTTCTATGCTGGGAATTCTTCTAGACCAGCATGGAAGACAGTACTCTAGAAAAAAACTAAGAATGTGCCAACTGCTTTTCTTTCCATGCAGATTGTAAAAAACGATCGAGGGAATGGGTGAAAATCTGTGGAATCTTATCAATAGGCGATGCGGCTAGCAACCCATCACTATTTTAATTTCGTTTTCCATCTACACGCACTCGTTGTTGTCTAAACTTAAGGCATTGTTTTCCTCTGTAATATTTTCTAAAACAAACGTTTATATCAAGATCAATCCTTGGAAGTTAGTTGATCCTAAACACACAATAAGGAAGCCGACACACCGTCTGAGCTCCACGATCCTTTCTATGCAAATGTAATGGCTGAATCCATCGCCGTTTCCCGACCGCTCGCGTCTGATTCCGCTGTTTATAACGCTTCGATGTGCTTCTATTTTTTATGTAGGTTTACTAATACCATGAGATTTCAGTATAGAGATAGTATTTTTATCTGTAATATTATCCAAAACAAACATATTTCTTTAAATATGTTTTGAATCCGGGAAAGTCAGATGATCCTAAACACTCAGTACAATAGGAAGGCACACAGCCCGTCGCAACTCCACAATCATTCCTATTATGGTTATGACATTTATCAACTGCCTTCGTCTGGTTCCGTCATTTATAACGCTTCAATTTGCGGATCTGTGTAGAAACACTACTACCACGAGATTTTTTATTGAATTAGCTTTTGTCCATAGCTTCGCCCGCATTTATGCAGATCCCTCGGGAACAGTAGAGTTTTCCGGGATGAAAGGTACCCTATATGAACTATGTCCTACCCCGGGCCTGAAACTACCCTCATATCAAATTTCATAAAAGTCAATGTAATAGTTGAAGCGTGAAGTGATAACAGACTGACGGACAGAGTTGCTTTTGCATTTATAATATACTCGTAGAATGAGTACGGATTATTATTTTCCTTCGTCACATTTTCTAGAAGAAACATATTATCAAGATCCTTCTTAAAGGTCATATAATCCTTAACACACAACATTATAGGCAGCGACCCCAATACCTCCCTCTACAATTTGCATCCCTATTTAGATGGTAATAGCTGAATCCATTGCCGTTTACCGACCATCCCCGTTCGATTCCACCGTTTATAAAGCGTCGATGTGTATTTATTTGTTTAGGAGCTGGAGTTTCGTCGCGGCAAATTAAATAAGCTCTGTTGGTAACAAACGGGTCCCGAGCGCCTTTCAGTAATGGAAACATTCATGAAGAGTAGATTTTGTTTCTGGTTATTTAAACATCCAGCTGATAAAGACTGAGTAGTTACATTTAATAATGGGTTCAAAAAGTCCATTTCTAAAATAATTTTGAATAATTTCATTTATCACCATAAATAGCCTTCTAAATGTAATAAAAACCTTGATTATGAAGTGATCCCATAAACGAAATATTGAACATAGCTGCCTAACAGAGTTCTCACATCACGCGTACAAGATAAGTGAAGTCTGTTGTTTTTTCTTACTGTCTAGTCTCCTACAATGTTAATGCTAAAAAGTCCAGTGTCATACTACGTCCAGTCTCACAATACGTCGAAATAAAAAATTGTGACTTTGTTAACGTTATATTTCAAAGAGTTTCCTTGTCTGTCGTCCTATTTAATCATCATCATCATTTCGAGTAGGTGTCACAGTCAATCGACCATGCACACCCTGGTGTCAGAGTTCTTCGGAACCGCCTCTCGGCCTCTGATGTGGTTCCTTTAACGACTGCCAGATGGCAGCCGGGACCACCGGCTTAACGTGCCTTCCGAAGCACGGAATCATCTTTATTATCAGACAATCAGGTGATTCAAGCCTGCAATGTCCTAACCAAACTGGAAACAACTAAACAAAGTATGCTTCCGGTGGGAATCGAACCCACGACCCCCGGGTCAACAGGCAAACGCCTTAACCACTGGACCACGGAGGCTGTTAAACCCTATAGTCCTATTTAATAAAATTATACTGAGTTATCAAGGTAACTTTTTCACTAATGAGCCATTTTTGAGAGCTCTTTCTATGCACAACAAAAAATATGTGCAGGTACCCATTATTTGTGTTGCGGTATACAACCAGTTTTTTATTTTTATAAGACAGGAAAAGGTGGGCTAGGTTGGCTACTTTTTGGATACCGGAATGTCGCCGAAGTAGAGGTAGACCGAGAAGGAGGTGGAGAGATGATCTCGACAAGTTTATGAATGGATGGGCGGAAGTTGCGATGGATAGAAACGAATGGAAAAACAAAGGTGAGGCCTTTGACCAGCAGTGGGACATAACATCTACAGGCTAGGAAAAAAAAATAGGACGGCAAACGAGCAAGGGGGTCGCCTAAATCTAAATGATCACCGTTGCCCATGGACAACTACTACACCAGGGCCGTGACGTGACAAAAGCGTTGTCGACCTTATAAGCACATAGAATCGTGTTTAGATTGGCTTAGTTAAGGCAAATACGTATTGTATAATGAATAAATCCGAATCCGAAAAAAAATATCTGAAGCTATCGATGTAGCAATATCACACGCGCACTGCGTCTCGTGTCGCGGCGACACCGGAACGTCATCATCCTCACTATGTTGAGTATAATCAGACCAACATGCCACACGGCGAGTTGTCACTGCCACAGATGCCACCGCCCACGAACATTAATGAGTAGTCTAAATGTGCTTAGGTAAATACGCTCAATCGTCAAAATGTACAATATGCCATGGTCTTACGTTCCTGCGACTTGAATATGCCTGCGGCAGAGTACGACAATGCCAATATCCGTAGCTACACACTACTTTTTACGCAACTTCTATAAGGACTTTTGCAGGCGACTTTACTAACTACCCCTTAACATTGGAGCACAACGTAAGAAAGGTATGGTTTTTTTACGATATAGGACGGCAAACGAGCAAACGGGTCACCTGATGGTAAGTGATCACCGCTGCCCATGGTCAATTGAAGCACTAGGGTATGACAGGTGCGAAACATAGACGCGGTAAAGCTCTTTGTTTCGTTCTACTCAGACGTCGATTTTCTGTGAGACTGTGGTACCCCAAACGAGCCGGCCCATTCATGCTACTAGCAATTCAATTTGGTTGCGTGGTATTCGGTAGCGTGGCTCTACCTCGACTTAAATAAAACAACGCTTTAACAAGGACACGACGACGAGGGTCTGCTCTCTTGTAGCATTGTTTCTCTTAAACTTTCTACGCTGTGACGTCACAGTAGCATCGCAGTTAAAAGTCCTTGGAACTAGCGACGTGCAAGCAAAACGTCACAATTTTATAAAGAATGGCTCAACCTGCCACGACCTCTGCACGGTGAATGCATACACTAGATAAAACAATCTATTTTCGTAACGTCTACGATATTGTTTTAGAAGAGCTGTAATAAACAGACGTTCAGCAAATCTTATACAAAACATTTCTATGCATACTCGGAGATTCAATTTCTAATATTTCGAAGTTCGGCGAATGGCAGCTAGGGTAGTGTTTACATTATTACATTATGCTTGTGATTTCAATAAGCTTTTATTAAAATTTTAGATAGAGATAACGACAGAAAGTGGCTGCATTTAGTGTCCGTATCTTCGGTCAACCGGATGCTCGAGGCAATGACTTTGGTCGACGATAAATCTTTAACTTTTGACCATCGGTCAAACGGCGCCCGTTTTGAGCACTAAACCCGTCTCTTGGGTTTTCAAGGCAATCTTTTCATAAATAATGTTTGCGTTTAGTTTATTTTTACTAATCCTTCATCATTAAAGTTTTGCGGTTTCGTTAATTAATTCTGAACCTCAACAATTAGACCAAGTTCGTGAATCAACAATCGGGCCGCTCATTACCGAGACAAACATTGCGTCGCCGGTGTTACCTTAAATATAATGGGCCAAGTAGCCTGAAATAAACGAATTTTATTTATTTATTTATTTTATAATAACTCCAGGACAGTGAAAATTTATCCAAACTAATATTATAAATGCGAAAGTGAGTTTGTCTGTTTGTTTGTTTGTTTGTTTGTTACGCTTTCACGCCGTATTTACTGAACCGATCAGCATGAAATTTTGCATACACGTTCTCTGGAGTACGGAGAAGGACATAGGCTACCTTTTATCCCGGGAAAAAGTACTATTCCTGAGGGATCGACATTGACGCGGGCGGAGCCGCGGGCGAAAGCTAGTAATAAATAAAGACCAAAAAGAGAGGTATGTGTTTCGCATTTTCGATTATTGACAGTCAGTCTGTCTGTGGCATTGCAGCTGCAAAACGGCTGGACGGATTTGCATGAGGTTTTCTGTATTCTAAAATTATAGGATAGGTTTCAAGATAATACTCAGAGCAACTAGTAAGAAATAACAGCTGGAACATCGCTTAGGCTCAAACGAGTATTGTCAAGAAAACTGCATATTCAGTATGCATAGTGTGGTGTATTTACAAATATTAATAAGTTAGACGCAACCAAGAGTGGCATCAGCCTGTTAGCGAGCAATAAACGAGTTGCATGGATTTCGTGATTTATCTTCATAGTTAACCTAAAACACCATACAAAGATATCTTTTCCTCTCCTCTACCCACTTTGTGTGAGGTCGAGACATGTAAGGCTATTCCATTTTTCCATTTCTCGAGCCACCTCTTTCTTAACCTTCTTTTTCCCAATATCCTCTTTCACACACTCCATCTGGTCTTTGTCCTAATTCTATTCTAACTCCCAGTAATCGTTATATGACAACCTTTCTGTTACATGACACCCTTCCCTTTTTGTTATTGGAGCTATTTTCGTGCTACCTCTCACATACACATTTCAAAATCTATCCGTTCTACTTTCTACTCCACTCATCCAGATGAATTTGAGATCAACATACTTATATTACTTACATAAAATTTATTTGTATACGTTGTTGTTTCAATGGAATTGCGTCCACCGTGCATCCGTGTTGCGTCCATCGCAACCACACTCAAGACAGAAATATTATAAAAGATTCGTGCCTAGTTCCGTAAATATACATTATACAGAGAACCATGTGCCTAAATTGCACTTCACGAATATTCTTGTATGGGATTCTGTTACAAAGAAATGTACTAAAATAAATCTTCAATGCTGGTCTTAAGGAAAAAATCGTGGAATGTAGCTCGCCTGATTCTTTTCCCACGCAGATCGTAAAAGCCGATCAATTGGAATGCGCGAAAATCTGAGGAATCATGTACAAGTGATGCTAGCAAATTATCACGTTTTAATTTTAACTTCGTCTTCAATGCCCAGCAATACGCTATTCGAGGCCTTTCGGTCTCATAACGGATACTATGAATACGCTTTTGAAAGCTCAGTCGTCTATTCAAAACAGATCCTTTAGATTTCAGAGCATACGTGTCTTTACAGTTGGTTTTGAATCCTCCAGCAGGTAATCACCATGCAGTGACGGGTTCTGGCGCGGTCGCGGCGTGCGCCATCAGCCATGGAGGACGAGGAGCGGATCTTGCGCGACGCGGCCGCCTGCGAAGACGCCAACAACCGCACGGCGCCGCCGCCCGGCCTGCACTGTCCCGGCGTCTTCGACACGTGGCTCTGCTGGCCTCCGACTGCCGCCAACAGCACGGCCTACGCACATTGTCCGGAGTTTGTGCCCGGCTTCAGCCCTGAATGTGAGTTAGCATTCATTTTGTGCGTTCATTCTTTATTTATCACTTTTCACTTTCCACTCACCACTCTTGACTCTCTAATCATCACTCTCCACTCTTGACTCCCCAATCTTGACTCTTCACTCTTGACTCTCTACTTTTGACTCTCTACTTCCTACTCTTTACTCTCCGATCTTGACTTTCCACTCGTGACTGTCCGCTCTTGACTCTTAACTCTCCACTCTTGGAGTCTTGACTCTACAATCTTGACTCTCCACTACCGACTCTTGTCACTCCACTCTTGATTCTCCACTCTTGATTCTCCACTCTTGATTCTCCACTCTTGATTCTCCACTCTTGATTCTCCACTCTTGATTCTCCACTCTTGATTCTCCACTCTTGATTCTCCACTCTTGATTCTCCACTCTTGATTCTCCACTCTTGATTCTCCACTCTTGATTCTCCACTCTTGATTCTCCACTCTTGATTCTCCACTCTTGACTCTCTACTCTTGACTCTCCATCCTTCATTATCGACTCTCTACTCTTCTTCATTCTCGTTATTATTTTTTCTAAATCCAACTAACCGAGATTATTTGTATTGCAGTATTTGCTCATAAAGAGTGCACAACAGATGGGACCTGGTGGCGGCACCCCGAGACCAACCGGTCTTGGTCCAACTACACCACCTGCGTCAAGCCGGAGGATGTGAGTACGAGTTTCCTTTTTGTATTATTCTGACCTGACGAAGTCAATCAGCAGAAAAGGGATCATCATATCTAATAATTCATAGCAACAGGGCCGGAAAGGGGAGCCAAACCTGACAATACGCGTTAAAGAGAGAAAAAAGCGTAACATAGGGGCAGAGGGTGGCCCTCTTGTTCCTAATCCTGATGATCTACTCGTATGATCCCATGCCTAGAGCTATTACAAAGTTATTGGGTATGTTGCAGGATGTAAGCGACATCATCGCCGTGTACGAGGCGGGCTACAGCGTGTCGCTGGTCGCGCTGCTGCTGTCACTCTGCATCCTCTCCTACTTCAAGTAAGTAAACTCCAAAGTCGTTAGGATATCCTAGATATCTTAACGACTTTGATCATAGAAGAAGATCACCGCTATAGCTGAGCTAACTTTGGTTATTGAAATGGTAGTTGGCAGCACATAGCGCGTAGTAAAACCTCGTGCAATATTCATAAACTTCTGATCGGGTGGAACTGCACGATTTAATTCCCCCTGCACCATTCCATCTTCGGGCGGTGTGGGCAGGGATTCTATCCATATGTGGTCGATATTCCTGCTCATCGCACCTCTATATATTCGCCTCCTCCTTTATTATGCAAACCGCGATGCAATGGAATTCCCTCCCCACGTCACTGTTCCCAGACTCGTGCAGTTTAGGGATTTTTAGGGAAGAGTGAATAGGCATTATTTGAGTTTGCGTGTATCACCCTAGATCGTTGCTTCCCATCAGGCAAGACAGGGGTCACGCACTCAAATTATTCATAAAAAAATGGTGGCAGGGCTTGTGACCAAAGATGCAGGAATGCACTGGTTTTCCGCTTTCAACCTATTACATTGGGATTTCACAAGGCTGGCCTACATCCAGAAGTGGATTCTTGCAACTGAAATGATAATCACAATCTCTCTAAATTTTAATATACATATAAATAAAGTCTATTTGAATACTTTATATATTTTTGGCTGCAGGAGCTTACGCTGCGCGCGTATCACGGTCCACATGAACCTGTTCGCGTCGTTCGCGTTCAACAACGCGCTGTGGCTGGCGTGGTACGCCTTCGTGGTGCGGTCGCCCGACACGCTCACCGCCTCGCCGGCCTGGTGCCGCGCGCTCAACGCCACGCTGCAGTACGCGCTGCTCACCAACTACACGTGGATGCTCTGTGAAGGTGTGTTAAAGACAAGTCGCATTCCACAACGCCTTGTGGTAGTATGGTTCGCATTCGTAGTGCGTGAATCTTCGCTGCTTTACAAGACTGGTGTCGCACGCATGCTTAGCGCTACCACAGCTAACGGCAAAAAAATCATGTCAGTTGTATGGAAGCCCACCTTTAATATTTATTTTATTCCGTTTATAGTATTTGTTGTTATAGCGGCAACAGAAGTACATCATCTGTGTAAATTTCAACTGTCTAAATATCACGGTTCATGAGATACAGCCTTGTGACAGACGGACGGACGGACAGAAAGACAGACGGACAGCGGAGCCATATGAATAGGGTGGGTACGGAACCGTAAAAATAGTATAAATAGTAGTAGGACAACATCAGTTGGAATACCAACTACATACGACATACAAAATAATAATCTTAGGTATTCTGTACTAATACTTCTGAATTCTTTAGCAATTTATGTTACGCGCCGAACATCTCCGATAAGGTGCTAGTAACTAGTGTTACTTCTGCAAGAAATATAGGCTTTTTATTTTATTATATAACTAGTGTTGAAAATCATGATGAAATCTTTCATTAAACGACGACACTACGAGATAATCTGTTAATTTGATGAATGATGATAGTGATAATATGAATACATATATACTAACTTTGAAGTAGGCAGCATATCATGTAAACCGACAAAGTGATTTAGGTGTTTACTACGTGTAAAACGGACGGTACGGCATCTACCCCGTACCTACTACTAGGTAATCCTAACTAATATTATAAATGCGAAAGTGAGTTTGTTTGTTTATTTGTTTGTTACGCTTTCACGCCGTAACTACTGAAGCGACCATCATGAAATTTTGCATACATGTTCTCTGGAGTACGGAAAAGAATATAGGCTACCTTTTATCCCGGGAGAAAGTACTATTCCCGAGGGATCGACATTGACGCGGGCGAAGCCGCGGGCAAAATCTAGGCAATGAGAAGAAGATTTTATCATGATTCTGTTTTTCATTATTGCCACGGCCATATACACAACAATAAGTCCCACCAGCGGGCATGATTATTGTTTAAAACGCGTAGTACTCAAATCACTCTTTCTTTACTTATTTGCGTGCTGCAAAACGTGCGCGAGACGTAAACACAACAAACGCTTCTAGCCCTCGACTCGACCACCCCGTGCTGGCTCGTTCACCGCCCCGCGCGGCTCTCGATGCCCCCGCGCACTTCCAGACACCCACACATTACCGCAAGCGCACACATGCTTAAGTGTCGTTTATTTTCGTGTAGTGTATATATTCTTTGGCGCTACCCTGCACCAACTACACATGGATCCTCTGTGAAGGTGTGTTAAATATAAGTTGCATTCCACAACGCCTTGTGGATAGTATGGTATGCATTCGTAGTACGTAAACCTTCGCTGCTTTACCAGCCTGGTGCCGAACGCATGCTCAGCGCTACCCTGCATCAATGTGAGAATTTGCTTTGTTTAAATATTGTTTAGGTACCGAAAATATACCAAACATCCATTTAGATTTGAAAAACAATTAACAAATAATGCTTGTACATTCACAAACAGAACAGAAAAAGATTATCAGGCGCGATACGAACCCGTATTCTATTCAGCAGTGGCTGGCAGGAAACGCTAATTGTTTTTTATATTGCAAAAAAAAAGACAATAGGTATATAAAAATGTATTTTTGTTTTATTTTAAATCAATTACTTATGGTATACGGTTTTATTCCTTTATTATATTATTTTTACACTTACGTTTCGGAAAATGTACAGCTTTGATGTTCAAGGGAATACTAAAGTTGGCATTTGTCTATTATACTACTGTCTTCGTTTTTTTTTATGATATAGGACGGTAAAAGACCAAGCGAGTCACCTGATGGTAAGCGACCAGCGCTGCCCATAGAACTGCAATACCAGGGTGTAACAGGAGCGTTGCCGGCCTTTCAAGGAGTTGGGGAAAGGACATGGGGTGAGAAAATGGGGGAAGGATGGGCCTCCGGCTCTCTCACTCACCGAACGAAGCATAGAAGCGGTAAAGCTCCTACTCAAACGTCGATTTTCTGTGAGAGTGTGGTACTTCCCCGGACGAGCCAGCCCATTCATGCTACTAGCAAATATGCATTTTGCCGGGAGCGTGACTCTACCAAAACTAAATTGTGTGATTTAATTTAAACAATCGCAAAACCATGAGAAAACATCTTGTTATTTTATTATAGGGCTGTATCTGCACACGGTGCTGGTGAGTGCCTTCGTATCCGAGCGCCGCCTGGTGCGAGCGTTGCTAGTGGGGGGCTGGCTGCTGCCCGTGCCTTCGGCCGCAGTCTACGCCGGTCGCAGAGCCGCAGCAGACGAACAGGTATTTCTTAGTTCTTGCTATCATACTATCTCTATAATCTGATTGCGTAAAAGAAATATGTTACATCTTCAAACAAAAACGACTAAATGGATCTTGATGAACTTTATAATATAAGGCTTCAACATCATAATAAGGAAGATAAAAAAAGCGAATAGATTGCGTAAGGGTAAGAGGAGTGTAACAGAGAATATGGCCAGCGGTAGATTGATAGGCCATACATAGAACGTGATTTTGAACCTCCTAGCTGTATTGGAATCTCGGAATCAGAATCCCTAATAGAATACAGAATTGAAATATGCTGATTGCAAAAAAAATAGGTTTCCCATACAAAGTCGCCAATCAGCTGGACGAATTTCTATGGAAGGTCAAATGTTTTCTTTTTCGTTGTTTACCTTTTTTTCTTGCAATTCTGTGTTCCATTAGGGATTCGGATTTCCAGATTTCAATATAGCTGAGAGGTTCAAAATCACGATCTATAACAAAAAGCAAGGTAAAAAGAAAAAGAGATACACATTAAAAGGATGTAAATAACACTGATGTCGTCGCGGAAAAATGTAATATTTAGATAGGAGCGGCAAAACAGATCTAATAAGACATAAAAGGAAAGCTTTGTTGTATCAAAAGATACTCATTTGAAAAACCCGTTTGATACGCAATCTCATTACTTACTAACTCTAAAAACTTCCTTACTATAAATTTACAACTTTCCCTGTATAGATGGATACATGTGATAATAACTATGTAGAATTTATAAAACTATAAATTCTACGTAGTTATAATCACATGTAACGAAAAAAGTTTATATTTAATAAAATAATATACGAAAAAGTAACTAATAATGATATGATACAGTACAATATAATTAAGCTAGCGTCTTCGTAGTTTTACTAATACCTTTATCTTTTTTCATGTGTGTAGAGTGCAGTTGCTGTAATATAAGTTTTTAATTTAGCACATAACTTCAGCATCTTTTTTATGCTGTAATATATTGATGAATAAATTATACACATGCACATAATATCACGTCTTTATCCCTTATGGGGTAGACCTAGGGCCATAACACCGAAAGGCCACGTTTAGCGTTTTGGGGGGCGTAAAGGTGGAAAACGGAATCAGAATAGTGTTGGGTTGCTAGGCGCATCCTATTGTAATGATTCGTTATATATTCGCCCATTACCTTGACCGGCTTCTACAGTCTGCGCCAGAAGAGAAGCAGCTGGAACTTTCTACGTTTTATCTTTACTCTCAGACCAGCTTGGAAGAATATAATTAAGGAGAATAAATAATTATTTTTATTGTGTTTAAATTCGTAATGATGTTTAAGAGGACTTAAAAATGTGTTGAATACAGGTTTGCTGGATGGACGAGGGCCCGCCGCGGCCCGAGCTGGCCGTGCTGGTGTGCGCGGCCGTGTTGCTGAACCTGGCGTTCCTGTGCAACATCGTGCGCGTGCTGTGCACGAAGCTGCGCGCGGGCGGCGCGCTCGGCGGACAGGCCGGCGCCGCCAGGCCCTCCGCCACCGCGCTGCACGCACTGCGCGCCACGTGCCTGCTGGCGCCGCTGCTGGGTGAGTGACGCTCATCATCATCACACACAATCACAGCCACACTCCTTACTACCTCCGTGGTCCAGTGGTTAAGGCGTTTGCCCGTAGAACCCGGGGTCATGGGTTCGATTCCCACGGGAAGCATACTTTGTTCAGTTGTTTCCAGTTTGATTAGGACATTGCAGGCTTGAATCACCTAATTGTCTGATAAAAAAGATGATTCCGTGCTTCGGAAGGCACGTTAAGCCGGTCGTGCCGGCTGCCATCTGATAGTCGTTAAAGGAACCACGTCAGAGGCCGAGAGGCGGTTCCGAGGAACTCTGACACCAGGGTCATCATCATTTCGAGTAGGTGTCACGGTCAATCGACCATGCACACCCTGGTGTCAGAGTTCTTCGGAACCGCCTCTCGGCCTCTGACGTGGTTCCTTTAACGACTATCAGATGTGCATGGTCGATTGACCGTGACACCTACTCGAAATGATGATGACAGCCACAAAAACTCCACTGCTGGGCAATGGCCTCTCCCAAGGATTGTTCGTTCAATGGAAGGATATTGCCATACTCACCACGCTTGGCCGGCGGGTTGGCGAGCGCAGTTTCTTTGGTTTCTTGTGCTTCCGATGCTGTTGCCAATCGCAAGCATTTTGAAGCAGGGGAAGGATAGGAATTTGTTGGATTTGGGAAAGGAATGAATGGTAATGGGATACTACTCACTCGGATGAACGGGGGAAAGCAAGTAGCAGCTCGGAGTCCGGGCGCGTGTACCCGATTGAGGTTGAGGGTGACACCCCTGACCATTAACACCTCATAATTTAGCTTTCCTTCACAACCTTAAGGTAAACTTATTTTAACCTTGTTAACATTCACCTCAGTTTTATTTAGTGCCTCAGACTCAGCTTTCAGATCTTGGGCATGCTAAGCACGTCAGCAAAAGAGTCTGTGGCAATTCCGCTGTGCATAACTGGAACTTCTATACACTAAGTATCCAAGATTGATCAAATATTGTTACTTATTTGAATTAATAATTAAAAAAGACATATCACACAAATTGAGATAGCCCCACAGTAAGTTGTGAACTTGTGTCGTAGGATACTAACTCAACGATACTATATTTTATGATAGATACTTATATAGATAAACATCCAAGACCCAGGTCAATCTGAAAAAGATCGTTTCCATCTTGACCTGGCTGGGGATCGAACCCGGAAACCCTCGTGTCGCAGGCTGGCGTGTTAAACCACTGCGCCACGGAGCTCGCCAAATAAAAAATAACTGCTGCTGCAAAAACCTTTATCTTCACTCTATAAAATACGTGGAAGATAATGCCATTTTTAATTTTGTCAGGTCTGCAATATCTGCTGACCCCGTTCCGGCCGTCCCACACCGCGAGCTGGTGGCTGGTGTACGAGTTCGTGTCGGCGCTGACGACCTCGCTGCAGGGCCTGTGCGTGGCCGTGCTGTACTGCTTCTGCAACGGCGAGGTGCTGGCGCAGCTGCGGAGACGCTGGCGCGTACTCACCTTCCGCCCGCGAGCCAACTCCACCACCAACACGACGGTGTCGGTAAGTTACCTATATCTCACTGCAGGAGACTTACCATGATACGGCTAATCACTAAGCACTCGTCGGAGTGAACGTCTGTTCCAGAGGATGGCGCTTTGTCTGCAACTTAGGAATTCTTCCTCTGTTGTCTTTAGTCTGATGATCTTCTCCATAAGAGGTCATGATGATATGATATTTTTTTAGCATGTTTATATTTATGGTATATATTTGTGGTATAATATATGAATAATATAGAAGTGCTTAAAATGGTTGAGTTCTACGTTTCGAATGGATACGTGGAGCGCCGGAGCCAGCCATGTCTTTTAGTGGTACCTACCTCAAGTGCGAATGGACGTGATGAACAAATCTCCGTTGGCACGAGCAAAACAGCAAATTAATAAAATAAGCGTTAGCTTGATTTTTTACCATTCATCACTAAGTATATTTATAAGTATAGTCTTATTGGTACCCATCATCATCATTTCATTCAACATCAGTAGGTGTCACGGTCAATCGACCATGCACACCCTGGTGTCAGAGTTCTTCGGAACCGCCTCTCGGCCTCTGATGTGGTTCCTTTAACGACTGCCAGATGGCAGCCGGGACCACCGGCTTAACGTGCCTTCCGAAGCACGGAATCATCTTTATTATCAGACAATCAGGTGATTCAAGCCTGCAATGTCCTAACCAAACTGGAAACAACTAAACAAAGTATGCTTCCGGATGTGGAAATCGAACCCACGACCCCCGGGTCAACAGGCAAACGTCTTAACCACTGGACGACGGAGGCTGTTTTGTTACCCAAGTCTTTCTAAACATTGAATTTGACGGATTTCTGGTTGGTTCAATGCTAACAGTCGCAAGCAGCCAAGATAAAGATACGAGGAGTAGTAATTTTTGCATCATCTTACTTTATACTCTTATGATAGCCCCCTTACTGACCTCATAATTGTGGAAAACAAAATTCAACTTGCATGTCCTAACATTGGTTCAGACTACAGAGTGAGTAGCCTCTGTTACGATTGCAGTTCGTGCGGTCAGCGGCGCCGGGAGCGGGCGAGGACAAAGTGTGACTAGCGGCGGGCGGCGGTGAAGCGGGGAACGAGGTAAACTTTTCATTAGAATATAATGTTTGTGCGTTATAATAATCAGTGCCCAATATAAAAGGAGCATTGCATAATTTACCTAAATTCTTGAAATTGTTATCTACTCATAGAGTGGCTGGTACTTAACTTACGCCACGCAATTATTATATTAATTCTGTGGCTACGCATGGAGCGCGCGCTCTTCGACGATGGGTCCCTCATAACAATTATTATTCAACATTAAAGTTAATACACTTACCTCCTACCGATCACTGATCCATAATCTTAATTTATATAAAAAATAGTCATATTCTTATATCGAATATGAGCTCTATCTTTAGTTAAATATTAATATAAAAAAATCTCTTAGTAAAACAAATGCGTGTTTTTCGTTTTGGTAAATAAAAAAGAATGTGAGACATATTAATAATAAAGGTAAAGCTGTAATAGGGATTCATATAACTTTTAATTTTTTTAGGCGGTAGACGCGGTGGATGAGCGTCGACACAACAACGACGCGCGACATATACGCTTCGAGCTCGTCGACAGTGACGACGACGCGCCGCCCGACACGCGCCTGCTGTAAGCGCCGTGAGCCGGCGCCGGGATGTCACACGACACACGACACACGACACACGACGCCCCACGCCGCTCCGCCGCCCGCCCCCGCCTCGCCGCCGCCGCCACCCACCGAACCACGACGGCGGGCCGGGTGATAAGAATATGCACTGACATTTAAAGTGATTGTTGTTGTGAAATTCTATATAGTCAGAGATAATAGATGTAAACTGGGGGAATTGGTGACACTTCCTTATGTATCACAGTAGAAAAATACTGTTTACCTTTTTGACGGAGGTTTCTCATAACATTTAATAACTGTCGTATTTGAAATCATAACAATTACCGGTAAATATTTTACTTGCTACCAAAGCGCAAGCGCAGGAAAAGTGACAACAAACTGCACTGCCGAATTTTCTTGAAGAGACAAGTCACAATTTTAGCAAAACTTATAAAGTTTCTGGCTTTTAATTACACAAACGTTTATGTCCAATAATGTGCGAAATACGTTAACATGTCTAATATTTACTTATTTCGCACACATTTGACTTTTAAATCTTTAGTAAACGAAATTATGAAATACAATCATAATTTCGTTGACTAAAAATTTAAAAGTCAAATAGGTGACCTCTTTAGCTTATGACTTAGGGATACTATAATATACTTTGTGTCTGTATCTATCCTAGATTCAATCGCAAAACAATCTATTGTAAAAAAAGCTCCTTCGAGATTTGATATCCCGAATGAAAAGTTCCAACTTACAATTGAGGCTAATTGAGATCTGTAAAAAATCACATCGTTACCAATGACTTTGTCACCAACCCACATTGACGTTAATTGTTGTTAATCGTGACGTTGTATAGTTGTATATATTGTAAGTAGTAGTTATAATGGAGTACTTAATGGAGTTAATACAACGACTGTACATAAAGCTTGTAAAGAGGGGAAAAGCTGCGTACCTTTCAATGTATTTGTAGTTGGCCGCAGAGTGCTGCGGGCCGTAGTGTTGAGGCGATGTAAATATGTGTTGTACATACTTTTGTATATTGATAAAAATAAAGGTGTTACAAGAACGGCAATTGTATTTTGATGTATAGGTACCCAACCAACTAGTGAGTATGTTCGTGTGTTTTATTGTTAATGAAAACGACCAGCCATAGTTCAGTTGTATAGTTCTCCAAAACGGGACAGTCTGTACATGTACGAGTTATCGACCGTTTTTTTTTTATTTTTTTACTAATTTTTGAAGTCGCATTTGTCTTCCATTTCACCTGATGGTAAATGACGATGAAAACGAGGATGTTACATGCCTATTCAAGAGATACCCATTTATTCTATTCTAATTCTATTTCGGTCACTAAGAGGACAACATATTCACACCTACAGACTGCTGAACAATGTACCGCTTTAACATGATTTGTTTCAATGTAACATCGAATAAAAACAGTCGAAAGTCAACGGAGCTAATTTATGCGTATACCGTTAAGGAGGAAACTTAAAATGAACCATTTTAATACAAACTTTTTTTTTAATAAGTTCACGATGTGCTCTCTAGAGTTGCGACTCTTAAATGGAACTGGGCAGGACACTTGGCTAGAAGGAACGATGGTAGGTGGAGTAAGGCTGTCACTGAGTGGTATCCCAGAAATGGGTAACGTAGTGTTGGGCGTCCGGCAGCTAGGTGGGTCGACGACATAAATCAGATTGCTGGTAAGAACTGGATTGCGAGGGCTGGTGATAGGGAAGAATGGCGCAGACAAAAGGAGGCTTATACCCAGCAGTGGGTCGTGGAAAGCTGACGATGATGATGATGATGATTAGAAGAAAACATATTATGTAACTTAATTATATTACTGTGGTTCTGTATGACAATAAGAACCTGTGGTAAAAATCGCAATGGAAAGATTTTACAATCAGTTCCGCGTTGCCGAAATAATCATAAAGTAGTATGGGCCACAGAATAAGTACTTATGCACAGAAGCTAATTCTGCAAAGTTATTCACAGAAATATCAACTCAATGTGGTTACGATCACGTGTGAGCCACGCGCCGCATCTCCATATTAGGTGCTGTTGTGGGAACGCTCAGTTGGCACCAGCATGCCTAGCCTCGTGCTCCGGATCTGTCGCCACACCAGATGTAGCCCAACATCTGTTGTCACCGACAGCTATGGCTTATTCGTAATTAATACGTAGGAATCTCATAATCTCTCTCAATTCTCATAAGTGATTCACAAAGTAGACTTTGTTTTTATCTTTCCCTTTAAATAAATACGAGGCAGCTTCTTGTTGGTGTTATTGTGTATATTTCGTTTTCGTTTATCTACAATATTTATTTTATATACTAGTAGTGGGATCGGTGAATACAATGCATACATACCAATCTCGTTATTCCTTAAGGTGTAGGTGGAGCCTACGACCATAAGATTAAAATGCCACTTTTAGCGTCATAATGGATTTGTAGGCGGAAAATCAAAATAGTGATTATATGATTACTAAACACATCGCTTATGACATGATTTCTGAGAAATTCGCATATTCCCTCGATCTACATGAGAAGAGAAGCAGCTAGTACGTTCTATATTTCAGTCTATAATTTTTTCAGCAGAAACCTTTTTTCTGATAAGTTCACGATAAGACCTAGGTTTATGCCTGTTTATGCCGGTGTCATTGTGCGTATCTTTTTGTCTGAAGTCTATTATCTATTGCCCCAACTAAATAATACTATGAAAACTTTATGTGAGTAAAGCAAGCTAATATAACGCTTTGATTTAGGTAAAGCGTTTCTTCTTTTACTTATAAAATTTAAAATCACACTTAACAATGAATGTGTATATAGCAATGAAGCCAATTGAGGAAAGTTTATAGTGAAGAAGTTGTTAACTAATAGCAACGAACTGAAGCTGCAACAATGCCCTCAAAAGTAAGATGTGAGTGATCTATTAGGTATGCAAGGTATGCGCGGGCGCGGGCACGCATACCGGTGCATTGTATCTGCGCAGATGAATTGGCGACGCATCGGACAGAATTAACTGCCGATCGACGCGATATTTATACATCGCCGATCACCTCGCCTTGTTTGGAGTGGAAAGCAAACAACAGCTAGTAACAAAATTATAATTAAAGCACATTAACTTACATAAGCTCACTTACATGTAACGCAATGCGTGCAGTCTCCGACCGAAATATAAAATAAATACAGTTTTATAAATGATAGTACAAAAGTGGCAGAAAAGGAACGATGACTCCAGATTAGTTTAGAAGCACTTGCGGTGGACGATACCAGGGCCAGACTCGTCGTACTCCTGCTTGGAGATCCACATCTGTTGGAAGGTGGATAGGGAAGCTAGGATGGAGCCACCGATCCATACGGAGTACTTCCTCTCAGGGGGAGCGATGATCTTGATCTTGATGGTAGAAGGCGCCAATGCCGTGATTTCCTTCTGCATCCTGTCAGCGATACCTGGGTACATGGTAGTACCACCAGACAGTACGGTGTTGGCGTACAAGTCCTTACGGATGTCGACATCGCACTTCATGATGGAGTTGTACACAGTCTCGTGAATACCGCACGACTCCATACCCAGGAAGGAAGGCTGGAACAGTGCCTCGGGACAACGGAACCTCTCATTACCGATCGTAATGACTTGACCATCGGGCAATTCGTATGACTTCTCGAGGGAAGTGGACGCAGCCGCGGTCTGCATTTCCTGCTCGAAGTCCAGAGCTACGTAGCATAGTTTTTCCTTGATATCACGTACGATCTCACGCTCAGCCGTTGTAGTGAAGGAGTAGCCGCGCTCCGTCTGAATCTTCATGAGGTAGTCGGTGAGATCGCGGCCGGCCAAGTCCAATCGGAGGATGGCATGGGGTAACGCGTAACCTTCGTAAATTGGTACAGTGTGCGAGACGCCATCACCAGAGTCCAGCACGATACCAGTGGTACGACCGGATGCATATAAAGACAGCACGGCCTGGATCGCTACGTACATCGCCGGGCAGTTGAACGTTTCGAACATGATCTGGGTCATCTTCTCCCTGTTAGCTTTCGGGTTCAGTGGGGCCTCCGTTAGTAAAATCGGATGTTCCTCTGGCGCAACACGCAATTCGTTGTAGAAGGTGTGATGCCAGATCTTTTCCATGTCATCCCAGTTAGTGATGATGCCGTGTTCGATGGGGTATTTTAGAGTGAGGATACCTCTTTTGCTCTGGGCCTCATCTCCTACATAGGAGTCCTTCTGACCCATGCCCACCATGACGCCCTGGTGGCGCGGGCGGCCCACGATGGAGGGGAACACGGCCCTCGGTGCGTCGTCGCCCGCGAAGCCTGCCTTGCACATGCCGGACCCATTGTCCACAACAAGCGCGCCCGCATCGTCGTCACACATGTTTGCTGACTACACCACGCACGATTTCACTTGTAAGTTACCTGAAACGAGACAACCAACAATGTTATGTTTTGCTTTTTTAATTCACTACGCACGGATCAAAGGCTGGAAAAGCTACGTTTGATTTTTCGTTGCTACCTAATCTTATTAAGTAAGAGGCTGCCGAAGGATTTATATTTTCTTGATTTAGTGCACTTGGTTAGTTTGCAGTATCGGCTCAGCAGTGAAATTTATTTAGCTATTAGTAAAGCAAAGAGAAGCGGACTCACAGCGCGGCACGGACGGTCGCGGCGGCAGTAGTGGCGGGCTGGCGGAGCGGCCGGTGGCTATATAGCGGCGCGGCCGGCGGCGCGCGCGCCCTACAAGGCGGTTGGCCCGCGCCCGGCGCACGCGCACCTCTCGACTGCCATTTAAGAGCATCATCCCGATGTAGCTAATTACATCGACACTGATCGGAAAATAGCATCGCGATCGCAAATAGATTGATTGAGCGGTACTACGACAATCGTACTTCTGCCTTCCGCGACCCTCGTCACTAATAATATACGACTGATCATCATACCTGTTGAGTTGTCGTAGTAAAATTAATTAATTATTATATGAATATCAAACTGAAAATAAAAATTGTTCTTTGATTTTCAATTGTCCTGGGTCCTAGATGTTTATCCATATCAGTATTTATTATAATAAAATATAGTATTATTGAGTTAGTATCACGAAGCGCGAGCGAAGCGTCTCTGTTTCAGCTTGGGCAAAAATCGATCGTACAGGACATACGTGGGTTGTTTTCCTCTACAAGTTAAATTTCCAAATCGATACTGGTGAAATTTTTTATACGGACTCAATAATAATGTATTTTTTTTATTTATTTGAATAGGCAATACAAATATTTAATGGATATCACTAGTATATTTATGATTAGACTTAAATAAATAATATTTTTTGTTTATGTATATTCGACGACAAACGAACAGACGAGCCACCCGATGGAAAGTGGTCACCGTCGCCCATGGACATCTGTAACACCAGAGGAGGTTTTGATGCGTTGCCGACTCTTAAGATACCTGTAAACACGCCCTTTGAAGGACCTCAAGTCATAGCACACAGGTAAAACCTCGGGAGGGAGTCCATTCCACAATCTTGCTGTACGAGGGAAAAAACCACGTGACGCTCTGACATTTTTGGAGACCCAAGTGTCAAGGATGTGGGGATGGACTTTACTCCTGTGGCGAGCGTTGCGGTTGAAGCTGACGGTGGCACAAATTCAAAAAGTTCTTCAGAACACTCCCCATAGTATAGACGGTAAAATACACTCAGAGAGCCAACGTCTCTCCGTAGACTGAGGGTGTCTAAATCGTCTGTGAGTGTGGGATCGTCGAATTGCCCGGCGTTAGATGGAATCAAGAGGAAGGAGTTTTTTGGTTTAATGGATATTAAACCAACTAACTCCTTCCTGAAAAAAATAACCTGTCTTGATATCCATCAAACACGAAGAGACAGATTTTTTTTTACCTTCACGTTCATAAAACCCAATTATAAATCATGTCCGACGATAATCCATACTTCCATACTAATATTATAAATACCAAAGTAACTCTGTCTGTCTTCTTTTCACGCTTCAACCATTGAACCGATTTGGATGAAATCGAGGTAGTTTGAGGTCCGGGGAAGGTATGTCCTTCCCCGGACCTCAAACTACCTCGATATCGGATACCTTTAATTCCGGGAAATTCTACTATTCCCAAGGGATCGACATTAACGCGGGCGGAGCCGCGGGCCACAGCTAATACTATATTATTAATCGACCATTTAACTTCCGGACATATGTATTAAAAACAAGTGAGCCTGTAATTTAATAATAAATTACGAGCCACAACATAATTAGGTCCAGGTAAGAAAATACGTCCAAATATTTACATAAATTATCTAATTTTAGCACTCGCAAAGGGCAAACTACCCCGCATAATGTGGATATATTCACATTATAATATTCCAACTAATTTCGGACGTGTCTTTGTTGGAGTCCGAGAAATATTATTAAGGTGGCGTTATTACAGTCAGCAATAGCGAGTGTCATTAAGGTGCTGTCCAACTCAAGGACCACTTCTTGGTATGTTCAAAATGTCCAATTTCTTGCTATCAAGAATAAATACTATGGTACAAATTATTTTATCTATTATAGACTAGGAAAAAGAGGGCTCTTACTAACCAAAGTGTTAACGTTCGACTATTTGCAGAAAAAACAACTTTAAACTCTTGAATCCTCTTTCATGACAGATCTGAGAATGTATCCACACTTAAATTTTATTTATGATTTTGTCCCATTCGGTGTCGAGACCCTTGGTCCGTGGGGTCCTAGCGCTAAAAGGCTTTTAAAGGAAATTGCAAAAAATGTTAGTCGACATCACAGGAGACCGAAGAGCTGGCAGTTACCTCGGACAAAGAATTAGTCTAGCTATTCAAAGGGGGAATGCTGCCAGTATCTTCGGAACCTTGCCTAAAGGGACTCCTTTTAATAACATATTTCAGTTTTTATATTTGTAGGTTTTTAGTTTTAGGTTAATTGTTCTAGTATATATATTTTGTTTTATTTCTGTATAGATTTAACACCACCATTTTAATAAATATAAGCTTATAATTTTTGTTTATTGAAATGCGACTTCAATAACACCCTTATAAAGTACCTACATTGTAATCAATTTAATTAAACGAAGTGGCGGCTTACAGCGAGTAGTTCGGGTATTAAACGCAAACAATACGGTTTCACTCCAATTACGCGATGGTGAACTTCTGCAAGCTGTAAGCATTCACTTGATTAGTGGGTGCGCCCACGGTGCGCCCGACAGGACTGCCAAACTATACTATACACTCGGTTATGCTGCAAGAATTATCCTACTAATATTATAAATGCGAAAGTTTTATCCTACTATTCTTTCCTACTAATAATGCGATTCATAAGAATGCGAAAGTTCGTATATTTGGATGAGAACGGCTAATTGGATTTTGACGAAATTATGCACACAGATAAGTTATTACCTGGGCACATAGACTACCTACTTGCTGCTACCTTTCATGCCGGAAAAAGTACTGTTACCGCGGAGGCATTAACGCGACCGCGGGCTACAGCTAGTATCTATTTCAATTAAACGTACAGTTAGGGACAGAGAAAGAAAGACTTCAACAAAATCTTTATGTATATACATTTTCATGTTATTTTTATGTATAGTTTAAGAGAAAATTCAAGATATAGGTAGAGGGCGTGGTCAGGTATCTCCGTCCTGACTGTACGACACTGGCTCATATATTAAAACGAAATCAATAGATAGATAGATCATTTATTTCATCCTAATCCTAATCCTAACTAATATTATAAATTCGAAAGTGACTTTGTTTGTTACGCTTTCACGTTGTAACTACTGAACCGATCATCATAAAATTTTGCATACACGTTATCTTGGACACGGAGAAGGACATAGGGTACATTTTATCCCGGGAAAAAGTACTGTTCCTGAGGGATCGACATTGACGCGGGCGGAGCCGCGGGCAAAAGCTAGCTTCTGATATTTTCTATATCCATGTTTAAGCTTCACTTTCTGTCCGTCATTCTGATCGTATAAAGCAAACTTCACTACTTAAATAAAAAATCTTCTAAACTTTACTTTTCTTTCTACTTTTAATCTATACTTACATAAAAATAATTAAGTTCGGTGTTTAACCAATTTTAACAACTTTTTAAGCAATTTAATTTACAAACGCTCACCTCTTTTAATATGTAACATTGCGTAGGTATTCATTCCTTTGTTCGAGGGGTGTTAGCAGGCTAGCCTGGACTTTTCAATTATCCTGCCAGTCCTATAATACTACTTGCTATTATTTCATTCCGCGTTCATTGCTGTTTTTGTCCATTTGTCCAACTATGTAAAAGAGAAGGCAAACAATGAATTAGCAGAACTTGCGGGTGGGACACAACTGTTTTCGGTTTACTTCAATTAATTAACAAACAGGAAACGTATCTTTGTACACCATTTGCACTAACACACAGCCAAGCCCACGTAGTGACATAAAGGCCTATTTAGCCGACTTCAATTAGAAGAAGGTTATATGATTGACTGTATGTATTGTTTGTACCTATGCGTAAAGTTTTATCAAAATCCACCCAGTAGTTTTTGCGTGAAGGACTAACAAACATTGTCAGATCGTTACATTTATCAACCACACAAATTTTCACATTTATAATAATACAGTAGCTTGTCAGAACATCAATAAATTGTTAGAGTTGGAAAAAATAATGAAGTTGGTTGAAAACCTATTATTGAGAACTTCAGACAGCCTAATTTACGAAAATAGACAGTTCGACAAAATAAACACCAGTTAGCTTACACCGAATAACCCTGTTGGTATTACTTTTATAAGCAGACGAAATTGTGGTATCCGACTAGGGTAGTCTTGCTCTCGACTCTTGTGTTTATTTTTTATGTTTTTTCGTCCTATATCAAATAATATATAATGGTACATTACTGCAGAGGCCGGGAAGTAAGGGATTGCCGGACGAGTAGAGTTTTCAAGGCCGAGCGTCAGCGAGGCCTTGGCAATAAATACGAGTCCGGCAATCCGATTCCCGGCAAAGGTATGTATTGTGCTTTTCTCAATAAATGCGAGGAAATAATGAAAGACGTACAACGGGAATAAATTAGTATAATATAAAAAAACGATAATAGTATGTACATTTTTATTTTCATATTTGTTTTAAGGCATTTGGCGTTCTACGCCTTTTAGCCCTTCATATTTTTCAACGTTTTATCAAAGAAATGATGGTGTAATTCATCTCGTTGATTCGACGGAGCTCCTGGCGACTATTCCCACGAATCCTCTGGTTTGATCACAAGACGCAGTAACGCGAGCGACCACTAGCCCGCTATGTAAATCTCTGAATCTGCACCACAGCCGCACCATGACACTTAATTTTAGTTATTCCACACATTGTACATAAACATAGGCATTTATAACACCAAATTACACCGATTTTACATTATAAAGTCCACTAGAAGCAATCTGCAAAACAATCCAAAACAACAACCTTGCTTGCAGTACGCCGAAAATAAATAATAGTACATTCCCGCGTTTTTTTCTTTTTTAATTTCAATTGTCATTTAGTGCTAAGGAAACATAGCCCATACAGCCCAGGCATATTTTACCCAAAAAATGTAATACCGTAAAAATCTGCTTTCCCGCGTTTTTTCTTTTTATTATTGGCATATTTTGTGTGAATTTACCAACATTTTAATTTTATTATTTTTATATTCATATACTTATATGCTCGATGAGTGCATTCTTTTATAATGTGGTAGCCATTGGCTGTATGACAAGTTACATAGATTATTTAAAAAGTTTTGAGCAGCGGCCAGGAATGAATTTTCATACTTACTTTCCTGGCCTAGGCCGGTAAAGTATTGCACTAGCCAAGAATTACATACTTCGTGGCTTCATTTTACTACAATAATGCCTACATTTCCGAGCATGTTTGAGAAAACGCTCTTTACACAACAAGAGCGTTTCCGGCCTAGTAAGTAGTGAGATGTACTTAACTTTTATAGGTACAAGTCGGGAAATAGGGACGATGTTATAATTTTAGACCTTTATTCCGTAGGCTACCTCCGTAATAAAATATGTTTACGACATTTGTTGCTTCTTTCGGCGATTTCCACTTTAGTGCCGCGAAACGTTCAGTAGCGGAAATAAAATGTTTTCATGGCGCAATCCGCCAACTTCGCTAATGTTCGCCATTTCTGTTGCTGAGCGGAAAAGTTTTTTATTTTTATTTGCAGTAAGTACTTACTGGCCGATTTCTCCAGAAATTACTTTTGGATTCAATAAGCAATGTTGTTGTAAACAATGAATAAAACAGGTCAAGAGCGGGTCGGATTCCCACACTACTAAGAGTTTCGTACAAACGTAGGTACAATGATAAATTATAAAAACGCTACAAGAACTACTCGTATGTTTCTTGTATGGGAACTCTGATATACTCACATAAGAACGCATATGGAACCTCTTCCATGCAGGTACTCGCAGCATAGGCGTTTGTAGGGTTAACCAAACTCTTTTATACACGGGCACTATTGTTCATATCTGCCAATTTACAACTCCCAGCGACAGACGGACAGGTGGACCGCGGAGGTTTAGTAATATAGGTCCCCTTGGGACCCCGAGGTATTTTGGGATGGAGATCACGAATGAGGATGTGCTCAATTCAATAATCATCATCATTTCAGCCGTATAAATTTCATCAAAGTCGGTCCAGTGAAGTGATTTTTTATCAAAAAGATAATGAATTATTTTAATTCGTTGTCCTAAGTTTTTTCCTCATATACATACCTCTATTAGACTATTTCTCATGTAAATATATACCTGGATCGTGTGAGAAACACAGTGCAATAACATCACCTTAAAACATGTATCTTAATACTTACATCAGGTATCTTGAAAGTTGAATAAAATAAGGTTCTTAAGAAATAAAAGAGACCAAAACGATACACATAAAGCAGGAATAATAGTTTCCCCCCTCGTTTGAAATTACAAAGGCGACCTGACCCCGCTCCATCCATCGTCTGTCAATGCGCGATAGCTCCTAAACTGCTGACAAATAGATGTTCCGGTGGCTTTTCGGAAATAGGGAGTTAGACAGATGTACTATCAATCTGTCTAGTAAATAGATCGTGCAATCTAACCGACTTTGATCGCAACTATCAGTTTTACAAGATTTCATTTAACTTGCAATGTGTGCTATGACTTGCTTGGGGTCCTTCAAAAGGCGTGTTTACTATCTTAAAAGTTGGCAACGCATCAGCACCTCCTCTGGTGTTGCAGATGTCCATGGGCGACGGTGACCACTTTCCATCAGGTGGCTCGTCTGTTCGTTTGCCGTCAAATATACATTTAAAAAAAAATGTAACTATGTTTGTTCGGGTGTGCTGTGTGACGTCATTCGAAATCTAACAGGGCGGAATACACAAGATGGCGGACTAGCTAATTTTGATGCAATTCGCTATGAATATCAAATTAAAGGACTTGCTGGAAATAACAAAACATAATCGAAACATAAAGTGATGTACATAAAAGCTTGTTATTAAAAACTTTTTTACTTTTAACTTATTGATAGGTACGACTACAATGATGTAGCAATAGACTCGAAAATCAAACAATATTGTTTTTCAGGTGTAAGTGGCCAATACTGATGTCAGATTTTGCAAGCTAAAGGCATCTAACATAGCTTAATGACATCAGTGATGACAGCTAAGAACAACGGCTTAACGTTTCTTATAAAGCACGGAAAGACTTTTATGCCACTTTTTATCCATCCGAGTTCCGAGTGGGGATCGCATTTGGGATTGCTTAACATACGCTAGCACTTATATGTTATATTTGTAATAATACATTAACATATACATTATATGTATATCAATTTCTATATGGCAAGCGACCAGATGGTCTTTCTTTAATCCCGTGGCGGCAAGGCAAATGTCTAGTTTGGGATGCCACTTGTGTAGATACTTTAGCTCCATCCCACATACCAGCTACTTCCAGCCAAGGCGGAGCAGCTGCCTGTACTGCTGAAGCTAGCAAAAGGCGAAAATACGCGGGATTGACCGACAGCTTTATTTTCTTGCCTTTTCTACAGAAACTTTGGGTCCCTGGGGCACTGAAGCCAAAAAATTCTATAAGGAATTGACAACACGTCTCATCGAGGCAACTGGTGATCCTAGAGCTGGCAGTTTTTTTGCACAACGTATCGGACTCGCTGTGCAACGGGGAAATGCTGCCAGCATTTTGGGTACTTTGCCTCGATGTGGTGCGTTGGAAGAAGTGTTTTATTTGTAAGTTATTTATGATTTTTTATTTTTATGTTGTTATTAATTATGTTTAATATTAAGTTGAATTGTTTTTTAGCTAAATAAATTATATTTCTATATTTTTCTTAATGTGTGTGAATGAGTATGTGTTTCTATAGGTATAAACAGAATGTAGCGCCACCTTGGATCGCTTATTTTTATTTTCTTTTTGATATATATTTCTTTAATTTTGATTTGATTGTAGCGTTCTTAGGAGAGAGTAGTGCTCCTTGCCTTAATATTAAGCTGAGATAAGACCATTTTGATATGGATACAATTATGTTCATTATTAAAATGTTAGGATTTATTTATTTTCTGTGTTTGTGACATATAAAACAAACCATTTTTATTTCTTTCTTTGTTTTCACTTACTATACGTTTATCCTACTACTACATACTGGGCCATCAAGCTCTAGCAATAGTAGGTATAGAGTATAGTTAAGCTTCCAGTGGAATCTGGTTTCGGTGAACAGATGAGAGAAGAGGGAGCTTAGCGATAATTATCTGTGCAACGCGGGCTTAATTCTGGCTGCGCGACCGCGACATGTCCGTCACATCTGAGTTTGTAGATCATCACAAATTTACAGTCATTCCACTACTTGCTGCCTATGATAAATAACACCATTTAAGATATCTCCTTAGGTCCTTATATAGGAACTTAGTTCGTACGTATACATATCTAAGGACTTTGGTTAAAACCATGCCCGTGTGGATTTTATATCATATCTTATTTCTTTGCTTAGTAAGACTAAGACAATACAGCATTGTAAATGCTTTTAAAAAGCCTTTATCACCCTAGTATTTTAATTACTTTTTATGTAGATATATTAACTGGTAATAGTTGCCGGAAGCCTCATTTAGAGAAAATAGAGTAGGTGTCTTCAATTCATATTTATACAACACACATTCAGTAACTTCTGTATTACTTATTATTCCCTATTTTAGTTTCAATGCTGAGTAAGGGCAATAAAACGTGTATCTAATAAAGTAGTACAAAAGTCTTTAACATCATAACAAAGAAATAATATATTTTCATTGTGTTTCGGTATAAGGGATTTTATTGACGAATTATATTCGCTCCCCGCGATCTACTCTGTGAATGATGGGTCCTCGGGGAATGAACACTCCATCACCATTATATTCAATACTATTTTGAGATAAAAAGAAAAAAATATACATCAGGTAGTTTGTTCTGCGTTGTAGACAGTTCAGTTAAAGTTTGTGATAAAAAATCCCTTAAAATTGCAGGCTTTTATAATTTTATATCACTAGTCAGAACATAAAGAAATGTAAGATACTGCTAGAAAATGTTTCTAACAGCTGACTTCTACGAATCTTTTTCCCAAGGTTGACTGAGGATGATATTAGTATTGTAGTATTTGCCACTTTTGAGGCTCAATAAAAAGTCGAGAGAAATTAATAAAATCAAAGATTCAGATAATGGGATTTCTCAGGCACTTTTTCACATCAATTCACATTTATGATAGTACTAATTTACATATATTAAAATTTAATAAGTGTTCAAAAGCTACGAACAACTGCAAAGAAGAAACGCCAAAAGAAACGCTTTTCAACGACCCCAAAGGCCCTTTATATTCGTATTGATGACTATCCTTCGGCGTGCTCATCAAGGAATCACTACGTCTTCTTCGTCGTGTCGATTTTCCTGAACATGATTTTGAACCTCTTTGCGAGTCGTAACTCAATAACATCGAAACCTTATATCCTGGGAAGCTGGAGAGCCTCCGATAGCCGACCTTTGTTGTAATAAGGCCCCGGTTAACTGCACGTACTTGTATCCACGTAGTAGTTTAAAAGTTACATGTCGTTGTTAGCTTACTTAAATGATTTGGGAAATATCTTTAGCAATGTATTTTTCTGCAATTTTCCAAAAAGCGCAAAAAGCAAACAAATGTTCTGTTTTTTTCGTGTGTTTAAAAAGTTTGAATGATCGCAATCAAAACAAGTTGAGTGCTATGATTTGCTCCTAAGTGCAGGACTTTTCTCTTTAGCAGTAGCGGATTACGCATGGCACCCGCATTCAGAACAAAATGGGTAACAGTAATAAAAAAGTGAGACAATAAATAGCTTTAAAAAAGTTTATCTGACATGTTGGTGAAAAGGCATACTAGAATGTCAGAGTTTTTGGAATATCAGTTTTAATGCACAATTTGTTATTAATGCCTGTTTAGCAATAGCAGCCAGGCCAAGCCATACATAAATAAATAAAATATCCTGCACCTGCAACCTACTACTACGAGTTACTACTACGACGAGTGAATATTGGCTGGTGTGACGTCACGGACGGTTGTACGAGTACATACGCTCGAATCGGTTGACGCCCGTAATGTTACTACATGACAAAACTTTATCTATGAAGTACAATTATTCTAAAACAGAATGTCGCGGCGGATTGTATCAGTGTGCGCAGGCAAGGACTCCCGCTACTTTACATTCAAATCAAAATCAAATCAAAATATTTATTGCTTCCTTAATGTAGTACAGGTCTTTGCTTACAAATAAATATAGTAACAATTAAGGACCCTGACGGGCGCTGCAATGGGAGAAGGGCTTTATAATATATTTCGTCAAATTTATATTATCTATTATAGTTATAAAATATAGGTAGGTATATTTATTGTTATGTTTTTATTATGTCGTAATTATATTCAGTATATTTTTATGGTATATTATTTGTTTAGATATATGTATCATCTTATGTGTTTATAAATTATTATATAAAATTATTATTATTTTTAAGTTATTTATTTATTAATAAGTAGATTCATGTCAAAATTAGTATTTTATAAATTATTGTTAATTATTTAACTGGTTATTTGCCTTTACGGTGTAAATTTGTCTTCTAAATATTCATTAATTGTGTAGAAGCATTTATTAGTCAATAGTTCTTTAATATTTTTTTGAAATGTTTGAGTGTTTTCTATGTCTTTGAAGGCTTTCGGAAGTTTATTGTAGAGTTTTATAGACATTACTAGGGGGCTAGATGAGTGGAGCTGGAGACGCGACGCAGGCAGTTGTAGCTTATTTTGATGTCTGAAATTATATTTTGTTGCAATTTCCTTTCGTTTTGTGAAAAATTCAGGATATTTTCGGACAAAGCATGCTTGCAGGATGTATTGCATATTCCCTTTCAGGCAGGCAAGAAGTACAAGTGTGAACTGGAAGGCTGAGAGTAGCCTGCTCTGCCTCAAAGAATACCTAATAAATAAAATATTTTTGGTTTTTATTCAGACAAAACTTCCATTTTTTTTAGTAGCACAGAAACTTACAATCTATGTTATAATAAATAATAAATAAATATATAGGGACATATCACACAAATTAAGCTAGCCCCACAGTAAGTTGTGAACTTGTGTCGTAGGATACTAACTCAACGATACTATCTTTTATAATAGATAGTTATATAGATAAACATCTAAGACCCAGGTCAATCTGAAAAAGATCGTTTTCCATACTGACCTGACCGGGGATCGAACCCGGGCACCCTCGTGTCGTAGGCTGGCGTGTTGACCACTGCGTTGAGTTAGTATCCCATACATAAGTCTCGAACTTACTTTGGGGCTAGCTCAATCTGTGTGATTTGTCCGTATATATATATATATATACGTGGTATATACGCTTTACAATTATAATGCCTTCTTCTAGTCTTTCACTGGCCTCCGGTGGAGCAACATCAGATAGAAGTAGATATTTGGGATACTTTGCGTGATTTTGGCCGTTCTAGGTCATTCAACAGCGCAGTGACTTATTATTTGCGATCAATCGAGGGGCAACTATAATATGTAGGTTTATGTATGTGATTTGTAGATCGATTAGAGATTATGTTGGTATGTATACTGCATTAGTTTGCTCATAATATATACGCATGACAGGGATATACGCATAAGTTGTTTCTAATGGAGCCACCGCCCGCGACTGTAGCGATGACGGCTGATTGATTGTGTAATCAATCCATCACCTGTTTTGCTCTCAACACTTATAAAAGTGTAACAGATATTATAACGTTTTCCATAACCAACCTGTTAGAAAACTGTTTTTACATTTATCTATGTACGTGTTTACACAGTTCGTATCCATATAGGCATTTCTCAGGCAAGTGTGCGGGAGCTGTCGCATAGTTATGCCAATATAAACCTTATTGGCTGCAACAGTTACTTACACTTATGAACCGGTATTTTTGGAAACAGATTGAAAGTGTTACATTTTCTTTCTGTTTTACTTTTAAAACAGAAATAATAAAAACAGTGTTTAGATCACTCTATTCGGAAACCGGTAAAGTCTCTGTAGACATGATTGTTGAGATATTTGTCTATTCCCTAGATTGTCTTCCACAATCTGCGCGAAGGGTATTCGTATCCCATTATCTTCAGTTGTTTCTAATGGAGCCTGGGCTCCCGAGGGCGCAATGATTACGGCTGACCAATTGTTTGTAATCAAGCGGCGACCGGCCGGGCTGGCGTGAACACTAAGGCGTGGTTCTACAGTACAGTCGGGAGCAGAAAAAACTGACCCCTCTAAGACAGATTTTAAATTGTGAGGGTCAGATATATCTGCCCCCGACTGTACGTACATAATATGTGTATTTCAATTGTGAATTATAAAGATACGCACAGATAATGCTCGCCAAAACATTTAATTTTGTTACAATACAGTTTTGTTTTTTATTTTATACACTAGCTGATGACCGCGACTTCGTTCGCGTGGACTTCATGACTCCGCAGAAAATGATCATCAGATTTAACAACTTTTGTTAAGGCGTCATTTTTATAAATCTTAAGCTTAGCTGGACCTTTATAGCTCTGCATCATCCGGAGATTAGCGTGTATAAACAGACAAACAAACAGACTTAATTCTGTTTTTTTAGATTCTTAATCTATTAGTATGTCTCCATCGCCCTATATAATTTTTTGAAAATATATGCAATGTACAGACACATGTTTTTTACTCTTTTATTATATGTATTGATAATGCCCCTTAGGTTCGCTCGCTCTAATATTATAGATACAGTTTGTTTTACTGGAATGAAAACCTTCAGAACTGAGGACAAATAATTATGTCCTCAGTGCTCCGTAATCATCATGGCTCCCGCGATAGAAATCTAGTTTTATTTATAAATGAGAAACTAATAGCTCCGTCTGTCTTTATCTTTTGCGTTTTAACTACTGAACCGATAGTCTTGAAGTTTTGCATAGACGTTAGACGAAGAAGTAGATGTAATAATTTGAGAATAATTTTAATTATTTTCAACATTATATTTATATTTATTTATTTCATGAAAACATACAATTCTGGACTTAATCTACTTACACTAGTATATAACTATAACTGTAATTAATCAGTGTTATTTAGTCGTGTCCGTCACACTAGTGTCTATACTAGGCCGTGCCTATATCATAGACAAGAGATCCTTCCATTATTAGCATTTACAATTAAACTTACATATATTGAAAACATATATTTAATTAATTAGTTTTATAAACTATAATTTAAAAATTAGCTTCTAGTTTACTGTTGAATTAAGAAAATCTTAAGATTTTATGATGTCTATAAAAAATAAATAAATAAATATAAATATATACGGACAATTCACACAGATTGAGCGAGCCCCAAAGTAAGTTCGAGACTTGTGTTTTGGGATACTAACTCAACGATACTATATTTTATAACAAAGACATATATAGATAAACATCCAAGACCCAGGACAATCTGAAAAAGATCATTTTTCATCTTGACCTGGCCGGGGATCGAACCCGGTCACTCCGTGTCGCAGGCTGGCGTGTTGACCGCTGCGCCACGGAGCTAGTCAAATGTCGATAAAAAAGTTTTGCTACAGTCATAGATATACAAAGTAAACTGTGGGGTTGCACATGCATACTAGTCAAACCCTTTGGGCGTTGCTGCCGTCTGATACGACCAATGATATCAATGATAGGTACCTCATGGCATACTCTTTTATGATCGTCACTCACGGCAAACTGCCACTGTTCCTTTGTCAATGGTTCAAGATGATAAACAAAAATTCTTGTTGCATATATTGCATGGACACTAATGACAACTTGAGTTGGAAAAATTGACTAAAAAAATTTCCGCTGCCTTGTTTTTCACGGTAAATTGCCGGTAAGTGTGAAATAAAATACTTGTATCTATATTCCTTCATGTGGGCCTCACAAGTGACTTTTCATGCTCCGAGCATAAAACTAAGAAATTGCATTATATTTTTTGTTTTTATCGTTTTAACTTCTCTTGGTTTTAACTTCTGAGGTTAGTCTTCAATACCTATCACTTTTAAAAATCTGTTTGATAGATCAGTTAACAAATGCATTATTAGCGCCCCTTATGCATGTTAAGCAACTTGGGCATGGCCTCCACTGGGATGCGTGACAAGTGGCCCATGTCTCGACCTCCTCCGTTCTTCAGGGGACATATTAAGCTTTTGGTTCCAGCTGTTATCATTAGACGGCCGACATTAAGGTATGTCAGATGCCATAAGACAGCTCAAAAATTAAAAACAAAACAGACACTAGTGTTGGCCACTTATACATATGAAAAACAGAATTCTCAAAGAGAAAAGAAGGAAAATTCTTACAAAGAGATTCAATTACATGGATAAAAAGCAAAGAAATGTTAACCCGGCGAGAGCTCGGGGTCAGAGAACTTTATACTGATCCAACAAAGCTTAAAACTGTCGGGAAGAACTTTTATTAACCGCAATATACATTTCACTGGGAAACAGTGCCTTCTATCCCGGCATTGAATGCATTAATCACTCTCAATATTTGCACGCATTAAGGTGATACCACTGTAAATAAGGTCGTTCTGAACCTTATTTATCTCGCAAAATACTTAAATTAGGAGTTTCAAATCTAAGTAATATGATTTTTGACTATGTCATCTCCAAAAATTGAAGATGAAAACACGTTTTGGTAAAATTTTCTCGATAGAAATATTTTTTGAAAAATGGTCTTCGTTTGCAGAGTTTTTGTTATTGTAGCTCAAATGCGACAAATGAAATAATGATTTTTAGACTAAAAGATAGGTTATTAGTAATTCATCAAAATGTAAATATGAAAATACAATTAACCGGTCTGATTTTATATAAAATAGAAATAACGAATTTGGCGCTTACGTTTTTTTCTTTGAGCGACTCGAGACTATCTCCTATCTCATCATTCACGGGCTAAACCGCCAAGCGCTATCCCTTGCGCGCACTTGATCAGTCCTTTGCCGAGCGAAGGTACCAAACATTTGAGGCCTCGCCTTAAGCGTAATAACAGACAGCCGGCCGAAACCGTATTCCGGCATGAATACTGCCATAATAGCGGACCTTTGGCTCCGATGCGTTACAGCTGAATATGAGGGTCAGCAGTGTCATCCTCAACAGCATGTCCGGTGGTTGCATGACATCGGGTTACCGCCCGGCCTCTCAAGCTGCTACTTGCTTTCCCCCTTTTATCCGAGTGATAAGTATCCCTATACCTTCATTCTCTACCCAAATCCATCATTCATATCCTTCCCTAGCCTAAAATGCTTCCGATGGGCAGCAGCGCTGCAAGCACAAGAAGCCAAAGAACTGCGCTCGCTAACCCGATTGCCAAGTGTGGTGAGTATGGCAATCTCATGGAACTAAGAAATAAAAAACGTACGAAGAATCCTTGAGCCTCCCCCCAAGGATCCTTTGTTGGTTTGTCTAGCAGTGGACTCTTTAAGATTCTTACTTTGAAATGATGATACAACCGGTCGCGGGAAAATAAATAACTATTCCTCTCGTCATCGCTATTGTTAATTTTTAGGTAGATAGCTCTGGATACCCTATGACCTTTTCTTCATCCCTGACAACGTTTATGCAAATTTTCATAATGTATTATAGTTACGTAGCCTGTAAGGCGTCGAAGCGTAACAAAGGGAGTCACTTTCAAACCACACTAGTGGAGACGATTTTTATGAAGAACAAAGTTTGTCTTTCGTTGGAGATGATTAATAAACTGGACGATATACATTTATAAATAATGCGTATGTACTAGGACAAGCCATGCCCAAAATTGTTCAAGATGTAATTATTTTTTTGCAAATTAAAATAACGTACAATAGATATTAATTATTTGTTTTGTTTTTGTATTACTTATTAGAATGTGATAAACTAAATCACAGTGATTATTCCAAACACAACTATGTAAATATAATAAGCTGTTTCGCGAAAGGAAATTGTAATACAATTTTCCTTGGAGCAATAATATTTTCGTCGTTTGGTTCGTCACTAATTTTATCGGAAAATTTTGAGAACATCTTCATTAAATTAACTGTAAGTCATTCGGGATTTCCCTATCCCAAGAGGGCGGTAGAGTAAAAAGTATCGCTTATTGTTCGAGAACCCTATTCAAAATAGAGGAAATCAAAACAGGCCTACGAATTCGTGATGTGCCAGAAAAATAAAACTTAATCCACATTACATTTTTATACAACAAGTATTAGACGTGTAAGAAAGACAAAATTGTCACATATAACTCGCGGTAAATATTCGATTGAGCTGCAATTACAGCTATGTGACAAAAAAAAGGTTAAACCAACGTACGCGGGATCAGAGAACTACTGAGTTACTTTACACGTAAAAAATCACTGCTTTCGCGTCAGCCTTCGTGGCCGTGACATGGCAGACAAAGTACAGGAAAGCTAAAGCCTACGCTGGTACTGTCACATGTTGCGCAAACCGTCCAACCACGTAGGGAGCAAACTCGCCGTCGCTCTATCCTTGCCCCTGGCAAAGAAGGCAAACCCCAAAAAATTCTAGCTGGAGGATATGCGCGCTAATGACCTTACACGCCAGCCTGCGACACGAGAGTGCCCGGGTTCGATCCCCGGCCAGGTCAAGATGGAAAATGATCTTTTTCCGATTGGCCTGGGTCTTGGATGTGTATCTATATATGTATTTGTTATAAAATATAGTATCGTTGAGTTAGTGTCCCATAACACAAGTCTCGAACATACTTTGGGGCTAGGCCAATCTGTGTGATTTGTCCGTATATATTTATTTATTCATTATTATAATCGGGATAGCGAACTCTGGGCTCCAAAGCATTACGACTGAAGATGCAACCGGGAAAACATCCAGATAAGAGAGAAATCGTGTAACAACTTTTAAAAAATAAAGGGATAGGAAGGTTCCTTGAAAGAGGTCTTTCACTATATTCTAATAATACACATCCAGCCGGGGTCGTATGTTATAGTTATAGTTGCTATATTAATTCTGTCCCGGCAGCTGGTCTGCGAGTTGTAACTCCATTTACAAGTTCTTGTCTCTGAAACTTTGTCGGCGACACTTTGTTGGGTTTAGTTTCCAGCGGAAATTGAATGAGCGCGAGGATAAAAATATTACGGAAATTAAGTTGCTTGAAGCGAGGGTCAGTCTCTGTTACGATAAAAATATTGTTCAATATATAACTAACTTTTGATACGCAAACTTATATAATCCAAAATATATTTTCTGGTTGAATTTAATAATATATATGCTAATGTTGTGAATGCGAAAGTGAATTTGTTTAGTCGCTTAAACTACTGAACCGATCATTATGTTATCTTGCATACACGATGTCAGGAGTTCGTTTAGGGGTACCTTTTATCCCGGAAAGAAGTCTGTTCCCGAATTATCAACATGGCTGCGAGCTGAGCCACTGGCGGAACCTAGTTGACCATCTCTAACATTCTTTATTTTCGTGACGTCACAGGGAACAGTGTAATAGTCGCCTTAGTAGTCTTGAAATCAAGACTAATTCAATCCGCCGAAAACTTGCTGATAATAGAAATTAGTGTGTCAAGGTCCCTTTATTTTGAGAATTCTTAGAAGATGTTTAAGTTCACCAGTTGACTTCTTGCGGTTTGAAATTATGGCGATGTCAATTAAGTGTTATAGGTGTGGTACGAGTAGTATCTTGTAAGTGCACTCCAATTGCAAGTCATACTCGAATGACTGACAGTTTCTCCGTACGAAATAATCGTACGGAGCAGACGAAACCAAGGATTGCAAATACTAAATCCTTCTGTTAAACTGAAGACCCGAAGTTTTCGTCTCCGCTTGGCACAGTATTTGATATCCTTCCTCTGTTGTGAGGTCAGATATAAACAGTTTTAAAAAGAGCCTCCATGATTTATTACTTGCAAATGTCATTATAAATTGAACGACTTTCTTTTAGACATATTATAATTAAATGTTATTAGTTTAGGGTACTTATTAGTTTTATTTTGTAATAAGTAATTAGTTTGAACATTCAATTGCAATTCTACATTGTGTACGCTTATGGGCAGGAGCCAGAGTCCTATTTTGACTGCGGTATCTTGCTTTAACCTGTTTACACAAATAAAGAAATTGATGGTATGATTTATAAAGTTTCAATTATAGCCAGACCATTTTAATTGTTTCGTATTATTATCATACACATCGCTTAGTGATTCTTTGCACTGGATGTAAATATAATAATTCTAATGAAATGATTATAGCCAGGTCAAGTGAAGGTTTAATAGACATCTACCTAACTCGGCACTCATTTAGATCTTAATTCTTTGGTCGGTGAAGTTAACAACTACACCATACGATAATATTGAACTTGGCTCCTATTTTCACATGTATGTTTTGGGATGGATTATAAATACAGGAGAACGCACGAGGTGGCACAAGCCTCGGCGCTGAATAAATGATGACCCGGTGTGGCTTAATTCTGTTCGCGTGGGCGACGCACAGACTGCAATAGACGTCATACAAAACATAAGGCAACGTGTCCACCAACGATATACTGTGTAGTAAAGAAGTGCGAGGCTATGAAATGTATGAGTTTCCAGAGCTGAGCGTCGCGAACACATGCGGGAATTGGTATGTGTGTGTTTTTGCAGGATAAAGCCTTCTCCCATAAAAGTATTACTTGTAGACAAGTTTTTACTAGAATGTAGATAAGGCCTAAAAATAATTTCAGATGAATGAAGAAATGTCGAAACTTAGACAAAGCTGTCCAGAAGAATACAAGTATCTTAGTCGATGGAAATTTCGTGCCGCTGAACAAAAATTGATAACTTAGTTTCTTTTCTACACGACTGCTAAAAAAGAAGTGTATTGTTCGTCTAGTTTATGCATGCCTCGACTCGAGAGTTTTGGATAAGTCTTTCGTTAGAATCCTTACACCCCCCGAGTGACAATGGCTATATTTGTTTTTTGCCACAGAAGTCGAATTTAGATTTTAACTGGATAACGTCTTATAAATCGATGAACGCCGGTTGCACGCGCGAAAAAGTGTCACGTTCCGTAGCAAGCGAGCGCGCGGAACAAGCGATAGAGAGAAACGATCGGCCTAAGCTTTCGGCTTGTGACTTATCTATTCCATTTAAATTTCATCAATATCGGTTCAGTAGTTTTAATAAAGTCGGTTTTTTCATTCGGTCGGTTTTCGTCTCCGAAGCATTAGTTTCTGAGTTAACTTCAAACTATTTATATTATTGGCTTTTACATATGTTGATTCAGCTTTGTGCGCAAAGATGATTTATGAAAAAAGGCTTTCTTAGACGCAAAACATGACGCAGAAATTTATTTTTGGACAGAAATGGATGACTTTCGTAGAAGATTATTCTCAAGATTTTAAATGATTTATAGGTGTTATAATAACTTTACACGCTCTTAATTAATCATAATGTAACCTGTATTAGAAAGTCCATGACTAAGCGCTGTTTGTATCATTAAATGTATGATAAAATAACATCAAAAAGATAAAGAAATGATGTTACTATCATCAGTATGTACCATCACCATTAATATTGTAGAAAGAATAACAAGCTACAAATAAATCACTTATCTATCTATCTAATAATAAAATCCATTCACCCCGCATTTTTCCCTCCTCAGTTTTAATGAGCGCGATGTTCCGCCGACTCGAAGCTTTTATTTTATTTCTTTTCGCACTTTCAGTAAATTGTAGCACATTAGCTTGAATGTATTTAACAAAAAAAAATAGTAATATATTTATATGTTTTTTTATTTATTTTATTGTTCTTTTCCCATATTTATTCTACGTTTAAACTTATTTCGGGGAAGACGCTGCGCTTCACGACACAGGAAGTTCAGCGCTACACTGATAATGTACCTATCCTTAATTTTAGTAACACGTATTATATATATATATATATATATATATAATATTTAGTCCTCGTGCTTACTGCGACCCCAAAGCAGAGGCTATGTAGCCTGGTTTGGAGCCTCTGTTATTTGTATTAAGGTTGTACTTTAGTGCTTCTTCATAAGGAAATTGTATTTAGTGCCAAAAATAAACGATATTTATTTTATACTAGCTTTCGCCCGCGGCTCCGCCCGCGTCAATGTCGATCCCTCGGGAATAGTACTTTTTCCTGGGATAAAAGGTAGCCTATGTCCTTCTCCGTACTCCAGAGAACTTGTATGCAAAATTTCATGATGATCGGTTCAGTAGTTACGGCGTGAAAGCGTAACAAACAAACAAATAAACAAACAAACTCACTTTCGCATTTATAATATTACTAGCTTTTGCCCGCGGCTCCGCCCGCGTCAATGTCGATCCCTCAGGAACAGTACTTTTTCCCGGGATAAAAGGTAGCCTATGTCCTTCTCCGTACTCCAGAGAACTCGTATGCAAAATTTCATGATAATCGGTTCAGTAGTTACGGCGTGAAAGCGTAACAAACAAACAAACTCACTTTCGCATTTATAATATTAGTAAGGATTTTTATGTAACTATTATGATTCATGAGATACTGCCAACTGTCAGACAGATTTAGGATAGACGTACAGCGAAGGCTGGAAATAAATAACCCTGGGAAGAAGGCAACGCGAGTTGGAAAGTACATTGTGATCTTCATATACCTTATGTTTAGAAATACCTTTTTTATTACATACTCTAACTAAATTTCTCTAAAAGTTTGGTATATTAAAGTTTAGTAAAGCTATTTAACATTGTTTACACATTTGTTCCATTAATTATCGTAAAACGACAGGCAGACGAACATAGCGTATAAAAATAAATGTTTAAAAGCCCAATCAGACTAGCTTATAATTAATTTTGTAATTCTAATATTATTACATACGGGTTGTATGATGACCTATTTTCGATGCTGAAAAACAAAGGAAATAACTGTTGGTATTTTTTTCTCCGTAAGTAGTTCGAATTAAATTCAAAAAGTCGGGAACTATGTTTATACGGTAGAATTGGATAAAAATCAACGAACTACGAAATACTCGTAGCCCCTCCGGGAGCGCTGCTACGAAATGCTACGGCGTAGCTCTGCGTTTTCTGCAAAAGAACAAAGCTTTTCCATTACTGAACTACTCTTTGATCTGTTCAGTATATTCTTTATAATATTGTTTTTTTTAATCATAATGTTTTTGATGTGTATGTAAGTGCCTAATACTGGTGTCAGATTTTCCAAACTGGACAAACTTAAAGGCATCTGACAAAGCTTTACTGATTGCCATCAATGATGACTGCCGGGAACAACGGCCTCACGTGCATTCTGAAGAACATGAAGCCAGATATTTTTATGGCACTTGGTCCAGTGCCCAGAATTGCTAAATATGTAAGTGCTAAAAAAATCTTTCACAAAAGCTATTTAAATACCTATCAACCCCTGCGAAGCCGGGGCGAGCCGCTAGTGTCCATTCACAGCTAAGACTAGTTTGTGGCTCATACTGTTGACAACTTTTTAACCGGATATATATTATCATACTATACTCATTACTCAATCATTTGTTGCATCTCTACATACATCACTATTTAATGAAAAAATCCTACAGATTGTAATAGCTGTTTTCTCTATAATAATCCTCTTACTTTTATACTAGCTTTCGCTCGCGGCTCCGCCCGCGTCAATGTCGATCCCTCGTGAATAGTACTTTTTCCCGAGATAAAAGGTAGCCTATGTCCTTCTCCGTACTCCAGAGAACTTATATGCAAAATTTCATGATGATCGGTCCAGTAGTTACGGCGTGAAAGCGTAACAAACAAACAAACTCACTTTCGCATTTATAATATTATAGTAAGGATAAGGATTATTCTCATCTTGTATATGTCTGGGTAAGCTTTTATATATTTTTATTGCATGTACCTATGGGCCTATATAGCTATAATATTGTATATTACTAGCTCTAATAATAACAGTTGTTACTCTCAAAAAAAAAAAACCTACTTTGCCAAAATAAATAGCCTATGTCACTCGGGTATAAAGGTTCTACTGATGTTCATACATCCAAAGCCGACGAGGCATTTAGAAGTTATGGTAGAAAAATGAACACATACTCACATTTACTATACATACATGGACTCAAAATATTCACTTGTTTTTGGGCAATCGTGCAAACATTCATAAAATGTTAGTACTGGAAGCAAGTTGTTATGCTGTGTTTATTGCCAAAGCGGCAAGATGCAAATGGAATATCACCAGGCTATCGAGATTGTACGTTGTGTTCGTACACAACAACAGGTCACAGCAAGGTCAGGTCGTCGCAGGTCGTCACGTTTTATACTTGTCAAGCGGAGCGGCGAGCTGCGCTCGTCAGGTCATTGTTTCATAATAAACGTCTGCACTTTGAAATAATCCTGTAATAAAAATGGAAGCCCGACGTCAGCCATCTTTACGATCTCAGCTTTTAATGAACAGGCTTTATGTGCAGTGAGCTCCGTGATTCTTCTACAGCTATGAAACTTAATCGTCATTTGAATTTAAATGGAATTAAAACGCGCAGATTTGACCATGATCGTTGTAACCTCTCTGTCACGTCTTTTTAGGTTATGGTGTTGTAAAGGCCAAGTAATGTAAAGGATTATATTTTAAGGATTTTTTGGGTAGGTCATGTACGATTGGCAGCACCCGAGTGCAGATTGCTCGAGCTTGTTTACTTAGCCATAAATAATATTACAATCTCTGGCATTTGGCTGACCAAGAGATTCAAAACGTTTCTAAGATACCGGCCACGCACCCGACAAATGCAGCATTGGATATCCATAGAATGACAATCTATCTAAAATCATAGGAAAATTTTCCTCTGAATTTAATTTTATAGATTTTTTACCTGTTAGCTGTAAACCATATTTTCAAAATTATAAGATACTTACTGTTCCCTACTGGGAACTGTTACTACATACAATTTATTTATTTAAACTTCATTGTACAATCTATACTAATAATCTCAAATTAAACTACTTATCAATAAACCTAACTATATTAATACTAAAAACTAAAATTATAAAAAATCTTAAAAATAAAAGAAATTAAATCTAAAAATCTAAACTAAGGTGTTGCCCGTGTGGCATAGTGCCAAGAACACTAGCTGCATTTCCCCGCTGAATAGCAATTGCAATTCTTTGCGCGAGGAAAGAGCCAGCCTTCTTGTCAGTCTTGTTCCCAGTATGTATATATTATAAATCTGCAAGTTTGTACGAAGATACCCAGAATTCTACACGAAACGAAGTAATGTAAAAACTAAGTATGCGCCGCGTGATAAAACCAAGTTAATGCTGCCGGCTATGCGTCTGAACTGAAATGCGTCAAGTACATAGAAGTATGAGAGACGAATTTTTTTTTTTAATCTATGATCAAATACCTATGTCATGTCTATAAAGATATACAACAAGCTACCAAAACAAATAAAAGAGGAAAATAACAATAATATTTTTTACATGAAATTAAAGGATTTTCTCATAAATAAAGCCTATTATAATATAAATGAATTCCTTGATGACAAAGTATAATCTTTTATTAATATAGTTCTATAATAAAATTTAAATCAATAAAACTATTGACATTTTATATACAAAAACTAAATGAAATAATAATTTAAATTCTTTAAATTCTACTAATTCTATAATGAAACTATTGTCATCCTTATCCTTATATACTTACACAATAAAATAAAATAAAATCTCATCTTAAATTTAGTGATGTAGTACTTTTTACTAATTGTAATAATTAGTGGGTACTCCTATTAATCTATGTGCGTCCTCCTCTAATCTAATATTGCTGTGCCCGACAGGGTCCATATATGGTCTTACTTTGTAATTTGTCATCCTATGTCTATATGGTTTGCAATAAATATTGAGTATTGAGTTAGAAATGAGAATGAGAGAAAAAGGTACCTCAATAGATTTATTATAACATTTTTTTACTTGCTATATTTTCTTATCTGTAATGGCGATATGTAATATGTATGATGTCCTAAACGGCCGCCGCTCAGTATCGCGGACGTGCGGCGCCTGCGAGCTGAATTACATTACTAGTTTGGAGCCTCGCCGGCACGTCGCGGAACAAACTTATTTCTATAATAAATGAAAGCTTGCGGCGGCTGAACCCTCCTAGATATTATTAAAAACAGTTATCTTCTACGACTCTTTTTTGCTATGATTTTAAAAAGAACTACTTCTTGGCGGTTGATTGAGCTGAAATCTTGCATACTTATGTAAGCGAAGAAAAATACAACATAATGGTATTTCGGATTACACAAAGTTAGAACTATATTTAACGCCGATCGGCCCAATTGCCGTCCCGCTCTGTTCAAAAGCTATTTACATAAAATATTATTTTTGGAGATATACTACTTTGGACATTTAAAATAACGTATTGTATAACGGGTATTGGGTTACGGGTAACGAGTCATGTGTTGTAGATACTTAAATACTTTTCAAAGTATCCGTGGCCTAAGAAAAAAATGTCGTGAATAAAATGCATCTGCAACATTTTTAAGTTATAATATTTCAAAATACATTTCTATCAAGTTTCTTTTTCATATTTTGTTGCAGCTTGAATCAAATGTTCTCGTGTTACGAGTATCAGACTGTGTCCTACCGTTGTGACGTGTATACCTGCCGGGTGACGACCGCGACGATACAACAAGTGACTTCATTATTCATTAGTTCCCAAGGTCCCCATTAAATTCGTTTACACGAAAGCATTTGATATTGAAAATGTTGTTCGACGCAACGGCAGTATCTAATAAGTGCGCTTTTTCTCGAGTACAATGTTTGCAAGAAGTAGAGTCCATACTATGAGATGTTTCCAAATATATTTCTATCAGCTACTTCTGTTCCTTGTTGCCCCGGGAGAAATAAAAAGCATATAATGTACCAGTTGCTTTACTTCTCGCCCAGACCGTAAAAGACGGTATTATATATATATAGGCGATGTGGCCAGCAACTCATCAAAAATTTGATTCATTTTACAGGTCTACCAAAACGCTAAACGTGGCCTTTAGGTATTATTATCTAAGACTGTGTTCATCCAGTAAAAGCTACAGACGTAATCAGTATGTATTAGTTACTTTCTTATTGTATTTCTGCTCAAATCAAAAATATTCTTACGTAATGTAAATTTAATACACACATTTATCATGTCTTTTTCCCTTACGGGGTAGACAAAGCTCAGGTATTAACTAAAAGACACGTTTGAGTGGAAAACGGAATCAAAATAGCGATTGATGGCTAGCCAACTTGCCTTCTCTATCTCGTAACTCTGTCCGTCGGGCGTCTTTTCACGCTTCAACCATTGAACGTACATCTTGTTTAATTCAACTTAATATTAAACATAATTGAACTGATTTGGATGAAATTCTACTGTTTCCGAGGGATCGACACTAACGCGGGCGGAGCCGCGGGCAAGCTAGTAAATAAATATACATGGTCAATCACACAGATTGAGCTAGCCCCAATGTAAGTTCGAGACTTGCGTTATGAGATACTAACTCAACGATACTATATTTTGTAACAAATACATATATAGATAAACATCCAAGACCTAGGCTAATCTCAAAAAGATCATTTTCCATCTTAACCTGACCCGGCCAGGTCAAGATGGATCCCAGATCGAACCCGGGCACCCTCGTGTCGCAGGCTGGCGTATTAACCAGTGCGCCACGGAGCTCGCCATTTGAAATGTGTAAAAATTGTCTATCAGTTATTTTTCCTATCTGTTTTAAATCATGCAATGTAGCTTCACCGTGTGTTAAATCATGCGATGTGTTTGCTATGTACAGAGCGCCCGCCGCCGCGACAATGCAACGTTTATTCAGCAGCTCCCTGGAGTCCTCATTATAGTCGTGTACAATGTACATGTGTACGTAGACATTTGACACCGATATTGTAGTCCAACACTATCAATAATCTAAAAATATATGCCACTTCAGTGCGGGTAAGGATTATTTAGGCAATTGTAATTAGTGGCAGTTAACAAATACGCATAGAAGCCGCTTGGAACTAGCAATTTGGCGCGCCTTTAAGAAAAGTCTGGCGATTTTCTTAAAAATAGCGACGGCAGAGAATTAACATCTTTATGATAACGACTCTGGTTTAAAATGCCCTGCATGTTGGATGTAATAAAGTCACTCTATAGTTGTTTGCTCCATCAAGAGCTCTAATTTTATGTGGTGCCAATAAAGTACAAAACTATACTTTTATTTGGCCAGTGTCTAGTTAACCAATGGCGCGTTGGCGAAGCTCCGACATATGCCACAAATCCACCAGGTTTGATCATAGACGACGCAGCAAGGTGGGCAACTACCAGCCCGCTAAGTAAATCTCCCTACACTAACTCACATACAAAAATATGGAAGATAGCTTCTATGTTTTATGCTATGGAGCGAAACTACAGGTGCTATACAGCGTGATTTTGTGCCTATGAACTATATTAAAATCCTGCTATCAGAATCCCTAATTAAATACAGAATTGTAAGAAAAAACTATAATATTCGCCCAATTGATCGGCAACTTTATATGAGATTTAATTTTATTTTTTGTTTTTTCCTTTTTCTTGCAATTCTAAGTTCTATTAGGGATTCTGATTCCAAGATTTCAATATAGCTCAATGGTTCCATATCGCGCTGTATATTTCAAAATAAAATACACATATTTACGAGACTAGTTACGTCTTCAATACACGTCTCGACATTTGAATATACATTGCAACGTGTTCAGTATCTATCTTCCAACAATATCTACCGCCTGCCAAAGGATCTCATTACGTTCCTATACATATGAATAGCAAATTTTTCAACGACTGCTCCGTTATTGAAGTATTTCAGGATCAAGTGGATAGCTACGTATGTAAATGTATGGCTGTTCCCGCTAGTACCACCGAATTGTACCCACAGTGGTACTAGCGGGAAATTCCGTTATATATATTTTTCTTTAATCTGCCGTCATCATCAAAATGTAGGAGACGCTCTTGTCAGCGGAGCTCCCGCCATCTTTCTGTCTGCCTATGCCAGTCTTTCAATAACTCTTCCAGGGTACGGTGGGTCTGCAGTGGAACGGATTGTTAGTTGTTCCTCTTAGTTCTCCCTCTCTGTCTCATCTGACATCTGAGATCAGCGTGTTCCTGGAGGCGTCTCGGACCCCGGTCCCCTTAATCGTTAGTATCTGTACAAATCTTAATATAATAATCACACGAAACATGTTGTTAACATCTATATAACGGATGAAAAATGAGGCAAATGCATTAAAGACTTATCTTTATGCCGTGTGCAGGCGACTGAAATGCATTAGACTAGATCGCTGGTACGAAACGTGACAATAGCTTGTAAGTTTTGTATTCAGATGCATTTTCAAATGGCACTACATAAGCTGAATACGTCGTGACAACGAGTCCCATTATAATAAACAAATCACACAATTATACCGCTATTATCAGAGCGACGGATGAAAAATTATATACAAAGCATTAGAAACGAATGAAGAATATATACAAATATGTCATTTATGTGCAGCTTAAGATCTTTTTTTAACAGCAGTTCACCTTAATAACATCATGATAATATAATGCTTTAATCAGAGCGAGATATAAAAAATGGTACTTGATTGTCGACTTGTCGAATGCAAAATTCAGCATGTTTCAAGAAAGTTCCTTTCATTAAGTTAATCAGATTCACATCAAACAATAGAGATTACAATCGCTGCCAGGAAACGCGACAAAAGCTTGCAAATTTGTTTTTATGCGGACGTGCATGTGATATCAGAGTGCAACTAGTTTTAATTAATAATATTTCAGATAAAAAAAAATTATTTTCACCCAACTACTGAACCAATTTTCATCTAAGCGAGGTTCATTATTGACGAAGTTATGATGTAACATACATAAAAAAATCGGATGATTTGAGAACCGTCTTTTTAAATTATGTTGAAAAATACGTCAGATATATTATGCTTACCCTAATATCTCAGTGTATCTAGTATTTACAAGATTTTATTTAGTTTAATTCGCTTGTCCCGATATTTGTCTGCAATCAAATCGTGCAAGTTAAATTTGATCCACTTCCCGGTTACCGATTCAAATGAAATTTTGCATGCATGTGTAAATCGGATGACAACACAATATTATGTAATCGTTGTGCTGGTCTGATGATGGAGTCGAAAGATGGCCATAGGAACTCTTAAACTAAACAATCCACGAATCATGTTTGGGCTCATTTGATTTATCTTGAAAAACATTTTTCAGTGTGAATTCATCCTTATCCTTACTAATATTATAAATGCGAAAGTGAGTTTGTTTGTTTGTTTATTTGTTTGTTTGTTTCGCTTTCACGCCGTAACTACTGAACCGATCATCATGAAATTTTGCATACAAGTTCTCTGGAGTGCGGAGAAGGACATAGGGTACCTTTTATCCCGGGAAAAAGTACTATTCCCGAGGGATCTACATTGACGCGGGTGGAGCCGCGGGCGAAAGCTAGTTTATAATAAAAGCTTGCCACAACAATCTTGTTTTTTCTCTGTGGTAATATGAACATAAAATGTTGCATATGCGTTAAAAGTTGCAAGACTTTCCAGACATTTTCTACCGACAGTAGCTGTATCACATCACGATACCGAGTATTATAATGCTGTTATCAGAGCCTCGAGGGATGAAAAATGAGGCGAGATGCGTTAGACGCGACCGGATTAGAATTGCTGATGTGAATGATATCTAAATAACTGTCAACCGCACACGATTACAAATAGTCCCTCTCGTCATCCGAGCGTTTTTCAAGTTGCATCTTTAGATGTGTTTTGTCCAAATCCAAGGTCACATAAACTTTGGTGTTTTATCGCATTTAAATATATTTTTTTCTATCAATCAATCAATTTATTTCAAAAACACGAAACAATACAGTTAACAGGTAACAACAGTTTGTCCTTTTTTTTATGGACATCGACCATGCTCCCCGGAAGTCCACCTCCGAACTAAACGTAATAAGTCTGTATCTCGGTAATAAACTATTGTTGGTTTGTTTTTGTGTGTGTAAGTGGTCAACACTGGTATCAGATTTTTTAAGCTGCCTATATCTGACGTAACATTAATGATGACAGCCGGGACCAAAAACACGAATCACGAATGAGCTAGAGATAATTTTATGCCACTTACGGTCACCCATCCCATTGGAGACCGCGCCGTGAGTTGCTTATCATACGTAAGCACTAATAATTCCCAGACCCACTGGACCATCGGGCTCCTCAATCGACTATTAATATGTACATACATACATAGTATCACATCTCTCTTTTCCTTGCGAGGTAGACATAGCCTACGCCACATTTAGCATGTTAGAGGGCGTGTAGATTGAAAACGGAATCGAATTAGTATAATAAGAATACTGCAATATAAGTACTAAAGTTGTTTACAAAGTTTTAATGGGTTTGTTGTTTTCGTGTGTGTAAGTGACTAACACTGTGTCAGATTTTTCAAGCTGCCTGATATCATCTGACATAGCTTAACGACTGCCATCAAAGATGACAACAGCCGGGACCAACGGCTTAACGGGCCTTCCGAAGCACGGAGGAGGTCGAAATATTTATATGCCACTTGCGGTCACCCATCACAACAGGGACTGCGGCCAGTGTTGCTCAACATGCGTAAGCGATTTCAATGCTCACGACCACTGGGCCACCGGGCTCCTCTTTAGTTTTAATGGGTGTGTGCTAATAATGTTTCACTCACTAGTAACATGTGATACTGAAAACTCTTTGCTGAGAAAAAAAATGGTTGTGAAGTTGATTTACGAACGATATTTTTTACATGATAACGGGAGAAAGATAGATGCGTCAAAAGCCGAACGCTTAACCCGATCGTGCCTCTCTACCGCTTGTTCCGTGCTCTCGCTTGCACGTGACACTTTTTCGTGCATGCAACCGGCGTTCATCGATTAAAAACGTTATCACGTCAAAAATAAAAGTAAGTAAACCGCACCGCACTACTCAGTGCTTTTTACTTTTGCCTGTAAAGCACTCCTGGTTTTATGAGTTGAATGTTGAGTATAAAGATATTTGTGAAAAGATAAATATGAATTCGCTAAGTGCAACACTCGCGGCCGTTATTATGGCAAATTGCGCCAATTATTTAAATTGTTTGCTTTCGGCCGAACAGGCGTTGAATCAAATTGCGGGGAGGAGCGGGGGATGCGGGCGGGGAGGCAATTAATAAAACAATATAACTTGATAAGTGCCCGCTAACTGGAACTCACGGCCGATGACAGATGTAGTGGTACGGGTACAGTGAACTTTTTCTAGCAACTGTTTCATATATTGAAAAAACTGCTTTGATTACAATTTTTTTTTTAATTAATTTGTATTAAAATCGGTTTAGGATTAATAAGTATTCTTTTGGAGTGTATTGACCGTCTACTCGCCTTTACCCGTGGAGGGGGAAGGAGGGGGGCACTATTTTGTACATACACATTACTTTTTATCTATCTTTTGGGATTTTTTATTCATAACAAAGTTATGAGAAAAAACAAACATTTAGAAAAACATACGGCCGAATTGAGAAATTAAGAAGTCGCTTAATGAATGCATGTCCTACTCTTTATCTGGCCGCTTTTCCGGTTGCATTCTTAGCTGTGATGCACGGTGTCAAAAGCAGTAATACTGCTATATGATTTGGCTAAGTTTTTACGGCCAGACGCCTGCCTGACACCAACTCTCTGGTAACTCCAGTAACGTCGACAAATGCCTGTTAAAATACGGTGCAAATATTTTTCCGTGAATCGAACTCCCCCCCATATACCCTTTCATAATAAAACTTTAATATTTACTTATCTACAATTAGGTAGTCTTACTTTCCCTAAGAGATAAAAATAGTCCCGACGAATAAAAAAGATAATTATTTGCTCGCTTCCCGCCTCATCAGTAAGAAGTCCAATTATGCGGCAAACACCGGCTAATCCTTGTTAGGCCTTGTTCACAGAAACCGGCAGCATACCGCGGTTTGTATTCTATTTTATTTAAGTACACAACGGCCCAGAAAAAGAGTATATGTGACTTTATATAATCCCTTATAAAGGAGCCACAACTGCTACGGTAGGCGAAGGCGACACAACAAATTAGAGAGAACTGACATACTGTGTTGATCCCAAGTGAAAATTTGGGAAAATCTAAAGTCTTCCTTCAGATTTTACTTTATATAAAAGATGTGACTTTATATAATCCACAATAACATCTCTATGCCTTGGACGTAAGGGGTCTTGTTAGAATCCTCCCGAGTGATATAGGGTTATACATTTTTGGGCAGAGCAGTTGTTATTTCTTCTTGAAAACTTGCATCTTTCCAGAATGTCAATCTACGAAGCTTGTCAATCTAAAAAGCAAATTCTCTCATCGGATATTCAGTGGACATGATAATTTAAGGTTGGATAATATATACACTTCGTGGCAACTGCTATGACCTTGAAGACCCAAAGGCCACGTTCAGCTCGTTGGTTGGCGTGTTGCTAAATTACATCGTCAACATATGTCTGGACATTCCGCTTGCGCCAGGCTCCTGCTGCAGATGAAGTCAAATCTAAAAATTCAAAGATTCAAAGATTTATTTAGAAAATAGGCCTTTTCAGGGACTTTTTCACGTCAATTCACATTTTAAATAATACGTATTATATTATATTCAAATTATTAATTATTGTTCAAAAGCTACAAACTACTAGCGTTTCGGAACCGACCACTGCAGAGAAGAAGACGCCGAAAGAAACTCTTTTCAACAGTATTGGTCGCCTACTTGCCTGAAGGGCTTTGTATGATATTTAATATTTTTATCTTTTCTTTTTTTTTGTGATGTCATGTTATATACAATTTCAATTCACATATTTTTGTGGAACACGTTATGTTAGCGATCGAGCGTGCAACAACAACAGATATGTTGGAAAAATGCTGGCTTGACGTTGTCAATGATCATTGCCACGTGCATGTTGCACGTGGCAATGGCTCTACATTGTATGATGCCGAAGACTGAGAAAAGTCGTGGAAAGCTGCAAACTGGTCCCGGAATCAAAGCATCACAGCTGAAGATGTAAGTCAGAACATTGCAATATGAAAAAAGATCGCGGCATGGTTTTTTTTATTGTAGCCCATTAATGACACAAAAATCAAGTCTAAATAATAACAAAACCTACCGCTTTATCCCTGTGTGCGCAGACTTAGAGAGAAGAGGAAACATTACGTCAGTGTTGGGCGTGTATCCATCACCTAATAATGATTCACAAATATAATGCGGAATATTCCTCCGAATTCGCGAAATACGACATTACCAAAGAATATATACGCTACACGACATTACTACGATTATCTCGTAGCTCCTCTACGGCGTAGCTAGCTAAGAACCTTGTTGAGATACGAAACTGCTACAAAACTTATGCATAATAGATAAAAGCTAGTCGCCGTCTAGGAATGCGATGTTCCAGGCGACTCCGGGCGTGGTTCACGCTTGGGTTGGTGCCCACATATCACAGATCCTTCGTGCTTCGGGACTTTTGTCTGTAGCTTCCGTATTCAAGGTAGTTTAAAAATGCCAGTGAACGATAGCACACAAAGAAAAATACTGTCAGTTTCTTTTTAGGGTTCCGTAGTCCACAGGGAACCCGTATAGTTTCGTCATGTCCGTCCGTCCGTCCGTCTGTCCGTCCGGGCTCGTACTCGGCCACTACTGCACCAATTGTCACGAAAATCGGTGGAGAGATAGATATTGAAGTTCCAGAAGTTGGTTCTTAAAGTTATGAAAAAATGTTTTTTTTTTCAGCCCCCATACAAATAGGTGAATTTAAAAAATTCAAATAAACTAACCCCAATATGTGTGATATCGTTGAAAAGGTATGTAGCAATCTCAAACCCACCAATAACATAAGTCAAAGTTAAAATTTGAGGTGTCCTCCCACCGTAACTTTTGAAATATTACTAAAATAATTCTGAAAAAATATGGTCTAAACCTCAAAGTATGTACTTTCAATTAAAACTATAGCGGTCTCGGTATCATAGATTGTTATTTTTATACAACTCGACCAACTTATGTAGTTACAGTCGGCCGAACAAAATGTATGGAATCAACCGCAAAATGAAATTTGTATATACAACATTCGACTTTTTTGCCGTTTTTATAGATAACAGTACGGAACCCTTCGTGCGCGAGTCCGACTCGCACTTGGTCGGTTTTTAAATTAAACTTTATTTAAGTAGGGTTTACAAAATAAATTGCTTTAAAACCTGTCTGTTTCCAGCCCATCCCAAACAACCAGCGGGTCGATTTGATTATCATAATTGAATATTTTCACGCCAGTCGCAAAAACGACCCTGATGACAAATGGTCTCCGCATCTCGACGTAATGGATCGCAAATCAACATCGCAAATACGTTTCAAAGTCACTAGTTGACGCTAGGGTTGATTGATGTTACGCGAGTAATGAACTGTAGCCATCTATACGATCTAATATTACTTAGTACCTACCATTCTTCGTGTGGAGGCGCCTGCCCCCTACTGGCCAGCCACAGGAAGCTAAACTGTTATGTCCTTCTGCCGGAGTACTTCGGAGCCCGGGGTGCGTATTGCCAAACTGTATACTGACCCAGACCGGGGTTGCTCTGAGTTCGATCGCAGTTTGCCTTTGTAGTTGTATACTTATTCAGCGAGTGTCTGAATCAAAATACATTTTGCTTTAAAATACTTGAGCAAAATACATACGAGTCCAGACGTGCATACTTTCCAGCGTAGTATGTAATGGCATGATAATTTAGAACAAAATGCATGCAAATGCAGACATGTTTTATTTCCCTGCCTCATCTTCTAAAATTTGCGCCGCTTTCGACCTTGACTCCTTTTTTTCGCCAGTGGTCGTACTTCATTAGCAACTACGCATGTGTTTATTAAATAAAGTGTTTAAATAGAGTTACTTTTAAAAATAAACCGAATTTAAAACTGTTTTTTATAGATCGGTGTAAGATTTAATAATTTGAATAAATTTCGATAGGGAAATAAAGCACAATAGGCGTGGTGTGATGCCATCTCTTACTATTTGAGTTGAACACCCGCTATAATTGTTACAGTTCAAATTAATTTTTAGTCATACTTACAACGGCATTTCTTTAATTAAAACTTAAATTACTTCACAATAGCTATGTTTTTTTGGGAAAGTTGTTCAGTTTCACGGATAGGATACCTAAAAATCGCAACAGCATAAAAAATATACGAGAAAAACGCGTTATATAGTTAGTTAAAGATATTCGCATGTCACAGTTTGCTTTACATACAAGTGAGCAAAGTGCATACCATCTCAGACTGCTCTGAGATCGTATGTACTTTGCTCCAATTTGTTTGTAATTTTAATGAGCACGATGTAGTTCGGTACAGACTATGGGTGTCTGGGTCAGTATAAAGTTTGGCAATACGCGCCCGGGGTCTCGACTCTGATGTTTATTAAATGGCAAATTGATAATGAATCTTCAAGTATCGTGTTGTTTTCTCATAACTTTTGTTCAAAACGTTGTGCAGTTCTACGTGATGAACAGCAGTGTCTAATCAAATTAAAAAAATACGCTTTTTAATGTCTCACGATAAAACCTGCTTCTTTTAAAAGGTTTAAAAGTACAAATCCATACAGAATGCCAATGAAACTAACTCGTAAACATTTCAGTTTATTTTTAAATGCTTTTAGCCATTAGTCTAGGTTTTAAACGGGAAAAGGAAAATGGCGCATTTTCGCCGTCAGAAAATTTTGCATGCAAAACGAGTGAAACAACAGCTAAAGTACTTAATGAACTTAAACTCATTAGTTTTCCTAGTACTTGATATACTGCCTAGATATTGTCCATGCTGGTCTGAGAAAAAATAAAAAAAGATTAACGCAAGCCAGTCAAGGGAATGGGCGAATATCTCCGGAATCACGTCATGGCGATGCGGCTAGCAACCCATCATACATACATAGTATCACGTCTTTTTCCCTTACGGGGTTAACAGACCTTAGATCTATAAGACCTGAAGGCCACGTTTAGCAGGTGGTTGAGCATTAGGTGGAAAACGGAATCAAAATAGTAATGGGTTGCTAGCCGCATCGCCTATTAACATGATTCCTCCGATTTTACCCATTCCCTCGATCGGCTTACGATCTGCGCGGGAAGAGAAGCAGTTGGTACTTTGGCAGGAATAACATAGACATTTGCAATCGCCTTCTCCATTTCACACACTAGTGGATTCTCCACTAGTGTATGGTCTTAAAAATTAAGAAATAAAATATGGTGAAATTTCATGCGGATAGGACTTGAACCCGGGACCATTAGCTGTAGCGCTCTTAGACCGCTGAGCTACTGCCGCTTCATATGTTATACATGCAGATGTTAAAAAATATTGCCCCTTTCATCCCGAATACGTAATATACAGAAAGAGTTAAATTTCTATAAAATCGAAAGCGGCGGCAAAGGTGAATCAGCGCTCGTGGGACGCTGATTCACGCTGTATGGTACACGAATACGTTCAACAAGCGGGTCAAACGAGCCCTTTGAGGACCTAGGCTATTACTTTTCAACAGCTAGCAATACTGTTTCACAAAAAGTATGTAAATGTGAAAAAGTACACTTTTCAAATATTATAAATAATTTATACAAGACGTATTAAGAAGAGTAATTCGTATTTAATGGTTTACATTTTGTTCTGAAATATTTTAGCCTAATTTGTTTTGGCCGTAAGGCCGCCAGTCTTAAATGGCCAGGGCATATCTACCGCATGCCTGACGAGTTGTGGGCCAAAGCGACCACAATATGGATCCCACAAAATCGGACTCGAAAGCGTGGAAGGCCCAGAAAGAGATGGAAAGACGAACTGCAATGATGAAATGATGAATGATGCCTTTGCCCTGCAGTGTGACAGTATAGGCTAGAAATAGAAAATAGAATAAATAATTTATTTTAGTTATAGCATTAAATCATTCACTTCATCATCATTCCAGTCTTATGAAGTCCACTGCTGAACAAAGGCGTCTCCCAAGGATTCTTCGTTACACGGGAGGATATTGCCATACTCTACATGCTTGGAGGCGGGTTGGCGAACGCAGTTTCTTTGGGTTCTTGTGCTTCCGACACTGCTGCTCATTGGAAGCATGTATGAACCCTATTTAAATAAATAAATAAATAATAAATATATACGAACAAATCACACAGATTGAGCTAGCCCTAAAGTAAGTTCGAGACTTGTGTTATGGGATACTAACTCAACGATACTATATTTTATAACAAATACATATATAGATACACATCCAAGACCCAGGCCAATCTGAAAAAGATCATTTTCCACCTTGACCTGGCCGGGGATCGAACCCGGTCACTCCGTGTCGCAGGCTGGCGTGTTGACCGCTGCGCCACGGAGCTAGTCGAAGCATTAAATTGAATTAAATCGAATAATATAAAAGTATTAATTGGATATAATAAATGGGCGCAAAGCAAGTAGCATCTAAGGAGGCCAGCCGCGCGTACCCAATGCCATACCTTTTTTATTATATACGGCGGCAAACGAGCAAGCGGGTCACCTGATGGTAAGTGATCAATGGTGGGGAAGGAAATGGGGAGGGGAAATGATGGGCCTCCGGCTCTCTCACTCTATAAACGAAGCATAGAAGCGGTTAAGCTTCTACTCAGACGTTGATTTTCTGTGAGTGGTACTTCGTCGGACGAGCCGGCCCATTCATGCTACAAGCAATTTATTTTGCCGGTAGCGTGGCTCTACCACGACCAAACCTGCAGCCGCTGGCCAAGCAGTTCAGGCTGACACCCTGACCTTTTCAGAATGATATTTAAAGTATTAAGTTAAAAGCAAAATACTAATAAATAAAAATAAATTCTAGTTTAGCAAACTTCTGGACATTATTGGCAACCACTCGTCTTAAGGGCGATGGGTTATTTTTAAAAGTTTTAAGTCTTTCTCCTGAATTACTGCCTTACAGGAGCTGTAGGTAACGTGCAAATTTGTCTGCGAAGAGCTGCGGTATAAAGCTGAGTAAACATGACTACCCGCAATCTAGAATTTACGGCATAGTTAGTGTAATATATCAGCCGTAAAACGTAACTATAAAATTTGACTACTCGCTTTAAAGTAAACTTCAGGTATCTCACTCTGTAATAAACTATTAAATCGGTGATGTTGCACCGATGTGACGACGTCGTAAAAATATAGGTGAAACCGTAAACTTAGTTGTCAAAGTTAAGTTGATTTTCGTTTATACCAGTTTCATATTTGAATGTTTGTAACTCAATCACGTACTCATAAAGTAACGAGTGATAATTGAAGCTTAGCTCATTTTACGTGCCATTATTGTAATTAAAATATATTGACTAGAAAAAAAAACATTAAACATTTCACAACAGCAGTATCAACACAAAAAACAGTCCATGTACACCTCCAAATTTCGGGGAAAATATTCCCCGACCTGGCAACTCATAAGACTTGGCTGTCAACGTCATCATTATTTGACATATTGACAATGACATTTACATTGTCATGTAATTAAGTATGGGAATATTGCTTAACAAATCCTACATTTGGATTTTTTTTTCAAAAATTCATAAAAAATTTAATATTAGACAAAAACATTTTTTTAAACTCTGGGTGTATTAACATTTATGGTACTTTCGATTGTATAAATAAAAATCATCACTTCCGGTTTGTAGCAACTTGTCAATTGTCGACGATCCCACTATTACAAGCGCGTTGTTGACTCAGTGTCTAAGGAGTGATTTTGTGTTTTGGGCGTTAATTTTTAGACAATCTTCTCTTTGTGTAATCGTTTTGTAATAACACATTTTAAGAATAAAGAACTATGACTAGCTATATATGTATGTTACGGTAAAGCGAGCGATGTCGAAGGCAAAAGTCACTGTTTGCAACGGCGGAGAAAGTTCACTTATATTTGCCTGTCGGAAAGTTTGCCATACTCGTATATTGCAGAGAGTAAAAGTTTTCCTCGACACAGTATCAAAAGAGCAATGTTGTGTCTCAGGATTATCTTATCTCTATGGTTGTGTCACATTTTTAACATTTAATCCTTTTGATTGGAACTCTATCTTTATCTATCCTTAGCAAGAAAATAATATCCGACGTGTTAGGTGATCTGTCTTTAATTATAAATATAAATAAATAAATATATATACGGACAAATCACACAGATTGAGCTAGCCCCAAGGTAAGTTCGAGACTTGTGTTCTGGGATACTAACTCAACGATACTATATTTTATAACAAATACATATATAGATAAACATCCAAGACCCAGGCCAATCTGAAAAAGATAATTTTCCATCTTGACTTGGCCGGGGATCGAACCCGGGCACTCCGTGTAGCAGGCTGGCGTGTTAACCACTGCGCCACGGAGCTGTCTTTGCGTATACATGTACTATTTATGTATTACATAGTGTCTTTCATATGTTGTTTAACTGTAATCATGTTGTAAATTGAAATACATGTTATTATAGTAAATGATAGATGCATACGTTTTACTATAGTAATTACTCAAGTTCAAACAACACATGGAATGACAGATCAAAATATGTATTTTCACTACTTATGTCTATAATTTCAAAATTATTAATTTACAAATCATCACATTACGAGTGTACTCTTACCTAGTTTATTCTAGTAATTAAATTGATGACAGGATCCCAAGCTGGTGGTGACTGCCAACCATCCTCTCTATTGAAACTAGAACGTTTTTTTTAATTTTAATAGCCTCTCGAAGCATTCTTTGAATTTATCTGTTTTCTTTTGCAAGGACTTGAGGATTATTAAAACGCATTAAAAACATCCTAATTTCAATAGAGACGATGGTTGGCAGTTACTCTTGGGATCCTGTCATCAATTTAATAAAATCTCAAGCTCATCACAAGACTGCAAGACCGTCAGACACCGTGAGCCAATACTGCGTACATCCGGAACGTTATCAATAAATATTGTAGGCGATAGTTTTATAAATAACTCAAAAGACAAATGTCAACTTGCGACCATGAAAAAGAGTTTCCGAAACGTTGGGTGTTAAAACTAATGTAATAAACGCGATGAAATCGTATTAAGTGATTTAATCATCCACATGTCCTTTCAAACGTATTCAAGTATGTAAAATTCCTATATTAATAAACTAAAATTGCTACTTCTTATGACATTGGTTTAACCAAACTTATCAAATTATTATACAGCTTTCGTAGTTTAAGAAAAAAAAGGACAGGGTGCCAGCTGCTTCTTCCACGCAATTAAAAATCTGCTTTATCTTTTAAATAAAATGTTATATCTATTCTCCAACTCATTTCATTAGCACTGTATAAAATTAAAAATGGCGACGGTCCCCAGAGGGAGGATTAACCAAATTAATTTAAAGTTCTTGATGCTTGGGCTACGAGTCATTTGTACGAAATCCTCGGTATTATAATCTATAAGCTCAGTTTACTTTTGTATTGTATTTTTTTAATGAATTGATGACTGAGAGGTTGAATTATGGTTGACATAAACAGTATTACATCTTTTTTCCTTATGGCTTAGAATTTATATTAAGAATATAAGGTCACAAGACCACAAAAGAAAAGCAGCTAGCAAATTATGTAATTATCCTTACTAATATTATACATGCGAAAGTGAGTTTGTTTGTTACGCTTTCACGCCGTAACTACTGAACCGATCATCATGACATGTTGCATACAAGTTCTCTGAAGTACGGAGAAGGACATAGGCTACCGTTATCCCGGGAAAAGTTACTATTCCTGAGGGGTCTACATTGACGCGAGCGGAGCCTTGGGCGAAAGCTAGTAATGTAATATGTGATAAACATTACGAAAAAAAAGATATACAATACGAGAAAATACGAGAAATACAGTAGGCTTGGCAGTTCCTTAAGTCCATTTTATACTATCACTCTCTTAGGTATCTGCCATGCTGGTCTGGGAGAAAAGACACGTAGAATATACCAGCTGCTTCTCTTCCCGTGCACAGTCTGCACGGGACGACAGCCGAAAGAATGGGCTAAAATTTATTTATTTATTTAATACGGCACATAAAACAGATCGCAATCAAAACAAGACAACAATAATATTCAATACAATACATGTCCAGATCGCAATCCTTAATTTATGTACACAAAAAGTTTAATAATGAATACAACGCAAACGTACATGACTGGCATTAAAATCTAAGGACTTCCTCGTACCTGTACGAACCAAAACCCTAAACGTATGGCTGGGTAAAGAGCTGATATCATGTATTTAGGCTCAGATGAATCCACGAGCTTAATATGTTTCTAGGAATAAACATGGTTATTAGACGACTAGTAATTAAACGTGTCGCCGTCACGTCTACAGCGCCAGCGCTGCAATTCCGCGACGGAACGAGGGTGAAATGTCTCGAAGACGCGACGCATTCCTTGACATGGCAAATCACAACTTGGAAGCTGAAATTGCAATTAATTCAAGGCACGTTTTCTTTGCAACTAAATCAGTTATTTTTTACTCATTTAAACTTATAAAATTCGAATCTAGTTTAAAATATGTACGTCGAACAGCTCTTATTTGGAAGATATTTGATGCTTTCTTAATGTTGTGCACTTCATGTATCTTCCCGAAAAATACTGGCATAGTTCCAGACATTTCGTGACCACGTCATCCAGTGACCAGGGCCGGTGCAACCTGGTCAAAACGTCTGGAGAAAAACGGTATGTTCGCGCTAATTCACGTTAAAGCATTTAGTAAATATGCAGCGCGAAAGTTTAAAAGTATTTAGAACATATGTTGGTATTGAGTTTGCGTCCTACTTTTGGAACACATGTGTTCCAAAATACTTTTTTTATTTGGGTGCGCTCTGCGGCGCTGTTCCCGGTTTGATCCCCGGTCAGGTCATGACTCAAAACGATATTTTTCAGATTAACCTGGGTTTTGGATATTCATTTATTTCTGTATTTATAATCCTAACTAATATTATAAATGCAGAAGTGAGTTTGTTTGTTTGTTTGTTACACTTTCTCGCCGTAAGTACTGAACCGATCATCATGAAATTTTACCTTTTATCCCGGGAAAAAGTACCAATCCCGAGGGATCGACATTGACGCGGACGGAGCCGCGGGCGAAAGCTAGTAAAATATAATATCCTTGAGTTAGTATCCTACGACACAAGTTCACAAATTTCTGTGGGGCTCGCTCAATTTGTGTGATATGTCCCTATTATTTATTTATTTATTCCCTGGTCCTCAAACTACCTCCATACCAATTTTCATACAAATTGGTTCCATGCTTGGAAAGTGACAGACAGATAGACAGGGTTTCTTTCGCATTTATAATATTAGTACTTATGGATTACATTTTTATACTGGATTTTTTTTTAATTATTCTTAGCTGATAAAAAATCTGAATACCAGGTTACGTATCTCAAATAAGTGTTATAAAAACATCCATTTGATTTCAGGCAACATCAAAAAGAATAAATCTCCGTTGATGCCACTTATACCTTTGAATTTATTGGAGAGAGAGCCTTATTTCACCAGGTACCTTAGAGTATTAAATTCCGTATCGTGAGCGGCGTTCGTTCTTCTATGTCATAATAGTACATTGAGTTGGAAGGGCGGTAAGAGTGCCTACTGCCTTTCATTCGATGGACTAGACAAGCATTTAGAAATCCAGGTTTGTTATGTCTATATCTACCGCCTGTGAAACACAAAATGTTTTTCATCAGACCTACGATGCGGACTAATAATATTTTTCCTGAAAAATATACCTAAATGGCTGCAAACTGCAGCGAGCAATTACCCGCGTATTTTAAAGGTAATGAAAATGTTTTATCCAAAAAATCTAAGACGCAATTTTTTAAATCTATGCAAAAAGTGGATGTCGAGGACCGATGAATAGTTCAAGAGAGCTACAATAATTAACAATTTCAAATTTGAATTAAGGAGAAAATTCTTGCAGTCTACCAATTTATTTTTTATCGGGTTTATTAAAATGTAATTCCAAATTTGAATACCCGATTAGAAAACTTTTAAGGATCTAATAGATTTGACATTCGCGCGTCCAATTAAAAACTATTTCGCTCCCGGGCTTATAGGATTTTGTGTGTAATGTAATCAGTCACAAAGCCCACGCCAGGCCATATTGAGACTTTTCAGCCCAAGGCCAGAGTGGAACAATGGTTTAACAAATACCCGCCATCACCAAACCAGATACCGCCTGCTGAGAAACTACCACCGGGTGGCACTCTGCCCTGGCCAGTCTGGAAGTCTTTAACAGACTGCGGGCTGGTGTTGGCAGATGCCACGAAAATAGTGTCAAGTGGGGTTTTTCCAAAAATAGTGAGTGCCACTGTGGTGCTATCCAATCTATGAGCCACCTCTTGGTGTGCCCAGAAAACCCAATTTCTTGCTCTCAACAAGATCTGAATGAGGCAAACGAGCGGGCAATTGCGGTGGCAATGCACTGGTCGAAACATATTTAATTAAACGCAAAAGCCATTTTACGACTCGATAGAAGAAGAAGAAGCCCATTGGCATTTACTTGCCTTTCGACACCGTTTAAGATAGAACAAAGAGGACCTCTAGCTCCAAATATGTCTAAGTAAATAAGTGTCGACTTATTTTGGTCGGGGTAAAAAGTTTAATCCAAATTCCTTTATGGGGCGCGGCTGTATGTTAAAATAACAAACATAAAACCATACAAACTTTCACATTCAGGTATTAATATTAGTATTGTAGGATTACATTACCTAGGAATACTAAGTAGTAGTTACGTGTAGTTCTGCGGCCTTTTGTGCAGAACATTGCAATGAACTTACTAAAGGTGTACCACCTGCCTGCAGGTCTGTTCAGAGATTCCCAGAACGTTTGAAACCGAAGACAAAGTAAGATATATACTCGTACAGTCACGAGCGTCAATAAGTATTGTGTAGTATTATATTTTAACCTATGGTGCTCAAACTTGGGCTTTAAACAAAAGACAGAGACTCAAACTGCAGGTTTGCCAGCGAGCAATAGAGCGTAGTATGTTGGGTATTAAACGAACAGATCGAGTCAGAAATACCACCCTACGCTCCATTACAAACGTGGTAGATGCTGGCAAAAAGTCAGGTAAGCTAAAGTGGGACTGGGCGGGTCACGTGTGCCGTATGCACCAGGACAGATGGGCCCTTATATCTACATTATCGACTCCGACAGAAAAAGAAAGAAAGGAAGACCCAGAACAAAGAAAGCTAGGATGCCTGGAGAAATGAAGGGGAGGCTTTTGCCCAGCAGTGGGACATACATAGCTAAAAAAAATAGTATTGTTTATATAAGTATTTACAAGTGGCAACTTAATTATTGTGCTTTTTTGTTACTTATGTACATATATATTTAAGATATTTTGTACTGTTTAGTTTTCCAAATAAAAAAAAAATAAAAAAAATATAAGATAGTATTATATAAGTAAGCAGCATCAATAGTATTAAAAGTATTTTCTTAATTTTTTTTCAATGTTTATTATTAAATTTTGAATATGGAAATGATATGATTTAATTATGTATATTATAATAAGTTAAATTTTGAGTGAATTTCAGACACAACTTTTTAATTGTTCATGAATATATAAAGATATTGAATTGAATTGAATTATTCCATAGCATTCCAGTTTAGATCTTATCTCAATGACTTAAAACCGATGTGTTTACATAGTAATGGTCGTGAATGTATTTAGCTGTGCACAAGCACTGCACAAGTGGCATTTCTTTCAATGACTGATATAGACATCTTTAGATAGATAGATATATAGAAATATTTGTTGCACATCGAAAAAACAAGAACCATTAACAAATGATAAGCAAACAATATTACAAAGCGGATTAGGATTAGTGCCAAGTACAGCAAAGCTGTCCAAAGTGTCCAAACCCATTCATGCTACAATAAGAATCGTTTATTCAGAGTATTTGGACACAAGGGATAAAAGGTACTTAACTCAATGTCAAAGTGATCAAAGTGTTCTCTTGACTGAGATCGAAATAAAGTTTCATTTACATGAATATTTATCTCGTCTCTACAACTTACCTACGGGGCAGACAGAACCGGGTCACAAGACTCAAGGCCGGCCCTTGGCGTATTGGTGGGTACATATGAGGAAAACGGAATCAAAACAGTGCTAGCCATATTTGATTCCGTTTTCCTCATCATGACATGATCCCTTAGATTTTCGCCCATGCCCTCGATTGACTTCTACGGTCTGTGCGGGAAGAGAATATTCTTCCAAACACTCATGGAAGGTATTTTTCTTTTCATATATTAACTATGTATTAACTAATGTTTATGCTTCTTGTGTCAGCTTACTATCCTACTTTATTAATAAGAGAATATGTACGTCAGTTACTATTCATGTTTGTTACTCAATCATACTTTAACTACTAAACAGCATAACCTACTCAGAAATAAAAAAAAAAACAGATTTGGAAATACTTCGCAAAATCATGTAAACATACATATAATAAATAAATAAATATATACGGACAAATCACACAGATTAAGCTAGCCCCAAAGTAAGTTTTAAAAGACTTGTGTTATGGGATACTAACTCAACGATACTATATTTTATAACAAATACATATATAGATACACATCCAAGACCCAGGCCAATCTGAAAAAGGTCATTTTCCATCTTGACCTGGCCGGGAATCGAACCCGGTCACTCCGAGTCGCAGGCAGGCGTGTTGACCGCTGCGCCACGGAGCTAGTCGAATATATACATATAATATACATGATAGTTTAAGCAAACACCTTTATTCTGCGCTAGGAAAAATACCTAGTGGAGTAAAAAGGTCTACAAGTCGGCTTTTACGATATACCTACGTGACAAGAGAAGCATCTTACTTTCTACGCTTTTTCATGTGTCCCTGACTAGAATGAAGTGTGAAGCTATACCCACAGATATGGATTTTTATTTGCTCAACCAGACTCAACATTAACATTTATTTTCATATAAGCTGAAAAAGTTTACAATGACAATGTATTTTTTCCTTTACAATGATAAGGTATGTCTTTTTATATTGCATAACGCAAACTCTTCCTACAATACAAATGACTATATAACACGAAATTTAAAATTACAATCGAAACAAAGCCGCAAAAACCCAGTTGACGAGGCCGGCGCCTAACGACCAGGTGATATTCGTCCGTATATTACATTTGTTCGTGATATGTCACCGGGGACATGATGTACGACTGTGTAAGGACAGACGGACGGACGATGAAAAAGTTATTAGGCCGAGAAAAGCAGGACGCGGGTGTAGCGGTTCAGTGTTCACTGTTTTTTTTAAAGGACGGCAAACTTCACACGTAAAAGGGTTACTTTTGACGAGCTTGTTCACTAAGTATTACCGTTCATACAATTCACAAAGACGAGTGTTATGACGTATATTATTAGTCTATAATGTCGATGGAACGGGTTCGATGCAGCGACCTGCGATGTAGTGATTGGCGATATTGTGCCCTAGACGCATGTCCAACGACTCCCATTACTACGAAGTAGGTACGGCTGGCAGTTTATCAATTTAAGTTGAAAAATAATATTAATTTGATTATAATAGAAGTAGGAATTGGACTTTGTCATGAATGTAGACGAATGAAGTGATGACTGTGACGGATATGCGTTTTATTTATATTACTATACAACACCCAATCTCACGCGCACTGTGATAATATGTTACGTATACAGATACATTTTACCTCAAGTAAGTCAATCTCGCTACTTCCATGCAGGTATGGAAGAAAAGAAAAAACGTAGAATGTATCTGCCGGTTCTCTTTCCGCGCAGATCGTAAAAGCCAATCAAGTGAATGAATGGAAATCTGAGGAATCATGTTAGTAGGCGATACGGCTGACGGCTAGCAACCCATTACTATTTTGATTCCGTTTTCCACCTAATGCCCATCAACATACTAAACGTGGCTTTGAGATCTGAAAGACCTAGGCCCCGTCTACCCCGCAAGGCAAAAAAACGATACTTCTACGACTAAGACACTATAATAAAATAGATAATTGAAAAAATCTCGGAATCGAAATCGTGCGCCCAGTGTACTACTAAAATACTTTAATTTCCTACCTTTCTCGAAACAACCAGGTAATAATTCTACGCACCTGTAACATTAAAGCTCGTTACTTTATATTATAAGCTCGGGATAAAGCACTTCCACGTGTCAATAAACAATTTACGATTGGCCACGATACGGCACGCAGCGCGAATCCAGATAGATTAAGATCCCAGTCCTGCCCACCTTACGTCATTTTAGGAAAGCTGCTTTTAGGGTTGTGGGACGAAGGTTTAAAGGATCCTTGCTAACTCACTGATAAGTTAAAAGAAAAAATAAGAAACCTAAATAATATTTTACTTCAGTTATTCTATTTTTATTTTATTTAGAAATGAGATATGCTGTAAAAAATCCACGCGAGCAGATGTGAACCAGCGACCTTAGGTCTATGTACTTATTTTTTTTAACGTGTGTGGGAAGACTCATGTCTCGTCTATCCGGCCACGGGAAGCCGGACAGGTGTTTGGGACTTGAACCTAATACTACACGATGTCATAGTCCAGTCCGCATAATGCCGGGGCTGTGTGCTTCCTTATGCTCTACAGCCCCGGCGCAGCAGCCACTATTTTGCAGCCCCACCTAGCACCGGTACCCTCTCTAATGAGAGAGGTCGGAACGGCCCTCGGCCAGCCAATCTGGCCCTAACGGGTAGACGTCCTAATTGACACCAGCGTCGTCTCTCTAACGATAGCGACGGCTGTCTGACGAACGAGACGGAATCCCGTTTCCGCCGCTCAACCAGCCCTCAATTTGGCCTCTGTGAACCCAAAAGGTGACAGAGGCCCACCAGTTGTCGGCCGCAGAGGACGAGGAGAGCGGCGCACCTTATCACCGACATTCCTCTACAAAAAAATCCTTATAAAAATATTTAACTTCAATTTTTCTATAAATTCTTTAAATTACAGCTATGCTAAAGTGATGTGGTATTGACAGGCCTAGGATCTTAATCTACGATGATAATCGCGGCGGCTAAACCCAGCAAATACGGGAAATTTCCGGAATTCGCTGGATTACGGCGGCGCGCGGTAATTATACGCCGAGATTTCGCGGCTCCGGTAATCCCGCTTTTTACCCTAATATCGTTTCACGGGACAATTAACACCAGAGTCTCGAGTGTCTGTCGCTAACCTGCGATTAGGCTACTTTTTGTGAAGAATCACGATCGTTGACTACTTCCTAGTTTTGGAACGTTTTTTGTGTTGTTTAGTTTGACTATAATCTACCCCGTCTACTAGATAGCTGTACAAATTACCAAATAATACGATGTTACCTGTTGTATTTTGTAAAGATATGTATTTAAGGTAATTCGGAAATTCAGCAGCAGCTCCAATAATCCTGCTTTTTACCGCCTAAGAGCCTGTCGCTCATCTGTTTTAGGCTGTTTTTTGTAAAGAATTCACAGGGTAAATTTACGAAAATAAATTTGCCCCATTTTGTTCATACTTTTCTTTTTTCTTCTCTGTACTCACAATGATACCATTAAGAAGAATATTCTAAATATTTCTTGTCAGTGTTAGTATTAGGAAATACGTACACGCACGCATTATCAATTTTCAGCAATTCGGTTTGTAATTGCCTTCTTTATTGCAAATTCTATTAAACAGCTTTCTTCATTACAAATTCTAGTAAAACCATTAGTATACAGCTTTCTTTGCAATGTTTTGGTTCACTGGAAGATAGTAGTGGTCTATAAAGAAAACTAACATAAAGTGGATTGTACCAACCAAACGGGATGAGTATTTGAATCCACCTTCATTCCACCGCTTCACTAACCATAGATATGTCAGGATAATCATGTCTCTTTGTCTCTCTTACCCATATCAGAAAGGTAAGGAAAAACATGATGATCTAGTAACACAAAAATACCTCCAAACAAATAATAAATTGATACATGCATGAACTGTACCATCGGAGCTATCAATTACTTGCCAGGCTCCCGAACAAAAATAATGGCTCCGACCGGCGCCTGTGATCTTTACTCAGCCTTGTTTAATTTAATCAGCCCTAGGCGGCAACTCATGTAACAGATATTTTGTCATATGACATGCTGAAAATACATTTTAAGAGTATTTTGATGATGAAATCGAAATAAAAATACAAAAACCAATACAATTATCATCATCAGGTCTTTTTAGTCTCCACTGCAGGAACATGACCCTCTCTGTAGTACCGGAACCATATTCCTATCATCCAACAACAAGATAGCTGTAAACCATATTTTCAAAATTATAAGATACTTACTGTTTCCAGTATGTATATATTAGAAATCTGCAAGTTTGTACGAAGATACCCATAACTCTACACGAAACGAAGTGATGTAAAAACTAAGTATGCGCCGCGTGATAAAACCAAGTTAATGCTGCCGGCTATGCGTCTGAACTTAAATGCGTCAAGTACCTATGTCATGTCTATAAAGATATACAACAAGCTACCAAAACAAATAAAAGAGGAAAATAACAATAATATTTTTTACTTGAAATTAAAGGATTTTCTCATAAATAAAGCCTATTATAATATAAATGAATTCCTTGTTGACAAAGTATAATCTTATAATAATATAGTTCTATAATAAAATTTAAATCAATAAAACTATTGACATTTTATATACAAAAACAAATTGAAATAATAATTTAAATTCTACTAATTCTATAATGAAACTATTGTCATCATCCTTAATTTTGGGTTAAAAGCTTAAAACTGTAAATAAAATAATGAAACAATATAAAAAAAATAAATGACAAACTAATCAAATTAATAATAATAATAACAAACACAATTCATAAAAATAAAATAAAAAGATAAATTTTGGTATATACATATATTTAAAAATATGGTCCTTATCCTTATATACTTACACAATAAAATAAAATAAAATCTCATCTTAAATTTAGTGATGTAGTATTTTTTACTAATTGTAAAAATTAGTGGGTACTCCTATTAATCTATGTGCGTCCTCCTCTAATCTAATATTGCTGTGACAGGGTCCATATATGGTCTTACTTTGTAATTTGTCATCCTATGTCTATATGGTTTGCAATAAATATTGAGTATTGAGTATTTGGCCAGAGCAGACAGAGGGTTTGGCCTACACTCTCTTCGCTGGCCAGACGAGTTGGAGACGTCTCATTGATGTTTATGAGCTTTGTTTAGCTTGTATTTCCTAAGGAAGCCTGAAGGGCTTTGTATGATATTTAATATATTTATCTTTTCTTTTTTTTTCTGATGTCATTTTATATACAATTTCAACACGTTACGATCGCTAACATAACGTGTTCCACAAAAATATGTAAATTGAAATTGTATATAACATGACATCAGAAAAAAAAGAAAAGATAAAAATATTAAATATCATACAAAGCCCTACAGGCAAGTAGGCGACCAATACTGTTGAAAAGAGTTTCTTTCGGCGTCTTCTTCTCTGCAGTGGTCGGTTCCGAAACGCTAGTAGTTTGTAGCTTTTGAACAATAATTAATAAGTTGAATAATATGTATTATTTAAAATGTGAATTGACGTGAAAAAGTGCCTGAAAAGGCCTATTTTCTGAATAAATCTTTGAATCTAAGTCGACTCTTACGACATCCATGGGAAGACTTGGAATGGTCCTATTCTACTCTGCCGGCCGGAAACCACACGGCTATAATTATTATGTATGTAATAAATTACTTTGTAACAAAAAGTGAAAAACCGATGGGAAAAGTGTGCTAGGAAACCGTATAGTTCCGATGCGAATATGTTGCGGCGAAGGTGGTTAAGTTTCGAAAGGAAGAAACTTTGTTTGCGCGTTTCAGAATCGATCAGCGCCATCTTGTTTGTAGTTGTTGTAACCGCTATAGTTAAGTCGCCATATTGACAATGGAGCTTTCTTATTCATGCTTGTGGCAAATGTAGAAGAGGTCGCCACAACTTCCCAGGCTCTATAATACATAAAAATAATGGATCCAACCGGCGCCTGTGATCTCCACTCAGCCGAGAGAGAGCTCGTTTAATATGATTCAGACAGCATCTAATGTTACGAAATTGATCATCTTCATCATCATCATCATCATTTTCAGGCCGCATCAGCCCACTGTTGGGCATATGTCTCCCTTTTTTTAGGGTTCCGTACCCAAAGGGTAAAAACGGGACCCTATTAATTTCGCTCCGCTGTCTGTCTGTCCGTCCGTTCGTCCGTCCGTCCGTCTGTCACCAGGCTGTATCTCATGAACCGTTATAGTTAGACAGTTGAAAAGTTCACAGATGATGTATTTCTGTTGCCGCTATAACAACAAATACCATAGTATTTGTTGTGTGTAGCCATAAAAATAAATATTTAAGGGGGCTCCCATACAACAAACGTGATTTTTTTGCTTGTTTTTGCATGATATTGATAACGGCAACAGGAGAACGCTTGAAATATTCACAGAATATTTCATTATATATTCACTATAAGAATAAATAATATAGAGACGTAGAGACATTGGGTCCATGGGGCCCGGAAGGAAACAAAATCCTTGATGTCTGTGATTTCGACGCGTATCCACGAGGTTATGGACGATCAGAGGGCTGAGAAAAAGAATTTCTATCTCGATGCAAAGGGGTAATGCTTCAAATGCTCAGCCTTCTGGGTACCCTGCCTCGCGGCGAGGCGTTGGAGTCTCTTTTTTATTTGTAATTTTTATTTATGATTATGTTAAAATTTTAAGATGACTTAATAAACAATCACAAAAAAAGAAAAAAAAAATAACATGTACCTATGTGTTAGCCAGCAAATGCTGAGTTGGGACCTATTTGGGACGGACACGGTGTTGGTAAAATTTACACTAAATTTTTATTTAATATTAAGAACCTACAAATATTTTTTTCCTAAATTTGACATTGTACTGTTTATATTTCTCAATTATATAATTCATTAATTCATTCAATATATGCCTAATGCTTACCCCCCCCTTCTTTTATAAGTAGGATCCTAAAGTTATGTAGGGTATTCAATAACAACAAAACTTTACGTAATAATTTAGTAGTGTACGGGTTATGTACATATAAGAAGAAGTGTAAGTTGATGTTAAAGGTGGTATGGGAATGTTTGGTCGCAAAGCTTTATAATGGTAACAAAAAAACATTTAGTGCGTCAAACATAAATAAACAAGTTGAAGAATAATTAGGTGTATAAAATAAATCTTAAGTTACGAGTAAATGGTTAAGGAAATAATAATTAAATAGAAAAATGGTATGAGCACACGCGACGAGAACTAAAATGGTTTACACAGTACTCGCGAATGGTAAGAAGGTTGATGGTGTACTAACTAAGAATCGAATTAAAATTCGGGCGCGACGTCCATATGCTGACAGTGCCTCCGCGCACCCCGCGCAGTCTATGTACGTAAACTGTGCAATACAATTATTACGTAAACTTTGGAAACTAACTGCAGTGGAGGTGCCTAATTTCATTCGAGACTAGCCATAATAACTACGAATTTTCCCTTGATGAAAGTGAGCTCGAAATAGTGTTGTTACACAGTGAATTTTCTTTCCAAGGCATTATTTATGAGACACCTAGAGATCGAGTCAGAAACGTATACTAAGTAAACAATTTAAGGCATTTAGTTCTCTTAGTAAACAAGTTTATCGTGTATGAATTTAAATAGAACTTGACAGTACGGAGGCAAAAAAACTAAAGACGCATCGACACTAGAGACCAAAGTCAGTGACGCTGTCCGAGCTGCAGAGCACAGGACTGAAAGGCGGAACATAGTACACATTTTGAGGATTACGTAGCAAGGAAAAGGAAGAGGAGGAATTTATTTTCGATAGCATTTATACTTTGTCCGGTACGTGTTTATAGAATACAAATATTTTTTCAAGCAGTAATCCGGTCTTTTATCAAGTAGTCGGCGACCCTCTCCCCAACAGCAATGGCGGAGGCAGCTGTGTTCGCGCGTACTAACCTAGGCAGCACTCCTAGGTCTGCCACCCTCAGCCCTTGAATACCAAATACTCTTAGCGTCTCATCCACCACGCTTCCGATACCCGTAGTACCCACCGAGTGGAACGTCGTCTGCGTCAAATGACGAGCATAACATCGCCAGTACACTTCCACGTCCTCCTCATAGCGAGGACAATCTTTTAGCTCCAGTTTTACTATAGCTGCGCCGTGTTTCTTGAATGGTCTTGTCTCCATCAGATCTTCAACGATGCCAATAGCCCGAAGCATTTCTTCCATATCACGTTCATCAGACAGAAAATTAGGAAATATTGCTGGCGAATCTAATGGATTGTTACTCGCCAAACGTATCTGACCTACAGACTCAGGTTGAAGAACTAAAGGAGATACCACTATTAGCGCATGGTTCGCATTTACATCCACCAGCTGTTTTATCACATCCTCATTTAAATTCGTAGATTTTGGAAAAGTTCCCGAAGACTTTACTGCTCCTTTAGGTATATAAGCATGTATGAACTGCGTCGTCGGTAACTGACAGTCATGACTGTTAAACCTTAATTGTCTCCTTTCATAATCATAGCATAAGGTGTTGACAAATGCGTTGACGTCAGTTAGCCCGATAGATGCCAACGGCCCGTCTCTGGACTCTAGAAATTGAGACAACGAAACCACGTCATCGACAGCAGTCGATAGAGTTTTCGCTATGCGACTGTCACTGTCAACTTTTACAAACATTATAGGAAGTACATGATCTGTCATTTCATCTCCGACAGGCAGGTCTGCGTGGACTGGTATGTTTAATGAACTTAAATGGCCAGCGTGTCCAATCCCAGATAACATCAGTATTTGTGGTGAGGCAATAGCTCCAGCGCTCAAAATCACTTCTTTAGTTGCATAAAGGTTTAGTGTGGCATTGCCCGAGATTACTCTAATGCCTCTGGCTATGTGGTCTTCGTCGATTATTACTTTAGTGCACCGTGTAAACTTGGCCACCTGAAGTTTCTTTTTTACGTCATCTCTGCTGAGATACCCTCGAGCCGTGCTCATTCTTTCGCCTTCAAAGACGTAACCCACAACCTGCGTCACGCCTATCTGAGACACAGAATTGACGTCGGGATTGTATGGGAAGTTCAACAAAAGAAATCCCTCTACAACTCTCGAGTGCCATGGATTTCCGGAATCTTCAAAAAATTGGACTTTCATATTTCCATGCGTATTATGATAAGGTGTTGATGAATCTGGTAGAAAATTAAGATCTTTTAGTCCCTCATAGTGTAAAAAGTAGGGTCTCATGTCTTCCCAAGTCCATCCTGGGATGCCTAGTGAGTCCCAGTCGTAGGGGTTGCCGCGCGCGTAGATCATGTGGTTGATGGTGGTGGAGCCGCCGAGGCATTTGCCTCTGCTAGCTCGACATTGGCCCCCGCGGAAAGCCAAGCAGGACAGGTTGTTGGGGATGGTCTGGTACTGCCAGTCGGTGGCAGAGCCCTGAAGAGACAATGAGAAGGCGGGGATCTGAAACCATTGCCAAGTTTGAAATTTAATTAGTGACATGTTTTCTATTTATCCCCTAACCAAAAGAGGTGCTATAAGGTTCACCTAATTATTTATTTTGTAGCCGTCAATTCGGTTTTTTTTGGGATGAAAAGTATCCTATAGCCCCCGGCCTGAGGCTACCACCATACCAAATTTCATAAAAAAATTCATAAAGAGGAAACAGCTAGACAGACAGATTCTATATGTATGTACTCAAACTATTTTAGAAGCATCTTATCTAGGCGAGAGCCGCAGAGCCCGGTGCGCCGGCACCCACCACGGAGTACTCAACCTGTTTAAGAAGCATCTCACCCAGGAGAGGGGATCAGGGTCCCCACCAGCCTCCACAAGCAGCACGGAGGCGCCAGCCAGAGACAGCCGCGCCGCAGCCGCCGAGCCCGCTGCACCGGCGCCCACCACGATATACTCGAACTGTTGTCCTTCTGCAAACAAACAGTGAGGGCACTTGAGTTGGCACATGATTACGGGGAAACGTTTCAATAAAAGTAAAATGGCCGCATGAAATCTAAAAACAAACAATTAAAATAATGTTACGAATTTCTGGAATGAAGATTATCAACATGGCTAGCGGACTGCTTGTGGCGACTTTCATCCGTAAAAGTCGCCACGTAACGAAATACAGTATGTGCGTGCGCATACAAAGGAACGTAAACTACAGTTTCATTCATTACATACAGACTGTTTATGTCAGGAATAATGGAGTGCTACGCAATATAGAAAGATATCTTCGCCTATGTCTGACTGTCTGTCCGTCTGTCACCAGGCATCTCATGAGCCGTTATAGTTAGACGGTTGAAATTTTCACAGATGATGTATTTCTGTTGCCGCTATAACAACAAAAAAATAGAATTAAATAAATATTTAAGGGGGCTCCCATACAACAAACGTGATTTTTTTCCTTTTTATTGATAACAGCAACAGGTAGACACTTGAATTATTTACACAATATTAAGTTATTAATTCACTTAAAAACAAAAGACATTATTTTTTTGCCATTTTCATAGATAACGATACGGAACTCTTTGTGCGCGATTCCGACTCGCACTTGGCAGGTTTTTTATAAAGAAGAAGTGAAGAAGGACTGTATAAGCTTCAGAATATCACTTAGTACGTAGTGCCTGTAGTGCTCTAGCTCAGGACCAGCCGACCCAAAGACGTGCAAACCTTGACCAGCCAACAAGTGACAGAGACACAGAATGTGTCCTATTGTCTAATTGTCAAAGAGGAGATAGTAACAAAAGTTTGTGTAGCACACCTTTGAGCGTCACTCCTGCAGGCAAGTAATACTGGCTGCTATGACGAGCTAGGTCAGCAGGTGGAGCAACCAACAGCAGCAACATCAGAAAAGAAGGTTGCCTGAAATAAGGAAACATTTATATTTTTATTAGTGTTTTATTTTCCATTCACAATGCTATTTTGATATACTCTTAATAAATTAAGAAATAAAATATCATCTGAGCTACCGCATAATTGTGCGGTAGCTCAGATGGCAGAACATCGGTCGTACATAGACCTAGGTCGCTGGGCCAAGTCCCGCTCGCATGAAATTTTTTTATTTTTTATTATGAACATTTTTATTCTTTCAATGTAAGATACGCACTATAAGTACATATGAATGTTAAGCAGTCCAGGCGTTTAGCGGTTAGATTGGTTACATAAAATATCTCAAGCCCCTCCGTGCTGGCATCCATTAGATGCTACGTAAAGTTATGTCATATGACAAATCGGACACCAATCCCTGTCATCAGAGCGTTTTTCCCGGTTGCATTCCGAGCTGTGGGGAGTCGGGTCCCGGGGTCTGTTAATATGGTAGCATTCATGCTGTGATATGATTTGACAAGGTTTCTACGGTCGGTGGCCTGCCTGACGTAATTCCCTATGTATAGGTGCATCACGGGTCCCGCGCCAGGAATCGAATCTGGTAACAAGCTGGCGTGTGAACGGGAAAAATTTCGGACACCAGTGTTGGCTATTTATTATTATTTCAGTAATATTTATTCAGTAACGTATACATAAATATGGTGTTAACAATTCTTCTACGAAACTAAAATTCAAATTTACCCGGCAGGTCAACACATTCTCGTAAATACAACATCGACCATAACTTCTAACATCCCTGTAAAATAACATCCCAAAGAAAACAATGTTGAAAATATAAATAAGCTGACAAAAGTTAGGCGATGAATGGCCGTGGGGAGGGGGAGGTGTTTTATCTCCTGAGATAAGAGTTGTTAGACTCGATTGAAAAGTTTGCGTAACTTCGGGTGTTCCCACTGGGATTATATTATATGTTACAAATTATTGATTTGGATCCATTGTACGAGTATATGAAGAGGGAGAACTTAAATTAATTTTAGGTTTTCCCACATTTAATAAATTGGTATTCCAAAACCTTAGATTGGTTTAACCAAATATATTTCACGTGAAGTTGATTGCCAGGGCAACCAACCAATTTAATTAAGAACTTGGTTACCTGCCCTGGCCCTGCACTGGCTTTATACTTCAATAGAGCCTAGAGAGCTAAGCTCTGATTTCTAGTTCTAATCAGTAGTAGTAATCAATCATAATTCATAAGCAACTCAAGTGACTCCCCATTCGCCTCCGCTGTAATTGGCATATCCTTTCTTTTTTATTCTATTCTTTTTTATTTGTATTTATTTATTGGTGCACACAGCAGTATTACAACTTAACATTCTTAAAATTCACACAGGTTGTAAGACCAAAAGTGGGTACACACAGCATGCTAAACAATATGTAACAAGAAAACATGAATATAAAAACATATGAATACAATTTCAACACTTCTTATTCTTGTTACTTGAAAGAACGTTTCACATATCTTCGTGATGCTCATGATCGCAACTTACGCAGTGCAGGTAACCTACAACTTAAAACCTCAATTCACGCATCTGAAATGTATTCAAAATCTTTCATGGTCCAAGCTGTTCAGCTGTGGAATGCCCTCCCACTTTCCATCCGCTGTGCTCAAACGCTTATAAGTTTTAAAAATCAGGTTAAATCTCACTTATTATCACGCAGCAATGACTAACATTTACCTCTATAAATAGTTAAAAATTTCGTTCTCTCCTGGACAGTCGTGTATATATATTTATTTGAATTAATATTGTATACATATTTATAAATGTTATTATATATATTTAATTTAATCTGTAATGTGTTTGTCTATTTTTATTTTACACTATTTTACTGTTTATTATCGCTTTATGTTTACTTTGTTTCTTCAGAATCCTTTAGGCGCCACTCATTTACTTTTTGTTTTTTGTTACCCAATGGTAGCCTGTAAGAGATTGCTCCGGCGATAAGGCCGCCAATTGTACATAAATCTTTCTGTTTACTTTTTATATATTTTTATACATTCTTGGAGCAATAAAGTGTTTTAATTACTTACATATTGAACCATACTATGGGAGTGGACACACCCTGAAATCGTCAAGAATCCACGAAGGGTTGACTACTGTATTCAATACTAACAGTTGCTCGGCTGACTGACCGACAAACTCTAATAAGTTTTTATTCGGAATTGCCACTTTTATTGACTTTTATAGACTACTAGCGACCTGGACCGCACGGGTGCAATGTATATATAAACCTTCCTCTTGAAGAACTCTATTTATTTTACAAAAATCGTCATTGTCCGTTGCGCAGTTTCAAAGTTCTACGCATACATAAGGAACAGACAGACAGTGGGAAGCGACTTTGTTTTATACAATAGTGATTCATTAGGCAAAAAACCATCTGCAGACCTTCATGAAAGAGAAGGTTTCGCAGACAACTACCGGCTCCACGTCTCACATCGCCGTCAATACTTGGAAGCTAGTTATTTAAGGCTATTTTATAAAGCTTGTTGAGAGCAATTTATTTATTACGTAAGACGCTTTTTCCCAGTTTTTGACCCCTCCTACAAGTTGTGAAAGAAAAAATAAGATCAATCAATCAATCAATTTTATTTGCCAGAATACAGTTAGTGTAACATGCATTTATCATTTCTTAGCCAAAATTATTTGAGCCTTACAAAGAGGCGTGCAAATATTGCAAGTAAAGTAGATTTACAATAAAATGAGCATTTAAAATAAAAAAATTGTCTGTCAGTCGGTTTACGGATGATAATTTTACGTGATAACGGAAGACAAGAGATAGATGCGTCACACACAAGCTTAAACCGATCGTGCCTCTCTATCGCTTGTTCTACGCTCTCGCTTGCACACGGAACGTGACACTTTTCTTTGATTTATGAGACGTTATCACGATCACAAAAACATGCCGATCCTCTCCCCCTGTCAATTATTTATTAAATTAATACACGTTCAGTTTGTTATAATTTATGTTTTTCAAACTATTATATTTTAGGAATGTTTGTTTGCCGATAGATACATAAAATTTTGATCAGTCCAGAGACTTAAAATCCGCTTAGAAAGTGAATGTGCAGTGGAACATCGCGCTTGTTAAAAATTATAATTTTAATTTTGCGCATTTTAGTGATCTTACATATGAACTATCAATACACCTCCTAACCTCTTGTAATAACAAATAAGATATGATATACGAGTATATGATGCGGGTCAATCATATCTCGTCGCCCCCTAAATAATCTTACGTAAAATAAATAAATATAAAGGGACATATCACACAAATTGAGGTATTGCATGGCATCAAGTCTAATGGACCTAAAATGTTAAAATCGGTGTACCGCAAGGATCAATCTTAGGGCCTTTCCTTTTTCTTGTAAATATCAACGACTTGCCTTATATGGTTGAGAAAAAGGCTGGCATTGTGCTGTTTGCCGATGATACATCCCTAATATTCAAATTGGACCGCCATAACGAAGAGGCAAGTACGGTAAATAGCACTCTGTCTGCTATATCGGATTGGTTTTCCGCCAATAACCTCAATGCTAAAAAGAAGTATTAGATTCACGCTACCTAATGTGAGGCAGGCTTCCGTTGATATACAGATTGATAGTCAAAAAGTAGATTTGGTTGAACATACAACGTTTTTAGGAATTACTGTAGACTCGAAACTACAATGGGGCGCTCATATATCTAAACTTTCCAATAAACTTAGCTCTCCGGCTTACGCTGTAAGAATAATCAAACAGTTGACAGATGTGGCAACTGCTAGGCTAGTATATTTTGGTTATTTTCATAATTTAATGTCATATGGGATACTGATATGGGGAAAAGCAGCTGACATCAAAACTATATTTATATTACAAAAAAGAGCGATACGTTCCATTTATGGCTTAGGACCAAGAGAGTCACTTAGAGAATTATTTAAAGAAATAAATATACTGACTGTAGTTTCACAATATATATTTGAAAATATAATGTATGTGAGGAAAAACATTTCATCCTTCAAAAAAATAAATGATATCACGAATAGACCCTTACGTAATAATAACAAATTGTTTCTCCCGCGTTATCGGTTGAGCAGGGTTAGTAATTCGTTCCTAGGGAATTGTATACGCTACTATAATAAATTGCCACAATCGGCCCTTGATATGCCTGACAGAAAATTCAAAGCTTACGTTAAGCAGGTACTTTGTAAGAAGGCCTATAATAATAGGACTGATGATTTACCTTAATGACAAACATATCTGGCTTCAGCCTGGCACAGGAACCTCTGAACGCATCTGTATTTTAATTAATGTCATAATTTGGTTCATTTTGAACGTATTTAGATATATTATTTTTTTATTGACATCCTTACAATACAATTTGACATTGTATTCAATTTGAATTATGACATGACAATGTAATCTCAGTCCACATATAAATATATGTAGTTTTAAGTAATATACTATAAATTCTAATTTGAGAAAATGCGCTGTGCAGTTTGTTGCCGCTTCTTCTGCACTCCGCTTTGGAAAACGTCAATTATCTTTTGTTGTAAAATAAATGTTAACGTTCACCAAATGATATGTAAAGTATCTTATGATGAATAAATTATATTTGACTTTGACTTGACTTTGACTTTGGTAGCCCCGCAATAAGTTGTGAACTTGTGTCGTAGGATACTAACTCAACGATACTATATTTTATAATAGATAAAAATAAAATTAAATAAATATATACGGAAAAATCACACAGATTGAGCTAGCCCCAAAGTAAGTTCGAGACTTGTGTTATGGGATACTAACTCAACGATACAATATTTTATAACAAATACATATATATATACACATCCATATATACTTATATACATAGATACTTATACAGATAAACATCCAAGGCTCAGGTCATCTGAAAAAGACCATTTTCCATCATGACCTGACCGGGATCGAACCCCGGCACCCTCGGGTCTCAAGCTGGCCTTTTTAGTCTCACTGCAGGAATATGATCCTCTCTATACTACCTAGGTAGGTGATATGGGCTTATGTAATATTGCTGGAAATTATTTGATATTCATTGAGAAAGCATTAAGTCTGTTTCCCTGAGGGAATATTGTATTATAAAAGATAGGTACTCAACTCAATCATTCGAAGAGCTCGATGGTTCATTGCGCGTGCGCATTATATGCTTACGGTGTAGTCACCACAGGATTTGGTGAGCACCAGTGGTATAAAATATTTTGAGCTTCTTCATATTTCGAAAAAGTGCCTGCGAAGGCCTCTTCTCTGAATTAATATTTTGATTTTGCCACTAACACGAAAAATTATATGCTAACCAATAGCCAGCATGGTCAGGCCTCGTGACGCAGTGGTTAACACGCTCGTCTGATAGATCAGGGGCACCAACTTTGGTACCTACTTCACATTGGGCAACAAACTCAAAGGTACAGGTCGGGCCTAGTGGGGTTTGAACCCGGATCCTTAGGTTATGAGTGCGCGAGTACAACCATAGAGGTGAACCATATCTTATGAGTGAGTGAGTTGCTTGTTGTTGTGCCTCTGACCACTAACACTGCGATATATGTAACACGTAAATAATCTTTCATATAAGAAACCGACTTCAACTGAACCGATTTTGATGAAATTTAAATGGGACCAATTTAAAAGCGTACCATACATACATATTATATACATACTTATATATACATAATATATAATGTATGTAAAAGCATTCTTCAAACAAAAAAGATTTTTAAATCGTTCCATAAAAGAAGGAGTTCTGAGGTAACAAACATAAAAAAACAACCTAATTGATAACTTCCTCCTTTTTTTGAAGTCGATAAAAAAATATAGCCTTACCTGAAAATTTGCCTTCGCCACCGCTCCATCTCAAAAATACGACTAAGTTCTTCTGGTGTCAACACAATATTATGCCAATCCACGACCACGCGCTACACTACGCCACTAGACAAAATACTCTATATATAAATGAAGGTCATCAAATGTACTCTATATACAAATCTGTAAATGAAGGTCATTCAGAGTTCCGTAACTCCGAGATATTAAACAAAAACCTTATTTAACCACTTGTATGTCTGTCTGTCATAGTTGATTGTGGAACCCTTCCCCCTACTGTTTATTATATTGTTGTCTTCAAAACAACTACACTATAAAATTGATGTACAAAAAATAGTGTTTTAATCATAAATTCAATGTAACTGTACAGAACCTTCCTACAATATATTACAAGACAAACGTAACCGACGGTGCGTTGACTGTTATCATTATATGAATTATTAAGACTGAACAAACAATACTTTGTAACAAAATAGTGATTATCCTGCCTGACTAATATTATAAATGCGAAAGTGAGTTTGTTTATTTGTTTGTTTGATACGCTTTCACGCCGTAGCTACTGAACCGATTATCATGAAATTTTGCACACAAGTTCTCTGGAGTACGGAGAAGGCCATAGGCTACCTTTTATCCCGGGAAAAAGTACTATTTCCGAGGGATCGACATTGACGCGGGTGAAGCCGCGGGCGAAAGCTAGTCTTTTATAAAAATGCATAATTTCTATTCTTCCATATTTGGGAGCTAAGAAACACTTAACCAACTTAATGCGAAACGATTTTAACCGGTAAAATATAAATAAATAAATATATACGGGCAAATCACACAGATTGAGCTAGCCCCAAAGTAAGTTCGAGACTTGTGTTATGGGATACTAACTCAACGATACTATATTTTATAACAAATACATATATAGATATACATCCAAGACCCAGGCCAATCTGAAAAAGATCATTTTCCATCTTGACCTGGCCGGGGATCGAACCCGGTCACTCCGTGTCGCAGGCTGGCGTGTTGACCGCTGCGCCACGGAGCTAGTAATAAAAGGAATGGTCAAATAACTCATTGAACCATGTCATAGGTGATGCGGCTAACAATCTATCATAAATAAGATTCCTTCCATTTAAACCCCATCATCACGTTAAACGTCGTCTTATGGCCTTCGGTTCTGGGATAATCACATGATATGTATAATTTAATAAGATATAAACAGACGTGTGTGCTATAAGTTTTTGGCACGAGTATTAATTCTTCTTTGAATTAACTTGTACTGTTTGTAGTGAGGTATCCTCACTCAATGCTGTGGTATACTTATTCTGAATGTTGTGTTATGCTCCATCGCTATTTATGATACTCTCTAAATGGTGAGACTTTAAATACTAATCCAGCGACAGAAACAGCACGGCCGGTAATGCCGCCATCAGACTCAAGTCGGACGGGACCGGCACTGACAATTCGTCCGTCATGTAATCATGTATCAAAACTTTCGAATAGACTTAGTTCCGCAGCATATGCTGTTAGAAGGATTAGACAATTAACAGATGTGGCAACTGCTAGGCTTGTATATTTTAGCTATTTTCATAGTTTACTGTCATATGGATAACTTCTCTGGGGAAATGCAACCGACATTCAAACTATTTTTATATTACAAAAAAGGGCAATCCGTGCCATCTACGGCTTGAACTCGAGGGACTCGCTCAGAGATTTGTTCAAAGACAAAAATATTTTAACGGTAGCCTCACAGTATATACCCGAGAACATAATGCAAGTAAGAAAAAATATTTCGTCATTCAAAAAAAATTGTCATGTAAGAGATAGACCCTTGCGTAACGATCATAAACTATTTCTACCGCGGTATCGGCTTAGCAGAGTTAGTGATTCGTTCATAGGGAACTGTATACGTTTTTATAACAAGTTATCAAAACCAATCCTAGATATGCCTGATAGAAAATTCAAAGGTTATGTAAAACAGTTACTTTGTAAAAAGGCCTATTATAGTACTAAAGATTTCCTGAATGACAATAATATTGGTATTGAGCTTGGCGCAGACACCTCGTAGTTTTGTATATATGACTATATATTTGGTACATTCGGTACAAAATATTTTTAAAAATGACATTTATATAATTTCAATATTTTGACATATTTTTTTTTATATATTCATATATTATTTTCTTAAACATATTTTTTTTAAATTCAATTTACAATGACTATAATAAGGACAATGTATACTCAGTCCACATGCCTAGTTTTTAAGATAAACTAAAATTGTAAGTTGACGTCGATTGGAGAAAATGCGCTGTGCAGTTTGTTGCCGCTTCTTCTGCACTCCGCTTTGGAAGCGGCATTAAACTTAGCCATAAGTAAATTACTGACGTCAACAATTCTCAGTTGAAAATATATGACAATTATTAAGTGTCCAAATGACCTATGTTAAATAAATGTATTTGAATTTTGAATTTTTGAATTTTTTGTTACGCTGCGGCGAAACTACATTTTTGTCGTCAGCCTCACTCACTTCATTCGAAGTACAGGTCAGCGACTACCTATTTTTGGGTAATAGTATTTGATTGATGTGTGAGGCGTCAGCCTTTTCGTGTTTCCAGAAGGCAAATTAACCACAAACGAATTACGCCATACTCGATCGCCGACCTATCCTTCGACCCACTTATATCTCTTACTAGCTTTCGCCCGCGGCTCCGCCCGCGTCAATGTCGATCCCTCGAGATTAGTACTTATTCCCAGGATAAAAGGTCCTTCTGCGTACTCCAGAGAACTTGTATGCAAAATTTCATGATAATCGGTTCAGTAGTTACGGCGTGAAAGCATAACAAACAAACAAACAAACAAACAAACAAACAAATAAACAAACAAACAAACTCACTTTCGCATTTATAATATTAGTAAGGACTAGCTGTTGCCCGCGGCTCCGCCCGCGTTAATGTCGTTACCTGGGGAACAGTAGAAATGATAAAAATTCCATACAAACCCCTGCCCCTTTGCTTTTTCCCCGTAAGGAGGAATTTAATACATTTCACCTGCATAGATCTTTAGCCCTTAAGGAGGGGATTTTGCCCATTTCACCTACACAGATATTTTTTTATTGTAATAGAGAACTTCTTATTGTCATATTTCTAAGTAAATAAAAAAATCCATACAAACTTTACCCCACCTATTCTACCCCTTCAAGGGGAAATTTCGACCATTTTAACTACACAGATTTTTTTTTTTCAACGTAAACATATATACTTATTTTTATACTTTTATGTCCAGAAATGAGAAAATTTCCATACAATCCCATTTACATCATAAAAAGAATCCCTGTGCCAAATTTCAAGTTTCTGCGCACAGTAGTTTCGGCTGTGCGTTGATATATAAGTCAGGTTTGCCTTTGGCCCGCAGCTCCGCCCGCATAAGTGTCGATTTCTCAGGAACAGTAGAATTATTAGTTGAACCCGGAATACATTAGTTCATGACTTTCAATGAAACACCTTAATATTGAATTTCAATTGAATAACTTCAAAAACGGAAAGTTTCATACTAACTTTGCATCCCCGTTATATCCCCTTAAGGGATGATTTATGAGAAAAATAGTTTTACTCGTGTTTCATGCCTTTTAGTAAAGAACCTTCATACTGAATTTCATTCGACTAACTTCAAAAATGGCAAAGTTTCATGCTTACTTTGCACCCCTATTTTACCCCCTTAAGGGATGATTTTTGAGTAAAATCTTTTACTCGTGTTTCACACCTTTCAGTAAAGAACCTTCATGCTGAATTTCATTCGAATAACTTCAAAAACATTAAAGTTTCATACTAACTTTGCAACCCGTTTTTCCCCCTAAGGAGATGAATTTCCAAAAATCCTTTCTTAGTGCTCCCCTACGTTATAAAAGGAACCCCTGTGCAAAATTTCAAGTTCCTAGTCCCTTATAGTTTAGGCCCTGCGTTGATATGTCAGTCAGTCAGTCAGCTTCTCCTTTTTTTTTAGTATGGATTACTATGGATAGTATGGATAGGTATAAAGGTGTCGTATAATGATGATGAATTGACTTTGGATTTTAATTTTCTTATGTCACTTATTATTTTATTTTATTTTTGCTATATGTTTGCAGGCAAACTCATGCCTTGAGTTCATTCAAATAACGATAACTTTTTTTTTAATGAACCGATTTTGATGAAACAAACTTTAAATGTTAAACTGAGTTAAAACAAAGCAAATGGTGAAAGTTTGAAGTAAATCGGTTCAGTATTTTCGGAGATAATCGTGATCATACATACAGACAGACAGACAGACAGACAGACAGACAGACAGACAGACAAGAAATTCCAAAAAAATTTTTTTGCTTTCTATTATTCTTTTTAAGTGTCCCTCTATCCATTTCAGTCAAAAATTCGAAATGTACAGACAAAATAATTTTACTGTTTTATTATATGTATAGATAAGGAAAGGATAAGGATAAGGATTAGAATACTCGCGTATATAAACTCGCTCGCCTTTGTCGGTCTTAGGTCGCAGAGCGTCTAAGCGACCCTTGCGCTTCCGACCTAGCAAGACTTGTGCGAGTGCTACCCCCGTCGTAGCCTGTTCACAGTTCCTCTATTGAAATAACATCTTACACAAGACTTGATTTACATCAGCCCCCTCAAAATACGCCTTTTTAATACAGTTTTTACCGTTTCCACTGCTTTTCCGCGGCACCGTTACCACGAGGCCTGTACGGACTTGTGAGACGATGCATAATGCCATTTTTTGAAAAATATTGTCTCTACTCTATCGAAGAAAATGGCGGTCCATTATCCGTGACTATTTGAGAAGGAAGGCCAAAGCGTGCGAGTTTAACAGGGAATTAAAAAAGAAATCATTTTCTAGAAAACAAAAATAATCCCCAACGTCACACACACATTCAGCACAATCGTGCGAACGTGTGCATGTCAACGGTAACAGCGACAAACAATCAGCCGGTGCATTCTGAGCGAGCCTACCCACTCCTCCGCTCGGGTCATAACGCGCCAGGCATCGGCTGCTACTAAGCACATTTTTAACTTTAACAAATACAAGCTGACATTCCTGACTCCAACCTTTTATTATATTTTTGTACCATTTATATATTTTTGTAACAAGGCATATAAAGGGTACAAAAGGCTCAGTTTTGGTATGAACTTCCCATAATAGTTAATCATACCTAAAAAAGCTTTCAATTGGTGGATATCCTGAGGACAGAGTGCCTCCACTATGGCCTTGATTTTTTTAATCAGGGTGCAAACCTTTTTTATATATCTTAAGGCCCAAATAACTAACCCTTTCTTTGAAAAATTCGCATTTCTCTAATTTTACCCAACAGCCTGTAGTCGACGAAATACTTCACGTAAGTTATTAAAATGAGTTTTGGGCGTTCCGGAAACGCAGACATCGTCCAAAAATACCACTGTGTTAGGCACGCCCCTTACTACTTCTTCCATTAATTTCTAAAAATTTTCAGGTATGTTACTTAGGCCATATGGGATACGAATGTATTGGAATAACCCAATATGAGTACTAATTGTAGTACAAGCCCGTGATTCAGGAGTTAAAATGACCTGTTCGTATGCATGGGCCAAATCAATTTTTGAAAAAATCGACCCGCCACCTCTAAGCCCCGTCCGCATACAGTTCCTCAATACGAGGTAACGGGTACGGTTCACGTTGCAATTTTTTGTTGACTGTGATTTTATAATCACCGCATATTCGGATACTTCCGCATTTTTTAATAACCGGAACGATAGGAGTACCGTAATCAGAATTCTCCACCTTTACAATAGCCCCCTCCTTAACTAGGCGACCGCCTAAATTTACCCGTTGTTAGGTTAGGTAATAGGTCTAACTCCAGTTCAACAGGTTCCTTCAATGACAACGGTAAATTACGAGCCTAGTAAAAAATTGGTTCCTTATCTTTTAATTATAATGTATAATGCTTAGTGCAAGTTCCTAAACCGGTAGCAACAACGTCAGAAAACTCGTTTTTTAACATTGACATAACGCGCTCGGTTTCATCACCAGTTTGATGCCAATGTCACGGTAATGATTGTCAATGTGCTTGAGATGTCAACGACGTAACCAGACCAGGCCCGGCCGAGTAAAGGAGGCCCGCCGTTCGGTATGACGTACAAAGGCGACGCGCACGCTTTTTTATACTTCTAAGTAGGCAAACAGGCATACGGCCCACCTGATGGCAAGCGGTTACCGTAGCCTATGGACGCCTGCAACACCAGGGTACAACACGGTACAACGCCAGAAGCGCACGCTTCTGGCGTTGTACCGTCCTCACCACTATAACGAACGGAGGCAGTGATAAAACCCGGCGGTTTAATGGCGTCCCCGGTATAAGACCTTAATTTTACAATTTGAAATATTCATATTATGAAAATTATTACTATATAGTTCTTAATTAATAGCAGATATTTTGCTACCAGTATCGATCTCAAATAACAATGGTACAGATTCAATAAAAAGTTTGATTACATACGGCACATCGTAGACTCCGTCAACATACGGGTCTAGGGCACTACATATTAAAGAAATCACTGTCTTCTGAATCGGTCACCAAGAAAAATTGATTTTTTCTCGGGTTAGCTGACGAGCGATTGTAATTGCGCACACTTTTACACATAGCCTTCAAGTGGCCCCTACCCCCGCACTCATCACAATTGAATTGCTGAAACCGACACTTTTCTGCTGAATACGGCCGACCGTCCACACCGCCCATACAGCTTCGGCCGAGGGTTGCACGGCCTGCCCCAATCTTGTGCACGGGCGGGTGGCCGAGCTTGCCTCGTCCGCCCCGCTCGATACCACTCCCTTGGAACTCGTCTCCGCGTGACGCTCAGCTGCCCCGAGCGCTAGCGCCAGCTTCACCGCCCGCTTGTAATCCAGATCCTTTTCCGATAAACAGACGACTGCGCATGTCGTCACTAGCGAGCCCAGATACAAACTGGTCTCTGAAATTCTCTTCCAATTTTTCCAATAAATTGCAAGTATTCACTAAATGATTCAAATATAGTTAATACATTAAATAAATATATATACGGACAAATCACACAGATTGAGCAAGCCCCAAGGTAAGTTCGAGACTTGTGTTATGGGATACTAACTCAACGATACTATATTTTATAACAAATACATATATAGATAAACATTCAAGACCCAGGCCAATCTGAAAAAGATCATTTTCCATCTTGATCTGGCCGGGGTTGAACCCGGGCACTCTGTGTCGCAGGCTGGCGTGTTAACCACTGCGCCACGGAGCTGTCATAATTTCTTTCAAAAAACACATTCAGGTGTTACTTTGCGGAAGTCAAAGCTACATTTTCTTTGAGACAATTTACTTTGCGTGCTCCCGCCACCAGTTAGTTCATGCAAACTATTGCTGGCCAGCGCCCACCCACTACTGTTAGTCCCTTCATGACCGCCACCAATAGTTAATGCATGCAACCCTGGTCGATACTGCTGCATCCGTTGAGGCTGCAGCAATGTCGGCCGTCGTGCTCGCGACGCGTGTTTCGCCTCTACACGAGGCATTTTCAGGCAGTGAAACCTAGATGTCGATCGTTCGAATGACAAGCAACGAATGATTCAAATATTGCAAGTAGGAGCTTATATCTTCCCCGATTTCTTGTCGTCTTTGTCTAAAAATGTGACGTTCGGAACGCCCGGGTTCGAGATGTTTTTGCACAATTTCAACTAAATCGTCAAACTGCTTTTTTCTGGTTTAGCCGGAGCGGCCGGCGCGCACAAATCACACATACCTACTATTTAATGTGTGATTTGTGCTTCGTCAATAACCGTAATGAGCGTAGCCACGTGCAACGAATCTTTGATTTCATTTGATCTAATAAATTGTTTAACTATCCACTTTCGCGAAGCTAAATCAAATGCCGTACGGGAAAAATGATTAAATTTTCCCGTACGGCATGATAATCTCAAATGAATTTAGAATATTAATCGTCGCCAGTTAATTACGGCGGGAGGTGACACGTATTGAAAGACAAGCTGCGGTATAACATCTAATTTATCATGTGCAACCACCGTCATACATGCAGTAATAATTATGTCTCATACCCAACAGTTCCGACCATAACAGATGAACATACATACAAATACGAGACAGCTGCCATAGTGTTCTGAGGGCGACAGCTGATAGCGGGGACTGTCGCTTTGCTGGTCATTTGATTCAAATCACTCTGTCGCCATAACTACTAACACAACTAAATATAAGTTTACTTACAAATAACGTTTCTTACGAAAAAAAATCTATAGAGGCGAAAATCGTAAAAGGTCTTTGTGTATTACAACAGAATATTTTAAATGCTGCAGTAAAGCACATTCAAAAAATACAAGTCACAGCATTTGAGCAGTGTTATCGCGGCTGCGGCTCGACGTGGCGCGACTCGATGTCCAGGATACAAATCGTGTTTTAGATTTCAAATGAATATCCTGAGAATTATTATCATTAGCCACCCAACTACTTAAGCCCCTACATTACACTACGACTGTAGTGCAAGGTCTCTAGACTCCTAGACTAGTCCCGTAAGAAATATAGACGTCATCATCATCATCATCAGGTCTTTTTAGTCTCCACTGCAGAAGCATGACCCTCTCTGAACTACCAGAGCCATACTTGGCCAGAGTAGACAGAGGATTTGGCCTACACTCTCCTCGCTGGCCAGACGGGTTGGAGAGGTCTCATTGATGTTATCAGCTCATCATCATTTCGAGTAGGTGTCACGGTCAATCGACCATGCACACCCTGGTGTTTGAGTTCTTCGGAACCGCCTCTCGGCCTCTGACGTGGTTCCTTTAACGACTACAAGATGGCAGCCGGGACCACCGGCTTAACGTGCCTTCCGAAGCACGGAATCATCTTTATTATCAGACAATCAGGTGATTCAAGCCTGCAATGTCCTAACCAAACTGGAAACAACTAAACAAAGTATACTTCCGGTGGGAATCGAACCCACGACCCCCGGGTCAACAGGCAAACGCCTTAACCACTGGACCACGGAGGCTGTTATCAGCTAAACAATATAGACGTGACCTACTAATCCACAAAACGGCAGGCTGTCGAGAAAGATAGAACTTATAATGGTTACGCTATAAAACGACAAATCTATCTATCCGTCATAGAAGTCTACGTAGCAAAAGTCGTTACCTATAAAAGGCAACGAAATCTTACAATAGTGCTCTCTAAATCGCTCCATATTGGACAGCCCTCGAGCCCGCAGTAATTGGAAAAGCTTTGTGCCCAGAGTTTGGACGGCCATCTTGAAAGAATAATCCCATGGAAACTAGCACAGCGCTTCTCAAACACGGGCGCCTTACATGTTCGTGGTGGTGATTTTATAAGGTTAACAAAACCAAAATAAAATAAAATAAAGGAATGCTTTCACATCGCAAGAGTCCAGGGTGAGCCCTGGACTCGAACGGGAGTTTGACGTAGTGAAAGATATCCTTATGGAGAGGTGAACCAGCTAAGGTTGCCTGCGGCAACCCTGGAAGAAGTCCAATTTCAGCCACCCTGAAGGGGGCGATTTTTCATGGTATTTTATCTCATAAGATACCTCAATGAAACTAGTGCCCGATGTTAGTTCTGAGGGTCGGCACTGCGAATAAAATAGGTTGCCTGCGGCAACCCTGGAAGAACCCATGTTCAGGCACGTTTAAAACGTGAAATTTGAAAATTAAAGTACTAAAAAAAATCTCGGAACCATATCCAAAAGCACTGCAGGATTACGATCGTAATATTATTATTAACCGACTTAAAAAAAATAGGTTTTCAATCCAATGTTCAATATATTCTCTAAAACTTTTAATTGCATTGTAACTAATATTAACTGATGTTTCATTTTGTATTGGATAAATTATATTTAATTACCCACATATGTTCATAATAATTATAATAAATATGTCTGTAATCTAGGATAAACATTTCAACACAATTGTTTTTTGTAAGATTCATCAAAATCGGTTCATTAGTTCTCGAGATACAGGCTAATACGTATAACTGTGCCAATTTTTATCTCATATAGTACATGAATGAAACTAGTGCAGGTTGTTAGCACTGACGATCTTGTATATGAATAAAATAGGTTGCCAATCCGTAACCTTGAACAATCCAAGTTCGAGGATGAACTTGGATTGTTCCAGGTTACGGATTTATACGTGGATTCGAAAATTAATCATTTAAAAAGGAAGTTGGAATCATATTCAAAAGCAATGCGAGATTAAGATTGCGATGCTTTTCAACCGACTTCAAAAAAGTGAGGTTATCTTTTCCATAACCTATTGGTTATGTTAATTTTACTTATTTTATATTATTTTGGTTTTACTTGTTGCCAGTTGCATTAAACTAGGTTAGTAGTTTTCGAGTTATAAACAAATACGTCTTAGTGTAACCTTTTAGCTTATACGGAACATTTGTCTCCGTGATAAATCAGTTAAACACACCAACTTTCTATGTCTACCGAGGCAATATACGATATAAGAGCATTTCAGACATTATTCTCGCCACACTCGGTGTTGCGAATAAGTTTAACAACTAGCGAGTAGAAGCAGATCTGCTACCTTTGCCTGATCATAGAGCCATGACCATGGAACTGGTATATGTGAATTAAATTATACAACAACAATCCCCCCAAAATACTAGTACAAGGAAATACCAAACAGCGAAAGCTAACTGGACTATATTTGAAAAGAATGTTAGAGGAAAAGTCCTAGCAGATCAAATAACCCCGTACTCAATCAGCCATATTAAAGATAGGGACTTGATGACCTGGTGGCCGGATACTCGGAGATTTTTACAAGGGCTTGCGAAGCATCGATTCCCAAACTTAAGCCTAAAACGAAGTGTAAATTAATAAAGTGGTGGAACCCGCTACTGGCTGAGATGAAAGCTGTTAAAAGAAAGAGAACATCTGGGAACGGCTTATAGGATTGTAAAAGCGTGTGGACTGGTGGAGAAGGACAGACAAATGAGAAATCCAGACGGAAGCGGCCTATTGTGTCCAGAAAAGTCCGCAGAACTGCTGGCTGAAACCTTTTATCCAACCGACACATAGGCGAAGCTTCTTGAGTCATTGCTTAGAATGACTCAAGAAGCCTCGCAGCGATACGAGAAGAAGCCGAAAACATTGTACGGTCCCTGGATACCGAAACGCTCACCTCGATGCAATGTAACCGTTTCGTATGTACGAATGGAATGAGCCCAAGAGAGGCCCCGGGACATGATGGCTTCACAGCTAATATCTGCATCCATGCACTTATGGCTTGTCCCGAGGTTATGCTTGCCCTATATAACGCATCCTTACGCCTCGGATATTTCCCCAGAACCTGGAAAAGAGCTGTTATAAAAACAATACCCAAACCCGGTAAGGAGGACTACTTCGCACTCACAATCGTAAAGGAAGCCCAAAACGGGAAACAGATGGCATTAGTCATATCACTGGACATTGAAGGGGCATGCGATAATGCCTGGTGGCCCGGTGTAATAAAGGGATTGGCAGAAATGAGAACAGATCCGGCGCTGATGCGGCTCATGGCAAGCAACCTAAAAGACAGGAAAATAGTGCTCCAGTACGCAGGGGCCACAGTTGAGAGGAACACCACAAAGGGGTACAACCAGGTTCGACATGTGGCCCGCTTCTTTGGAACGTATAGCTTGACCCGCTCCTGAGGGAAGCTGAGAAGATCGAGGCTCATGTAGAAGCGTTCTCTGACGATATTTTAATCATAGCATCGGGAAAAGACCAATACCAGGTTGAATCTAAAGCGAATGCCACCCTTAAACTTATTACGGCTTGGGGAAGAAATGTAAAGATGAGATTTGCGGCGCACAAAACTTAAGGAATGCTGGTCATACACAAGCTAAAGTTCTCCGAGCCTAGGTTGTATCTGGAGGGAGCGCCAATCGCATTGAGCGAATTGATTAAGATTCTGGGACCCTAGATAGAAATAAACTTTAACGCCCACATAAAAGAGGTCGCCAAGGGAGCCGTGAACCTCCATAAAATGGTAATGAGAGCGTCAAGAGCACAAATTAATAATAGAGCCCACAGTACTCTATGCCGCAAGTGTGTGGGGTGATGCTGTGCAGAACAGGTGGGTAAAAGCGACTCTCGATCGCCTCACGAGACGATTCACAATAATGATCACAAAGTCACACCAAACAGTCTCATTAAATGCTACGTCTGTAATGGCCGGAACGCTTCCCTTAGATCTTAGAGCCAGAGAACTTAAAGAGCTCTATGAAATGAAAAGAGGAAATCCGATACCCAGTCTTCCAGGACGCCCTCTTCAAAATTCAAATTCAAAATTTTTATTTATACAATTTTAAATTAAATACATTTTTTTGTTTGGCTCCACACTAGGCAAAATGCCTGTCCTATGGCAGCCATTTTTAACATTGACATTTGGTTAAAAACTATAGCCGTCAACAAGTTGTATCAACAATATATGTTAACTATACGATAAGTTTATAATGAATGACGTTATGATTTTCATTAAACTATGCTACTAAACAAAATAAAATATTATAGACCTCTGAGTCTTGCTGACCTCCAGCTTCAGATAATAGAACAAGAACCCCATTCTCACTTATAAGTAACTAGCTGTTGCCCGCGGCTCCGCCCGCGTTAATATCGTTCCCTTGGGAACAATAGAAATGATACAAATTCCATACAAACCCCTGCCCCTTTGCTTTTTCCCCTTAAGGGGGAATTTAATACATTTCACCTGCATAGATCTTTAGCCCTTAAGGAGGGGATTTTGCCCATTTCACCTACACAGATATTTTTTTATTGTAATGGAGAACTTCATATTGTCATATTTCTAAGTAAATAAAAAAAATCCATACAAACTTTACCCCACCTATTCTACCCCTTCAAGGGGAAATTTCGACCATTTTAACTACACAAATCTTTTTAATTGTAATGTAAACATATATACTTATTTTTATACTTCTATGTCCAGAAATGAGAAAATTTCCATACAATCCCCCCCCCCCCTTTATCCCTTAAGGGGGAAATTTTGTACATTTTATCTACACAGATCTTTTTTGATTGTAACCTAGAACGTATATACTTATTTTCATACCCCTAAGTCTAGAAATGGAAAAATTCCATACAAACTTTACCCCCTATTTACCCCTTCAAGGGAGAATGTTGTCTAGTTCACCTAAACAGATCTTTTTTAATTTTAATTGAGAACTTGCGTACCTACTTTCAAACTTCTAAGTCCAGAAATGAGAAAATACCATAAAACTTCAACCCCTTTGATTTTCTAAAAATCCTTTCTTAGTGCTCATTTACATCATAAAAAGAATCCCTGTGCCAAATTTCAAGTTATTGCGCACAGTAGTTTCGGCTGTGCGTTGATATATAAGTCAGGTTTGCCGATTTCTCGCGTAAGTGTCGATTTCTCAGAAATAGTAGAATTACCCGAAATACATTAGTTTATGACTTTTCAGTAAAGAACCTTCATGCTGAATTCAAAAACAACAAAGTTTCATACTAATTTTGCAACCCGTTTTCCCCCTAAGGAGATGAATTTCTAAAAATCCTTTCTTAGTGTTCCCCTACGTTATAAAAGGAACCCCTGTGCAAAATTTCAAGTTCCTAACCCTTATAGTTTAGGCCCTGCGTTGATATGTCAGTCAGTCAGTCAGCTTCTCCTTTTTTTTTAGTATGGATTACTATGGATAGTATGGATAGGTATAATGCTGTCGTATAATGATGATGAATTGACTTTGGATTTAAATTTTCTTATGTCACTTATTATTTTATTTTATTTTTGCTATATGTTTGCAGGCAAACTCATGCCTTGAGTTAATTCAAATGACGATAACTTTTTTTTTAATGAACCGATTTTGATGAAACAAACTTTAAATGTTAAACTGAGTTAAAACAAAGCAATTGGCGAAAGTTTGAAGTAAATCGGTTCAGTATTTTCGGAGATAATCGTGATCATACATACAGACAGACAGACAGACAGACAGACAGACAAGAAATTCCAAAAAAATTTTTTTGCTTTCTATTATTCTTTTTAAGTGTCCCTCTATCCATTTCAGTCAAAAATTCGAAATGTACAGACAAAATAATTTTACTGTTTTATTATATGTATAGATATGTATAGATTATAGTGATCTCAATAAGTTGGATGCGGAGAGTATTCGGATCTATATATATATGGGAGAAAAACTGAGGGCAGAGTGGGAGCAGGTGCATCCTTCTGGAAGCTTGGAAGGAAATATTAAAAACATCTTTTAAATTAGCAGACTACTGCACCGTCTTTCAAGCAGAGCTGGCCGCCATACTAAAATCCCTTGAAATAGCCACAAAGAGAACTTATGACAAGGCTGCAATTCTCAGTGACTCAAGATCAGTTCTGGAAGCGGTGGCTGACGGAGCTCTATGCACCCTATAGTCCGCAAAATGGGTGCGTATTGATTGATATAATAACAAATTATATATTTTTATTTCAATAAAGTTCAAAAGATATAATGTTAACTTGACATAATCATTACTGATTATATTCTTAAAAGCTATAATATTCATAAAATTTTCAATTCAAAAGGCATAAACCCATTTTTTATAACGTTTATGAATACTAAATATCACCTGTTATACAACTTATGCAGTATAAATGCCAAAATGTATACCATTCAAAAAGTATTTAAAAGAAATATGAATCAAAATCTATAGAAATCAAAATGTATACGTATTAAAATATATAACAGAGAAAATATACCAGCTAATTAGTAAAGACCCATGTCTATTTTGCGAATTTGAATTATTTCAGTAATACGAGTAACTACGAAATAATTCAAATTCGCGCAAGCTCATAAACTTCATTTTCTTGGAAAAATCGGAGTAGCCAGCAAAAGATGCATCATTCAAACAGATTATCGAACAACTAATAATAGGTAATCGATTTTTTTAGTAAAGCAAACGGAAAGTAATACAAGAAATCATTAACTTCATAGGATTACAAAAAAAACTATAACAAATAAAAGAACTTATTACAATATTTTATTGCATGTAAATATTAGGACAAAGTATAAAATAAATTAAAAAATTGTGATACATACAAAATGCGCGCGCATTTTGTATGTATCACAATTTTTTTAAAGTAGAAAGATAATTTTTACAGTATTTTATTGTATGTAAATATTAGGACAAAGTATAAAATAAATTAAAAAATTGTGATACATACAAAATGCGCGCGCATTTTGTATGTATCACAATTTTTTAAAAGTAGAAAAATAACTTTTACAATATTTTATTGTATGTAATATTAGGACAAAGTTAGAAATAAATAAAAAAAATTGTGATACATAGAAAATGCGCCCGCATTTTGTATGTATCACAATTTTTCTAAGTATTATTTTAGTATACCTATTTTCCTTATTTTTTTTTAACCTATATTAGAGACTATAGCTCGAAGAAATTCACATTCGTAATATTCAGATTTTCGTTTTAATATATTGTTATCTTTCTTCTTGTTTTAATAATATTTTTTTGCGTTTACGAGATCCACACGTGTCTATAAATTTTCGGCTAGGATAAAAAGAAATAAGATAATTTATTAACCGGCTTCGAAAAAGGAGGAGGTTATCAATTCGACTGTATATTTTATTTTTTTATGTATGTTTGTTACCCGATATCTTCGCCAATTGTGAACCGATTTTGATATTTCTTTTTTATTTAAGACTTAACTACCAAGATAGTCCTATTTTAATTTGGCGAAGATATGATGAAGAACTCGGGAGATATAGAAGAAACTCGTAAAATAAAATTGAGTTAGGTTTTTTTAAATTTAATTTTAATTTTAACATTAATTTTAATTAGGTATGTATTGAGAATCTTCTACCAATTAATTCGTATAACCAATGATTATTATTCGTACTAATATGTATATATAAAGTTTATTATACATAACAACTAATCGATTTTTTAAAGTTTATAATAATAAAACGGTATAATAAAGGTTTGATATGTTGAATGATTGTTATAATTAAAGATTTTAGTTTTTTTAAATTTATTTCTTTCGATTTTTATCTTAAATTATATATATATGGTGTTTATATGTTATATTACTTACCCCCGCAAAATACAAAGCAAGATCAGGAAGCTAAAAGATATAAATTAACAAATTGATTTATTTTGGGTAAAAGCCCACATCGGTATTGAGGGGAATGAAAGAGCTGACGAATTGGCCAAAAAGTGTGCTCTTACAGATAAAAGAGCTCCATTTTACGATTCAGTGCCTCTTTCCTACGCGAAGCGCCTCATAAGAAGCTCCATACTTGACATATAGCAAACTCGATACACAGAGACAACAACGGGAGCATCCCTCAAGCTATTTGTAATAGATGTCAGACAGGCTCAACGGATTTTCCGAGGAACTTGCTTCACGAACCTAGAAGCACAAATGTTCACTGGCCATGGGGGATTCCGAGCTTATCTCTTTAAAACAGGCCGGTCTCCGTCCCTATTCTGTATTTGTGATGATCAGTCCCAGGAGAACACTCAACATATAATACTTGAATATCCACACTTTGGGATCCTGACACTGGGTTGCGAATTGGGATTGCCTCGCAATCGATGTCTCACCTCATTTTGTGCCCCAACTGTCCCTCTACCTGCTCAATCGAAGACCTTAATAAAGCAAGCGACAAAGGCGTCGCTGTGGCTACCTACTGGTCAAAAACTGTATCATCATCTTTATCAACAGGTCTTTTTAGTCTCCACTGCAGGAGCATGACTCTCTCTGTACTCTGTATTACTGGACTAACTTGGGCCAGAGCAGACAGAGGATTTGGCTTACACTCTCCTTGCTGGCCAGACGGGTTGGAGAGGTCTCATTGATGTTTATGAGTTTTGTTTTTTATCTTGTATTGCTTAAGTCGCCTCTTACGAAATCCATGGGAAGATTTTAGGAGATATAGTAAAGTATTAATTTAGTTTGCAAATGTAATTTGTAATATCAAAATAATGAGCAACGAAATTAATTTCGTGTCGCCGTGATTCGTCGGGGCCACGCGGGCTTTACGTGACATTATGTAGGATGAATGCACTTTAACGGTTGTTAAAGATCTTAGAAACTCCTTTTGTGTATAATTTGTATGGGTATGGGTTTGGGTGTATATGTGGTTGGTTTAGATACAATACATTTGATAGAAAAATACATAAAAAAATAAAACAAAAAATCCTAGTAATACTAATATCTAAATTATCTTTATAATATACTATTTTTAATTAAGCGCCGACACAAAGAGATTGGTATAAGTTTTAGGTGTAGATCTAAGTGTCTGCATGATATGTTTGTGGATTGTTGCAAATAATTTTGATTGTTTGTTTTGTCAAAAGCAGACTACATCGACTGTTCTAAGCATAGAAAGGCTAAAAAGAGTGATAAAGTTAAAAATTTTAAACATCATAAATATAAAAATTTTGTTGTTAAAAACTTATAACTACTCGTGCGAAGCCGGGGCGGGCCGCTAGTTTTAACAATAATTAAAAAATCGAGCCGCCATTTTATCGATAAAACGACGCGAAAGAAACAAGTGAATGGAAGCGCGGACGGCGGTGCGGTGCCCATAGGCGAACTGTTTATTTACTTTTCAGAAACTCTCAAAAAAATACTTGTACAGAATTAAAATGATTTATAACATAAAATATTCGCTTTCCAGTTATACAACAAGTTGTAAAAGTATTTTCATTATATATTAACAGTCGTGCAAGTGACGCTCCACACTAAACTGCATACGTACACACTCGCTATAGATGGTTACGTACTTATATATGTATTTATAATTTTTTTAATGAATACCGGTATTACGGTATTGGGGCCTTCAATTCCGGTATTGAAATATCGAAAAAAATCTGTCCGAGATACCGGTTTACGATATTCCGGAATTCCGGTATGCATGCCCTACTCTGGACATGTTATTTATAAAGTTTCCTCATATGTAACCTTAAATTCTTGGTGTAACATTTGATTAGACCCTTAAATAGGCTATTATCCTAAAAAATATAACTAGTCGGTCAGTTAGATAATCAAAATATATACGACTAGCTGTTGCCCGCGACTTCGTCCACGGCAATTTCTGTTATTAATGAAATGAAATGATATGAAATAGAATTTTTATTCAAATTAAGATTAATTCATCATCATCATCAGGTCCTTTTTAGTCTCCACTACAGGAGCACGACCCTCTCTGTACTACTAGGGCCGTACTTGGCCAGAGACGCCAGAGGACTTGGCCTACACTCTCCACGCTGGCCAGACGGGTTGGAGAGGTCTCATAGATGTTCGTAAGCTTAGCTTGTATTCTATTTCCTAAGTCGCCTTCTACGACAGCCACGGAAGACTTGGAGTGGTCCTATTCGACTCTGCCGGATACCACACGGCGTATTAAGTAATTAAGATTAATGAGTATAGATTAATAATTTTCCCCCGTTTTCAAAAAAATTTTCATTGATGCTTCGGTCCTATTGGTCGCAGCGTGATATTTTATTGTCTAAAGCCTTCCTTAATAAATGGATTATCCAATACAAAAAGAATTTTTCAATTCGAATCAGTAGTTCCTGAGATTAGCGCGTTCATACAAACAAACAAACTCTTCAGCTTTATAATATTAGTATAGATACGCATTTTCCTGTTGTCGATTGAACAAAAAATATAAAAATATACTTAGCCATTTGGAATTCCGTATGACGTCTTAGTTTGCTACACATTTTAGCAAACTTTAACGTCACGAGCCCCACTCGTGAGCGCTTTATCTTTATCATTATTTTTATTATTAACAAAAAAAAATACGTGTCCTAAATATTCTCCCCACAATACCAATAGGTCCTATCTCAACAGCAACTCACGCTGCACGAAATTACAAACAAATATTTAATATCCATATTTGAATAAAATAATAAAAGAGGTTTTTAATTACTTCCTTGAAATTAATGAGGAATTGAACATTCTTCATTGAGTTACGATAAGCAGTTTGGGAAACACTTGAACTGAGGTCTGACATTGAATTATACATGAAAATATTAATATATAATTGAATATACATGACATAAAATAGGGAACCTATGTATATAGAGAAGATTATGCCAGTACGTACGCATCGAGGAGTGTGAGCTTAATTGGCTCTAACGCAGGTAAAGCAACCCCAGATGTAGTCCCCACTGTGAGGTGGATGACCACATGAAGCATAAAAATATCTCGAAATAATAATCCTCCGAGTTTTTGAAGGCACATTAAGCAGTTGATCCTGTCTGTCATCATGGCAGGGTTTCCCTTACCTAGGCTTTTCCAAATAGCTTAATGCAGTCTAAAAAATCTGATACCAACATTGGCCAGTTACACACGAGAAAAACAAACAAGCAAGTAGGGCATTGAACTTACTCCAAGTAGGTAACTTGCTGCTGCAACTTTTGTAATATAATTTTAAAGGCAGTACTGAATAAAATTATAATAAAAAGATTAAAAGGACTGAGGAGTTATACAAACTTCTCAAAGCCGGACCCCTTTATTGACTTCCAGAAGTTATTTTAACATCATTTCGGTTTTACTTACCCTCTGTCCGAGGAATGCCAACAATGGAAAAATCCACGCCTTCTTAAAAATATTAAAAAGTCTACTTGGCACCGTGGTCACGATTTGGGTCGCTATACGAGAATGTATAACGTTAGTATTTATTCTTTTTTCTTGTAAAGAGTACTTAAAGTATGTCCTTGCTCGAAGGGAAAAGCACGTGAGTCCACAACGAAGACATACAAGATAATCATTCATATAAAAATCGACTTCGATCAAACTACTGAACCTATTTTGATTAAATTAAAATGAGACCAATTTGAAAGCATAGGTACCATTTCCAAGTTCTTTTTCAAAGATTCAAAGATTTATTCAGAAAATAGGCCATTTCAGGCACTTTTTCACGTCAATTCACATTTTAAATAATACTTATTAAATTATATTCAAATTATTAATTATTGTTCAAAAGCTACAAACTACTAGCGTTTCGGAACCGACCACTGCAGAGAAGAAGACGCCGAAAGAAACTCTTTTCAACAGTATTGGTCACCTACTTGCCTGAAGGCCTTTGTATGATATTTTATATTAGAATCTTTTTTTTCTGATGTCGTGTTATATACAATTTCAATTTACATATTTTTGTGGACCACGTTATGTTAGCGATCGAGCGTGCAACAACAACAGATATGATAAAAGTCTCAAAGATAGACAAAAGTCTCAAAGAGGCCGAGCAGACCTGTCCCGTCCGGCAATTTTTTTTTTAATTTTAAATCGGTTATAAATAACAGAGTTATGAGCTAACAAAAATAAAAAAATACAACCGAATGAATTATCCTTTTTTTTGAAGTCGGTTTAAAATAGAATCACGGTTTACTTTGTTTATTTCTAGCGAGCGAAGCAGGAAGCCTTCAAACCGAGGTAGGGCGGAAACACATATTTTTAAAGATTTTTAACGAGATTACATTTGAAATAATGTTCTAATTAACATTTATAAAAACGCATGTAGGTTGGTAACATAAGTGCAGGTTCCTAGCACGGTAGACATCAAACGAAATCAATTTGACAGTTATTAGATGTTCAAATTAATAATTCAAGTTCGCGAAGAACAACTTTTTGATTAAATCAGTCGATTCAGGCATTACGTAGGTCACTCGATAAGTTTTGAGATGCTCGTAATTTAAAAATGTAACGCATCTGCATTATATATTTTTAAAAAGCGAATTTATTTAGAAATAGAATGCATATAGCCAGATGGCTGGTAAAAAAAAAAGAAAGATGTGCCAGTCATTTTACTACGACGCTTCTCGCGTTTTTCTTTGCAACGATGGAGTTTTACCACGAACATCTGCGCGCTATGATCTTTTATGATTATAAATTTGGTTTAACTGAACAACTTAGCCTTCAACGATTACAAGCAGCGTTAGGGGAGTCTGCTTCATCTCGAGCAACAGTTTTTAGATGGTTCAGTGAATTTAAAAGGGGTAAAACAAACCTCGAAGATGACCCTAGAAGTGGTCGCCCACAAACGGCAGTAACTGCAGAAAATGTGTGGACCACCGAAATGATGGTGCGAGAAGACCCACGAATTACATACTCGGAGAGTGTTAGTGTTATTTTACATCAGCATCTAGGAGTGGGGAAGCTTTGTTGTCGTTGGATTCCGCGTTTGCTCTCAGACACTGAAAAACATGCCCGTGTGGATGGGTGCCGCGAAATGCGTTTACGTTTCGAAAATGGATCATCAAGACGTGTTTCGGAAATCGTCACAGGCGACGTAACGTGGATTTACCAATATGATCCAGAAAATAAGAGACAGTCGACAGTATGGGTCTTTTCAGAAGGAATGTTGCCGACAAAACTGCTAAGACTTCGTAACGCTGGTAAAAAAATGGTAGCCAGTTTTTTTTCTCGCAGCGGGCATGTGTCGACAATAATGTTGGAAAATCATAGATCTGTTAACTCGGAATGGTATACAACAGTAGCATTGCCAAAAGTTTTCCAAGCTCTGCGAGAAAGGAGACCAAGGACCGGGCTTAGGGGAATCATGCTGCATCACGACAACGCTTCGTCACATACGTCCCTCAGAACAAAGGCGTTTCTTGCAGAATCCAGTGTTGAAACCTTGCCCCATCCACCGTACAGTCCTGATTTAGCTCTCTGCGATTTCTTTTTGTTCCCCATAATCAAAGAAAAAATAAAAAGGATTTTTTTTTCGTGCGCCGAAGCGGCCCTGGCCGCCTACGAAATTGCAATTTCGGACCTATCGGATCAAGACTGACAAAAGTGTTTTAATAGTTGGTTTAGGCGAATGGAATATTTGCATAGATAATGAAGAAGAGTATTTCAAAAAGATGTCAAATAAATATTGTGAATATCTTGTAAATCAAAGTTACATACATACACTTAGTTCCGCCACTAGCTAGTTCATGCAAAGTATTGCAGCAATATCGACCAGGGCTGTAGGTTTGCATCAACCATAGATGTTGCATGAAGGGACTAACAGCAGTGGGTAGTGATGGCCAGCAATATTTTGTATGAACTAACTGTTGGCGAAAACATACATTCTGCCATGCTGGTCTGGGAGAAAATAAAAAAACGTAGAATGTGCCAGCTGCTTCTCTTCCCGTGGAGCCGGTCGAAGGAATGGGGGAAATCTAAAGAATTATGACAATAGGCGATGCGACTTGCAATCAATCACTATTTTTATTTCGTTTTCCACCCTTAAAAAGTAACAAAAACAGTCAAAGATTTTTATTCAAAATTAGATTCATGTACCTATCTCTTTTTGAACGTCATATTTTTATTTATTGTATTTTTTAATATATGCAAAATACTACTAGCGTTTCGGAACGATAACTGTTGAGAAGAATACGCCGAAATAAATTAATTCCAGACTTGTCCCTTCGTGCCACGCTAAACGTGGCCTTTCGGTCTTATGACTTTATGGCTCTATCTACCCTGTAAGGGAAAAAGATGTGACAATATGTATGTATTCCATACATAGTGATTTAAGTCAATGTGAACGTACTTTTTAATTTGAATCGCCGACTAGTTTGGTGTGTTGCGCTACACGAATTTGTACTTTGTGACTATCCGATCGAATATAACTTGCTTTGCTCTTGTTCAATATGACTTTTAACAGCGCGAAGATTATTAAATTTACATGTGTACAACATTAAGGCGATTAGAGTCCTCAATGACCTTGGGCGTTTGAGCTCCTCGCTCCGCGCCAAAACCGCGCACCCCGCACGAAAACATCGATCAAAGACTACACGGCCGTAGGTAGGACAGATGAGCGCTTCATACATTACTGCCTATTTTTTTGAACTTTTGATAAACGTATTTATATTTATTTATTTCGACTAGAATAGTTTGATTGCCTAAGAATTGATTGAGTAGAATAGTTTAATTAATAAGCGACCTAAGTCATTATTTGATTTGCAAAAAAAAAACAGCTTTTTTCAAAGCAGAGGCGCACTTTCAATCCTGTTCTATTTGATTCTATACTTAAACAGAAGCCAAAAATATACTTAGCAGTTTATATCATAACTGTCATTGCCATTCGACATTTCGATTCGACACATCGTTCCCTCCGTATTAGCAGGGCTTATTACCTATATATTTATTCCTAGTTAGACTATTTTAGCTATGTGTAAAAGATAGTAACTTCAGAAGCAGACTTTTCACGAACGGCGTCAGCCGGGCAGGACTCAAACTCTATAAAAAAAGACGCATCATAATCCGTTGTGTAGTTTTAAACATCTAAGCATACATAGGGATAGACAGCGGAAAGCCACTTTGTTTTATAAGTATGTAGTGATATAAAATGGAGAGGGTCTTTTTAAATGTTGACTACTCCTCTAACCTTTATTTTTTTTCCGTTTGGTAACATTGAAATTAAAGGGTTGTAATTATTGCCCGCGATAGGGATGATTGGAAACAAAAAGGGGGGGCCTTTGCCCACCAGTGGGACACTGAAACAGGCTATTAAAAAAAAAGGTAGGATTTACTCAAAACATGTAATTCCATATATTTTTTTAATCTGTACATACCAATGAGTTATCTTGCTGTCTTATAATTCAATAATATTTATGATTAAATTCATAGCTGCACATTTAAAAAATATTTTCTCAAATTGTGCAAAAACAAAAAAAATTGAATAGTCAACATTTGAAAAGAACCACCTCAGGTATACTAACAGCATACAGGTACTATTTTAAAACAACGCATACAATATATAGCACATAGTTTATTTTTCTGTGTAGTTTTGTTCTTCGTTTTTTTCCATTATATAGTTATGGCTATTGTAACACTAATTGAGGTTTTTACGAGTAAGGTTGTTAAGTAATAATAATTTGAATTGAAATAAATTAATTCAGATGTCTTCAATAAATCTACAATCGATAACAAAATAAATAAAGTTTATGAGAAATTTATTCAGGTAGGAACACAGTTGCGGTGAACTTTGACCACCGCAGGCACGCACGACCGTAAAGAGCGCCGCCGTCCTTGGAAACCACCTAAACTTGTTTTCGGAGAAAATGTATGGTTGACGTCATTGAACGTTCGCAGACGGACGCACGATAGCGATTTTTTTACCGTGGCTGCCGCCGTTATATGGGTTTGACAGTGCATCGTGGAATTAAAAATGAAAAGGATGGCAATCTGCTATGAGCTAAGTATTCCCGAATATACATTTTTTGTACATTGGAGTGATTACTAGGTTTCTCGTAGGACGTCTAGTTTACTAATCGTTTTCGCAAAGTGTCCGTTTTTGGCAAAAATGCTTGGTAAAACTAGACGTCTACCGCTAAGACGATAAATTATACTACAATAAATAATTTAAAATCTTATATGGGGATGCTCAAACCAAACTTTTAAATTATATCTCTGTTCAAACTTCGTAAAACGTATACATATATGCGCGAAATAAACACAGCGAAGTTAAATTACATATTACTTTTAAAAGTAAGATTCATTATTTTACAGTAATAGATAAAATTTAGGTACATAACGAAACGAGCGAGATATCGAACGAGCGCGTACTACACTACAATTCAATCGTATCGTCTGACTGCACTACTCTATGAACATACTTCTATTGTGTCAACACACACAAACAAAGAGAAAATACGCTAGATCGCCCGTAAAAAAATTGCAGCGAGTGACACAGCCTCTCCGTTTGAATGCCAGCGGACGACTGCCGCCCGCGCCCGCGCAGGTCACCCTCAACTGCAAAACGTCGGAATTCATCTTTTTAAATAGAAAGAAATGTCTGATTGCCAAAAGCAACATGTTATTAAAAGAATAAAAAATTCTTAATTTATTAGTGCAAAAATATTTTGAAATATCATAGCCGTTTGGGAGCAGTAGGAAATTAAAGTAAAAAATCGATGCCTTGCAGTTTTTTTTTTAATACACAATAAAAAGACGTAAAGAAAAAATGAACATGTTAAATAAAGTCCTTGAACTGTTGTTTCACATATATTTTTTTCAACTATTCCTGGCCAGCAATAAAAGAGGAGTAGGCTTTACAAAGTGCTCATTTGACGGGAATTGAGGGATCTAATCGCCTTAAATGTACTACATAATACCAACTCTGAACTTAGAAATGGTGTCATAATGAAAAGGAAAGTGATTTGTATCGATTCCAAACGCACGATACCTTAATAAAAGCTTAGTACAAGCTTTTAAAACAAAACCCTTCTGTGCATATAGGTAGGTGGTGTAGCTCTTCTTTCATGCAGGGTATGGTGACCAGGGGCGCTGGGTTTTGGTGGCGACAATAGTGACGAATACGAATGGGCGTCAGTAATCTTGCACAGGTGCCTTCAAAATCAGGCAACGGGCGCAGGGCAGCGTAATTCGATTTGCAGGCCCAGCCCATCCGGTACATAGGGGTATCCCGTAAAAGGCTCGCCCAGGGCGCCAGTAATGCTAATGTGAAAGATGCCCTAGCTCCTGAGTGAGGTCTCATCATACTATCAAATACTTAAAAAAATGTCTACTATAAAAACCGGCCAAGTGAGAATCGGACTTGCGAAGGGATCTGTACCATTATCTATAATAAGTTTAAAATTATTTAAAATATTGTTTTATTATATGATGTAACTAAAAATGTATGCTTTTCGCAATTTTTCTGTGCTATATACTTAATCTGTGCTTTTAGTCCGGTAGCGCTAGGTTTTGAGGTTTCAAAAATGCTAAATATTTTGTTTTTCTACGTATAGTCTCCAAACCATATCCTATGGCCTAATATATGTATTTGTGTCACTTTTTGAATGTGCGTAGGTGGAAATTTAGGTATTTTTATTTTTGAGCTTTATCGGATGAAAAGAAAATTAAGCATCAAAATTTTCTTTCCATGATGAATATTAGATAATAACGTATGTAAATTGGCTTTTTGTGTGTTCTCGGACCAGTGGAATACGGTTATTTTACCAGTACCAATCAAGCTGGTTAAATGGCTCAAAAAGAATATTAATCAAGATAAAAAAGGTATTAGCGATTTAGAACACAGATATCTGTTGTCCAAAATATTTTGTGTCGAATTGATCACGTGCATTTTTTGTTATTTATTTTTTTTCCTTTAAGATGCTATAAAAGTCAGAAAAAAAAATTAAAGTTATTAGAGTTCACGCCTTTAATATTATTTAATTGCAATAAAACGCTATTCATAATTTGTGTAATATTTATCAATAGAATCTTAAAAAAAATAAACTTTTTAATTCATTCACTTTTAAAATGCGCGCACTCAGTAACTAGCAGAGGCCGCGTAAGTACTAGTAGTTATTCAGTTCCAAGGCTAGAATACAATACATTCAATCTCCGCCTTTATTTCTTGAGCTTTAGATTCGAATTTAGATTGACCACTCAGTGGAATGGTGTGCGTAAAATAAGTTGAATGAAAATAATAGTGTGAGTTTGTTTATAGTCCTCATTCATTTTGTAAATGGGTACCAATTTTTTTAATGCAGCACGCACGAGTTACCTACCACACCTGTGTGTTTCACAGGCGCAGAGCGGCATTTCTCTGTTAGGATTCGGCGCGAGTTGCAAGTTGCGACATGTTTTTTTACATATTAAATTTTTTTAAGGAGTGAGATTAGCCCATTGTTAGCGTCATTATCGCTTACGCATGTTAACACAACCACGGGCGTGGACCCGCTGAAATGAATGGGTGACCGCAAGTGGCATACAAATAATCCGAGCTCCACCGTACTATGGAAAGCACGTTAACCCGTTGAACCCGGTTGTCATCATTAATGGCAGTCGTTGAGGTTTGTCAGATGCCTTTAGGTAGCTTGGAAAGTCACCAGTGTTGGCCCCTTACACATATAAAACAAAATGTATGCGCACACCGCGCATCATGATAACCGTTTTGATGCGTGATTAGACGATAGGGTTGCCTACCAACAGTTTTTGAGCTGATTTTAACATCATTTGGTTCATGAAAATATTCAATTTTGACAAAAAAATTGTATCCCTGCTGATTTCACACTTATAAAGTATTGAACTAGTAATTTGTTTAGAAAATTGAGAATCATCTGTCATATAAAATCTGTATAAAAGGTTACTGGAACATGAGTTATCCAATAAAAGGTGTTTATCTTGATGCTTTGTATCATAGACATTAGCAGAGTAGGTATTTTATATGTGTCATATATTAATTTCAGCCGCAGATCGCAGAAACAAAAGGTATATGACAAAAAGCGGACATCATGATGCCATGTGTCCGTAGAAATAAGAAAAAGTAGCTTTTTTAAAGTCATCAAAAATGGAGTCTGAAGGTTTTTAAATTTCTCACAAACCTTTTATATTGTTTTTTTTTAATTACTTATTGTTGGTTTGAGGGGATTCACACTTCTATCTCTTCATTCTAAGGTTTGTGCCAAATTATCTTATATGCAATGTGATACATACTAAATGCGCGCGCATTTTGTATGTATCACAATTTTTTTAAAGTTTATTAATTATACCTATTTTTCTTATTTTTTTAAAACCTATATTAAAGGCTGTATATAGCTCGAAGAAATTCACACTCGGAATATTCAAATTTTCTCTTTAATATATTGTTGTCTTTCTTCTAATTTTATTAATATTTTTTGCGCCTACATGAATTTTCAACTAGGCATTCTTTAAAAAAAAATTTATTAACCGACTTCAAAAAGGAGGAGGTTATCAATTCAACTGTATGTTTTTATTTTATTTTTTATGTTTTTTTTTTACTCAATATTGAATTAGGCATTTGTCTCCCATCTCACCTGATGGTAAGTGACGATGAAGACAAGGATGTTACAAGCCTATCCATGAGATACCCATTTATTCTACTTTTGTATTATGTATGTTTGTTACGCGATATCTTCGCCAATTGTAAACCGATTTTGATGTTACTTTTTTATTTAAAAGCCTTTACTACCAAGTTGGTCACATTTTAATGTGATGAAAATAAAATGAAGAACTTTGGATATATGGAAGAAACTCCTAAAATAAAATATAAGTACTTTTTTTTTATTTAATTATTAGGTATGTATTGAGAATCTTCTACCAATTTATTCGTATAACCAATGATTATTATATAACGTTTATTATACATAACAAATAATCGATTTTTTAAATTTTATAATGATGAAACGGTATAATAAAGGTTTGTTATGTAGAATACCTAATTGTTATAATAAAAGAGTTTAGTTTTTTAAACTTATATCTTTCGATTTTTATCTGACTTGATACTTATACTGAGCAAAATTATATATTTCGTTGATATTTATCTTAAAATATATATATTTTGTGTTTATATGTTATATTACTTACCCCTAGATTAGTGTTATGTTTGGAATATGTTCAAGCTGCGAACAGCAGGTATTATTATAAAGATTTTGTGGGCTATTATAGCGTAGGTATTTTCGTTTTTGTATCTGTTACTTATATATATTGGGATACATGATTGGGAGTTATGTATCTGTTACGAAGGTTACTACGTAATGCACATTTAGTAATCTGTGGCAGAAGTTGGGCTAAATATCAATAGTTAAGACTCGAGATATGCGAAACGGGATAGTCCACTGTATATATGGTGGGGAGGTGCGGAGAGTATATGAATTTGCCTACCTCGGAAGTGTTGTATCGTGCTCGGGTGGAACGGATTCGGAACGTCCGTATCCGTTCCACCCGTCACATGTCGCATAAACAAAGTAAAATGTGCCTTTGCGAGTCTCCGCTGCGTATGGCGATCCAGACATCTTTCTAAAAGAGCGAAACTAAAAATATATCATTTCCAATATTAAATCGGCACTGCTATACGGATGCGAAACTAAGAAAGTATTTGAAGAACTAACACCAGATCCAGGTCTTTGTATATCGCTGCCTGCAAAACATAATGGAGATCTTCTAACCAGATACTGTTCTTTCAAACGGAGACTTATGGAGACTATGCCATGAAGAACCCATAGACGTGCAGATCCACCGACGTAAATGGCGTTGAATCGGCCACACGTTGCACCGTCCACACAAACACATTCCCAGAAGAGCTTTGATTGGAACCCACAAGGCAAGTATAATATAAAATAGTGTACAAGGCCTGGACGTCCTAAACAAACGTGGTGCCGCACTGTCCTAGCGGAGGCAAAAACGTAGCGAAATCAAAAACGTAGAGTGGAATTTTGTTTACCCTTTGCGCCGAAAGTATTTTTTTAGATACAGAATTAGAAAAAAAATTGTTGTTATAGCTGTGTCGTAACATTTCAACGTCTCTACTTATTGCGGTTCAAAAGATACAGTACAGCCCTTTAGCAGACGGGCAGATAGATGGCATTTTAGGCACGCTAGCTTATATAGAGATATAAAAAAAAATGTGTTAGGTAATTAAACACATCTTATGGATAAAATTTCTCGCAAACTACGGAATAAAAAGTATTCAATGTGTCAATTGAAATAAGAAAAGATCGTTTTTAATAGACACAAATAAAACTTACTACAGACATACAAGTACATACATGAACTCTAAAAACATAACACTATTTTTTGGACAATCGTATCAACGCAAAATCCGCGGCCATATATTCTAGACACCCTTGAATCTGTCTACCCCGTAAAGTTAAATACTTGATTCTGTATGTGTACATAAGTATACACATACTTGTAAAAATGGAAGAAAACACACAAAATTTTACCTTTAAATATTTTCGATACAAACTTTTAACCCCTATTTTGCATCCTTAGATGGTGAATTCTAAAAAACCGTGAAACACGTATTCATTTAAATGTTTTTAAAAGCATGTATCTCAATTTTTATCAAAATCGTTGCTGGTTTCACCATTTTCCATACAAACTTTCAAACCTTATTTCACCCCTTTAGGGTTAAAATTTTTCAAAATCCCGTCTTAGTGTGCTTAGCTGTCCAAATTTCACGTTTCTGCCATTACCGGTTAGGGTTGTGCGTGCGTCTATATGTCAGTCAGTCAGTGGGAACTTCTCCTTTTATATATCAATATATGATTTAATTCATTGTTAAAAAATTGTTGAAATTAATATACTAGACTGATTTTAAAAATTATTTGGGTATTATTTTCATTATCATCGTGTATTAAGGGCTATATTTGATTACTTACTCTTAAAGTATTTTTGTACTGGAACTAACTTGTGATTTTTGACCTTGACAACCAAGTGACAACCCTATAGACGACAAAAGACTCGTATTGACATAATAGACGTGGAAATGGTTCACTTGCATCAATTTAGTAATAACTAGCTGTTGCCCGCGGCTCCGCCCGCGTTAATGTCGTTCCCTTGGGAACAGTAGAAATGATAAAAATTCCATACAAACCCCTGCCCCTTTGCTTTTTCGCCTTAAGGGGGAATTTAATACATTTCACCTGCATAGATCTTTAGCCCTTAAGGAGGGGATTTTGCCCATTTCACCTACACAGATATTTTTTTATTGTAATGGAGAACTTCTTATTGTCATATTTCTAAGTAAATAAAAAAAATCCATACAAACCTTACCCCACCTATTCTACCCCTTCAAGGGGAAATTTCGACCATTTTAACTACACAGATCTTTTTAATTGTAATGTAAACATATATACTTATTTTTATACTTATATGTCCAGAAATGAGAAAATTTCCATACAATCCCCCCCCCCCCCCCCCCCTTTATCCCTTAAGGGGGAAATTTTGTACATTTCACCTACACAGATCTTTTTTATTGTAACCTAGAACGTATATACTTATTTTCATACCTCTAAGTCTAGAAATGGAAAAATTCCATACAAACTTTACCCCCTATTTACCCCTTCAAGGGAGAATGTTATCTGGTTCACCTAAACAGATCTTTTTTAATTTTAATTGAGAACTTGCGTACCTACTTTCAAACTTCTAAGTCCAGAAATGAGAAAATTCCATAAAACTTCAGCCCCTTTGATTTTCTAAAAATCCTTTCTTAGTGCTCATTTACATCATAAAAAGAATCCCTGTGCCAAATTTCAAGTTACTGCGCACAGTAGTTTCGGCTGTGCGTTGATATATAAGTCAGGTTTGCCATTGGCCCGCGGCTCCGCCCGCGTAAGTGTCGATTTCTCAGGGACAGTAGAATTACCCGGAATACATTAGTTTATGACTTTCAATGAAACACCTTAATATTGAATTTCAATTGAATAATTTCAAAAACGGAAAGTTTCATACTAACTTTGCATCCTTGTTATATCCCCTTAAGGGATGATTTTTGAGATAAATATTTTACTCGTGTTTCATGCCTTTTAGTAAAGAACCTTCATGCTGAATTTCATTCGATTAACTTCAAAAATGGCAAAGTTTCATGCTTACTTTGCACCCCTATTTTACCCCCTTAAGGGATGATTTTTGAGTAAAATATTTAACTCGTGTTTCATACCTTTCAGTAAAGAACCTTCATGCTGAATTTCATTCGAATAACTTCAAAAACAACAAAGTTTCATACTAACTTTGCAACCCGTTTTTCCCCCTAAGGAGATGAATTTCCAAAAATCCTTTCTTAGTGCTCCCCTACGTTATAAAAGGAACCCCTGTGCAAAATTTCAAGTTCCTAACCCTTATAGTTTAGGTCCTGCGTTGATATGTCAGTCAGCTTCTCCTTTTTTTTTAGTATGGATTACTATGGATAGTATGGATAGGTATAATGCTGTCGTATAATGATAACTTTGGATTTTAATTTTCTTATGTCACTTATTATTTTATTTTATTTTTGCTATATGTTTGCAGGCAAACTCATGCCTTGAGTTCATTCAAATGACGATAACTTTTTTTTTAATGAACCGATTTTGATGAAACAAACTTTAAATGTTAAACTGAGTTAAAACAAAGCAACTGGTGAAAGTTTGAAGTAAATCGGTTCAGTATTTTCGGAGATAATCGTGATCATACATACAGACAGACAGACAGACAGACAGACAGACAGACAGACAGACAAGAAATTCCAAAAAAATATTTTTGCTTTCTATTATTCTTTTTAAGTGTCCCTCTATCCATTTCAGTCAAAATTTCGAAATGTACAGACAAAATAATTTTACTGTTTTATTATATGTATTATATGTATAGATAATAACGCATCGACAAATACAGAAAAGATATGTACGAAAGTGAATACTTTGTACCTACGTATGTATGTAGGTAAGTATGTCTACGTAAGTATGTAGGTATGTACATACCAATCACGTCTCTTACCTTACGGGATAGAAAGACATACGGGCTTATTTATGACGTGCGTGATTTATAAGATATTCGCACAATCCCTCAACTGGTTTGTCGGTCTGCGCGGGAAAAAAAGTACCTAAACATTCTATATCTCGCAATACCTATTTCGGTTAACTTACACCAACATGGAAAAATACATATATGTTACATGTCTAACAAGTAAGTAGGTAAGTAATAAAAAAACGTCTAAATGCTTCGAGATGAGGTAGGTACCAAGTGCCCTTGCGCTTCGCTTGACGATATCTATATTTTAGGTATAATAGTTAACGAGCGTGTGTGCGTTACGGACAATACGAATATCCACACGGCACGCGCGTCTCTTCGCGCTCATTGCCGCCGCCGCCCGGCGCGGCGCCATTTTTTTATCGTTTCAAACGTAGAAATTGTTTTTTGTATTTTATTACTTATGCACTGCTTAAAAACGACACAAATTGATATTGTAAATCTTTCATGCATTAATGATTTTGAATATGTGAACTCTAATGTATTTAAAAATTTTTTCGAACGTTTTTGCCTTTAAAAAGACAAATAAATAAAAATCTCAAAAATCCATTACGTAAACCGGCACAAATTTATTTATTATACATATTTAGGTGATCGGAAATGTGTTATATTATTATTTCATCTTTTAATTTTCTTTTGACAATGTTGTTACATACTGATCCTATGTCAGTATACACAAGACAAAGACGGCACAAAATAGGTTTGCACACTACACAGGCTATCTTATATTCAATAGAGTTATATTTTTTAACTTAAATTCAATTTTGACAGCGTAGTTATGAATTAAATTAATTTTTCACATTTCATTAAATTCCGGGTAACGCACATATAAGATTCGACACAAAACGCAAAATTGTGTTTTTTAAATACAACAGCATCCTCAGGCAAAAAATAAGCCACTTTAGAGTTTTTGAAGGTTATGACCCCAAAATCGGCTAGCGCTATCGGACTATTTAAGACGTTGCTTTGTACCAAATTTCAAGATTCTGAGGTCAAGATTCCCCTGCGAATGTCAAAAATTTGCTGTATCTTTTGATTGCAGTGACTTAGAAATTGATTATTTTCCGTTTTTTTTTTCGTCCGCGCGTTCCTGAAAAATAGAGTCTTGACAGACAAACAGACAACAAAATGATCCTATAAGGGTTCCGTTTTTCCTTTTGAGGTACGGAATCCTAAAAAGCGTCTGTATAAGCAAGGGCTTCCTGACACCGTGACAGAAACTCAGAAACTGGTCTACACTGCACGATTGACTTGCAATTATATATGCTAATTATACATAACTTGGACACAATCGTGTAAATAATTTTGCACTTTTCACACATCCGGGTGTAAGAAAAAGGTCAGGTAGTTACTTATGTTTGAAATGAAATGATTTATTTCGCAATGAATGAGTAGGATTACGGTGTTATAACATTAAAAAGTCCTTTACATTTAGCCAAAGTTGGCATGCAAAATTCAGTAATAATAGTAAGAAAGTGCGCGTCCGTGTATTATAGTCTCCAAACACTATCTTATACATCCGAATATCGCGTTGGGAGGTCGGTCTATACATATATAACGCCGGCAGTGCTCTCATGTGATTATGTATACCTACCTACCATCAACAATTCCCCAAAATGTAATAACCATGCGCCGACAGAACCATATGCCCCGAATCTCGCAAAATATCACCGAATACGACCCGGAAATCTGATTATGTGTAAATAAAAAATGCTCCACGTAGATTATATTACTTCCCATACGAGAACATACGGGACGTCAATAAAAATAATGGAGCCAATGTAAGGAGGCGTATTTGTTGCGCGGGTGCGTGCCCACCTTAAGAACAGATTAAATTGACGTAAGATTGTTTTTTTAAGATCATTATGTATAAGAGTGTATCGAGGACATCTTCAATAAAAGCCGATGTAATTAATTTATTTGCGTACATGCGTCCCTATTTTTACCCGATCCGCCAAGAAAAGTTAAGTGTTTCGCGACTATCTCGTATGTTTGTAAATTTCTTTATTACTCGCATCTTCCAAACGCCTAGATGGATTTCGACGGTTAAGGCGCTGTATCCCTTAACCGTTTGTAGCGGACATCGTGCGATATTTTATATATTTGTGTCATACCTATCGTCAGTCTCAGTTCAAATCCGTTTCTGACATTTTCGTGTTAATTTTCACTTTTAATTTAATATTTCAATAATTATAACCAAATTTTGTATTTTTTGTAGGTATCCATCTTGCTCATTTAGTTGTACTTTTTATAGACGTATAAAAGTTGGTTGTTGTCGCTGAAAATATCAAGAAATTCGCGACGACAATTTTTCTGGATATAGCTTTTTTGATATTTTATTTAGTTAGGTTTTAAATATTTTTTTGAACATATTTTAATGTAACCATTTATTTCGATCTTTGAACTGTACTTCATATATTTTTCATGCTAGTATTCTTTGAAAAATAGGGCTAACTGCGCGACAAAAAAATACACGATTTACGGTATTGTTCTGATGCACAGCGCCTTAAGGGATCGTTATGATTACCTCAAAATCAAAGTGTCCTTAGATACTTAGGTGGTAAAAGAAGATAGGTGTGAGAGCAGTTGGATTTTTATTTTTTGAAATACTTAATACTGCCAGTTTACTAGCTTTTATTTAACTTGCAAAACACACTGAACCGCAGAGAAATACCTACCTATTGAAACGTGTGAAAGTATATTCCCCCGCTGGGAATCGCATCCAAAGCCTCTTGGTTAACGGACTGACGGAATATCGTTGAAAAGCACGCTAGCTAACGCTAGCTTTGGGAACTCATAGTTATTCGTTTAGGATTAATATAGTGTTTTTGCTAACTCAATTAAATCTCATACAAAGACCAACATGTACACTCTATTGTAAACTCAATCTAGCTATGATAAGTGTAATGTAGTTGTGAACCAAGTGTGTAAGAAGTAGGATAATAGATCTGATGCATTTATTAAGTGCGTTCTTGAAGGTATTAATGCGTCAAATAATGTAATAATATAAAAATAATTTCGTCAATTCAACAAGTTTTTTTTTTTTAAAGTCGAACCCATTCAGCCTGCGGGCGGCCAGCGGTCAGCCGTTTCACCGCCCCAACCCCAACACGCCGCGCCCGCTCCACACAAAGGCAAAAAAACATGCTGCTAGTCCCCCCGTTGTCAGCATCACGACCCCACTGAAAACGTGCGACCGCTACTCCCCGGCAGAAACACAACACTGCTAAAGCAGTGTTATTTGGCTGCGGTTTTCTGTAGGGTGGAGGTACTGCCCCAGTCGGACTGCTACTGTGTACTTGATTGAAGCAAGACCTCTCTTGAAATGCTAAGATAAACTGTTATTTTTTGACATCACCGTGCTGGCCACTAACACATACAAAAGGTAATAATAAGTATGTGTACTGTCCCAGATCCATAGACCTCAAAAAATCAGCTTGTACACATAAAATGCCGAAACCGAATTAAGTCGCGACTCGTATTGATACTGATTATCCTTCTCGATTAACCCGTAAGTACAAAGGCTTTTCCGGATGAGCCCCGGGCACCGCCGGCGCCGGCCAACGGAATATTAATACACATTTATTGTTAATGTTGGCAAGATCACAAATTAATGGTCTAAAGATATGATACCCACTGAGTCGTATATTGACCGGCTCGGAACAAAAAAGCTTTCCCAGTTTCTCTTTTCTTTCTCCTCCTATACGTAGACATTCCATTCTCAAAACACTTTTCATATTATGGTTTTCTAATGAGTATTTAATTGTTAAATCGCTTTATGCCGAAGCGATACAGAAATAATCACTTAAGCAATCTGCCTGCATGCCCAGGGAGGTCAGGGCGGTACGTTACTGCGATAGCGAAAACACAGGTTACGCAGGTTAAGGAACGCTGGGCGCAGTCCCCACTGGGATGGGCGATCGCATGTGGCAGCACCTACGTGCTTCGGAAGGCACGTTAAGACTTTGGCCCCAGCTGTGTTCATTGATAGCAGTCGTGAAGCTATAAACATTTAGGGAGCTTGAAAAATCTGACACCAATGTTGGCCACTTACACACACAGAAAACAACAAACACTATAATTGTGAAAACTTTAGTGAGTGTAAGTGGCCAACACTGGTGTCAAATATTCTTAGCTGCCTAAAAGCATCTGACATAGCTTGACGACAGTGATGACCGGTTCCCGGGGTTTGACGTGAAGGAAGCACGGCGGAGCTCGAGGAATGTTTGTGCCACTTGTGGTCACGCGGGAGACGCAGACCCTCTCTATCTGAAAGTGTCATGCTTGGTTTGGGGTCTCAATGCACAACAGTTATTAACACGCATAACACTTTCTTTGGCATAAAAAAGTGACATAGGTAACTATCATTATTTGCCTAAGAAATTGTTCATCATCAACAGCTGTATGTACTGCTAGGTTAAGCGTCATTTTGTCTCTGACGAAAGTTATTTGGCCATAAAACGCCGCGCTGGCCAGTGCGTCTTGGCGAGTTTCTTGCTGTTAGAAATTGTATGCGTAACAATCTTTAAGCAAATCATTTTTAAAATTTTTAAGTAAATCAAAGTTATGGTTTGCCGATTCCAAACCGACATGTTTATTTTCCTTTAAAATACGTTTTTGTGTTACTGAAATGTGTAGTTCCATATCTACATTGTATGTAATTTGTACTGGGATCAATGTCTGAATGCTTAATGGCACTAATGTGGACGTGTGCTGAGTACGAATGGGACTGGTCAGATACTAATCCCCGGGCTGGCCTGACTATTTTATGGAAATGTGGATTTTTTATTTTCCCAGCATTATTATTATAGGAAAATTGTTGAATGAATGAATGAAAATTTTTATTGCATAATAATTTATGACTCACCGATTTAAAGGAATGTCAGTAGTTATTTTACTCACTGTATCTTCCTGCTAGCTTTCGCCCGTGAGTATCCCTCGGGTACAGTTCTTTTTCTGGATGAAAGGTAAGGGTAACGACTTGTGTGCAAACTTCTTAGCGTGAAAGCTCACAAAAACATCGGAATATGTTACTTTTATTTGGATTTAGTTCTTTTATAGTTATGCAAGATGTCTCGCTGCTGGTGAAATACCTGTTTTTAGATATATACACAGCGTATTAAGTAAACGTTTTCAGCTAAGGGGTAGCCGGTAGCTGAAATAGGTTATAACAAGCAGAGAATACAAGAAATGTTCCGTGCCGTCGTTCGCCGAAACTCGCGGACAACCCGTATCTAATAAAATATAATTATATAAGTACTAGTTACTTAATTTAATTCCTTATTTAATTTGATAAGTAAACCGTACGTGATTTCATTTCAAAAATATTGGACATTTATTTTAGTTGTCCAATGAACAAAAAATTATAAAGATAAGTTTAAGGGGACCGTTGAAATTGCGTGTGACGTCACGAGCTCTCATGATCTTTGACGCGCTTTATCTTTATCATTTAACGGACAAAAGAAAAAAATACGTGTTCAAAATCTTTTGATTATCGTACGGACTGACTAAGTAATTTTAATATTATTATTTGAACCCAGGAATCTAGCCCATTCCAGGGTTATTTCCCTACTAAAAAGTTCTTATTGATGAGCAGTGCGACCTTTCCGGCTCTAGCCCTTTCTATCAAACTTATGTGGATGCTAACGATTTCTGCGGACGTAAGTTTTGCCATCAATCAAGAATGTCTGAGGGGTTCATATTCATTGAACTGGGAAAATAAGATGGAATCGAATATTTTTGCCGTATTCCCTTATACCGAGAAGCAATAAAGTCCCGTGTAGTGTCGAATGTTCGTTTGAGATTCTATTTAAAAGGCTCAATACGGACGCTTCGCGCAACCTCGTGCAGAAATTTTCATAGCAAAATTTTAACTTTATTTACATACTAGCTTTCGCCCGCGGCTCCGCCCGCGTCAATGTCAATCCCTCGGGAATAGTACTTTTTCCCGGGATAATAGCCTACGTCCTTCTCCGCACTCCAGAGAACTTGTATGCAAAATTTCATGATGATCGGTTCAGTAGTTATGGCGTGAAAGCGTAACAAACAAATAAACTCACTTAAGCATTTAAATTTCACTAGCTTTCGCCCGCAGCTTCGCCCGCATCAATTTCGATCTCGCGTGAATAGTACTTTTTCCCGGGATAAAAGGTAGCCTATGTCCTTCTCTGTACTCCAGAGAATTTTTATGCAAAATTTAATGATAATCGGTTCAGTAGTTACGGCGTGAAAGCGTAACAAACAAACAAACTCACTTTCGCATTTATAATATTATAGTAAGGATGATGATCGGTTCAGTAGTTATGGCGTAAAAGCGTAACAAACAAACAAACAAACAAACAAACGAACTCACTTTCGCATCCTTATCCTTATCCTTACTAATTTTATAAACTAGCTTTCGCCCGCGGCTCCGCCCGCGTCAATGTCGATCCCTCGGGAATAGTACTTTTTCCCGGGATAAAAGGTAGCCTATGTCCTTCTCCGTATTCCAGAGAACTTGTGTGCAAAATTTCATGATGATCGGTTCAGTAATTACGGCGTGAAAGCGTAACAAATAAACAAACAAACTCACTTTCGCATTTATAATATTAGTAAGGATAAGGATGCGAAAGTGAGTTTGTTTGTTTGTTTATTTGTTTGTTTGTTTGTTTGTTTGTTTGTTTGTTGCGCTTTCACGCCGTAACTACTGAATCGATCATCATGAAATTTAGCATACAAGTTCTCTGGAGTGCGGAGAAGGACATAGGCTTTTATCCCGGGAAAAAGTACTATTCCCGAGGGATCGACATTGACGCGGGCGGAAGCTAGTTTATAATATTAGTAAGAATGCAGCGGCGGATTCGCAGCTATAGCCGCCCTAGGCCCCAGGACAAGTAATAAGTACCAACTTGCATCAATTTAGAAATTAAGTTGCCTACCTACCTATATAAGTACGTAATAGCTGCTATAACAGGGTTTTTGCAGTGACAATCTTTATATTTGCGGTGCGAATCAATCCATGATTCACCTTTTGTCATACCCTAACTTAACTTTCCCACTTAGCATACCCGTACATAATAATATTAAAACTTAGGTAAGTAACTACGTGAAATAAATAGTGCTTTGAGGTAAGCGAAACCGTCGTGTCGCCACCCCTAACACTCGCCCCGATGATGGTCTTCGTAACAGACAGAAACTAGTTTATGATTTGGCTTTTCCATACAAAATAATTATATTTTTTTATTAAACAGCTGATTCAGCTGTTTTCATTGTCGACGTCACGACTGAACCATAGTAGGTAATAGTGAAAATTTGGCTGTTTTTCTGTACGCAGGGTGTTTTTGGGGTTCCATACCCAAAGGGTAAAAACGGGACCCTATTAATTTCGCTCCGCTGTCCGTCTGTCTGTCTGTCTGTGTCTGTCTGTCTGGCTGGCTGTCTGTCTGTCTATCCGTCTGTCACCAGGCTGTATCTCATGAGCAGTTGAAATTTTCACAGATGATGTATTACTGTTGCCGCTATAACAACAAATACTAAAAAATAGAATTAAATAATTATTTAAGGGGGCTTCCATACATCAAACGTGATTTTTTGCTTGTTTTTGCTCGTTATTGATAACGGCAACAGGTAGACACTTGAAATATTCACAGAATATTTAGTTATATACGTAGGCCACACTGAAAATTCTGCGTAACTTTTAAATAAAAAAAGTAATAAATCAAATAAAGTCATTTATTGTTTCTCAAAGTATTCTCCATTGCATTTTAGACACTTTTTCATTCGGTCAAACCATTTTTCGAAACATGAGGACTATTCATCTGCGGGTAGGTATGCTTTCTATGTGCTGATTGAAAGCCACCACCGCTTCTTCTGAGGTGGTGAAGGTAAATTCTCTCATTAAATCTCTGATTTTAGTAAAAATTAAAAAGTCGCAGTGTGCCAAATTTGGACTACGTGCAGGATGAGTCACGAGCTCTACTTTTTCTGAGGCAAAAAACGCCTCTGTCTTATTGACTGTGTGGGACGAAGCGTTGTCGTCGTGCAAGAGGACGCGGCTCCTTGGACGCTTTTCTCTAACTTTTTCTAGGACAGTGGGTAAACAAATAGTTGTGTACCACTCAGTAATAACACTCCTTTGATTGTCAAGTGGAATTGTGGAAATGGGTCCAGTACGGGAGAAAAAAAATGCAATCATTCTTTTACCAACGTTCCTTGCCTACCACAATTTTGTAGGCCTGTTTTCATTTTCGAACACCCATTCACAAGATTGTTGTTTTCTTTTTCTGGTTCTAAACAATAAATCCAGGTTTCGTGTTCTGTGATGATATCATAGACCAGCATTTGCATATCCATGCAAATGCTCGTATTTAAGTTACATCATCGAGCAACATTCAATACGCGCCCGTATTTGTTCCAGCGTCAATTCATGAGGAATCCAGCGGCAACAAAGTTTCCTAACTTTTGTTTCTTAATGGATTTTATTTTTAATCTGACTCATACCAATCCCCAGATGTCCCCGAATGGTTTCATAGGTGATACGTCGGTTTTCTTCAATTAAATGCTTCACGGTGGTCACATTTTCCTCATTAGCCGCTGTTAAAGGACGGCCTTCACGAAGCTCATCATTCAAAGAAACTCGTCCACGCTGGAATTCAGCATACCACCGCGTCACAGTACTCACATGTGGTACTTCTCTTCCAACAGCATTTTGAAGTCGAGCGGTACAATCTTGAGCTGAAAGATCACTTTTGAAGTCATAGAAAATCATTGCTCTAAAATTTTTCACGTTAGTTCCATTTTCGCTCCACCCGACTATCATAAATATGAGATAAAAAGGAATTGTGATATCTTTACCCGCCATTTTTTTTCCAAAATAGGCTAAAGGTATTATGTTTTAAAAATATATCACTCGAAATTCAAATTATTTTAAATAACCAGAAGTGCAAAACTTTCGGTGTACCCCATGTAAAAATAAATAAATAATTAAATAAAAATAATATTAAAGGGGGGCTCCCATTACAAAAGACATGATTTTTTGCCGTTTTCATAGATAACGGTACGCAACCCTTTGTGCGCGAGTCCGACTCGCACTTAGCCGGTTTTTCTGCGTCTGTTTTTCTAAATGTTCAAGGCAAGATCATCTATTTAGTAAGCGGTTCCTTAGTACCAAGATATCTCGAAAACGTGTATATTTTTTTAATTTGCTTCTAAGGCTTTTTTCTTGCTTATAGGTGCCTATAGGTATTTGTTTATTTATTGCTTATAACTAGGTGGTTAAAATATTTGTCATTTAAATTATTGAAAAGTGATTAAGAATTTTCGTTGTACGATGTGTTGCGCGAGCTTTTACTATCAGCTTGTAATCTTAAGTGAATTTTAGGTCACGATTGGCCGCCGCAATACTGGTCCGCCCTAGGCCCTGCCTACAGGGCCACAAATCCGCCACAGACCTAATGGAAATAGAGATAAATATACTGTGAATATCGCGTGAATTTAAACATTTCAACTATACTGAAATCGTGGAATCAGAATCCCTAATGGAATACAGAATTGCAAAATAAAATTCTGGGGCAGCACTGGACCCCAACATATTAATGTATCCTCGCTATTCAGTTGCTAGCTTTTTTACTGTTTGACTCAGTCATTTATGAACAGATTTTAAAAATCTTTTTCTGTTTTAAAAGGTATTCCAAGGGTCCCATTTAAATTTCATCCAAATCGGTTCAGTAGTTCGATTGAAGTCATATATACATACATAATATCACGTCTTTATCCCTTACGGGGTAGACAAAGCCTAAGGTCATAAGACCCAAAGGTTCACGTTTAGCGTGTTGATGGGCGTTAAGGTGGAAAACGGAATCAAAATAGTGATGGGTTGCTTCCGCATCGCTTATTGTCATGATTTTCGCCCATTCCCTTGACCGGCTTCTACGGTCTACACGGGAGGAGAAGCAACTGGCTCATTCTACGTTTTTTCTTTTCTTTCAGACCAGCATGTAAGTAGTATCGATCGAAGTCGGTTTTTTTTTATAATAAAGATGGATCGACAGCCTCCGTGGTCCAGTGTTTAAGGCATTTGCCTGTTGACCTGGGTCGTGGGTTCGATTCCCACCAGAAGCATACTTTGTTTAGTTGTTCCCAGTCTGATTAGGGCATTGCAGGCTTGAATCACCTGATTGTCTGAGAATAAAGATGAAGAAGGCACGTTAAGCCGGTGGTCCCGGCTGCCATCTGGTAGTCGTTAAAGGAACCACGTCAGAGGCCGAGAAGCGGTTCCGAAGAACTCTGACACCAGGGTCAGATGCATGGTCGAGTAACCGTGACACCTACTCGTGATGATGAATATGCTGATGATAATAAAGATTATTTTATTTTCTTTTCTTTCAGACTGAGAATCGAGCATACCTACCTAACATGACCAATAATGGTTTTTCCCGAGAGCGATACCTACCACTACATAAATACGAAAAAAACTACTGTTCTCGTTTCTGCATTTATTGTATATTACATACAACATATAAAACATAGATTAACAACAATATACAACTGACACGGACCATCGGTCCTCTATATAATCTATTACATCTTATCGTCAACGGGGTTTACAGGACCTCGCTGCTCCAATACTTATCAAAAGATAGTTTTACTTCATTAATCTATCCATTGCAAAATACGGAAGGAACAAAAGTTTTTCGAAATATTTCATGAAACATGTGGCGCCCTCTGGCTAACAATGGTGCGAACTTTTTAGCGTTCAAGATGGCGACGGATACAAGAACTGAAATGCGAATAAGGTAGGAAAGATGGCGGTGTCTAAACTGATATTATAAAGAGAAAAGTTATGATTGTTTGTATAATCTACTTTTAAATTCTTTAAGCTATTACGAGGATGAATTCGCGGGAGATTTGTCAGTTAATAATAAGTGTTGGAACAGAGAAGTAAATGAGCTTCTTTTGAAGGTATCGTAGTGACTAGTTAGTACATTGTGCAACATAATATTTACTATAATATGGTCTGTTATGAGCGTTTAGAGTTCGAATATTACATACAAAAATCGACGATGTTTAGGCGATGCCTTCAGTTTCATACCAACGAGATACTAAACGTTAAATGGAGATCCAAAAGCAGCAACAGGATCTTTTACTATGGCAACAACCGAAATTACGACAAAAAATCGTAATGCTATTTTTGAACGGTTGACTGATTACGAATACTGAAAACGAATAATTTTTGTTTGAAGAATCACTCGTTTTGTGAAGCCACCATATCAAAAATAGAACCTCTGCTGCTTTATATCATTTTACCGTTGTTTAGTATAAATTAGTTGTTTTTTGGATCGTTTAACATACATTTCGTTTTCAGACTTACTACACCGGAACGGCCGCGACAACGCCCTGATGACAGCGTTGCGTCGCGGCGTCTGGTCGTTTTGTAAACGTAACCACATTGATGCGTCACCTGTTAGAACTCTAACACCCACAAGGACCACCAGATGTCGACACCGGCGCTCGGCCGGCTCGGAAGCTCGCGACTGCTAACATTAAAGCTAACTTGTGCCTTTTCGGGGTCTTTGACTGGAAGAACGGTTACTGTCGGATTTAAACGAACAGTTGATGACATATTTACAGAGTGCGCCCGCAAGGACTAACACTGCACTGCAGCGGAGATGCGCTGCACATTTAAATCAAGCGACCATGCCGTCCGCTGTATCTCAGTGCGTTATAGCTTATACAATTTCATACAAAGAATACTTTGCCGCGCCGTTCTTGCAATCTCCGCTGCGAAGCAATGCTGCTAAGTGCGGGAGTAGCTTAACTGTTCTAAACAGCATAAATGTGGTATATATCTGAATTGCTTACAACTAAACAGTTGGACTAAATGGCAGGGTGCTGTCACTTATTTCAGAAAACCCTCATTCATTGATCGCCACCTAATCGCCACTGTCCCAGCATTACAAAATCTATTGAATTACCGGGTCAGTTGCGATATGTCATATCGTACAGCAAATGTTGCGAGGAAATGAGAAGATCCGGTACGGCTGCAATATGACGCCATTTTTGACATTCTTTCTTTTTTAATTCATTGTATTACTTTACCATTTTAAAGGTATGCTTGAATTTACCGGGGTCCAGTGCTGTCCCCATTAGAAAAATTATTTGGAAGCAAACGGAGATCATTTAAAAAGTATCGCGAAGCCCCAGATATGAAAACCCTTCAAGCTACTTTATGTTTACAGTTTACAGTGAGAATTTATAGCTTTTCTAAGCATTTGACAAAATTGTTAATGACATCTCCGCTTTCTTTGAAGTGAGTTATTTCTAATAGGGACAGCACTGAAGCCCTAAAAAATCATATATGGCGTTAATACTAAAATTTGGATCAATATTATTTGAATATGTTACCTGCCGCTTTCATACTAAAAACAACAGTCAAAAGTGGTTTTGTATGGCGGCTGTACTGAAAAAAAACCTACACTGGTGGTGGGGATTTCGTCATGAGTTTGATACATACAAATTTGTACAAAACGCGAGCATTTCCATTACATACCTAGTTGATCAGTACGTTTATATACTGATTATTGATAAGAGCGTCACAAAATAAAATCTGTATTTTAAAAACATGTAATCGGGATGCCTGGCAGGCATCCCGATAAAGCCGGACACGATTAGGCTTTTTGGCTGCGTGTCCGGACAAATTAGTGGGAGTCCAGCCCGTCCGACTTTTGAAGGCTTTTCAAATTTGAGCATTTTTATTATAAATACCTTTTTACCCAAATGTCCGACTAAACGGGCTGGGATGTCCAGTTGCTGTATCCACAGACCTGGCAACCGCAGATACGTCACGTCTTCTAGACGCTCTCGCATGACATTTACATCTCTACATACTTCGATCAAATATAATGGTAGATACACGATTCGCGCTCGAAAAGTGGCACCGGCAGAACAGCGCACTAATCGAGTTTCGGAGCTGTTTTGTCCACAGTTTCAATAAACCGCGCTAGCACTCACACGTCTAGCGATGAAGAGGGTACAATGAAAAGATGCAAAAACTACGCATCAAAAGTGAAAAAAAAGATGGAGTTATACTTTCAGGGTGTACCGTTTTAGTCGTTGTTTGTAAGTGCATGATGTTTTGACTCGGGGACATTATTAAGGATTCATTTTGTATGAGACTGTGTATTCACCATTATTTTTTATCGAAATTTACATAGCAACAATAGCGCCTTTTGATTTTTTTTGATTACTCGAACGAACTGCTATTATATCAATTTACACCCATTGATGTATGACGCTTTTAAATGCCATAGTGCAGCGATCGAAGATCTACAGAGCGGATAATACCCAACGCCCCACGTATGTACCAAGCGCTCGCTTTTTAGAGACTTGCATAGGCATAAGTCATCCCATAAGTATAGGTAAATATACTTCTCATTCCGATCACTGACGATCGGGGACCGGCGCGAGTCGAGGGCTTGTATACCTTAAATTTAAGGATCGTTATTAGTGATGTAACGAATATTCGCATTCGCATTCGCATTCGCGGATATTCGCATATTTTTGCATATTCGCATTCGCATTCGCATTCGCGAATTTACTGCGAATGTTTTTGCGAATATTTTTTTCTTAATTTTTTTTTTATTGTTGGTTGATATAATAAAACAAAATCTATACATTAACTATGTTTTAATTCAAGAAAATTATTTAACCTCTTCATAACATAATCAGTCTTCTCTTTATCATTTGGTTGGTAACATTTATTTATTAACTTTGAGAAATTAACCTTAAATCTAAAATTATAATGTCTACAAACATTGTACACAAACAAAAACAATTCTTCTATGAATTTTACCTTTTCTACTTCTTAACAAAACTAAAAATAACAGTCAACAAACATTATTTGTCAACAAAAAATAAACTATAATTATGAGAATCATAAGTAAACGCTTTAAGCTATCAAGGTCACCAAGCGATAGTGAATTGGCGCCAAATTTAAACAAAATCTGAATATTCGCATTCGCATTCGCATTCGCGAATGTCGGTAGCAAATATTCGCATTCGCATTCGCATTCGCGAATGTCCAAAATATGACATTCGTTACATCACTAATCGTTATAGTAACGGCGCAGTTAATTTTTGCGCCAGGCGGTTTTTGTGGTATTAATTACTCTTGTAGATATCACTCGCTCTAATCCGATCACTAATGTTAAAAATGTTTGTAAATGATAAATGTAACAATATTGATGTTCGTTTGTAAATTATAAAACACAAGTTAACATCAGGTGAGATCGTAGTAAATGTCTGGATCATCCAGAATTAAAAAAGTTACACTTGTATATACATGAGCCGGTTTAATATAACCTAGTGGAACGCTTACCTAGCCTTAGGTTACGAGTTCAATTCCTTTCGTTTTCGTTAATTTAGCGTGTAACAACTACTTAGTCTACATACAAGTGTGCGCTTGGGGCCGCGAGCTGCCGGGAAATGGAGTTAGTTAAAATAGTAAAGTTGTTCAAAGCATTGGATCTGTAGTAATCACTTTGACATGAATGATAGTAACTATCAGTCTTGTCAAAATATAAGGTAAGTTTTCTATATTATATATCTAAATAGGTTTTAGTCAGCTATCGACTTTGAGATCCCATGGTTTCCAACAAGGGAACGTGTACGTCATTGATTCAACCAACCACTGCAGGTACAGCTTTTAGTGGGCTCCTGGACATCTCCAGACGCCATTGCGGGATTCAATTTAAAACGAGTGTGAATTTATACCAATCACTTTGATTTCAAGAAACATTTACACCAAGTCTTTGCTTGTCATTCCAAGGACTAACATCCAAGTTTATTTATTATATGTATAATCGAGTAAAACCATGATTCTATAATATATTTACCTATGTCGCGCGAGTACGACCGCCGATACTGCAGCAGCCTCAACGGATGCAGCGGTAGTACAGTGTCGCATGCAGCTACTTATATCTTGGTCATGAAGCGACTAAGAGTAGTGGCATGGTCGCCGGTCGGCACTGATTTGCATGAAGGTGCAGGAAGTACATGGCAGTGAACTTCTGCAAAGTAACCTCTGAATCAGTATGCTTGTTGGTTCTTCTCAATAGAATAAAATGGAAACTAACAGAGCTCCCTGTCCCGGCAGCGCCGCGAGATGGCGTCACACGCGTCACATCGAGTGGCCAGCGCTACTCAACGTATACGTTACGGATCTCACTTCAGCCTTACGACATTATTTTATCCGTTTAGTTTACAAGTATCGGGTGTACAAAAACCAGTCAAGCTCGGATTACATGCGTACATTTGGTAAAATTATTAAATGAAATAGTGTCACCTTTTTAATGGTAACAGTAATGAACAACGCAGTGTGGTATCCGGCAGAGTAGAATAGGACCACTCCAAGTCTTCCCGTCGATGTCGTAGAAGGCGACTTAGGAAATACAAGCTAAACAAAGCTCATAAACATATAAAATGAGACCTCTCCAACCCGTCTGGCCAGCGTGGAGAGTGTAGGCAAAGTCCTTTGGCTGCTCTGGCCAAGTATGACTCTAGTAGTACAGAGAGGGTCGTGCTCCTGTAGTGGAGACTAAAAAGACCTGATGATGATGAGTAATGAACACTGATGTCTGATGTTTCAGCTGCCTACGAGCGGTTTCACACTAGGTCCGATCAGAATACGTAAAAATACGGTCCGACATAGTCGTAGCACGAATATTTCGTGAATCTCTATTTCAGAGATTATGACGGACCTAAGAAGCCATATTATTATCCGTATAAATATTTGCGACCTGCCGGCCTATCTGCTAACTTAGTGTACGTTTTGGTAGTCACTTCAAAGTACATTACGTTTTATATATCTTAAATAAAAATAATCCATCATACGAAAGTCGCAATGTATTTTGTAGTAACTATAAGAACGTTGTAACACTAAGCTAGCAAATAGGCTGGCTGAAACGCATGGCTCCATGTGGGCTCAAAATATATTTAGTAAATAAATGACGTATGCCAAATGATGGCCTCCGAATCCGAAATCCTTTTCAAATGGATTCAGAGTGGCTTTTTACACTACTTCCGAGTGCGAAAATTCATTCCAAATTAGTTTTCTAAATCTCCGTATTTTCACGGATTCAGAACGAATGTAGTGTGAAACTAATAAGGGATCAAACAATTACGATTACTACCAACTAGAGTTGATAGCCGATCCGTCGACCCATTTTATTTCCCGACTTCAATTCCTTACATTTTCTTTAGTCTGAGTTTTCAGGATACCAAATAGATATACTATGCATGTAATTCGAGACTGTCTTAATTTTTTTTTTATTACAAAGCGAGATCAAAAATATATAGATAGATGGATTTACAAACCAAGTCATTTTTAAAAACAAACAAACTAAATGCAGTATTTGCAACACAACAGATAAAAACCACGTATATTTCTTATACAAACTTATTTTTATAAAATAACTGATTTGATAGTGAAGTCAGCTATCACTTTTGAATATTGAATGTTCCTATAACATACATATAATATAAATACATGTCTACACAGTAAAACAAGACAATAATGTAGTGTATAACGAGTATTACAAATAAATGTGTGTATATCGACTAGACGTCTTTACAAAATGCATGTTGGCCTGCCGGCGTGCCGGGGTTTCACATTAGGCGCTAAATAGTGCCAGCTTACAGGGACTTAGTAACTTCGTGCTTAGTAAACATCTATAATAGTCGCTTCGCCACCGACCTTTTTAACTCATCGAGCGCGAGAAACGCAGGCACAATGGTTTTTCTATTGTTATGCGGCCCGATCGGGCCGCTTGGGGGTTGAGAGGTCAACAAATATTTTTATGGATTTCAAGATACATATTACCCCTACAGTTTGACAGTTTATCCTTTCTACAGTGCTTGTCCCAAGATACTTGTAGTTATTTACTATTGCACAATCAAAACAATATAAAATATTTATAAGATACATGAGCAAATTTGAGAAAATACTTTGCCGAATTTTTTTAACATTATAAATGTGTATGTATGGTAACGTCATATTGTTGGCTAAATCCAAACTTGACCGCTCGCTGTGTATTTAGTTACTAAGTCCATGTAAAATAGCCGTATTATTAACATTAAATTCGGTTACACAACGATTATACTCTTACCTACACCTACAGCTAACAAATGCTATGCATTATAAAACTAAAACATTTCTTACTATCGTGAGAACCGGTCACTAACGTGACATTTCATCTTTCAGACCAGCTAGTTTCAGGCTTAGTTCTAGCCTCTCTGTCTAGTCTACTATGCTCTCCTTTAAAAATGTTTTGTAAATGTCGCAAGGCGTGCCAAAACCAGTGCACATCTTTTATCGTTTACTCAGAAAGAAAATAAAACCTAAGGAAGTATTTGAAAACGATTGAAATCCTAAATTTCAATGACACAATAGCAGACTAACAGACTAAAACTAGTCGGCGGAACTTGCCAATCAATGACCAGATCTAACAGTGTCTTCTCTCACGTTTTACAAAAGTTGTCTTAATCTGTAATACTGAACAGTCGAGCAATTTCATCGCTCGGGGAATACAAATTTTAATATTTATCATCCATTGTGCTAAATCTTTGGTTTTTACGAGTCTTGTGCCTCATTAAGTTGTAAAAAAATGTACTTGCTTCATGCATACATCAATTCGGTCAGGACAGTTCATTGCTATGTACTATGCATTTCTACTATAAATAGAATTAAATAAAAGATTCGGTATACTTTTCTTTTTTTCACCGAATCCCGTGAAGGTAAGCTTTAGGAGAGATCCTTTTGGCATTATAGTATTTTTATCTCACGACCCTGGCGGTGAGACAATATTGTGTGTGTATGTAATGCACATAGACATTGTTTCTGTGTGCGTCCGCTCGAAAACTGTCAGTGCGTCCATAATGGCGGTAAAGGAAACACAAAGTTACACCTCACCTTTATGATGGCGCTCGACTCACCGTTTCGGTGTGCTATTTTTGACGGGGAAATGCATGAAAAATTATGACTTGTATTTGAAAAGATTCTTTTAAGTCGCCCTTTTAAAAAATACTATTATGTTACGCATATATGCGTTACACCTACGGCTACGGCTCTGAAGCCGTAGTGAGATAAACTATTTTAAGATACTATTTTAGCTCTTTTACGAGCAGTTTTATAAAAATAAGGACTGTGAAGCGTACTGCTCTGACTGTAGACAACGCATTTTCACATACTTATTCATAATGAAAACACATAGTACGAGACAAGATCAAATGCTTTTTATGCGTATCATCTCTCCAATTTGAGAAGATTCAAAAGCTCCTTATCTCTTGTACGATCTTCTATACAAAGACGAACATGTACCGCCTTATATTATTCCACAAGTACTATGTTTCCATAAAACCTGACCGGTACTTAAAGCCAGACAGTTAGTTACCGGTGTTCCAACCCGGCTTCCGTCATGTGCATCAGCAGAAGCAGTGTCCCGCAGTGATTGTGGATGTGTGTGTGTGTGTGTGTGTCGGGGGCGGTCACAGCAGCGCGCAGCGGCCGAGCCGCCGGCGCCGCCGCTGCTTGTCCTCCTGCTGCGGGTGCTTGCGGATGATGCGCACCAGCTGGAACCAAAACAATCCTCACTATCACCATTTCAGGACCACGTTTGTGAGACCTCGACCGTCCCGGCGCTCTAACCGAGTTCCCACATATAAGAAGTAGGGAGAACAGAGACTCGACACACAATAGTAGATTCAATTTATTCATAACTTCACTAAAAATTATAATGTACAAGCTTTCGCCCGCGGCTCCGCCCGCGTCAATGTCGATCCCTCGGGAATAGTACTTTTTCCCGGGATAAAAGGTAGCCTATGTCCTTCTCCGTACTCCAGAGAACTTGTATGCAAAATTGCATGATGACCGGTTCAGTAGTTACGGCGTGAAAGCGTAACAAACAAACAAACAAACAAACAAACAAACTCACTTTCGCATTTATAATATTAGTAAGGATAAGGATAAGGATAAGGATTATAGATCAGATAGTACATTGAACGCTGGACAGCAGTGAACAGTCCAAGAGATAATGGTAGACTGAGAATGAGTGATGAGAGAGAGAGAAAGTAATCTAAAAATGGAATGGAATGAAATTTGAAATAAAATCTATACATATAATAAAACAGTAAAATTATTTTGTCTGTACATTTCGAATTTTTGACTGAAATGGATAGAGGGACAATTAAAAAGAATAATAGAAAGCAAAAAAAAATTTTGGAATTTCTTGTCTGTGTGTCTGTCTGTCTGTCTGTCTGTATGTATGATCACGATTATCTCCGAAAATACTGAACCGATTTACTTCAAACTTTCACCAATTGCTTTGTTTTAACTCAGTTTAACATTTAAAGTTTGTTTCATCAAAATCGGTTCATTAAAAAAAAGTTATCGTCATTTGAATGAACTCAAGGCATGAGTTTGCCTGCAAACATAGCAAAATAAAATAAAATAATAAGTGACATAAGAAAATTAAAATCCAAAGTCAATTGATCATCATTCATGCTGTCGTATACAGCATTATACCTATCCATACTATCCATAGTAATCCATACTAAAAAAAAAAGGAGAAGCTGACTGACTGACTGACATATCAACGCAGGGCCTAAACTATAAAGGTTAGGAACTTGTAATTTTGCACAGGGGTTCCTTTTATAACGTAGGAGAGCAGTAAGAAAGGATTTTTGGAAATTCATCTCTTAGGGGGAAAAACGGGTTGCAAAGTTAGTATGAAACTTTGTCGTTTTTGAAGTTATTCGAATGAAATTTAGCATGAAGGTTCTTTACTGAAAGGTATGAAACACGAGTAAAATATTTTACTCAAAAATCATCCCTTAAGGGGCTAAAATAGGGGTGCAAAGTAAGCATGAAACTTTGCCATTTTTGAAGTTAGTCGAATGAAATGCAGCATGAAGGTTCTTTACTGAAAGGCATGAAACACGAGAAAAATATTTTTCTCAAAAATCATCCCTTAAGGGGATATAACGGGGATGTAAGGTTAGTATGAAACTTTCCGTTTTTGAAGTTATTCAATTGAAATTCAATATAAAGGTGTTTCATTGAAAGTCATAAACTAATGTATTCCGGGTAATTCTACTGTTCCTGAGAAATCGACACTTACGCGGGCGGAGTCGCGGGCCGAAGGCAAACCTGACTTATATATCAACGCACAGCCGAAACTACTGTGCGCAGAAACAGAAACTTGAATTGTAAGGAAATTTTCTCATTTCTGGACATAGAAGTATAAAAATAAGTATATATGTTTACATTACAATTAAAAAGATCTGTGTAGTTAAAATGGTCGAAATTTCCTCTTGAAGGGGTAGAATAGGTGGGGTAAAATTTGTATGGAATTTTTTATTTACTTAGAAATATGACAATAAGAAGTTCTCCATTACAATAAAAAAAAATATCTGTGTAGGTGAAATGGGCAAAATCCCCTCCTTAAGGGCTAAAGATCTATGCAGGTGAAATGTATTAAATTCCCCCTTAAGGGGAAAAAGCAAAGGGGGAGGGGTTTGTTTGGAATTTTTATCATTTCTACTGTTCCCAAGGGAACGACATTAACGCGGGCGGAGCCGCGGGCAACAGCTAGTGAGGAATAAAAACTGAACAGGATCAGAAAGAAATGAGGTTGGACGAGATGCAGCATGCAGGTGGCATGCTGCAACGTTACACGTTGACGGCCTACGTGGCTTACCTAATGCTTAAGACGGTACTGCACGAAATAGTGAAAATTGACGTGTTTTCAAATCACTAGTACTATGCGCTGAATTAAATACATCAAAAGTATTTGTATAATTTAGGTCGATCTTTGAACAAGATCGCCGCCTTGTTGGAATTTGAAACAGACACATATGAAATTTAAAAATTAAATATATATGTTATGATATCTAAAAACATTTTTCTTCGAAAACTTAGTAATTTTTACGTCTAAAACAATAATTCTCACATGACAATTTTTATATTTACATCTCGGATGTCGCCCCCTTTCTTATTTTTTTAATATTACTAATATTATAAATGCGAAAGTGAGTTTGTTTGTTTGTTTGTTACGCTTTCGCGCCGTAACTACTAAACCGATCATCATGAAATTTTGCATACAAGTTCTCTGGAGTACGGAGAAGGACATAGGCTACCTTTTATCCCGGGAAAAAGTACTATTCCCAAGGGATCGACATTGACGCGGGCGGAGCCGCGGGTAAAAGCTAGTAAAAATATAAATATGAAAATATTAAGACTTTTCATGTTTTTTCCTAATTGCCTAATGGTTCTGCGCAGCCTAATGGCTTGCGCAGTAGCGACGTTTTTCGTTCGCGCGGCACCCGCTCAAGGGCCCATACCATGTTTAGATCGTTTTGACGTTTACACCGTAGAATACTGGCCATAAAAAAACGATAAAGGTAAATTTAAAAAAGATTGTTCTTAATTTGAATCACTTTGTTTCACTCTGCGACATTTTTCTTACTGCGATTGTACTTGTTTTATCTATACTAATATTATAAAGCTGAAGAGTTTGTTTGTTTGTTTGTTTGAACGCGCTAATCTCAGGAACTACTGGTACGAATTGAAAAAATATTTTTGTGTTGGATAGTCCATTTATTGAGGAAGGCTTTAGGCTATAAAACATTACGCTACGACCAATAGGAGCGAAGCATCAATAAAAATATTTTGAAAACGGGGGAAAATTATTCATCTATACGAATAAAGAACGAATGAATCATAATAAAAGAAATTGCCGGGGACGAAGTCGCGGGCAACATCTAGTCAAGAATATAACTTTATTAGTTTTGCCATTACACTTGGTTTTATAGTAATTTGAAAACCTTATTTGAAACAAATTATTTGAAGAAAAACAGATATGTTATTTAAAATTTAGCCATGTGAAGCTCTAGATATAACCCTTCAAAGTATTTTATGAACTACTATTTAGTGTTTGAAGTAAGAACGTCAAATCGTAAAAACTTGAAATCAAAAATAAAAATAATATATATATTCGTTTTCATTTTATAAGTTCAAGACTTGTATAATGCGATACTAACTCAAGGATACTATATTTTATATCAGAATACATATATAGATAAACATCCAAGACCCGGGTCAATCTGAAAGTCAAATGGAAAAAGATCTAGTCGAACGCGGTACTTCCAGTGTTACTAAGATTTTTTGCCAAAAACGGCCACTTTTAGCGAAAACGCTTAATACAACTAGACAGCTACCCTAAAACTTTGAATTATATTGCACAAAATAATTTAATTTTATAACTATCTAGACTTAAATGATGGCCAATTGGTAGTTATATCTAATCGGGGCTTGTTACCGGTACCAAATTCACATTATAAGTACCGGTAAGTACCGGTATTTTCATTATGTTACAATAGGCTAGTTTCCTGGGTCGTAATAATAACATAACAATTAGTCCGTCAGTTAGATAATCAAAAAATACTGGACACGTATTTTTTTCTTTTGTCAAATAAATAATATAGATAAAGCGCGTCAAAGTTCAGGAGTGGGGGCTCGTGACGTCAAAGTTTGTTAAAAATTGTAGCAAACTATGACGTCACACGGAACATCAAAGGGCTATATCTTTATTATATTTTGTTTAATCGACAAAAGAAAGAATACGTGTCTTATATTTTTTGAATATCTAAGTGACGGACTAATTATATTTTATTAGGAAACTAGCCTATTTTAACGGTAATTATGGGTATCGGTAATCTGGTAACATAACGACATAATATTGTTAAAAATAAACGTTAATTTTACCGGTACCTACGCCTTGTTGCCGTCCGGCACGAAAATCGGCTTTTAAACAACATTTTCGGCCCTCATCTAGCGCTACACAACATAAAATGGCAACGCTGCGCATGAGCTATCACTGTTCGTTTGTTTTTCGTGTGTGTAACACTGGTGTCAGATATTTCAAGCTACTTAAAGGCATCTGACATAGCTTAACGATTGTAGTCAACGATGACATCAATAAATGATGAAAACAGTAATTCTCGATATTACCAAGTAACGGTAAAAGGAATTGGTACCGAAGTTAACAGTACCAAATACCGGTAAAATTGTATCTTATAATCGTTACCGCGCATAACGATACCCCTGTGATTAACGTTACCTAATTTAATGGTACCAATTCATATTTAATGAAAATTTAATTAATTAATAACTTATTTAATGGCAACAATAAATACTGGTACTGTAGTTTCATAGAGGTACCGGTACTGGATTTTACCGGTATTCCAACTCCTGTTTCTAATATTACGGACTATACTTTGAAAGACTGCTAAATAAGTATGAGTCGTGGCCGGGACAATGATGGTCATTACATTAATTTGTATTTAATCATGTTGAACATAAAGAGCACATACAACAGCAGCTGGTGTGGCGGGGTCAGCGTACTGTTGTAATACCACTTACCCCAAATTGTTACGAAATAATATCGCCCACCTAGTTACTTGATTACTAAATTATGAATTCATATTCTTCAGTCCGAGCTAGACATTCCTTCAACGATATCGTATTATGTTGTATTTTCTGTTTCTTTGTGGTTTCAAATATACAGTTTAAGTTAAAATTAGTTTTTTAAAATGAGTGTCAGTAAGGACCCTAGACAGTACCTCGTGGAAGGCTTTGTCGATGTGCAGCGGCGGCTCCTTGGCGCTGGTCTCGATGTAGGGCGCGCCCAGCTGCCGCGCCAGCTCGCGCCCCGCCTCCTCGCTCACTACGCGCACGTGCACCAAGTCCACTTTGTTGGCCGCCACCAGCATCGGGTACGTCTCCCTAAACGACATAACATTTCTTTTCAACAACAACATGAATATACATCGAAACAGAGGGAGACCGAAGCAACGTTGGATGGCAATGTGTAAAGGAGGATATGAGTAGGAAGGGAGTGACGGACGAGTTGACTGGAGATAGAAAGAAATGGAAAAGCTTACATGCTATGCCAACCCCACATAAAATAGTGGGATAAGGATAAGGCAGAAGATTTCTTTTCAACAACAACACTTTTCTTTAACTGTGAAAAGGTCGCAGCGAGGGGTGTTGTAATAAAACAAACTTATTGTTGGACAACTGGATCCCAAACTTGAACTCCCTATTTTAGGTTTCTTACAGTTTATAGTATACTAGATTCTTACAGCGTAGTCATTCGTCACATGACCTTGAACGTACAATAATCAAAACAATTCTTTATTTATTAAGGTCGTGTGACGTTACACCTGAAGTGTACGTAAGATCTAAGATGATAAAATAATGTTATTTCTTTGTCGAGGTCATGTGTCAGCATACTACTAAAAATAGATCACGTCATATTACGTAGAGGTGCGTACACTACAACTGGTATTTTCTAATGATATAGATTCCGTAAGCCTCGGATGCTAAATGGAGAAAAGTAAAATCATTATGGGTCCATTCCACCACTATATCCCAAGATTGTTATTTATTTTACATAAAATAATACTGTATGTGAATTGTACAGCCCAGAGGCCGTTCAAGTATTAAGTAAGCAGCATATCAGTATTTGACCGCATCCCCCTCATGTGAGGAAAAGTAATAAAAACTCTTCCCCCTCCCCACAAGCTTACGTAAACAATGATATCATTTTCAAAAAAGAGTTTGTTTATTTTGTGAAATGTTGCTGATTTCGTCACCGTGCAAATCTCCCTGTTGTATTTGAATAAAACACCGTGAGTGCTAGACAACAACTGATTTATTCTTACCCTCACATATAATATTATATTGACTAACCTACAACACTCCCTATACCAAGCTATTGTGTATTGACCCCACATTGACCTTACGTAACATTTGTGGAGGTCACTCACCTTGTGACGTTGAGGCTGTATATGGAAACAAACGGATAGACTAATAGACATTTATTAAGTTTATACACAAGCGTCACAGGTAGAGAGTGAATCGTGGGTAGGTATCTCGAGGTCCGAGGAGGCAGTAGCAGCAGTACATAGCTTCGTCAACAGCCTGGCCGATAGAGGCCGCCATACGCGCCGTTCAGGCGTGCCTTCACTGCCCCTCGCGTCCGCGGAACTCCCCTCGGAGCCCTATATAATCCGAATATAGGGCTCCGAGGGGAGTTCCGCGGACGCGAGGGACAGTGAAGGCGTTGTCACAACCCACAGATTTTAGTAAGTGGGCAGATATCTCAGCGAAAGGAACTGATTATCCGAACAGGCGGGTGGGTTATTCTGCATAGACTATCATAAAGCCGCTTCCTCATTATTCCAGCGCTGGATTCACTCACTCTACTGAAATCGTGTAAAATGAGCATAAGTTACCTGTCCTTGACGCGCAGGATCTGCGTGTGGAAGTGGCGGATGTTCTCGAAGCTCTGCTTGTCCGTGACGGAGTACACCAGCAGGAAGCCGTCGCCCTTGCGCATGTACTGCTCGCGCATGGCGCTAAACTCTTCCTGCCCGGCGGTGTCCAGCACTGCGGAAAAAATAAATAAATATATACGGACAAATCACACAGATTGAGCTAGCCCCAAAGTAAGTTCGAGACTTGTGTTATGGGATACTCATCATTTCGAGTAGGTGTCACGGTCAATCACCTTGCACATCCTAGTGTCAGAGTTCTTCGGAACCTTCAAACCTTCAAATTCCTTTCCCAGATCCAACAAATTTCCAAACTTCCATCTCTGGTTTAATAATGCTTCCGATCTGCAGCAGCATACGCACAAGAAGCCAAAATCCCGCCTGCCAAGCGTGGTGAGTATGGCAATATCATTTTAGTATGGAATTTAGAATTCTTAGAAGAGGCCTTTATCCAGACTTCTAACGACTGAAATGATGATGATGATGCTGTTTGTTGGAGTCCTCGCTGGTAGTCTGTCAAACAGCTTCTGGAAGAACTTGGTGATGGCTGTTAGCCACCACCTTCGCCCAGCAAATAATGAAGACCTACCATCTAATATGCACCACTGGCCGTCCACCTCTGTATGCTGGATGTAGGAATCCTCAATGGTGGGGTCATAGTCTGTCACAAACAGCTTCTGGAAGAACTGGATGGTGATGGCGCTCTTGCCCACGCCGCCATCTCCCACTACCACCAATTTAACCTGAAAATGGTTACCAATATTTATTAGTGACAGATATGTAAAGGGCAATAGGGGGCACAAACACTGGGTTATATAATTGTTTTGGTCTTGCTGAGACACAATAACTAAGGGTAGGAATTTTTCATAAGTTAGTATACAATTTAAACACTAGCAGCAAATTTTAGGATATAAATAAAAAACTACTTAAAAACATTTTCCCTAACTTAATGGAAAAATACAGGAAAATATAATATTGAAAAATACTGTAATTAATTAAAGCATAAGGAGTCTAAAACCATATAAAGACAAATAATAATAAAATTAAATTAAAAATAATGTAACATTCATTGGCCAAAAATTTAGACTGATTTACTATAATGTTAGGTCAAAAAATATGTTTTATAATTTAACTGAACAAATGTTTGCTTCATATAATTATAGATATACAAACATACAGAATAGAAAATCAGTCTAAAGCTACACAAAAAAACATACACCGTCACAGTCTTTGAATATGGACATATCACGGCATCTGGCCAACTAGGCAGCTCTGAAAACAAAAGCCCAATGTCACTCGCGAAGCCACAAGTAGGAGCTGCCAAAATGTAGCACTTTAATGTCTTTTGATGACATTGCCTACCTACCAACTAACTACTAAATATCAAAAAAATAATGATAATTTCTGACAGCACTCTGTATTTTCTCTTGTTGATTTTGAAATTAGCAATATTTTAATGACGAAACCGGGTCACTAATATTTATTTTTATTTTTGACACGATAACGTCTTATAAATCGATGAACGCCGTCTGCACGCACGAAAAAGTGTCACGTTCTGTGTACAAGCGAGACGGTATTCTGTGAGATAGACGCACGATCGGCCTTGACGCATCTATCTCTCTTCTTTCGTAAAATGATCGTCTCTTAACCGACTTTAGAGACAACCAATTTTTTTCTTTTTGTTGTTGGTATATATTCTATTAGGGCTTCTGGGTCTGATATTTAAACATTGCCAGGGAATTTAAAATCACTGTACATTAAAGAACAAATATCCCACTACTTGTGTTAGCTTGTCAACACAAGCCACTGAAGTGTCTACATTTAAGCAGCCCACAGCCAAAATTAAATTGAAGCATGCAACATTTCAACATTACGTGGACAATGAGCCATAAGCAAGAACACTTAAATTAAGATGGCCGACAAATCACATTAACAGACCACAGGAGTAGTGGCTAATCTATTTATAACTGTTTAATAGAGAAAAATAAAGAGGCTAATATTTTTTTGTAATTATTGTGAGTTGTTGCATATGCTTCATGAACAACCTATGCTAGATTGTTAGTGAATGTCATGTCATAACATAATCCCCCTATGTCTAGTTAGAATAGCAGACCTACAGACATGTAAAACCATAAAATCGAAGGTTTTACATGCCTGTAGCCAAGAACCAAGAAGGCTCTGCCAAACAGGTGTGTCATAATCGGTCCGGTTATACCGGATGCAATATTTTATCACTAACAGTAGCTATGGAAGATAATCGACGAAGACACCAAATAAGAAATAGAGTTATTGGATGAAAAAGCTGAATAAAATTAAAGGGTTACTTTACAGAAAAAAACTGTTTTCCTTGAATGCGTCTAGATGGCGAAAATTCAAAATATTAAAAAAGAATATATAAAATCAATTTTAGACCTATTTCATTATATAATCCTCAGATGCCTGTCATTTCGCTGATTCTGGGAGCACTGATCAGTCTCAAGCAGTTGATGGTGGTGAGCACTAATCAACCAGTACTTTCACAGTTGAAAGGTTAGCAGCCTTTTAGAAATAGGATAGCAGGGAGTTTATTTCTGCACCCGCACCTACTTAGACTGCGATAACTGAAAATCCGTGTTTTGACTTTTTGCCTTGCTGCAGCACACAAGAAATATATTTGATTGTGTTTAGTTATAAGATTGCTATTAATGCTTAGTGTGTGTCTGTGTGTGTGGTGAGGCAAATCAAATAAACAAATTAATCTATCTGTCTATGTTAGAAGTGCATTTACATGCTTAAAAAGCACAACTGACTTGTTAAGTTACCAGAACAGAAAGAGATAACAGAAAGTACTTGTCTGATAGTTACAATGTGTTGATATCAAAACATATTTTACAAGACATAAGTACTCAATTGTGGGTTGTAAAATAATTAAAACCAGTGATCTCACTTAGTTTTCAAATAACATGCAAATAAAACACCTACAAATAAGATCATTTTCATCACAAAGGCCTGCAACCGTAAATATGATTTAAAAACTCATCAATATAATAGGAGAAAATGTGTCATACAGTGGGCAGGTTTTCATTGGGCGGTCCCGGCCTCGTCATGTCGCCGCCCAGCACCTCCCAGCAGTCCCTTGAAGCCCCGGTGTTCCTCGTGCATGGGATATTATCTGTAAACCACCAGCACAACGATAACATCTACGACAACACTAATTCTCACGGAACATTGTTTGGTAATCTACGTTTTTTTGCGCGTCTCGCTTAGTTGACTGACGCCCGTCACACGCTCAGCTGATGGGGCGGATCACCACAAATATTTGTACTAAACTCACCTCATTGCTTGAGTTCGCGCTAACCGTGTTCTGTGCCGGGACGGACGTAACGTGCCGCTGATATAAAATGTGATAAACGTTGTTATTTATTAACACAAACATAGAAAAACCAATATTACTGACATCTTCAGGAAAACTCGCCCACATTCGCGCACAGACTAAAGAATAACGAAAGCGTTATTATTTTCGTTTTTCGTTAAGCTACTGTCATATCATTCAATAACGTTTTAGGATTTGTGTTGCCAGTTTAATAACTTTGTTTATTTGTAACAAAATAATATAATTATCTGTTAACTTTTAAAAGTGAAAATCAAGAAAAGAAAGACAGAAGATAGGTATACAAAACGAAGGAACTTATGAATGATCTAATGATGGCTTTTGAAAGTGAAGGCGAACAATGGGGTAAGTTAACTTTGACTTTTCAGTACAAAGATTTTGTAAGCTGATGAAAGTTTGTGCTTTGGTTTAGTCAAACATTGATCGCCGTCACCACCCCACCCGCCGACTTAGCAGGACAGACCTGAGTTTATACTTAAAAGTGAAGTTGTAAGGGATTCTCCCTCTGTGCTGTCTGTCGGTCTCCCACCCACGCACGACGGAGACGAACGCCGAAAAACGGTTTAGGAAATCGTAGCAATAGAATAAGTAAGTAGTTGCTGAGATTCACCGGTAACAACAGACAGAGAATGATAGAGACAACTAAGGGGTGGGGCCGTAAGGGAGATGTTCTGTTTTATTTGTTTATGTACCTAGGTAATAAAAAGTCTCACGCACGCTATGTTATTAAAACAAGTGATTATAAATAAATAGTCTTAAAAACCGACTATTACACAAATAATATGAGTAACAGCTTGCCTGACGCCATGACGCCTACCCTCCTTGGGTAAACAAATTTGTAATTTGCGATACCTAAATACGCCTAAATCGCGTCAACACGACGATCAGCCGCAGGTGTTTTGGGATACGACCCGTGCTATTGCAATGTATCAACCCTCAAAGCCCGGAGGTACAGACACCCCATAATACATTCACCGCCCTTGCGTCAGCCTGCTATGGATTTCGAGATCGAAAATAACTTTCCCGGGACTCGTAGCTACAAAAACCCCATAAATACATTCAACCACCCTCACATCAAACTTGGAATGGATCTACCACATTTTGAAACCAGGGCTGCAATGATTTCCCAGGGTCCAGAGCAACAAACATCCTATCAAAACATTACACCACCCTTGCGTCAATCTTATTAGATCTACCATATTTTGACGGCAGGCATAATATTTAACTAAAAACTTGCCAAATTACCTTAAGGAGCGCCAACATTCTACATTTAACGAGGCATTAGATAACAACTAAGAAAGCTCCTCCGAAGCGAATTATCAAAATATAATTCTGAATCAGGTTTTTTTGAATATATTATATCCGTTGTGGTTGTATCGCCTTCACATTGCATTTGTTTGCTTATAAAACAATATGTAGCTATAGCGCATAAATGACCTTGTTTTTGACACGTCACTATCTTCATACACTTTTAAAAACTTTGTGTATATAGAATACTTACTATGAGTATCAATGGATTAGAGTTATTTTTTACCACTATTATATACCTATTTTTGTAAGTACCAATTTAACTGCAAATAAATAATCGTTAATTCATTCAATCATAGCATTTGAACTTACAAATAACTTCTGAAAAATAATTTAAAGTTTCTCATCGAGATGGTCTCCTCCCCAAAACTTACCGCCCGGTGTATCTGCAGATTGCCGCCCTAGGTCCAGCTTCGCATCAAACATGCATAGGCACGTCCGTAGCGTTAGCCAAATCGTGCCATTTGTCCACGTTGAAGGAAAGGTAAGTTATTGTTTCACACGCTATGTGATTACGTACGCATATTGAAGTCGGCCGATCCCAGGTGGCTAGAGTAGCAGGTACTGAAACTCAGGGGTAAATGGGACGTAATATTTTATAATAAACAGTATAACGTAATGTATCGTAGCTCTTCAGGCATGTTAAGGACCAATACTGGACTGATTTTATTTTGCACTATTCTTCTCAGCAGTGGTCTTTTTGGACTACGTCAGTGGTTTTTCACTTTTGCAAGTATTATCAACATACCTAATAGTATCACGTTCAAAAATAGATACCTACAGAGATTCATTTCATTACATATTCGTTCATAATGTAGCAAGTGTTCAATAGGTAATAGATTCGTGACGTCATCGCGTATGCTAGGAACGACTAGACCATCGTATCAAATCAACTAAGAGCAATTTTTATTAAATTGCGCTATTTGTCCTTGTATCTTTATTTAAAAACTCTGCAGTATTCCCAGTAATTAAAATCGCTTAAGGCAAGTGCCTGTCACAACTCACACCTCGATGCAACGGGTTGATACAACCATAGGATACACTTATTTTGCACTAAACCCCATCGTTAAATTTGCTCTGTCTAACGTATGAGTCCATCTAGAGGCGAAATTCCCCTCTAATATAAAACGTAGTCATAAGTATTTATTTATTTATTTTTTTATTTAAAAACTTCATTACAAACAAGTAATTGGCGGACTTAAAGCCGTAGGCTTTATCTACCAGTCAACCAACAGGTGATGCTGAGAACAAAATGTAGAAGTAAGTGCAAAACAAAAGCTGAAAAATCCATATAGTTAAATAAAATCATAATAAACTTACATACCAAAATACATAAATACCAAATATTGATACATATATATTAATACTATTTACATAAATACTTTTTCAAATACTCTTCGTAATGTCATTAAGATAATATGCGCGTACTGCATTTTTAAAAGTCAGACGACTGCGTGCCTTGCGAATACTGACTGGGAGGGAGTTCCAAAGCTGCACGGCCCGTACTGTAAAAGAATGTTCGAAAAACCCACTCCGATGACGAGGCGTATGTAGAAGGAGATTGCTTGAAGAGCGAAGTTCTCTGACATGGGTGTCACCCAGAAAAGTAAAGTTGGACTTCAAGTACGATGGAGTTTTCGGGTCGAAAAGGATGGAGAATAAAGTTGTAAGAATATGCAACTTGCGACGTTGGCGAATGGGTAACCATTTGAGTTGATTGCGACAAGCCGACACATGGTCGTACTTGCGTAGCCCAAAAATGAAGCGTTAAAAGTTATTTTGAAGCCGATCGAGTTTATTGAGGAAATTACAATTCAGATCTGAGTAACATACATCAGCATAGTCCAAAATCGGAAAAATCAGGGTGTACACTAACATGGTTTTAATATGCACGGGGAGAAAGTTTTTCAACTTATACAAGGCACGGAGAGCACCGGTAACCTTACCAGAAACCTCAGACACATGTGCATGCCAACAAAGGTTTGAGTCGATGTGTAGTCCAAGATCTTTGACACTCTGGCAATACGGAACAGTTTTGCTGTCAAAACAAACCAAAGGCAATGAGCTAGTGTCGATACGACTTAAAAGATGGGGGCTACCGACTATAATAGCCTGGCATTTATTTGGGTTGATAGTGACACCAAAGCGTCGTGACCAGTCAGATATAGCCAGCAGATCTGAATTAATTAGGTCAATGGTCTAATCTATATTCCCTACTTCCGTTTGCTTATAAAGTTGCAAGTCATCTGCGTAAAGGTGATACGGACACTGAAGTTCTTTGGTTATAAAATCGATAAAGATGGAAAATAATAGGGGGGAGAGGATTCCGCCCTGTGGAACGCCGGTGTCTAAGTTGCACCAATTCGATGAGAAATCACCGGAGCGTACTGACTGCTGACGTCCACGAAGATAAGATGAAAACCACTCCACAGCCGAGGAAGAAACCGAGTGATGGGAGAGGATAGCAAGAAGGAGGTCGTGATCGACGGTATTAAAAGCATTAGAAAAGTCCACTAAAACCAAAACAGTGACTTTAGTGTCCTCCATTCCTGCTCTAATATCGTCTGTCACTTTAAGGAGTGCGGTAACCGTACTATGTCCAGGTCGGAAACCGGATTGTAATGGGTTTAATAACCCATTAGTAGTAAAGTACGAAGTGAGTTGCTTATGAGCGCAAGCTTCGAGTACCTTGGACAATAGCGGGAGAATAGAGATGGGGCGAAAATGATTAGGAAGAGAAGGATTAGGAACTTTAGGTAATGGGCAAACAAAGGCTTTTCGCCAGAGAGAAGGGAACTGAGAAGAAGAAAGGGAAGAGTTGATGATGTGAGTGATAACAGGTAAGATAATGTCGAGTATACATTCGATCATATGACGACTTATTTGGTCATACCCCACAGCCCTTGTTTTAATGACTAAAAAAGTCTCCTTGACTTCTTCCTGGCTAACTGGGGAAAAAATAAATTTTGATTGTGTATTGGGAGGAAGAGAAGCTATTCTAGAGATAGTATCAAGTTTTGTTAGACGATCCAATCTAGAGGTAGTGGAGAAATGTTGATTTATATCGTCCAACGAAATTGACGAAGGGATAACAGAATTGATCGATTTGCCAATACCTAGCGTCTTAAGAAACTTCCAAATATGGGCAGAAAATGAATTAGAGACCGTGTTGAGAATTAAGCGGCGTTTAGCGTCTCGTATCATCCTGTTACACCGATTTCTCGCAACCTTAAAAGACTCCCACTTTTCCTCGGAACGATCCCTCCTAAATTGTCGAAACGCCCGGTCCCTACGTCTCATAGCCATTCGAACCCCAGAGGTTATCCACGGCGCGGGAGGGCGCTTTACTCTAACCTTTCGTACCGGCGCATGTTTGTCATACAATTCAGTGAGGGCGTCATTGAAAATTACCAATTTTTGATCTACGTCGTTTGCTGCCCAAACTTTCTCCCAAATTATGTTTGCAGCGTCAGAAGCCAGCTTTTCATAATTGACTTTAGCAAAGCTACGCCTAAAAAGTATTTTTGGGGCAATCTTAGGAGGCCTGAGGTTGTAGGAGCAGTGTATAAGATCATGGCGAGAGAACGCCGGGGCAGGATATTGGCCATGTGAGGACATGAGCTCAACGGACGACGTAACAATGAGATCCAGCCAAGTATCTTCGACCTCTTTATTATGATGGGTCGCATTCAACGGGAGCACTTGAAGACTGACTGATTCCAATATACGCAATAAATTGAGAGCTCGCGGTGAGTCACTGGCGATTAGATTTGTGTTAAAGTCCCCAAGAATAATGTGATGTATGTACTCAGAACCAAAGGAATCAAGGGCGATTTCGAGGTCCGAAAAATAATTGGTTGAAGGTGGACAATATACAACACCAAGTACCTATGTACCGACGCAGATAAGTATTCAAACTTCACAAAAACGCACACAGAAGTCGATTGTATCCTTTAGGACGAGATTGAGTTCGTCACTAATATTTTAAAACGTAGGTACTCGGTCACGTGATTACACTGAATGAACGTTTAGCTAGAAAATGAGCTGTCGGAAGGAAATACAGGTGTTCATCTGCCTGCACAGATCACTGCACATCATCAAAGCGGCAGCTAATCAACCAGAAATGTTTGTGCTGGGTGCCATCCGGAAGCTTAATATAGGATAGATTACCTACCTAATTCATTAATATTTTAAATAAAAAAACAACTTCATCCAAACTGTATTGAGTTTGATGAAATTTAAATGGGCCTACTTCGGACTTTCCAAATAAAAAAAGGCTATAAATGACAGAGCGACAGAGGGTACTATGAGGATGAAAAATACCGAATTAAAAACATCCTCCCTCCTTTATTCTTCTTATCTTACCTATAAGTACCGCAGATTATAGAAAAGTAACTTAACTATGTTACTTGAAATAACATATCATCATCATCAGCTTTCCACAACCCACTGCTGAAGCCTTCTTTTGTCCGCGCCATTCTTCTCTATATCTAGCCTTCGCAATCCAGTTTTTACCAGCAATCTGCTTTATGTCGTCGATCCACCTAGCTCGCCCAACACTACGTTTCCCGTTTCTGGCATCCACTCAGTGACAGCCTTACTCCACCTACCATCGTGCCTTCTAGCCAGGTGTCCTACCTAGTTCCATTTAAGAGTTCCAACCCTAGAGAGCATATCGTGAACTTTCGTTCGGCGTCGGATCTCAGAGTTGCGAACTTGGCCTTGCAATTTGATACCAAGCTTCATGGCTCTGCGAAACCGCAATCTTGTACATGGCTCATTTCGTAAGAGACCTTGTCTCGACACCATAAGTTATTGTAGACAGAACAGGACACACTGGTTAGACAGTGGTATTTCACTATTTTTAAAAACGTCCATCAGCTTACCAAACTCCGTCCAGCCCAACTGTATTTGACGATCAATCTCTTTGTCAAAGGATAAACAATGTCCAAGATAAGTGTCAACCATCTCCAGCGTCTAGCCACAAACAGTTATGCTTATGTTTGAGAGCCCAGAGATGCCCGCCATAACTTTAGTCTTGGACGTAAGTATTCATCCTAAAACCCACTTTGAGAAACGCATTATAATAGCTAACATATCAGCTGCAAGAAATCCACTGCTGGGTAAAGGCGTCCCCCAACAATTATTTATTAACTTTTCCATGCTCACCAGAAGTAGAAACAATCAATAATATCAACATACTCAACCATCTCCTGTCCTTTCCAACATCAACCAAAAATGTTTTCGATGGTCAGCAGCGTTGGAATTACGCCACACTTACTTTGCAGGCAAAAGTAAGTGTGGTCAAGTACCTACTAGTACTATTTCTGTGGCGTGGTCGTAAGTACCCACTAGTACTTAATCTGTGGTGTGGTGAGTATAATTACTTATGGCAACATCCTCCCATGCAACGAAGAATCCTTGGGAGAGACCTCTTTTCAGCTGTGGACTTCTTATGGCTTCGTAAATGATGAATGATGTTGAAAACATTGAGCAAATGTTTTTATTTTAATATTTTTTCTACTGATTATTGATTATTTAGGATGTGTAACAAGTTTTATTATTGTGGTATGAGTAGCTGCTGTAAGGGTTGTAAGTCCTTACATTGATGATAAATGATATTGATAAGGGTTGTTTCGGGGTGATGATATAAACAACCGAATTGAGTGAATTGATATATTGCACTAAATTAAATCTATTAAATGATACATAAGTCGGCGAAACTGCCGCATACGCTAATTGTAATTTTGATTGCTACATACAATGGTTTAGGGTTCCATGAAAATGTACGGTGTTCCGTACATCCTGCCCACTCAAGAGAGAGAGACGAGCAGACATATACAATACATATATGAACCTAAAGATGGAAATTATTATTAACAAAGTATAATGATTCAAGTAATTTAAATGATATAAAATGATTTTACATGATAAAATAGATCATAAATGATTTAAATAAGTAAAATTGTTTAATTGTATTATTATAAAACGAATTTTTAAATTCCGATGTTTACGCACTATTCACTGGGAACTTTAAATTGGACTGACTAGCGACTAAACATGGGGGACGTACTTTTATCAACACTAAGAATCGATTGTCTTAATTCACTGGGGACTTCACACATTTCATGCACTTCACTAACGATATCGCTCGTAGGCTCCTCCTCCTGTGGCGGCCTCGCCTGAGGCTGCGGGGCTGCTGCTGCGCGCGCGCGTCGAGACTTTCGACATTTTAGGAAAATAATGATAGCACCAATGGCTAGAAGAGTGCTGATAGTGATATAGGAGATAACATAGTGGTGCACATCATGTACACTGAAATGGTCCCGAGATTGTTCCTTTATGCCGTCGATTTGATTTTTAAGCTGATGATAAACCTGTTCATGATTTGGAAGTTGCTCGGTAAAATTGGGGGATATGGATGTGTTGACAATAGAGTTCAGAATCGATACCTTGGGTGCATTGTACTCGAACTGCTTACTCATATTACTAATGAAATTATTGTGACTATAGATTGTGAGGTCACTGCTCTTGAGAACGCATCCCTGACCTAGAGTAATAAGACCATTTCCGCGTAGCTGCTCCATTTTCAATCCCGAATTGCAAAAAATGCGAACCTTGCATTCCTGGCAACACGAGTATAACCAGACGTTACGTCGATGCAACTTGATCCACCTGTCGGCGCACGCTACCTGATAAGACTTGCAATGTGAACCAATTGTTTCTATGTTTATTAGACTGCTATCGCATAACAGCTGATTTTCTTTCAAGTTGTATAGCGGTTTATTCAGAGAGCATAACGTTTTAGGTGGGAGATAGATACAAGATTGTAAGTCTGCGTCTGAATGTAGTACAAATAAGTCTTTCTTGAGGTTGAATGATATGTAAGATGCCGTAGAGATGATATGTTGGGCGTTATCTGTTGATGTATGAGGGATGCTGATAATTTTGTCCAACTGGAATACTTCACTGCTTATAAGAGGGATGGTTGCTTCTATGATAAGATATTTTTCGGTAAATCGCGCAAACACTTTGATGATCTTGTAAAAGTCCATGAGATTTGATTTTTCCACAGGAAGCGTGACATCACCCTTCAGCTGGGATGATATGATATTTAACTGTTGCTGGAGATCTTCCGGAGGCAGCAGAAGCGTGTCAATGTGGCCGTGACTGATATCCGTGATCGTTTGAATTAATGTTTGTTGTATACGCCGCATGTTTGATATGATAATTTGTGTTGATAACGATGATGATAATATGTAGAGTCCTTGTTGTTTTTCTTGGCGAGCTTGATTTGTTTCTGATGATAAATTGCGAATATGCTGCTTCATTAATTTAAATTGTTGATTCATAATGTCTTCATTGTCTCGAAGAATTTTGTACTCTGTTTCCACAACGCTAGTTTGATTTCTAATTAAGTCTTGTAGATGATTTTGATTCTGGCTAATCTTCTCGATGTCTTGCGTATACTGCTCTGCGAACCTTTCATCTAACACTCCAAATAACGTGTTCGCTATCATTCCCACTCCGTTTATCAAACCGCGTTTCCCTCTTGACCGAAATTGATTCTTAAGAAGAGTGTTATAATGTGAAATTTCCTTAAACTCGTGCTCTAATTGTAACGCAATGCCCTTGTATTGAATACCTGTACCATAACATGATTCAGTTGCCCTTTTTACGAAATATTCTAATTCCGCTACTCCCTGCCAGTATGAAGACATGTTATAAAATATTATAAGCTTCCAATCATCTCTTATGTATTGAATTTCTGATATTTTGTCAAAGTAGAGGCTTTGATTATCCTTGAAGTGATCGATATGATATGAGAAATGGTTTTCTTGTTGCAAAGTGGGTGATAAAATAGTCATAAAGAAGCATAAAGCTATGCAGAAGAGGTTCTTAAAGGTTACTTTCTTCTTAGTTCTCCGTGTCCTTGGGGCATGTTGATCAGCGGATTCAGCGGTAACCTCGGGTGGCGTGTTTTCTTGTAGTGATGGTTGATTGTTTTGTTCCGGAATTTTGTTTACTGGTAATAAAACTAACTTAGTGATCGGACGTTTTAGAATTTTGCTGCTTGTTTTTATAGATACTACTCGAACGTGCCCATCGCTCCCCGGAAGCAGCTCTAGTACTCTACCCAGAGCCCACTTGCCGGGAGGTAGGTTGTCTTCTTTGATGAGTACGATGTCGTTAATTTTGAGATTGGGTGTCGGGGTAATCCATTTAGATCTTGTTTGTAACTGTTCAAGATATTCACTTGACCAGCGCTTCCAGTATTCTTTGTTCATCGCTTGAATGAGCTGCCACCGCGTTGTCAATGTGAACGAATGAGGCTCAGTTTGTGGACGCGATATTAATGGTCCCCCTATAAGAAAGTGCCCTGATGTCAGCACTGCGTCATCAGGGTTTTCAGTGAGAGGGCACAGGGGTCTCGAATTCAGACAAGCCTCTATCTGATGCAATAAAGTGGTGAATTCTTCATAAGTGAGCTTCTGTTCACCTACCACACGCTTGAAGTGGTACTTAAAGCTTTTTACAGCTGCTTCCCATAGTCCCCCGGCGGAAGCCCAGGTAGCTACATTGAAACGCCAGTCAATGTCTAGTTCACTGATGTTCTTGAAGAAGTCCTCATTGATGGTTTGAATAATCTCACGATATTCCTGTTTTAGAAGTCGATTAGCCCCGATAAAGTTTGTCCCATTGTCGCTGTACATGCATTTAGGAGTTCCACGACGAGCGCAGAACCGGCGGAAGGCGGCGAGAAATGCGGCTGAGGTAAGATCTGATACCAATTCCAGGTGAACCGCCTTCGTGGATAGACAGACAAACACGGCAACATATCCTTTAGTTGATCTCACACCCCGACCTTTGTTTGTTTTGACCTCGAAAAATCCTGTGAAGTCAGTCGCGGTGAAAGTGAACGGGCGAGAGGGGTTGACCCGAGCCTTCGGTAAGTGAGCCATGATCTGATGTCGATTGTCGTGACTAAATCTCCTACACCTGTTCTCCTACACCTACACAATTTCTCAATTGTCGCTTGACAGTACGGATGCCACTGATAACCCAGTACCTGTCCCTTATATGACTAAGAGTTAGTCGAGGCCCGCCATGGAGTGTAGCGAGGTGAGCTTGATGTATAAGTAAGTCCGTAAAACGACTATGATTTGATAGAATGATAGGGAACTTCGCTGAATACTGAATGTTTGCGTTTTTCAGTCGGCCACCTACTCTCAAAATACCAGTCTCATCTATGAAGGGACAAAGATTTGCCAACTTCTTGTTTTTGTTCAGATTTTCTCCTTTTGTTAAATTAAAATCGTACGTTTGCACGTCCTTGATGATCAGCTGATATGCCCTATTTATTTCAAAAGAGGTCAATGATTTACCGTATGATTGCTGTTTGTTTCTAATACGAGAAATGAAACACGATATCCAGGCTATTGTCCTAACAACCCGGGTGAGTGAACTACTATTCAGCAGTAATTCATATACAAATGATATATTATTTTTCTGTGGTTGTAAGGCTGCGTTTACACTTGCGTTTTTAAGTTCTAAATTTAGCTTTTCGATTTCAAGTTTTGGGAGGTGTTTGGTGTTAAATTTCAGAAGCCATTCTGGCCCTTCCCACCACAACGAATGATCAACCAACTGGAATGTCGTCTTTCCTCTCGTTGCACAATCTGCTGCATTTTCTTCAGATCGCACGTGGTGCCAGCATGCTGGAGGAATGATATCAATGATCTTCTGTACCCTATTGCTCACAAATTGTTTCCATCTTGCGATATCCCCGTGCAACCAACCTAGTACTATCATAGAGTCGGTCCACGCGTGTATCTCTACCTCTACTTCCTTGCTTTCTAAAGATTTCATGACCTTCTTCATGAGCTGTGATAGTAGAAGCGCGCCACATAGTTCGAGGCGCGCCAGAGAAACAGTCTTGCCGAGAGGTGATAGTTTTGTTTTGGCCGTCAGCAAGCTTGATGTGTACTCGCCTTTATCGCATGTCACGATGTAGATTGCGCAAGCATATACCTTTTCCGACGCATCGCAAAAACCGTGCAATTGATATTTATTTTTAGTGTTACCGATATAACGACGAAATGATAATTTATGTAAATGATGTATGTCTGTTTGTATGTTCTCCCATTTCTCTTTAACCTCAGATGATAACTCTTCGTCCCACGTTACTTCCGCAGCCCAGACTTGCTGAAATAAGAGCTTAGCCCGTACCGTGATTGGGGAAATCCAACCTAAGGGATCGAAGATTTTTGATATATATGATAGTAAAATACGTTTTGATAGATGATTGTTATCATGATAATCGATGTTGTACTTATAAGAAAATGTATCTGATAAAGGAGTCCATTTTATGCCTAATGTTTTTCTTGATTCCGGGCACTTGAATTCATGTGGGTCGTTCAATTTGTTGTAAGGTAAATCTTTGATAAGAGCGAGGTCATTGCTCGAAAATTTTCTTAGATTCATTCCCGCTCCTTTTAAAATGCTAATGAGTTGATTGATTAATTCCTTGCATTTTGTAAATGTTTCTTCGCCACATAATACGTCATCAGTGTAACAGGAGGTTTCAAGGACCTTTGCGGCCATGGGATATTTATCACGATCGTCCCTGGCGAGTTGCCGTAAAGTTCGCATAGCCAAATAAGGCGCTGCTTTTGTACCAAACGTGACAGTCGTGAGTAAATATTCCCGGAGGGGTTCTTGTGGTGAGTCCCGCCAAATTATACTCTGAAGATGTTGGTCGTCCTCTCTGACCTTGATCTGATTAAACATACGTTGAATATCTCCAGTTACAACATATTTGTGTTGTCTCCACCTCAAAATTAATGCTGGAAGGTCCTTTTGCAAGTTGGGGCCGCTCTCCATAAGGTCGTTCATGCTATGGCCCGAAGTCGTCTTAGCTGATGCATTAAAGACAACTCTGAGCTTCGTAGTTGTTGATTCTGCTTTGTAAACACCATGGACCTCGTCATAGTAGCAGGACGCATGTAATTCTGATCTTTATATTCTTGCATAAATTGCTTGTATTGATTGGAAAATTCAATGTTGGAGGACATTTTTCTCTCTAGCTGCCTAAATTGAGCTACGGCTTTCGTTTTCGAATTTCCCAACTCTTTTTCATAACCCTGTTTCATAGGTATGGCCACTTCATACCGTCCATCCCCTAGGCGTTTTGTAGTTGTTTGATATAAATGTTCACAGTACTCTTCTCCTGATGTCATTGAAGCTGAATCTGATTTGATATCTTCCAATTCCCAGTATTTCGTTAAATCTGGAATTTCCTTGATGAGCACATGACAATGATATGTTTTTACGGTTCCAGATAAAATCCAGCCAACTCTGGTTTGTTGAGCCATAGGTGCGTGCGGCGGTCCCTTTATTAAGCCCTGCATGATGACTTCCGAATAAACTGTGGTGTCTAGGAGAAGGTCGATCGGTCTCGAAATATTGTATTCCGGGTCGGCTAAATTGATATTTTGCAGATGATCCCAATGTTTTTTATGAAACGATTCATTGGGTAGGTTACCAATCACTCTAGATACCACCAACGCTTCGGTATTAAATTGATAATCGTCGTAAATTGATAGGCATTCAACATTTACGATTCCCTGACTAAATCGGGGGCCCTTCCCCGTCCCTGATATCGCTGTATGAAATTTTCTACGCTGCAACCCTAGCATCTGAACGGCATTTTCTGATATGAGAGAGACCTGTGCACACTGATCTAGTAGAGCCCTAAATGTGATGTAAGATCCGTCCGCAGATTTAAGCTTTAATAGGATAGTAGTTAGCAGGCTTTCTTCGTCGTCGGCAGCAACATAATTTACGTTGTATTGTTTTTTGTTAGACGTGGACGAAGAAGACATAGGTTGAGAGGATGATGACGTCGATTGTTGAGCGTGGGTTGACCACCTGGAAAACGGCGGTGGGGTTGACGACCTCGATGTAGAAGGCATTGACTTACTACATGCGTCATGAAGCAAAGAATTATGCTCACCATTGCATTCCTTGCACCTTTTGGTTGAGTAACAAGGTTTTCCATAATGCTTATATAAACAGTTTGGGCAAATACTAAGTTTCGAAATTGTTGATAATTTCTTATCCGGAGACATATTATTAAAATCGCTGCAAAAGTATAAATCATGACCTAGATTGCACAATGGACATTGGCGCGTGTAAGTCGCTAAGGCTTGATTTTGATGCGTTTTGTTAGGCATGTGACGATAATTATAGACTTTATTGCTATGAAATTTAGGTTGATATTGATAAGATGGCTTTGATATTACTTGATTGCTAGGTTTAAATGATGACGAATTAAACGATGATGACTTATCTCTTTTATTGATAGGTTCTAACGCTGTGAATTTATTCTCCAGAAAATAAATAAATTCTTCGAATGTCGGTAATTCCCTTGGTGCTTTCCGCGCTTCTTTATAATCGACGTATGTTTCGTTATCCAGCTTACGAGATAACAGACGCACGATCAATGGATCCCACGTATGAGTGTCCACCCCCAGGTTGTGTATGGCGTGGATACACTCGATGCTAGTGTCGTGAAGCTTCTTTAGTTCGAAAGCGGTAGGTTTGTTGATGGTGGGTTGATTAAGAAATATTTCGATCTGTTTTGTAAAAAGGACTTGAGTGTTGTTATATCGCCGCGTTAGAATATCCCAGGCCGTATCGTAATTATCAGCCGAGATATGAAGGTGTTGTATTAGACGTTCGGGCTCGCCACGAAGCTTACCCTTGAGATGCTGCATCTTCTGCGCCTTCGTGATAGTATTGTTGTTGTGGATGGCCTCACTGAATAAATCATAGAAAGTTGGCCACAACGTATAATCGCCAAAGAAAACCGGTATTTGTAATTTAGGGGTTGATTCAACCGTATGGGCTGTAGCGCTGAGAAGCTGATTTAAATCGCGTTTGATTGATTTGTATGACGCTTCAATTTTGAAGAATTCATCTTCGTAAAATACGTCCGCGCCCTCAAGAATGCTGTCAATCTCTAAATGTAGTTTATCGATAGTTTTCCAACGCATCTGAATATTATTGATTTCGTCCTGTATCTCCCACCGTTCCGATAATTGAGACAGATTTATGCTCCCTAGCAGTCGTTTAAATGCTAAAGTTTGCTCTCTGATTTGCTAGATGCTCGCCGAGTTTACCATTGGTTTGAACCGTCTGGTCCGTTCGATCAGTCGACGGACCCTCAGCATGTTGTAGAAACTTATGCGAATAAATTGATTGATAAATTGCTTGATAAACTTGCTTAGTTTGATCGTAAATGTTTTCTTTAAAATACTGATGGTCCCTATCCAGGTCAGTCGCGTTATCTAATATTTCGGTATGATTCTGATCAAACTCTTGCCAGAGATTCTGAATGGTTTTAAGACGATTTTGCAAGTATTGTAAGGTTTTCCGGGACTCGGAATCCTTACTGAAGTTGATTTTAATTCTATGGAGGCTTTGGAAGATTTCAGCTTGTCTAGCCAAAGAAGAATCCATGATAATAATGATTCAGGTTAAAAATGCTAAGAAAGGAACAATCTTACTTGAGTCTCGACGCTGTGACAGTTGCGTAAGAGCGCAACGCAACGATGATGTGGCTACCGTTGATCCGTAATGATGATATCCCACTTACAGCTTTCTTAACTGTAAGGATTCCACACACGACACACTAGCCGCTTGATACTTAAAGTTCAAACCGATATTGATATAAAAACTGATAATTGTTCTCACTGTCAAAAATGACCGAACTCTACACAAATGATATGATCACTGATACTGTTCATAAATGATAACTCCGACCGTCGCCGGGTCCTTTTCCACCACGCACGGAGGGTGAAAAAAGGAATCGAAGGACCAAAACAATGTAAGGGTTGTAAGTCCTTACATTGATGATAAATGATATTGATAAGGGTTGTTTCGGGGTGATGATATAAACAACCGAATTGAGTGAATTGATATATTGCACTAAATTAAATCTATTAAATGATACATAAGTCGGCGAAACTGCCGCATACGCTAATTGTAATTTTGATTGCTACATACAATGGTTTAGGGTTCCATGAAAATGTACGGTGTTCCGTACAGCTGCAATAGTACTCGTAACGCTGTTAGAATATGACGTGGCTATGTTCCCACCACGCCCTCTAGCTGACCTATTTCGGCCCCTTTCAGTTGCGTGACGAACGGAACCCTCGTCAGATTGTCTTTCGTTTATTCTTGGCTTTTAACCCAAAAAAGGTTGGTGTCAGGTAGGCAGCCGGCGGTAAAAACTTTTGTCAAATCATATCACAGCATGAATGCTGTCATAATAACGGACACCGGGCTTGATTTGTCACCACAAATGGGATATCATCGGAACTAATAACATCATAGATGTTCATAGGTACATACATACTTACGCATTTTGTCGAGACCTTGGGACATAAGGCCATGTTTAACGTGATGGTGGGCGCAGCGATGTCGCAAGCCGTTTCATCTATGATATGATAAATGATTCCAGACATATTCGTACATTTCCTCGACCAACTTATACGATGTAGGGGATAATTGGTCGATCTATGTGGGAAGAGAAACAGTAAATTATATGTTTCCTTCCTTTTACTCAGACTAGTATTAAACAAAGTAGTGACCCCTCAATGAATAACTGTTAGCTGCTAATAGTCCTACTGCTAACGAATACCTAAATAGACAGGTTAAAAATGTGACAACAATGCTAATCACTAACATGGGGCTGTAGGTAAACATGTCGAAGCCCTAAACATTAACCTTATGGCCCCTAACCGGTGAAGTCATGGTATACATGATACTATCTTCGAGGTTTTAAGCAAACGACGGGGAAAGGGGTGCAAATGAGTAAAATATGGCGATAGATATTATAATTCTGGTATAACCTAGTAAACCTTCATGGCAAAAAAGGAGGCCTAGCCATGCTTACCCAAGGACGTCCAGGGCTGGGCTTACACGCATGAAAATCAACAAAATCATTACAATTTTTGCGAATTTACGTTTATACCAAGCTAGACTGGCTAGAGTTTAGTATGCCTGCATGCTTACCAAGTTGTATAAAAACCAGACTCGATTTAAGACTCTATCGTTCAATCGCGTCGCGCTAAACTTCCGTGCAGCCTATGTACGTCCGAAGCCTGCATTTTTTGCGTGTCACGAGCCATTCAGACTTGATTTAAAGGCTTTATGTACGCACTGCCCTACTTTAGTTACAACAGCCCTTTGATCAGCTAATGGGGAAGGGATTTATATAACACGGTATTTTATTTAGGGCCCGTAATTTCCGGCTATGGCCTAAATTCTTATGATACATATACGAGCAGGTACGATATTTGATTGATAAAGGCCCACTGGTGGATGGATATCACCGATTGACCCAAAATTAGAGGAGACCAATACAATTAGGTCTTGTATTTTGCACATCTAATTACTTTACAAGTATGTACTTCCACCACTGCTCGTGGAAAAACCAATTCCGTATTATATGCGAATATACATACTCACTAAAAAAATATTTTCGTACGTATTCATCAATAATTAATGGTAAGTATTATAATATTTAAAAATATAAAAAAATCTACTTCAACGACACCACAGAATTAATATAAGTACTATAACGTAACGAAACAACTACACCGCTTCTGACGAAATTCAAAAGAACTTATACCATTATCCTTCCAAATAATAAAGTAAATTCACAGCCAACATCAAATTGACCAGTGCAACCAGACTCTGCAACAAGGCACGGCCAGTATCGCCAGTGGCACCGCACAAAAGATCCTTCAAATGCTGTGCTGATAAGCCATCCAACCCACTAGCAGACCCGCTTCTAAAAGAACTAAGGGAATCCATAACTTCATCCGCTGAAATTTGTAGGGTCGGGTCGGAATTTGTAGGAGGATCGGGCAAAGGATTACGCTGCGATGTTACCTTAGGATGCTTTTCCTCCAATAAGACGAAAGTTTCATCAGTCTCTGGAGCTAAGGTGTCACTTGAAAAAATTAATTGAGTTGCTCCCCTAACATCTCCGTCACTGACTTTATTTTCGATTAGGCTAATCCTACCATCTAAGATATCCTTAGACCTACTTTTAGAGCGATGCACGACCTCGTTTGTATCAACACCAACTAGCCACGAATGGGCCTGTTGACAACAATTAGTTTTTATAAGCTGGGTTAGAGATGATGAACGACTCTCCTCCTTGTGAACATGCAAGATCCGGAATGCAAAACATAACAACTTTTCCCAGCTTTCTTTGTTGTTGGTCAAAATAATATTATCAATTACTTTCTTTAATGCAATTGCAACCGACAATCTAGCACCCCTGGGGATCCTCTTAACTGCTGGCATAAACTTCTTGTACTTAGATAAAACAGCCCAAAACTCAACATCGGAATGCGTATCAGCATCAAAAATTGTATCAGTCACTAAAACGGGAGGCTGGACACGATGATTATTCGACCTGTCATTGGAACCTGCTATGGATGAAGCCGAAACTTTAGAGATATGAACATTAAGTCCCCTACGACCTCTAAAATATCGCGGATGATCACATTGCTCACATCTTTGGTAAAAATCCAACGAAAGAGCAGCAGGGCCAGCATCAGGTGACAAGGAAACAATGGGGTCTGGCAATGACATTATTTAAATATATGGTCTATTACAAAATAAAAACATGCAAAAACTTATTTGAATTTAAAGGCAGAGGAGATCATTTTTATTAATAAGTACATACATTTTATAAAATATTCAAATTATTCCAATAAAATTAACTAATTGGGTAACTAGCCCAAAGAAACACAAAAGGTCCTATCGAATAAAAAAAGAAGTCAATCATGCCAAGCATAAAATCAATTTTCTGTCATTTATACCAAAATAATTTTAAAATTCAACAAAACATGTCAAAAAATACTATATAAAGATTAACAAGAAAAAAAAATTACAGATGTTGATTGTATATGTATATTAATTACATAAGATTATATACCTATTATTATACACTAAATAATATATTTTTTATTACGACACAAAACATATGTATATAGGAAAAATAAATAATGTGTACATTAAAATTTTACTAGTCATTATTGTTCTCATTACCTGTCTCAGTTCTTTGAAACATTTAGTTATTCAAAAATATTACGAATTGTCAAAAGATTAAAATAAAAGTACAAAAAAAACACAAAAAAAGAATAAAATGAATCCCAAAAATAAAAATAAAGAAAAATAATCAATAATTTCCATTCCTTTGGCCGGACTCGATCCTGGGTCTACAGCAAGTAGAAACACAAGGCTACACCACTAGTCCAATCTTGCTATGGGATATTAGTCGAATTTAACAAACTTGTTTTTCAAATATCGGTCGCCTCAAGAGACTGCGGGGATGTGGGTAAATTGCAAATAATTGCAGTCCAAAGGAGCAATGTGTTAAACAAACTCCAAATTAGTAAAAATAGTGAAAATAATCCTTTAGGTTTGCACGAATTAATAAACACGGTGAAAAAAAAACGTCCAGATCCGCACATTCCGACGATTAAGCGGCTTTCAAACAAAGGCGGAACTTTGAGCGAAACTACTGTTATTTCGCCCATAAACACTAGCATTTTTGATGCATAACACTCACGCCTTGGAGACACTGTATATTGTACACATTAACACTGAAATCAACTTAAATTGTCAAGTTTAGAACTTTATACGAAATTAATTAACACCGAGCTAGTGTTTACCGTGCAGCGCCCTCTCGCGCCTATCTTTTCCTATAAATATGTCTATTAAATATGTAATTATTGATAGACACATGTTAAACCCATTGCTAAAGCAGCTGTAACAATATTCCGTACCTGTCTAAGGGTTTTCTTTATGTACGAGTATCATCATCATCGTATCAATAGTTCTTACGCCCACTGCCGAGCACAGGCCTCTCTTCGTTTACCCCACCTTGGTCCTGTGCCTCTCTCATCCAGGTATTCTTTGTATATTGTATACCAGCTGTAAAAGTTTCCTTCGCATTGCTTTGAAGGAGTAACTGCGCCCATCAATACAAACAACTTTCCCTATGGGACCAAGTCTGAAAACTCGAAATAAAATTCGACATTCCCATGACACAAGTATTCTTGTTGTCAGTATTGGGCCCAAAAGCAAAGTTGTTCATGTTGACTGGCTGGGTCACCCTTTTAAGGCTATGTCGATGATAAATTTACACCCAGTACATTAGAAAAAATAGATATAAGATCTGAAACTAAGTACTTACCGCACATTGTTAATACCACGAGGAAAATGTCTTGTCCTAGAGATCAGCCGAACCAGCCCAGGTTCGCTCTTGCATGGAGTACTGCAGTCACCTTTAGTATTACTCATCTAAATACCAGCTTGAAGCATTGGACTCTCTTGACCGAATAACAACGACGTGGTCTCAAATCGTAAATTGCAATGCCTGGAGCATCGCCGTAAAGTCGCTTGCCGGTAAATTTTTTTATAGGATCCATTTTGGAATGTGCGAAAGCGCTCTTTCAGCTAGTAGAACCCTCACCATTCCTCCATCGGACTACGAAATGTAGACAGAAATCGGTTGCAAAACCAAAAAAGTCGAACTAAACGCTTCAACAGTTCCTTTTGGTTTCGAGTAGCTAAGTGTCGAATTAACTGTATGCGTCAATATTCCCAGACAAGTACAGTCCCAGGACATTCAAAAGTAGAATAAATGGGTACCTATCTCTTGGAAAGGCATGTAACATCCTCGTCATCACTTAATATCAGGTGAGATGGAAGACAAATGCCTAATTCAATACTTAATAAAAAAGAAGATGAATTATTTCCAAATTGATATTATTCCTTCTCATCCTTGTGACGCAGCATTTTTCGAAGATACCGTCACAAACACCGCACTACAGAGATACTCGTAGGCAAGTAATGTAAACGCACACACACAGCGATGAACCGGCGCACGCGCGTTCAGTCACGTAGGCCAAGAACTGGATCAAACCAGTTAGGAGTCTATAAAAGCAACGACGCGCGCTTAGCAAGCCCCAAACGCCCGGTGAAGTAGCGAAAGCTCACTTGGAGCTAGCTACATAGTACTTTCAAAAAAAAAAAAAAAAAAAAAATTAGCAAGCCCCATTCCGCTCTCGGCGGTCCCTGCGACCGTTTGGTCGCAGCTGTGATCGTCGTGGGCTTCCCTTCCCCCTCACCTCCCTTCCGCTTTTCCCTTGCGGACAGGTCGATCCGGGCAAAATCCGGATGACGGCCACCGCCTCTCCGCTTTCCCCTTTTCGTTTGGTCGACCACGAGCAAAGTTCGGGTTCCGATCAGCGAAACCTCCCTCCTCTCCTTCCCCCGCGCTTTTTAGTGGGGTGGCGTCAGAGCCCCCCCCGCGTTGCGGGGTACCGCGCACCCCTCTGGTGCATACCCCTCGGGGGGGACATGCCTTCAGCAGCTCCCCCGCCGTTTCACCCCTCCCCCACGCCGCCGTGGGGGGGTCCGCGCACTCCGATAGCGGTTGCCCCTCAGGCTTCCCCGCTACCCGCTGGAGGACGTGCCTTCTGCACGTCCCCCTCTCCCCTGCCCCGTGGCAGAGGTTTAGCGGGCGCCCCTCAGGCGCTCCGCCACCCGTTTGGAGGGCGCACCCTCGGTGCGTCCCCCACCACCGCCCCGGCGGGGTCCGTGCGTCTCAATGACGCAAACCGTCATGCAGTCGTAGCCTAGGACGACCTGCAACCGGGGGAATGTACTCGCGGCGCATTCCCCACCCCCGCATCTACGCGGGGCCCGTGCTCCACGATGGAGCAGACCGGCTTTTGCCAGCGCCCCTCTGGCGTTGTGCTCCCCGGGAGGATCCGCGAGACTCCCGTCCGTACTGTCGTCGCCGTCACGTCCAGTATACCACCGTTCGGAGAATAGTCCTTAGGGACGTTCTCCACCCTCGCTACGTAGTGAGGTCCGTGCGCAGTGTTTGCGCTTACCGTTTTGGCAGGCACCCTTCAGGCGTTCTGCATCCGTGAGGTCCCATACCTCTTGCCCGTACCGTCGCCCCCGCGCGGCCAGTTCAAACCGTTGGTGCGCTTCACGCACCCCAGATAAATACCGCCTGCGGCAGCTCGCAGGGTCCGAATGCTAACTGCTAGCCTAGAGTTAGACCGCGAGTTAAATATTGTATCCGACATATGCCCGGTTGATCGCTGTGCTTGCGTGGTAGGCCGTAGGCTCTGTGAACCGATCACTCTCCTCTCTCCCACCGGTGTAACGTGTGTGAATATATTGTAAACCGTAGATTAAGAGTGCCTAGCTTAAGATTAGTCTAAGTACACCTTTGCAGAACCGTTGATTAAACTGTATTTGATGTTTGTATCAGTTGTTTCACCAACGACCGACTCCCCACCGCTAACCTCCCGGTAGGAACCCCATAGCACTCACCCTCGCGTGGCCGGTCAGGCTACCGAGGGCTAGGTACGACAGCAGCCATAGCCAAGCCACCCTGGCGGTTCGATCCCGCGGCACTGCACTGCTGCTCTAACCTAAAAAAACTCCAGCCCGTGTCGCCCCTCAGGTGGCCGGGGTGGTTAATGTCTATGTAGCTGCTCCCAGTGGTTCGATTCCACGGAAAAGCTACATTACATCCTCAATTTGAAATAAGGAGGTAAAGCGTTCTCCCTTAGGTCATTAATTCGTCTAAGCCATAACAAAATAAGGTACTACTAATCAAATGCCATAAATCTTTCACAAGAGCAAGGAATCGGACACCTGGCCCCAGAAACTATCTGAGATTCCTTAATCATGTGGCTGCTAGCAGGGACGCACCCACTGTCAGCCGGAGGCTCCGAAGTTCTGTATTCAATTGCCGCATAAAAATGGCACATACCTATCAAGTCTCGATTTCTTCGTCTTGAGTTATGTCTTGCCACTGTGTTAGTCATACACCTAGATCATTATAATTTGTGTGATTTGTCCGTATATATTTATTTACAATTCAACAAGGATCAAAATAAATGCCAGTTGGCATCTTGCAAAATGTTGAATTAGTCATTACTGACTTATTTGTTTATCCGTTTTAGATTATATTTAATTGCTAATAAAGCACGAAAAACATGCCAGGTAGTAATAATTTGTGGTGTTACAAAGATGTGCAGGTAAAAGATTTTATTTGTGGACGAAAAAAATACCCACGTTCATAGAGATCCATAATGGACTATACTGCTCTAAAGTCCTTCATTGTCGCTGTTATTCTAAATTTACCTACACAAAAAAAAACTAAGATAGGAGTTCGGGACGTCAAATACGGTGTGACGGCGTACATAACCATAGAACATACATAACAGAGCGTTGTGGCGTTCGCCCACAGCATTTATGTTAGCTTTTTTTTAAGAAACAGTACGGCAAACGGGCAAACGAGTCACCTGATGATAAACGATCACCGCTGCCCATGGACAACTGCACTGCAACACCAGGGTGTGACAGGAACGTTTCCACTCTTTCAAGGAGTTGGGGGGAGGAAATGAAGCATAGAAACGGTAAAGCTTCTACTCAAACATTTCATTTTCAATGAGAGTGTGGTACTTCTCCGGGCGAGCCGGCCCATTTCGTGCTACTACCATAAATTAATTTTGCCGGTAGAGTGGCTCTACCACAACTAAAATAGTTTTACTTCCGAGTGACCAATTCCACATCGACAAACTAAAATGTTGCTAGTGCGACTCTGCCAATCGTGTATCAAACATTGGCCCCATAAGATCTATTGGTGTGGTGATAAATCAGCTCAGTTGCGTCCCCTGAGCTACCTCGGCTCATAAATACCGGCTAAGCAGTACACGTGTCACGAATTTTACACCTCTTGTAGCACTTGGGATTTATTGGTGAATTAGATCTAGCAGGAGGGGTACGTCTAACTGACTGCAAAAAAGGAGGTTATCAATTCGACCCATATGTATGTTATATTTTCAGAATTGCAAAGTTTTCATATGTTAGTCTATTCCATATGGGCCATTTTTCTAGTGTATTAATGTATATCTGTATATTTGCCCGCGCATATTTCAAAAATAAATAATTTTTATGGGTTTTGATGGGCCCATACTTACTAAATTAGGGAATAGTGCAAGTTTAATGAAAATCCGTTAAGTCGATTTTAAGATAGAGAAGACACCATCTCGGCTTCACAACTTTAATTGAATGACTGATACACATCAGTCATTAAATTGTGAAAGTTGTGAAGCCGATTTATTTATTTTTGAGTTGTTTATTATAGTAAGTGTATTAATTAGGCTTTAATAAAGTAGAAGAACCTCGTGAGTTGAATTCCTATGTTATAATTTGATTACAGATAGTTACAGAGTTCATACTTTATATAAAAGTCGTCTGCATGGGAGCTCCCAGCTATTTCTTGCCACCAAACAAGCTTGTGTTTAAGTTCGACAACCATGGTCGACTTACGACTGGTAGAGTCACTCTTCAGAACACCCTTCTAAATAAGTAAATTTATACATAAGTTCGAACGTGTTTTATTTGTTTTGTTATCATTTATAAATGATTCATTTTCACTTACTTATTTCATAAACCATTCATAATTTAAAATGCCCTAAAGCAGGTTGATAGTAATAAAAAGAACGAACGTGGCACACACATAACTCATTATTTATCCAACCCATCGTCCCAGCTCCCAGCACAGCGATTCAGTTGATCACAGCAGCTTGCGATGCAAAATTTATGAAACGACCTCAGATGAATCGCAGATCGCTGTCGCGGTCGCCATGGCGACCTCGCAAGATGGCGGCCTTCCCGCGCTTTCCTCGCTTTCCCGCCTATCGATCCGGCGTGCGTTCCGAAACGTCACTGGCCTAGATTTTAGGCTTTACAGCTCAAGTGGCTATAAATTATTGCCGATGAAGGATTTACATAACATTCGTTTTCCTTTGGATGGGAAAGTAAAAGGGAAAATTGGCAGGCGCGTCAATTTAGGTGTGGTGGGTTCAGTTTTGGTTTCGGTCAGGCCAGATAGTACAGTTCAGTGACCGGCCGGCGCCGGCCTTCGCAAGTTGCGTAACCCGGCGCTCGTTTTCAGCTGAAAACTGCGGAAACTTAAAATGGGATCAATGCAGGCGTGCTGCCTCAAAAGTTGGTTTATTTTTATAATTGTTCCAACCAATTGGATTACGTCATTTGATAAGAAATTTAAATGAGATAAATCTTATTGGTTGAAGTTACCGCTTATCGCTCCTCACAATTCACAAGCCTCAACTGACTAGCTTTGACTATGTATTTTATTTGCAAGCAAAAAGACTTCATTTCACTTTTCACTGCACTTATTTTATCGTCACAGTAAGAACCTACCTCTGCTACATTCGCTTGAGATTCTATTCTTATCTTTCAAATCCCAAAAAAGGCAGTGGCACTTTTAAAAGTGCGTCTGACTGACGTCAACAGATTTATCTCGTTCGTTGAGTTCAAACATTTCCTGAAATTCTGCGCGTCCCGGAAGGCTTTGTTTCGGAACGCACCTCGGAGCCGGCAGCCTTCAGTGCGTCGCCGGTAGCCGCGGTCGGAACGCGTCGCTCGCTCGCGGTTCAATGCTCTCCCGACCCGACACAAACAAAGAATGGTGAATTGTGAATGAACTCAGTGGAATTAGTGGTGTGTTGATAAATAGTGATGGTGCGCTGAGCAGAGGGCTGGTGAGTGTTGACGGGAGCTGGACGCGTGCCGGAGTTTACTTACCTATCCGTTAATTGAGGGATTCTTCTAATGGATATTGCGTAGCAATTCTGATCTTGGCTATCTCATTTAAATATGCATTCCATTTTATATAACACTACTGGAGCTTTTGCACCCGATATGCAATTTTCTTTGGATATGGTCAATAATGAAATTAATATTTTTCTTCGATAAAATTAAACTAGTATTACTTGAACAAAATGTTCTGCTAATGCTATCAGTTCAATAAGATAATACATTTCATAAATTTAATTATCATATATGTTAGGTAACATACATTTGACTTCAATTCAATAGATTTGATCAAGTGGCGCCCAACGTGTAACTAATGTTTTTTTTTTTTATTACTGCCTATCACATCTGTCTGCACCATCCCAGACTTAGACTACATTTAAAAAAATAAAAATACGTACGTTATAACTTATAACCACTTTTTCCGATGACTTCGAGAAAAAAAATCCCTTGAGCAAATACCTATGTTTAGTTAATTATAGAGCCCTTCGTGTGACTATGCAACCTGTGATGCTTCAGAGCTCGGGGTCCGTTAGAACTGTATTGTATCAATCGCGAATCAAAACAAACAGAAGAATTATTTTAGATAGAAAAATATGTATAACGATGTATGTAAGTTTTATTCAAAATTCGGTTTTAGAAAACATAATCTGGGATTTCAGTACAAAATGTTGCAGCATGTAGCCATTAGTTACAAGGCAACCCCTCGGCCGCGGCTGGTACATCAGCCTCGCGTCTCTGAGCACGCGGAGAGGGTGGATGCTGTATTCCACATGTGGGAAATATGACGAAAATTTCATTTTTAAACATAAGCAATGTCTTGGAAATATAATTAGGGAAAGGGTGAGTTTCAGACGATTTGTGATGAAAAATGCAACGCGGGCAAAATTATTTTTATGTAGTAAATTTGATGACTTTTACTAAAAAGGTTAAAAGGGATTTACTTTATAACCAAAGTTAATTTTTTTCTAAAAGAAATAAGAAACGACTATCCATAATACAAACTCACTTCGAATGAGGCATGGGTTCTAACGATACGTGTTACCTAGTTATCGTATCGACGGTATTGACGTTTAGGTGGAGTAAAGAAAGCCACTATATGAACTTTAAAGCTAACATTCGTTTAGAATTTGTCTGGAAGTGCCAAAAATGGTTTTCACACAAATCGTAAATCAATGTTGAGCGTCCCTCCCTATTAACATAATTCAACATTAAATCTTGTAGAACTCTGGCGAATCTGCTTTGAAAAATTAATCTCTCTTATCGCTGTGAGAAATGATTAGGGACCTCCATGATAAACGAATCCTCCCTTCCGCCTGATTGCCCCCTTACCAGCTAAAAATTCGTTCTCGGCTGAGCAACGGAGGAGAGTAATACAGATGCTAAGCCTCATACAAGTTGCTCTAATTACGCTTCTTATGAGGAATGACATCCGTGATAAATGAGAACTCCCTTCAGACTCATTTGCAGGACGTTTTTGCTGAAGGGAGGCTTTGAGCAAAACCTCCTCGGCCAGGGCATACAGGTGACATGTACTACATAATCTAGTGTTAGTATCTACTAACACTTGTTTTAGCTATGATATGCGATGATATACGAGAACAAAGCTTCATTACATTTATGCTTATCGCTGTAAGTAACCTGCACTAGGGCCTTTTTATCTGATTGCCCCTCTACAATGACACATTCGCATTTCGTGCGCCAAAACTAAGCCTAAAACTTTTGACAATTGCAAAGTTAAAAGTACTACTGAGTGTCCATTGCTTGATCAACCAAAAGGTTTTGTGTTTAATTCTTTACCGACCCTTTGTACCCACTGAACATTTAGGGTGTGCATGGTCGATTGACCGTATCACCTACACGAAATGACGATGATTACATACTTCCAATGAATAAAAACATCATGAGAAAACCTTAACTATTAAGTTAAATAAAAAATAATTCTGTCCCTGAATATGTCTTGAGGCAGTTCGATGAATCTAATAGAAAAAATGTTGTATATTTAACACACTTGATGAGATAAAGCTACGCAACCTGATTTTCCCAGTGATTCACGTGTACACTGATCTTTGCATTCTGCGGACTCGTACGCAACATGTCTCTTGGACTTTATATTTCTCTCCTGTATGACTGAGGTCTTGTATACATACATAAGCGCCAATTAGACCATCCAGAATTCAGGATCCGGAATTCAGTCAACGGATAGTCAACGGACAGTTTAATCGCCGATCCGTTGTCAGGACAGAATGGCTTCCGACGTCCTTATCGGAAGCATAACGGAAGCGTAAAGTGAAACCATCCGGAATTCAGGATCGCCGCATGAGAGGGACGCCGCTATACGTTAGAAACGAAACGATAATATCTCCAATCGCGTCGCACGTATAGCGGCGTCCCTGTCACGCATTCAGGATGGCCAACGGATGGCTCTGTCAGGACGCGCAGTCTCCGTTCAGGACACGTTCTGGACGGTGTAATCAGGAGCTCTGACGACTGAATTTCTTGTCCTTATCGGATGCTAAATTCCGGATCCTAGATTCAGGATGGTATAATAGTCGCTATACAAGCACGTCTTAATTCCCTTGCAGAGTACATAGTACTAACGTATTTAAAACCTAAGAGCCACTTTAGCAAGCTGGTCTTGTATGGAAAGGGTAAACCTCTTTGTAGATAACTATTCAACCAGATACCTACTTTATTATTAACTTTCTTATTTGAATCATGTTTTCATAAAATTAAAACCGGCCAAATGGGAGTCGCATATGCACATGCCAAGTTTTTCGTACCATCAAACAATATTCAACAAAAGAACGCCGCCAGTGCCACGTTTCTCATATAGGGGCCTATTGGTATGAAACCTCTATCATGCGAAACTGATCTTTCACGAACACTTATTTTTCTCAATTTAATTTGTTTTGATGTCTCAGTAATAAGCGCCAAAAAACATATTTCCTGTGTTATTGGATCCTAATTGGACCACCCTTCAATTTATACTATAACACATTCTGTGAAATTTCAACTTATACTTTCTACCTATTACTGTTCAATAGATACAGCCCTGGCACAGGCGGTCGGACGGATCAGAGGCTTAGCCTAGCCATAGAGTTCCGTTCTTTAGCTGCGTTACCCTGAAAAATTGATAAACCTGTTACTTCCTCAGCTACTTCTATCCCTCTCATCCGAGCGTGTCCCTGGTTGCATCCTCGTCTGTTGACGATTCTCATGCTGCGAAGTCCAGGGTCCGCTAACCTATAAGATGGTTAATTTAATGACTACAAATGAGCGCTACAAATATCAATTGCCTAATTTGCATAACCCCGAGGAAGGCATTGGATTTGAAAATCAATGGAACTCGGAACAGAGTATCACGTCTTTTTTCCCTTACGGGGTAGACAGAGCCTAGGTCTATAAGACCTTATGGCCACATTTAGCATGTTGAAGGGCGTCTAGATGAAAAACGGAATCAAATAGTGATGGGTTGCTAGCCGCATCGCCTATTGACTAAGATTTTAGCCCAATCCCTCAATACTTTTACGAACTGCGCGGGATGAGAAGCAGCTGGCACATTCTACGTTATTCTTTCTTTCTCGGAAGAGAGGACGTAAGAAAATATAGTTGGACTGTGTCAAGGACAGTATGGACGAGAAATGAGTGTCAAAGGCTATGCCTATGTAGGCGGCGGATCAAACACGAAAAAGTTGGATAAGTTAAATACCTTATCCCACTCTTTCATGTGGAGTCCGCAGAAGAAGAAGAATTGGCTAATTTACATCTCAGACCTCTTAATAACCCAATACTAAATAATTTACTAGTAGATATTTAAATCAGTCCTCTTCATGTATCAATGTAATATAGATATCTTGTTGTCTAAACGCATTTGATGTAAGTATAAGACCTCTCGAGCGGCAAGAGCAATTTATTTTTCGGTCAGCTTGCCCTTTATTATAAAACAGTTAAGGTCTAAAATCGTGCGCCGCCTTTTGTGATAGAGCCACTTGAGCAGATTTGAACAAATGGCAGCGCACGATTTCAAGTCAGTGTAACAATACCATATCGATAATATTTTAATCAATCCAGTCTTATAATGTCTTCCATTGTCCTCGCATCCCCTACACGTCGTATATAAGGTATAGATAAAGGTCCACAGATTTCATCTGATCTGGCGGCCATAAAGCGTCAGGCGGCCATTGTCGGTGGATTTACGAGCAATCTCATACTATCATATTAAATATTCCCGGGGAACTGTACCTTCAGTATTATACCCTCACCATTCCTCCATCGGACTACAAGGCGCAGACAGAAATTTCACCCTTTTATCGTTGGAATACCAAAGAGTCGAACTAAACGCTTTGACAGTTCCTTTTTGGTTCGAGTAGCTAAGGTGTGGAATGAACTGCCTGCGTCTATATTCCCAAACAAGTACAGTCCCGGGACATTCAAAAGTAGAATAAATGGGTATCTCTTGGATAGGCATGTAACATCCTCGTCTTCATCGTCACTTACCATCAGGTGAGATGGGAGACAAATGCCTAATTCAATATTTAGTAAAAAAAAAAAAAAAAAAAAATAGCTGTACTGTATTCTATCCCAAAATTTATGATATCGTATATTATGCTATAGGTGCAATGTTCTGCAATCAATAGATCAACTAGTTTTTATTAGTGTGTAAGTGGTAAAACACTAAAAGACTTTCCAAAATCTGACTTTGGACAGTGAGATTAAAGGAAAATATTTTGTAGTAACGTACATACATAGTATTACGTCTTTTTCCCTTGCGGGGTAGACAGAGCCCAGGTATTTAAGACCTCAAGCCACGTGTAGCATGTTGGTAAGCATTAGGCGGAAAACTGAATCAAAATAGTAGCTAGCCGTATCGCCTACTAATATGATTCGTCAGATTTTCACCCATTCCCTCGATCGGCATTTACGATCTGCGCGGGAAGAAAAGCAGCTAGCACATTTACGTTTTTCCTTTTCTCCCATGCCATGAGGCCAGCATGGAAAAGAAAATTTTGGAGAAAATAACTGTTAATGAAATATCAGCTTAAGTAGCGTTTGAATTTTTTATTTTGAACAATGTATCTTGGATCCAGCACAAAAGTCCAGGCACTATGAATCTAGCTGGAATGGTATTAATATTTACTGCAGAAACATGGCAAAATCTATAATCCAACTGGATCCGGATCCCTCTTGAATAAATAGAATCAAATCCAAAATCATTTACTCGTTTATCACGGAACTCAACATACAGTACTTCATGCATATAACCAATCACATTTTGAACCCCAACAACGACTGTACTTACTTTGATCGTCCAAATCCTTACATTGCAATTTTAAATTCACCTAATTGCTTAGGAAATCCGGAAGTGGCGAGGGCGATAGGGCCCAATAAATAATGATTGGGAGCATGCTTAGCCCCATTACTGACTTGTAGACTGGCAGACAGACGCGTTGCATAACAACACAGCGTGCTCGGGGTTATTCACCCTCCCGAGGGTGCCACCTTCGATACTAAACACTTTTGAAATAAAGAAATAATGGCCATATTTGAATGGCACAGTCCGGTAAAAGCATTCGTGTTTATAGGGGTGGACTTTGGTGGTCTATTTTGCTCATAATGAATTCTAAGGTAAGGTGTTATGCTAGGAATTCGTGTGGCAATATTTTCGCTGTAAGGGAAGCAATATCAAAATATTTGAAATACTGCGGCTGGCAGGGTCCTACACAAAACAAATCAATAGTTTAATCTACAATCGTGTTTCACCGTGTCGGAATAATTTTCACATATTTCTTTTTTATTACTGAATTCGGCCATTTATACACAGCCCTGTGGCTATGTATGAATGAAAGAAAAACATTTTATTTAATTTTTATTTCAGGCATTACATACACACTAATCTTACTATGTTTATGTAAATGTGATGACCAATAAGTGTTTTCGGAAATTACTCCACACTAGGTATTGTGGAGTTATAGTCATCATATTTTTGTATAGTACAAAATATAGTGACACTATTTAAAACAAGTTTATACAAAAAAAAATAACAAGCTTTTCTTAGACTGGTTGCCAAAAAAAAAATAATACGAGGCCAAATATGATGGATTTATCTTCTTTAGTTCAGGAGTTCCTATCCACCTTCGGTCTTCAGCATCGGACCAGCTTCACAGTATTGTATTGTCATCTGATCTACATAAGTATGAAAAATTTTAGCTCGATCGATAGTAAGAAAATGGTTCTAATTTATCTTAAAAGATTTACCTGCACAGACAGATGAACAGAGCAAGTTAGAAGAATAGCAAGCAAGCAGGTTACATACCATTTTTAAAATAGTCAAAGTCTAAGATTCTTTATTATTTTTTTCTTTTTTAATAATATGAAAAAATATTGTTTTATTTGAAAGGGTTGGCTTTCCAATTAGTCTCACTTATATTTCATTAAAATCGATTCAGTAGTTTGATTGAAGTCGGTTCTTTTATTTTAAAGATTATTTGGAGAATCATTCAAATATATTTAGTCTTTGTATCATAATAGAGCTAACGTAGAACATTAATGTAGAAAAAAAGGTGATTCTACTTTTTTATCATTAAAAAACACATTTTTTTATCTCCCTGCATTTAAGTTTTATTAAATGCGCAGTGAGCGTATCCGCCCGCCCTGTACGGGGCGCAGGGCGGGCGGGAAATCCGATTTGCAGCACCCTCGCTAGACGACAACTGGGCTAAATTTCCAGCATTTACATTGTATTACTAGTCTTATATAGTAAGGTGGAAGCGAAAGCGTATGTCTCATGTTGATATTTTCAACCGACTTAAAAAAATGAGGTTGTCAATTCGGAAGTATTGTTATGTTTGGTTCCTTACATCTCGGTCTATGTCTACATCACATACCTTTAGGCAGTTAGAAGAATCTGGCGCCAATGTTAGCAACAACACACTCAATAACAATAAGCATTATCAGATTCGCCCGAGTCGATTGTATATCTATTGTCTCTAAATGTAACAGGCAAGGGGATAAGTATTATTTGAACGTACTTTTATCTCCTAAAAAACACAAATTTGAGCTCAAAATTCCTTAACACTATCAACCTCTTCGACCATCAAATGTGCTATAATGGAACGATATCTTTCAATCAAATTTTACCGAGATTCTCGAACGAGGTCGTCACTGATGAGCTATCGTCTTATTAGTTGTCCTAGATACCTAACGGCCTGGAACCAGTAGCATCCCCCTCCCTCCGTTAACAGGCAACTTATCCTGGACGTAATAAAGCCTCGCAAGAATCTGCCGCCCGAAGCCTCGCAATGGCTGGCTTCATCAAAACGGAGAGTCAGTTTTTCAGCCAAGCTGTTTCCAACGAAAAAATTTCCACTGAAACTAAGCGCAGACGAGACGTGTAAATAACGAACTTATATTAGTTGTTTTAACACATCTCTTCTCTCCCACCGCTTTGTCCCACCACTATCAATAAGATACAAAAACAAGTAGTTTTTCTTCAATGGTACAAGCCTTTCATACTTGATCGAAGTCGCAAGCACATGAATCTACGTCATACTGTATCTTCTGTTCATTCTTGCGTGGAATGGCGTAACGCAACTCGATACTTTAATAGCCGAACTTAATCGTAGAGATACCTATCTTCTGCTATAGTCGTGCTAAGGCGATTAGCTTTTTGAATTGAGATAATGTTTTAGATGTCTCAGATTATTTAAGAGATACACTTTGTGTGGAAAGAACGAACAATGACTTATTTTGGCAGAAATAATGGAAGTGCTGCCATTGCCTTCCCCATTTCAAACAGTACTAAGTACGAGTAGATTTCCTCGCGATTTTCTTGCACTAAAAGCAGATAGTGACCAATAGAAATAACCGTAAGGTTGTGTCCTAGTAGATTGTACTAAAAACTCAGGTAAAGGTTAGGTCGGACGGGGTTCGAACCTGAGACTTTTCGATTATGGTCACTAAACTACTACCGCTTATATCCCATGTATGAAATATTTATCCATGGCTGATGTCGATCTCCCAAATCTTCTGCACGTCATTAAGATTCCTCCATCGATTTACTCTACGTGCTTAGCATCAAAACGTACGTCTGTCTGCGGCGGTAGTTCTCCAGAATTTGCATAGTGATTGAGAGCAATTGGTATTCATGGCGGCGCCCGCGCGGAAAATGGCCCAATTGCTGTTACTGTGGCCCATTGCGCTCCGGGTGCGTCCACTCCAGTGAAACCTTCAAACTTACCAAACATAGGTTTTAAAACAGAATAAATAATTACACTATAGCTCCTGAAAAGTATTGATCAAGCGTGTTTTATGACAGATGTATCGTGATTTGAGATTGAATTAATACAATCGTTTTGTATATGACCTTATTATTATACTAGCTGTTGCCCGCGGCTCCGCCCGCGTTAATGTCGTTCCCTTGGGTACAGTAGAAATGATAAAAATTCCATTCAAACACCTCCCCCTCTGCTTTTTCCTCTTAAGGGGGAATTTAATACATTTCACCTGCATAGATCTTTAGCCCTTATGGAGGGGATTTTGCCCATTTCACCTACACAGATATTTTTTTATTGTAATGGAGAACTTATATACTTATTGTCATATTTCTAAGTCTAAAAATAAAAAAAATCCATACAAACTTTACCCTACCTATTTTACCCCTTCAAGGGGAAATTTCGTTCATTTTAACTACACAGATCTTTTTAATTGTAATGTAAACATATGTACTTATTTTCATACGTCTAAGTCCAGAAATGAGAAAAATTACATACAACCCCCCCCCCCCCTCTGCTTTTACCCCTTAAGGGGGGAATTTTATACATTTCACCTGCATAGATCTTTTTAATTGTCACCGTGGACTTCTATACCTATTTGCATACTTCCAAGTCTAGAAATGAAAAAAAATCCATACTAACTTTAATCCCCTATTTTATCCCTTCAGGCAACGATTTCGTCGGTTTTACCTACATACATCTTAATTGTAATCCAGAACGTCCAGAAATTAGAAAATGTCCATACAAACTTTATCCCCAAATGTTGCCCCATAAGGAGGGGATTTCATACATTTCACCTACACAGATCTTTTTAATTGTAATCGAGAACTTACATACCTATTTTTAAATTCTAAGTCTAGAAATGGAAAAATTCCATACAAACTTTACCCCCCATTTTCCCCACTCAAGGGAGAATGTTGTCTGGTTGACCTAAACAGATCTTTTTTAATTTTAATTGAGAACTTGTGTACCTACTTTCAAACTTCTAAGTCCAGAAATTAGAAAATTCCATGTAAACTCCACCCCCCTTAATTTTCTAAAAATCCTTTCTTAATGCTCATTTACACCATAAAAAGAATCCCTGTGGCAAATTTCAAGTTTCTGGGCATCAAGTTTCAAAGCTGTGCGTTGATATATAAGTCAGGTTTGCCTTTGGCCCGCAGCTCCGCCCGCGTAAGTGTCGATTTCTCAGGAACAGTAGAATTACCCGGAATACATTCGTTCATGACTTTCAATGAAACACCTTAATATTGAATTTAAATTGAATAACTTCTAAAACGGAAAGTTTCATACTAACTTTGCATCCCCGTTATACCCCCTTAAGGGATGATGAGAAAAGTATTTTACTCGTGTTTCATGCCTTTCAGTAAAGAATCTTCATGCTGAATTTCATTCGACTAACTTCAAAAATGACAAAGTTTCATGCTTACTTTGCACCCCTATTTTACCCCCTTAAGGGATGATTTTTGAGTAAAATATTTTATTCGTGTTTCATACCTTTCAGTAAAGAACCTTCATGCTGAATTTCATTCGAATAACTTCAAAAACGACAAAGTTTAATACTAACTTTGCAACCCGTTTTACCCCCTCAGGAGATGAATTTCCAAAAATCCTTTCTTGGTGTTTCCTTACGTTATAAAAGAAACCTGCAAAATTTCAAGTTTCTAACCCTTATAGTTTAGGCCCTGCGTTGATATGTCAGTCAGTCAGTCAGCTTCTCCTTTTTTATTAGTATGGATTACTATGGATAGTACGGCTAGGTATAATGCTGTCGTATAATGATGATGAATTGACTTTGGATTTTAATTTTCTTATGTCATTTATTATTTCAATTTTTTTTTTGCTATATATTTGTAGGCAAACTCATGCATTGAGTTCATTCAAATGACGATAACTTTTTTTTTAATGAACCGATTTTGATGAAACGAACTTTAAATGTTTTGCTGAGTTAAAACAAAGCAATTGGTGAAAGTTTGAAGTAAATCGGTTCAGTATTTTCGGAGATAATCGTGATCATACATACAGACAGACAGACAGACAGACAGACAAACAAAAAATTCCAAAAAAATTTTTTTGCTTCCTATTAATGGATTTTCTATTAATCCTTTTAAGTGTCCCACTTAAAAGGATTAATAGAAAATCCATTTCAGTCAAAAATTCTAAATGTACAGACAAAATATTTTTACTGTTTTATTATATGTATAGATAAATCGTAGTGCTTAAATGCCCCACATCATAATGTACTATGATCCCTTTTGCTTTCACCTTCTGTGTTTAGATCGAAGGCTCAAAAAATTGTCTCAGGACTCTTACAGAAAATAAGCAAATATCAAGTTCTAAGATCCATTTGCAACAAGTAAATGACTATTATTATATATAATTCAATATGCTTACCTATCTCATCTCGCCCAAACATTCATTTCCAATTCGATAAAAAGCGAACACACCTTTGCGCCTGACTTGTCTGTTGTTGCCACGGGACGACCAATTCGCGGGAAGGGTACGACGACCTGTGTTGTTATTGGTATGACATTTATTTGTCATGATTTGCTACATGACATTGAAAGTGAATGAAAGAAGTGGTGGAGATATAGGGGTAGCGACAGTACCTAAAATGTTTTGGGCTCAAACCGATAAAACATCCGAAAAGAGAATCTACTACCAAATGACCAAAAATATAACATGAATCATTACCTTTTTGATCTCTTGTATCCAAGTTGATACAACGATTAGATATAGTAATTATTGACATTATATTGCATTTGTATTAAGTACAATTAAGTACCACGACGAGATCGTCGTGGTGCTTAATACAACTGGCACTACTGTTTCACATTGTGGAATAAATAACCAGTAAAATAGAACAACAGGTGCCAAAAAAGTCATAAAACGAAGCTGTAATCATCCACAGTGACCCCGCTCCCTCGTTTACCCTGTCACCTGTCGCCGGCTGCCGTCGCTACCCCTCTTGCGGTCGCGCGGGGCAATGACCGCAGACGGCATTGTCAATAGTTATTTTTTTTAAAGTTCAATATATATATACAGTCATAGTCCCAACTTTATAGTCGCGACTTTATTTTATCGGCCCTGTGTTTCTGGGTTGTAACATGTTTTGTTTTCGCCATGACTATATTATTATACAAGGTCCATTTAAATTAAGCGCAAACATTTTAAGGGCTGGGTCCCATGGGTCAAATAAATGCTTTAGTAGCAAATTTTAAGAAATCGACACGCTAGAGTTTTTTTTTTATTTTGTCATACAAAATAATTAATTTTATTTAAAAAAAACGATAAATCAGCCATTTTGATCGTCGAGGTCCGTGACCTAGTATCCATAGTAGATAAAAGTAAAAAGTTGTTGGCCAAGAAAGTTTTTATTTTAAATGTTCAGGTCCAGATATCTCAAAAACTACATGCCGGTTTTTTTTTTATTTTGCTTCTAAAGCATTTTTCTAGCTTATGGGAGTCAGCCTTTAAAATTTTGCGCTTATTTTAAATTGACCTTATAGTACTGTAGTACTATTGTACAGATTTATAGTACAAATTAAATTACAGCATGAATTTTGTCATAAGTTATTTATCAGAGTACCTTTATTACAACCCTCATTCAAGGGGCCAATCGCTAGTACAGCTATAAACAGTTCGTTTAGTCTTTGATGAAGTAAGCAATTCCGGTCGTCCGGCATCCAATCAATGCGATGAGTAGACGAGCTCTTTGAGTACCTACATTTCGTTCTATTATGAAGATGTCGCACGTAATGGATAGTGCCTCCACATCTGAGTCCCCTTCACCTCCCGATATAAGTAGCTATAAGTAGGCTAGCTCGTAATACATAAAAAATCCCGACGTAACGTTGCGGATAGTTGTTGACAAGTCCGAATTCTACCCATTATTTATGTTATCACTCCGTGTAATGACAAAACTTCATGTGACATTCTCATGCTTTCTCCCCTCCATTGCCACAGCTGGATAAGTAATGATTCCAGCGTGGCGAATCGCTAATACACCTATAAACAGATGCATGAAAGCCTCCATTAAAGTAACTGCCTCCGTGGTTCAGTGGTTAAGACGTATGCCTGTAGACCCGGGGGTTGTGGGTTCGATTCCCACGAGGAGCATACTTTGTTTAGTTGCTTTCAGTTTGGTTAGGACATTGCAGGCTTGAATCACCTGATTGTTTGATAAGATGATTCCTTGCTTCGGAAGGCACGTTAAGCCGTTGGTTGGTCCCGGCTGCCATCTGGTAGTCGTTAAAGGAACCACGTCAGAGGCCGAGAATCGGTTCCGAAGAACTCTGACACCAGGATGTGCATAGTCGATTGACCGTCTCGCCTATACGAAAATTTTTTTAACCATTCACAATGCTTAAACACCCTCCAAATATACCGAATATCTTAGTCTTAATAAAGAAAGAAATAAGATATGTGAAAAATTTTTACGCGCGCCGGTAAAAACCTGCCCGCTGTTAAGTTAGGTATGTATTCATGTATTTTGAATAAAAATCTTTGAAAAATCTTTTAGTCTTTTTTCCAGCTATTTCTTTCAATTACTGGGTATCGTCGAGCGTGGGCAGTGCCTCCCACATAGCCGGGGAGGGTGGGAATGCAAAAGTTATCTCCTCTAGTCACCGCTTTATCTGTGGCTATGATTAATGTGCGACCGCCGAACCAACTTAGTTTTAGTACGTGGTTAATGATCCTCCTTCTCGTCTGTGTTTTCCAGTTGTATCCGTAAGTATGATGGGTCAGAGCCCGGGGCTCGTTTAGGTTATATGCCGTGATATGATTTTGGCGAAAGTTTACATGGCCGGCTGCCTAGTAAACGCCAACCCCGCTTGGACTTTATTTAGCGCCAGAACCGCTGATAAATACCAGTAATGTAATACTGAAACCCACCGTAAGAAACGACTGCGTCAGAATCGAGTCAGAATTTCAACGACTTTCCAATTAAGCATTTTTTCTACTACTAAAAATCATGTTAGTAGGCGATGCGGCTAGCAACCCATCACTAATTTGATTCCATTTTTCACCTACCGCTCACCAAAATACTACTCACTAAAAACGTGGCTTTTAGCTATAAAAGTAGCCTAGAAGTATGTCTACCCCGCGTGGGAAACAGACGTGATGCTATGTATATTGTATATAATTATGATAACCTCAGGAGTGGGCAGTGCCCCCCTGTATCCAGGGAGGAGGAGTCAGTTACTCCTCTGGTCTCAGCTTTGTAAGGATAACGAGCGCCGCACCAACTTTAGTTTTGTAGTTGATTAATATCTCTCTTTGCACAATTAGTTTCACGACCGCATTTTATTGGCCTAATTTCTTGTTATGTACATAGGGCGCACTGTAAGTTTCCGGAACTGGCCACTTACAAAAACAATATTTAAAAATTTATTGCAACATTTGAAAATAGAACTCTTTGGCTGTTTTGTTTCAGTTTGTTTCATTTGACTGTCTTTTGTTTTTACCTTGTGGCGCCATTTAAAATATTGTGTGTCTGCATCAACATGGATTTAAACTCGGGAAAATTTTCGTAGTATGATTTTCTACAATTTTAAGTGTAATTTGACAGCTCAACAGAGCATCGCTCGGCTTGAAACAGCTTTTGGCAATGAAGCACCATGCAAGACAACTGTTTATAGCTGGTTTGCAGAATTCAAGCGTGGTCGTATCAATCTCAGTGACGAATCTCGCGATGGTCGGCCGTCCACCGCTGTGACCAACAAAAACATCGATGCTGTGCGCCGTATGATTGAAACAGACAGGCATGTGACCTACCATGAAATTCGCGCATCCTTAGAAATAGGCATGAGTCAAATACAATTAATCCTAAACAAACATTTGGGTGTGAGAAAGCTGTGCTCGCGGTGGATCCCACACAACTTGACCGAGGCTCATAAAACGGACCGCGTCACTTGGTGCAGTGCCATGCTTACCAGATTCAACGAAGGTGCGTCAAATTTGGTGTGGGACATAGTAACAGGTGACGAAACATGGATTTATTGCTACGATCCTAAAACAAAGCAGCAATCGAGCGTATGGGTCTTTCAAGATGAGCCGAAACCAACCAAAGTGGCGCGCGTGAAAAGTGCATCTAAGCGGATGATTGCTTCTTTTTTTAATAAAACTAGACACGTGGCTACTGTTGCTTTAGAGAATCGTCGTACAGTGAATAGTGACTGGTACACGACCATTTGTTTGCCGGAAGTTATTGACGAACTCCGTAAAAATAACCGTAAATGCCGTATCATCCTGCACCACGACAATAATAGTTCTCACACGGCCAGACAGACAAACGACTTTTTTAAGGCGAAAAATGTAGAATTCATGAGTCATCCTGCATACAGTCCCGACCTGGCACCTTGTGACTTTTTTCTGTTCCCAAAAATTAAGAACCAATTACGCGGTCAACGATTTTCATCACCAGAAGAGGCTGTCGAGGAGTATGAAAAACACGTTTCAGAGGTCACCACAGAGGAGTGGCACAAAAGTTTTCAAAACTGGTTTCATCGAATGAAAAAGTGCATAGACGCCAAGGGAGATTATTTTGAAAAACAATAAATTAATTTTGTACCTTTAATAGTATTTATTCATATTCATTTCGGAACTTATAGTGCGCCCCACGTATGATGTCTATTATTAGGCGTAAGAAACAAATTATTTTTCCAAAGGAAAATCTATATACATCTATATGAACTTGGGGATAGAAAATAACATTCACATTTTGCTTACCCTTACTTATATTATAAATGCGAAAGTAAGTTTGTTTGTTTGTTTGTTTGTTTGTTTGTTACGCTTTCACGCCGTAACTACTGAACCGATCATCATGAAATTTTGCATACAAGTTCTCTGGAGTACGGAGAAGGACATAGGCTACCTTTTATCCCGAGAAAAAGTACTATTCCCGAGGGATCGACATTGACGCAGGCGGAGCCGCGGGCGAAAGCTAGTACATGATAAAACGCACAATTTACTTGCTAAATATCTCAGTCATCATTCGTTTTTAAAATGTGTAATAATTATCGAAAATATTGTTATATGAGCACATATCTGGAAATGGATTGCGCCAGTCAAGGAAAAGTTTACTTAGCGAATGTAAAGTTTTAGAAAAAATTTTGAGTTTATACATTACAAACAAACTCACAAACAAATATATAACCTTTATAACCGACGAAAAGGAGGAGGTTCTCAATTCGGTTGTATGGTTTTTTTTATGTTTACCTGATAACTACTTACGTCATTTATGGACCGGTATGATTTTTTTCTAAAAGGTATGCTTTCCAATTAGTATGTTTTTTTTATATTAAATATTATTTTAACTGTAGTAAAAATACTTCTTATTCTAAATTGACCACACGATTTGATTTGTTGGCAGAATCTTCCGACTACTGAATATTGTCAGACGTCGGCTGCCTCCCCTGAACCCCAATAGCCGATGGAAGGCGGGGGATGAGCACGGTTTTTCTCGATATCGTCGTGGTAACGAGCGGTCGCCGCGCCGGACCAATTCCAATCTGTCGGCTAAATAAAACGTAATCCCAGCTTTTGTGTCCTTGATGATCAGGTTTTTCGTTCAACTACTGTATAATGGAGTGACTAGCGATATTGTGCCCTAGACCCGAACATTGGAAGTGGGGCAGTGCCTCCTAGATATCTGCGGTGGGTGGGGGATAAGGATAATCTATCATCTTCGCTCGTCGCGTTGTGTGGTAATGAAGCGGCCACTTAGGCCCTTTCTAATCCTATGACCTACTGTCATTAAATAATATTTGATAAGTAGCAACAACTGAGACGTCAATGTCCAATAACAGCTTGCCGGACCCGACGCCTCAGTAAATCGCACTAATTGAAATAGTCTTAGAATTCGAGATCTATCTGCTAAAGCGGTTTGCTTGCGCCATGTGGGTACTCGTAGAGTAAAAACGTAACTGCTACGACTCGTTTAGTTGGTGCGTTCATCACTCACAAAACTTTAAAGATCGATAATTAAAGCCTGAAGAAACGCCTTCCGCTTAAATTAATATATACAATAACTTTTGCCCGCGGCTCCACCCGCGTTAGTGTCGATCCCTTAGGAATAGTAAAATTTTCCAGAATTAAAAATACCCTATGTCCTTCCCCAGGCCTCAAACAATTGGTTCAATTATTGAAGCGTGAAAAGACAGACTGACAGAGTTAGTTTCGAATTTATAATATTAGTATGGAAGTATGGATTGTGAACACATAGAAAAACGAATTAAAGAGCTTATTTAGTTCACCGTGTTTAGGTAAACTTCTTTCAGCGAATAATTCAGAAACTTACATAAAAGGTAATCAGAAAAAAATCCTTACCTTAGTAGAAAATACAACGACAACTTGAATCCACATTGACCTTCACCGAAGGTCTCTTTTCTTCTATGTGAACGAACAGCAAAAATAACTTCCTGAATGTTCGGTCAGAATATATTTGATGGACAGCCTATTTGAGAATCGCTTTTATTTTTATCTCCCTGACCCACTCACGTTAGAGTATTCTCTGATAACTGTGATTGGCAGGTTGGCAGCGAGCCAGCGCAAGCTAGCATATTTTTTTCCGATTTCATCCCCAAACTTAACAAAAGTTGTACTTTACTTCCCTTTTGGATAGCCACATGCAACCGTGTCAAATTAACCTCAAATTACATATGATTTGACTAGGGTTTTTTATTCACACAAAGACGAATTATTTATCTAAGTTCAGACTACGTACAGACAAAAGGAACATAAAGTTGTATGAACTACGATTTGTAATATTGCCCGTTAAAGCTTAGTAGTACTCGTAGACAGCTCGTAGAGGAACGACTGTAGCACACGCAAAGCATCGTAGCACGTAGCACGTAATGAATGAGCTTCACTTCGTAGCAGTCTTCGTAGTGCTCGTGCTACGAGCTACGACATACGACAACGCGTCGTCGAAGAGTAGTTTGTTATCGCATACGTCGCGACTTGCGATAGCTAACTACTCTTAATTGTACCATGAAAAAATTATATTAGAATACTTTTGTTAGTTTTTGGTTTGTGTGTCAGATTTTTCAAACTGCCTAAAGCTTTACGACTGCCATCAATGATTAAAGCCGGGACCAACGTCTTAACGTGCCTTACCAAGCACGGAAGAGCTAGAACTATTGTTAATGCCACTTGCGGTTACCCATCCCAGTGGGGACTGCGCCTAAGGTTGCCTAACCTGCGTAAGCGCTAATTATGGTCACGCCCACTAGGCTATCGGACTCCTCAGAATACTTTATCCTGCACATCTTTGTTTTTCATTCGGACACAATAAAGTTTCGCTTCACCAAAGTCAGCAGAGCCCGTGATCCACTATTATGAAAACATGTTATGACACCTTCCCACTAACTTAGACAAGTATATCTTCGATCCACCAAAATGAAGAATGTATATAAAGATAGACAAACACTTTTTATCCTAACATGTGCCGCCTACAGCCGCCCACACCCTGATAACGTGTTTGTCAGTTTGGCAACCAATCAGGAGGTACAAAATTTTGCCAAGTTTTCGAGAATATTTTAATGTAGAGCACATTAAAATATTCTGATAAGTCTTTTAGGTAAAGTCTTTTTATAGAAATAACTAGCTCATTCCCGCGATTTCTTCAGTATAAATTATAGCGTATTAGCTTTTGACCACGGCTCCGCTCGTGTCAATGTAAATCCCTCAGCAACAGTACCCTTTCCCTACCCTATGTCCTTCCCCGGGCCTGAAACTGTCTCTATACCAAATATCTAAATCGGTTCAGTGTTTGAAGCGTGAAGAGGAAATAGAGTTACTTTCGCATTTATAGTATTTGAATGATGAATGAATGAATGAATGAAATATTATTATTCCTAAAGATTTTTTTTTAATTGGCGACGTAATATTTGTTAGGGATATCGAGTACGAAAGTGGTTTACAATCGTCGTAGCCTTTGACACTTACCGCCATCTTTGAACAAACTCCAACATTCCCTGATAATTTAACTGAGATTGGCAGTTTGGCAGCGAGATACAAAGTTGCCCCAAGTTTCCGCAAAACTTGTAATCTGCTCTGTTGGAGCCTATTATAATTGCGGTCTCGGTTAACTCTTGTTGAGGCTAAGATTGAGACGTGATCTATGTAAGGGTTATTGAAGAGTAAAAACTTCTTTAGCGGCGTTGTGCCCTTTTTGGGATGGGTAAAAATGTTAAACTCGCGTCAGGACACGTGACCTGATCGAAAATTCGTAAAACGGAAACGTGACATTCCAAAATATTCAACAATGCATAATATAATGTTCAAGTTTTCATTTCTGCCAGCACTCCCGGAGTACAACCCGTTGTTTTTAGGGTTCCGTACCCAAAGTGCAAAACGGGACCCTATTAATATCGCTTCGCTGTCCGTCTGTCACCAGGCTGTATCTCATGAACCGTTATAGGTATAACGGTTCATGAGATACAGCCTTAACTGTCTAACTAGGTAGTTAGATAGTTAAAATTTTTACAAATCATGTATTTCTGTTGCCGTTATAACAACAAATACTAAAAAATAGAATAAAATTAATATTTTTTGCTTGATGTTGGTAACGGCAACAGTTAGACGCTTAACATATTTACAGAATATTTAATTTAGATATAAATTCACTTTAAAAATAAATAATTAAATAAAAACAAAATTAATATTAAACGAGGGCTCCCATACAACATGACATGATTTTTTTGCCGTTTTTTTTAGATAACGGTACGGAACCCTTCGTGCGCGAGTCCGACTCGCACTGAACCGGTTTTTTTTATTGTAAATGTTGTTTAGAGTAGTAACGTATTACAAAGATGTCTTGGTATTTTAATCGGGAAATATTTTTTAATTACCATTGTAGTAGTTTCATTTTTAAAAAATCTAGGTATGATTGACGCGAAGTCAGGGTTTTCGAAGACTCTACGTCAAGCAAAAGCGGCGGGCGTGAGCTAGTGTTGTATACAAAGATGTCCCAAATTATTGTAATTTTAGCTGCCTTTATCCTGATGACTGTGATTAACAATTGGACAGCGAGATACAAAGTTTACCCAAGTTTCCGCGAACTTTGAATGTGCTCTGTTGGTGCATTGGTAGGAGTCTATTAATATAAGTTATTGCGGTCTCGGTAAAGCCCTGTTGAAGTTAGGATCGGGACGTGATTTATGTAAGGGGGGATTTAGTGTAAAAGTGGTCTACGTTAAGTATTGAATTGCGTTCTCGATTGTAATCTAGATATAATTGTATGTATTAGTAAATATGATTTTATGGTAAAGTTACACAGTCATAGAGTGTCGTCATTGACAGAGAAATCACTAGCTGTATCTCTTTGTCCGTGAATACAAGAATTAATAAGGAAAAGATATGGTTATAGAGTAATTGTATACCAAAATAAACCTTACCTGAAAGTAGCCATATAGGTATATAAAAAGCCATGAAAAAAATTTTATGCTTACATAAACACAAGGTCTTCTTTTTAAATACCTATATGGAATATTATCTAGTGACAAGTTAAACTGATCAAAATACTACACTGAGACTACACAACTGAGAAAAAATTGGCTGACCATTTCCTAGCACAAATAGTATACACAGAGGTTTTTAATATTACTCGTTCTTGTACGTTTGAACTAAGGTAACGACCTGCATCTTGTACAAATAAAGCCCGGATGCATTATTTAACATCATTCAGCAGTCTCGGCAAACTGCATCCTCCTAATATTTACACGTTGTAAACGATAACCAGCCCTCGGAGGGCGCAAATTCCCAATAAACAATACTTATGGGGCGCGGAGAGGGCCCGGCCCTCGGGAGCCTTCGAGGGAGGCCGATTCATTTGGCTGCATATGCTGTCGTTGCTTAGTTTACGTGCGGTGACTGCAGGGTTGCCAAACCGACTTGTTTGACTTTTTGACGAAATTGAATTTTAAATGATGACATGACAATGTAAGCTCAAGTTTAGGTTCTTTTCCACTTCGCTTTAGAAGCGGCACTACAAACTAAGTTATAAGTAAATTACAATTTGTTTTTATTTATTTATTTATTGGGAATAACAAACAGCAACATTACAAATTATACATAACAAATAGTTTTAAACTTGAATAAATAACAATAATGTTGCCCACAGCGTTATTCACGGCGTGATATGATATGTTCGGGCTGCTAACTACTATGACCAATCACTTACGTACATTAAATAAAAGATATAGTACAAAGATTACACAAGGAGCATCCTATACCTAAGCAGTAGAAATTAAAATTAGTACAAACTAAAATTTGTAATTAAATTAAAATTGTGCAAGTTCAGAAAATAAACAAATAACACTTACCACTAGTCGAACATTAAATTTACAATTACAAGTTTTTTGAATTTTGATATACTGCATGCAAAAATATCAATATTATTATTTGAGAGGGAGCGAAGGGCGCTGTCTGTGAGGGCGAATATGATTGCACACCGGTTTGCTCGTTGTTCCAGGGACGTCAAGATCACTCTTTTCCGAGCATTTTGTACGTCCTTCTATGCGAGCGCCCTGTGGGTATCGTATGCGCAGAAACAGTACAGTGCCCTTCGAGTCCAATATAACAACGCATTCAGAGTAATGTTGGGGCTGCCTCGACACTGTAGTGCGTCGGGGATGTTCGCTGAGGCGCGGGTTGATTGTTTCTACACCACGATGCGGAAACGGTGCACATCCCTGGCGCGCAGGGTCAGGGCTAGTCCCAATATTCTCTTGCGAGTGTTCGCAGACCGATTTGATTGTCAGTATGTGAACCATTGCTGTATGATTCACATACTGACAAATAAGTGACTGGGGCCTATTATCACTGTTCTAGACGTCCTATTGTTTTTATTGTTTTCGTATGAGTCCTTATGTTTTTAAAAATATTATAGGTATGTATTCATTTAAATTTTTGACATTTTTTTTTTTATTTTTTTTTTTTTTTTTTGAAATAACTATGTGATAATTAGAATTTTGAAATTGTTATTGATTTGACATGGTTATAATATTCCTATGCAATTTAATTATGTAACTTATATGGACTTGGTTGTCTGAAATAAAGAATTATTATTATTATATTATTATTATTATTAAAATTTGTATCTAATGAAAGTTAAAGTTCACCAAATTATATTTAAAATATCTGACGATTAATAAATTATTGTACTTTTATGACTTGATACGTCTCATTAGTCGATGAAACGCCGGCTGCATACACAAAAGTGTCATGTATTGTGTGCAAGCGAGAGCGGAGAGCAAACGATATAAGAGGCATGATCGGCATAAGCGTTCGACTTGTAACGCATCTATCACTCTTCCACCGTTATCACGTAAAATTATCGTCCGTAAAACGGCTTCACAAACATCTATTATTTTTATAGATTGACCTCTTTTTATAGAAAGTCCTTAATTTTCATCTCAATATTTTGACGATTTTCAGTTTTTCGGGAAATCTTTGGTACTTTATAAATGGAGCAAACTGAATATAAGAAAAAATAAAGCTTTATCGAGTCTGGAAGTGTGGAACACTGCCAAAAAAGTTGACTTAGTTCGAATATAATTTTAGAAATTGTCGTTTCCTTTATTAATTAAAGAAAAATATATTTTTTAAAGAAACAACTGCAGATACATGCTTTAAAAGAGTACCTAGCCTACTAGTTTATGTCAAATTTTGTCAGGAAATAATATATGGTAAAAAATCCACGGGAACAGGATTTGAAATATTTGTATGATACACCTAGTATTTTTACTAATGAACTCTAGTTATAATCCTACAACTTATTCTTTCGCTATACTAATGTACACATACTCTTAATAATAAGGGTACACCTACATGATTATAGCATACTAAAAACTCTCTTTAAAAATCTTACTTATTCCCTAAATGGTAACCCTATACAGTCCCCTCGCGAGATTTGATGCGAATGTCTTTGGACTTGGGGAGGGGAGATGTTGTTGAGATCTTTGAGATGCGCCGATGCTTCTGCAAGAAACTATTTGATAGAGAGATCGTGTTTAATTCTTAAAAATAAAATTTTGGACGGTTTAAAAAAAATACATTAATAAAACTGTGCATTTACCTAGTAGTTTTTGAGAAATATTTGGAAAATACTTGCTCAGAATTAAATTGGCTATATTAAAGTTGGGACAAATTTTTACTTAAGAAGTAAGAGATAATTCTTTCGTTTTTTTTTAACCTCACCTAATCATCTTTTCTATTTTAGGTCTGAAAAAGTATGTAGGTACACCTATCTATTATTCTTTGATTTACGAAATCCCGCAGGTTGACTGGTAACTGAAGGTTACTTACCAGTAACCTTGTAGCTAATGCTATTCAAACATTAGTCAAATAATGTAAAAATAACAAAACATGCATAAGCACGCAATTTGAAAAAAAAAACTTCTGTACTGTATATGCCTAAGGAAATATACCATTTGGATTCGATTTGCTTAGATTGCGAAGACTTTGATTTCTTTGTCCAGATCCCATTGCTAAATATACTTAATTAAAATACGTTCTGCTGTTGCAGCTGGGATGTGGAGTTGCGTGGAGAGCGGTGCGGGCAGCGGGGCGGCGCCCTGTGCCAGGGGCAAGCACTCCGCGACATTGCTTGGAGGATATGTGTACGTGCTAGGCGGGAGAGGGGCGGGAGGATCTGTGCCGCTCAGAGACTTCTGGAGATACTGCCTTGGTGAGTGTCACCTTTAAACATTTGGTGGAGAGTGGAGCCGGCAGCAGAGGGAAGCACTCCGCTGCATTCGGAGGATATTGTAGCTCTGAAGAACAGAGGAAATTGAGATATTTATATATTTATATATAGGTAGGTCATGGCCATCAAGATTATTCAGTAAAAAAAGCATGGGAGATTGACCGTATCACCTACACTAAACGATAATGATGAGTAATAAAAGCAGCCATTCTTTCCCCTATTATCGTTAGCTGGAAAAAGTTATGTCACAATATTGAAGTTGAATTTGCTTTCACGATTTCTGAAGAGCTCTTCTCTTCGAAACGCGTCGCTCAACGTGCCTCGAGGGCCTGCAGTAATTAGGTCGAGAGCTAGAGTGGACCAATTAGGATCGAAGTTTCCCTATGTCTGTCAAACTAAAGGCAGCCAAAGTTTTAGCTCTGTCAGCTGCAGACACGTATTGAACATCAGTTTGTGTTCTTGATTGATAACAGCCCTCTTCCAAACGCGTCGCTCAGCGGGCCTCGAGAGCGTCGGTAATTAGGTCGAGACTCGAGAGCTACAGCGGACCAATTAGGATCGACGTTCTGTGATGTTTGTCGTTTAAATCGGGCCATTCGTCGAAAAAAATTGTTACAGAATATTAGTTTTTTAATTTCTCTACATTTATGAAGACATTATTCTACTATAATACTTACTAATATTATAAATGCGAAATTTTGTGTGTTTACCAAAATACTTAATTTTGAAGAAATTTTGCACACGTATCGGTATTACCTAGAATTAACACATAGTCTATCATTCATCTCGAAAAAAAATACTGTTTCCGCAGGATTGATATTAACGCGAGCCGCGGGCGACAGCCAGTAACTTTGTAATGATCCTAAAAGACAACAAAATGGATGATAATGATTCATCCATATTTTTTTACAAGAAGTGTATAATGGTTTGCAGCGAGTGGCGAATGGCAGCGCCTGGAGTGCCGCGGCGAGCCGCCCCCCGCGCTGCAGGAACACAGCGTGACGGCGCACGAGGCCCGCCTCTACGTGTTCGGGGGGGAGAGCGCACTGGCCAACGACACGCCGCTTTGGATATACGACACGGAGGTATTTTTTCGTCTTAATCTCACCTTTCTACTTTATTTTAATACCGAATAAGACGGACGGAGGGACATGATGAAACTATAAGGGTTCCTTGTGGACTACGGAACCCTAAAAAGATGACCAGCATAATAAAATAACTATCCATCCATACTTTGCTTCTCTCACCTAACTTGAAATGATACTGCAACATTTTAAAGTTGTTTGGTAGCTTGTCCTAATGCAAGGGTGGTCCGGCACAAGCCTGAGTAATCTTAATGGAAAGGGAATTATTTATAATCAAATCTATTCATATGGGGAGGGAAGAGACCCCACGGATTCCTGCCTACTCGTAAGTAATTCCAAACATTAATAACATCATTGTCAGCCCCAGATCTAGAAATTTTGTTACCCGAGGCAAGACCCTAAACGGCGCTCCTGTCGTGACATGACGCGGGGGGAGGTGCAAATAGAATCATGCTATCCTGGTCTAGGAATTTCATCGCCCCTCACCTCCAACCTTGCCTCCAACCCTGTCCTTGCATGTTCATATATACCACAGATATATACATTGTGTGATTTTGCCGCCCCTTGACCAGCGCCGAGAGCTTAGACCCCGGCTTGCCACCCCCTCCACCTCCTAGATCTGATCACTGATGATTGTAAAGCACCCGGAATGAGTGTGTTCTGAAATAAGTAGCGGCAGCACTGAGGCTTCGGGTCTGGTAAGTGTCCAATATTATCCTATGACAGCCGCTCATCGTACTCTACATTTCTCTCACTTAGTATCTACTGCCAAATTGGGACCAAGATTAAGAAGTGAAGAAACTTGAGTTTTGGTGCTGGTGCTTGCACGAATTATTTCCTTTTCAAGACGTATTGGAATCCAGTCCTCTCGTTAAACTCGTAATTCATCGAAATGAACATGTAGGAACCTTTGCTTTTAATCGTATTTCTAGAGGATCGCGTGACAGATCAGTAACTTGCGAAGATTGAGGACGGCACGAAACAATATGCAAATTGGAAAGGTTCATACACATACTTGTACTATGAACCTCTAGGATGTAGGTCGCGTGACATACATTTCACCGCATTTGATCGAGTTATTGTAGTTTAAAATCCAGGGTAAATTTAAAGTTTCAATAAAATTTGTAGTTTTACAGAAATATTCATGAGAAGGGAGTTATTAAAAACAATAGATATCCCCATAGATTAAAAAAAATCGCATCTATGCATTTCCTCAAGCTTTATAGGTATGCCCAATATTATCAAATGCATCGCGTGGTCAGCAAATATTTACCAAAACTGATGTGGAAAAAGCAGAATAAGTATAAAAGTAAAATATCTTATTATTCTCAATAGGTTTGTTTGGACACCGCGCTGCACCGCCGACCTTACAAAAATAGTTTTGAGGTTTTTCCGAAATAGGTTTACAACCTATTTATCAGTAAGACAAAACATTTAATTCCAGAGTCGAGCGTGGCGCAAACTACCAGGGCACGGCAGCTTCACGGCGACGCTGCGCAGACGCGGACCTCGCGAGCCGCGCGGGGTGGGTGCTGGGCCGAGGGGCAGGAGGGGACACTCAGCGCACACCTTGAAGGACTGCCTGCTCATATACGGCGGATATAAGGACTTGAGGGGATCCACGAATGAGCTCTGGGCTTTTCACTATGGTGAGTTTCCATAACATCCGCATACTTATGTATGATCACGGGGATGGGCCAAAGGACAGGATATCTACTCGACTCACACCTTGAAAGACTGCCTGCTTATTACTGCGGATATGAATGATTGAATGATTTATAAAGAATCGACTATGAACTCGGGCCCACTATATTGAGTACTTAGATCTAATGGGTCTTTACAATCATATTCTCCTTGATGTGACGAGAAAAGCTAACCAAACGACGGTCGCCAGTGTGTCTTTTAGCTTCTTGCTACTTATTAGGTTCTCTTCTTCCCAACGCGTCCTATTGAGGTGCTTTGGAACCTGGAATGGATATTAATTTATACCTAAAAAAATACTAGCTTTTAAGGCTGACTGTTAACTGTCCAGAAGTATGCTTTACCTTTAGACATCCACATCACATACCTAACTATATTGGAAGAGCCGAAAGGGTTCCAGCTCTGAACCTTATAGTAGGCATAAGCTGGCTATATGAATTCCCCAAGGTATTTAGACGTGGTGCTGTAGCCTGTGTATTAATATTTCAGAGTCAGAGACCTGGCAGCAGGTGCGGACGGCAGTGCCAGGACCAGCCCGACATCGTCACGCAGCCGCGCTTTACGACAACCGACTCTACGTCCATGGAGGCCAGTGCGACCTCCGGGAGTGTGCGGATCTATGGCATTATGACACCAGTGAGTAGTTGGGTCAAAACAACGTACGTATATGTTCATCGTCACTAGCCCACAATTCATCCTAGTTCAATTATGTGACTAGAAGTGGAGGCCAGGGCCGGCCTCGTAGACGTACTGACGTACCGTAACCTGATTGTGGCCGTTCTTACCAAAGAACAGCGAGTACGGAGAACCCGGCAGCGGAATTCATGGACTTAGTGTGATGGATTTTCTTAGACGAAGAGAGACTTATGTTCCTATAATTATCGTATAGAAATATCCATATTTATCTGTCTATCCCTATGCGAAAGGTGTATGTTTTATGTGTATATCCAAATCTTTTATTAAGCATCCTTTTATTGCATTTTTTATTTGTTCTTGAAGCAAATGACTTTCTCCGTAGTATCTCGCATCTGGACGCAAGTGCGCACGCCGGCCAAGCTGTCCCCGAGCGCGCGCAGCGGACACGCGGGGCTGCGCGCCGGGGCCCACCTCTACATCTTCGGCGGAGAGGCCGGCGGACACTCCACCAACGAGCTGTGGAGGTTCCACTTCGGTAAGAACTTTATACTACGGTACTTCAATGGCTGGCAAGACTACGGCTGCTAAATCTACAATCTTACTAAATCCACATAGATATGTGTATTTCGTGATATAAAGGTTCCTCTTTCATCATGGAACACGGAAGCCTGTAAATTCTTCGCTTACATTCCTTATTTCTAACATTTACGTTTTGTATTTAATAATTTCCTATTTCTTCCTTCTCGCAGCGACGGAAACGTGGGAACGAATAATTCAAGGTGTCAAGTGGCCGTCGCCGCGAGTCGACAGCTGCGTCTTACTGGTCCCTGCCCGGTTGAGGTCGGCGGGCGCCGGCGAGGCGGGCATGGAGGGGGGCGGGGGGGCCGGCGGCGGGGCGGGGCGCGGGGAGCCTCCTATGGGCTTCATGCGCGAGATCTCCAAGCTGTCGTCGGCGCACCTGCGGCGCGCGGCGCGCTGCTCGTACAGCGTGCTGGCGGCCGAGCGGGACTCCACCGAGAGCCTGGTGCGCCACGAGGCGGCGCTGGCCAAGTCGCACTCGGCCTACGCCATCGACGAGCGCCAGCCGGCCGACGGCGGCGACAGCCCGCGAGAGGCAGACACGCCGGACCGCTGCGACGTCGCCCGAGAACCGATCTCGGTCCCCGACTTTGCGGATATGGTCCTTCCGACGCCCGTACTGTCGCCGGTCGAAGCGGCCAAGTTGGTATACTTAGATTCTGAGGAGGAAGAGGAAGCTAAGCGAGAAACGGCGCGGCGACGGAAGGCTCGAGCGTTCCCGAAGTCCGCCTCGGTGAGATTCACAAGAGACGCAGCGACGGTGATAACTCGAGAAGACGACGCGGAATTGTCTACTTCAGACTACGCGAGCGCCGAACGCGTAAACAGACTTTCTGGTGCGTCCTTAGGCTTCAGCAATCCCCACTACCTGGGCCCGGATATAAGGGCTTTGGGAGTAGCATTAACGCCCGACTCCGGTGTCGGTCCGGGGATTGAGATGCAGGAATTGAGGTCAACGAGTGCGCGACGCGAGTCCCGCTTGCATCTTTTACTCGTAGGTGGTAAAGAACCGCCTCATCGCGCTTTGCTACAAAGTCCGCTTTCCATGTGGACCTACAGACTTCTGTAGAACCCTTGATTTCGTCCACTAGTAGTAGAGATAGGCCTCTTTGAAATTTAGGTAGGGTAGGGGGAGACTACTTATCTCTTCATGTGGCAGTAGATAGACGTGTCCGTAGAGGACAGAAATTTCGGGAAGGTCAAGTGAGCGGATAGCTCGAAGGTCCTGTGTTGGAGACGAGGGGTGTTCTAATAGGTTCGTTATAATGGAGCTGCTTTGAATAAAGATAGACCTGATGACGTTTATTCTTGGTGGTGATTATACAATATTAGTTTTATCTACATCAATCTAAATCTAATAGTTAAGTTATTTAGGCTTTACAATACAACACGCCCTGCGTCTCCATATACAAGACTGAAAAAGAAAAAAAGGCACATTTTTTTAATGTTTGGATTTCAGAGTAAAAAGTTCGCTTAGCTGTTTAAATATTTGTGACGTCCAACTTACGAGTAGTGTAGTCGTTCGAACGACCGACGGGTACATGCATGTGCCAACTCAAAGTATTTTATAGGGTTTTGATACCTTATTTCCAGTAAGTTAAGTTTAACGAGTGTTTAGTTATGTTTGTATGATTTAAGTGTTTCCACTGTTACCTACAATTGTGTTAATACTTGTGTACGTACAAACAAACATTGCGTACTATCTCTGTGACGAACAAATACTTTGGTAAAGTAGCACTTTTTAAATTTTGCCAATATCTCCTATGTAATAGACGGTAGTACCATACGCACCATACAACCTATAAACCTATCAAAGTACTTAAGGAAATTTATATAAAAACCTTACCAGCATAAAAACACGACCAGTATCGCATCTTAGTGCATGTCTTGATAAGGTTCAAAATTCTATCACATTGAAAGTACTTGCCGCGTTGCTGCCGTTCCGGTGTAGAGCCAGCCTTACATATAAAATAGTCAAGCGCCGTCTGAGCTGTACGGTTGCAGTCCCCTGTAAGTGTTACTGTAACCACAAGTGTTATGGTGTTTATTGGCAGCATTTGCTAAAGACTGAGTAGCTGTAGCACTGACGCTATTTGTACATTGTAGGTACGTACTGTGTAGTTACCTACTTCGTCTAGTTTTAACAGGGAATGGACAAAAGTATTTCCATTTTAATCTGTGAGGATTTATCAGGGAAAAGCAAGAAAAGCTATATCAGATAGTAGACATATTTCAGCTCTTATAAGAAAATTAGTCGAAACGCATGGAAAAGCCCAATCACACTACTGAATTCAGTAGTGTGTGTGACGCCAGGGATTTCAGATTAATATTTTGAAAGGACTATGTACTTTGCCGGCTCCAAGTGAGCTTTTACTACTTCACCTGGCGTTTGAAGCGAGGGCAAGTGCCCTCAACCTATATAGACATCACCAAAGGGACGGACCTCTCGGCTTTGGGCGTTGCCTGTGTGCGCAATGGTTGGAGACAGCAAACTCATATGGCCTGATGGACCGCGATTACGTGCATGCATAGCCTAAAGGGCCAATCTGAGAAACTAGCTTTTCCCAAGACATCTACTTGCTAGCAAACCATGTAGCAGTTTTTACCTGTAGGAAGACCTCTCAATGTTTTTGTACATCACAAATGTTACATTTTGTTTGTTACTGTAGTATTTTATGTTACTTGTACATTGTTTACTTTTCTACAATATTTACTGATAGTTAATTAAATAATACTCTAGTGGTATCTCTGCAATCGAACGTTCCAGATGTTATTAAACGTAGTAACGTCCATACTGTGTTTTATTTGCCAACTTATAACGGTGCAATGAAGAGCGTTCATAGAACCATAGAGCTCACTGTTTTCCGCCTGACCTAATAAGTCACTATCTCAATTTCCATCATCTAGCCAGCTTAACGTGCTTAACGTGGCATGGCCTTTGGACCAATTAAATCTTCTTCACCTGAACTCCTCATTCTCATTCTTATTCTCTTTTGATCATGATTCCAAGAAGTCGAAAAAATGGTAACTGTGTTCTCATTAGTTCCATCTTTGGAAATGAATGAGATTTTTGACATGTCTCATGCAGTCTACACCTACACCGTACAAAATAAAGATACTGATCTAGAAAAAGACAGGCCTACTCCGCCAAATTTACAAAACTAAGTGGGAGAAAAAAAAACTCAATCTAGTCAGGAAGTATATTTATTCGGCATATACTTATGATTAACATCTAGGATTTAGTCTTACATACAATTATTCTTAAAATATTACATAATAATTTTGTCAAGAACGCACTATGTAAACCCATTACTGTACGAGTACCTACATAATACATAGTATGTAAACATGTTGGGCAACTGATCAATTTTCAACTAAGTGATTTGTCTTGTATATAAATTTTGTATATTAAAGTTCCTATTTGTATAATCACAGATAAAAAAAAATTACTTAATAATATGGAAATTGAGAAATATAATTAGTAAATATTCTATTAAGACATTTGATAATAATACCACACAATAGGAAATATGTATCTCATGACAATCACTTGTACCATTATTTACCTATAAACGCGTCCGAAGGTTATGAGAACCTACAAGTAATAGTAAAAATACAAGACAATATTAACATTACTAGCGGCTACCGTCTATGAGAGATCTTAAACACACACTGAGAACATTACTAACGATTGTACAGAGATTTAACATGGTACTGAACGTTAAGGCTCAACGCAGACGACGGACAGTGGTGAAAAAACGCGCTCTTATTAGTATTAGAATAAGGTTGCACTTTGTCCGCGCAATATTTCATGTCGCTCGGCGGATATACGCGTACAGTAGTAATAAGAGTTTGTCCGTGGTGTGCGTGGGGTGTATGGAGTTAGACGGCGGCGGCGGGCGGCAGCGGCGCGCTGGCCGTGGCGACGTCGTCGAAGCTGACGCCGAACAGCGCCGAGCACGCCGCGCGCGCCGCCGCCTTGCGCGCCTCCTTCTTGTTCGACGCTGGGGACACCATTTTATTTATTTATTAAGAATACCAACAGCGTTACAGAGTCAATTTACGATAATCATAATTAAAATTATAGCCAATAGAGGTTTCCCTTTCTATGAAAGCGGTATTTCAAAAAGTCGACATTGGTGACCAAATAGAGTGAAAATTAATATAAAAGTACAAATAAAGACTAAATGAAAGTACATACTCGTTCAATTCAAACATTGTAGCGAGTTGTTTTCGTATGTATACAATGAACCTAACCAAGAGCACATTAATGTTAAATAAGAATGAATTACTCGATATTATTTGATTTTAGGTAGGTCTCTGCAAGTTTTACAATTCGGATCACAACATTTTTCAACATTTTTTTTTATTATTCATCATCAGGTCCTTTCAGGCTCCACTGCAGGAGCACGACCCTCTCTTCACTACCGGAGCCACACAGGCCAAATCCTGACTGCTCTGGTTGGCCAGGAGGATTTGGTCTATACTCTTCTTTCTGATTTGGTCTTATTATCCTTTATTACCATTTAAATGACATATACAAATACACATATCATGCAATACAATAAAAAGCACGGATTACCTTTCCCGACGTAGGTGGAGCCGTCGACCTCGACGCCGACGGTGAAGACCATGTTCTGCGGCTTGTCGCCCTCCACCTGCAGCTCGCGGTACTCCACGTGCGGCCGCATGTACGACAGCAGCATGGACGGGTGCATGGCGCTGGCGTTCAGCGGCAGCTCCTTGGCCTTCTTCACCGCGGGGGGCCGCGGGGCGGGGGGCACCGCCTCCGCCATCTCCGCGTCCGACGATTGCTGCGGGGACCACACCGACTGTACACTACGCACGGCAATGTCGATCCCTCGGGAACAGTACTTTTTACCGGGATAAAATGTACCCTTTGTCCTTATCCGTACCCCAGATAACGTGTATGCAAAATTTCATGATGATCGGTTCAGTAGTAAAGACGTGAAAGCATAACACACAAACATCACTTTCGCATTTATAATATTAGTTAAGATCACGCAAGACGACGAGAATCTTCGGAGAAGCTCCTATTACGCTTGCACATTATCGAATCCCGTCGTTATTTTTTTAATATTAAATAGATAAATAAACTACTACTAACACTGACAAGTCCAAACACACACATCATACAAACTAATCTTCTATTACAACTCTTGTCTTTATCTGTTTCTGTTACAAACGTCCCCAAAACCCCAAAAGTAAGCCAAATAATGTTCCACTCACCGACACACTGACAGGTTTGATCTGCGGCACCTTGTGGCCCTCATACTCCCACTCTGAGAACAGCTTGTGAAGGGCGAACGACGCAATCTGGATCATCGGCAGCGTCTCCTCGCTCTCATTAGTGTCAGAGCCTATTAAGAAACAAAAATGTAACTATTTGAAACTAAAGGCAGACATACACATTATTGGTACATTAATTTTCAAAAAGGGCAACATAAGGTTGATCATCTGAACAAATTTGGTTTTTATCAACATTGTTAACTCAATACCATTTTTGAGGTTTGTCATGTTAATTATCAGATGGTTCTTCAAGAAGTTTCACATATTTGTGAGAATCATAAGTTAGAGCATGCAATAGTGTGAGTACAAGCCCACCTTCACCGTTGGAGTTGGTCTCGTTGTTGCACACTTTGGCCAGCCGCTTGATGATGAGGTCGCGGATGGCTTGCTCGGCGGCAGCATTTCTAGCTGACAGCTTGTTCTCACCTAAAAAGTTATCAAAAAACTATCTATGACTATCGCAGGAGAAAGAGCTTCATCTAAAATCACCATATATGAATATTTGTATATATTTTAAAAGCAAAAAAGAAAAGGCATTCTTCTTTAAAAAGATTCATGCAATTATCTTTACCGATATTTCAAATAAATCTTTAACCAAACACCATTATGCAGGTTGTTAGGGTAAACAGAAACACGTCCTTCAAACCATCAATACAGCCTGTCGAAATGAACAACTTTTGCTATAGTACCAATGCAGGAAAATTGAAAATTTTCGACATTTTCATACAAAAAATTTTGTCGTTCTGGTGGCCGACAATTTGTTTTTTTTTTAGTAAAATTTGATAATTTTACAGGCTGACTTTAACCCTAACACCTGTATATGAGACAATCAATTAGGTAGATTTAACACAAATAAAAAGTAACATGTTGTGGCTCAGACAAGAGTAGTAGCAGTTTAGAAAGTTGCCCACAGAACCAGGCAATGTTGTGCTCACCGTATCCCTTGTATGTCTGCCCGTCCAATGTGAGGTCTGCACAGAAGCTGTGCTTGTTCTGATTCTTGTAAAAGCCGGTGTTGGCTGCAGGCTCCACTTTGAAGTTCTGTAATCATTCATGTTTCTGAGTTTAATGTTGTGGGTAAAACTCCGCTCATAGCCTGGCCATGTCCAGCTTTGAAATCTAGTATGTTTCTAATTCAATCATTTAAAAACTAGACAGATTCAGATGAAACTGTTACATTATACATACCACATATGATTCTTTCAGATTATCTAACACATAATGACAATGAGGCAGACAATAAGGCTCAGTTTCATTGGTCTGAGAATACAAGAATGTTAGAATGGTTACTAATAGAAAACAGTGCTGAAATGTCAAGAACTATGAAAATCTGGTGTACCTTGTATAATATAAGAGCTACTGTTTGCGCGCCTTTTGATTTATAATTGGTGTGTGTTGGTTTGGAACTACCTAGCTGCGATAGATGTCGCTAGCTGTCTTCCAGTGGCCAATAATTTGTGCATTGCGTTCAACCGATTCGCCGCGTCAGTGTGTGTCTTCGAGATCCTGACCGCTCGTCGCGCGCTTATACACTTCGCCTTACCGCCACCCATATTTTATTGTGTGAACAATTTGTGATTAATGTGAATACGCTTGTCGGTGATGTGATCCCGACGACTAATCAACGCACCGCTTCTATCATACCACCTACGCCTTATGCACGCAACTCGCCTAAGCAGCCGAAAAAGATTGTATAGGTAAGTTCCATAATTGATATACGCCGATTATGAATTTAGGATCCTCGCACTAATATTCTTTTCCCCGCTACACCATAAGTTTTTGGTACCATTCGAACCGGATTGAACCGAATTCCCGCAGTAATTAATTGTAATTTCATATTATACCCGCATTATACATATTATTTTCACCTTCATACATTCCATTTCCGATATTGGTGTTTATCTATATATATTCCCATTCCCGCATTACATTATTTCTACGCTTTCAATTATAACATTATATCCACGCTATATATATTATTTTCTACGCATTTAAAGTACTTAGGTATTTCCATTTCTTACATTTTTCGTACTGCAAGATGGCGGACTCAACAAAGTTAAAACAAATCCTTGTGAAAAAACAGGCCATTTTTGCACGGATGTCAGCCCTCTATAATGCTGCCAAAAAAGTTGTACCAGATATTGGAACTCGTGGAAACACTGAGTTTTTGGCAGGTTCCGCTAATATTGATAAATTGTATGAAGATTTCAATACTCTGTGCGATCAATATCATATGTTACAATTAGAATTAAAACCGGAAGCCATCTTGAATACGGATGAGTGGAATTCCTTTGAGGAAGTATATACCTATGTAAAATATACGAGGTCGACACTTACTACCAAGAGTATTCAGAAAACTTCGACTGATAATTCAAAAATAAAATGCAAACTACCGCCCATAGAATTAATATCGTTTGACGGAAATCCAAGTAATTGGCCGCTATTTTATGAATCATTTAAAACTAATGTTCATTGTAATGTCAATCTGACCGATGCGCAGCGTGTGCAATATCTAATCGGTAAATTAAAGCGTTAGATATTTTCGCAGGAATCGTACCTAACGAAACTAACTATCCAATTATTTGGAATTCGCTTATAAATAAATACCAAGATAAACGACTTCTAGGTACCTTGTATTTAAATAACATTCTTGAGTTAAAACCGTCAAACAGTTCCGCTGTCCAATTGAATAATGTTATAGAAAAAATTAATTCTTCCTTTTCCGCGCTAAAACAACTTCAGATCACGGACTTAACAGATTTTATTATAACTCATATTGCTTTGAAGAAACTCGATGTTCAAATTGTTCAAAGTTTTGAATCACAAGTACGTGATAAAAATATACCTACTTGTTCGGATTTGATCGAGTTTATTCGACATCATGTCAAAGTGCTTGAACGGACATCCGCGTCGAGCAAAACGCTTACTTCAACGAATACTTCAATTACAAAAAATACTTCTCAGTTTGTCTCGCATACTGCAAAGCCTAAAGTAAATGCATCACACGCCTTTGCTATTATTGAAGGTAATAGGTCCGAGTCTAATATTTGCTTCTATTGTAAGGAATCGAGCCATTCGCATTTGTATCAATGTTCAGCATTTAAAAATCTTCCTGTTAAGGAACGGTTTCATTACATCAAACAAAATAATTTATGTGTTAATTGTTTTAGTGCAAAACATAATACTGTGAAGTGCAATTCACGTCATTTGTGTAGACAATGCAATGGTCGTCATCATAGTTTATTGCACTTTGACAACCGCAACGCTCCTAGTCAAAATTTGACGTCACATCAACCTGGGAGTAATAATAATAATAATTTGAGTACACAATGCACCGACTTGAACAGGGTAAACGCGCCTACTGTACAGGGTGGCTCTGTCACTGAGACAGCGGTCACTCACGCCTTTGGTCCGACTGTACCGTCGTTGACAAATAAAACTATAATCATTTTACCCACAGTTAAGGTACATGTTCCTTACAGACATACATACACAACGATAAGGTGTTTATGGGACAGCGCCTCACAAAATAATATTATAACTCTCGCTTGTTGTAAACAATTGAATTTAAATATTCAACCGCTGGTTAATTCTGCTATAAAAACGGTAGGGTTAATCTCAACACCTATTTTAGGTTCTGTAACGCTTAAAATAAAATCACGTATCTCTAACCTTCAGTATGACATTAAATGTCTAGTAGTTAATCAAATTACTGATCAGTTGCCTACTCAATCAGTGAGCGCTGACATAGTGAGTAGCTTTGCTCACTTAACTTTAGCAGATGACACCTGGAATTTGCCCGGTGAAATTCAAGTCATACTTGGAGCGCAAATATTTCCGCATTTAATATTGAGTGGTAAATTTATACCTACGCTTTCTACCGCGAAGCAATCATCGTCTGGGTGCTCCGATACAAACCGCATTCTGCCCTATGCCCTCGAGACAACGCTTGGCTATGTCATTGTGGGAGAGGTATGCAATGCTAATCCTGATGTAATAGCCTGGTCCTTCGGTCCTTTAATTAACGATTCTTTAGATAATATTTTAACAAAATTTTGGCAAATCGAGGACATACCTTCTTCTTCTACTTTAATGAGCCGGGATGATAATGATTGTGAAACTTTGTATAAATCTTCGGTATCTCGCATTTCTTCGGGTCGGTACATAGTTTCGTTGCCTTTTAAGGAGGACCCAAAAATGTTAGGTGACTCATACGCTTGTGCCCAACGTCGATTAATGTCACTTGAGCGCAAATTTGATTCATTGCCTACACTGCATCAAGCTTATAACGATGTAATAACAGAATATATGCAGAAAGGTTATTTATCCGAACTACCACATACCCCTACCACTGTGTCAGAGGGTTACTTCATACCGCATCATGCTGTTGTGCGTCCTGATAAGGTCACGACGAAAGTACGCTTAGTTTTAGATGCAAGTGCGAAAACTAGTACAGGCACCTCGCTTAACGATCTTCTTCATACCGGGCCTAATTTGCAGGCTGACTTATTTACATTATTGCTAGGGTTTCGCTATTTCAAAGTGGCCCTTACAGCTGATATTCATCAGATGTATCTTCAGATCATGCTCTCCGAAGATGACCGCAAATATCAAAAAATATTATATCGCTTTAATAAGAAAGAATCTTTGCGAATTTTTCAATTTAATTCTGTTGCCTTTGGGCTTCGTTCTAGTCCCTTCTTAGCAATGCGCACAGTCCGTCAGCTGGCTTACGACGAATATGAGCGCCATCCGCGAGCTAGTGCGGTAGCCACAAGGGAAATATATATGGACGACTTAAGTACATCGGTTCCCACAGAGGCTGAAGGAGCTCAGTTGGCACATGAACTGATCGCATTGTTCAAGTCTGGTGGATTCGATCTTGTAAAATGGGCTAGTAATTCTTCCGAACTCCTGGATCAGCTACCAGACTCGCACCGCGCCTCTATTGAATTTAATAATGATGGCAACTCGCTAAAAATATTAGGATTAAAATGGTTACCAATTTCAGATACTTTCACATTTACAGTTAATAGTGCTTCTAATGGTAATACCAAGCGTGCTATTTTATCCACCATCGCTCGCCTATTTGATGTATTAGGACTCGTAGCCCCTGTGATTCTTTACGCGAGGCTTTTGCTACAGGAGCTATGGCTCTCAAAAATGGATTGGGATGAAGAGCCGCCTCATTCTATAGTCGACCGCTTTATACAGTTTAAAAACGAATTAAATCATTTATCAAATTTACAAATACCGCGCCATTTAGGCATAACAGCTAATTGTACAGTTCGTTTATTGGGTTTTGGCGATGCTAGTATAAAGGCTTACGGTTGTGTTTTATATTTACATACAACACACGCTAATGGTGATGTAACCATGCAGCTAGTGTGTTCTAAATCTAAGGTATCACCGCTCAAAACTGTAACGCTTGCTAGACTTGAATTATGTGCCGCTCTATTACTTTCTGAACTCATAAAGCAAGTTCATTCTACACTAAATGCTCGCTATCCTATTACAGAGATATTCGCTTTCTCTGATTCTACCATCGCATTGTCTTGGATTCATTCATCGCCGCACCGTTGGCAAGTATTTGTTGCCAACCGTGTTAGTAAAATACAGGAAAATGTTCCTTCTGATCGCTTTTTTCATATAAATGGGATTGACAATCCAAGTGATTGTGTCTCGCGAGGCCTTATGCCTTCTCAAATTTTAGATCACCCTTTATGGTGGCATGGTCCTAAATGGGCTCGCTCGCCAGTGTCAGAATGGCCGATCGTGCCATTTGAGCCCGCTCTTAACGACTTACCTGAAATTAAGTCATCCGCTACATTTGCTGCTGTGTCTTCTATAGACAGTAGTCCGCACTCGCTTTTAGAACTCGCTTCACGACTTTCTTCGTGGAAAAAATTATTACGCGCTACATGTTATGTCTTACGTTTTATCAAGAAGTTACCTCGCGTTCCAACTATTCAAACCTCAGATTTGGAGGTCGCTGAAATGGCTTTGTTAAAGGCTTTACAAAATCAACATTTTGGTGATGAAATTAAAAATATTTCAAAAGGTAATTTACCTTCGCCTTCTCTTCGTAAGCTCGATCCTTTCATCGACGATAATTCCTTACTTCGCGTCGGTGGTCGACTCACGAACGCTAATATTCCCTTCGAGAATAGACACCCAGTTGTTCTTCCTCGACGCCATCATATCGTTGACTTGATCATTGATGATTATCATAGATCCAATTGTCATACTGGGTCTCATTTACTCATGTCACTTTTGCGTCAACGCTTTTGGATAATTTCTGCACGCAACATAATTCGTCAACGCATTCGTAAGTGCAATATATGCTTCAAAACCGCGCCTTCGCATCCCTCGCCTATGATGGCCAGCCTTCCAGCTGCTCGTGTTCAAGAAGAGGCTAAAGCCTTCACTCATACTGGAGTGGATTACGCTGGACCTATCAGCATAACACTAGCTCGCAAACGAGGTATTAAAGGCCAAAAGGCATATATTTGTCTCTTTGTTTGCTTGACGACTAAGGCGGTTCATATAGAGCTAGCCTCTGATCTTAGTACTGAAACTTTTCTCAACGCATTTAAGCGTTTTCTCTCCAGGCGCGGTCCTGTTTCTGTTATGTATTCCGATAACGGAACAAATTTCATTGGCGCAAAGCGACATTTGGATGAGCTCTATAGTTTCTTGGAGAAACAAGAGACGTCTAATGCTTTTCAAACAGAGTTCAACAACAATAAAATTACCTGGCGTACCATTCCCCCCCGCGCAGCTCATTGGGGGGGGCTATGGGAGTCGAATATAAAGTGTATTAAGACACATTTATACCGCACTATCGGGCAGCAGTTGCTTTCGTTCGAGGAACTGTTGACAGTTTTAACACAAATTGAATGTATACTAAATTCGCGTCCTTTGTGCTTGTTGTCGGATCAACCGCACTCAATTTTAACTCCCGCACATTTCTTAATGACTACTCCGTTAAAATCACTTCCCGCGTACGAGATAACTTCACTGAATCTTTCCAATAGGAAAGCTCTTTTAGATAGTCTGGTACAAAGTTATTGGCAGAAATGGCGTTTAGATTATTTACATACTCTTCAGCAGCGTCAGAAATGGAACACTCCTAGTGTTCCTATGCATCCTGGAACACTTGTTCTTATTCACCAGGATGGAACACCTCCTCTGCATTGGCCTACCGGTATAATTGAAGAGGTGTTTCCTGGAAAGGACGGAGTAACTCGCGTTGCCTTAGTCAGAACGACAACTGGGACATATAAGCGACCAGTGGTCAAGTTGTGTCCGCTTCCAACGCAATAATGTTTAACAAATACCTATGTACCTTACTTCCTTTATTTATATCTATTCATTTCTATGTCCTTTATATATATTTATTCCTTATAATTGTAACGCTCCGCATTTCTTGCAAATCTTTTGCATCTCTGTTTATTATTGATATTCCTACGCAATATCAAGGGGTGGAGGATGTTTGCGCGCCTTTTGATTTATAATTGGTGTGTGTTGGTTTGGAACTACCTAGCTGCGATAGATGTCGCTAGCTGTCTTCCAGTGGCCAATAATTTGTGCATTGCGTTCAACCGATTCGCCGCGTCAGTGTGTGTCTTCGAGATCCTGACCGCTCGTCGCGCGCTTATACACTTCGCCTTACCGCCACCCATATTTTATTGTGTGAACAATTTGTGATTAATGTGAATACGCTTGTCGGTGATGTGATCCCGACGACTAATCAACGCACCGCTTCTATCATACCACCTACGCCTTATGCACGCAACTCGCCTAAGCAGCCGAAAAAGATTGTATAGGTAAGTTCCATAATTGATATACGCCGATTATGAATTTAGGATCCTCGCGCTAATATTCTTTTCCCCGCTACACCAGCTACTTTAAAAATTTTGCTACAATATCTCAGTACTTCAAGTCTCCCTTTCTCTCGTCTCTGTCACCCAAGCATCCAGGTTGCATCCTAAACATTGGGGAACCAAGTAACACAGCTAGTAAGATTATTGTATTCTATGAAATGATTTGGCAAAACTTTTTGCATGTCCATCATGATAGCAAGTACCTGAATCTTCAGTTCTACAATAACAAACGTTGATATGCCGCGATAGATCTGTAGGTGACCAATGAAGCCAAACAGTTAAGTGGCAGTCGGCTCGGCGGGCGGTATGTACTCACGTTGGCGATCTGCTCGTTGAGCATCATCTCGTTGAGCACCATGAGCGCGTTCTTGGGCGCGATGAGCCGCCGCAGGTGCGCGTTCTGCCGGCGACGCTTCTCCTTCTTGCTGATTTTCTTCACTGGAATCAGAATACAAGTTTCAACATATTTTTTCATTGTGAAATCACACTTTCCCGCATGTTTTTAGTCGGAATTGAAAACTAAATACAACATGTTACTGTTCTTTGTGTCAGAACGATTTTTTTTTTATTTTGACAAAATAAAAAAGTAAGCAAGACTGATTTCATAAACATGACACATTCACTAAGTCACAAACGTGCAAGATAACATTTTTGAGCGAATTTTGATTGAAGTAAGCTGTTAATTGAGTGTTCTAAAATACAGATGGCAGCACTGAGCCGTAGTGTCCGATAAGCCGCTATCATTGGACAAAATTTGACAAGCGGTGACGATTGACTGACACATAGTTGCCCATTAATAACCTACCAGACCCGATGCCTCAGTGCTGCCGCCTCTCATTTCAAAAACTCTCATTATGCTTCCAGTCCCCGTAGCATATCGGTTGTTTACAGCGCGCACAAAAGATGATACTAGTAAAATAAGCAGCTTACTTAAAATTTGTCGAAGCCCATCAATGAAAACGTAGCTTAAAACATTCATATTTCAAGCACGAAACAATACTCTTTCAACAAACAATACCAGTAATATTTAATTGAAAAGAATATTTAATTGGTTTTATTTTTATGTATAAAACCAATTATATACCCTTTAATATATACATGAATGGAATTTTTCTTGTTGCTGTATTATTTAACGCGTGTGCCATGCTCGTAAAGTAGAAAGACGTGAATCGCGATATTTTGTCTTTTTGTCTTCGTAGACACTGATCCACGCTATGGGGGCACTACACGCACGTTACTATTGTAAGAAAAAAGGTATGGTGGAAAACTTTTTCAGTAATTTTTAGGTTATACAGTATTAAATATAAATAAATATACACAGACAAATCACACAGATTGAGCTAGCCCGAGTAAGTTCGAGACTTGTGTTATGGAATACTAACTCAACGATTCTATATTTTATAACAAATATATATATAAACATCCAAGACCCAGGCCAATCTGAAAAAGATCATTTTCCATCGTGACCTGGCCGGGGATCGAACCCGGGCACTCCGTGTCGCAGGCTGGCGTGTTAACCACTGCGCCACGGAGCTAACATCCAAAAAATAAAATGATAAATAAAATTGAACGGGCCTTACACTCACCTCCGCCCATCTTGTACTTCATCCAGGCCGGCCGCGATGACGCTTCGCCCTCCTGCATCATCACATCTGATTCCGGTTCCGCCTTCATTTCTATTTCAGTCGTCTGCAAGCAATAAAATATAATGAGTAAAGTACGCATCTCACAATGTGGATGTGCAACTAAAGCTGAAAACGTGTGAGGGGTAATATTTATGTATGAGATAGATTGGCAAACACTTAAATAAATAAATAAATATGTACGGACAAATCACACAGATTGAGCTAGCCCCAAAGTAAGTTCGAGACTTGTGTTATGGGATACTAACTCAACGATACTATATTTTATAACAAATACATATATAGATACACATCCAAGACCCAGGCCAATCTGAAAAAGATCATTTTCCATCTTGACCTGGCCGGGGATCGAACCCGGTCACTACGTGTCGCAGGCTGGCGTGTTGACCGCTGCGCCACGGAGCTAGTCAACTTAAGCAGGTTATACATAGGCTCAAGCATATAGATAGGATCGTCTTTGCTACATTTTAGAGGTATGCTCTATGCCTCAGCTTGTAACACTTGTCTGATGCAAACAAGTATGGTGTACCTTGATCTGCTGCAAGTTGTGGTGCTGCTGCGGCGGCGGCGGGGGCTGCTGCGGCGCGGGCTTGGCGGCGCGCGGCGGCTGCGGCGGCGGCTGCTGCTGGAACTGCGACTGCTGCGGGAACTGCTCCTGCCCGAACGACTGATCTTGCCCAAACTGCTGCGTCTGTCAGCCAACAAATCATAATGTTACATTTATTTTCCACCGAATATACATAATACATTTTTGGTTATTATAATTTACTTGGTCATAAAAGTAGTAAGTGATGGATGTGCTTTTTACCCGCCTGCCAAAAAGGGTTTTAATTTGGTTTTATTTAGATCAAAGTAATGACCCACAGGGCAAAAACGAAAATCATGGTAGACAGACAGGACATACAATATGTCAACGACTACATCTACCTGGGCCAGATAGCTTGATTCAAGAAAAAGGCAAGATCCTGATCAAGAGAAGGATCTAAAATGCCTACACAAGCTGGTCTATGGGTGACATCATGAAGGTGACCATCCTTTATCACTTTAACGCAAAATAATCGTCATGCATATCCTGCCCCTTCTGCCGGCCTGTTTGCTAACTTAGTATTCAATGTTTTTACAGTCACTTCAAAATACATTACGTTTTAATGTATTTTGAAATGAACATCGAAACATACACTAAGTTAAGAAATAAGCTGGCAGGTCTTTGACTTTGTCACAGTCCAAACTGAGGGTTTGCCAACAATCCATGAAGCGAAATATGCTGGATATGAAATTAACAGACCAAATTCAAAATACGACCATTTGCTCCAAGACCAAAAAGTAAATGTAGGAAGGAAGGCAGCCAAGCTCAAATGGGACTTAGCGGGCCATGTCTGCAGGATGCACCCTAATAGGAGGGCAAAAATAACCATGGGATGGTGAATAACGACCCAAGAATGCAATGGGCTGACAATTTGCGAGACCATCGCCAGTGATAGAGAATTGTGGCGAAGTGGAAAGTAGGCCTTTGCGAGCATTGCAAATCATCGAATTTATATCTAGCTTGAAATTTTTTACAATTGAGACAAATTATATTGCCAGCAATTTCTCTGTGGATGCTTATGAGATGCAATATTAACTGCTACATAAAAATATATGATGAATTTACTAAAAATACATATTGACGAATAGTGAATAATTTATAAAAGCTATTTTTGTAATGACTTCATATTTAAGTTTGAAAGCCTTTAGTAATAAGTCTTGTGTAAATGAGATATATACAGACCTTATTAATGAATTTACTAAAAATACACATTGATGGATAGTGAATAATTTATAAAAGCTATTTTTGTAATGACATTAATTTATATTTAAGTTTGATAGCTGGTAATTAGGTTCTTGTGTAAATGAGATATAATACAGACACTAATAATAAGGAAAACTTGTGCAATTTACTTATAACAACTCTTATTATTACAACTATAAATACAGTGTAAAACCATTAATTATTTATCAGAGTATAGTCTGAATACTTTGTAAACATAGGAATAACTACTTACATTGGATGCAACTGCCAGAGCTCACGTCGCATACCTGCCGCCAGGAGCCTTGCCCGCAGCCCAGCTGGTGCCGTTCAGCCGAGAGGGCCATGTGTCGCACCTCACACCTTCCATGCACACTTTCAAACTACAGAGACTTTCTTATCACTTGCTAACAATTGAAGCACAACATGTAGAAATCTTGCTGCAAAGTTGATGTACAATGTGACATCAATCTCAAACAAAATTATGCATCATTGACATGTGCTGCAAATGTTGGCTAGTGACTTACAGAGACAAAACTTCATTCAGACACCAAAACATCCATCACACTAGTGCACAGTGACGGTGGCACACATCACCCAGCACCCACATTCCTATCATGACGTAACCCTCGAAATTGCAGCTACATTTTCACATGACAGTTGTAGTTCTGATAGCATCCAGCTACAAGCCCAAGGGTGTTTGTAATGTTAGGAATTTGGGCCAGCTTACTTGCTACTTAGTCTAGAGAAGCCCTTATGCGCACGAAAATAGCTTTTCGTGGTCATAGTGTATTCTCAACCCATAGCTACCCTCGGAGAGCGTCTCACCCTCACCTTCACAAAGTCACACCACAGGCAGTACATTTAAATTTTTGACATAATATCTCAATAGGCATTGCCATTGGTGGGAACCAATCGTCTTGAGAGATCGTGGAGCTACAGTAAAACCAGACATGTCAAGTGACTCAGATATCTGGATTGCCTATATGAGTTGCTCGGATCTCACACAACAATGGCTGGCAGGTGACATAGGCTCGACCAGTCAGAGGGAAGCTTACGACTTTGGAGGGCCAGTGCCGGGGCATCAGGACTCTGCTTTGCTGTGATAACAAGCATTCCATATAGTTACAGTTTTATTTTTCAATCTATAGTCCTTTGTTACTTTTTACAATATGAAAATAACGCTCGGAAAGTTTATGTAGATTTTGATACATATCAAAAAATAAACACATTGAAAACCAGGTATAGAAATTAATATTAACCATAGATATCAACTAATAAGGAATAGTAAATAAGTTCATAAATGTACCTAGTGAAAATAAGCATTTTAAATATTAGCTAGACCTGACCTAATAAAATTAAGATGACGAAAGCATTTGAAACTTACATCGGCAGCAGGCACGAACTGTCCCGGAGTGTTGTAGCGGCCAGATTGACGGGTTTTGTCTGCAAACAATAACCAGTATCACCAAAAACTCAAACTATGATTCATGCGACTTCTATGATCAATAACTGGAACCAGGTTATTGATCTTACTGCGCGGCTTATCATTTAGGACTACAGAACTTTTTTTCAAACACGATTATAATGTGATTAACATTGAATGACTTTGTTTACGTTGTAAACAGAAGTTTAGGAAGCGAATTTATATTTTTAGGCCAGGCGTGCCCGGTCTACAACGTACAAGTACAAAAAAATGTAAGTATATAATGCTCACATTGCCTGTTGTATGCCATTATTGTATTTTTTAAATCAAAATTTAATCAATATATGTACACTATTTACTTGATGATATCGTCAAGAAGGTCAAGATAACACAATTTCTCTCGATTTCTCCTCTAGCAAACGACTGATGAAAAGAAAATGGCCGACCGATTAGGGATGGCGATCTGAGATCGATTAATCGTAGAATCGATTTTTTGAGGCAAAAAATTTTTTTATTCGATATGTAGTACTGAATCGATTCAGTGAATCGATATTTCACCCTTGAAAATCGACATTCGATTTTTTTTTGTATAAACCAAAAAAGTATTTACAATTAATTGAATGTACCCGTATAATAAGAGTGCTGCCGGTTAAAGGATAAATTATTCAAAAACTCGCGAGATGGCTGTATGTTTGGATTCCTTCACCTCTCATTAAAAAGTTACGTTTGTTTTTTTATCTTTGACTTTTTGTATCTTTGTTGTACAATTGTAAACCTATACTTTAAAAAAAAAAAAAAAAATGTAGTTTTATACCTGATCTGATGTTTTGATATGGTAATAAAAATATTTTTATCATCGATTCACCCGATTTTACTGATAAGAGATCGTTAAATTGTAATACGTATCTTGTTTTTAATAAAATAGATTTTTAATACATTATAAACAAAAATATGAAAAAAAGATCGATTTATCGGATATCGATCTTATGGGCCTCGATTTTTTTGTGGATCGATTCATTAGGTCACGATTCAAATCGATTTAAAAATCGATATTTTTCGGAAAGAATCGCCATCCCTACGACCGATCACAAACAAACTAACTACCTACATCATAGGAATCCAAGTCAGGGATCCTGGGTACTATTTTTGAAAGTATGACACTCGTATTCGGGCGATTTTTGTATGGAAAAATCGATCTTTACGAATGGCGAAATTTCAAAAATAGCACTCCCTATTCCTATCAAACTATGAAGAACACCACAGAATACTTACAGGAAAACTGACGTCAGTCATTCATTGTTATTGTTCTGAGGATGATACAGTTTATATCTTTAAATTCATCATCATCAGGTCCTTTTTAGTCTCCACTACAGGAGCACGACACGACCCTCTCTGTACTACTAGGACCATACTTTTAATCTTTAAATTAACCTCGATTAACTAAGCTTCTGACAGAAGTGTGGGACACGAGTGGTTTGAGACGTTCACTATCAGGTTTAATGATATGGTTTTCAATGGTGTATCCTAGAATGGTGTAACCCAAAAAACATATGCTTTTCGCATTTTTTTTCCTTATATGTGCTATATATAAGATGTTGCTTCGTACCAAATTTTAAGATTTTGAGTTCAGGAGTACCTTAAGTAGCGTTGAAAATTCCGAAAAAAACAAATTGTTTTTTTCAGTGAAAGAAACCATATTTGGTTTTTTACCGTTTTATTCGTTTGTTGCATTGAAATATTGCGGGAAAATACAATCGGAATTTTTCAGAAAATATCAGACAGTTTGAAAGAAACGATTGAAATAATCAAGTTTTTATTACTATATGTATAGTTACATACAGTATAGTAGTTACGCGTGCGTGATATGAACTAAATGTAAGCCGGAACGGATGACAACAAAAACAAATCATTGTACACTCCAAAACTTATAAAAATATTACGTGAAAAAAACATCAATACTTTTCCGTTTCTTTCAAAGTTTCCTGTTTTTTTCCGTTTTATTGATAAAAAACATGAAAAATCCCATATATATTTTTCTTGAAACTTTCGAGTGTAACTGGGAAAAAACGAAGGACTTTAAAAAAAACGGGGAATTTTCCCGCTTTTTTCAACGCTAACCTTAAGTACTCTGGCGGTGGTAGGTCTTGATTCCCTTGCAAAGTCGAAAATTTGCGGCAAAAACGACTGTATTTTTTGATTGCGTTGGCTAAGAAGTTTGATTTTTTCACAGTTCTAAGGGATAGTAGATCTGAGTATCCCTACTAATATTATAAATGCGAAAGTGAGTTTGTTTGTTTGTTTGTTTGTTTGTTACGCTTTCACGCCGTAACTACTGAACTGATCATCATGAAATTTTGCATACAAGTTCTCTGGAGTACGGAGAAGGACATAGGTTACCTTTTATCCCGGGAAAAAGTACTATACCCGAGGGATCGACATTAACGCGGGCGAGCCGCGGGCGAAAGCTAGTTTGATATAAATTTCAGATTAATACTTCCACTTGTTCCTGAGAAAAAGGTTTTGACAGACAGACAGACGAACAACAAAGTAATCTTATAAGGGTTCCGTTTTTTTCCTTTTGAGGTATGGAACCCTAAAAAGAAATCATAATTTAGAAAATCAACATTAATATTGAGTAATAAAATTAATCACTACCATCTGATGCTGAACTATCAAAATTTCTTGTGTCTTGGATATGAGTCCAAGCTGGCTTTGTATTGCCAGTAGGTCTGCTATGATTATTGATTATTCTGATTCCTCACCGTCATCAGTCATCATCTGCCTGTAATCATTTACTTGATGTTGCCCGCGACTTCGTCCGCGGCAATTTCTATTATGATTAATTCGTTTTTTATCTATATTTTAATATTAAGCTGAAGAGTTTGTTTGTTTGTTTGAATGCGCTAATCCATTTATTGAGGAAGGTTTTAGGCTATAAAAAATCACGCTGCGACCAATAGAAGCGAAGCATCAATGAAAAATATTTTGAAAACTGGGGAACAAAAGTCATCTTCAGAGTTACATGTTTCTGAGGATAAAATGTATGACAAACAATAATTCATTAAACATGTACTTTAAACTTTAATGACGTGATATGACTTATGTATAAGGGAAATTTAATTTAATATACTTTCATTTATTCAATAATTTACCAATTTAAATTTTGTAATATGGGATTTTTCCTGGAATTAATTACTTATTATTATATTTGTATATCAGTAAAATAAAGGATTTTTTTAGTTCACGGTTAGATGACCGCAATTATTTATATTACCATAATCAAACTGCCTCCGTGGTCCAGTGGTTAAGGCGTTTGCCTGTAGGCCCGGAGGTCGTGGGTTCGATTCCCACGGGAAGCATACTTTGTTTAGTTGCTTCCAGATTGGTTAGGACATTGCCGGCTTGAACCACCTGATTGTCTGTTAATAACGGTGATTCCGTGCTTCGGAAGCCGTTGGTCTCGGTTGCCATCTGGTAGTCGTTAAAGGAACCACGTCAGAGGCCAAGAGGCGGTTTCGAAGAACTCTGACACGAGGGTGTGCATGGTCGATTGACCGTGACACCTACTCGAAATGATGATGATGATTATGACCATATCAAAGTATCAGGTATAAAAGACATTTATTTTTTAAATGTAGTATCGGCCATCTCATGAAGTTTTTGAATAATTAACCATTTAATTGACCAACCTCATATTGCGGGAACATTTTTACCAAAACTGAAAAATGACGATTTTTTGGGTGAAATCCAGTGAATCGATTCAGTACAACATATCGATTCAAAATTGATTTCATTGCATCAAGAAATCGATTTTTTGATTACTCGCTCTCAGTCACATTCAAGTCAGATTACCATCCCATCCCTACTTCACTTCACTCACTTCATTCAGTTCACCTTCACCACAGCAGATTCACTTGTTGAAGATATGGTGGTTTCCATAGATGAATATTATATATAGTGGTTTCACCCTGAGATTTTACATATCAAACATAATTTATAAAATTAGTTCTTCACAATGAAAATTAATATAAAGTTGTTTTTTATATTGTGTGATGTTAAATACATTTACAATAAAGTTAAGACGGAAAGTTTACTTGAATAAGTGATGTGATAGTGAAGGCGACGAAGCGAAGCTCAATGAAAGTGATGGTTCCTGCCAATTAATTATTGGAATGATGAATAATGACATCGCAGTCATGAATTGGAGGCTGACATAAACCGTGTATTCATTACACAGTGATATAGATATCTAGTAAGAGGTACGTTATTCAGTAACTATTCAAAGATTAACATAACACCTACGCATCTTTCGGGCGGTATCAGAGTGCTTACTCCTCCGTTAGGTTTTATGTTTACTAGGGACGCGCCCCGGTTTAGCACGGAATCGGGTATGGTGTTTGGAAGTGTTTCTGAATAATTAGGACTAAATACATGTCTAGTACTAAACAAAACGTAACTGCAAGCCAATTCGTTCACTGGATCTCATGATTATATCATGGTCAAAATCAGAGTTTCATTGCTCATAATATGTCTGGCATTTTTGATAATAGTTATATCCCGAAGTTACAACATTATTTAACCATTCAAGGACCAAAGGGGTTCTTTTTTCTTCCCAGATGGCCCCTGGTACCATCCCTGGAGGTATTTCTTGGGGTAGCGCATACATAATTCATCATAGTACAAAAACAAAATCAATTGTTGTAGTATCAATTCTTGGTTACGAATTAAAACACCTCTGCTTTCTTAGTAAATTATTTTCACAATCACTCAACTTATAATCTCATCTTACAATATAATAAAACCCATTACTACATGATCATCTTAATTTCAGAATAAACATTTTTATTACAAAAATGATCTAACAGAAATAAACAACTTCTAATTGCTCTTCACATTTCAAACTGCTCTTTATGATAATATTATTCTGACTGCCTTTGCACAACAACTGACATACCAAACACTATATTCCTAACAAGTCAATTATTTTAATTCCAACAACATGTTCTTTATTTTCTTTTACTAAATCGTAAACTGCCAATATTAAATTTATCAAATGCACATTATATAAAATTTCTGGCCAGAAGCCATTCCTACAACATTATTACCAATTTGAGCATAAATGCCCAATTTACGGTGATAGAAAAAAGTTGATCTGATAGTAAGCACAAATGTGTTTAAAATATGCTAAAAAGTATCTTCTATTTCATATATTTTAAAAGTCTCACAGATAGTCAACTAAGTTCTTTAGTATGTTGATAAAACTGTCTCAGTGCTTATGTAGGTATATCCAGTTTCCTCACTGACTAAACTAACATGAAAGTATGTAAACAATGGTATCCAGTTGTGTAAACTTAAATGTTATCACTTCCTAGAACACACCTAATGAGTTTGTTTTTCTGTTAGGTATGTACCTCAGTGTGGCCTGTTAAATATTCTATTTTTCTTCAAGATAAACTAAGAAATTCTAAAATATTTTTGTTCGGGTAATCTTTAATTTTGAGAAATGTTTTTTGATGAGATAATACTGCACGGGGCGACGCAAGGAGGAGTGTGTTATTCACCTAAGCTGTCTGATGCCGTAGCTTGAAGTATCTGACACTAATGCTGGCAATTACCCACTCAAAAACCTAAACGAACAAATCATATCAGCCTCATAAATGGCATGACTAGTCTCCTCACTAAATGCATAGATAATAAAATCTGGAATATAGATTTTTATTTGTTTTAGGTGATGCACCAATTGCCATGTCGTCGGTTCACTGTGTGGTGGTGTGGGAATGGCAATGTGAAGGACGCTGGCTGCCACACACACCTGGAGTGGCACGGACTTTGGAGCGAGCTCATGCCAAAAAGTTGACCCGAGTTGTGTTGGCAGATGCCGACCCAGCTCTAAGAGGGCATTATGTTAACCTGCGTACGCTCACACAGTGCTCCGACACTTGTGGTAAGTCAATAGCAATGCACTTTTGATCTGAGATCCCATTAAGTCAAATTGAATTAATAAAATTTTATGGATGGTATTTAACTATAACAATTGTACCTCAATTTATTCCCATATACTTCAACAAATTTTGACTTTGTTACACCAAAACTACTGATTGAGCACAAAAATGTGGTTACTAAAATATTTCATAGTGAGTCCCTATTTAATGACTATCTAACAGATAAAACTCCATGGAAGTAATACATTCAATAAATTGTTAATCAGTAATTAATGTAAAATAATTCAATTTGTTATAAATATGTGAAAGCGTAGCCCTTCAGGCGCGTAGGGACCAATACTGGACTGAGTTTCTTTCAGCATATTCTTCTCAGCAGTGGTCGTTTGGAAACGCTAGTAGCTTATCGATTTTGCAAATATTAAAAAATAATAATATGACGTTCAAAAAGAGACATGATATCCAAATTTGAATAAAAATTTTGTTCATTTCATTTCAAACACCAATTAAATCCCAATGTAATAAGTAAGTACATTATAAAACGTAAATCCAGTAGCGGCGTTGATAGGGTGCGCTAGGGCGACCGCCCAGGGCGCGGAAGGGGCGCCCCCACCAAGCAAGGAAGGCACGTTAAGCCGTTAGGCTGATGTCTGGCTGATGGCTGATGAAAGGTACCGGCTGTCATCATTGATGGCAGTCGTTAAGCTATGTCCTTGGACCTATGTCAGATGACTTTGGGCAGCTTGAAAAGTAGAAACAAAATAAAAGGATGTTCCGTGACAAAATGTTATTTTCAGATGGCGGCACTGTAGAATGTCATGTGCGACGCGCATGCTACAGTGTGCAGTCTCCTGGCGCGCGGGGCGTGCGGTGGGAGTGGTGTAGTCTGGCACACCCCACTGAGTTACATTATGAACCGCTACCAATGGAGGCAAGTCGTGTTAACTACCTACATATTATCATTTTAAATATTACTCCTGTTATAGTAGATTGTGATGCAAGGGTCTAACATAATATTTTCTAAGAGGGCGTAATTTTAAATATAGAGTAGAATCAAGGAGTTTAGCTTAGAATCCTGTACATCCCAATTGCAATGGCTATTAACCACTTAAGTTGCAAAATGGTCGCAGCACTACTAGGTACTAGTTTTTATAAATTTTTACGAGCTACTTGGCGTCGGGATGAGGTAACGTAAATAAGTACTGATTTGCGTACCAAAGGTAAATGTTTGGGAAGTCCTTGGTCACTGAAAACTTTTTGATGAAAACCGTTCATCGTTTATAGAATAGATGAGATGAAAATCAAATTTACTGTTTCCCTCATCTCGATATTATCTTCAGGAGTCGTGCGACGCTGCACCGGGTTCCATTTTCTTGTCTAATAATGTTATTGTAATATGTGCGGAATGAAAGCCGAGTCATGTTGCGTTCGGTGCAGGTACAGTGTCGGCTGGAGGAGAGCTGGTCGTGCGGCGGCGAGAGCGTGTCGTTCGAGGGCTGGGTGCTGTGGCCGGCGCGGATGACGGCGCGCTGTGGCGGCGCGCTGCGGCTGCTGCGGCGGCGCGCGCAGCCGCCCTACCCGCTCGCACGGAACACCAGCGACCCCGCGCCGCCGCCGCCGCCCCCGCCCGACAGGGCCCCGACGCATGACGGTCACTACTTCATACACATACCACCAACTCTTATTAAAAAAAGATATTCTTCTTCTGAGGATTTGATTACGCAATTTCAAAGCTTGTAAATGAGATCACCAAGTGTAAAAAAAATGTTTAATCAAAAGCAGAATGTGCTTTAACAGTCAAGATAGTCTGAATCCCTAACTTCACTCGAGAGTCTACTTTAGAATCCCTCGGGAAAGGAGTCTAGTACACCTTCGTGCGACTCTTGATTCAAAATATTACCTTCACCAAAGATTATGTTAAGACATTGCTTCAAAATATTAATATATTACTAATATTATAAATGCGAAAGTGAGTTTGTTTGGTTGTTTGTTTGTTACGCTTTCACGCCGTAACTACTGAATCGATCATCATGAAATTTTGCATACAAGTTCTCTGGAGTACGGAGAAGGACATAGGCTACCTTTCATCCCGGGAAAAAGTACTATTCCCGACGGATCGACATTAACGCAGGCGGAGCCGCGGGCGAAAGCTAGTATTAATATAAAATTACTTAGAATGCCTAGAAATATTTAAAATTTTAATTGAGCTATAAATTTTAGTTTATCCCCTACAGCTCGCCGCGCGCGCATCCCACAGCAGCATACTGGTTCCAGCGTGCACTCAGTGCAGTCCGTGCAATCTCTTCACTCTAGCAAGTCCGTGCAAGTGCAGCACTGCACGTCAAATACGCTACGCGCCTGCGGGGCTCGCAGTGCCTCGCCAAGGGAGAGAAATGCGTCGCCCCATAGGAAGCAAGGGCTGGCCAGGCATATTCTCAATATATTCAGTAAGTACACCAGCGTACACACAAACTTCAGTTAGCGTTCTTAGCGAATGTATCTCTAGGCTCGTGACACAGAGCCTGTGGAGCCTGCTGTGCCTCACCAAGAGAGAGAGAAGTGCGTCGGCGCATCGAAAACCTGGGCTGGCCAGACACATTCACTATGAGTTCAGTAAGGTTATTAGAAGCTCACACGTACTGTTCTACTTGGATACATTCAGTAAGTTTACCAGTCCACACAAGCACTCTTAGTACAGCAGGCGTTCGTAGCAGATCAATTCCTGTCGCATTGGCATATCACCTAGCGATGCATTCACTTGGGGTACTCCCATTTACGTAAAGACACCTTAGGCCGTCTGGTTAAGATGCTAAATATAAGTGGGTCAGAGATTGGATCGAGGCAAGGCCTAATGGCATTCGTAGCTTTCGATAAGTTAGCACATTCTCAAGTATGACAGCACTTTTTTAAACAGTCAAAATACTCTAGTACGTTTATATTAGGTAATAAATGGCAGAATACATAATAGTCTGTTTTTTACGTCACACAGGTCACAACAGCAAGCCGCCGTGTCAGTCAGAAACAAAGCACCGTCCTCTAGACTCCGAGACATCCGAGGAACCCCGCACGGACACCGAGTGCGGCTCGACGCGGTCGGGGCGCCGGCACAGCGTCGACACCGTCTCCACGTACCTCAGCCACGAGAGCAAGGAGAGCTTGCAGGTACTTACCGTCCGTTGGATACCAGCCCGTCCGTTAGACACCATGTGCTTCACGTGCCGCATAATGGCGAGACCCTGTCCACGTACCTCAGCCACGAGAGCAAGGAGAGGTGGATACCATTCCGTCCGCTAGACACCATTTGTTCCACGCTCCGGACAGTGTCGAAATCTGGTCCACGTACCTCAGCTATGAGAGCAAGGAGAGCTTGCAGGTATTTACCGTCCCGTGGATACCATTCCGTCCGATAGACACCATTTGTTCCACGCTCCGGACAGTGTCGAAATCTGGTCCACGTACCTCAGCTATGATAGCAAGGAGAGCTTGCAGGTATTTACCGTCCCGTGGATACCATTCCGTCCGCTAGACACCATTTGTTCCACGCTCCGGACAGTGTCGAAATCTGGTCCACGTACCTCAGCTATGAGAGCAAGGAGAGCTTGCAGGTATTTACCGTCCCGTGGATACCATTCCGTCCGATAGACACCATTTGTTCCACGCTCCGGACAGTGTCGAAATCTGGTCCACGTACCTCAGCCACGAGAGCAAGGAGAGCTTGCAGGCATTTACCGTCTGGTGGATACCATCCCGTCTGATGGACACCTTGTGCTCCACGCGCCGCACAGTGTCGAGACCCTGTCCACGTACCACATCCAAGAGAGCAAGAAGAGCTTGCAGGTTGTTAAGTATGAATGAATAGAATAGAATAGTATTTTATTTGAACATGCTAAAACACACACAAAACAACAAATAGGACAAATTCAACAATAAAGATTATAATCATTATAGCTTGTGAGCGTTGCAGCATTTCAAAAAGGTTGTAGGCTCAGCGTTACGCTTTCCTCACAGTTTATGAGCAAAGCACTGATATTCTGCCTCAACCTGCTGACGACCGGCAGTATGCCACAAAAGATTGAATAAAAAAAAAAAACCATAAGCACAGTACAGTGTACATAGTCTTAAATAAACAGAAATACGAGCAGAAATTCAAAGTTATACGAGCAAAAAACCAAGTTAGAATATAATACAAACAACATAACAAGTTATAAAAATATATAATAGCGTTAATAAAATTATAATAAATAAATTGAATATAGTAATAAAATTATAAAAGTCCTACCTTCATGTCTACGCAGCTCAGACAGCAAAGTCCGCTACCGACCAGCCATGAGGTACACCTATCTTTTGTTTATCTATCAGATATTCTTTAATTTTTTTTTTAAAGTAAACTTTGATGACATTTGCCTAATAGGTGGAGGGATATTGTTCCAGCATTTGGTTGATAGGTAGCGGAAACTGCCCGAAAATGCCGCCGTTCTATGAGTGTAACCCGACAAAACATTACGTGTTGCTCTAGTTCCATATCTTTGGTGAAATGGAGAATTTCTTAATTTAAAAAAAAGATACGCCGGTCTTTTTAAGTTGATTACATCAAACAACAGCGATGCAAGGTGCAAGTGTCTACGTGAGGCCATGTTCAGGTTCGATGCTGCGTTTAAGTAAGGAGTGATTCGACTTCTGGGAGGTATAGTGTAGCAGAAACGGCAGCACGAATTTTGGACCCTTTGCACGAGACGACGTGTCTTACTTAACATTCTAGGACCATAAATTAGATCTCCGTAGTTCAGTCGTGAAAGAACCGAAGACTCACACAACATGATACGCACATTTTCATTCAAAAGGTGCCGAATCCTATAAAGCATTTTGAGACGGTAAAAACATGATCTCACAAGATTTCCGACATGTTTTTCAAAGCGTAATTGGCTGTCGAGCAGTATACCAAGATTTTTCGCCTCATTGACCCGTTCTACTTTTTCATTACCAATTCGGATTACTGGGTTAGTGTTTAAAATACTAGAAATTTGACGTTTTGATTTTTATTTTTTATTTTATTTTATTTTATTTATAAAGAAGACCAACAGCAATCTATTTAACAATAGGCAATAATCTTAGAATCTAGGAAGCCAATTACAGGTCCTCACATATAGAAACTGAGTAAGTTAAAAATAAGGTTGAACATAACATACACGCTACTTTCGGATGGAATGAAATGATAACAAGAATAGAACAGATAGAATCAGTAGATGATAGTAACTACTAGTAGATTATAAGTGATTTATAACTATAAATAAGCCTAAGTAAAATGTAACAATAACACCTAAGGAGCCTTTCACAATTTATAATATTAGAAAGATAAACATAGTACATAATAGTTATATAAAGTCTACGCTATTTTACTGGAGCAAATGTTCGTAAAGCAACCGCTTAGCAGTCGCTATGCTTGTAGTGAATAAGTCTATGTCAACGATTTTAGAAACATTATTAAATTTATTACCTGCGCGCATAACAAACGCGTTTTTCCGATAGTTCGTTGAAGCTACAGGAATAAATACAAGGGGGTTGTATCTAAGTGTTCTAGACGGGGCATTTAGCTGCAGTTTTGCCAGAAGTTCAGGAGAGTCGACTGTACCAGAAGCTATCTTATGTAAATAAACTAAGTCGGCAACGTCTCGTCGAACCCTCAGTGGAATCAGATGATGCCTTTTGCATAGATCTAAATAGTTATCAGAGCTGTAATTAATTTTTTGGCGAAAGCATAGGTATTTTACAAACTTTTTTTGGATGTTTTCAATCCGATCTATGTACTCTTTGTACATGGGATTCCAAACTTGAGAGGCATACTCAAGGTGAGGACGTACATAAGTACAATACAATATTTTTAATGTTTTGAGTTCCTTAAATGAAGCTGCACATCTTAGAACAAAACCAAGCGCTTTGTAAGCCTTCGAGACTATTTTGTCAACGTGTGTGTCGAATAATAATTTAGAGTCATGATGTACTCCTAAATCACGCACAGTAGTAGAACGCTGTAGGGGTTGTTGCTTGAGCGTATAACTTGTAGGTATTATGTTCCGTTTTCTTGTAAAGGTAACTACACAACACTTGGAGGGATTAAGGTCAAGCCCATTGCAAGAACAATAGTCCTCTAGACGGGAGATATCGGCCTGAAGTGCAGATGCATCATTTTGCGATGAAATAGTGCAGAATATCTTCATATCATCTGCAAAACAATGTAGTTGAGATGTATGTAGACATTTTTTGATATCGTTGATCATGATATTGAAGAGAAGAGGACCGAGCAGGGAACCCTGGGGAACACCACTAGAAATGTCTACCCATCCAGAAATATAGTTCTTGACTACAACTGCCTGGGACCTATGGTCTATATACGAAGAGAACCACCTAAGGAGATTCCCAGTGACTCCCATAGAAACAAGCCTCTTTTTAAGCACTTTATGATCTATGCGGTCAAAACATTTGGAGTAATCGGTGTATACAACATCGAATGGCTTGCCAGACTCCATAGCCTGCGTAAGGTAATCGTTAAAGAGCACTAAGTTGGAGACGGTGGACCTTCCACTGAGAAACCCATGTTGAAAGGAACCAAAAGAGCTTTTCAGAGCTGGGTATAGTTGATTATATATGATACGTTCAAGAACCTTAACTATTATACACAGCTTTGAGATCTGTCTATAATTTGAAACATCAGTTCTTGGTCCCTTTTTATAAACCGGGGTAATAAATGCGGACTTCCATATACTTGGTACAATTCCCTCTCCTAACGACTTCCTAAATAGCAGGGTAATCGGAATCGAAATCGATTCAGCTGTGGCTATAAGAAAATGGGCTGGCAAGTTGTCAGGTCCAGCTGATTTCGACGTGTCAAGCTCTAATAGAAGCTTCTTCACTTTATCAAATTCTATATTAATGCTAGAAATATATGAAACTGGGCTTTCAGACAACGAACTGGGGTCTGTATTATTGGGTTGAAATGCCGGAGCCGCCTGAGTAAAGTTGGAGAGAAAGTAAGATGAAAAGGTATCACATATTTCTCTACCGGTGGTTGCTTGAATATTATTAAATTTTAAAGTACTGGGAATAGTACTTGACTTAGAATTGCTTCTTGATTTTATGTAAGTCCAAAAATATTTAGGATTTTTAACGATTGATTTTTCGACGTTGTCGAGATATGTTTGATGGCATTCTCTTTCGAGGTGCTTCACTCTATCCCTAAGCAGCTTAAATGATCCGAGATCAGAACGATTACCGTAAGTATTATATTTTCGTAGAAATTTATTTTTTTCTCGTATTATTTTGATTAATGTTTTAGAGTACCAAACAGGGTATGATTTAGTGGTAGACTTAACAGAAGGGATATATTTATGGATAAGATTATCTATAGACTCGTAAAAATATTGTACAGAACCCTCCATGCTTCTATTAGAGAATTCAGTGTTCCAATCAACTTTCAATATCTCCGAGTTGATTGTGGTATAGTCACCCTTATAAAACTGACGCTTCATAACAGGAGCCGGGCTTAAACAATCAGCGGTGATGAAATCTATACCAATTGATAAAGCACTATGGAGAGGGTCAATCGGCACCAAGGGGTCAAGACACTCCGCTACTTTGACTGTGTTATTCGAAATAACTAAGTCCAGCAATCTGCCCTGACTGTTTAGAACACCGTTATACTGAGCAAAACCGTGCATATTTAGCTCATCAACAAGAAAACATTCGTTGGGAGATTGGTAGTCAGATGGAGTATAACTCAAATCGTTATTAAAATGCCATTTAATTTTACTCATATTGAAGTCACCGACCAATAAATATTTATCATGAGGATTCTGTAAAACAATATCGTTGAGATTATTAAAATAATTATGCAATTGTTGCGAGAATGAATTACCTAAGTTTTGCGTGCACAGGTATAGAACACATAAGTGTAATTTAATACATGACCGCTTACCCGAGTTAAATGTCAACGTCAACCATAGGTCTTCGGCAGACGAGTTGAAGGCAGGTTGTGACTCGACTCGCAAATCCTTACGAGTTGCTATAAGTACACCTCCACCCAATTCCTGATCTGTGGAAGCATAATTGCGATCGCGGCGCCAAACCATATAGCGGTCATCAAAAATCTCGCTGTCGGCTATCCCGTCCAATAACCAGGTCTGCGTCAAAATCACAACGTCATAATCGTTCATACAGATATTACGTTTAAATAAGTCAACTTTGGTTCGCAATCCCCTTACATTTTGGTAATAAACACTTAACGACGAACTGTTATCCATAAATAAACAAAATGTAAGTGTTAGCGACAGAGTAGAAACAAATTACTATTAAAACTCGTTTGCTAATATTGCGGGCAGGTAAATACGCATGGTGGTATTGGTGGTTAAAACGTGCGTGTTGAAGCAAGACAGATATTGCATTCATTGTATTCACTACAAGCACAGCAGTGCGATAAGCTGCATAAAGGACGCTCGAGCGCGAACAAAAGAAGTCATTAGCTATGGAATGCGTGCCAGAGGTGCTAAACAGTTGTGATTGCAAAGTGTCAGCATTTAAATAAATGTGTGAAATATATTGAAAGTATTGTTTACAATATGTGAAATATTGCTCCAGGCATACAAAAAAGCGTATAAAAATGTGATATAGTAGAAAACAGTTTAAGACAATCTTTTTAAATCATTATCAGTGTTGACTATGTGAATCTTGGATGTATCGTTTTGTCAAACATGGATTTTACCATATTTTACCCACACATATCGATATCCTAACTTGTCTTTGAGAGTGAGCTTCGTCTTCGTCAGCAAGTTTTTCATGTCCGCTGTGAGATGATCGTTTACGTAGACACGATGCGTACTGTCCCGAAAACCAATATCACAAGCCGCAAGATGTTTAGTAGACCGCGCTGCAGCGACAAAATCTTCCTTCATATATCTATTGGTGAAGTTAACCACAATAGATTTCTCTTTGCTATTATGCAGCGGTACCCTAGCAACATAATTTATAAATGTTTTAGAAATTGGACATTTTATGTGTTTACCAATTGAGTCTACTATGTCGAAGAGGTTCTCATCCTTTTTAATGGGCACTCCCTTGATCTCCGCGTTATTAAGTCGAGACCATTGTTCCTTTGTAGCGAGAGACTGTTTGCATTTTGCGAGATCCTCTTGAGTGGACTTCAGTTCTTCCCTAAGAAGGTCTATTTCTAGCAATTTGTCCTCAACAACTTCGATTCTGCCATTGAATTCGTCTAACTTTCCGCTGTTAAATTCGCATAAGGCTCGAAGATCTTGAAGGTCACTCTTTATGGTTTTCACATCATCCCTCAGTGTATCGAGACTTGAAAGTTGTTTCTTCATGTCTAGGATCTCATTGAAGATTTTATCAAGAGATACCGGATCCTCACATCCACCGCTACCGCTTACTGTATTCTTGCAGTTTGTGCATTTCCAAACAGCTCTTCTATCTGGCCCTAGTTTACGATAGCCTGATTCGCTGATCCCGGCGCAACCGAAGTCATAGGACTTTTTGCAGGAGGAACACTGCACACCATCGTTGAAAGATTCCTTGCATCTACTGCATGTATTCATAGTTCTGATTGATTTATAAAATAATAATATCACAATTATAGAAAAAATAAGTACGACAAAAAATGTTGACGACTACTGATTGAGTTTAACTCGAATAGCGTGTGTTTATTACCGACGTTCAACCGAGACTGTTACTTTGATCCTAGATTGATCCTAGAATAATATATTTTGACTTATTTGGATTAAGTATTAGTCCATTTCTTTCAGCCCATTGAGTGACACTATCTAGATCATCATTAAGTTTAGTAATTGCAATATCGAACTGTTGAGGATTCGCTGAAATATATAGTTGCACATCATCTGCATATAGATGGTATTTACAGAATCGAATTGATCTGATAAGATCTGCACCATATATTACGAATAATAAAGGGCCAAGAATGGTACCCTGAGGAACGCCCCGGTTGATTGATTTGACATCGGACATAATGGTAGCTCCGTCCTCTTTTTCGACTTTAACACACTGAGAGCGATCCCGAAGGTAGCTCCTGAACCATTCCATAGCATCCGGATCTGCACCATAGTAGGACAGTTTAGAGAGTGAGACTACTAGACTATAGCTGATTTCCACACTTTAGGTACTTCTCCAGTGATGATCGATCTATTGACTATATGTGAAATTATTGGTAGTGTGTATGGTAAGGTTAGAAGGATCATATCTCTACTAATACCGTCCGCGCCAATAGCATCAGTGGTGATAGACAGAATAATTTTAGCAATGACGTCCTCACCTACGGGTTTTAGCGAGAAAGAAGAATCACAGAACTTCCGCGAGTTGAAGAAATCAGTTTCAGTCGAGGAAGCAGTGCTACAGCCTGGGACATCAAGAAAAACATCATTGATCGCGTTAGCATTAAGAAAATTTTCAGGGAGATAATCACGTTTATCAGAATCTTTAGCCGGGATCGTTTTCTTTAAATTTTTCCATAATGTCTTTGAATCTCTTGAAACTGAATTTACGTGGTGATTATAGTATGCTCGTTGTTCACTGAGAATGCTATTTTTTACTAATTTTTTAAGTTCCCAGTAATATTTTTTTGAGCTATCGGTGTTTTCCTTACGATATTTGTCATGGGCCTGATTACGCTCAGCCATCATTAGTTTGACAGTGTCAGTAATCCAGGGGTAAGAATTGTTGTCTTTGATACTTCGTGTTTTAAAAGGCGCATGTCGATCAAAGAGCGATATTATGAGACGATTAAAAGTATTCACCATGTCGTTTACTGACTCCAAAGACACGACAGACTCCCAGTCTAAAGAAGTTAAATCTCTATTAAAATTACTTATATTTATATCTTTTACAGGGCGAAAAGTAACCTTTCTAGATGGTATTTTGGTTCTTTTTATTGCAAAGGTGACATTTATCATGGCATGTCCGAGAGAACCAGTAATATTTGTTACGGTCACAGCACGGACTGCAGTGTTAGTACACACTACATCGATCAACGATTCATTCGGCAGGTTATTTTTTATATAAAAGTGAGTGGGCTCGGTTACTACTTGATTTAGTTCCATACAAGTCAGAAAGTCCTTTAATTTTGCAGATTTTTCATTCGATTTTAATAAGTTGATATTAAAATCTCCTAGTAAAATTATGTTGTCATGATTTGAAAAGTGGGTAAGCGATTCTGTAAGTGCATCCAAAAATAGGTCTTCATTTATCCACTTCGGACGATATGCCGTTCCTATTATAAAACTGCGACCATTCATTTTGAGAGATAACCACATTTGTTCAATATCAGCGGTTGGGTATGTCATAAGGCGCACGCGGATATTATTCCTGACGTAAAACGAGACCCCTCCCCCGCGACCATTTAGCATGCGCATCGGCCGAGGCGTATTTCTTAGTCGGTAGCCGGGCACTACGGGGGCACGCCACTCTTGACCTTCGCGCAACCATGACTCGTTAATTGCAACGATATCGGCATTAAAACGATTGATGGCTACTATGAAGTCCTCGTGGCCCGTTCCTAGGGATCCCGGATTATATAGACCTAACTTCAAAAATGATGTCTTATGAGTACCGGAGAATGATTATACAATATGTTATGACCCATGTCTGTTTATAGAAACGGCGTTCAGTGAAGTTAAGCGAGTTTGATACGTGAAGAACGGTTATGTGTCTTTGTGTAAGAATAAGTATGTGTTTAGATATAAGTATTAGTGAGTTCAGACTGTGTAAGTACTGTACGGTGCTCTGGAAGTGTAAATTTATAGGAAATGCGGCAATGCTTAGCTGATAAAAGTGAACATGCAATCTAAATGACAGTTGGTAAAATGTCATTTTATTACGGACTATTACAGAGAAGTAGTATGAGAGATAGCAGAACAAATACAGTATGTTTGGTACAGTAGGTATACGAAAGTAATCAATCAGTAGCACCGATACTATTTGAGTAATAAGTAATATGTATACATATTGGTTATAATCCATAATTAACATTACGAACATTGCAGATATCCAATTAGACGAAAGGTTACAGCAACAATGTTGATTTTTAACAAATATATTATCGTCACTTGTAGGGATATTACGATACAGACAGTAATGCAATTTTAGAACAAACATTTTATTTAAGCGGGTAAGCGAAAATGTTTGGAGATAGTAGTCATTGTTTTTAACAAAAATAATATCAATACGTAAATGAATAATAGCGTAATAAGTAATATTTGCTAATTTTCGGATTACTATGTATTGGGGGCTAGGTGAAATGAGGTGATGATAAACGATATGTGTATTTAAATTAAGAGAACGAACGCAAATTTTACTTAAAAACACGAGTAAGATCTCCCTCTGTGCGTATGCGGTGGCGAGGTGCTTCCGGTCCTGGGTGCTGTCTCGCGTAGATCTTGCCATCGCGAGTCCACACAAAGCGCCAGTGGTGGCGGTCCTTAAGCTCACGCGCCTTCTGGAATAGCACACGGTTGATGCGTGTAAGCCGCTCATTGACATAAAAGCGGCGGGCGGGCCCCGGGACACCGACACCCTCTGTAGTCACTCCACGACGTACCCGTGGTGCCCGCAGCAGCTGGTCTCGAGCGCCGCGCCGCGCCAGCCGCACCACGATGAGTCGTGGTCGCGCTGCACCGGCCGGGGGGTCTGCGGACTCCGGCGCACGTCCCACACGCACAGCACTGACTATGTCCTGCTCACTGATTGACACGCCCAGCTTCTGACTTACAGTGGAGACTATATGAAGAACATTTTCTCCTTTTTGTTCGGATACACCGGAGATTTCCAGGTCATTGAGTAAGCCATCTTGATCCCTGTCATTGATTTCCGCTTTGAGCTGGGATATTGTTTCCATAAGGGCGGCTTCGACCTGTTGGCCAAGACCTGATTCAATGCTGCGCTCCACGATATCCATGCGTTCGGTTAGGCTATCTATTCTACTATCGCAAGTATCTATTCTGGATACTACAGTTGAAACACTAGTGGATATTAAGTGTATCTCATGTCGCATGGCTTGGAGTTCCTCCCGAAGATCTTCCCTCAGACGTCGCAGCTCAGCGATAAACATATGAGCAGTTGACATTTCCAGGGTGTCGTCAAGTGCGGTGTTATTTAGGAGCTGATGATTGTCACCGCTAGACATATCCATGTCTGCTGTAACCTTTATAGGACCGCGATGCATTGTAACATTTTCGTGGCCACTGCGAACTGGTGTATTTGTATTGTCGAGCTTGGGTTGACCACTAATACATTCAACACATTTCCAAGTGCTTTTATGATCAGTTGTCATCGTGTTGTAGAATCTACTTTCAGACACACCAGAACACAACAAATCAAAAGATTGTTTGCATGACGAACAAATCAAAAACCTGCGGTCTTCAATTGCATTCCGGCAACCAGCGCACGTCATCGCCACTGAAGTTGACATAGCGATATAATCACTAGTGGGAACAAATAAGGCGCAAAGTTGATTAGCCAGACGACGCGCAGACACAGTTACGTCCCGTCAGCTGATTGGTTGATATAAGGTTCACTGACCCGCACTATTTATTTTGTTAGGCGATTTAAGCGGATTAGTTATTTTAAGATTATGTCCACCACGATAGTTATTTCACAAAACTTATTACACAGTTGAATAGTCACTATTTCAAGCTTTAAGTTGATATGCTATTTACTAATAAGCAGTAATATTTACACCGTACTGATAGTATTTGTCACGAGCGAAAATAATACGTCTTTTTTGTAAGAATACCGCCGATCCTCAATATATGTATATGTTGTCGATGGTACAAAGTATGTATATGTTGTCGATGGTCATATCGACAGATGACAGGTTGTCATGCCTTCAAGTTGTCATGATATTAAAATGGTATTACTAAAAGCAAGTCTTATTTATTTGACTCCTTCACATATACAATAGTGGCGACGAGATGTCTACTCACTTCGGAATTTTATCAACGTTCGACCATAATGCTCAAGACTGGAAAACCTATAATGGTCGATTATCTCAGTGGTTTGTAGCGAACGATATCACGCCTGAGTCGGACACCAAGGGTATAAAGAGGCGGGCAATTTTATTAAGCGCGCTCGCGGATACCACGTATAAACTTGCAGCAGATTTGGCGCTGCCGAATGACATACAGGATGTGCCATACGAAGAAATATTACAATTTTTGGATAATCATTTTACACCGAAAAAGTGTGGGTTTAGCGAGCGGCATACATTTTATGCTGCAGTACAACAGCCCGGTGAGAGCCACGTCCAGTGGGCGTCCAGATTACGAGGGCTTACAGCCTATTGCAACTTTACAAACATAGAAGTGTTACGCGACCGATTCGTAATGGGTATGTCGGCGGGTCCTGAGCGGGACAAACTCTTCATGCAAGAAATGAAGTCGCTGACGCTTACGAAAGCGGTAGAGATCGCAGAAAATATAGGCTGTGCGAGAGCGGGAGCAGCTGCCACCTTGCAATCTGCACAGCAGCAAAGCCATCTATTCAAGATTGAAGGTGGATTTTCTCAAAAGAAAAATGCTACCACAGCTAAAGAATTTAAGGAAAGGTGTTTAGTGTGTGGTCGCACCAACCATGCGTCGTCGGAATGTCGTTTTGCTAATTATAAGTGCAAGAGATGCAATTCAAAGGGCCATCTGCGTAACATGTGTACCAAAGTGAAGTACGTGGAAACAGTGGGTGAGGACGGCGACGGCGACGATGGTAAGTTATTTAGTATTCGTTCCATGCAGGGTGAACCCATGACAGAGACGATTGTTATTAACGGTGTCAAATTAAAATTTGAAATTGACAGCGGTTCAGCTGTCACTGTGATTTCTGAAAATACATTCAAAACTTTTTTCTGCTGTATGCCATTGTCACCGACTTCGAAAAAACTGATATCATATAATGGTGGCAATATAAATTATTTGGGGGTTTTACGTTTGCCTGTAACATATAAGGATTGCACGCGTATGTTGGATGTTTTTGTAGTTCGGGATGGTGGTCCACCGTTATTAGGCAGAGATTTTTTATCGTTATTTTGTTTACAACTAGTTCCATGCAAATTTCTTAACTCTTGCGAATCGAGTATTGAACAGCTAAGTTGTAAATTTAAGGATTTATTTTCTTGGAAAAACTTGGTACTTTTAAATATAAAGTTAAGTTACGTTTGAAAGACAATTCTAAGCCGATGTTTTTTAAAGCTCGACCCGTTGCGTTTGCTTTCCGAGAAAAGGTGAATAAGGAAATTGAACGGCTATTAGAATTGGGTATTTTAAAGCCTGTTGATCATTCAGAGTATGCATCACCAATTGTACCTGCATTGAAGCGTAACGGCAGCATTAGGCTGTATGCAGACTATTCGGTATCCATAAACAAACAACTGTTAGTTGAGCAATACCCACTACCGACAATACACGAGTTATTTTCGAAATTGCATGGGGGCCAACAGTTTTCAAAATTAGATTTGTCTATGGCTTATAATCAGGTTCTTGATGAGGAGTCGCAAAACCTTACATGCATAAATACACCGCGAGGCCTCTTCAAATATACTCGCATGGTTTTCGGCCTCACTAGCGCCCCATCAATTTTTCAACGCGCAATGGAAACAGTCCTATCTGGCATGGACGGGGTGTTATGCCTACTCGATGATATCTTGGTAACAGCTAGTAATCCGGAACTTCATTTAGAGAGGCTTCATGCCGTGTTACAAAGGTTACAAGATGCGGGGTTAACATTGCAAAAAGAAAAATGTGAATTTTTCAAAAATGGAATTCACTATCTAGGTTATGTGATAGATGCTAGAGGGTTAAAAAAATCACCTGATAAAGTTAAAGCCATAGTTGATGCTCCAAAACCTAACTATGTTAATAAGTTACAGTCGTTTTTAGGGTTAGTAAACTATTATCGAAATTTTGTTCCAGGAGCATCTAGTATTTTAAGTCCGTTATATGATTTGCTAAAAAAAGGTTTCAAATGGGAATGGAATGCTTTACATGACAAAGCGTTTAATAAAATTAAGTCACTTTTAGCTTCGGACAAGGTTTTAACTCATTATAACCCTGACGCAAAAATAATTTTGACGGTTGACGCATCACCAAGTGGTTTAGGTGCAGTTTTATCTCAGGTGGACAGCGAAGGCATCGAGAGACCAGTCTGTTTTGCTTCGCGTACTTTGAATGCTGCCGAAAAAAGGTATTCCCAAATACAGAAGGAGGCAACTGCCATCATCTTTGGGGTACGTCGACATCATCAGTATCTGTACGGAAGATCAATACCATTCGTATTGCGTACGGATCACAAGCCTCTGATATCCATTTTTGGTCCATACAAAGGCATTCCTGAGGTTACGGCAAATCGTCTTCAAAGGTATGCAATTTTCCTTTGTGCTTATAATTATACTATTGAATATGTTCGTAGTGCGGATAACTGCGCTGATTATTTATCTCGTGCCAGCCTGACTATGATGTGTATGCTGACACAGAAACGATTGACCGTGCCACATATGTAAATTTTGTCATAGAAGGTAGTTTACCCATAACACATAAAGATTTACGTGATGAAACGAAAGCAGATGTTTCATTGAACAAAGTAATTGAATTTATTGTAAAAGGGTGGCCTAAGAAAGTTTCGGATTTGCGTATCAAGCCATATCATTCTTGTAGAACGCAACTTTCATTCGAGAATGGCTGTGTGATGCGCGGTCACAAAGTAGTTTTACCCGAGAAATTGCGATCTAAGTTACTGGCGGAGCTTCATAATTCACATTTGGGAATTGTCAAAACCAAAGCTGAAGCTCGTTCGCGTTTTTGGTTTCCCGGGATTGATGAAGCTTTAGAGAAAATGATAGCTGGTTGTGAGGTGTGCACACAGTTGCGGCCATCGCCACCTCGAACTGTGTTGGCGCCTTGAAAATTTTGGTCTAAACCTTTTCTTAGGCTTCATATCGATTTTTTAGGTCTAATAAATAACCATTCGTACTTGGTAATTGTAGATCCGCAAACTAAATGGGTAGAAGTATATGACATGGCCAACACTACAACTTCTACAGCTGTCATCGAGAAAATGTACGATTTCATGTCGCGTTTCGGTCTTCCGCAAACGATAGTCAGTGACAATGGCACGGCTTTTACGTCATACGAGTTTTCTACCTTCTGCAAATTAAACGGTATTGAACACGTAACATCTCCAGCATATCATCCTTCCAGTAATGGACAAGCCGAGAGTTATGTCAAAATTGTTAAAAAAGGCATAAAATCTAGTCTTGCAGCTTCGGATAATATGAAAGCTTGTAAGTTAAAGTTACTTAAGTACTTATTTGATTATAGAAACTCTGTTCATTCTGTCACTGGGTTTACCCCGCCACAATTAGTATTTGGCCAAAATTTTAGGTCGCGTTTGGATTTGATAAAACCGGCCAAATCGTCGTCGAAGCACTCACCTACTGTGTTGTTTGACAATGTGGAGCGTAAGCAGTGTTCGCAGAGTGAATCGTATGGCGGAAAGAATACACAAGATTACCAAGTCGGAAATGAAGTGCTTTTAAAAAAATTTGTTAACAAAAATAAGTACCAATGGTGTAGAGGTATAATAACGAAAAAAATTGTAAAATCTGTTTTTGTAGTTAACGATTATTTATTATCGTTGTCATTTAAAAAGCATAAGAATCAGATTATTTTATTTAAAGGGTATGATAAGCATGTTCAACATTGTTGGGATTGTGATACAAATGGTCCTAATTCTTTACCACAAAGCATTGTGGGGGGCGGACAGGAGACAGATCCTTCTACGCCATCTCCTGATCAAATTCCTTCACGATCAACAGCAAGATTGCTAAGGAACATACCCAGAGTTGATTATAAAAAGTTTATTTAAATAAATCTTCATTTTATGTAGCTTTGTAATAGGGGAGGAGTGTTAAGTATGTATATGTTGTCGATGGTCATATCGACAGATGACAGGTTGTCATGCCTTCAAGTTGTCATGATATTAAAATGGTATTACTAAAAGCAAGTCTTATTTATTTTACTCCTTCACATATACAATAGAGGTATTTACCAAGTCCATCACGTCCGTGATCCCCTATTCAACTTGACTTGCGTAGGTTCTTCTTGTGTAGATAAAATCATTAGAAATTTACGCCTTTCACATACGTGCAAACTGGATGACATGTTGTTGACGAGCTGATGAATGTGACTTCACAAAGCTGCAATCATATAACTTTGCAGTATTAATCAGTTTGCAATAAACATTTCTCCAGATTTGATTTTTGTGGTAAATCTTATGTAAAAAGCACTGCATTCTTTAAGCATTGAACTCGGATAAAATAAAATCTTAAAATGTTTTTCTAAACAGCAAGCGGCAGTAGGAGAGTTGCTGAACTGCAGCGGCGGCAGTGACGACGTGTTCGAGTGCCCCCCGCCCCCGCTGTCCCCCCCGCTGTCGCCCCCCGCGCACCCCCCGCTGCCCGAGCTGCCCGCGCTGCCCGCACTGCCTGCCATTGACGCGCCCTCATCCGACGGCAGTATAGTTGGTAAGAGATACTGACAGCTGTAACAAATATCGTGAACGAAGACTAATATTTGATCCCGCCTCAGACACAAGATGGAAGGACTTGTCTTCATCGCTTGTCTGGAGAAGCAATCATTCCATGTGGTCATGAGGAGTACAAGAATAAAGTGGTCATGAGGAGTACAAGAATAAAATGACGGGTGGCGCTAGTTTCGTTCACCAAAGTCTCACAAATGGTTTTGGGAGAACTCGATTTTTATATGAGAAATTGTGAGATATCTACAACTTGTTAGTCGTGTTAATCTGTAAATCGAATGGCTTTCCCGCCTCCACCCATGGACCTGCCAACCCTTAGGTTATAGGGCCCGAAACAAATGTACAAATAGTTTTTTACAGAGAACTTCCCCTTATTGTTTGTGTATACCGTTGTAAACACTCACTAGAAAAAGTCTGCCCTATATTGGGCAAATATAAACATTTACGTGTGGCTTCTCCTCGGCCGCTCGATGTAACGGCGGTCGCGGTCCGCCGCGCCGTCTGCTTCTTCTCCTCGTTCTTCCCTTCCCCAGACCAGAGCACCCGTCCCTGTTCCTCTTCTTCGAGATCAGCACAATATACCGGACCCACTTCGAGCGGAACTATATTATCTAAAAGAATCCTCCTCGTAGAGAGGGCACTCCCAAAGCACATGCTGCACATCCTCTTGAATTGCTTCCTCCCAGAAGCAGTGCCCTGTTTCCGAGAGCTTCATCCGGTGAAGCCTCGCCCTGAAACAGCCAAGTCCTGACAGGATCTGTGTGGTTTCATAGTCCTGCTCGACCCAATTAAACTTGTATCGAGCCGCCACGTCCGGGAGAAATCGATACGACTCTCCCCCGTCCTCCGATGCGTCCCAACGCGACTGCCATTCGGCCAGCGCGGACTCGGCAATGCTGAGTTTGGCGCGAATGGTATCATATGTAAAGCTGTGGTGTGCAGGCCTGGACCCCGCGGCGGCGGCCGTGTCGGTGTGGGTGCGCGTGGAGCCGCGGCCGCAGTGGGGCGCGCGCTGCCCGCTGTGCCGCCGGCCGCTGGAGGGCGCGGCGCCGTGCGTGGCGCTGACGGGCTGCCAGCACATGCTGCACCTGCCGTGCCTCAACCAGCAGCTGCGCGCGCTCCGGGACACGGAGGTCAGTAGCTAGCACACAGCGCGTGACGGCTCACCATTGCACTACTTTGAATGACAACCATGTACCGAAGCGCAGCAATGGACAGCCATCCTTTCCACGAAACGTCTGAATGCAAGAAGTTCTAAGCGCTCATAATTAAATACGTAGCTGGAATAAGACGTTGGTTTAGATGTCGATAACATTAAATGTGATTGTTATAAGCGGTTCTTAATTACTATGCTTGAATAAAAAAAACTTTTTTTTACATAAAAAAAAAAAAAAACCGGATTATACAATTTTATCAAAGGCATTAGACATGGTTTTTCATTTACAATTGCCAGCACTGGATGACACGAACGTCTAAAGACCTTTACTCTTGGATTGTTATATGTCAATATGGGAAATAAGTCACATTTGGCTGCATGTCATATTAAAATTTGAAATTTATCCTCTAATTATTTGTGAGTGTTTCTCAAGGCTCATACCTTGGACCTCTGTAGTTCATGAATTTGTCTTTTAATATTTTATGTATGGTTTACGTGTCCGCAGGAGGAGCTGTACATCACGTGCCTGATGTGCGGGCGCGTGTACGGGCGCGGCGCCAGCGTGCCGGCGGACGCGGGCGCGCAGCCCGCGGGCAGCATGGCGTGGTGCCTGCAGCCGCGCGCGCTGCCCGGCTCGCCGCACGCCGCCACCATACTGGTGAGTGCTGGCAGAGTGTTACGTGCCGGCGGACGCGGGCAGCATGGCGTGGTGCCTGCAGCCGCGCGCGCTGCCCGGCTCGCCGCACGCCGCCACCATACTGGTGAGTGCTGGCAGAGTGTTACGTGCCGGCGGACGCGGGCAGCATGGCGTGGTGCCTGCAGCCGCGCGCGCTGCCCGGCTCGCCGCACGCCGCCACCATACTGGTGAGTGCTGGCAGAGTGTTACGTGCCGGCGGACGCGGGCAGCATGGCGTGGTGCCTGCAGCCGCGCGCGCTGCCCGGCTCGCCGCACGCCGCCACCATACTGGTGAGTGCTGGCAGAGTGTTACGTGCCGGCGGACGCGGGCAGCATGGCGTGGTGCCTGCAGCCGCGCGCGCTGCCCGGCTCGCCGCACGCCGCCACCATACTGGTGAGTGCTGGCAGAGTGTTACGTGCCGGCGGACGCGGGCAGCATGGCGTGGTGCCTGCAGCCGCGCGCGCTGCCCGGCTCGCCGCACGCCGCCACCATACTGGTGAGTGCTGGCAGAGTGTTACGTGCCGGCGGACGCGGGCAGCATGGCGTGGTGCCTGCAGCCGCGCGCGCTGCCCGGCTCGCCGCACGCCGCCACCATACTGGTGAGTGCTGGCAGAGTGTTACGTGCCGGCGGACGCGGGCAGCATGGCGTGGTGCCTGCAGCCGCGCGCGCTGCCCGGCTCGCCGCACGCCGCCACCATACTGGTGAGTGCTGGCAGAGTGTTACGTGCCGGCGGACGTGGGCAGCATGGCGTGGTGCCTGCAGCCGCGCGCGCTGCCCGGCTCGCCGCACGCCGCCACCATACTGGTGAGTGCTGGCAGAGTGTTACGTGCCGGCGGACGCGGGCAGCATGGCGTGGTGCCTGCAGCCGCGCGCGCTGCCCGGCTCGCCGCACGCCGCCACCATACTGGTGAGTGCTGGCAGAGTGTTACGTGCCGGCGGACGCGGGCAGCATGGCGTGGTGCCTGCAGCCGCGCGCGCTGCCCGGCTCGCCGCACGCCGCCACCATACTGGTGAGTGCTGGCAGAGTGTTACGTGCCGGCGGACGCGGGCAGCATGGCGTGGTGCCTGCAGCCGCGCGCGCTGCCCGGCTCGCCGCACGCCGCCACCATACTGGTGAGTGCTGGCAGAGTGTTACGTGCCGGCGGACGCGGGCAGCATGGCGTGGTGCCTGCAGCCGCGCGCGCTGCCCGGCTCGCCGCACGCCGCCACCATACTGGTGAGTGCTGGCAGAGTGTTACGTGCCGGCGGACGCGGGCAGCATGGCGTGGTGCCTGCAGCCGCGCGCGCTGCCCGGCTCGCCGCACGCCGCCACCATACTGGTGAGTGCTGGCAGAGTGTTACGTGCCGGCGGACGCGGGCAGCATGGCGTGGTGCCTGCAGCCGCGCGCGCTGCCCGGCTCGCCGCACGCCGCCACCATACTGGTGAGTGCTGGCAGAGTGTTACGTGCCGGCGGACGCGGGCAGCATGGCGTGGTGCCTGCAGCCGCGCGCGCTGCCCGGCTCGCCGCACGCCGCCACCATACTGGTGAGTGCTGGCAGAGTGTTACGTGCCGGCGGACGCGGGCAGCATGGCGTGGTGCCTGCAGCCGCGCGCGCTGCCCGGCTCGCCGCACGCCGCCACCATACTGGTGAGTGCTGGCAGAGTGTTACGTGCCGGCGGACGCGGGCAGCATGGCGTGGTGCCTGCAGCCGCGCGCGCTGCCCGGCTCGCCGCACGCCGCCACCATACTGGTGAGTGCTGGCAGAGTGTTACGTGCCGGCGGACGCGGGCAGCATGGCGTGGTGCCTGCAGCCGCGCGCGCTGCCCGGCTCGCCGCACGCCGCCACCATACTGGTGAGTGCTGGCAGAGTGTTACGTGCCGGCGGACGCGGGCAGCATGGCGTGGTGCCTGCAGCCGCGCGCGCTGCCCGGCTCGCCGCACGCCGCCACCATACTGGTGAGTGCTGGCAGAGTGTTACGTGCCGGCGGACGCGGGCAGCATGGCGTGGTGCCTGCAGCCGCGCGCGCTGCCCGGCTCGCCGCACGCCGCCACCATACTGGTGAGTGCTGGCAGAGTGTTACGTGCCGACGGACGCGGGCAGCATGGCGTGGTGCCTGCAGCCGCGCGCGCTGCCCGGCTCGCCGCACGCCGCCACCATACTGGTGAGTGCTGGCAGAGTGTTACGTGCCGGCGGACGCGGGCAGCATGGCGTGGTGCCTGCAGCCGCGCGCGCTGCCCGGCTCGCCGCACGCCGCCACCATACTGGTGAGTGCTGGCAGAGTGTTACGTGCCGGCGGACGCGGGCAGCATGGCGTGGTGCCTGCAGCCGCGCGCGCTGCCCGGCTCGCCGCACGCCGCCACCATACTGGTGAGTGCTGGCAGAGTGTTACGTGCCGGCGGACGCGGGCAGCATGGCGTGGTGCCTGCAGCCGCGCGCGCTGCCCGGCTCGCCGCACGCCGCCACCATACTGGTGAGTGCTGGCAGAGTGTTACGTGCCGGCGGACGCGGGCAGCATGGCGTGGTGCCTGCAGCCGCGCGCGCTGCCCGGCTCGCCGCACGCCGCCACCATACTGGTGAGTGCTGGCAGAGTGTTACGTGCCGGCGGACGCGGGCAGCATGGCGTGGTGCCTGCAGCCGCGCGCGCTGCCCGGCTCGCCGCACGCCGCCACCATACTGGTGAGTGCTGGCAGAGTGTTACGTGCCGGCGGACGCGGGCAGCATGGCGTGGTGCCTGCAGCCGCGCGCGCTGCCCGGCTCGCCGCACGCCGCCACCATACTGGTGAGTGCTGGCAGAGTGTTACGTGCCGGCGGACGCGGGCAGCATGGCGTGGTGCCTGCAGCCGCGCGCGCTGCCCGGCTCGCCGCACGCCGCCACCATACTGGTGAGTGCTGGCAGAGTGTTACGTGCCGGCGGACGCGGGCAGCATGGCGTGGTGCCTGCAGCCGCGCGCGCTGCCCGGCTCGCCGCACGCCGCCACCATACTGGTGAGTGCTGGCAGAGTGTTACGTGCCGGCGGACGCGGGCAGCATGGCGTGGTGCCTGCAGCCGCGCGCGCTGCCCGGCTCGCCGCACGCCGCCACCATACTGGTGAGTGCTGGCAGAGTGTTACGTGCCGGCGGACGCGGGCAGCATGGCGTGGTGCCTGCAGCCGCGCGCGCTGCCCGGCTCGCCGCACGCCGCCACCATACTGGTGAGTGCTGGCAGAGTGTTACGTGCCGGCGGACGCGGGCAGCATGGCGTGGTGCCTGCAGCCGCGCGCGCTGCCCGGCTCGCCGCACGCCGCCACCATACTGGTGAGTGCTGGCAGAGTGTTACGTGCCGGCGGACGCGGGCAGCATGGCGTGGTGCCTGCAGCCGCGCGCGCTGCCCGGCTCGCCGCACGCCGCCACCATACTGGTGAGTGCTGGCAGAGTGTTACGTGCCGGCGGACGCGGGCAGCATGGCGTGGTGCCTGCAGCCGCGCGCGCTGCCCGGCTCGCCGCACGCCGCCACCATACTGGTGAGTGCTGGCAGAGTGTTACGTGCCGGCGGACGCGGGCAGCATGGCGTGGTGCCTGCAGCCGCGCGCGCTGCCCGGCTCGCCGCACGCCGCCACCATACTGGTGAGTGCTGGCAGAGTGTTACGTGCCGGCGGACGCGGGCAGCATGGCGTGGTGCCTGCAGCCGCGCGCGCTGCCCGGCTCGCCGCACGCCGCCACCATACTGGTGAGTGCTGGCAGAGTGTTACGTGCCGGCGGACGCGGGCAGCATGGCGTGGTGCCTGCAGCCGCGCGCGCTGCCCGGCTCGCCGCACGCCGCCACCATACTGGTGAGTGCTGGCAGAGTGTTACGTGCCGGCGGACGCGGGCAGCATGGCGTGGTGCCTGCAGCCGCGCGCGCTGCCCGGCTCGCCGCACGCCGCCACCATACTGGTGAGTGCTGGCAGAGTGTTACGTGCCGGCGGACGCGGGCAGCATGGCGTGGTGCCTGCAGCCGCGCGCGCTGCCCGGCTCGCCGCACGCCGCCACCATACTGGTGAGTGCTGGCAGAGTGTTACGTGCCGGCGGCGGACGCGGGCGCGCATGCCAGCCGGGACCAACGGCTTAACGTGCCTTCCGAAGCACGGAATCATCTTAATTATTAGACAATCAGGTGATTCAAGCCTACAATGTCTTAACCAAACTGGAAACAACTAAACGAGTATGCTTCCCGTGGGAATCGAACCCCCGACCCCCAGGTCTACAGGCAAGGCGTTTGCCTGTAGAACCACTGGACCACGGAGGCTTACTAACTGATGGTAAGTGAAGATGAAGACGAGGATGTTACATGCCTATCTAAGACATACCCATTTCTCCTTTTGAATGTCCCGGGACTTTACTTGTACTTCAGCTCAACTCTACAACTACACCCTACAGTGTAATATGGGCTTATACTGTGTCAATACATCTAATTTTTTTTTAATTATTTTCCATTGTGTTAGGTGACGTACTCGTTCCGGTCGGGCCTGCAATCGTCCCAGCACCCGTTGCCCGGTGCTCCGTACTACGCGGTGGGGTTCCCCCGGCGCTCGTTGCTGCCCGACACAGCTTTAGGGCGATGTGTGTTGCAAGCGCTCGCTGTGGCCTGGCAACGAGGGAGATTGTTTACTGTAAGTTGATCAACATTCGGCTTTCTACGCCTTTTAACCCTACATATTTTTCAACTTACACTAAACTTCGTTAATTCTACAATCCCCACGATTTCGACATTGGCGATTGGCGACAATGTCTACGATTCCATAGGTTTAACCTTGACAAACAAAAAACCTTGCAGTGCGCCGAAATTCCTACCAAAACTCCCTGGCTTATATTTTGTCGATACTCTCGTTTTAGGGTTCCGTACCTCAAAAGGAAAAGACGGAACCCTTATAGTATGTACGGCTGCCCCGAACATATCACTTTGTTGCTCGTCTTTTTCTCAGGAACGCGTGGAGGTATTAAGCTGAAATTCTGAATCTGAATTATTAAAATTTACTAATTGTTTTCAAATCACTAGTACTATGCGCTGAATTAATTAAATACATCAAAAGTATTTGTATAATATAGGGCGATTGTTGAACAAGATCGCCCCCTTGTCGGAATTTCAAAGAGATACATATGAAATTTAAAAATGATATAGGTATATATGTTATTATATTAAAACACATTTTTCTTGGAAAACTTTGTAATGTTTACGTCTAAAACAATAATTCTTACATAATAATATTAAGGTGATACCACTGTAAATAAGGTCGTTCTGAACCTTATTTATTATTTATCTCGCAAAATACTTAAATTAGGAGTTTCAAATCTAAGTAATATGATTTTTGACTATTTCATCTCCAAAAATTGAAGATGAAAACACGTTTTGATAAAATTTTCTTGATAGAAATATTTTTTGAAAAATGGTCTTCGTTCTCAGAGTTTTTGTTATTGTAGCTCAAATGCGAAGAATGAAATAATGATCTTTAGACTAAAAGATAGGTTATTAGTAATTCATCAAAATGTAAATATGAAAATACAATTAACCGGTCTGATTTTATATAAAATAGAAATAACGAATTTGGCGCTTACGTTTTTTTTTTGAGCGACTCGAGACTATCTCCTATCTCATCATTCACGGGCTAAACCGCCAAGCGCTATCCCTTGCGCGCACTTCATCAGTCCTTTGCCGAGCGAAGGTACCAAACATTTGAGGCCTCGCCTTAATATTTACATCTCGGAGGTCGTCCCCTTTCTTATTTTTTTTATCCTTATCCTTACTAATATTATAAATGCGAAAGTTAGTTTGTTTGTTTGTTACGCTATCACGCCGTAACTACTGAACCGATCATCATGAAATTTTGCATACAAGTTCTCTGGAATATGGAGAAGGACATAGGCTACCTTTTATCCCGGGAAAAAGTACTATTCCCGAGGGATTGGCATTGACGCGGGCGGAGCCGCGGGCGAAAGCTAGTAAAAATATAAATATGAAAATATTAAGACTTTCATGTTTTTTCCTAATCGCCTAATGGTTCTGCGCAGCCTAATGGCTTGCGCAGTAGCGACGTTTTTCGTTCGCGCGGCACCCGCTTAACTTATATACAGTTAAACTAACTGTGATTGTTTGGTGACCTTCTCCTTGCACTCTCAACTCAACTGAAACTTCCATCAAACTCTACCGTACTTCAACTTACATTCATCGCCAGCCATACATACTTTTTTTTTACTAACTGATGGTAAGTGACGATGAAGACGAGGATGTAACATGCCTATCTAAGAGATACCCATTTCTCCTTTTGAATGTGCCGGGACTGTATTTGTACTTCAACTCAACTCTATAACTACACCCTACAGTGTGTGTATGTTTTCCTCGTGCAGGTGACCGCATCGCGTACTACAGGTCGCGAGCACGTGGTGTCGTGGAGCATCCCCCCGCCGCCCGCGTCCCGCGAGCAGTACGCGCCGCCGCACGAGCCCGAGCGCGCATTGCGCGACGTGCTCGCGCGACTGCACGCGCTTTTACGCGACACCGATGCGCGAGCCGCGCACGACGCCGCGCACCGGTGAGGCTCACCACACTGCCGACGGCATCACGCATCTACGAGGGAACTTCTTGGCGGGAAATACGGCGGACTTCTTTTATGTTATAGGGCGGCAATCGAGCAAGCGGATCACCTGATGGTAAGTGACCACCGCTGCCCATGGACAACTGCAACACCAGGGTGTGACAGGTGCGTTGCCGGCCTCTACCTTTTGTACGCCAGCGTCTGTCTACGTTACTTCACGCCCGACGCCAGGCTAGTACAAATTGTAATAACTTTAGTTGTCAGGTGTTGCAGTTGTCTATGGGCAGTGGTGAATGCTTACAATCGGGTGACTCGCTTGCTCGTTTCCCGCTCTGTGTCGTAAAAAAACAGCACTAAATCGTAAAGTCCTACGAGCCGCTACAAGATTTGATAAGCAGCAACAATTGATACAGTATTTCAGAAAACCCTCATCCTCATTAAACTGATATGATTATGAGCAATCCATTAAAAGCTCGACCATAAATTAGAATCACTGGATCGCAGAAACGAACAATTATCAACTAATAAGATTCAAATGAGTTCTTATTACAACTACAGAAAGAAGTCTGACGCTGCTGCCGCGAGGCTTGCGGCCTACTGCGAAAGGGTCCAAATACTCTTTTTAGTGCGCGATCTAATCTGAATTCACAGAAAACATAGTGTAATATTCGCCCGCATGAATTAGTGTCGCAATGATCCTCTTAAATATTGAAATAATCATAGTAATGAAATGAAATGAAAAATATTTATTGTAGAAACACAAACAAAAAATAAAACAATTACAACATAAAAAAAAAATACAACTAATAAAAGTAAGTAGTAAGGGGAGTGAAATTCTTTTTAGATTAGGCGATCTCTACCGGGTTTTGAACGTAAAATTTGCAAAAGCTGCACGGGATGACGTAATTAATTAGTAAAACAAACGTTCACTCATGTATTCACACGGCGGTTCTTGCCGTGCGCCCTGTAGATGGCCGCGTTGAATAGACTGAAACTTGTCGGCGACACCGACCAAAAATACATGAGTTTACCCGTTTGTATTATAACCATATTCCAAGTAGTCATTTTCAACCAGTCGAGTACAAAATACGAATCGACAGCTAAAGAACTAATCTGCTACGTGGTCGTAGTCCTATATAGACGTTTCTCTATGTAGATTAATGTTAGAAAACATATTTACTTATGTAACTTGTATAGCTAAAGCCTAGTGTAATTTGTAGTCTTCCTGTAGATTAATATGATAATGGTCTTCCTTCAATTATTCCATTATTTAATTTTACAAAGAGACTGATGTACATTCTTTATTTTGCATTTCGCGAGTATTCAGTAAAGTTAGACAAGGATAGACATATAAGTGTAATAGAGATAGAATGTTAGGTTATTTCGCTGTATCGTTTGCTGTTAATCTTTGAAGTTCAGTGATACGTGTCACGCGACAGCTGCCGCGGCTACCGGCGACACTACTAGTGACTGGTTTTATATGGAATGACTGAAGTTGACCAACCGGCGACATAACAGATGTAACTGTGTTTCCATACTAGATGGTGTCGCTAATCGGCGCGACAGGTGTCGCTGTCGCTCTTCGAGAGTCTTCCTTTAATCTATTTTATCATTGAACAAAAAAATACCCTCGTGAATTGAGACTGCCTGAAAAAGCGGGAAGTGTCATGCACACTGCCCATGGGCGGCGGCTGTCATGGCCCTCCATATCCTCCTTATTCCTCAAACAGGTTCGACGTTAATTGTTTAGCTCAAACTATACTTGATAAAAAGTAATCTATAGTGTTTACTTAGAATACAGGATATATAATAAGAGGAAATGACCTTGTATTAAGCAAATGACTGCTATAGTTAAAAGTTATAAGACTTTTACATTCGTATCGAACTTGGTGTCGTTATAATTTTGCCATTTCGTACGGGTACTCAACTTTTAATAAACTGCACCATTTTTGATACGTTTTTTTACAATATTTAATCTCATTTTAGACTTGCCAGTAAGTGCCTTATTATATGCTTAGTAGAGTCTATGTTTGTAAATATTATTTTATTTTTAATCATTTAGTATTATTTGTATTAAAGTCTTCCAGACAACGAAACTTCCAAGTATAAGCTTTATTTGCGATATTTCTTAGAAATATTTTATTTATTAGTTAAGAGAATATTTTACGTATATCTGTAGTTTTAATTCCTTTAGATGAATGTTAAAAATGTTATAACGAGCACCGAAGGTGTCTAGTTTGTGTTCCAAAGGCTGCTCGATGTGTTCTTGCTACGTAGATGATTAAACGAATTTACTATGTCGACTGATGATCAAGCGGAGTGTCAATCTTATATACTTGTATGTACAAGATTCCTTTTGAAATAATGTTACGCTTGAAGGCGGTGTGCGACTGTGACCCATTCCATTAAAGTTAGAAAGGTCGTAGCTTATTCAATGTTGTCGCTATATACATAGAAAAAGAATGGCAATGAATATTGATTGTTTCCCTAGTATGATTCTTACGGATATACTTTTTACCAGCAAGCAACCGACAGGCACTAAAAGCGGGTAGCGTGTCTAAGATTTAAAATATATATAAATAGTCCAAATATACATCACTTTTTAAGTCTATCCCAAATATGATTCAAGAATTTCCATAGAAAAGCCCAGTAATTTATCAAGCGATGAAGCATCTATTTGCCGATGCTCGAGCAAGTGGACAGAGTTTTAAAATGATAGGAGCTTAAATTATAATACTATTATAATTCACATTCGTTGCCTGAATTTTATTACAATGCATATGTTATTGTTTATGCGAGTATACTCATAGTTGGCAACGAACGTGTAAAGCGCCTGTCAGCAGCTGCTAGTCTCTCAGCAGACCTAAGCTTGAAATGGGACGAGCAAGTAAAAGAGTTATTGGCATTTCATAAATTAGGTCATACCATTTCATGATTTTTAGACTCCTCCCCATCCTTCACAGCTAGTGGTCTTACATTTTGATTTAAATAAAATATCAAATAACATTACGAAGAATACAGGCTTTTTGAAACTAATTAAATAAACCGTCTCATCGAGATAGTATCTCAGTTTAATAAGCCACCGGTGATCAGCTTTACATGTGTGACGTCACAAAGTTTATGTCACACTTTGTTGATCGCCTCCCCTTAACGTGTGACGTAATTTATGGATAGCCCCTAATATGGATATTAGCCCGAAAAATGGAGCTACTATGCTGGCCTTTAGATATACATTTGTATTGAACATGTGTAAGTCGCGTTGTGACCGTAGCGCCCGCGGTCGTGTGTTATGTCGCCTTGTTGGAGCTAAAGAGGCTCGGTTGCCTTGACGAGTGTCAGTAGTATTATAAGAACATAGAGGTATAATGTAAAGCAATAAAGTTTTATTATACAGATGCAGAGGTTTTATTTTATTGACGTTTTCCATAATAGTATTTAAACTCACGCGAGATAAATTCATTTTAAAAACACGGTTTCACTCACGTTTATACAGTTGGATTAGCCTTGGCAGTTGAATCCGTAACAGACCGAAACTTGTTGGCGATTCCAAATAAATAAACGTGAGTGAAACCATGTTTTAATGACGTTTACCATATTAACAAATGTTTGTAGTACTATTAATTATCTTTGGCGAATTTGCTTTAAAACAAACACATTGTACGTAGGATCCTGAAAGCGATGAAACTTTTTACATCAAAAGTACAATTACGAGCATTAATATATACACAATTGTATTCCATTTTAGACATTCACATTGACTTAAACACCGATTTGTATTTTGTACATATCAATGGTCGTGACTGTACACTTTGTAGACGACTCCCTAAAATCAAACCGGCTGACATACTATTTTTCAAAGTGTGACAAGTCTTTTCTGTAAGTCGATTTTTGAATGGAAAAATACCTCGTTTACGAACGACGTCATTTCAAAAATAGCAAGGGTTCCTAGGTCCTATATGCAACTAAAAAAACTTTTACGCTTTTCGTATGTGGACTATGTATAAGCATGATATAAGGAAGATTTTAGAGTGACGCGTTTGAACAGCGCCGTCCAGACGCGCGCGCTTACATTTTTACACTAGTTATCTATTAAAATAAAAGAATCCTGTTTTTATATTTTTCCCAATAATTACGACTATACACAACTGTATATTGCAACGAAATGGACGATACTAAAACTAGTTTCACAGCGCACGCCGGTCAAGCACGCGCCTCGGCCTATGGATACATGGAACCTCTTTCATGCGACTTCTCTTGCGAGTGAAATAAATCATAATTCAAACAAAACACTAGGTACTTTTGCAAAAGTTGTAACTTTATTATGTGCTTGTAAAAACATGAGTACCTACCTACAATTATTCAATCAGTTCACTTTATATAAACTTTAATCAAACATTCTTAAGTTAAATGGGCCTCCGGCTCTCTTACTCATCGACCCAAGCATAGAAGCGTAAGCTTCTATCAAACGTTTCTGTGAGAGTGTGGTAGTTCCCCGGACGAGCCGGCCCCATTCATGCTACTAGCAAAAATTAGTTTTTCCGGTACCGTGGCTCTACCACGACTAAAAATATTGTCCGCGATTCTAGACTACCGAGCCACTACTGCTTCACTTACACACATACTTTTTAGGTGAGGGCATGATTCTGAATACAGAGTGGAAATAAGGAATCTAGAATAGAAGATTCTAAAGACTGCTGAGTGAAACGGGGAATTTGTTCGCAGTAAAAGTACTATGTATGGTATGTCCCGAGATGACACATTCTGCTTTTCCCTCTATGAGAAAAACAAATCATTAATATTATCATTTTTATTTTTTTTTATTTATATTATAAATGCAAAATTAACTCTATCTGCCTGTCACCTTTTCACGTTTCGACCATTGAACCAATTTGGATGAAATCTGGTATAGAGGTAGTTTGAGGCCCGGGGAAGGATATAGTACATTTAATTCCGGTAAATTCTACTGTTCCTGAGGGATTGGCATTAACGCGTACGGAGCAATATTAAATAATTCTAACAGAAAAAACTGTAAATTGGTGAAATAAACAAAATTATTATATTATATATATTATAAAATTAGTTTTCGAAACAATTACGGCGCAATATAGTTCTTGTGTGGCGTCATGGAAAGTAACTATCGCACAATACCTCTTCTGTCTAATATTTTACCCTGTAAATACAATAGTAATTGCATTTATTTCATACATAGTTGTAAATCAAGATAGCATGTGTGCCGTCAGGCGGCCGTGTGGCTGTGTCACCGCCGCAAATAAATCAGACGCCAGCAAATATGTACCACCACGAGTTAGGTGTGTAAATACAGATAAATACTAAAATTAAACTGTTATCACTATCAATGGGTTTGATTGCAAATTTTACCTTTGTCTAAGGCAACTGTTTCTCGGAATAATACAAAGACTATAATGATACCACATTCTAAATCTGTACAGGCATTTAGAAGTTATGGTGGAATAAAGTAACTCACACATGAACCCTGAAAACATAGCACTTCTCCAATTTATTGTATGGCATTTGTCGTTGATTTAAAAAAATCTCCCCATAAACCCATACCGGTGTGGTCACCGTGTACGCTTGTAAATTTACCCCCGACATTCTCTAAAAGGGGTGACTGAGCCTCTCAAAATGAACAACTTTTTCTAAATTACCAATAATGGGAATTCGAAAAAAGAAATCTACATTTTCATAAAAAAGTGTAAAAAAAGTGGGCGGGAATAAGTTCAACTAATTTATATCTTAGCATAGGACAAGACTAGTGAGATAAAAAAATGTCCAATAGTTCTACCATGGAACAGTTCAATAGAACAAGTGGTGAGGTGACAAAGGATATTCTGTATGAAAATGTAGATTTTTTAAATTTCCAGTCTTTGCCTCGTAGAAAAAGTTGTTCGTATTGACTATTATGTATGACTGTTATGAATAAGTTAGAGGAACTATAGACATACGGAAAAAGATTTTTCAAATTGAGTTTCTTCAGATTAGGTATGAATAGCTATTTCAAATATATCAGACATTCCGGAGCCCTGCATAAAGACATCTTATCAACAATGAAAACTCAATATCAAACGTACACCCTCGTATCGAACCAGTGTCACTGTGTTGTAGCGTACAACCTGAAAACTGTAATCTTAGAATCAATATTAAACGAAGGAAGTGTCTAGACTATCAACGTTTCACTGGCACCGCAGCCGTGCGAAAAGTAATGAAATTAGAGACACGTGGAACAAGTTTAAAACGAGGTTGATTTCATGGTAGCGTTTTCTTACGAGTACTAGCTATATATGGCAAATGAGGCGAAAACGCTAACATGAAGAGGACCAAGCGTTAACATTGATTCCGCATAATTTTAAAACAGTATTGACGGGTCATTTATAATAATGACTTTTATTATAAGTAGAATGACTTTGTAGCAGTTGACTTTTCGCTACCTTTATTTATTTATTTATGACTTACTGGGCTTTACGGGCAAAGGGTCCAGGAGGCACGGGCGGTTTGCTCGTGGCTTTTTGGATAGCAGCAACCAAAGAAAATAATACTCATTGACGAGAGGCAGCAACTCGAATTTACCCCGTGTAAATTTACCATAGACAAGGATAACGGACTCGCCCAACAGAGCTTCGGCCGGCGGCCTGGCAATTTGTAGGAAAGTCGAAAAAAAATGAACAAATTTTCCTATTGGACCAATGCTGAAAGTTGTTCATTTTGACGGGATGACTATTGGTGGTAAATTTAGACGGTGTATACCGCGATCGCTGTAATAATTTGACGTCTGGCCTGAAGGGTCGATGGTGAGAACTATGGTAAAAAATCTTTGGAGAGCAGCAATTAAGGCGCAAGCCATCTGGGACCACTAGTAATCGGAGCAATACCTATTCGTCTTCTACCTTAGGCAAATTCTCTTTAAAAAAAAATTTACATGGATGCCCAAAAAGGTGTATTAAGTATGTTTATGTATGTGTGTGAGTTTTTTATTCCGCCATACTCCTTAATGCCCGAATAGAATTGATTGTGAGGTATTGTAAAAATCCTTGCCGTATCCCGCTCAAGTGACATAAGCTAGGTATACATTTTTCGGAGGATTATTTTTTTAGTAATTTACTTGTATTATAATATTATTATTATTTATTTCGAGCCATCATGTGTCCCACTGCTGGGCAAAGGCCTCCCTCCACTTCTTCCATTCAGTCCAGTCCTGCGTTATTCCCTTCCAATCATTCTTAAATTTATCCACCTCATCGCGCCATCGCATTCTTGATCTACCGAGTCTTCGAGTATTGGTAGGGATCCAGCCGTATTATAATATATTGTATATATACTTACTTATAATAAATCTGTAAGGGTTGTCACGGAATAAGTTACTTTGTTTTAAGAGATAGGTATCGTGTTGAAAAGCTCTATGTATGATACTGAAACTAAATTAAGGATTTATGATATTTTTCTGTATAGTATGTATGCTCTTAAACGAATTAACTGAATTTGATTACACTTGGTAGATAAACATTTAGACGTACAGGCACAAGATTTTTGTCCAGTTATGGTAAGACGTGTGGCTCCCACACAAATGTACCCGAACAGAGTCGCGGGCACAGCTAGTTATATAAATGGCAATAACTGACACCCTAATGCAACTGAAGTAAACAAGTATCTATCTCACAAATCAGACAGGCTTGTTTACTTGGCAGCTTGATATTCCTTATGTCAATGTTTTAGAGATCACTTTACCCTTCAATTATGAAACATAGAAGGTGATTTCTAACGAAACATAAGCAAATATTTCATAATATAAATCAGCTGTAGTTTTCAATCGTTGTATTCGTTTATCAAGATGGTTGGTAAAAGAGAGACTCCTCAATTGAAGTTAGAAGATGTGTTGACTTCAATGCAAGTGCATAGTATTAAGAAGAAGTTATTAAAAAACGCTTCGGATTGGCGCGTGGTTAAGTCTGATGTTAAGCAAGCGGCAGAAGGCTTAGCCGGCTTCCTGGCAGACCATATAAGAGTAACCTTGCACGTGGAGTCTGGAGATGATCAAGAGACCATACAACTGTTCGTGAAGCGACTCCCGACCAACAACCAGCCGAAAGCGGACTTCATCAGCAGCAACAACTACTTCAAGCGAGAGGAGTTGGGCTGCCATATTTTGGACGAGATTAGAGTGCCCGATGGTAAGTTGATTAGATCTTTGAATGATGAAGAAGCACAGTATGACATAAATGAAATTAATATTAAGTTCTAATGTAGATAGGTACTTACTGAAAAGAAGTCAAAATTTCCGCAATCTCGTATGCAAGTCAAACCTCTCATAAGTGTTGTGGCGTCATCCACAAAGACATGTCTTTCTGTGTTCTGTGGCGTTATGACATATCAACGACATGTTTACGAATGTCATGCTTTGATAATACTTACTACCTAGCACAAACAAAATACTACCATAGCAGAGTAGCAGAGGTGTTTCACTCCGCCGAAATACCTAGAACAGTCGAACACCGGCGACGAGAAACTCGCAATAGTGCTGTCAGACATATTTAGCATTACTTAATAATAATAATAATAATAATATAGCCTTTATTTCATGCAGTAAATAGGTATACTATTACAATTTGTTTATGAAAAATTTAAAGTGCTAATTCAGTTTTGCTGCATGCTGCTAAATGCAAAAGGCCTCCCCCAATTTTTCCCATATTTTTCTATCCCAAGTCTTTCTCCACCATTGGCTGGTATATTTCGAGATATCATCTTTCCATCTCGTTCTTGGTCTACCCACTCTACGGGTCCTGTCTCTTGGAGTCCATTCTGTGGTAATTTTTGCCCATTTATTATTTGACATTCTTCCGATGTGTCCTGCCCAGTTCCACTTAAGCCTCTTGGCTACTTTTATAGCGTCTTCTACTCCTGTCATTAATCTGAGGTGTGTATTCCTGATTTTATCTTTTCTTCTAGCTCCTATCATGGATCTCTCCATCGCTCTTTGACAGATTTTTAATTTATTTTCTAGATCACTGGTCAGGCTCCAGGTCTGGGCTCCATAGGTGAGTGTCGAGAGTATAGAAGAGTTAAAAACTTCTTTTTTGATTTTTATAGATAATTCGCTCTTCATTATAAATTTAAGACTCCAATATTTACGCCATGTTTTACTAATTCTGTGTTCAATCTCTTTAGTCTGTCGATCTTCAAAAGATATAATCTGTCCCAAATAAATATAGTCTCTGACGTATTCTAAACCCTCTCCATCTATAAAAAATTGTTTCTTGTGTCCATTCGTCATTATTTTGCACTTGTTTTTGTTCATAACTAGGCCGGCGGGTTTACATGCTGTGCAAAATTGGTCTATCATTAGCTGTAGTTCTTCGGGGGTTTCAGAGAATATAATGACGTCATCAGCGAACCTCAAGTTGCTTAGATATCTCCCATTTATTTTTATGCCTTTTTTCTCCCACTCGAGTCTTCGGAAAACCGTTTCTAACACGGCATTAAAAAGCAGTGGTGAGACTGGATCACCTTGTTTGACACCTTTTTGTAGAGGGAATGGTAGGCCTGTTCTGTCTGTTTTGATAGTCGCTGTACTGTTCTTGTATATGACCTTGAGTATATTAATAATTTTTTGATCAACACCCTGTGATTCTAAGCTAGCAAAAAGGAATTCGTGGTCTACTGAGTCGAAAGCTTTAGAAAAATCTATAAAAGCTAAGTAAATGTAATATTTATATTCGTTTGCTTTCTCTACTATTTGATTGACAGTGTGTAGGTGATCAGTTGTGCTGTAGTGAGATCGAAAACCGGCCTGCTCTGGCGGTTGTTCCTCTTCTAAATTGTTTTGAATTCTTCCTCTTATTATAGTCATAAAGAGCTTATATGTGCATGATGATAGGCTGATAGGTCTGTAGTTGTCAATGTTATCTTTGTTTCCCTTTTTGTGCAGTATAGTTATGTTCGAACTCATCCATTGTGTAGGAATTTTTTCTTCCATTATTATTCTGTTAAATATGTTTTTGATCAGGTCAAGGATTTCATCATTGCAGTATTTTATAAGTTCATTACAGATGCCATCCGGTCCAGACGCTTTCTCGTTTTTTAACTTTCTTGCTGTTGATCGCACTTCGTCTAATAAGAGTGGTATCCATGTTGTACATTCTTTGGGGTTGTATATGGTTGTATTATATTTGTTGTTTTTGTATAGGTTTTTATAAAATTCGGTGGCGACTTTAACTATATCTTTCCTATTATTTATTGTTTTTCCCTTTTTATTCATATTCAAAATTAGCTCTTTTCCTAATGTTTTAAATTTTTTCTGCTTTCTTTACAGAGCAATTTTGGATAAGGAGCTGCTCTATTTTCTCCATTTTGTTGTGCTCTATATCTTCTTTTTTCAGTTTTCTTAGTCTTCTATTCGCCGCATATAGCCTGTTTTTGTCAATTCTGGTTTTATTTTCCTTGCATTCTAATTCAAGCTTTAGGTTTATAAGTCTCTTTGTTTGTTCACTATATATGTTGTCTTCGTTTTGTTTGTCTGGTAATGTCACTTGGCATGATGATTTAAGAATGCTCTCCAATTTGTCGTATTGTATTTGTAGCGTGTCTGATACCTGAAGGTTGGCAATTAGTGCTTGTGTTGTAGTGTTTGTATTTTTAGGGATTGATTTATTAATATTAATTTTTAGTGATTTTGTAAGGAGATTGAATCTTTTTCTCTTTTTTGGTATTTTCAGTATCATCTCTATTGGTCTGTGGTCTGAATTAAATTGTATTTTCCTTATAGTAGTTATATTTTGCACGTTCGTTTTATTAGGTATAAGGAAATAGTCGATTTGTGTTTTGTCTTTATTATTTGGGTGATTCCAAGTCCATCGTCTATTCAAATTGCATTTGTAGAGGGTGTTTCCTATCTTAAGGTTTAGTGACTGTGCTAGCTCTATTAATTGTTCTCCTCCAGGATTCCTTTTCCCATAGTTGTATTTTCCAATATTGTATTCTTCACCAAGTTTTCTTTTTCCTATTTGGCTATTAAAATCTCCCATTATGTATTTATAATCCGTTTTGCAATCTGAATATGTATTTTCTATGTCTTTCAAACAGCGTAGTACTTCTGGGTCTTCCGTATTTTTATTACTTGGAGCATAAACTTGGATAAATGTATATGAAATCTTGTTTATTATAAGCTCCAAACTAATCACTTTTTCTGAAATGTGTTTTATTTCTGATATATAGTTTTTTATCTCACTGTTGATAAGGAAGCCTACTCCGTGAATACCCTGTTTTTTGCCATAGTAATAAAAATAAAAAAATTTACACATTACTTATTAATGCAGAACTCTGAAAATTTTACGATTCTTTAAATAATTTTATGATGTTCTTAATTTAACAGATCCCCAGCCATGGTGCCCCCACCCGTTGGTGTACAACGATACTCTGATTGTTCTGTCGGACTTGAGTCCGCTGGGATACTCTGTTCGCGACCGCATAGACATCTTGGACCTTCCCCACGTGCTCGCCACCGCCTCCTCCCTCGCTAGGTTCCATGCAGCCACCACCAACTACGAGACCAGGAAACGCCGCGTCACCAATACACTTTGGACCTTCTCCACAGAATACCCTCAAGTATGCGAAGAACCTACATTCAAAGACAGTCGTTGGCTTCGCTGCGCAGCAAAATTGACGGACAATTTTCTCAAAATATACTCCAAAAAATATATTAACATAAACTTAGAATCAAAACTGGTTCAGCTGTTCATAGAAGCATGCTCCAGCTTGCAAGAATACGACGATACATTGAATACTTTGATACATAAAGACTTGTGGATGAGCAATATTATGTTTCGATACGAGAAGGGGTTGCCCGTCAATGCCATCCTTATAGACTACCAGTTGCTGAGATACGGGCCTCCAGCGTTTGATCTTATGGTGTTCCTGTATTGCACTACAACAAGAACTTTCAGAGAGCAATACGAGAAAGGAATCTTCTTGCATTATTTCTCAGAGTTTATACGTAATTTGGAAGAAGGTACAAAGCAGAGGTTAAGTCTTTTAGGCTACGATGAAGAGGAACTTCTGAAATGGTGCGAGAAAAGTCGAATGTTCGGGAATATGATGGCGGTGACCATACTTCCGTACGTGCTTATGGACATGAAGACAGCTGAGAAGGTGTTTGACGACCCGGTCACGTATGAGCGGTATCTGACAGAGGACAGGACTGACCCGGTCTTGGCTTATTGCGAACAGAACAGTTTGTACCGAGATCGGCAGTTGGAAGTATGCGAGGAATTCGTCGAGCGATACGTGAAAAAATCCGTTTTACCGTAGATGGGTGCTCTAGCTAACACAAGTTTTCAGTTTTTTAACAAGCTTTTATGAGTATTTAGTTTCACCTGTCCTGATGTTGTCTGTATGTGAATATTAATTATTAATTAGCTGCATGTCATAAAACTCGCTTGCCTTTCCATTTCTTTTGTTTTGCGATACCCGATAGGGTTCGTGTGTACCTATTTATACGTAAGACAGTGACTTTTAGTAGTGAGAACTGATGTACATTATGAAATGCAATAAATACATTGCACTGAATTGAATTGAATCAAATCTTGCGAGTTGAATTGAATCCACTTCCCGGTTACCGATTGAGATGAAATTTTGCATGCATGTGTAAATCGTATGTGAATACTATTTTATATAATCGTTGTGTTGGTCTGATGATGGAGTAGTAAACAAGGTACTTCAATCTTGTGTGGGCTCATTTGATTTGTATTGCAAAGCACTTTACCGTGTGGATTCGTTTATAATAATAGCTTGTCAAAAAAATTACTTGTTTATACTACGAAGTCGGCGAACAGGCACACGGTCCACCTGGTGGAAAGCGGTTACCTAGCCTGTAGACACCTGTAACACCCAGAGGTACCACTCGCGCGTTGCCGACCCTGAAAAAATCTTTCATGCCCTTTTCGAAGAACCCCGTACACACACATATACGAAAAGGAAGTAATTTTCAATACCTACGTCCGTGGGATCTGTGCTGTGACTGCCGGACAAATTTTAATGTTATTATTTTGACTCAGGAAACTAGTTTTTTCCTTTGCGGGTAGGCGCGGCGCAAACACGCGTAAGCTAAAGCACTTTATTTAAAAATTGTTTAAAATTGTAATATTAGAATAATTTTGGCAACAAAGTAGTTAGTTTGTCTGCCAAACCCACCTGCGCTCATCAGATCTACTTTATCTATCAAAAACTCACTTAATCTCACTACACTTACATCACTCCTTTATCCGACACACTTTACTATGGATACTACTCGCACTCGCAGCCTGGAAGAGCTTGAGCAGGTTTTTCATACTCAGATGCAAGCATATGAGGAGAAGCTAAAGCAGGTTACCGCAGGAACTGCACCGGCCCACACAGATGTGTCTTCGCTTGCCAGTGAGTACTATGATTTCAAGAAATTTGTCTTACAAACTATATCTATGATAAGATCTCAAATAGACCAATTGTCTCTTGGCTATGATAGACATGAGACTGCATTACGGAGGAACGTACTTTTACTTCATGGAATCCCAGAGAAAGCAAATGAAATCATACAGGACACTGTCCTCCGTGTACTGTCTGGGCAAATGAAACTGACTTATTTCACTGCAGAAAATCTAGTGATTTGTCACAGACTTGGTTCTTCTCATGGCAAGATTCGTCCGATTTTGGTTAGATTTTCGAAAATGGAGTATCGACGTCTCGTGTGGGACAATAAAACATCGCTTATGGGCACTGGAATTACTGTATCCGAATTTCTAACTAAACCACGACATCAGGCTTTCACTGCGGCACGACGACATTTTGGCGTCAAGAATTGCTGGACAGTTGAGGGCAAGATACTAGTAATGCTCGCCGACAAGTCCCGACGGAAACTGGAATAAATGGGCGAGGTAAAGGCACTTATTGCTGCACACCCAGCCGCCGTCCCCGAAGGCGAGATTCGTGCCGGATCTATCCCTGCCGGCTCTAAAGAGCTATCGCCCAAGGCTACAACCTCGAAGGCAGCTACCAAGCAGCCTCCGGCTGCCACAGCATCCAAATCTTGCCGCCGCTTGTAAATATGCGTGGGGTTTTCGTGTTGGAGCAATCGTTCAAGTAGCGGGGCACTTCAACTGTCAATATGCCCGGTGTCCGATGGAACCATAGACTAATTTATCATACATACAAGCAAAATTCATTTTAACCGACTTCAATATAGATGGTGTGGTATTAAATGTTGTTTATAATTAATATTTAGACTTTTATGTTACTTTAGCATAGAATACAATTTGTTTATTCCGTTTTAAACAATCAACTTGTACTAACGCTTAATATTCTTAATATTTTTTCTTTTAAATTTCTGATTAGACTACTTTTTTTTTTTATAGGAAATAAAACTGAAGTCGAGTTATGTTGTATATTTATATATTTTATTTTTCCTTTTGGCTTATATAAATATTTTTTTTTCCTTTATAATGTATGTTGTCTGTTTATACATTTACCTAAGTTTGTAAAAATCTCTTCAGTGTTCAGTGAGATGGAATGGTGTTTGAGCGAATTGGTGAGTTTGGCAGCTCATCAGACATTTGTTAGTTTCTTTATTTATTATTGTTATATTAGTATTATACTTTTTATAGTGTATTGTTATATTTTTTTTTTTTTTGCATAATTTATGGATGTTTTGATCAATGAAAGTTTTTTTTCTTGCTCGTCTTCTCCTGGTAGCTTTCAAAGTGTAGATAGTGAATCTTCTCCAGGTCTGAATCTGAACAATACTTTAAACTCTATTTTCTCTGACTATCCTCGAAACTTTAATGTCGCCCATATCAACGCACAGAGTGTTTCTTTTCACTTCCCGGATATAGTCTCCTCTTTCAATTGCGCCCATCTTGATGCTATACTAATATCTGAATCTTTTCTTAAACCCTCTCTGCACTCTTCTTTATTTAATTTAACTGACTTCGTTCTTATACGCAATGACAGAATTGGGGCTAGCTGTGGTGGCGTAGCTGTTTACCTGCGCAAATCTATACCCTATAAGATTCTACGAGCTTCTCCTCCAGTGTATACCGCATCTGCAGAATTTATTTTCCTAGAACTTACCATGAATCACACAAAAATCCTTCTTTCTGTTTTTTATTCACCTGATCTTCGAGTTAATTATTTTAGTTCTTTAGATACGATCCTCAATGACCTATGTCCTTTTTATGAACATATTATTTTAATGGGTGATTTTAATACATGCATTCTTAAAAATGACTCGCGTACCCGTGCACTGCTGGATCTCTGCTCATCATATAATCTTAACATTTTACCCCTCTCTGCTACCCACCATGCCCCTCATCTTGCACCTTCTCTTTTAGACCTTATAGTTGTCGCCTCTCATAAAAATGTATCTGCATATGGCCAAACTACTGCACCGTTTTCGTATCATGACCTTATTTATTTGTCATATTCTATACGTCCCCCTAAGCACAAACCCGATTATCGGTTTCTTAGAAATTTCAGGGGTATTAACGAAGAGGCATTATTAAGTGATGCTGCTTGTGTTAATTGGGACTTAGTCTTGGAAAAAGATAACATAGACGATAAGGTGAATATGTTTAACTCTTTGGTTCTTAATTTATTTGATCGTCATGCTCCACTTCGTCGTATTAAGATTAAACATAAGCCCGCTCCTTGGCTTTCTGACGAAATAAAGATTTTATGATGCGTAGGGATAGAGCCAAGCGTAGATACAAACGTTATCCGTCTGAGTGTAATTTAAACCGGTATAGAGAGCTCCGTAATCGCTGCAATCGCTTGTATCGTGATGCTAAGCGACGATATTTCCATGATTCTCTTACTAACCGTAGTTCCGCGGACGTCTGGAAGTTTTTAAAGTCTGTTGGCGTGGGCAAGTCATCTGAAGTCTCTTCTTATGATATTGATTTAAGCTAACTTAACAAGCACTTTTCCAAATCCCCTGTTATTCTTGATCCCCACGTTAAAACTTGTACTTTAGATACATTAGTTAACCTACCTGTTCCTACTTATTCTCCTTTTGAATTTACTTCTGTTTCTCACGACATAGTTTTAAAATCTATTCAACGTATTTCTTCTAATGCAGTTGGGAATGACCTTCTCTGTTCTAATATGATCAAATTAACTCTACCTGTTCTTCTCCCTATAATTACACATATCTTCAATTTCTCTCTTAGTACTGGTTCATTTCCATCTGCGTGGAAACAAGCTAATATAATCCCACTGCCTAAAGTTTCCAATCCATCTTCTCTTTCAGACTTCCGCCCTATTTCAATATTGCCTTACCTTTCTAAAGTACTTGAACAGATTATCCACAGCCAATTTTCTTCTTTCTTGGTAAAAAACAACCTCATTAGTCCTTTCCAATCCGGATTTAGACCGGGACACAGTACTGCTTCTGCCTTGGTTAATGTGACAGATGATATCCGCTGGGCTATGGATAATAAATCTCTTACACTTCTTGTATTACTTGATTTTAGTAGCGCTTTCTCTTCTGTTGACTTCGATATCATTCTTGGTATCCTCCATTCTATAAATGTTTCTCCTTCTACCATATCTTGGTTCAAATCCTATCTTTGTGGTCGCTCTCAGCGGGTCCGCCTTGAAGAGTCTGTCTCTAATTGGTGTGACTTATATGCTGGTGTACCACAAGGTGGTGTCCTTTCCCCTTTATTATTTTCTGTTTTTATAAATGCTATCACTAAAGTTCTTTCGTGTAAATTTCATCTCTATGCTGACGATTTGCAGTTGTATAGGCACTTCAGAGCTGAGGAGGCTGATCTGGCGGTTGAAGCAATGAATAACGACTTGCGTCAAATATCGGAATGGGCCAAATGCTTTGGTCTCAAGGTCAACCCCTTAAAATCCCAAGCAATGGTAATAGGCACTAGATTTATGCGTAATAAAATTAACTTCGATTATTTATCAACTGTACGATTCGAAGGTTCTGCGATTGAGTATACTAACACAGCCAAAAACTTAGGTATCTTATTTGATTCCAATCTCAATTGGACGGCTCAAGTTAATGAAGTTAGTCGCAATATTCATTTTTCATTCCATACTCTTAGATGCCTCCAATATTTCTTACCTTTTGAAACTAGGATTACTCTTGTTCAAAGCCTGATCCAGCCTATTCTTGATTATGCTGATGCATGCTACTTGGATGCAACTGAAGAGCTATTGAATAAACTGGAGCGTCTGCAAAACCATTGTATACGCTTCATTTTCGGTCTTAAAAAATTCGACCATGTTTCCGTGTATCGCGCACAGTTAAAATGGCTCCCTATACGTCTCCGTAGAAATACTCGTATTCTCTGTCTTCTTTACAATGTGTTGTTTAATCCATCTTTTCTTCTTATCTGCAAGAGCGTTTTTCCTTTCTACATTCTTCTAATTCTCCTTGTAGATCCCACCTCAGAACCATCCTTAGATTCCCACCCCATAGCACTTCTTGTTATTCCTACTCCTTTTCTGTTCATGCAGTCAGACTTTGGAATTCGCTACCACCTGAGATTCGTGAATCATAATCAATCTCCATTTTTAAAAGAAGGGTCAAGGAACACTACCTTTCGGAATTATAAATTATTGGTTATATGTATTAGTATATTTATTATAATGATATGTATTTATTTATGTATATAAGTAAAGGTTTGTTTAAGTATGTTTATTGTAGGTGTAGGTTAATAATTTATCGTCTTTTTCTCTTTTAATATTAGTTATCTATTTTTTTTGTTTTTCATTTATGAACACGCCAGTCTGCCTTTCGTAACATATTCTCCTCTCACAGGCCTACTGGAAGAGATTTCTTAAGAAATAAGTAGTGCCTTTGTACTCATTTATAATGCAAATGTTTTTTCATGTGACCATGTTGTGTACATAAATTTTTAAATAAATAAATAAATAAATAGTATTCTAGTTGCTTGGGGCAAAATAATAACATTAAAATGAGTCTAATAATTGGGCCAATATCTTTATATTTTTTTGTTTAATTGACAAAAGAAAAAATAAAAGTACCTATGCAATATTTTTTGAATATCTAATTGACGGACTAACTATATTGTTTGGGAAACTAGCCTATTATTGCTCAAGATGCAGTAGTCGGAATTGTTTCTTTGGATTTTTATTCTTTTAGTCTTTGGTAATCGTACAAAAATGGGGTGATGGCTGCCTTAGCTTAAATGAGGTAGTTTTGATATTTTAGTGCGGAGAAGAAAAACATCACGGGGGCAGGATTCGAACCGGCGACTTGGTGTTTCCGACCAATGCTTAACCAATTAAGTTATCACGCTAATTTAATTCACCGTGGTATGTCGATAACTTGAATTAAATATAAACATTACATCTTTTTAGCATAAAAAGAAATCAGAACTCCTCAATTGATGTAAGGCAAATTAAGTCCGACATTGTCGGTTTTTACTATATCATGTAGGTATGTCGTTTTTATCATAAAATTTACAAACACTCTTAATTAAATTATTATTATTATTATAACGAGCCGTTAATGTCCCAATGCTGGGCTAAAGCCTCTTTCTCTTTTTTCCATTTTTTCTAATTAAATTAAAAAGTAAAATATGGTGATAAAATTCCACGCATGCGGGCAGGGTTCGTTCGTTCATATTTTATTTATTTCTTAACTTAATTAGAGTATAATCAGAATAGCACTGTGAATGCAAAAAAACACTTATAAAAAATATATTACAAAGAATCAAATATAAGTTAGTAAAATCAATTGTTGTTTTGATTCTAAATCCAGGTATTATTGACTACAATATATAATGGCGAGCTCCGTGGCGCAGTGCGACACGAGGGCCCCGGGATAGATCCCCGGTCAGGTCAAGATGGAAAATGATCTTTATCAGACTGGCCTGGGTCTTGGATGTTTATCTATATATGTATTTGTTATAAAATATAGTATCGTTGAGTTAGTATCCTATAACACAAGTCTCTAACTTACTTTGGGGCTAGCTCAATCTGTGTGGTATTTGTTGTGGTAGCTGGTGTGTATTTGTCCGTATATAGGTATTTATTTATTATTTATTTACAAAAAACAAAAGAAACAGCTGCCAAAGGGAAAACACAATTTTCTTATTGTCTCATGATTTTAAATGGCATAAGCCCGTGCCTAAGCACCCTACACCTATATCTATGTATATAAGGCAACTGATTTATATCTTAGACACAGTCGAACTGTACCTAGGTACAGTTCGACTGTGTCTAAGATATAAATTCTAGAAACTTGAAACTTGTTACAGAAACCCCTGTGTAAGTGAGCACTGAGAAAGGTTTTTTAGAAATTCAACCCCTAAGAGGGTGAAATAGGGGGTTAAGTTTATATGGAATTTCCTCATTACTGGACTTAAAAGTATGAAAATAGGTATACAAGTTCTCGATTACAATTAAAAAAACCGGCCAAGTGCGAGTCGGACTCGAGCACGAAGGGTTCCGTACCGTTATCTATATAAACGGCAAAAAATCATGTCTGTTGTCTTGTATGGGAGCCCCCTTAAATAATTATTATTCTATTTTTTAGTAGGTACTTGTTGTTATAGCGGCAACATAAATACATCATCTGTGAAAATTTCAACTGTCTAACTATCACGGTTCATGAGATACAGCCTGGTGACAGACGGACAGCGGAGCGATATTAATAGGGTCCCGATTTTACTTAAAAAAGATCTGTGTAGGTGAAATGGATAAAATTCCCACGGAAAGTGTACAAAACAAGGGATAAAATGGGCGGTGTGTATGGAAATTTTCTCATTTCTGCCTTAGCAGTATGAAAATTGGTATATAGGGTCCTGAGTTCCTGACTACAACTACCGTTCATCCCGGAAAAAAGCATTTTTCCCGCGGGGTCGACATTAACGGGAGCGAAGCCGCGGGCGTTAGCTAGTTGTATATATAAATGGTCTGACCATCACAATTAGCTTTGCTTACTTATTCTTTGGCTGGCTGCAAATACACGTTGTGGTAAACGTTTTGTGTAGGTACCTACCTAGCGATATTTTTAACTGACTGCAATAAAAGGGAGGTTCTCAATTCGTCGGTCCAGCAAGTTCGATCAACTTATGAACCGATTTGATAAACGAATTTATTAACATTGGCATTAACCCTACTGCAGCTCGCGGCAATGTTGATCTTCGGGAACAGTAATTTTCCGGGGTAAAAAACCTTATGGCCTTTTTCATACCTACTCCTGAAAACGCGTATGCAAAATTTAATGATGATCTGTTCGGAAGTTTAGGCGTGGAACCTTAGAAAACTAACAAAGAACAAACCAAACAAATAACAAACAAAGTCACCTTTGCACTATTTTATTATTTAGGTAAAGTAATCTTATCGAGTCGGTGTGCACTTATGTACATACAATGCAAGAAAGGAAATAGGTTTTTATTTACAGCATTTATATTCCATATTTCAATGAATTAAAAGTAGATTGTTGCATCGAGCAGACAGTAATTTATTACTGCACTCAGTGCTTATTTGGAGCCCGAGCGCCAGCGAGGGCTCTAAGAAGCACAAGTGCAATATAAATTACTTAATGCGAGGTGCATAATCTGCTTTTCTTTCAACTTTTACAAGAAAAGTATGTGAAAAACAAAACCGAAGAGAAATTAAGTACAATTACTTAGTAAAAATTAGTTGTTTACTCAGGATTATCTTATCTTTATGTTGTTTACATTCACGTTTACATTTTTCTTTTTCTTTTTGGCCCTTATTTTTTTAGGCCACGTCACATGCTAACTATTTATCTCTATAACTTCATATGGTTGTCAGGTTGGCCAACCTTTTTGTGACATGTAACCCATGTAAAACATAAGATCCCGCGATTAAAAAAAAACTAAACAGTGCAGAAAAGGATGTCCATACATTTCATTACTGCTCTAGAGTAGAAAAATTAGCTTTGCTGGGTATGTAGTGCAGTTATGACTTATGATAGAATTGCAGTGTAGTTGAAAGAAAACAAAATAGAGTCGGCTGTCGGCGACAGCCCGCAAGCCATTAAAATATGAAATTTATCTCATTTAAAATACAATTTTCATGTTCGTAGGTAGACTAAGTTGACATTTGTCTATTGTGTTATAAGGACTATGCGAAACTATCGCCTACAATATCTATTGATAACGTTCCGGATGTAATTGTCCGGAATGAATATTGCGACCATGAAAACAGCAAAGTTTTCGAAACGTTAGGTGTAAAAATAATGTAATAAACGCAATAAAACCGTATGTGTTTTGTTTGGGTACTCATATGATTTCTATCAAGATTTTGCTCTTACTAAAAATGGTTGTAGGGTCGGGTACCGTAGTACTACAAAGCTTCTCATGGACGTGACCATCTGCAAGCAAGCTCAACAGGAGCGACAGCCGGCTTAACTGCCGGGACTGACTATAAGAAGGCCCGTGATTGGCCTCATTCATGCCTCGGAAGCATCTTAGAGCTGTATTCATTTTATGCAACTTTGAGATCCTTTCTCGGCGCTTGACTATGACCACAAGCCTTCGTTAACCTTGTGGAGAAGATAACCCTTCGGACCCGATGGACTTGAAAAAGGTTGCACAGGGCACCAGTTTTAGAAGATTGTGGTTTTTCCTGTCTCTGAACGTCCTCAGCAACCTGCTGAGGGATTCAGGACTAGGCTGCCTAATTCGAAGAGAAGGAGAGTTTTTTTCTCTCTGGTTATTCATGGATAACTTTAATTATTTTGCTTTTATCATGGTTTATGCATGTCCAACGGGGCAAAGTTGTACCAAAATTCAGGAAAACAACTTTCCGAGTCAATGTCTCTCGAGGGCAAAAACTTACAAATGTCTTTGTTCGTCACAGTCCGTACTATATGTACATCAGTACCGGGTCTCGAAGATGGTCTTGCCATGCCGTATTGGGCTCGTCTCTCATGTGATCAGCACTTTAGGACTAAAAATATAAATTAATATATACGGATAAACTGAGACTGATTGGTAATTTTTAAACATTTGACTTATTTAAACGACGTATTTATTAATGTGACATAATTCTGATAGTATTTTTTTTTGTTTTCCATTTTTATTAATTGATCACTTGTTTATTATTTTATTTAAAATGTAATGTAATGTGTAATGTTGTTATATTTATATTCAAGACCTACTATAAAAGATCTAATTAATGTTTGACGTGTAAAAATTATTATGAATAAATGAGTATTTGAGTATTTGACTAGCCCCAAAGTAAATTTAAACTAGGCAAGGCTAGGAGTTTGTTGGACTGGGGGAACGGGATAAAGGTATATGGGATGCTACTTACTCGAATGGATTGGGGATGAGGAAGTTGCAACTAAGGAGGCCAGGCGCGCGTACCCAATGCTGTGCCTGCAACCACCGGACAGGCAGGGGAGGATGACTAATCTGACCTTAATAAACGATACTATATTTTTTAACAATATATAATAGATAATCCCAAGACCCAAATCATTCTCAAAAAGATCATTTTCCTTGATCTAACCTAGTAAGTAATATTCTGATATATATATATCAGAATATTACTTATTGTTCGGCACATATGTGTAGAAAGTTCTCACATTACTCGTAAAAAATGATAAATATGTGACTCTGCAATGTTTTCAAAGGAACGTTTAAGCCGAGACGATTATATGTGAATGTGACTTTGTTAACCTTTAGATTTTAAAGAGATATTGGGTTATTATCGCAAAGTCCACAAGTTCGGAACTACGTCTGAGGCTGAGAGGCGGTTCCGAACAACTCTGACACCAGGGTGTGCATGGTGGGTTGACCGTGACACCTATTCGAAATGATGATGATGATCACAAAGTGCCTGCCTCCGTGGTCCAGTGGTTAAGGCGTTTGCCTGTAGACCCGGGGGTCGTCGGGGGACTCTGACACCAGGGTGTGCACGGTCGATTGACCCCTACACGAAATGATGATGATCGCAAAGTAAATAAGATAGGGTTATTTTTGGGCCTTTTTGAGTGGCACGGTTAATGTGTGATGACGGCGGTGCAAACATAGCCAATTTAGACTTCCACTTGCCAAATTAAAATAGACCCCTAAAGCATGGACCTGTTATAGCGCGGGGCCCGTAGCAATGGTTGCTCTGGATATTGTATTAATCCGGCATTGATCTATACCGAGTCTATACCCAGTAGTAAGGAATCGCTGGCCAGGTCGCCAGTTTGCGTCTGACAATTGATACAATGACAACTAATGTCACACAATACGATGACCTCGGAATCTCTTATTCAACAAAAGGATCTATCAAATAAACGATACGACTGACGATTTTTATAATAACGGGTGTCTCAAAATTAACGCTAAATGGAATAAACTAGAAAACGTCGCTATTAGTCTTAAGTCTTATCTCAAAGTAAATAAGATAGGGTAATGTATGGAATAACACATCGGGCAACCGGGCTACGCGGTTTGATGGCCCATATGCACACTGTCGAAAATTTTCAAGACTTTTCTGCATGGTACAGTTCCTTCAGCCTAAATTGGTATGGTCAGTGGTGTCACATTCAACTGCCTGTCTGCAGGTAGTACGTATGGCACCAGGTACGCGCGCCCGGCCTCCTGATCTGAGCTGCTACTTGCTTATCCCCAATTCATCCAAGTGCATCCCAAATTCCCCTGTTCTCTGCCAACCAAACAAGCTCCCCCTTCCCACGCTTAGAAAACTGTTTCGCCATACGAAATGTGTTCACCAACCTATCTGTCAAGCGTGGTGCCGTGAGTATGGCGAAATTCCTTCATGATTCTTGGGGGTGGCCTCAGCCTCAGCCGCAAAAAGTCCACTGCTGGACATATCCAGCAGTGGACTTTTTGCGGCTGAGAGATGAGGTTAAATTAAACAATATTAACAAGACGGTGCCACATGCCATAAAGTGAAATAATTCAAATGAGACATTTCTTATTGGCGTTCCCTCTCTGGTTCCTCTTGGTTTATTTGAAGTCAAAGGTCAGCAAGCTTACAATAACCAGTGAATAAAAAAACCGGCTAAGTGCGAGTCGGACTCGCACACGAAGGGTTCCGTACCATTATCTATAAAACGACAAAAAATCATGTCTGTTGTATGGGAGCCCCCCTTACATATAAATTTTATTTTAATTTTATTATTTATTTTTAAAGTGAATATATAATAACTAAATATTTTGTGAATATTTCAAACGGTTGCCATTATTAATATCGAGCTAAAACGAGCAAAAAATCCCGTTTCTTCTATGGGATCCCCTTAAATATTTATTTTATTCTATATTTAGTATTTGTTGTTATATCGGCAACAGAAATACATCATCTGTGTAAAGTTCAACTGACTAACTATCACGGTTCATGAGACACAGCCTGGTGACAAACGGACAGACAGACACATGGACAATGGAGCCAGATGAGTAGGGTCTCGTTTTTACCCTTTGGGTACGGAAAAGATAAGAAAATTCTCCGCTGTATCAACGTGAAATAGTGTTGGAAAAATTCAATAAAAGAGTGTGTATGTGTCAGCAAAACCATAGTCGAGACATATGTCAAAAATAACTTTATAGATTTCTATTTTTTTATTTTTTATGTATAATTATATATGTATATTTTTTATTCTTTATCTTACTTATATTTTGAGACATCCTATATTTTATCGTACTCGTCTATCAGTATCGTATGCTGAAAGCCGTAAAGATCATTTCTTGATATCTCTTTCCCGTGCTGTGCGGTATTTACATGAAGACGCGTGAACTAAGATTTATGTTTACAAACAAAAAACAAATAGTATATATGCCGTGGCTCTTCTTATCGATATCCTCAGTACCTGCCTGACATCATACAAGATGGTTGGTGAAGTTGATTCAAACCAGTACAAGTTGGAAGATGTGTTGACGGAGAAGCAAGTGAATAGTATAGTGACACAGCTGTTGAATCGCAGTTTGGAATGGAGGGTCGTCGATGCAGAGATCAGACCAGCATCTGACGGTCTACGCGGGTTCTTGGGCGAACATATCCAGATGACTCTCCACGTGGCAGCTGAAGGCACCACAGAGACCTTACAGCTGTTCCTGAAGCGAGTGCCTCTCAACAACCAGCCCAAGGTAGACTTCATCAATAACAACAACTTCTACAAGAGGGAGGCGATGGTGTACCGTCTGATTGATGAAATCACTGAGGATGACGGTAATGTACTTTTTTTATATAAAAAAACTTTATTTCTCTTATAATTGAATTCATTGAATCATTAAATGATGATGGATGATGAGGAGTTCATGAATTAAATTACTGATTCTACTTATACTCCTCCTCAAGAAAAACTTTGTGGCCACAAGGCCACCATAGTTCATTTAACAATTTATAGTCGTACAAAATTAGCTTGGTCTCCTCTAATAGCAATTTGTGAAATTTTATAGAACCTCATCCCTGGTGTACCAAGGCCCTGGTGCACAACGATGTCATGGTCGTGCTGCCGGACCTGTGCCCGCTGGGCTACGCGCCGCGGCCGCAGCTGGAGACCCTCGACTTGCCGCACGTGCTCACCACGCTCACCGCCATTGCCCGGCTCCACGCAGCTTCCGCCAACTACGAAACCAGGAAGACGAGAGAAACCAGCAAACTCTGGACAATGCTGATGGAGTACGGTGACATCCTTGACGAACCCACCTTTAAGGACACACCGTGGATGCGCTGCTGTGCTAAGCTCTCAGCAAATCTTATCAACACATTTTCCAAGAAATTCAATAATGTCGATGATCTGGAAAGTAAGTTGGTAAAACTATTCTTAGAAGCTTGTGATGACTTAAGAGAGCACAAAGACACATTGAACGTGTTGTTGCACAAGGACCTCTGGATCAACAACATCATGTTTCGGTACGAGAAAGGCGTGCCAGTCAACGCGGTGCTGATAGACTACCAGTGCATGCGGTACGGGCCTCCGACCTTTGATGTCATGGCCTTTCTCTACCTGACCACTACAAGGTCTTTCAGAGAACAGCACGAAAAAATGGTATTCCTACACTATTTCTCAGTTTTTTTAGATAATATCGATAACGCAACTAAGCAGAGGCTAAACGTGTTGAAGTATAACGAAAAAGAATTTCTCAAATGGTGTGAAATAAGCCGAAAGTTTGGGGCGCTGCTAGCCATTGCGATATTCCCCTACGCTTTGATGGATCCAAAAGTGGCTAAGAATAACTTTGATGATACTGACACTTACGACGAGTACTTGGTCGTGGACAGGACGAAGCCGGTGGTGGCGCACTGTCTCGAGAGTGCCGCCTACAAGGATCGCCAGCTCGAAGTGATTGAGGAGTTCGTCGAGAGATATGTGGAGAAATAATAGAACAGGGACCTAAAATACTAGGAACTCTACTGGTAATACTTAATTACCTGAAATATGTCAAATTTTGCCGATACAGACTAAATATTCTTAATGGATCTCATATACATGTAACTCTATATTAGACTTGTATTTACCATTGTATAGGTGAAGGATTGTAAATAGGTGCGGGATAATCTACATATATTAAATAAATAAGTCTTAAAACATAATATTTTTCATACTTATCGTCATACCAACATACCTACCCATCTTGATAAGTTACTTTTCCTCTGGGGTTGCACTTATAACAGATTTTCCAGTCAGCTCATTTCAGTCATTCCCTCCCCGCGTCGCTGTTTCCCGATTTGTTCAAATTAGGGATTTTCGAGGCAAGAGTATTTTCACTTTTGCTAGAAAATCCCTGGGTGGTACACGCAACCTCAAATTAAACAAATTATTCATTAAATAAAAATGTACACAATTACTATTTATTGGCAGGAAATAATGGGCCATTCTCATTTCAATTTCACTCACTAGCGAACAATCCGGTAGTGAGCAGGTTGCCTCACGATGTTTTCCTTGATCGGAAGCAGCTAATGGTCGATGAAAATGACCGTACTTGAGTAAGATTGGTGTACAAACTCAGTGTACAGGTCGGGCCAAGCGGGGTTTGAATCCAGGACCTTTCGTTCATAGGTCGCGCTCTGAGCCCGCCACTACCGCTTCCTATGAACTTTCTATAAGCTATATTAAACTCTTAGAAGCAGAATCACAAATAGATCACAGAGTAGATATATTAGACCTTCCATATGAATTCCACCAAACTGGCAGTATGTATGGGTTTCTAAGATTAAGTGATTTCAGGAATACCTACCAAAAGTTTCCTTGATAGGGGAGTTTATCGATAATGTGAAAAGTATTCATAATTAGTTTTTATTTCAATTTATAATTCATTTTATAGGGTTCTGTACCTAAAGAGTGAAAACGGGATCCTATTTTTTTAGGCCTCACCTGTTCGTCCGTCCGTCCGTCTGACGTCTGACACTTGAAATTTTCACAGATTAACATACTTATCTTTTACCGCTATAGCAACAAAAAATAAACATAAAATTTAACAAGAGGTATCAAGCTGAAATACATATCAAAAACTCAGGTCTACTGTCCCTTAGAGCTGTGAAAAAATCAAACTTCTAAGCCTACGCAATCAAAAGATACAATGCCGCAAATTTTCGACATTTACAAGGGAATCAAAACCTAATAGGTTTTTCCCGTGAACTCAGAATATTTAAATTTGGTAAAAAGTAACATCTTATAGCACATATAAAGGAAAACTATGTTCTCGTATGTGCCTAACTGAAAGTAGAATCCTAAACGTGATCTGATGCAACGGTCCATATGGTCGGCCATATGTCGCCCGTGTAAGGCAGTGGGACGCTGTCCGCGGTCGCCTCGCTGACGCCAGCCCTTATTCAGAAAAATGTTTTTAACCGCTGCGCCATGAGCGTGGCGGTTGCAATGGTTGGGATATTCAAAGAGGCACCCTATTACTACTCTTTGATTTGAATTGTGCTTCCGTTACGCGGCGTCCTGCGGGCACGTCGGTTGATGCTGGAGCAGCCTCAATCAATGCAGCAATGCCAGCAAGGGTTGCAGGCATCAACTATTGGAGGCAGGCATGAGGGGACTAACAAAAGCGGGTGGCTGGCCACTTACATGAACTTGTAGCGGTTGCCGGTTACTTCTATGTGTAGTGTGCGTGTGTGTAGATACGAGGGGTCCACAATGATACAAGTTACTGAATACACGTCTGTTTATTTCTTGTATCACAGAATGACTAAGACAAAAGACAAAAATAATTATGGACTGAATATTTTAGATTCTAATAAGGTATGCTATCAGATTATATTGTGCACATGGCACAAACTAACTAGTGGCGGAAGTACGCAAAGTAACTTAATAATAAATGTATGTACCTTTGTCTCTATTGATGACATTAAAAAACGTTCCTTTTGGTACATATAGCGACATAGACGTAATTTACGCTGATCTATGACTTGGTAATGCTTTTTCAGTCGGACGCCTACCCGCCATCCTTAGGTCCTTTTCCATGGCTTGCCGCCCTGCCAATACCTGTTGCCTTAGGATTCAACTTTCTCAAGCTATTGGTTGAACCGCCACTGGTTGTAAATTAGCAAAGCATTTTTACACATAACACATGCACTCATTATATTAAACTAGCTGTTGCCCGCGGCTCCGCCCGCGTTAGTGTCGATCCCTCGGGAACAGTAGAATTTCCCGGAATCAAACATACCCTATGTCCTTCCCCGGGCCTCACACCTCCATACCAAATTTAGCGTAAAAAAACGACAGACAGAGTTACTTTCGCATTTATAATATTAGTGTATGGTGCCAGACTTGGTGTTAGGCCCAACACCATACATGAAGAGATCTTACTGCTTGCTGGGTTGAAGATGGTGGTGTGGAGACACAAGATCAAGTCACGGAGAAAGTAATTTATTGTTCTTGCTGGTTACATGATGGCTGGGTGTGACGGATCCCTTCTCGATGGCAGTGTCCAGGCGCTATAGTATCGCCGACCGTTGGATGTGTGTCTAATGACGCCATCGATATGTATCTCGATATGTTTTAAGATTATTGAGCTATTTATATTGTTAAAGTAGCTGACACGCGACCTACATGATGTAAGTCGCGGGTGTGTCCGTTACGCCAGCCAGATTTTGTTGAAAATTGTCGAAAATCGACATTGTAGTGCAGTAGATAATTAGATATAGAGCTTCTGTAAATGGTAAGCTAATTTTTAAATTTGGTAAGCGTATATTTTTTGAATTATTTGAGAAAAACAGTTCCGGCTAGCGTAACGTTACCGTAGCCAGATCTTTTTTTGTTTTACGGGAATTTTGAAATAAAAGTTATGTAAATAATTAGATATCAATTTGGTATAAATGGTACAACTTAAATTGTATTTGTATTTGCTATGGTTGCGAAGATATTTGAAATTCTGCTGGGGTAACGGTTTGCTCAATTGCTGTATCTCGGAATTGACTAAGCGGATGATGATGATTTTTGCACAGAACATCTGGCTAATTAGTTATAGTTTATAGCATAATAAAGGAATTCATAGTAATTAACCGTTTTGAAGTTATTTTTATTAAATAGAAATATGCTTTAATAGGTCCTATCACTTCCAATAAGCGCTCCAAAGACTAACTTTAAACGTTATTATATAGTGAAATACTGTCTATAAATGGTACCGAAGTTTCATTAGTATCCTATACGTAATTAAAAAGTTATGATGAATCTTCGATTTGTTTCGGCCATGGCGCGCGGCGGAGTTATTTAACGACCGATTAACCGAGTTTCCCGTACGAGTGGTCACTGAATCTTTTGTAAATAATTAGATATACATGTCAATTTAATACCTGCTAAATTTCAGACCTGTAAATTAATTAATTAACGAAATAATTGAAAAAAAATGATGTTCGCGTGGTTACCCGACCAAATCTAGAATGTTATAAAAAAGCGGCCGCGCAATACATTATACCAACCTTCTAAAACTTACAGGATAATACATACGCGGTTTGTACAGACGAGCTATTTTTAAAAAGTAGGTACATTTATTTTAAAATAGCTACTAGCTACCAGTTACAGCTTAGCAGTTAGTAGTGGAAGCATCTTGATAATTTACTCGTAGTTAGTCTGCGTTATCCTTACTAATATTATAAATGCGAAAGTGAGTTTGTTTGTTTGTTAAGCTTTCACGCCGTAATTACTGAACCGATCTCTATGAAATTTTGTATACAGGTTCTCTGGAGTACAGAGAAGGACATAGACTACCTTTTATCCCGGGAAAAAGTACTATTCCCGTGGGATCGACATTAACGAGGGCGAAGCCGCGGAAGCTAGTGTTTACTATAAAACAAAGCTTTAGCTTGTACTGTTTCAAAAAGTACGTATCCTAAGAAGTAAACTGCATTGTTATGTCGTTTATTTATAATATTGTATTTTGATTTTTATACTAAAAACGTAATTTAAGAATACGGCTATCTTTATCTATACTAATATTATAAAGCTGAAGAGTTTGTTTGTTTGTTTGAACGCGCTAATCTCAGGAACTACTGGTTCAAATTCGAAAATTCTTTTTGTGTTGGATAGTCCATTTATTGAGGAAGGTTTTAAGCTATAAAACATCACGCTGCGACCAATAGGAGCGAAGCATCGATAAAAAATGTTTTGAAAACGGGGAAAATTCATCTATACTAATTAATCATACTACGAAGTCGCGGGCAACAGCTAGTCTAAGACATTTGTGATTTTTTTAATCAGATTACAGAAAGCAATGGGAAGTAGATACTTACTGTAGATAAAATATGTAAGTACATACTACACTGTGATGTTATTACATTTTATTATTATTGATCTGTGATTTTATACAATAAAACTTTATATATGACTACAAGTATTTTACTTTAACTTATTCGGAACGATAACATAAAAAAGATATAGGTATTTATAAATTCTTTCTTTTTAATTTTAGATAAGCATGCGACGTTGCATATTGGTCCATAAGAAAAAACCTGTGATTATTTTTGAAGCTAATTTATAAACTTACTTACCTTTTTCGGACAAATCACTCAGATTGAGCTAGCCCCAAAATAAGTTCGAGACTTGTGTTATGGGATACTAACTCAACGATACTATATTTTATAACAAATACATATATAGATACACATCCAAGATCCAGGCCAATCTGAAAAAGATCATTTTCCATTTTGACCTGGCCGGGGATCGAACCCGGTCACTCCGTGTCGCAGGCTGGCATGTTGACCGCTGCGCCACGGAGCTAGTCAACAGTATTCTATCTAAAGATACGAAAATGTTTTATATTAATATAATATTAGTTATAACTAAGTTTTATTATATCACTTATGTAGCTCGTCTGTACAAAACACGTACGAGTATGAAATTATCTAGTAAGTTTAAGAAGGTTGGTATAATGTATGGCGCGGCCGATTTTTCATAACATTCTAGATTTGGTTGGGTTACCACGCGAACATCATTTTTTCAATTATTTCGTTAATTAATTAATCTACAAGTCTGAAATTTATTAGGTATTAAATTGACATGTATATCTAATTATTTACAAAAGATTATGTGACCAATCGTACAGGAAACTCGGTTAATCGGTCGTAAAATAACTTCGCCGCGCGCCATGGCCGAAACAAATCGAAGATTCATCATAACTTTTTAATTACGTATAGAATACTAATGAAACTTTGGTACCATTTATAGACAGTATTTCACTATATAATAACGTTTAAAGTTAGTCTTTGGAGCGCTTATTGGAAGTGCTAGGACCTATTAAAGCATATTTCTATTTAATGAAAATAACTTCTAAACGGTTAATTACTGTGAATTCCTTTATTGTGCTATAAACTATAACTAATTAGCCAGATGTCCTGTGCAAAAATCATCATCATCCGCTTAGTCAATTCCGAGATACAGCAATTGAGCAAACCGTTACCCCAGCAGGATTTCAAATATCTTCGCAACCATAGCAAATACAAATACAATTTAAGTTGTACCATTTATACCAAATTGATATCTAATTATTTACATAACTTTTATTTCAAAATTCCCGTAAAACAAAAAAGATCTGGCTACGGTAACGTTACGCTAGCCGGAACTGTTTTTATCAAATAATTCAAAAAATATACGCTTACCAAATTTAAAAATTTGCTTACCATTTACAGAAGCTCTATATCTAATTATCTACTGCACTACAATGTCGATTTTCGTAAATTTTCAACAAAATCTGGCTGGAATAACGCACACGTCGCGGGTCGCCCAAATGTGCGAGCGTAGCTCGAACAATTAGTATTAGTATGGAAGTATGGATATTATTTATACTTCTAAGTCCAGAAATGAGAAAATTTTCATAAAACCTTTACCCTCCCATTTTACCCCTTTAGGAGTGAATTCAGTCCATTTCACCCACATATATCTTTCTTAATTGTAATCGAGAACTTACATACCTATTTATTTTCATATTTCATAGTCCATAAATTAGAAAATTTCTAAACAAACTTTACCTGGGGGATTTTTTCCAGTTAACCTACACAAATCTTTTCAATTGTAATCGTGAATTTATTTACCTATTTTCATACTTCTAAGTCTAGAAATGAGTAAATTCCTATACAATCTTTACCCCGCTATTTTACCCCTACAGGGGAAAATATCGTCCATTTTACCTACACAGATATTTTTAATTGTAACCTAGAACTTATATACTTATTTTCATACGTCTAAGTCCAGAAATGAGAAAATTTCCGTACAAAGTTTATACCACCCATCCACCCCCATTTTACCCCTTAAGGGGGGAATTTAGCAAATTTCATATACCTACACACATCTTTTTTAATTTTAATCTAGTATTTATATACCTACTTTCATACTTCTAAGTCCAGAAATGAGAAAATTCCATATAAATTTTACCCCTTTAGAAGTTAAATTTCTTAAAAATACTTTCTTAGCGCTTACTCACATCATTAAAAGAACCCCTGTACCAAATTTCAAGTTTCTAGGCGCAGCAGTTTAGGTTGGTTTGACGTTTGCCCGCGGCTACGCCGCCGCCGTTAGTGTCCATCCCTCAAGAACAGTTTGGACCCTTAAACTGGGTGACTCAGGTCATCAATATGAACAACTTTTTCTATGGGACCAAAGCCGGGAACTCAAAAAAAATTTCGTCATTTCCATACAAAAGAGTCCCGCCGCCCGGCCAGTTTGTATGGGAATGTCGAATTTTATTTTGAGTTCCCACCATTGTTCCCATAGGAAAAGTTGTTTATTTTGATGGTCTGAGTCACCCCTTTAAGGGTCCAAAACGATAAACAATTCACCGTGTATATTTGCAGGCAATCAAATGCCTTGAGTTCCTTCAAATGACGATAACTTTTTTTTTAATAAACCGATTTTGATGAAACAAACTTTAAATGTTTTGCTGAGTAAAAACAAAGCAATTGGTGAAAGTTCGAAGTAAATCGGTTCAGTATTTTCGGAGATAATCGTGATCATACATACAGACAGACAGACAGACAGACAAGAAATTCGAAAATTTTTTTTTTGCTTTCTTTTATTATTTTTAAGTGTCCCTCTATCCATTTCAGTCAAAAATTCTAAATGTACAGACAAAATATTTTTACTGTTTTATTATATGTATAGATAGATGATTAAAACATACATACGTAATAAATAATTAATACCTAATTTATTGATGTCTACTTATGCACGATAACAAAATATTGATCCACTGTTACCTTATTTTTAAAAGGTTTTCTATTTTGACCCAGTTGTTTGAAAAACTATTTTTAAACTATGATACCAGTATGATAAAAATATAACAAGCACTTTTGTATTAGTTCGCTGAAGTTACCCACAGCTGGTCAAAGGCTTCCATTTTCTTTATCTTTGGTCTTTTCCATCCAAGTACTATGTATTGTTATTTTTTTATTTGATCACATGCATGAAATTTTCTAAATCTATAGATATTTTATAATAGGTGGAAGATGTGCGCCTGGTAATGTCTGTAACTTATCATTTGTCCACAAATCTGTCGACAAACTCTTCGTATACCTCCAGCAGGCGTTCCCTGAACACAGGGTGTTCACGGCAGTACTGCACAACTGGCTGCGTCCGGTCCGGGTTCTGGTACGTACCCAGCTCGTCGTCGATCTGCTTCGCAGTCATCGAGTCCATGAGGATGCTCGGGAACTGCGCTATAGCCTCCAGAGCTCCAAACATCCGCGCCTTCTCACACCACCTTAACAACTCTTTTTCATCATATTTTATTTTATTTAACTTATGTTTTGTCACTTCTTCTAATTTTTTGGAGAAAACTGAATAGTAGTGTCGAAAGACTGTAGCTTCATGCTGTTTTCTGAAAGATCTGGAAGTAGTGCAGTATAGTAACATCATGAGGTCAAAGGCTGGAGGTCCGCAACGGAGACACTGGTAGTCTATGAGCAAAGCATTCACTGGCTTGCCGTCCTCGTATCGGAACATGACATTGTTGATCCACAAGTCTTTGTGTAGCAGCACGTTGAACGTATCATCCCATTCTTTGAGACTATCAACGGCTTGCGAGAATAATTGCGCCAGCTTCGGCGCCAGGTCCGGTACAGCGTTGTATTTCTTAGAGAATACTCTCAGAATGTCTGTTGTGAATTTTGCGCATGTTTGCAGCCTATCCCGATCATCGAATGTAGGTTCAATGAGGATTTCAGCGTGTTGTTGTGAAAAAGACCAAGGTTTGTTACTTTGGAGAGTCTTTCTGGTCTCGTAGTTGGCAGTAGCAGCGTGGAATTTGGCGACAGCAGCGACGGCGGCAAGTAAATGAGGCAGATCCAGGGTTTCCAGCTGCGGTCTGGCGGAGTAGCCCAGAGGTCGCAAATCCGGCATTACGATCATTGAATCAGTTGAGATGAGGGGCTTGGCACACCAGTGTTGAGGATCTGCAAATGATTAATACATCGGTAATTACCAGGGATTGCTGTTTAAAAAAAAAATAACATATTGCAAATTTAAAAAATAATAAAAAAAAATCTAAAAGTAAATATTTTCAAAATTGCTTTCTTGGGGTTGGATATGAAACCCTAAGTAAACAAATTTTGAAAATACGTCATAGCCTCATGGCTATTACATATAATTTTAGGCATATTTTACTAGTAATGATTCAGCCATATCATATCTGGACTGGAGGAGCCCAAACCTGGTATGTATTCAAAATTATTTTTATTTGAATTTAAAACAAGTGACTGACATATAATAATGTGAATATTTTTAGAACCGGCCTAGTAAACCCTTTCATTAGATACCACACACAATAGGTTTCAGAACAAAAAAATAACCATACAAAAAAAGATGATGTTCATTTTGTTTTTTTTCGTGATACAAGTCAAAATAATTCGTGTCAATCGTTCCGATTTACATGCTTTTTAAACCATTTGCAGCTTTTTACCGAATTTCGGGGTGCACCACACAGCACTATGACAAAAAAATATTGTTACGCCAGTCGCAAGACTAACTCCTAAGGATTTTCTAAATAATAAATTGGGAGTGAACTAATTTTTTTCATTTCATTCGCTTATATAGAACATTCGTAAAATTTACCTATTAGGTTTGAAGTACTTATGTATGTTACAATTATCTTCAACTTTTTATCTCACCGTTTGGCTCCTGCAGCTCTTCCATTAGTCGTCCCATCATAGCTTCGCGCGTGAAGAAGTTGTTTTCCTTTATAAACTCTAATTTGAGGGTGTTGTCGAATGGCAGCTGCTTGATGAACAAGTGGATCGGCCGCGTGGCTTCCCCTGCAACGACGTGCAATGTTACTCTTATGTAATCTCCAGAAAAGCCCAACAGCCCGTCGTCTGCAGCTGGCCGGACCTCGGAGCTTACCAAATGCCATTCTTCTTTACTGGTCAAGGTAATTCTAATAATTGTATTAACTTGTTCTTCAGTCAAAACATCTTGAAGTTTGTATTGCTTCGGAAACGGGCCTCGCTCCACCATTTTGGTTTAAACAATATTCTTTGGAAAAACACTGATTACGTCGACTGAAGGTGTAGGTTAAATTTATTTAAATGGATAATGTAGTTATTAACTAAATATCCTAGGGTTTCTCAAAGAAAGCAGCTGCACGAGCAAATAGTCTCTATAACACTGGAAAACTACTAGTTTATCAGCGCTACGCACGCTTGCCTACACGTGCGGCAGAACAAATAAGTAGGTGCTTTGTATAGATTTGAATGATGCCATCCGTCAGTTATTGAATGCGAAAAATCATAGGTGTCTCGTAGCGTCGATCCAGTCACATCAGGGGATGGCGAGTCGGGTAACTACCCTGGGGTATCGCACGTGAAGTTTGCCATTTTTTTTAAATTTCCGTACTAATTATGAAATAACATGAGATAACTCGGTTATTCAGAGGAAAAAAGGGCCTTGACGTCTTTTTTTCAGAAACGCGTGGACATATCAGTTCAATATGTATCTACATCACATCTGCATTCTTCAGTCCTTTGAAACTAGAATAAAATTAAACATCTACTTTCGCCATCAAAATATATGGCCATTTATGTTGCACATTTTGCGAGTTTGCTGAAACACGCATGGGAATCAAAACTTTTAAAGGTTTTGTTTCCCTTACGAATTTGGGAAAATTTGAGGTTGACCTCAACTAGAATCATTAATTTAAATTCCAGCCTTCTTACAGCTTGTCTAGATCAAAGCTTTGGCAAATATTGAAAGGCTCTTTGAAGGGGAGGGGAGCAGCCTTCAATCTTCAATAGATTTCTAGGAGAAAGCCCGCAGCGAACCTTCGAGAATCTGATAACATTGAACGCAAACCTCGCGGATTAATTGCCACGTATCTCAGTCCAAGATGGATGCGAGTGATTCATGGTCGAGGTACCTAATTGACAAAATGATAGCCATCGGCGACCAAGAGATGCGATAAGAAAGTTGCACCTGTTGCGTAAGTCTAAATATTTTCATCAATCCTCACCTCATTCTGTCCTAGATTTTTTTTATGTATATTTGACGGCAAACGAGCAGACGAGTCACCTGATGGAAATTGGTCACCATCGCCCATGGACATCTGCAACACTAGAGGAGGTGCTGATGCGTTGCCGACTCTTAAGATACCTGTTAATACGCCTTAAGATTCAATTATCTTGCGTATAAAAGTATCTACTAGCTGTAATTTTCTAATTTACTGAACTTCTACGCAAGGAATTCTTTTGGATTCAGATTTCGAGTCGTAGACTCATTCGAGATGTTGTTTCAGATAGTAAAACAATACGTACTTACTTATGTAATACTTATAATTAAAACACTACAAAAAATAAAATAAAACGTTGTTCGTACTTACATACATATCTGAACTAGAAAACAATACACTTCTTTTCTGGCACTCTTGTAATAAAAAAAATAAAGAAGATGACACACCGGTATACTTGTTATTTTCTCAAATTTTGCTTAACTCTGACTCATCGGAGGACACCAAAAATGGACAGTTGTTTCCTCACCAATATACCACCAGATTTAGTAAGAATACCGGTTTGATAGATTGAGGCTGAGTCGAGTGGAGGAAGTCATGAGTTTATGTTAAGATACTGTCTCAGACCAAATATCCTGATCCATGTAATTTATCTGTTACCTAAACAAAATAAAACACCTTTATAACTGCCGTCTTAATATGTTCACCAAGTTAGACACTAGGTATATATAACCCGAACCCACAGTGCCTGAAGGCCGTCCTGCAAAACCGGCCGCCGTCTCCAGGACTCCGTGACGTGCACAATGTGCACCGCGAAACACGAGCTGCAAGGAATGCACGCGTGAACCCGCTCCTTGCGTTAAAGTTAACTTTCGTCACTATGGTAGGTATCTCACATGCACATATTAGTATATAACCAATTTAACGTGAAAGAAAGGATGTTAAAAAATGACGCCACACTTTTACGACTTTTGAGCATTTAAAATGTCTTACTATGTACCTTCGATAGTGGCTGCTCACGGAGGTGAATTGTTCACTATCCATAACATAACATATCACTAAAACTCTACTGCTGATCTAGTTCTACCTAATGATCATACTTGTAACTAACAATGATATTTAACTTTGATCTATTTAACTAAAAATGAATCGCTAAACGCGCATTACTCGTGAACGGCTGGATTAATTTAGATGAAATTTTGTGTATATTTCAATAGGTTCCTGGATGTTTTTTTTAGCACAATTGGATCCGGTAGGTGGCACTGCTGTCGGTGGTCGGGGGATAAAAATAGAAAATATCAGAATTCGTAAATAAATGTAATTCATAAATAAAAATACCAATACTCTTCCAGAACTAGATTCGTGATGTAAACTCCGAGGAAATAATACGTTATTGACAAGAAGTTAGCGTCTTACGAGATTTTCACGAGCAGAAGGTACAGTCAGCCAATGAGATATCTGACCCCCTACAACAGCGCCATTTTTCGCAAACTAAAGAAACATCCGTGGTTTAAACCCAAAGATAAAAATATACAAGTGTAATATCCTTTGCGACTAGTGCCATCTATTGAATTGTGAATGAACAAATAAGGTTAATAAGCAGAAATCTGATACCCTTGACGACTAATGCCATCTATTCGATTTTTGATAAATAAAACAAGCCCTAGCATACGATACGCTTATTTCAAAGATACTTCAATAGTTAGATGTGGCGCAAGTGGTAGGCACTACGGTTTAATAGTTAGTGTGATTATGAATGAACAGGTTCAAATCCTCCAAAGCTTTTTATTTTTTACAAATATCATCAACTTCGTATTGTGATGTTGGTGTAATTTTGGTTGTTTTAACATAATGTTACCGAGCTAATTACTGTGAATAAAAAGCATTTTAAATTTTTAATTACTTTATTACATCAAAAAAATGTAACAGTGAAATAAATACCTGCCTACTTAATTCAAACTATGATTAATCTTCTGTAGAGAGAACCAACATGTTACTTAATAAGTAACAATTTACATCTCTCAACTTCTTTTTAATCATAGTATTATATTTTTTTAAATGTGTAGGGTCAAATAGTGCTATGTGAATAACTTTGCTTCGATAATAGTATAAGAATGAATATAAACCTATAGCATTAAATGAATTTTAATATGGGAGAGGGTGACCCCCATTTTGAAGCTTTTGTTCAAGTCTATTTGTCATTTCACTTACCATGTTAGATCAGATCACATATCACTTATGCGCATATTTATTAATTTAGTATAAGACTGAGTCATGTAACATTAGCTCCGTGTATCATAAATTATTAAAAATAGTTACAAATTTCTTTACTAGAATTTAAGTAATTCAATATCAACTATATAGTACAATAAACCAGTGACATTGTTTGCAAACATAAGTAGTGACGAATAAATAAATAAAATAAAACTAAGTGGACAGTGTTGACAACAGTGACGTTTGAAATAAACATTAGAACAAACAACTCCGTTATTACAGCCCGTACAATATATACTGTGGTAAAATATGGATCACAAGTGCAATATGTAATATAAATAGTGACGTGTAATAATCGAAAAAATACTCAAACATTTTATAAGTGAAGGTCAACATTTTATTTAACTTGTCCAATATACAATCACCTTCATAATAACGGGTTAAGCGAAGTAACTATTCGATAACTTTAACCTATGACGTCATATAACACTTGGTGTGTTTAGTACGCAACTCGCTTTATAAGCCGTGGGTCCATGGTTCGCGCTCAGAGGCGGGCGGATATTTTTTAAAAATATTTTCAATTTAAAATTGCAATATGAATTACCTACTAGATAATATAACACTACGAAGACCACAAATGCAATCAGAATCAACATCTAAAAATGACAGTACAATTCATAACATCAACAACTTGACGCTAGATGGCACTACTACTAGCATACCAAATTTATCAGATAGTGAAGATGACCATAATATTCAAGACCTCAAAAATCAAATAAAACAGTTGACTATAGAATTAAATCAGGCAAATGACAAGATAACATCACTATACTCAGAAAATGAATTATTGAAAAAAAAGAGTTCGGAGAAAAGCATTAAAAACATTTCGAAATCACAATCACCATCAAAAAAGAAAAAGATTTCGTCACCTACGAAACAAAAAACGAATAAAATACAAGTCCCAGAAAAAACTATAGATAGTAAAAATGAAAATATTGTTGAGGAATATAAACATGCAAAAATAAACAATGAAAAACGTATCGGCGAAATGCAAAATAGGAAGAAAATATGTATGATTAGCAGTAATAAGTATAACAGGATGCTCCAAATAGCAGAAAATACTTTTGAAAATTATCAAATATGTCATTATTTACAACCGAATTGTGGAATTAATCAACTTATAAAAAATTTAGACATAAAACTAAAGGACTATACTCAGAGAGACTTCTGCATTATCTTCATAGGAGATGAGGACTTCAAAAAAACAAATAATTATTTTGATTTAGTTATAAAATTAAGAGAGTCCTTACAGCTACTAACACATACTAATATTATATTGTGCTTACCAATATTTAATTGTAATGGTTATTCTACTATTTTTAATTGGAGACTGGAATGTTTTAATAATTTATTGTATCTTGACATATATACACATAATTATGCTATCTTGATGGACACGAATTTAAATTTATCATATAATTTTGACATGTTTTCCAGACGACGTGGAACAATAAACAATAATGGAATGAAAAAAATTTTCACAGACTTACGATACCTATTAATTGACGTGGATAATTACAATTATAATGACGATAGTTTGGACGACACAAACTCTATCTCGCGTGGTGATTTTTTTCGAAAGTAAATTTAATGACATTGGCTCTAGTTTGTGTTTTTTACACCAAAATATCGCTGGGTTAATTAATAAGTCAGACTTATTGATAGTACACCTTGAAGAATTATGTAGCCAAAAAATTAATGTAGAGATTATTTGTGTAACTGAGCATTTCATGTTGTCAGGATATGAGGATGTCTTAAATATTCCAAACTATTGTCTAGCTGCACATAGCTCAAGGCACATTAAACGAGGAGGAACATGCATTTTAGTTAAAAATTGTATTCAATATAAAAAATTACAACATATATCTAATTATTCAGTAGCAGGTACAGTAGAATGTTGTGCTGTAGAGTTGCTTGAATATAAGCTGATTGTCTTATGTATTTATAGACCATCCACATCACAAGATTACACTACGTTTTTCGATAGATTAGATTTAATATTACATACATTGAGTGTAAAATCTAATAACCGAATTGTCATGTGTGGAGATTTCAACATAGACCGATTAAAAAGAACTAAATATTCTTTGGACTTCGAACTCTTTCTCTTGGGTTACAATTTAAAATTACTAATAAATCAGCCTACTAGATTATTAAGTAAAACTTGCCTAGATAATTTTGCTATCAATTCTCAAACAACATGTAATAGTAGAGTTATTGAGTTTGGATTGTCTGATCATACAGCACAAATCATTGAAATTCCTGTAAACACGGAAAATAAGTTAAATAACTCGACTTCTTGTCGTATAAAAAAACGCAATCTTTCAAAGGAATATTTTAACATGTTTAAAAAGTATGTAAATGACTTTCCTTTCTATTATATTTCTATAACTTTTGACGATCCAAATGAAGCATTTAATTACTTTCTTGACAATTTTAAAATGTTATATGACCTGTGCTTTCCTTTTAAAATAATAACAGTAAAAAGAAACAAAAAAAATAAATGGGTATCAAAAGGTATTAAATTATGTTGCAAGAAAAAAAGGATATTATTATGGAAGTGCAGAGTGACACCATCGGTACAAAATAAAAATGATCTAAATACATATTCAAAGAAACTTAGAAAAATTATTAATTTGACTCAAAAAGCTCATAATTGTCAGTTCATAAAAAACGCAGATAATAAAACAAAGGCAATGTGGCAAATAATTAGTGATAAACAAAAATCTAAATCATACATTACTAAAATAAATAAAGGTGGTAATGTCGTTACTGACCCAAAACTAATAGCAAATGCTTTTAATTCCCATTTCATTGACAAAATTGAAAACACTTCAAATAAATTAAATAATAAAATTAATATACCAAATCAACCACAATCAATGTTTATGTTACCAATATCGCCTGATGGTGTAGTAAATATTATTAACACATTAAAAAATAAGAATAGTACCGGTTACGATGACATAGCCACAAAGGTAGTTAAGTATGTTTGTGATGACATAGCTCCATATTTATGTCATCTTATAAATTTGTGCATAATGGTTGGAGTATATCCGGAACAATTAAAAATTATAATTATTAAGCCACTTCATAAAAAAGACGACAAAGAAGATATGACAAACTTTCGACCAATAGCACTAGGTTCAATATTCACAAAAATTTTTGAAAAATACTTGCATGAATCAATTTATAATTATTTGACGAAATATAATATATTATGTGACGAACAAACGGGATTTCGAAAAAACAAGTCTATTAATCTGGCGATATATGACCTGCTTCACACTGTTATGCATTATGTTGATGATAGGAAACCTGTATGTGCTGTGTACACGGATATGACCCAAGCTTTTGACTATGTGAATCATGAGAGACTGATTAATAAATTGGATGCGTATGGAATAAGAGGAAATATATTAAGTCTTCTAAAGTCATATCTCCATAATAGAAAACAATATGTTGAGATAAGTAGTTTATGCCCTAAAACTAAAATGGAAAAACAAGACTTATCTGACAGCAGGGTAACTAGATATGGCGTGCCGCAAGGCAGTGTTTTAGGGCCATTACTTTTCCTTCTTTATATAAATGACTTGCCTAAAAATGTACGACAAAAAATAGTTCTATTTGCTGATGATAGTACGGCAATAATTAGATGTGACGATTTAAATGAATATGAAAATGACATAAATAACGTTATAAAGGACATAATACATTGGCTTGACATTAATAATTTAAAAATAAATTTGAAAAAAACTAAAATTATGCATTTTCATCAAAGATTAGACATACCTAAAGTTGACATAAATTATAATGGACAAAATATTGAAAATGTAGACACTAGTAAATTTCTCGGAATTCTTTTAGATAGTAAATTGACGTGGATATCTCATGCTGAAGAAGTATGTAAAAAATTAAGTAAATCGGCTTATGCATTATTTAGATTGTCAAGAAAGGTTAAATTAGAGGTGGCTCTTGTAGCATATCATGGCTTAGTGACTCCTACATTGCAATACGGTGTTATTTTTTGGGGCAATTCAGGTGAAAGAGACAAAATATTTAAACATCAAAAAAGATGTTTGCGATCAATGTGCGGATTGAAACCGAGAGAGAGTTGCGAACCTTTGTTTAAATCCCTTAAATTGTTGACCTTCCCATGCATATATATATTAGAAATTTGTGTATTTGTCAAAACCAATCAACATCTGTTTGCTACACTAAGTGATACAAGAAAGAGAGTAGAACATATTCGACCACAATATTAATATAAATTAGTAAATGCCGGTTATAATACGGCCCTTATGAGAAAAAGTGTATTTGGTATGGCACCTGTTATTTATAATAAGTTACCTGACAGTTTTAAGGATCTAAATGTGACGACTTTTAAACGACAATTAAAATTATTTTTGACTAAAAAATGTTATTACACTATTAATGATTATTTAATTGACAATTTACAATGTTGATATTATAATTTCTAAAAGATTAAAGACTTAAATTATTGTATGTCCTAATTTGGGCATGACACGGCTGCACTAACACTATTGTAAGAACTTTTTATTTACCTGTGATCCACAATAAAGATTATTTGTATTTGTATTTGTATTTGTATAACCTTTTTGTCTAAATTGATTTAAATCAAACTTTACTCGTGTCTCGTGTCCCAGTTAAGCACTATTTGACCCTACAATCTGGGATTTTAATTGGTCACTCAATAACAGTTAGATCACAGAACAATTGTCTTAAATAAAATATATTCTACATTGCAAACTGTTGGAATCACCACATCTCATAAATTTTCCAAGTATTTTTCTTTATTCATCCGGCCGCCGAATTCTACCAGCTCCCCTGGGCCCATTGAAGACATCTGTCCCCAATAACCTGCAAAACAATAATACGATCAGTTACCTATTATTCTACACTGCGTAATACACTAGGTATTAAATATTATTATTATTTTACTTCACTATTTAATGAATATTTTTACCTAATGTTATCCTGCCACTGTTCTCAAAGGCAAATTATTTTGATGGCTATACGCTGGCCATGTCTTCTCCGCAATATTTTTCTGCCATCATCATCAGACTTAAAACTTTTTTCATCAGAATAAAATACGATCTCGTTCTTGTTGAATGTTTCCTCACTGTTTCAATTGAAATATTGTAGTGTATATGTTACGCCAGTTGACTCCGAATCCACAAACGGACGGTGTTTCTCTGTAAAAGATATATTTATCTTAGACATTTATCACAAACCCTATGTTTTACGGAACAAAAAATAGTGTGACAATTAAGTAAGTATATTAAATACTTATAATTTCTACTTACCGCGATACCTAATGTTTGGTTTTCTGGAGGTCTTGAAATAAAAGATTCTACGGCGAATTAAACTTTGTGTAATATCTGGCTTTCTTCACGTTTTACAATATTTTTTGACGAGAGCTTTTTGGTGCTTGTGCGCTGCACGATAAGATGGCGAATGGAAGGGCGGAAACGGATACAAAAAGACAGCCGCGGTGTTGTCATTACAAGAAAAAATACGAATGGATCGATTTATAAGTAAAAGCAAGCGCGGGCCCTACATGTGAGGTGCGTGCTCCAACATCCCCCCGGCCTTGGAAGCTCCTGCTTTCAAAGAATTCCTGGAACTGGATCTAGTCTTCAAGAAGAGGGCAGATTTTGCTGTAGGCACGTCTCACGATGCCTGCCGGCGTCCGTATGTCTGCAACCCTGACAACGCCGTCCTTCCCTGGGATGGTGTCGATGATTCGTCCAAGATGCCACTTCAGGGGGGGCAAATTATCGTCCTTGATGACGACGAGCATGCCCGGCTTCAATGGAGTGTCATTCTTCATGCCCTTAGTCCTTGCTTGAAGCTCGGATACGTATTCCTTCGCCCATCGAGACCAAAAGTGCTGCCGAATCTGCTCCACTCGTTGATAGCGGGTAAGGCGACTCATGGGTATCTCCGTCAAGTCTTCGCAGGCAGGTGCTGTGAGCGGACGGCCAACCAGGAAGTGTGCTGGACTTAGTGGAGAGAAATCATGGGGATCTGTTGACATAGGACTTAGAGGACGGGAATTCAGGACGGCTTCAATCTGTGTCAATACCGTGCTGAATTCCTCGTATGTTAAATGTGCATTGCCTATAACTCGCCTTAAATGGTACTTGCAGGACTTTACTCCAGCCTCCCAAAGACCCCCAAAATTTGCTGCGTACGATGGTATGAAAGTAAATTTGATGTTTTGACTAATAGCATAATCTAAAATATCAGGTGAGCAATTATCTAAAAACCTTCTGAAGTCATTCATGAGGCCAACGAAATTACGACCATTGTCGGAGAATATTTCCAGTGGTTTACCGCGTCTAGAAATAAATCTCTTCAAAGCCAGTAAATACGAGTCGGTAGAGAGGTCACTGACCAATTCCAAGTGTATAGCTCGTGTCGCGAAACAGATGAAAATACAAACGTAACATTTTGTAGTCGTAGCACCCCTCCCCTTGCGATTTAGCATGATCATTGGCCCGGCGTAGTCGACACCAGATCTACTGAAGCAAAAACCTGACTCCAGACGCTCCTTCGGTAAGTTTCCCATAATAGGAGTGGGGGTTCTAGCCTTTAAACGCTTGCAAACAATGCAATTATGAACAATTTTCCTAGCGAGGTTTCTTCTACCAATATAATAGGCCACCACTTCTCTCGTAAATTGTATAAGAGTGCTTGTGGCCCTGCGTGCAACATGTTTTTGTGTTCGTATTGAAAGATAAGAGAAGCGAAAGAATGGTTACAAGCAATAAGAATTGGGTGTTTCTTGTCTAAAGTAAAGTTTGGTGAGTTAGAAATGCGGCCACCTACACGAATTAATTTATTGTCATCAATAAATAAAGTTAGCTTTGCTAAATTGTGTTTGTTGCCTAAAGCTCCATTCTTTGTGAGTGACATGTACTCAACTGGAAAGGATTCCAATTGAGACAGCCTAGCAAGTGTCAACTCAGATTCCCTCAATTCATCGACAGTGAGAACGCCTGATCGACGGCTTTGTTTGTTGCGTGTATTATAGAAAAAGCGAAGCATATAAGCGACAGAACGTTTCATGCGATTGAATTGTGAAAATCTGTTGAACGGGAATAAGCTTTGTTCTGAAGTGTTGTCAGAAACAGCAGAAAATGTTACGCTAGCTTTCAATTCAGGCAAGTTGTGATGTGAATTAGAGTAAAATGGAGGTACAGAACTGCAGTCAAAACCGGGTTGACGGAGGAAACATGGACCTTCCCACCATAGCGCTGAGGTTGAGAGGTCCTCCAGCGAAATGCCGCGTGAAACTAGATCAGCTGGATTGTCTTTTCCACTGACGTGTCGCCATGGAAGTTCCCCGGTCAACTCATGTATTTCTGCCGTTCTGTTTTGCACGAAAGTCTTTTGTATGTTAGGTGGCATGTGCAACCAACCTAACACTATAGTTGAGTCAGTCCAAAACATCACGCTGTCAAATTTAAGTTGAAGTGCTTTGCTTACTTTGTCGTACAATCGAGCACCCAACAAAGCGCCACACAATTCCGCCCTAGCAATCGAAATTGGTTTCAATGGACAAACTTTACTCTTCGAGCACAACAATTTTACAGATACATCACTATTATGATTGGCTGAGCGAACGTAAATACAAGCGCCGTACGCTGATTGTGATGCGTCGGTAAAAATGTGCAACTCTAGATGTGTGGCTTTAGGAACCATGACATGACGCGGGACACGGATGGTATCGAGCGCGGACAAACCATTCGCAAACTTAGTCCAAACGCGACCGACATCCCGTGGCACTTCATCGTCCCATCCCAATTGTAACAACCACAACCGTTGTAATAAAATTTTGACAACAATAATGATTGGACTAACAAGACCCAACGGATCAAAAATTTGTGATACATGTGATAAAATACTACGTTTTGTAATTTTGTCACTGCTTGTTTTAAATTGCGTGTTAAAATAAAATTCATCACTTGTGTTGTACCATCCTTACCCTAAAGTTTTACACTGTGCGTTATTACCTAACGTAAAATCTGATGATCTGATGACTCATCACATTGGAAATTAAACAACCATTTTCGCAATTGAAAGCAACCAGACTCTAAAACCTGTGAAGTTTTTTGACATAAATGTAGTAAATCCGATTTATCATCTAAAGAGGTGATTAAATCATCAACGTAATAGTCCTCGGAGATTACTCTGCTTACGTCAGGATCTGCACACTCAATGGCTAGCTGTTTGAGACATCTAACAGATAGGAAGGCTGACGCAGCCATTCCGTATGTGACAGTGTTTAGTTGATAAATACCTAAGGGCTCAGATGGACTGTCCCTCCATACAATCAGCTGCAGGTCGCGTTGTGATTCATGCAATAAACACTGTCTGTACATTTTACAAATATCAGCACATGCAGTAAATTTAAATCGTCTGAAACGCAACAAAATATCTAGTAACTCGCTCTGAAGCGGCGGCCCGACAAGCTGAAGGTCATTGAGGGACACTCCGTTACTAGTAGCTGCACTCGCATCAAACACCACACGCAGTTTCGTTGTCGTGCTATGCTCGCGAAATACACCATGATGTGGTAAAAAATAATGTGGTGTTCCATACGAGTCCACCTTCTTCATATGGCCTAATTCTAAATATTCATGAATGAAGTCACTGTACAGTTTCTTATAACTAGGGTTTCGTTCGAGTCGTCTTTCCAACGCTAGAAAGCGATTTTTAGCCAAAGAAAACGACTCGCCAAGGCTGGTAGGAGACTTCTTGAGCGGCAGGCGCACGCAGAACCTTCCATCACCAGTGCGCGTTGTGGTTTTGATGAAGTGTTCCTCGCAAGCACGCTCCTCGTCAGTGTGCGTGTTGCCAACCCTAGGCAGCTCCTCTAGTTCCCAAAACTGACGTAGTTGTTTTTCGATTGTGTGTGAAAAATTACATTGAATATACCTACCACTGCTGCGTGTATTAGTGTGAATAGGCCCTGAAATTATCCAACCTAATTTAGTGTTTTGTAAAAAGGGGCCATTGGGCAACCTTATTTTACCTTCGCATAGTAAGTCCCAAAATATATCTGCACCTAATAAAATGTCTATACTTTGTGACTCGTAATAAAATGGATCGGCCAACTGTATATGATCTGGAATGTGTTTCTGTGTGCTATGATCACATACAACCGATGGTATCGTACCTGTTATGTAAGGCAACACAAAACACTCAACACGCGTTGAGTAGGCTCCTGTGCGTGATCGGAACTTAACTTCACACGTCTGTGTTGAGTGTGTGACTGAATTGCCTATCCCTCGAATTTCGCAAACGGACTGTATCATATTTAATTCTAATTTGTCGCATAAAGACTTAGAAAGAAGACAATGCTGGCTGCCACAGTCTAAAAGAGCATGTGATACGTGAAACTTATTGTGTTTATCAGCTATCTCAATCATAGCAGTCGATAGCAAGACAGAACGCATACCTATAACAGATTGATTGTTAAAAGTATAACGAGTGTTATCTGTGGACGAGTTGTTTACCTGAGACGCTGGAATTTGCATGGGGATGATGTCCGCGGGTTGCGCGGGGGCCGCGGGCGCCGCGGTGGATACTGGCCGTAGCCGCTGGTCACCGCTGCAGGCCGAGTGAAGTACCATTGCTTGTGTGTCGTCGGACGTGTCAATATGAATTAGCGTATTATGTTTTTTATTGCATTTTCGACACGAGCCGAATTTACATGTTTCTGCCGTATGTCCAGGACGTAAACAATTCTCACACAGTTTATTAGTAGCTACAAGTTGCAGTTTAGTGTGTATGTCGGAATCCAAAAACCTTTGACATGAATACAGTGGATGATCGGAATTACACATAAAACACGGCTTTTTAGAATAATCAGTGCGACTCTGCTGTGGCTTATTGGTGGAAACATTGCAGTGTGTTTTGTTGCGTGACGTGTTAGCTTGTGACGTATTGTATGACGTAATAGTTGGTTTCTTACTGTCATGGTTAACCTTACTATGTGAAACTTGCAATGTTTCCAGCATTTCAGCCCGATTATTGAGAAATGAAAGCAGGTCGTCTAGTTTTAGGGTTGTTTTTGTAACACTGTGTTTGAATGTGGTACACTTAAACTGTTCCCACTCGCGTTCAGTTGTATCATCAAGTTTAGATGTGACCAGAAATATAATAAGCGTATCCCATTGCTCGGTAGGCTCACCCAATATTTTTAAAGCACGTAAGTTTTTGAGTATTGTGTCGATGAGCGTTCTGAGCGACTGGGCGGATTCCTTAGGTAATTTATTAATTGAAAATAGCGCTTTGACATGATTATGAACTAGAAGGCTGCTGTTATTGTACCTATTGAGTAGCAGCTCCCAAGCTATGACGTAGTTACTTGCTGAGAACTCCACGGAGTCAATGACCAGCCTTGCGCTTCCCTTTAGTGAGGATTTGAGGTAGTGAAACTTCTGAATATCGGTAATTTCATCTGATTCGTGAACCAGAGATGTGAATGAGTCGCGAAACGAAAGCCAAGACTCATATGAGCCGTCGAATGTATTAAGCGACAGAACTGGCAATTTTATAGACTTTAGTTTGCTGTGACACGTATTAGAACTGTCAGGAACCTTGCACTGGCTAAGTAAGTATTCAGCTTGCGAAAGAACACTGTAATAGCAGTCTTCAAACAAATCTCTTTGTGTAAGTTGTGTGTCTAAATCTGAATCGATTACAGTTTTCTCAATATTTGTTTGAATAGTGCTAAATTCTGTGAAAAGGCTAGCTGCGCCTTGCATTCGCAGCTTTAAATCTATACACTTTTGAGGCCCTAGCTTTTCACTGGAAATATTGCTCACAAAAGTCGTTAATCTCGTTAGCCTACCTTTGACAATTCCTCTAGATTTGATGAGTTCGGCTAAAAGCTGGCTGTCTGCTTCGCTTCTAGCGGATGGCCTGGGAGACCTGTCCCGTTTAGACTTAGCTCCCTCGTCATATAAGCTCATTTTGGCGGTTTGCGGAAGGCGGTGCAAAGCTGATCCCAAGGCAAGCACTGAAACGTGAATAAAGCACGGGATTAACACAGATTGAACCCACAGGGAGGAGGTTAGGGAGGATGGCTGACCGTACCGTGTTGCAATAGCAGGCTGCTGTTCCTCCAACGCCTTAACCTCGTCACGCTGGTCCGTGTGCTGGCGTGGTCTCAATCCGGCTCGAAGGACCACCACGATGTTTGGTTTTCTGGAGGTCTTGAAATAAAAGATTCTACGGCGAATTAAACTTTGTGTAATATCTGGCTTTCTTCACGTTTTACAATATTTTTTGACGAGAGCTTTTTGGTGCTTGTGCGCTGCACGATAAGATGGCGAATGGAAGGGCGGAAACGGATACAAAAAGACAGCCGCGGTGTTGTCATTACAAGAAAAAATACGAATGGATCGATTTATAAGTAAAAGCAAGCGCGGGCCCTACATGTGAGGTGCGTGCTCCAACACCTAACTCTCTAGATATAGATACTTTAAATACTGTGGTTGTCTTCACAATACAATATTAGCTTTCACAAAATCTGCTATATAAGATGAAACGGGATGCCTAATAACTGGTGGGGTTTTGGATCACTACACAGGAATCGCAGTATCTTAATTGTGACGCGAGTGAACAATATTTTTGATTAGTTGGTATCAGGTATAAATAAATCTGATAGATTACCCTCAATTTATTTGTTAAAGCAATGCGTTGCAGTTGGTGACAATGATGTCATAGCAGTAGAAATAGATAGCCAATTTCGCCCGAGACGTCATATCGTCGGTTGGCGTATTGAGATGAGCGCTAGCTTCTCAAGTCGTGGGTCAATGGTTCGAATCGAACTTTACGTAGGATTGTTTTTGATTCTTGCTTGTTCTTACCATTGATGATTACTTGAATTATTAGCTGAGATTATTAGAAATACAAAATTTGCAACTGAGCAGGTTATCAGAAACAAGTTTATACCAGCAGTTGTCTGTCTACTTGCCAAAAATCACGGTAGGTGGCGCTTCACAGCTTGGTGTGAATTTACGTTTTAAAAGTCAGGGGGTCAGGTATCTGCTTGGCCGACTGTACCTACGTGGTAGCTACCAACTGCTCAGTCCTAATCATCATCACCTTTTTAGTCTCCACTACAAGAGCACGATCCTCTCTGTACTATTAGGGCCATACTTGGCCAGAGCAGCCAGAAGACTTGGCCTACACTCTCCACGCTAGCCAGACGGGTTGGAGAGGGCTCTTAGATGTTTATAAGCTTTGTTTAGCTTGTATTTCCTAAGTCGCCTTCTAGGACATCCACGGGAAGACTTGGAGTGGTCCTATTGTACTCTGCCGGATACCACACGCCGGGCAGTCCTAATACGGTGGCTTTAAATTCCATAAAAAAAGCCATCGGGGGCAAAGCGAATACAACATGCGGAGTAAACAACGTGATAAAGTCTCTATATATACAAAATGAGTGAAGTCAAAAATTTATCGCTTTTGTTAAAGATGTGCTCATAAGTTTAAACTTTTGCAACTTACAAATACGACTAAGTACTGTGTCTCGTAGTTTAATGTGGTTGCTGGGCCATCGTCTATCGTTTCTACTTGAATTGGAAACTACAAGGGGCATTATGTTGACAGTATCTGGAGTTCCTCCGTGCTTCAGAAGGTACATTAAGCCATTAGGCCGTCTGTCTCTCTCAAGAAATCATTTAGATCAGTCCGGCCACAGAATACTAATAAGAAATACATTAAAAACAATAAATAAGAACTGTTTAGGTAGCAACTATTTTGAAAGATATACCAATCGTATATATGTATGTATAATCTACAAGCTGTCCGACGAACTTCGTTTCACTCATACAATAAAAAAAAATGGCATGGTTTCACTATTGTTTTTTGTTGTAAATATTTCTTAAATTATATTAGTTATTCTGCTGTTCGGGTGATAACAAAACCAAAACATCAAAGATTACAAAAATCCCACCTTTGTTATAATATATTAAGATTTGTTATGTAAATGACATACCTGTACATTAAAATTAATTTATAGAAGGAGATTCCCTCTCCTACATATATATTATTAATTAAATAAACTGGATTATATTGTCACCAAGCAATGCAAATATGCAGGGCTATGAGTCTGGTGCATCATTGTCATGGTTATTTTTGAATGCCAATTTTTAAAGAAGAGATATTTGGCTAAAGTTATAATGTTAATGGTCACGATTTAATTTTTTTATAAAATGTCAGCAAGCTTTATACTATTAGTATTGACTCCTTAGTCAAACATTACACTTTCATTTATAAAATATTATTTTAATTTTCAAGTATTCTCGTTAATCTATTTTATTTAATTAGGGAAAAACAAATTAATAGAAACTAAACACAAATTATGATGTTAATAATTAAAAAAACGAATAGTTCTAATTCGCCTTCATATAGGTATAGTGTTTTTGAAACAAAAGATTTAATGATTGGCACCATGCATATTTTCGTATTAACGGACTAAATCGCCTCTATGTCCAGCGCATATTTACTCGCTGTTTATTTAAAGGAGTTCTTGATACAATCACGCAGTAGACTTCAGGCCCAGTTAATTAGTTATGTGTCATCTTATCAGATAACAATTACTAATAATAGCTGGTATTTGTGTGTCTTCATGATAATAATGGCACCTATAGATACCGCTTATTTTCTCATATTTGTCGACGTGATCTATGCAAATATCTTTGTGTGGCAGTCATTCACCGCTGTGTTTGGTTTTATGTGAAAAAGCCTCATAAATAATAGGAGAAAGATTATTTATAGCTCAGGATGTGTTCAGAATAACCTGTATAATTTTTATAGTTTACGTCCACGGCGTGAGTTTTCCCCTAATAAGTTAAATGTACCTATAAGGAATCTCTTTAATATTATTAGCTTTTTTTATCCGTGACCTGAAAAGGTGTCTAAAGTTTCCTGTCTCTCTCGTTTTTCTATGAGTGTATGGCATCTATCTGTGGCAACATAGCCACTAAACACATAAACGAATTTAAATGCGGTGTTATTAAGGAGTTAGATGTGCCCGGCGTTCTTAATATAGTTAGTGAGAATTCGTTCGCCTTGAGCAACAAGGATCGAAGGAATCATCTAATTAAATATGCTGCTTTGAACACAAGTTTAGGTTTAAATAATTACTTACTAGATTAAAATATACCAACATAGGTTAGGATAAATCACACACATTGAGCCCCAAAGTTCGAGACTTTTAAAACAAAGACATATATAGATAAACATCCAAGACCCAGATCAATCTGAAAAAGATCATTTTAAATTTTGACCCGACCGGGGCTCGAACCCAGTACCCATGCTGTGACCGCCTGGCATGATGTCCACTAGGCCACAGAGGTCATCAGTTGCCATGACATAACAGGGTGTCGAAGTCATCTTACGGCAGATCATACCCTCGATCCTCTTATGGAGCCATGAGCACGCGACAAGACTTTACTACTTTTACTAGTACATTTTCTGCACACGCCGTAATTTTAAAGCAGGTTGATGTCTCGTTGATGTCTTTTTGGCTGTATGTCAAAGGCTACAGGTTACGATTAAGTTAATCACCTCTTATTCTTAGGGCTTAAGCAAAATATAGAACCACTAGCTTTCGCCCGCGGCTCCGCCCGCGTCAATGACGATCCCTCGGGAATAGTAGTTTTTCCCGGCATAAAAGGTAGCCTATGTCCTTCTCCGCACTCCAGAGCACTTGTATGCAAAATTTCATGATGATCGGTTCAGTAGTTACGGCGTGAAAGCGTAACAAACAAATAAAAAAAAAAATAAACAAACAAACAAACTCACTTTCGCTTTTATAATATTATGTAAGGATAGTAAGAATAAGGATAATATTTTTAGGCCACGTCTAGCGTGCTAGTGGCCCTGTTTTAAGGAAAACGGACACAAAGTCATGGGTTGCTAGCCGCATCACGTATTAGCATAATTCCTCAGATTATTTCCAAATTATTTCCATAAAGGAAAACTTTATTTCCATAACACTGTAAGGTGGAATATATGGCGTGGAGACATGGAATCATTACCCTCGACCCTCGCTTATAGGAGCCATGTGGACGATGACATTTCAAAGGCTGCACCCGGGATGTCGCAATAGCGGTGAAGGTCGCATGACTACGAGTACTTCGCGATAAATCTTGGAAGCGATGCTTTATGGTATAATCGTATTCATTCACTGTTTCTCTAGGGCTGTTGATTCTTCGCCAGTAATACTATTTCATCGGCGTTGATCTAAGAGTTGGTTATTTAAGGTATTTTTTTTTCTTACGTTCCGTGTTGAACCTATAGCTATTTCACGTTACTAATCAATCTATGGCATTGACCTCCATAATCAAATGATTTTATTGAGATAGCTAAATAAAAAAAATATAAAAGACCATAATATTTAAAAAATATAAGTATGTTTACTGACAAGTATTTACTTATGTATATGTATTAGTAATGATAATGTATGTTCAGCCCTGCCGCTCCCCCAGCAGTGGGACAAGGGCGGCGTGTCTCCCAATACGGTGTGACCACTGACCACCAACCACCGCTTTAATTTTTTATCGGCCATCTTGTTTGTTGTGCGATACGGCCGTAAAAACATAAGTGTGTTAAGTACGTTTACCAGCTATTATACCTTATTACCTAACCTACATACACTTATAAAATATATACACTTATAAAATGACACATACATATATAAATCTTATAAATTAATCTTCTGTCTGATCAAAATATCCATTTTTAAGCCAAATTTCTTATAATTTCAGCTGTAAGAAGTCCACTGCTGGCAAAGGCTTGAGGAGACACTTATCCAAACGTAATTCGAGAAAATAAAGTATAAATTTCAATAAAGAGCTCAAAATTGTACATAATGATAAAAAAATAATAATTGCGGATTCGATTTTTTCGTTTCTTTGAATTTTCTGAGAACATTTACCATAGTAATGTATATTTTTATTACACCTTCAGAAAGTACAGATTTCAACGTACAAAAAGCTTACCAACGTTTAAAAAAAAACAGATATTTTGACGTCAGAATTTTCCATTGAAAATTAGGGTGCTTTTTTGATAAGTTAAAAAAGGTGAAATATTAAATATTTTATACCAAAAAAATTACAGTGTGTTTGGGGTATAGAAATGTAAGTTTCACAAAATTTCGTGAATAGAGAAACATTTTTGTAAACGATAAAAATCCAAAGTCATGGTTATTTTAATGTTTCACACACATTTTGAGGTTAGGCGAAAAAAGTGTAAATACAAAAGAAGTAGAACTTGATATTACCTACATCATTTCGAGTAAATCGAGATAAACCGTTTTTTGCCTTTAAAAACTCACCCCCTCCCATTTCCCGACCTTATCGCCCGTAATTTATTTTTCCTTTAATTTTGGTGTATTCTCTTCCATTTGTAATGGGTTTCATCCAACTATAATTTAATTTTATGTTTTATCATTTTTAAAAAACGGATTTTGCTAGTACCTACTTGTGTATATAAATAAATTTGTTTACACTCGTTACAAGTCTTTAGTGAACAGTGTTGAGCTTTGATTAAGATTGATAGCGATGTTGAAATGATTTGGCATGGTTCGTATACGGCGAGACGTTTGCAAAAGTTTATCCCAGTCTAGACGATTGCGCAAACGACCACATGTGTCTTGTACCATATGTTCATGTGGCCAAGGAGACTCAAGGCAGTCTCTGAAAAGAATGTTTGGAAAGCCTGTTCTATTAAACGAGAAATTATTGTGCATACTAGCTTTCGCCCGCGGCTTCGCCCGCGTCAATGTCGATCCCTCGGGAATAGTACTTTTTCCCGGGATAAAAGGTAGCCTATGTCCTTCTCCGTACTCCAGAGAACTTGTATGAAAAATATCATGATGATCGGTTTAGAAGTTACGGCGTGAAAGCGTAACAAACAAATAAACAAACAAACAAACTCACTTTCGCATTTATAATATTATATAGTAAGGATATTAGTAAGGATAGGGATATACAAGTAAGAAACATAACAAGATAAGTAAGTAATTAACAATTACTTTTCAATTTTATTTTGTGTTCGAAATAATCCCAGTAATGGGATCACTCGCACCTTTTCCAAACGGAGCTTAGTCACCTAGGCGATATACCTACAGGAGTCTTACATATAAAGTCATTTTCTGGACGACTTGTTCCGGAGATCTTCCACAAATATAGAATGTGACGACAGCTGCTTCTCATTCCGCGCAGAGAGGAAATCGGAGAAAATTAGAGATATCAAGCTGTTAGCCGCTGCGGCTAGCAATCCATCACCATTTTGATTTCGTTTCTCACATCCTTTTTAACTAGCCGTAATGTCCCACTGCTGGGCAAAAGCCTCCCCTCTTTGTTTCCACATGTCCCTGTTTTGCGCTAAACTCCGCCATTCCTGTCAAAATGTGTCGAGACAATTGATATGAATGCACGTAGCTTAAGTAGAATAGGAAGGGCCATATGTTGCGGAAAGCAAAGGATAAGTTACAAAATGTCGCAAGCTGCCTCGGTTGGCGGTAACTGAGCTGACCGCACGACTGGACATGCGGCATGGTTCATGCGATATTGCCCAACGGACGAACCTATAAAAGGTTTGGAAAACTGATAGAGGTATGCCTTCGAATAACATAACACACTTACACATAAACCTTACGGAGTAGACAACCATAAAACCTAAAGGCCACGCTAAGGGGACGTGTAAGTGGGAGAGATAATCAGAATAGTGATAGGTTGCTTGCTACTAGCCGTATCGCTTTTTACACGCAATTTTCTTGGCCGGCTTTACGTTTTGCGATAGAAGAGACCACCACAAGCGGAACAAGAGATCTTTGGGCTGCAGCATACGGCCCCGTGGATATTATGTGGATTATATTGTTAATTAATATCTAATCCTGCGCCGTCCTTTATTGTGGAGGCATGGATGGCTTACGACAGTGCAGTTGTAACTTGTAACATACAATAGAGAGTGGTAGAGGCGGCAAAATCAGTGGGTCATTAGCAGCTCTCAGCCCAGTCCTGCAGACCTGCATGGAAAAAATGAATCTGCTAGAAGTAGGCCTCCAAATAACGTCTAACACAAAACGCCCGGCAGATGCGAAGCATCAATGTTGTGGTCTGTGATATGATTCACATTTACTCTCAAGACGCATCTATTGATGCGTTGGTAAAATCGACTGTTGTTTGTTATACACAAACTACAACGAGTAGCAGGCTATAATAGTTTACGTGAATTTAATCGGGAGAATAGCTAATTTACTAAAAAAGCTAGCTTTTGCTATATCGTCTGTGTAGGACAAGTTTTTTTATCCCTTACGGAATGTTTGATTTCTCATTGAAACTTCTACAACCACCTTTAACTTCTTAGGGACGAAAACTACTTATCTTCTGTCCTTCCCAGGCTCCTTTTAAGTTTTTGTTTGTATAAATGTCTTTTTTTCTATTTTTATAGTAGATACCAGCTGTTTGCCCATGGTTTACAATGAATTTTCAAAATAATTTTATTAGTTTTTAAAATTATCCACTAGAAATACACACAGAAACGTTAAAATAAAACCTTTCCCCTTTTATGTAATCTTATTAAATTTTATAGTACTAGGTATTAGACTACTGAGTTAATAATTACTAACAATAAATCGTTTTGTTTGCATAATGCCATGACTCATTTCTCATCGGACCGGATACGGATAAAAATTAGCTACTTAAAGGACTGTTGCGTCGTTTATAGATAAAAGCTTTTAAGCGGCGATTAATCACTTTCTACGGATTAGAGAAAAGCTGAAAGGGAGAGTGACAAAAGCTGCGTCGGATCACGAGCGCCTGATAAATGTGGAGTGACCGGACCACTACACACGAGCTTTTATTACAACAACTGACACCTGTGTTGGCCACTTACAAGTGAGCACGAACAAAATTGCAGTTTTATTAAAATATGTAGTTTTAGTTGAAATGGGTTAAGGCATCAATTCTACGACTGTTAAAAAATAGCAGGTCATTCATGTACGCGTACCTATGTGAGTTAAGTTCACCATAATATCTTATCGCCTGAATACATTTCTATGATCGAGTATCGTTAAAATCCTTCCATCATACCATTTTTAACCAGTTTGTCGTATTTTTAATACTGGTGTCAAAATTATTTTCTTGATAAATTAATTTTTTTCTTGATGAATAAATTTTTTCTTGATAAATAAAAATTATTTTATCTATACACGAAGCCAATTGCCAGGCTTAATACACTATGTCTCGACTGAGTAGGTCCACAACGGTGCTTTCATTATCACTATTACATCGACCTTTGTGATGAAGCACTAAATATGATGGCACACGATGAGATTCCAGACGCGGGCAGTAAGTAGTTGTATTTCATTTTCACAGAGGAGGGTTGGCGTCAGGCAGCCGACTGACTGTAATAAAAAAATATAGTATAGTATTAAAAGTATAGTTACACACGGTGTGCGTACGCAACTTTTATGCTGGTCTGGGAGAAATGTAAAAACATTCCCGCGCAGGCCGTAATTAAAAGCCGATCGAAAAAGTGAGGAATCGTGTCATTAGGCGATGCGGTTAGCAACCCAGCACTATTATGTATGATTCCATGTTTGACCAACACGCTAAAAGTGGCTTTTAGGTCTGATATACTTAGTCTCTATCTACACCGCAAGGGAAGTACGTGTATATGCTGACATAATTGCCACCTAGATTACGGTCGGATGAGAAGGAGGAAAGAACCCTAGAAATACGTTTTCATCAAAACAAGTTGCATTATCTTATTAATGATACAATACCACTAGGGTAAATGATTATAATGTTGCCATGACACATTATGCGAAACGACGTGCAACAGTGAGCTGGTAGTCCACTTGAAGTATAAAGCTGAGCGATACTAGAATAGGTAGCTTACTACACTACGATTTCGCTAGATGATTAATAATATAAAAAGCGGTCATTAAACGTAATTCATATATCCCAAATGAAACAAACATTAAATAAATGTATGGCACTCATGTAGCTGTATCTAAATGTATATGCAGGGCATGGACCAAAGGCTTTTTTAAGCTATTCCAGGTTTGTCTGGGTGTTTGAAACTTTGAAATATAAAACAAAGGTGTTTTTCCATACCTATTAGGTTGGATACTGTGCTATTCCTAAAAGTTGACTATCATCGCTGCACGATCTTCATCTCCGAGCGCAGCATCCTAGATCATAGATTACTCAAATCATAGATCATAGATTACTCAAATCTGTACAGGCCAGGAGGCCTGTACAGCTTTGAGTAATCTATGCCGTCAGCAAAATTATGAATACAATGAAAACACAGAAGAAAATACTTGAAACAAATGTCATTGCATCTCTGCATTGATGGATAATAGGCTTTTGCATATACCTAGTCAACTATTTATTAGTGACAACTACATCGTTGCAAGATCTTCATCTCCGAGAGCAGCATCCTGTCCCGTACAGATTTGAGTAATCTGCGCCGTCAGCGAAATTATTACTAAAATGATTATCATTATTTATCCTCCTATGTTGGAAGACGGGCTATAAATAATAATCATTAATCAATGTGGGCAAACTATTCGCAAAGAAGCTATAGCACTCTTCGAGATTGCCGCACACTTATCAACTCGTGAACGGAACGTAGACGTATCCACTCGAGAAGTTCAGTATTCGGATTCGTAACGTAATCGCCTCGCCTCGGGACCAGCTCGCGGTCAACTCGCGGTCCTCGCGCTTACGGCTCGTCGTCCACGCACTTACGCCTCTCCGTAAAGTCCGTGCGTCTTTGGGTTGTATTGATTCTCTGAATATTGTATTCCGTCTTTCTAATACATTCTTCTATAGACTGCAGTATGTTATAAAAGATATATTTTGGCATATGAAAATATACTAAGTTAGCAAAAAGTCCGGCTGGTGCCAGCCAGATCAGAGCGGTCTGTGAGCGGTAAGCGCGGCGTCGCCTAGCCGTAGCCGAGTCTACGGCAGGTTGACGCCTGGTGGACGGTGGGCGCGGCGAGAGGCGATACGGTGTCGATCCCTTCCCGAGTTGATAAGTGTGCTGATTGTGACCCTAAGGGCTAGCGCCAACACTGTTCTGGCGATGATCGCGTCTCGACCTCGACTGGACAGCCCCTATATCCGGATTGCTGTGACAGACAAGTCACATACAGTGCCGGGCGCCGGGTATAGCGGCAGGAACTAAAACTAATATGTATGTGTATTATCTATTGATTTTTATTATTTATTGGTTATTTATTATTATTAATATATTTTTGTTTGTATGTCTAAAATTGAAATTATATAGGTCTTAAGTTACCTAAAATAAATGTATTTTATTTTTTTATTAATCATAATTTCAACCGTTAGAAGTTCACTGCTGAATATAGCCTCTCTCAAGGAATTTGCGTTCCATGGAAGAATATTATATATATAACTAGCCTGCTAAGCGTGGTGAGTATGGTACTCACCACGCTTAGCAGGCTAGTTGGCGAGCGTATGGCTTCTTGTGCTTCCGACGTTGCTGCTCATCGGAAGTATTTTTATGTTGGGAATGGCATTGGGATACTACTTACTCAGATAAAGGGGGTAAAAGCAAGTGTAACTGGGAGGCCGGACGGGCGTATCCGATGCCATACCTACAACTACCGTCCTAGCAGTTGAAAATGACGTCCCTGGCCTAATAATTAGTTTTTCCATATAGTCAACTATTTGTTAGTGAACTACATCACTTCACGATTTTCCGAGGTCCTGTCCTGGACAGATATGTCATCCTTTAGCAGTGGTCTTCCAATGGTGGAGAATGAGTGCACTTTTACTTATTTTGGCAGGTTTTGAGCGGCACAAACTGAATATGATAGTTAAAGAATCAATGATCAAAGACTTAACTTGGCGTGGACCATTGAGTTTTCTCCATTATGTAGTCCTTATAAACAGTACTTTTTTCCGGGCTGTAAAGTAACCTGCCTGCCTCAAAATCTCTCCATACCAAATTAGTTCAGAATTTGTTCAGTGGTTGAAGCGTGAAGAGCTCACAGACAGATAGACGGGGAGTTAGTTACTTTCGCATTTGTAATAATCGTAAGGATAGTAGAGATTTACACAAAAAAAAATTCGTGATGTAGTGCAATATGTTGCATGAGAACTTGAAATCTTACGCGCTGACGTGCTCTCAGACTTTTTTTTTTACAAATGACGTAAGTTTAAGTTTACATGCAATAACAAAAATACAATAATACCGTTATGGTTTCAAAACAAAATTATAAATAGCTCTTACTAAAAACATATGCTCAAAACAGGCCAGGGGCGCTGACGCACTCGTTTCTAGAAAACCATTTTCCTTGCATCTCGACGGCAACTAAAGCCTCCGGTACACGGATAGAGTTACATGGTAGAGCTTACTAACACAGCTATCAAAACGTTGAACACAACCGACAAGCTGTCTGCAGCTTGGAGATGCTAAAATGTGGACAATGCTTGTAAATGCACTGGATAAATAAATAAAAAAGATTTAGAATTAAACATACATTAGAGTGACTAGCAAGCCACCCTATCACTTGCTTTACCTATTATTTTTGTTTCCCTTGTTCCTGCTTTACTTTTATTGTTCTAATTCTAAAATCTGTGGTTCTATATGCATACTAAATTACGAGTACAAGTGATGTCCACGGTGTTCTAAGTCTACTGATTAAAAACAAATTTACGTATATATCATATACTAGTAGTTCGCTGCGAACGTGGACCTCGCGATTATTTAATTTTCCTGATATTTGCGTGAGCTAGCCACTATTATACTGATTTTGATAAGCATGTTGTCATAGTGCTATTGTTTAGATGACTTCAAAAGCACTCTTTTTATTTTACTCACCACGACTTATTTCAAATTAACATACAATGAACACGATGTCCTTACTTTCTTGTACTAATAGTTAACATTAATTTCTATCCAAACAAATAAACTAAAATACAATGTTAGACCCCTTTTTTATTACTGTTGCACGTATAGTTGAAATAGTTTTTCCCTTGCAATCCCTAAATGTACGAGTTTCATCTAATTAATATGACAAAATCAAAACCGCGTTTCAATACAACATCTGTGAGGCATTTAGCTCTCGATAGTGCAACGTGTAGCTGAAGAGCTGCGTTGCACTATCGAGCAAAATTTGACTACGCCTCACAGAAAAATAAATATAATTTCACTAAGGGACAAATAAATGTAACAGTTTTGTCATATCTGAACGACTATGGTTATTAACGGAATCACAACATTAGACATTTTAGAAAAATAATTTTCGTACCAAATATTCCACAAGCGTTTTTGAGTGTTTGAAAATGTTAATAGGCCTGCGACTTAAAATTCAGGGAACAGAAATATAAAATGCTAGGTCATTTATTAGTTTCGTATCCGGGTAACTGAGCCTCGGTCGGCATGATAATGATGATTAAGGTTCTAAAAACGAGACATATGTGTTTTGCTTTATAATATAAACCTATGTGGTTTTGATGTGTACCCGTCAATGTTTAATTTTTTTAAGCCCCGATAGACATATTACCCCCGTTTACTTCGCTTGAGCTTTATACTTTAAAACTTTTGGTTTTCATACGTATCAATTTTCTGGCTTGTTTTGTCCGGACAACCCCCCAGCTCCTTTTTCATTTGGCTTTGTTTCTCTCGCAGAGTGCTGCACTCCCATACTCCACTTTCTATGCTTCGGCTTTGCCTTCCAAATATGGTTTTCGTACGTCTGGATTCTACGTCTGTATTTATCTTTCGCCCACCGAATCCCATTTCTTTGTCTTTATTGTGTCTGTTGCGGAATTGTTTCTTCTTACACTACTTTTTTCATTCATTTTTAGGGTTCCGTACCCAAAAGGTAAAAACGGGACCCTATTAACCCGTCAAACGCGGAAACGCAGACACAATGGAGTTTTTATTGTTACATATATGCGGCCAGATCTGGCCTCTCGGGGGCTGAAGGTTAATATCGCTCCGCTGTCCGTCTGTCTGTCTGTCTGTCCGTCCGTCTCTCACCAAGCTGTATCTCACTAACCGTGATAGTTAGACAGCTGAAATTTTCACAGATGATGTATTTCTGTTGCCGCTATAGCAGAAAATACATCAAAATAGAATAAAATAAATATTTAAGGGGGCTTCCATACAACAAACGTGACTTTTTGCTTGTTTTTGCTCGATATTGATAACGGCAACAGGTAGACGATTGAAATATTCATAGAATATTTCGATATATACCTTATATCCTTTAAAAATAAATAATTAAATAAAAATAATATTGAAGGGGGGCTCCCATGCATCAGACATGATTTTTTTGCCGTTTTTATGGATAATGGTACGGAAACCTTCGTGGGCGAGTCCGACTTGCACTTGACCGGTTTTTTTATCAGCTTTTATTGTGAAAGGATTGAAACTGTAAAATGTTGTAAACGGGATGTTCATCATTAAATAGCTCATCATCTTCAAATCAGATCAGTGATTTTTTATAATTATCTTCCTCCACCATAAAGTTATGTAGGGGGCGTCCATTAATCGCGTCATATTTTATAGGGGGGGAGGGGGTCAACAAAAAATCACTAATGATCACCACAGGGGAGGGGGGGGGGGGGGGGTATGGACACGTATCACGTGTAATTTTTTTGTACCTCTGTGCTATACTGTATTATAGTCAATAAAATAAAAATATTAGTTGGCTATTATTTTTTAAATCTCTCTGTACTTCTGCTCCAAAAAAATTTGCATTTGCGTTCTTAAAAATATCACCAAAGATCACCATGGGGGAGGGGGGGGTCTAAAACAAGCCAAAAACGTATGACGCGATTAATGGACGCCCCCGTACAATGCGAAATTGCAGTTAAATTGGTTGTAAATAACTGCTTTTATTTTTGGTTGCAGACTTAAACCTGAACAAACATATACATGCTTGAAATTAAAGATAAATAATAACTTATTAAAATATCCCTACGCATTTTTGGACCTCTGTCTCCATCTGTTGGAGAAATTTGGAACTAACAAGAATTTATTATGGAAATTTTCATGGACTGGTATTTTTCTGTTCTAAAGGAACGAAATGTTGTAAATTAAAAATAAGAAAGTCACTTGGAATTAAACTTGGAACAGACAGCGAAAGAAATATTTGCAATCATAGAAAAATCAAATTTTCTTGCCCGGCTCGAAGTCTAATCTTTTCGATCGGGTAACTACTGTACAGCGACTGAGCCAACCATTTGATAAGTATATAGGAGAAAGTACCGTTCTAGTTTATAATTGTTCATGTTTTGTGAATTAAAATTAAATTAAATACACAAAGTATGGACAAAGCAGGCACACCGCCACCTAGCGGCGGCTGTGGTAACCTTCAAGATGTAGAATTAAAATAAATTTCAGCGCCATCTTGTAACATATTCAGCCTAAACGTCATTTTCAATTTTCATTTCTCGAAATTCTTTAACATTTATTTAAATATCTCGTAAACCACTGAACCGATTTTGATGCCCAACGAACTTGAAAATTGTATTTATAAGACCAATACACATTCTTAATTTCATCTTAATTTGAGCATCGGTTCTAAAGTTATCGTGGAACAAACATACATACATACATACAAAAAATGTCTTTTCGCCCCAACTTGAATTGAAGACCTCGCTCGCTTCGCTCGCTCGGTCAATAAATACTTTACCAATATTGCTAGAGTAGTAGGCGAGTGTACTCGACCACAAACTATGCCCGTGTACCGGAGGCTGAACTGCTAAAGCTGCGTGAGCAGCCGCCAACCAAACATGGTGATGTCCGTCATATCAGCTTGATTAAAGCTGGATACTCACTGCCAGACATAATTCATACACTCATTCGACGAGCAATGTTATATTATATTATTAGAGATAAAAATTTAAACGCAAGAGGTCTTCGCAAAGCTCTCATATTGTTTAAAAAATTTAAACCATTTGATGGAATCAAATGGTAAAAACACAACTAAAAATTTTTAAATATTTTAGATATTGATTCGACTACGGGTGTATCGTATTTAATTACAAGCTTTTATTCAGTTTCACCTATTCCAATGTTTGTCTGTAATCAAATCTTGCAAATTACATTTAATTCACTTTCAGGATATCAATCGAGCTGAACTTTTGCATATGCACGAAATGAATGATGAATCCGATTTATATATGCATATAAATCGGATTCATCATTCATTTCGAGTAGGTGTCACGGTCAATCGACCATGCACACCCTGGTGTCAGAGTTCTTCGGAACCGCCTCTCGGCCTCTGACGTGGTTCCTTTAACGACTACCAGATGGCAGCCGGGACCACCGGCTTAACGTGCCTTCCGAAGCACGGAATCATCTTTATTATCAGACAATCAGGTGATTCAAGCCTGCAATGTCCTAACCAAACTGGAAACAACTAAACAAAGTATGGTTCCGGTGGGAATCGAACCCACGACCCCCAGGTCAACAGGCAAGCGCCTTAACCACTGGACCACGGAGGCTGTTAATCGGATGACAATACAATATTATGGAATTGTACCGCTGGTCTGATGATGAAGTCAGAAGGTGGCCAAAGGAACTCCTAAACTAAACGTGGTACACCAATCGTGTTTAGACTCATTTGTTTGTCTTGGAAAGCACTTTACAGTGTGGATTCCTTTATAATTAAATCTTGTCACAAAAAAAATTGCAAATATCCTTGTTATACTTATAACAAGCTTTTTTGCAATTTTTTTATAAGCGCCGTAACTGGGATTTACCACAGCATTTATCTACTCTTTAGGAACTATTAAATTAACAAGTTTAAAAAACCTAACAATGACATATGCTTTTATGCAGCTTGAATAATATGACTGGTTTGTGATTACCAAGTACGAAATCAGTTTGTAAGAAAAAAATCGGGGTATAAATTACAATAAAAATCGACATATGAATGCCTTGCTTACAGACTAAAACGACTTGATATGCACTCTACACCTCTGTAGTTGTTTTAAGTAAGTCGCGTTTATTTGCAATACTGTGTCTGCACAAGGCGTCATCTTTGACAACCTTACCTAATTAGAACGCTTACGTGTCGACTTAAACTTGGTGTTAATGTAATTAACATATTTTTTAATTAAAATAATCGGATTAATCTCATTTGCGACTTTTGGTATCCGTTTCGTAATTAAATAATCAGTGCTTACTTGCTTGCAATAAAGTTGAATAAAAAAATATTCGTAATTATTGCTTAATAGTTAATTCCTTTTCTCCAAATAATATAAAATCTTTTACCCGCGACTCCACCCGCGTTGATGTTGATCTCTTGGAAACCAGACCAGACAATGAGTATGAAAATTGACATGATGATAATTTTTTTAAGCAATAAAATAATTCATAATCACGGCATGTTTTAATATAAAGACGTCACATGGCCAATGTTATCCTTACCGGAACGACGGGAAAAAAAGAATCGAAATAAATAGTTGATAATAAAAATACCAGTTGCAGAAGTAGACAGAATTAAATTTTAGACTTACCTACTGCAGACTACCTGAAATTTAGATAAAATAATATTTTAGACAAGACACTCGCAACGTTGCTTTCGCCGTGGTTCCGATACTAACGCGAATAACCTCGGCTTCTTGTTCTGGGTTGAACTTTTTAAGCCTTAACTTAAGCCTTCATCATCAGGTCTTTTTAGTCTACACTACGGGAGCACGACCCTCTCTGTACTACTAGGGCCATACTTGGCCAGAGCAGCCAGAGGACTTGGCCTACACTCTCCACGCTGGCCAGACGGGTTGGAGTGGTCTTAAATAATAAATAAATAAATAAATATGACGGACAAATAACACAGATTGAGCTAGCCCCAAAGCAAGTTCAAGACTTGCGTTATGGGATACTAACTCAACGATACTATATTTTATAACAGATGCATATATAGATAAACATCCAAGACCCAGGCCAATCTGGAAAAGATCATTTTCCATCTTGATCTGGCCGGGGATCGAACCCGGGCACTCTCGTGTCGCAGGCTGGCGTGTTGACCGCTGCGCCACGGAGCTGAGCTAGTCAAAGGTCTTAGATGTTTATAAGCTTTGTTTAGCTTGTATTTCCTAAGTCGCCTTCTACGACATCCACGGGAAGACTTGAAGTGGTCCTATTCTACTCTGCCGGCCATACCACACGGCTTGACTTAACTTTTACTATCACCGTTCTTTAAATTCGAGCGAGAGAAGCTTTTTTGTATACCTTTGACTAATATTCGCTTTTTGACTAGCTCCGTGGCGCAGCGGTCAACACGCCAGCCTGCGACACGGAGTGACCGGGGTTCGATCCCCGGCCAGGTCAAGATGGAAAATGATCTTTTTCAGATTGGCCTGGGTCTTGGATGTGTATCTATATATATATATATATAGTATCCCATAACACAAGTCTCGAACTTACTTTGGGGCTAGCTCAATCTGTGCGATTTGTCCGTATTTATTTATTTATAAAAAAAAAACACCTATTGCTTAAAGAAGTGGATTATACCTTATCACACTCGGTTTAGAATCTATCTTGATGCTATTGATATCTTGATACTTGATATTTTTAAAAATCACTGTGTTTAGTTCAATAAATGAACATTTTTCGGATTTAATATAGATTTGTATCACCATTTTTTCAGCCGTAAGAAGTCGATTGCATCTCCCAAAGATTCTGCGTTCCATAGATGGATATTGTCATACTCCGCACGCTTGACAGGCCAATTGCATTGGAGCACTTGGTGTGCTCCAATGCAATTAGGTTTCAGAGACAAATAAAATAAAAAAGGGTTAGCATGTGTATTTTATAAAATTTTGGGGGTTGAATGTAGTTTACTTATGATGTGAAATGAATGTGCTTAGCTTAATCTCGCGCACGAGGTAAGATAAGAGAGGGGTGTTATAATATTGTCGTTTCTGTTTATGTGTCAGGTTGTGTGTCTGTCTGTACAGAACAGCTCTTAGCAGCAGAACAGATTTTGGTATAGCTTTTTTGTTTGAGTAATTCAATATTTAATAAAATAAATAATTCAATTAATATTGATCGACGATATATCCTCCGACACTAGAAGTCGGAGGATGCTTTACATTTTTAATCTACCTATATATTTTATACTTATACTAGGTATTGCCCGTGGATCCCTCAGGAACAGTAGAATTTTCCAGAATGAAAGATTCAAGTGTGAAAGAATAGGCCTTTTCAGGCACTTTTTCACGTCAATTTACATTTGATAAAAATGTTTGTTGCTTACCAATTCTGAGAGGTTCTGAAGAAGACAAACGACTGCTATTTGGTTTTAGTTTAAAAATGTTTTTACACAAATACATACATAGTAAAAATAAAATAGTTTGGATATGGATAAATGGATATGGATTATAAAGAGGAAAGATTTGTGTGTTTGTATGTTACGAATAAAACTACTGAACTGCTTTAAAAAAAATTTACCTAAAGAAAAGCTACATTATTAGCGGATGACAATTTACGAAAAAGAAGTCGCGCTAATGCGGCCCCTTTAATCACCACGGTCAAATTTGAATTGAACCTAATAGTCCAGACTGCCAATGCCAGACCATGACCATGACCTGATGCATGAAATATGATGCTGAATTCAAGTTTATTGGTGGTAAGTCCCGTAGAGTATCCATTATATCTACAGAAAGAGATTTGAGAGAGAGTTTGTTTTTTATATGTGTAGGTGGCCAATACTGGTGTCAGATGTTCCAAGCTGCCTAAAATCAGACGCCTATATGCCTGAGAGGATATAGCATAACGACTGCCACCAATGATGACAGCCGGACCAACGAGCTATCTTTATGAAATTTTGTTTTATTGAAAAAAGATAAAATACGTACGCAATATTTTTCATAAGAGGGTCTAATATTTGAAATATTATTTTTTTAGAGACACGTCAGACTAACTAGAAACCCAATCTTTTTTCATTGTTGCGTTTATATCCTTATCCTTACTAATATTATAAATGAGAAAGTGAGTTTGTTTGTTACGCTTTCACACCGTAACTACTGAACGATCATCATTAAATTTTGCATACAAGTGCTACTTTTATCCCGGGAAAAGTAACGTAAAGTACTATTCCCGAGGGACCGACATTGACGCGGACGGAGCCGCGGGCGAAAGCTAGTCTCTTATAAAAATAAAGCAATTTTAAAGTTCATATTTGTTTCAAAGTATTTGTTGTATACTTAGTTCATATTCGACTTCCGGCCGTAAACCACACTCCATAGTCACAAAAACTGCTTAAAAAACTAAGTGTAGTAAGCGCTCTGTACTGGTGATCCATCAAGCATTCCCAACAAGGCCGCGCCCACGCCGGCTCTGAATCATACGTCATTTCGCAGTAAATTATTGCAAACGATTGTTTATTTATCTGTGGCATGTCCTTTGTTAATTTCTGCGGCCTCGTTTTTAATTCGGTATTAATATTTTTAAACTTGCAGATGCATGAAACCTTTAATTTGTGGAAATATGGCTTGATGAGCTTACTGGAGTAAAGGTCACAACGGAGATAAATGATTGTGTAAATTTGTTCTCATTAAGACATTCTGAGTTTCACACAGACAGTTCAGCACCTCAGTCGCGCATCAGCTGGTAAACGAAGTTAGTTACGGAACCTTTCAGAACAGTCTCACCCCGGGGTAATGAGTGCACAGTCCCCATGGAGGTAAGCATTGTGAGGGCGACGTTACACCAAAAAATTCAGTTACCAAGGGAAACTCCAACTGACTCTATTTTCTTGAAATTTGTCGCTAGATTAAAGGTTTATTTGGAAATTTCAAATCTAGGTATCTAGGAGACTTGTCAAGCGATAAAATATCCTTTGTTCGGTGAGCGAGAGAGCCGGCTGCCCACCTTCGCACCTTCACCTGGTAAACAGCGATAAAAGAGTTTTGGGTCCTAAATCCAGAAGCATGTTTCGTCATACGATTTAGTTAGTCACTCCAGCAGTGTGTAATTTCCGTCCAAAACTAGGAGAAATCTCTAAATCCGTTGAGGTATTTAAAAATTATGATGGAATAAAGAAGCTCACATAAACACATACTTATATAACATAGATTAACTCAAAATATCAGTATCATCATCATATCAGCCGCAAGAAGTCCACTGCTGGACATAGGCCTTCCCCAAGGATTTCCAATACGACCGGTTGGAAATCAGTAAAAATCAGTATACTTTTTTATAAATATAGTACTTTCCAGTATGTTACCATAAAACACGTTACCTGTGGTCAGTAGCAGACAGGGCGTGCGTCGCCGGCGTGTTGGCGCCGGCGCGTGCGCACGCTGCGTCAGACGCACGCGCGTGTGGCGTACGTGACCGGCCATCGCGCGCGTGACGGCTGGTCAGAAAACGAGTGTTTGTATACAAGTTAGGCTTCCGATTTTGATAATACAAACGATTAACTTTAAACTTTATTAAATGACATTTAGAATTAGGTGACTGCCAATTACAAAATTCCTGTTCCTTACTATATATTTGTCTTGACTTGACTTGAGCATAGCCACTTCTCATTCGACTCAAACTTATCAGGTTACTGCTAATACTGACACAAGCCATGGCTTGCATGTAGGAACATAAAGAAAAACCATCAGAAGTAGAACTTTATTGATTTCGATACAATTCATTATTAGCAATGCTAATTGCGTGACTCATGGCCGCGGCGTCCAGTAAAACATACGGATTAAATTTAAATCTAATAGAACACATATTGTACTTAAGAAAAAAAATACCGGTCAAGTGCGAGTCCCACACGCTTAGAGTTCCGTATAATATTTAACTACAAAAAAGCTTCTTGAATGTGGACTCTGATGTATGAGGGAGGACGCATGAAACCTCTTCAATGCGACTTCTCTTGTAAGGTTAAACAAATTCTTTCTTGCATGGATACTTTTCCTTGATTACCTGTTAATTGACCTCTCAGTTAGCAACTTTCGAATCAAGAAATAACACCAAAAATACAATATACAAGTTTATTGTACGGAACCACTTTAGTCTTAATTTTATTTTATTTTTATTATTTACTAGCTTTCGCCCGCGTTAATGTCGATCCCTCGGGAGTAGTACTTTTTCTCGGGATAAAACGTATCCTATGTTCTTCTCTGTACTCCAGAGAACTTGTATGAAAAAAATTTCATGATGCTTAGTTTAGTAGTTACAGCGTAAAAGCGTAGCAAACAAATAAACAAACTCACTTTCGCATTTGTAATATTAGTAGGGATTGATATGGCGGCAAAAGATTACGGTTCGATAGATACAGTTCTATGACAGACGGATGGATCGACCTGAATCTTTTTTTTTCATTTTCTCCTTATTTTCTTACGATTTTTTATTCTAATAGTTGTTATACTTGATCACAATCTATACATATAATAAAACAATAAAAATATTTTGTCTGTACATTAAAAAAATTTGACGGAAATGGATAGAGGGACACTTACAAAGAATGAGTTTTTTGTCTGTCTGTCTGTCTGTCCGTCTGTCTGTCTGTCTGTCTGTATGTATGATCACGATTATCTCCGAAAATACTAAACCGATTTACTTCAAACGTTCACCAATTCCTTTGTTTTAACCCAGCGAAACATTTAAAGTTTGTTTCATCAAAATCGGTTCATTAAATAAAAAGTTATCGTCATTTGAATGAAGTCAAGGCAAATTTTGCCTGCAAATATATAGCAAAAAAAATAATAATGAAATTTGGTATGGAGGTAGTTTGAGACCCGGGTACATAGGACAAGGACATAGGGTACCTTTTATTCCGGGAAATTCTACTGTTCCTGAGGGATGGACACTATCGGCGGCGGCGTAGCCGCGGGCAAAGGGCAAACCTGACTTATTATATCAACGCAACTGAAACTGCTGCGCCTAGAAACTTGAAATTTGGAACAGGGGTTCTTTTAATGATGTGAGTGAGCGCTAAGAAAGGATTTTTAGAAATTTAACTTCTAAAGAGATAAAAAGAATATGGTATTTTCTCATTTCTGGACTTAGAAGTATGAAAGTAGGTATATATTATCGATTAAAATTAAAAAAGATGGGTTTAGATGTAATATGTAATAAAATGGGGTAGGGTAGGTGGTATAAACTTTGTGTGGAAATTTTCTCATTTCTGGACTTAGAAGTTTAAAAGTAGGTATATAAGTTCTCGATTAAAATTAAAAAAATATCTGTGTAGGTAAACTAGACAAAATTCTCCCCGGAACAAGTGAAATAGGGGGGAAATGTTTGTACAAAAATTTTCTCATTTCTATACTTAGAAGTAAGTATAAAAATAGGTATATAAGTTCTTGATTCCAAATAATAAATATATTTGTAGATGAAATTTGCATGGGTGGGTGGTATAAACTTTGTATGGAAATTTTTCTCATTTCTGGACTTAGATGTATGAAAATAAGTATATAAGTTCTAGGTTACAATTAAAAGTATCTGTGTATGTAAAATGGACGATATTTTCCCCTGAAGGGGTAAAATAGCGAGGTAAAGTTTGTATGGAAATTTTTACATTTTTAGACATAGAAGTATAAAAATAGGTATATAAGTTCTAGGTTACAACTAAAAAAGACCTATGAAATGGACAAAATTCCCCCTTAAATGGCAAAATGGGAGGGTAAAGTTTGTATGGAAATTGGCAATTTTCTCATTTTTTGGACTATAAAGTATGAAAATAAATAGGTGTAAGTTCTCGATTACAAATTAATTAAAAAAGATTAAGGGTCGTACTACCTCACACTGCTTTGCATGATTGACTGTTATATCATTAATAATTAAATACTCAAGTTGAAATAAAAATGCAGCAAAGTTCAGGACTAACTCTGGTAACTATCTGACTCAAAAACACGATTGCGTTAAATTTTCTCGATAGAAAAAAATTGCAAAGTTGCCTCCAAATCACGTCTAATTTACTCGGTATATAGCATTATTCACCAAATACATTAAAATTAACCTTGAAACTTTTGATTATTATTGCATTACAGATAAGGCAGCCATCATATGTTTTTCTTTTTTGAATAACCCTTGAATATTCCTGAAGAAACGAAAATATCCAAAGTAGCCAACGCGTTTATACCATCCGCGTTTGTACCGCCACGCCGCCTGGCATATGGCGGGCTCTTAAGTGGGTGAAATGAACAAAATTCACCCCTAAAAGGGGTAAAATGGGAGGGTAAAGGTTTTATGGAAATTTTCTCATTTCTGGACTTAGAAGTATAAATAATATCCATACTTCCATACTAATACTAATATTATAAATGCGAAAGTAACTCTGTCTGTCGTCTTTTTAAGCTTCAACTATTGAACTGATTTGGATGAAATTTGGTATGGAGGTAGTTTGAGGCCCGGGGAAGGACATGGGGTATGTTTAATTACGAGAAATTCTACTGTTCCCGAGCGATCGACACTAACGCGGGCGGAGCCGCGGGCAACAGCTAGTATTGAACTATAGTTAGAAGATTCAAATCTCTTAAACCGATCGTCTTTAAATTTTGCAAACCCGTATTCTGCCAACACGTAAAGTGGTCTTTGGTTCTTATGTCCTTAGGTTATGTTTACCCCGAAAGGGATACAGACATGATTATATGTACCTATGTATGTATTTAAATGTGGCGATAGAAAATATTAGCGTAAAAGCGTTAGAAACAAATAAATAAACAAGTTAATAAATCGACAAACTCACTTTCGCACTACAAAATAATGGGTTAATGCTTATGCTCGTACGCCACCAATCTGATCTATATTTACATGTCACCCACGGCTAATCAATATTCAGTTGTGTTATAAAACAAACGTATTATTGAATATTAATAGCAACAACATGTCATAAATTAAGTACAGATGTAATAGCTTTAAATAAATCAAAAGCAAATCCCAATTCATGGTCATGCATCTCCTTTTCCTATGCGGATCCACTTGAATCGCAGGCACGATCAAATTGTCTACTCCTCTAAGTTCCTCACCGGTTGCGTTTTCATTTCTGCTGGGGTACGTCGGAGCCCAGGGTCCACTATTATGACAGAGTGCATACTTTAACATGATTTGGCAGTTATTACGGCCTCCTGTCTGACCTTTCTTTGGTAACCTCAGGAGCCCAGACCTGCAAAAATGAAGTAAAAGTATTTGGCCCACTGGGAACCGTACTCGATACCCCTTCATTAGTGCTACCATGGGCTGGCATGTTAACCCAGCGCCACGGAGATGTCAGCTACTCCTTAAGTTACAGTGACGTTATAGTACTGTATGAAATAAATAAAATAAATACATACATCACGTCTTTTTCCCTTCAAAAAAAATCTTTTATTTCATGCTATCACCTGAACTAATCAGGTTAAAAAATAAGGGTAAAAAAAAAACGTTAAAATAATATATGTAAAGAAAAAAATGTAAAATCACAGCCGCGTTTCTGTGTGTAGTATAGTACTGTATCTTTAGGTATTTTCTGAACACAGAATAAAAAAAAGTGCTCACAAAAAGGCGGACGCCGGTTTCCGAAACACCACAATTAAAGATGCAATCGGAACTACATTCGTATAGTAGAGAAATGAAAGTACTGAAAACTATGTTTGTCTTGTCCAAGGAGAACACAAGATTTTGTCCCATTACCGTACAAATAAGTAGAACCCCAATGATATCACTGTCTAAAATTTACGAGGCATCAGTGGGCGAGGACGGCACCAGACCCACTGTCCGAGTTGCTTTGCGATCGCGTAAATCACATCGCAAGGAGCGCAGCCCACGCGGGAATATGGACAAAGTATACCTACGACAGCAAGTTTGTGCAAATTAGGGGCAATACGGAAGCGAGGCACGTAGCGCGATGTAAAAGGAATATTTTTATAGTGTTGGGTTTTCCTTTAACAGTGCAGAATGTTAATCTGGGCTAGGTATTTTGGAAGCATAAGATTACATAAAGAAATTAACATATAGAAACTATGTATTACTCTATAAATGATATGCGGAAGTTATACTCTTTCTTTATATGCATGAGAAGAGATAATTGTCACCATTTTTATATAACTAGTTCCCGTCGATACGTCAGGCACAGTGCTTTTCTCTGGGATGAAAGGAAGCCTATATGTATTTATCAAGGTATATGTATGTATGTATATATATCAAGGTATTACCCATGTGCTAAATTTCCTCAAAATCAGTTCAGGCGTTTTGGTGAAATTCTTGAACAAACATTTAAACATTTAACCTAAAAACATACAAACTTTCGCAGTTATAATGTATGATTCTCAATATTTAATGTCATGATACAAATAAGACAGACAAACGCATAACTAGACACAAAAGTTATATGAACGAAGCATAAAAAACTTATACAAGATGAAAAGAAACAAAAGTAAAGACGGAACCGTGTGCTGCTGCTGCCCAAAATAACAGATCCAGGTGACTTTGTCCAAGCCAAGATGTAATACCCTACGCGGACTCGCGGTTACTATTTGATACCTTCGTTTAAACATCTGGTACCACATCAACTGGGTGTAACATTATCTTCGATATAGCCTTGGAAAGGTTATTCAGCCTACCAATACGACAACTTTTCTTAAGAGCACAAAGCTGGGGACCCGCAATTATTATCGGCATTGTCACATCAAAATTACGCGGCCAGCTAAACACTTTTGTATAAGAATGTTAAAAAAAACGGGCTCTCAGCGTTGGTCCTATTGAAAAAATATTTATATCTACAGACGTAGTCGCCGAGTGCGTACGCGCTATGATGATGTCCTCCCAGACGTATCCGTCGACGGCGACACCCTTAGTTCGTCTTCGCCTGGGCTCTTGTACGCGCTATAGTATAGGCACAGATTACTAAATAGATAATATAGTATGGTCGAAGATGTCATCTTCAATTTCCTGTCCGGTGGTTACAGTAATGGCATCGGGTACGCGCGCCCGGCCTACTTGCTTTCCCCATTCACCCGAGTGAGTATTATCCCAATACCTTGCATTCCCTTTCCAAATCCAAGAAATTCCTATTCTTCCCCAGTTTCAAAACGGTTGCGATGGGCAGCGACATCGAACACACAAGAAGCCAAAGAAACTGCGCTCGCTAACTCGCCTACCAGGCGTGGTGAGTATGGCAATATCCTCCCATGGAATGAAGAGTTATTGGAAGAGGCCCTTGTCCAGCAGTGGACTGTTAGTGGCTGTAATGATGATGATGACTAAATAGGACTATGTCGAGGGTGGTAATACTAACCCCCGGGATCTTAATTGACTCAGCCATGTAGTGTTTTATTCGTAATATCCTAATTATCCTTGACCAAGATGTGATGTGATACAGAGGAAAATTAAATTCTCATAAGTTTTCTCTCAGAATACCGCGGATGAGTTAATCATAACGTATTGTTATTATTGTTCTATGCAAATGCTTATTGGCTCGTCTATGCACAATGTTGAATGGTTCATTCAGATCTCCTCGGAGGCTGCGCCTGACGCCATATACGGCGGCGGCGCGATGACGTCACCCGCCCCCGCCCGGACACCTCACGAACCACTTGAAATGCTCGTATAAGGGATATTATGGCAGCGTGTAATTAGTTACCCGTAAACATGCTATAAATTGAGGACTTTTATGGAATTATGTTGGTACATATTAGGTGCTGTTATTATTTCTGAGATGGCGGTTATTTTTTGAGGTACGTCTTTAAAAATATCATAGCTTGAGCCGTTTTTGTACAAGCATCACGGGATCTTTGTTTATTGTCCTTTGAGTTGCTGACCATAAAGTGATAATGAACGTTGATATGCATGTCCTACCTTGGGTTCTCAATGACAATTTTCGTGATCTGTTTGTGTGTACTAAATGGATTGTACTAAGGGGATCTTAAGAGCTACGGTGTTTGTTTATCCTTATTTTATCTCTTCCATGCTGATCTGGAGTAAGGAAAAATGTTCCAGCAACGTAGATCGTAGCTAACCCGCTGCTAAACGTGGCCTTTAGGTCATTAGGCAGCCATTAAGCCTTAGATACTGTCTTACTGATTAATATGTATGTATGATTTTTGTATTACAGCTTTAATCTGAGTGAAGACCAATTAATCAATAAATATTTATAACTGGCATTGCTGCGTCTCCACCCATTGAAGCGATCGGGTTTGCGCGAGTAATTGGTGCAATCAGGTGGCAATTACAACGTAATTGGCAGCCATAGACAACATATAAGGCCATCATTACACTAAACACAAGTTAATACATGTCATTTGTTTCAATATTAATAAACACGTGATGGACGCGATATCTCGATAAAGTAGACGAATTTTGTTTTAGAAACACGTGAAATGTACTATTTACCACATAGTACAACATTATTCAAGATTCAAAGATTTTTTCAGAAAATAGGCATTTTTAGGCAATTTTTTCACGTCAATTCACATTTTAAATAATACTTACTAAATGGTATTAAAACTATTAATTATTGTTCAAAAGCTACAAACTACTAGCGTTTCGGAACCGACCACTGCAGAGAACACGCCAAAAGAAACTCTTTTCAACAGTATTGATCGTCTACTTATCACCATAATTGTTGATGGATAATGGATTAACTAGTATATGAAGTCAATCGTCAGATTTAGAAATAAAATATCAAATATAGAGTTAAATTAGAATAAACTGTAAAACTAACACATATGTTTTTGTCCAAAGAAAAAAAAATCATGTCTTCGATGTTAAAAAATAATGTCTATTCTATGGCATTAGTAGGGGGTATAAGGTCTAAGGTTATTCCAAAGGTTCGAATCCGTTGAGCCATTTAGCAAGTTTCAAACATACATGAATTCTAAATCCATATTATCGGGGGAGCCTTACCCTAGAGAACGCGTCCCCACGGCGGCGGATTGGGGAATGCTCGGTAGTCGTATTGCAAGTTACGGCTGCAGGGTAGGAGCGAAATAAAATAGCTCCCGTGAACCAATAGGCCGGAGATGGATACTCCGTTAACAAACCCCTATCCCAAGGCTTCTTCAAGGTAATTGAAGTAGAGGCTCGGGTAGTGCTGTGAGTTTGGGCTGGAACTCACAGTAGGTGCGGCGGCGGATGAACCCTTCATGGGTCAACGGCGGCGCCCACGTCTGGAGAAGATGAAAGCCTTGGCGTCAGGTGGCAACCGGCCGTAAAACAAAAGCCAAACAAATATTCTCCTTGTACCATGATGACAGCGAAAAATAAAAGAAAGGGCAATATAGTTAGGGCGTCCCCCGTAAGCGACGTTAATGCGTATGCTAAAGAATGCGAGAACAATACTAGGGCGTACCCTTCAAGCGACGGTAAAGACAAGAACAACAGTTCGCAAGCTGTAAATAAATTAAGACGGGGAACGTGGAACCTGGGCACCATGTCGGGACGTAGTACAGAGCTAGGTGAAATCCTCTATAAGAGAAACATAAACCTGTGCTGCGTTCAAGAGACTAAGTGGAAAGGATCTAAGTCGAGAGACATCGGATATGGATACCAACTAATATACCACGGAGCTGATAACAAACGTAACGGAGTAGGCATAGTGCTTGATAAAGATCTAAAGCAGAGAATCATCAATATTGAGAGAAAAAACGACAGGCTTATTGCAGTTAAGCTAGCATTAGACCCTCTGAAGTGAAAGTGGCTATGGCCAAAATGGAATATCATAAAGCTCTGGGACCTGATAATATACCTGCTGATATTTGGAAGCTGCTCAAGGATGGAGCATTGCCTTGGTTAACAAATTTCTTTAATGATATTGCTTTGGAGGGAAAAATACCGAAATCCTGGCGTGAAAGCTACTTATGCCCTATTTATAAAAACAAAGGTGATATTGCAAACTGTAACAACTATAGAGGGATTAAACTAACATCACATACTCTGAAACTCTGGGAGAGAGTCTTAGGAGCTCGACTGACGGCCCTGATAAACATATCTCAAAACCAGTTCGGATTCACAGCTAACAGATCAACCACAGAAGCCATACAGTGTATTCGTATACTTATGGAAAAATGTAGAAGCAACTCTGAAAACCTGTACTTCGCTTTTATCGACCTGGAAAAAGCATTTGATAGGATCCCCAGGAAACTGGTCTGGCAAGCTTTGCGCTCCCAAAACATACCTGAGACATACATAGCTTTAATTCAGGACATGTATGATGCTATCACCACAAAAATTAAAAGCCAGGCGGGCATTAGTGATCCTTTTCTGATTAAGGTTGGGGTACATCAGGGATCCGCGCTGAGCCCACTTCTCTTCAACTTAGCAATGGATTATATCACCAAAAACCTCCAGACTGACATCCCATGGTGCATGCTCTATGCTGATGATATTGTCCTCATTGATAAACACCCACTGTCGCTGCAAAACACCTTTAATATATGGATAAAAGAACTCGAGACCCATGGCTTACGTGTTAGTCGTTCGAAAACAGAATACATGGAGTGTGACTTCGGGGGCACCGAAGAATTAGAAACTAACTTGAAACTCGATGATACCGAACTACCGAAGGTAACTCACTTTAGGTATCTGGGCTCTATGATAACGACTGATGGACGTATAAACGATGACGTAAACCATCGAATTAATGCAGCATGGCTAAAGTGGAGATCACTGTCCGGCGTACTTTGTGACAATAAAATGCCCGTAAAAACTAAAGGGAAAATTTATAAGACCGCTGTGAGACCAGCAATGCTTCACGGAGCCGAGTGCTGGACCACGCTTAAGAAGCATGAACAACAATTACATACAAATGAAATGAAAATGTTACGCTGGGCAGGGGGAGTGACCCGTTTGGACAGGGTTCGCAATGAGTATGTAAGAGGATCGTTTAAAGTAGCGCCTATAGGGGAAAAACTTAAAGAAGCAAGGCTTCGATGGTATGGCCATATAATGAGAAGGGACGAAAACTACTCCGTCAAAACTGTCCTGAATATTCCATCTCAGCCCCGAGGTAGAGGAAGACCGGTCTCGACGTGGTGGTCCACGGTAGAACGTGACATAAAGGCCCTTAACCTTACATCTAGGACAACCCAGGATCGTGTATCCTGGCGCAGGAGTACAAGGAGGCCCGACCCCAAATAAAATGGGAACATGGGCAGGACAAAGAAGAAGATGAATTCTAAATCCATACACTCATTTTATAGGCAGTCTTGTAAAAGTAGTTAACATAGCGAATCCCGCCAGCAGACGTAAATTCTTTTGTTATTAATATTGTCAGGTCCAGTGTCCGTGAATGTCTTAGGGATCTTACTGACCAGTATTTTAAGTGACTCAAAAGAAGTTAGAAACTAAATTATGTTCCCCTCTTCACAACTGAGCTGGACTAAGTGAGCGTTTTTTTTTACTTAAAAAGGTATTGAACAATTATTAAGAATACTTGGTTGGCATAAAATCAGAATTTTAGCAAATTATTTCGCAAATTCATTATCGACTTAAGTTCTTCTTAGATAAGACTTCAACGCGCGTGTTCGTTATTTTTAGGCCAAACTCTCCTTTTTTAAAGTATTATTATTTAGACATTTTAGTAAATACATTATTATCTCTACAACATCAAAAGTGCAGTAAAACTCCGTTGAAAGGCATCGTTAAACATAAAAGACAGTAAACGTCAGATACTAATACTTTTAATTTATATGTAGTCGTAGGGGAGATCATGGACGAAAGTAACGACAGGCTGAAAGTAATGAACGCTATGCACCTTCAGATATACCTATATCTAATTGTCAAAACACTCAATCAATCAATAGATCAATCACAAAACAATCAGTAGACAGCTGCCACCAAACCCATAAGAGGCACTTATCAATGCAAGAGTTTCGCGCCGTAGGTTATGATAGGGACTCTTAAAGTATGTGAATCCATATCCCTCCCATATGACTTTGCGTAGTCTTTTTATTTATTAGAAAAGTCTAATTTTTCCGTACAACATTTCACACGTGTTTTTGATTTTAAAGCCGAAATTTCATAATCCAAATCCGTAAACGAATAAAATATCCTAAAACCTTTATTTGTTACGTTTTCTCGTCATTAACACTCAACCGATTTTCATGATTAGCTTTCGCCCGCGGCTCCGCTCGGTATCAATGTCGATTGGAACATTACTTTTTCCCGGGACAAAATATACGCTATGTCCTTCTCCATACCCCAGACAACTGGTATGCAAAATTTCATGATGTTCGGTCCAGTAATTACGGCGTGAAAGCGTCACAAATAAATAAACTTGCTTTCGCAATTATAATATTAGTTAGCATTTGCACACGCATCGTTGTCAAATATTACGAATACTAGTGTATGAACGGCAGTTTGTAGTACTACTTGAGTTCAACAAACTGTCGTTCGATTAACGATTGTGATTCACCATAGACAGACTTCATACTTCTTGGTTAACCCCTATCCAAATCACGTTAAAACACTAGTGACTTAGAGAGATATTTTGTATCACTAGAGTTTATTATCACGGTCGGTGTTTTCCTTCACCGGATAGCAAGTGGTGGTTTCAATAAAACCAGCCAAGGCCGAGTTGCTTTTGTTTTAAATTCTTGTTGTTGTTGTATGTGGGTTCTGATGTATAAGCACGCATGAAACCTCCTTCATACGATCTCGCTTGTGATATTGACCAAACTCTTTGTTGCATGGACACTATTTTTCTTCAGAACATAATCTGTAGTTTGACATCTTAGTAAAATAATACAAAACCAAACAGTTTCTTGTAGACCCGAAAGAATAGAAGAAACAAGATTTTAGTTTTAAATATAATTTTGTTTTTGTTATTTGTTGTTATAACGGCATAAGATATTCTGTTATCTATTACGGGTCAATAGAAACCGTTCTGTGACAATAAGATGGACGGACGGGCGCGTGGATATCGGAGGCTTAGTAATATATAATAATAATAAATCATTTTATTCCAGGAAAAATCCCATATTACAATAAATAAATTAAATTAATAGAAATTAGATAAAATAAATAATTATTAAATAAAACTTTGCATAAATAAATCATGTCACGTCATTAACATAAATGTTGTTAATGAATTTGTGTTTATCTAGTCACTTACACTAACTGCACTGCAACTGACTCCAAGCGAAGTGAATGGGACTCGCCGCCCAGGCCCGTGTCGCCTGGACTATGGTGTTGGTGGAGCTACGTATGCGCTCTGCCGCGCGCGCTGTGGTGTGACCGTGTGACGCATCAAGGCTGCCCAGTGGACTCGACCCGCCGCCGCCGCAAACATCTCGGATGCGCTGCACCAGGGCGGCAGTCGGTGCAGCGCCCGCCAGGCGTTGTTGTATTGGACGCGTATATGACTGTATGCCGCTTTGCTGTGATTGCACCACAGTTCGGCCGTGTATACGCAGATGCAGTAGGGTCCCGTTTTTACCCTTTGGACATGGACCTCTAATAATAACCCTACACGGGTTAGATTAATCTGCAAAGTCAGAGTTACCTGTGTGCCGTGTGAGATTTAAACCCGTATCTCCTAGCTGATTCGCTTCAAATTCCTATGCTTTAGACTATTTGGTTAGCACCACTATACAACAACGTATTTGCATAGACCTGCCGCGGCGTGGGCGCACGGAGGAAAACAGCCCGCTGAATCATCTGGCAATGTAACTACTTACCTGTTTACTCAATAATTTTATTTCAATATAGTTTAAGATACACCAAGGTTATCTACTAGTGACTAGATTTTTCTGCGACTTGCCTGATTGAATATGCTTCTCCTCCCGCGTATATTGTAAGTCTCCATCAAGGGAATGGGATTAAGCTTACAAATTATTATAAAAAGACCGCCAAATACAATTTAGTTACACTGCCATTTTCCTAAAAAATACCCTAAATATAGTCTTGCGAAGTTTAAAGCTCAGTTTTCCTTTAAAAGTGATAAAGAAATCTAAAGATACTGATGTGAAAAGGAGAAAAGAAAAAAACATAGAATGAACACTTTTTTCTGCGAAGATAGCTGACTGAAGGAAATCTGAAGGATCATGCCAGAAGGCGACACAGCTAACAATCACTAACATAATAAACACGTGATTAGATGTACAGTCTGGCGCAGATAAGTCTGACCATCCTACGATTTAAAATCTGTTTCTCGAGGGGTCCGTTTCATACGCCCCCGACTAACGTCATAATATATTTTATAATATTAAAAAGAGAAAAGATTTGATTGTGAGTTTGTTTGTGTGTGTTCGTATTTGTAATGCATAAACTCAAAAATTACTGCATCGATTTCATGAATTCTTTCACTTGTAGAAAGTAACATTATCGGCGGGTAGCATAGGCTTTAATTTATGCGGATGCAGTCACGGGAAAACAGCTATATGTTGCAAAAAAAATAGCTTGTTGGCGTGACAAGTGACAAGTAATGGAAAATGTTGTTGATTTCGTACGACCTATTTCAGATTGACCTGGGTCTTGGATGTTTATCTATATAAGTATCTATTATAAAATATAATTTCGTTGAGTTAGTATCCTACGACACAAGTTCACAACTTACTGTGGGGCTAGCTCAATTTGTGTGATATGTCCCTATACAACGTGATTTTGAACTCCCTAGCTTTATTGAAATCTGGGAATCAGAATCCCTAATGGAACACAGAATTGCAAGAAAAAAAAGTAAAAACGAAGAAGAAAATTAGGTTTCCCATACAAAGTCGCCGATCAGCTGGACGAATTTCTATGAAAGGTTAAATTTATTTTTTCGTTTTTTACCTTTTTTTCTTACAATTCTGTATTCCATAAGGGATTCTGATTCCCAGATTTCAATATAGCTAGGGAGTTCAAAATCACGCTGTATATATTTTTATTAGCGTTTACGTGTGAAAAGCAGATCCCGGGCGTGGTCCCCCTGGGATAGGTGATATATATACACTAGTGGTTCTGCGAGAACAGTAGACCTCGCGAGCCCTTACAACCAACATCCACATTTGCCCTCCAGTGCTCGAAAATATATCGGTTACTGATATACTATTTGACTAAAGGAATTTTAACCTACATTCATCTTACCAGAAGACCCGACCAGACCCTTTTTTAAGAGGAAACACTAAGCTCGAGAGAATTGAAAAATAGGTATTTATAATATCTATTGCTGTCGCGCCGCGTGCCCAATCAAACCCCGCAGAGTGCGATAGACATAATCTACTCATAAAACCCTTTTATTTGATACCGCACATGGTATGTTTATATAAAAAAAACATTTTTCTCTGTATCGGTGACGTCACAGTTACTACGCACCATTTTCATACTTGTCATACCATACATTTGTATTTACGACATCATACTGAATGCACTAATACAAAAAAATATACAGAAAATCGATTTCAGACAACTTTTGGGCAAATTGCCGACTATAAACACGTTCAAGTTTATCCTATAAAAAAGTTGTTCATACAAAAAAGTTGCGTCTTAATGAGAATAACAAAAAAGTCAAATGACATTTTTGATCTTTTTTTCAAATAGCTGTGCTATGAGTTTTTTTAAGTTTCGGACCCTCATATTTCCGCCATCTTGTAAAATTTCGAAAAACTGGCATGACAAAGAAATTCTGTATAATTACCGAACCTGTTCACAAAATTTCATGAGAATCGGTTGAGAAATGCGACCTGTAGGCGAGAACAGACAGACAGACAGACAGACGGACAAAGGAATTTTGGGCCAGTCGAAACTGAGACGCTTCGCTCGCTTCGCTCGCTCGGTCAATAAATTTCTCGAGTTTCTCCGTGCTTCGAAAGGCCCGATAAGCCGTTAGTCCAAACTATCATCATTATATGGTGGTCGTCAAGCTATTTCAGATGCCTTAAGGCAGCTTGAAATAACTGACACCAGTGTTTGCCACTTACACTCACGAAAAGGAAAGCAAACGGCCAGTCATCGCGCTCGCTCGCCGTTGTAAGCCCACAACATCGACTAGCTTTGTTGTGATATCTCCTTTCATTGATAATTTACACTCCGACGATAGATCTTTTTGTTACTCCGATACAATACACAGCTTGTGCTTTTATTACTTTTTAACTTTTGCTCAGAACTTACTCATTTAGTGTTTTAGAAACTACTCATTTAGTGAGAGTTTAAGTTAGAAGAATAAAAGATATTACCTAGTTTTAGTAATTGTAATAGTAAGCATGTCTTATAATAGGAGTGACTGGTTGAACACTTAACATATTTAGGGACATGCACAGCCACATGTTACGTATAAAAAAAAGATCAATAAACTACAGAGAAAAATATTAAATAATAATAATAATAATTCTGTATATATAATATAATAATAACACTATATTTGAATGTGCTAAAACTCGGAAAGTGTGGACACCGCGCGGCGTCACGCCCACTGGTCTATAAAATAGGTAAACGTTATTTAAGTAGTTTAAGCACCTTTTTTTTATATATTTAGAAAGAATCAAATATTGAGTACCCTTTATCGATATGTCAAGTGTCTTACCAGTATTTCAAGCAAATAAAAAAAAGACATTTTGCTATAATCAATATACATACAATCTTCGTCAATTTACGTGCCAAACGTTATGATTCTTTAAAATTTATAAACAACCGTGGACGGAGTCGCGGGCTAAACCTTTTAGTTAATAAAGTGGACAAGGTTTATTTTTTCTTTTATCATCTTTTCCTCTGTTTGACGTACAGAAAACCGGGGTAAGGTGCTTTTCTGGGATTAAAATCCTTCGTAGTCAAACGTGAGAGGTATTTGAAAGTTAAAAAAGCTTTTATCGTTTCTCAATAAATAACACACTTAGAGCAATTAGAAAAGTATAGACGCATTCCCAAAGATGATAGCTTATCTCACGAAACCGGCGGCTGGGGGATGAGGGGACTTGAGGGCGAGGTGTGAGGAGGTCCGAGCAGCCCTAGGGCTGTCAGAACGGGTTTAACCGATTATCGTAGAAAAAGAGTAATGTTTTGCTAAAAATAACACATTTAGAGTAATTAGAAAAATAAAGACGCATTCTCTAAAATGATACATACATATAATCACATCTTTATCCCTGGCATGGTAAACAGAGCCACAGGCCACGTGGCTATAAGATCCATATGCCACATTAGTTTGAAAGTAGGCACAAAGATGGATAGTGATGGTAGCCGCATCACCTAGTGTCTTTATTCGAAAATGATAACTTATCTCATGACGCCGCCGCCGACTGAGGGATGAGGTGAGGAGCTGCGTGATGGACCGCTTAGTAGGGCTAGGGTAGGTTGTTGTCTCCAGCTTAAACTTTTTCACTTGCAGGTGTAATTCTAGTATGTACACTATTGTCTCAATGTCAACCGATTGATCTCAAATTTTGGATAGTTATGGAGTTGGATAACAATGTTACATAATGGTCAGCCTGTCACTGAGCTAATCTGATAATGAAGAACTTCCCAATACTGAACAGAATGTTCAAATATAGTTTGAATTACTATAAGAAAGACTTGAAACATAGTTGACATTGAAAAAAAAAACTTATTATTTGTATATGTGACGTAATTAGACTCGGAACAGCTCTATAATATTATATATTACGATACTTGATATTTCAGAGCAAATGGTAAAACATTATTTTTATAGGTATCAAAGCAAGCAGTTTTGATGAAAAATAGAAATTACTGCCCTGTCATTCTTGTTCAAAAATTATAGCCAGTATCACGTTCCCCGAAATCCAAATCTATCCAGACATTTTTAACTTATGGAATAAAGTATTTACATGCATAAAATAACACTGATAACAAAACCATAAGGTTTCTGTTTTCGCGATTTTTACACATTTAAATTAAATCGCTTAATAATGTATTAAACGCGATAAAACATTGACAGTCGTGTCAAAAGGCCCAACGTCCACATAAAGAGGAGATTAACACATTCCTGATCCTGGTCAGTGGACTTGTATAGCGTTTATACCAACAAAACATCTTTTCTTTAGTGTCCAACAATGAGTTATTGGTTAATATAAAACAAAACAAAAAAATAGGTTCCTAACTAATTATTAAAAATGTAAGGTTGAGTCAGGTCGCCTCGGCCGCCATCCCTGGCGCGACACGGCTCTCGTCGCGGGCGCAGGCCTAGCAGGCTGCGGCGCTCGGGCCACCTTAGTGCTCTCTCGGACGCCCGCCGCGCACCACGTACACACTTCCGATCCGAGTGATCCAAACGAACGAACGACGCGGATACTAAATCACCTAATACACTAACGCTTTGTAACATATGTGCTTACTAACCGAGTGAACGAACTGTGCAGTGTGGCGAGTAAATGCTAGCGGGACGGCAGGTGAGTGCCCGCGACAACCCTTTCTTGTTTCCAGTGGTCCAGGCTGGCGAGCGCGGAATTCACAGGGAGGTGTTTTAGGCTTAACGTCTATATTATAATATTGAAGAGTTCGAAAAGATGGAATATTATCATATTCATACCTATGCGGTCAGATAGTTGTATCTATACTTATTTATTTACACGGATATTTGTTTAGATTCTCTCTGTGTAGTGTTTTATTTGTTTATGTCCATTGGATATGGCATAACATAAGCTTAATGTAGGTCGTCCTTCAATTTGGTGGTTTCCAATAAGGAATTTTCACCAGAACGTACCTTGTGTGATAAAGATATACTACGTAAATTAGAGAATTCTAGAAAAGGATGAATAATGAAAGAGGTTTTTATCCCATCTCACGAACGTAGGGTATCACAATTTTCCAGGCAAATATGCCTACCTACTTATGTTTGCGGCGTATTTGGTTAATAAATCCAAAGCCATATAATTTGAAAATTGTTTCATTTTATACGGTACCTATTTATAACAATAACTTTTTCAAACCCACAAACACCACAAGCAAAAGTTCCTCCATAATTCACAACACATTGTTTTAAGGTACCTATAAATTCATCTAAAGGCCAACTCTTCAGTAACAAGAACAATAAAATTATCCTTTTGTTTATTGAGCTATCTCTCAATCACATTGCGTTACTTTCTCCTTGCCGCTAAGCTTGGTTTAAATCAATGTTTATGAAGCCAGCTGATCGTGATTGAGTCTCAACTGTCAAAAGTGGCGGCACTACAACAATAATGAGGATGTCGAATAAATCGTGCGCGCGCATTCGTTTCTCGAATTGTTTGTCAGACTTTATTTCATTTCACGGTCCGGTCGAATCTGGCGTGGGATTTGATTTATTTTGTTCTTTATTATATCGCTTGTCATCCAAATAATAAGTCACCATTTGTAGATTATGATTAAGCCCGAAAATAAACGTAGGAATTTATTCTTTTAGACTTAGAGGATCTGTTGTCGTTACAAATTATCTGTTGTTGTAATTATTTGTATTTTTTAACGACTCCAGAAAAGGAGTAGCTTCATAATTCGGTTGTATTTTTTATGTTTGTTACCTTCTATATCCGTCATTTACCAACCGATAAGGAAACACTTGTCTTACCAGAAAGGATATGCTATCCAATTGTCTTATTTCAATTTCATCTAAACAGGTTCAGCAGTTTTTTATATGATAAATTATAACTAAAACATTAGTTAATTTAATCTCTATTTAATTTTTTTCTCTATTCAATTCTTTACTTTAAAATCATTTTTTATCTTTCAACGGCTCGTCTTCACATAGGTTTACAGATATTCTTGCTCTTTTTATATACAAGAGCATGGATAAAAATTACCTTTAACAATTATCACCAAAGCGGTATTAAAAATACATAGTATCAACACATTTATTTATTCCGTCACATCAATGACATTTACATTACCTACATTTAATAAGGAAATTACGATTATGTAGTAATATTTGCATCCTAAGTCTAAAGAGATCACATCACATCTGCTATTATTTACGCAGATCCTTCATCTGCGTATAAATTTAAATATTAATCATAGGAAGCAGCATAAATTTATTAGACATTATCAGATAGAAAATTATTAGAAATACTCCCGAAATACGCGGCGCGGTGCATCACTAATTAAATGCGCGTGCGTATTGTGTCATTGTTGTCAGGATTCTGGAATGCGCTTTGTTTGGGCTGCACGGCGACTAAAACAAACACACTGTTTGCCCAGCTGCCCGCCGGATTCCTGCGGCGTTTTGTCAAATGTCATGTTCAACTAATTCTCTGATTACCACAAACTTTTTTTTTTTTTGTATCTCGTTTTAGATTTGTGGGTTTGAAGAATAAGATGGTGGTTTTTGGGTGTTTTTTACTATTTTTGATTTACATTTTTTGACGTGATGACGTCTTATAAATCAATGAACGCCATCTGCACGTACGAAAAATTCAAGTTCCGTGTGCAAGCGAGAGCGCGGAACAAGCGTTAGAGGCACGATCGGCCTGAGCGTTCGACTTGTGTGTGACGCATCTATCTCCCTTCAAACCGACTTAACAAACAACTACTTACCTTTAATTTATTTTTGTATTAATTATAGGTATCCACCTGGCGCTTAGCAAATTACTAGTTTGTGGATGTAAGGTAGGTATATTATGGCATGGGACCCATAAGTGTAGATACATTTTTGTTTTAGTATATCTAACGAAATAATTAAAAGCCCTAAATTATTTACCATCACTGGGCATCGAACGCTCATCTGCCCGGGTTTCGATCAAATGTGATGAACTATTAGTTATTTGATCGAAGTCTTATAAAAATGTTACAGCGAATAGCTGAACTTGGAACGAGTATTTGTTATGTTTATTTGAAATTTGAATCAATACAGCTATTACATAGAACTGACATAATACGCCTCATTCAATAAAAACGTTTGTTTCCAATAATAAGAGTTCAGAAGAATGGCGTCATTCCGTCGCAACTTCCTCTTATTCTTTCGATATCCGTGCGTTATCTGCGAGCCACAAGAGCCCGTGAGAACAATCGGAACATTCCGAATTCCGATGCTGTGACCAACAAGGGCTTCTTCACACATTCCGATGTTTTTAAATTGTCCCGTTGTATGCAAGTAAAAGTGACCTTGTGGCCCTGAGTCCTGTTTCAATAATGGTATTAATTATATTACGAGTATCATGGTAACATAAAATGTTGGATATCTCTGCCATGAGCTTTTCAAAACTTTTACTTTACTTTTCTTGTTTATATGGCAGGGAGGGAAAGAGAAGGGCAGGAGAGGAAAATTGAGGAAGGTCTCTGGATACTTTCATAAGACATAATCATCATTTCGTGTAGGTGACACGGTCAATCTACCATGCACACACCGGTGTCAGAGTTCTTCGGAACAGTCTCTCGTCCTCTGACGTGGTTCCGTTAACGACTATCAGAGGGCAGCCGGGACCAACGGCTTAACGTGCCTTTCGAAGCACGGAATCATCTTTATTATCAGACAATCAAGTGATTTAAGCCTGCAATGTCCGAGCCAAACTGAAAACAACTATACAAAGTATGCTCCCCGTGGGAATCGAACCCGGGTTTCCTACAGGCAAAAGCCACGGAGGCAGTCCAAGTTCATAAGACAAGAAACAACTTTCTAATGATTACTTCAAACATTTTACTTATACAGTACTCGTATCGTAAGTTCATTCATTATTTTAATATGCCAAGTAACCCGAGTAAAAACAAATGGCTCATAAGATTTCAGATCTCTTAAGTATACTTTATAATTAAAAATCTTAAGCCATAGTTCACAGCGATTACCCAAAACATATTTTTTTCCATACAAGTCCTTGAGTTCCATTATTTTTGGAGCCTACTGTTAGTACCTATTTAGTATACAAAAGTTGTCAAGGTGACGAATGTTATCACAATCATATGTTATCCTCGGAAGCGTCGGTTTACAATAACCACTGAATGTTTGCCCAACTGTTGGAAATACCGCTCGCGTTTCACGGATTATTGGTAGGTTGTATTGTAACAATGGCTTCTACATCACCTGTTTTATTAGATCGTTAATAATGGCAGAGTTATAGCAATAGGTATACTTGTAGGTCACAAGAGACGTCACCCGTCATCGACCAATTTAAGAATACAATTCTTGGGACACGATTCAATAAAATGTTTGTCATTAGAAATTATATTTTTGGTGAAATTATCGACATGATCTGTATAAGTCTTATTCTGTGTGACGCCAAAAAGGAGTAGTATGTAACATGTTCTATCTAGGTACACTTCTACTAATAATATAAAACGAACATAATCCGGTCTGTTAACCTTAAATGCATGAATTTTTGGTTGTCAAAAAAAAAGGTTATTTTATAGATACTATCTATATTATATGATTCCGACACTTCGAAAAAATTGTAAAAAAAATATGGTAGTTTTTTTCTATATAACAAAAAACTAAAAATAGTCAATGAAACAAAAAATATTCTCTTATAATTTTTTATAAATTTGATATATTTTTTAGACTATTAAAATTTATATAAATAAGAATCAATTTCGGTTTTTACAATTACAATAGCACAAATATAAGTATTTTTTAAAAGGTTGTTTTCCCGAATGTATAGAGGTTATCGCGAAAACGTTCCTATGCGTCGAAAATAAAATAATATATATATTTTTAAGAAAAATCATATTATACTTATAGGATATATTCCAAGCATTTATTTGAATATAAATATAATAGTGTAATAAATCTATTTTAACTTTTATTACACAATATTATGTGTGTATCGAAAACGATACGCTATGCATTTAAGGGTTCACCCTGAAAATGACGTAGAATTGTTCTTATCTCAAAAAATATCCTATAAGGTTCAACAAAAATATTCGATTGTTCCATTATCAGTTTATTTTTGTTTTTATTTTATTTATTATTGTCAGCAAACATCTTATTAATTACTAGTGTAAGTTAATACATGTGCAACCATCATCGCAACCACGGATTAAATTGAATGCGTGCGTTGCTACAGTACCCGTATGCACTGGGTGATCCAATGTCTTCATAAAAAGCTTATAAATACAGACCAACGACCCGGGGCGGCCTTTTAGACTAAAAATTTTGACGAAGCATGTTGCGGATATATATTTATCTATGCACCTTTTGACGAAACGTTCCGTGGATACGTTCTCTATGTTTTTGACAAAGCATATTGCTGATGATTCATTGTGAACACTTGACGAAGCATGTTGCTGATGACTCTCTGTAACCATTTGACGAAGCATGCTGCTGATGATCCTCTGTGACATTTTGACGAAGCCTGTTGTGGATAACCGTATGTATCTTTTACTTTTATGGTGCATGAATAAATGACATTTATTCTGAGACCAATGTTAATTTTGATGAGGTCTATCATCCGTAAGTTGTTGTAGCACAAATGATGAACAGGTGGAAGCAGGAAAAAATAAATTTTAGTACTTGCAATGGTATGTGTGGTCTTTAAGAAGAAATTCCGTGTTCTTCACTTGATAGACGGACAAACTGCATGTTTTATTTTTGTTTCTTCAAAGCTGTATGGAAGGAATGTGTTATGCAGAAAAGATTACAATAAAACAATTAACAATGATGTTTAGCAGCTCTTATAATGGAAATGTTGAGGCAATGAATAAACATAAAGCCGCAGAATTAGCATTCTAGAACTAGACGTCTTCAATGGCAACAATGTGTGATGTTGATGACTCGCCATCATAGCCTTTGAAAAGGACGTAGCTATGTGGAAGGTACTCGTATAGCATAAGGGGCAAAAATAAATGTGACGCTGCTCTTAATTTATTGCCAATTTGCAACTTAAATCAGAATAAATCGCATCTGGGAATCCAATGCGTCTTATGATCATAGGCTGCCTGCACGCATTTTCCCTTTGAAACTTAATAAAGCAAAATTAGCTCATTATATCTAAAGTCCAGCCATATCTTTCATTTACCATAGAAAAATATGGCAAATCCCTAATTTTTTTTTCTTCTCTCTCATTGCGTAGCGTCTAGTTACCGTGACTGAAGATCGGTGTTTTGGTCGCTGAACAATATCACCCCATACGGGTCTGAGCCTTTACTATATTGTTCTTTATTAAGGCTCCCCTGGAGAAGAAAACCTACGTACAAACGGCGAAAGGGGCTCGCGGCGATATTTGGTAATATTGGTACAATTTTAAGCAATAAATCAATTTATCTGATCATAATTTATGTACGTTCCTGTACAGTTTGATTAAAAATCAAAGGTTTAAAAAATATAAGCCTCTTATGAACATGAAGATTAAATACTAATGACATCTATTTCCGTAAATGAAATAGTTTTCTTAAAATTCCTTATATGCTTCAAGACGGAAGACGAGTTGAATATTGCGCCGAATTTAAGTAAATTCGTCGTCTCATCTAGCTCGCTCGCGTAGCGTCCCCGTTTGATGCAGGTTTAATATGTGCATCGTCGAGTTCACACGGCTATCCAGTCAACTCTTAAGATTTGAGGTTAATTCTTTATGTTTTTTTATTGTTTATATATCTTGATAAATTATTTTCATTCTACCTTTCTAAGAAAATTAGATTTTCCTCAACTCTCTTGAATATTTCGTTTGGCAACCCTATCCGAGTGATGAGAACACGAACAATACTGTAAACAACACATTGGCACCTCCGTGACGAGGCATTAGCGACCCTTCGTTAATCAGAACAATCCACAGGATAGAACCATTCCGTACGTGGGCGCAACTACTTGGTAATAGATTTATCTTTATTTTTGTAATTTAAATCTCATTTAATAATAAACAATAGGCAAGATTTGAAGTTGATGTCTAGTGTATTTTCTTTTCGGGTCTCTCTCAAATTGCTTGGAAGTATTTGGAATATCCTTCTCTATCCCTCATTCGAGCCGTGAACCAGGTTCTATCCTTAGCTATGACCTATGTATGATGCTTTGTATCCTGGGTCTGCTGTCCGGTTCTTTTCAGATCTTAATTTTTTGTTAAATATCGCTGTAAAACATAACAACAATATTCAGTCGAAACGAAGTAAAATTAGATTAAAAGAGAAAATTATTATTTTACCTTTGTCAAAATTTAAATTCCACTGCCACATACGTCTATACTTCAACCTTCAACCTCGATTGCATTATTTTGTTTGCGACAGTCAAGTGTCACATCAGTCTATGGCGGTGCATCGGCGACAAGATATCGCACGTCGATGCGTGCTTTATCGACTGCTTGCTATAAATTGTTACATTTCTATCAGTTACTTATGAATGATTTTGATTATCATTAGCGACAATGCAAGGTACATTTGATAAAACAATGTTGTATGTGAAATTTTATGTAATCGGATTTATATATAATCTGCTAATATTGATATTCGTCAATATTGTGGATGTATGATTAGTAACTCATAAAAGTTCCACATCTTAATTTGTAGATTTTTCATTTTTTTATATTACTTTTTAGTTCTTCGGTTCCTTTTTACTTTATTTAAGAAGGTACTGCACGTAATTGTGGAAATTGATTTTCAAATCACTAATACTACCTATGCGCTGAAATAATTAAATACATCAAAAGTATACTCTAGGTCAATCCTTGTTGGAATTTGACACAGATACAAATGAAATTTAAAAACTATAATATGTTAGGATATCTAAAAACATTTTTCTTCGAGAAGTTTGTAAACTATACGCCTAAAAGAATAATTCTCACATGACAATATTTATACTTACATCTTGCAGACCCCATACCTATCTTATTTTTTTTTTTAAAAAATGTAAATACGGAAATATTAAGACATCTCAATTTTTTGCACAGAAGAGACGTTCTTCGTTCGCGGGAATGAAATCCATGTTTATCCACAGTTAAAGAACTCTTATATAAAATAATAATTGTTATTTTATTCATTCAAGGACTTATACAATTTTTATTAACATTACCATAAACAAAATTAGATATGTGGTATGTTCAGTTCTACAACAAATGCTGCTATTTTTCTAACCGCAAGGTAACCACTCTAGTATAATCTAATTTTTATTGTTTCTGATGGCGTGTTCACGGTCCGGCGACCAGACCGGTATAAATTCGAATCTGAGAATCACCCACGACCGGCAAAAGGTCAACAATATTGAGGAATGCCGCGGCCGCCGCATCCACACTGACACACATAGAAATAGACAATAGGACAGAGGAAAAATAATAGGTTTAATTCCAAGTAATTTCTGATTGCATGTTAATAACTTACCGCCAAAAGTGCCCATTTTCGGCGGTAATTAGTTGTTCTTTTAACCTATCAATATACTTTTGGTTACAAGGATATATATATATATATATAAGTATAGACATGTTATTTACTACCAAAGTACAGAATTCGATTTTTGATCATCTTTTTTTTTTTTTTTTATTCAAAATTGGATACATGTATCTCTTTTTGAACGTCATATTTTTATTTCTTATATTTGTTTAATTTATGCAAAATCGAAATACTACTAGCGTTTCGCAACGACCACTGGTGAGAAGAATACGCCGAAAGAAACTCAGTCCAGACTTGGTCCCTATGTGCCTGAAGGGCTCCGATTACATTGTTTACATATATTATATCATCAAATAAATTTATATTAATTGCCAAGCATTTTTATCAATTATATAATCAGCAATGCAATAATATGCTTTTTTTACTAATTGGTATTTTACAGTCGCTTTAAACTTAAGTATAGGCAGACCTAATATTTCTGCAGGAATTTTATTATAGAAGCGTACTCCTAGACCCAGAAATGAATGCATAGTTTTCTGCAATCGCAAAACTGGTGTAGCAAATTTATTTTTATTTCTCGTATTTCGATCATGAATATCACTATTGTTCTTATATAAATCAAGATTATGGCGCACAAACATAATATTCGCAAATATATACTGAGAAGGTAATGTTAAAATATTTATATCTTTAAACAATTCTCTAAGAGATTCTCTAGCACCAAGGTTATATATAGATCTGATAGCGCGTTTCTGCAGTACAAATATGGTGTTAACTTCTGCAGCGTTACCCCATAGTAAAATTCCGTAAGACATAACACTATGAAAGTAACTGAAATATACTAAACGCGCAGTATCAACATCGGTCAGTTGTCTAATTCTCCTAACAGCATAAGCTGCAGAACTAAGTTTACCCGCTAACGTAGTAACATGGGCACCCCATTGAAGCCCGGCATCAAGAGTTATTCCAAGAAATGTTGTTTTATCTGTTAAATCTAGTGGTTCATTATCCATTATTATACGTGTAGGAATTTTTTTAACATTTGGTAAGCAAAATTTAATACATTTCGTTTTCTTAGCATTTAATAACAGATTGTTCGCTGTAAACCAATCCAACACCTGAGCTAAAGTACTATTAACCACGTCAAAAGAATCAGTTTGTCTATCAATTTTGAAGACAAGAGAGGTATCATCGGCAAATAGTACAGCCTTACATGTATTCACACAGTAAGGTAGGTCATTGATGTAAATGAGGAATAACAGAGGCCCTAGTATAGAGCCCTGGGGTACGCCCATCTTAACCGATGATCCGGAGGATTGAACCCTATCTAAACTAACTTTTTGAGTTCGCCCACTTTAATAGGATTCAATTAAATCGCGAGATTTCTCTTTTATTCCATAGTGCTCCAGTTTCGAGAGAAGGGTATTGTGGTCTACGCAATCAAAGGCTTTGGAAAGATCACAAAAAATACCAATAGCATTTTGTTTTTCCTCCCAAGCATCATATATGTATTTCAACAAAGATTCAAGATTCAAAGATTCAAAGATTTATTCAGAAAATAGGCCTTTTCAGGCACTTTTTCACGTCAATTCACCTTTAAAATTAAATAATACTTATTATATTATATTCAAATTATTAATTCTTGTTTAAAAGCTACAAACTACTAGCGTTTCGGAACCGACCACTGCAGAGAAGAAGACGCCGAAAGAAACTCTTCAACAGTATTGGTCGCCTACTTGCCTGAAGGGCTTTGTATGATATTTAATATTTTTTTTTTCTTTTTTTTTGATGTCATGTTATATACAATTTTAATTTACATATTTTTGTGGAACACGTTATGTTAGCGATCGAGCGTGCAACAACAACAGATATGATAAAAGTCTCAAAGAGGCCGAGCAGACCTGTCCCCCCTGGCAGAACAACAGAGCTACACCCGCGTCTGTAGTTGACCGACCCTTTGTGAAACCATACTGTTCACGATGGAAAAGACTATGATTGTTGAAATAAGCTAATAACTGATTAAAAATAATCTTTTCAAATATTTTACTAAGCGCTGGCAGAATAGAAATGGGACGGTAATTAGTGGGATCATTTTTATCGCCAGATTTGTACAACGGAATTACTTTACTTAACTTCATCAAGTCAGGGAATGTCCCATAGTCTACACACTTATTGAATATAGAAGCTAAATACGGCGCGATTACTTCAATAATGTTACTAATGACAAATACAGAGATATCCCACAAATCTCCGGTTTTCTTATTGTTCAAACTCTTAAATGTTTCAATGATTATTTGAGGTGTTACATGTTGAAATATTAAATAGTTGTTACATACCGGTATACAGCTAGATACAAGTTTCTTAGATTTCTCTGATGATGAACGTAAGGAGGCAGTAGTGTTTACGGGAATGTTAGTAAAGTAATCTTCGAAATATTTTGCGACGTCTTCATTATTACTGAGGATCTTATTATCAATTTTTAATTCTATTTTGTTGTCACGATTTTTAGATTTTCCAGTTTCCGTGTTAATAATTTTCCAAGTGGTCTTTATCTTATCATGAGAATCTAGAATAGCTTTTCTAGTATATAAAGATTTTGCGCTCAAGCATGCCTTTTTAAAAACCTTAGAATAAGTTCTAACATAATTGATAAATTCAGGATTTTTATTGTAAGCTTTCATAGCTAGTAATTCGTACAACCTGTTTCTACTAACGTAAATACCAGTTGTAGCCCATTCACTAAATTTTTTACGGATACGTTTAGTACATTTTTTAATTTTGAATGTATTGTTGAATTCCGATTTAATAACACCAAACATTTTATTATATAGAGCATCCGGATCATCTCTAGTTTCTTCAATTAGGGGAATTTTTTCAGATATTCTTTTCTTAAATACATTTATTTTAGCTTTGGTTATAAATCTAAAGGTTAATTTTGGTAAGTCTACTTCTACATCTTTAGGAGTAAGTTAATAAAATTATGGGTGGCGCTTGTTTTGCTGGCATAAGACCCTTAAATGCACAAAGATACATATTTCATTAGAGTTTATTTAATGAGCTACACTTTGCCTTTTTTTTAATTTATTTAAAATTAATAATAATACATAGTAAAATAAATGCATTCAAAAAGCCACGAAGGTTTGTACAGAATGCACTTTGTGTGTTTCTGCGCACAATATATATCTATAATATATATTGTTCAAATGGTATTTGCAAAAAGTCAAGTATTAAGAGCAAGAAAACTGTAAGTACACTGGAGATAAATAAATTGATGAAGTAATGATAAAAAACCCTTTGCAACCAAAAACCTCATTTGTTTTTTACTGTAAATATTAACGACGGAATACTAATAATCGTTGTTGGTCATCTACGGCGCAGCACATTCCGCTGAGCTGATACTGCTCGGCTGCCGACGGACGTCCCGTTTGTAACGACCAGTTTTTCGATTACACTCGTAAATATCAAATTAATTGAATTATTCATATAATAATAATATGATACGCGTTAAATAATGGTTAGTGTGAATGGTATTATCAAATTGTTTAATATTTTGTCTTGCTTGTTATATTTTACTACATAACCAGCTAGTTAGTTGTTGTGTTAATTAGTTGAGATTTTAGAATCACGAGTCCTAGTTTCCGTCGTCATTGTAAAGACTCTTTTTTTAAATCGAGTATATACAGGAATAAAGCACTTTAAGGAAGTGAAAATAGAAACTTCCTTATTTACTTTTTACACGACTGCCTGAAAAAGGAGTGTTCAAAAACTGGTGAACCAATTTTTATTGATTTTTTTTAATGATTATTACCCCGAATAGCAGAATTACTATTAAAATATAAGATATATTTGCGACAAAAAAAGCGAACGAAGTTACAACCAGGATTAATTAAGGTACTTTGCCCTTATTAACGGTACGTTGCGTTCTCAGCGTACTTTACGTTACGCAACGTATTTATTACGCTAATGAATTACGTTTAAGCTCTTAAATCTCCTAATTACATCAGGCGAGACAATTAAGCGCCCGCGCCGCGCCCGCCGGTCACCGGTGTTATACAACAATAAGAAAAAGATTAATCAAATGTTTTATTTTTAGGAAAGCTTTATCATCATAGTCATTACAGCCATTAGAAATCCACTGCTGGACAAAGGCCTCTCCCAAGGAGTATTTGTTCCATAGGGGATATTGTCATACTCACCATGGCAGGCGGATGGGAGCGCAGTTTCTTGTGCTTACGCTGCTGCCCATCTGAACAATTTTTAAGCTGGACTAGGATATGAATTTGTTGGAATTGGGAAGCTTTAATTGTAATAATTTAATTGATGATCCGATATTTTTTTTATTTTTTATTAAATAAATAAATAAAAATTTATTTATTCAGACAAAAACGTATTAAAGTGATACTTTTGAATTGGTCACATTTTATCAAAATCAGTTCAGTAGTTTCATCAAAGTCCGATTTGCATATGACAGATTGTCGATTAAATCTTTAAGACTTATTAACGCATTGTCTTTGCACGATTTCAACTCAACTGGACACCGGAAATTAGGTCAAATTTAACTTGCAAGATGTGATTAGAGGAACCGGGCCAAGTGAAATTAAGTTAAATCTTGTAACCTGTTAAAACAACATGCAATAAAAGCCGCATCTTGCTTGATTGCGTTTGCATCGAAATTTGATTTAACACAGCTTCAAGGGATTGCACATTTAATTCATCAGGGGTGGCGAGAGGAAGGGAGGTAGAACTGCGTAATGCGCGATTAATAATCGCGAATTACGCAGTATTAATCGTGAATAGTAAACGCCTCGCCCTCCTCATGACTTCAATTTGGATTCTCATTACTTATGTTCTGGCTGTTCGCTTGTGGAATGCATCGCCGCTTGACATTTGCAAGGGTCAATCAATATCATCATTTAAATCAGGTAAAATTTCATTTTTCTCTATGATATAGAATTATGACTTAGTATTACTTTATATTTTTCTCCGTTTTAACATAATTCATTTTTATTGTTCTCATATATCATCATATTAAGTTTTTTTTACTAGCCATAATGTCCCAGTGGTGGGCAAAAGCCTCCCCTCTTTGTGTCCACATGTCCCTGTTTTGCGCTAAACTCCGCCAATTGCTATCAATAGTAGATTGTGATACAAGGGACTAACATAATACTTTTTGGTGAGGGTATTATTTTGAATCCAGAAAAAAATCTCCACAAATTTTGCCTATAGAAGCACTTTTCACGTGCGAATAAAACAAGCATGTATCATAAAATACTACCAGTTCTTGAGTTTTTTTTTCAAGTAATGTAACCGGCCTGTGCAACTTTTTAACAATATAATTCAACCTTTGTGGTCATGAATATTTTTGGAGCATTATTTGTGTTCGTAGTTCAAAATCTTTTTACTCACTTGGGAATAAAAACGTATTTAATTTATTATTTATCTCCTTTTCACCACTTCAAATCATTATAAAATGAAAGAGTCAGATGTGTTGGATGTCATTCATCGCGCTACATCGTGGCCATAACGAGAGATGCACGGTTACCGATGTCGCCCACGCTCTGCACAGTGACTGCGCTATCTGCACCTCCCCTTATCTGGAAATGATCTTCTTTGGCAGGGCTGCATCACAGTTTTGAATTTGGTACTTCTATTTTGTATCAAACATTAACTGTTTTTAGGGTTTCGTACCCAAAGGCTAAAAATGGAAGCAATTTACTAGGCCTCCGATATCTGTCCGTCTGTCACAGTCACAGGGCTGTATCTCTTGAACCGTAATGATAGAGACTTGAATTTTTTTACACAATGTGTATATCTTCTATAGTTAAATTAAAAATTGAAGGACAGTTATAAACATACAAACAATTTAATCTTTTCTTCTTTATAGTACCTAATCTATATCTATACATATAATAAAACAGTAAAATTATTTTGTCTGTACATTTCGAATTTTTGACTGAAATGGATAGAGGGACACTTAAAAAGAATAATAGAAAGCAAAAAAATTTTTTTGGAATTTCTTGTCTGTCTGTCTGTCTGTCTGTCTGTCTGTCTGTCTGTCTGTCTGTCTGTATGTATGATCACGATTATCTCCGAAAATACTGAACCGATTTACTTCAAACTTTCACCAAATGCTTTGTTTTAACTCAGTTTAACATTTAAAGTTTGTTTCATGAAAATCGGTTCATTAAAAAAAAAGTTATCGTCATTTGAATGAACTCAAGGCATGAGTTTGCCTGCAAACATAGCAAAAATAAAATAAAATAATAAGTAACTTATGAATATTAAAATCCAAAGTCAATTCATCATCATTATACGACAGCATTATACCTATCCATACTATCCATAGTAATCCATACTAAAAAAAAGGAGAAGCTGACTGACTGACTGACATATCAACGCAGGGCCTAAACTATAAGGGTTAGGAACTTGAAATTTTGCACAGGGGTTCCTTTTATAACGTAGGGGAGCACTAAGAAAGGATTTTTGGAAATTCATCTCCTTAGGGGGAAAAACGGGTTGCAAAGTTAGTATGAAACTTTGTTGTTTTTGAAGTTATTCGAATGAAATTCAGCATGAAGGTTCTTTAAGGTATGAAACACGAGTAAAATATTTTACTCAAAAATCAACCCTTAAGGGGGTAAAATAGGGGTGCAAAGTAAGCATGTAACTTTGCCATTTTTGAAGTTAGTCGAATGAAATTCAGCATGAAGGTTCTTTACTAAAAGGCAATAAACACGAATAAAATATTTTTCTCAAAAATCATCCCTTAAGGGGATGCAAAGTTAGTATAAAACTTTCCGTTTTTGAAGTTATTCAATTGAAATTCAATATTAAGGTGTTTCATTGAAAGTCATAAACTAATGTATTCCGGGTAATTCTACTGTTCCTGAGAAATCGACACTTACGCGGGCGGAGCTGCGGGCAAAATGCAAACCTGACTTATATATCAACGCACAGTCGAAACTACTGTGCGCAGAAACTTGAAATTTGGCACAGGGATTCTTTTTATGATGTAAATGAGCACTTAGAAAGGATTTTTTAAAAATCAAAGGGGTTGAAGTTTTATGGAATTTTCTCATTTCTGGACTTAGAAGTTTAAAAGTAGGTACGCAAGTTCTCAATTAAAATTAAAAAAGATCTGTTTAGGTCAACCAGACAACATTCTTCCTTGAAGGGGTAAATAGGGGGTAAAGTTTGTATGGAATTTTTCCATTTCTAGACTTAAAAATAAGTATATACGTTCTAGGTTACAATTAAAAAAGATCTGTGAAGGTGAAATGTACAAAATTTCCCCCTTAAAGGGATAAAGGGGGGGGGGGGGATTGTATGGAAATTTTCTCATTTCTGGACATAAAAGTATAAAAATAAATATATATGTTTATATTACAATTAAAAAGATCTGTGTAGTTAAAATGGTCGAAATTTCCCCTTGAAGGGGTAGAAAAGGTGGCGTAAAGTTTGTATGGTTTTTTTATTTACTTAGAAATATGACAATAAGAAGTTCTCCATTACAATAAAAAAATATCTGTGTAGGTGAAATGGGCAAAATCCCCTCCTTAAGGGCTAAAGATCTATGCAGGTGAAATGTATTAAATTTTCCCCTTAAGGGGAAAAAGCAAAGGGGCAGGGGTTTGTATGGAATTTTTATCATTTCTACTGTTCCCAAGGGAACGACATTAACGCGGGCCGAGCCGCGGGCAACAGCTAGTCTATACATATAATAAAACAGTAAAATTATTTTGTCTGTACATTTCGAATTTTTGACTGAAATGGATAGAGGGACACTTAAAAAGAATAATAGAAAGCAAAAAAATTTTTTTGGAATTTCTTGTCTGTCTGTCTGTCTGTCTGTCTGTCTGTCTGTCTGTATGTATGATCACGACTATCTCCGAAAATACTGAACCGATTTACGTCAAACTTTCACCAATTGCTTTGTTTTAACTCAGTTTAACATTTAAAGTTTGTTTCATCAAAATCGGTTCATTAAAAAAAAAGTTATCGTCATTTGAATGAACTCAAGGCATGAGTTTGCCTGCAAACATATAGCAAAAATAAAATAAAATAATAAGTGACATAAGAAAATTAAAATCTAAAGTCAATTCATCATCATTATACGACAGCATTATACCTATCCATACTAAAAAAAAAAGGAGAAGCTGACTGACTGACTGACATATCAACGCAGGGCCTAAACTATAAGGGTTAGGAACTTGAAATTTTGCACAGGGTTCCTTTTATAACGTAGGGGAGCACTAAGAAAGGATTTTTGGAAATTTATCTCCTTAGGGTGAAAAACGGGTTGCAAAGTTAGTATGAAACTTTGTTGTTTTTGAAGTTATTCGAATGAAATTCAGCATGAAGGTTCTTTACTGAAAGGTATGAAACACGAGTAAAATATTTTACTCAAAAATCATTCCTTAAGGGGGTAAAATAGGGGTGCAAAGTAAGCATGAAACTTTGCCATTTTTGAAGTTAGTCGAATGAAATTCAGCATGAAGGTTCTTTGCTAAAAGGCATGAAACACGAGTAAAATATTTTTCTCAAAAATCTTCCCTTAATATATAACGGGGATGCAAAGTCAGTATGAAACTTTCTGTTTTTTAAGTTATTCAATTGAAATTCAATATTAAGTTGTTTCATTGAAAGTCATAAACTAATGTATTCCGGGTAATTCTACTGTTCCTGAGAAATCGACACGTACGCGGGCGGAGCCGCGGGCCAAAGGCAAACCTGACTTATATATCAACGCACGCCGAAACTACTGTGCGCAGAAACTTAAAATTTGGCACAGGGATTATTTTTATGATGTAAATGAGCACTAATAAAGGATTTTTAGAAAATCAAAGGGGTTGAAGTTTTATGGAATTTTCTCATTTCTGGACTTAGAAGTTTGAAAGTAGGTACGCAAGTTCTCAATTAAAATTAAAAAAGATCTGTTAAGGTGAACCAGACAACATTCTCCCTTGAAGGGGTAAATATTGAAGGGATTGAAGGGATATTTATTTAGGGGGTAAAGTTCCACTTTTAGACTTAGAGGTATGAAAATAAGTATATACGTTCTAGGTTACAATTAAAAAGATCTGTGTAGGTGAAATGTACAAAATTTCCCCCTTAAGGGATAAAGGGGGGGGATTAAGGGATAAAGGGGGGGGATTGTATGGAAATTTTCTCATTTCTGGACATAGAAGTATAAAAATAAGTATATATGTTTACATTACAATTAAAAAGATCTGTGTAGTTAAAATGTCGAAATTTCCCCTTGAAGGGGTAGAATAGGTGGGGTAAAGATTGTATGGATTTTTTTTATTTACTTAGAAATATGACAATAAGAAGTTCTCCATTAATCCCCGGAACGCGCCCGGGTGACATGTCAAAATCATCTGTTCCGCAATTTAAATAATTAAAATTGTATTTAGTTCAGATTCTTTGTATAAATCTAATTTTAAATGCACAATTAAGTCATAAGTTTATATAATTAAGGTATTTAAGTGAAATTGTGGCGTATATCGACGCTAAAAACTAAATAACCAGTGCCGGCAGTTGGATGGTGGTTTAGCTGTCAAACAAACAACAAAGGATTTAATTGTGAATCTGCATCACATTTACCGGGAGAGTATACTGTTTTATTCTTTCACTATAGGCAGTGTTCGTCCAAATACGAGTATTCCTCTTTTAATTTTGTTTACACAGAATATTGACCTGTATTATACCTACCGGGCTCAGTTTGTATCTCGCTCCGTTTACCTAGTGAAATCGGAGTTGATGAAATAAAACTTAAGTCGTCAGGCATAATATTCCTTCATAGAAGTTAATTTTATAAAGCACAACATTAATTTCGAAGTATTTACTTTGTTTCTTTGTCCCATTTTGTTAAGAAAAAACTACCTACTTATAAAAATAATCTGCAATAAGTGATCAGATTTTACTTCAATTGACAAATATATGTTTTTAAATTACAGTTAGCAATACAAATAAGATTGATTATTCATTTCTTATTGATTGTCTAAAGTTTTAACCTACATCTGGCTTTGTATTTTTGTGATATCGCTATGCTTACCCGGTGGCAAGCTTAGTTGATGTTTAGAAAACAAAAGCCGGTGACAGGAGCACAATATAGGTAGTTTAGGACCAAAGTATAATTCTATTGTATTGATTCAATATTCCTATGCCCTACCCTAGTTATACCTGCAACCTATAATATTTATAAAGATTAAGTTAATAAGCTATTATTGTTTCATTTCCTTCTTCTTTTATTGTTTAAAACTTAATACTAGATACCTCATTTTGATTTGTTATGATCCCCTGCCATTTTGGCATTTTTGTTTTTATCAATTAACAGTAATAATTAAAATAGTCCCACAGAACCCAAAATATTATTAAATATATATATATATATTAAATTATAATACATATTTTCAGTTGCGGATAACACCTCCTGCACTATGATGACTCGGAAGGCCACTCTAAAAGACCTTAACATGAAGTTGAAGCTGGCGCTAAACGAGCTCAAAACCTGCAGAGAGGAAAACTCCCAACTGTTATGTGAAAGGGAGGAAAATGAGGAAGAATTTGACAAAATCAATAATAAAAATATGATTTTAAAAAATGAATGCACTAGCCTTCATGTACAAAACACTCAATTATTAGATGAAAACATTAAATTGAAAGATTGTTTAGCGCAAACTACTGAATGCAGTATGGTACACGAACGAGCCCTTAGTCGCATTACTGAGTTGGAACAATGCCTACATGAGGCACAGAGATCTGCCTTAGAAATTGAAAAACAAAAAGAGATTGAATTATGCAACAACACCTTGCATTTGTACAGTGAACTCATGGAGTGTGGCTCGGGACCGGTCGTGGAAATACCTGCAAGTACTCCACAGTCTCAATACTTCATATTAAACACACATAATAAAATAAAAAAGTATGTAAAAATAAATAGGATGATAAAGCGCACCAAGAAATTAATTTCAAAACAAAAAAATTGTAAAAGCCTGACTCAGCTACGTAAAGAAAAATTAAATCTATTTAACCAATTTAAATCATGCAAAGATGACCTTTATATGGCTAGCCGAATTTATGACACGGAGATTCATGAGTTGCAATCACAAATATCAAAACAACATGAGTCTTTAAAAAAATTGACTAATAATTATGAAATATGCCAAAAACAATTGTATGAAAATATGATGGCGGTTAAAAAACACACTGAGTCATCTCACTGTAATAGTGAGCAACATAGTACACAGGTGGCAATTACAATGTCATCTGAAATTGCTCAAGAACTTGATACACGTACAAAATGCGACTTGCAAATGAAGATAGGTACTATTGATAACAGTATTAATAAGAAATTTTCCTCTAACAAATTATTAGTTTATTCAGACGAGCTGGGTCAAGGCTTTAGTAGTATTTTTTCGAAATGTATAAATCATGATTGTACTGTACTAAACACATGTACACCCGGGGTATCTTTTTCAAATTTAATTGATAGCATTGACAGTAGTAATATAGATGAAAACACAACAATATTAATATTGTTTGGTGACAGTTCCTCTGTTACAAAAAGGAACATAAAGCAAAGTATTGACATTTTAAATAATTTGAATTTAAAAACTAGGTGTAAGTTTATGATAAGTGCTTTTCCGTATTCGGAATCACTTGATAAAGACAGAAATATACACATACATAATTTAAATGTACATATGTACAACATGGCCCGTTGTCATGGCGATTTTATTTTCTATTTAGATTTAAATAAGTTTATATCTAGGTTTAAGTTGACACAAGATACTATGTATCTTCCATTACATTTTAAGCGAAAAATAGCTTCACTTGTAGCTTTTAATTTACTTAGTCCTGTAAAAAGTAGTAAAACTGCTATGTCTTTTGACATAGGTAAATCTAATAGTAACGTTCAAGGTAGTATTATACCTGTAATATATAACTCTCACTCTGATTTAAACTGAGTGATAAGACAACAGTCAAGGCCAAAGAATTAAATATCATTCACCAGAACATTCAAGGCTTGACTAGCAAATTATTACAATTAGAATTATTCATAAATCATATAGACTTACATGTAGTATGCCTTACTGAACATTTTCTACAGCCCCATCAGCAACAATTTAATATAGATAATTATTCAGTGGCAAGCTCATATACCAGAAAGACTAAAGAGAAAGGAGGCAGTTTAATTTTAACGCGAAACAATGTCAAATGTAGAGAACGCAAAGATATCGTCAGTCTTTCGGTAGAATGTAATGTTGAATTGTCATGTATTGAACTTGAGGAATCTATTATAGTATGCGTATACAGACCCCCTAAGTCAAATTATAATACTTTGGAATTAGTAATTGAAGATATTTTGAGGAAACTATCCTGTAGTCCCAAAAATATCATAGTGTGCGGTGACTTTAATGTTGATTTATTAGTAACTACAACTGAAAGTGTTGGCTTGTTGAATGTATTTAAGTCGTTTAATTTATTTAATTTATTTTTAGAACCAACTAGAGTTAATGGTGATTCTGCAACATGTATAGATAATATTTTCTGCAATTGTAGTGCTCTTGATAAATACATAATTAAAAATCTCACTTCTGATCATTTTGGTCAGTTTGTCAAATTAGTAAATCAAGTAGAGGTAGACTTACCAAAGATAACGTATAGACCTATAACCAAAGGCAAAATCAAGGTATTCAAGGAAAATATATCAGAAAAAATGCCCCTAATCGAAGAAACGAGAGATGATCCGGATGCCCTTTACAATAAAATGTTTAATGTCATAGAAACTGAATTCAATAATGCCTTCCAAGTTAAAACTTGTACCAGACGTAATCGTAAAAAAATTAGTGAATGGGCTACTACAGGTATCTACATCAGTAGAAATAGGATATACGAATTACTGGCTATGAAGGCATATAACCAGGATCCTGAATTTATTAACTATGTTAGAAATTATTCAAAAGTTTTTAAAAAGGTATGTATGCATGCCAAATCATTATATACTAGAAATACTATCTTAAATTCTCAAGATAAAATAAAGACAACATGGAAAATTATTAACACAGAAACTGGTAAGAATAAACAGCGTGACAATAAAGTAGAATTAAAAATAAATAATAATGTTCTCAGCAGTAAGGCAGACGTTGCCCAATATTTTGAGGACTTTTTCACTAACATTCCCATAAACACCACTGCCTCCTTATGTTCATCGACAGATGAATCTAAAAAATTATTAACAAGTTGTATACCCGAATGTAAAAATAATTTAATATTTCAACATGTGACTCCGCTCACAATCATTGATACATTTAAAAGCTTAAATAATAAAAAAACTGGAGATTTGTGGGACATCTCGGTATCCGTCATAAGTAATATCATTAATGTAATAGCACCTTACTTAGCTTCTATTTTTAATAAATGTTTAGATACCGGTACTTTTCCAGCCTTGATGAAGCTGAGTAAAGTTATACCATTATATAAATCAGGGGATAAAAGTAATCCCACAAACTACCGGCCTATTTCCATTCTACCAGTTCTCAGTAAAATATTTGAAAAATTGATTTTCAATCAATTATTGTCTTTTTTTAATAAAAATGATCATTTTCATAGTGAACAGTATGGATTTACTAAGGGTCGGTCAACAACTGACGCGGGTGTAGCTCTTTTAAAACATATCTATGAAGCTTGGGAGGGAAAACAGAATGCTATTGGGGCTTTTTGTGATCTTTCTAAAGCATTTGACTGCGTAGATCACAACACCCTTATATCCAAGCTGATACACTATGGAATCAAAGGTAAATCTCTCGACTTAATCAAATCGTACTTGAGTAGCCGAATTCAAAAAGTTAGTTTAGATGGGGTTCAATCTTCCGGATCATGTATTAGGATGGGTGTACCTCAGGGCTCTATCCTAGGGCCTCTTCTGTTCCTTATATACATTAATGATTTACCGTACTATATTAACACATGCAAGGCTGTACTATTTGCCGATGATACATCTCTCATCTTCCGAGTAGATAGGAATACTGACTCTTCTGACGAGGTTAATAGTACATTAGCTCAAGTGTTGGACTGGTTTACTGCGAACAATCTTTTGTTGAACGCTAGTAAAACTAAATGTATTAAATTTTGCTTACCAAATGTTGCAAAAGTTTCAACAAGTATAGTCGTCAATAATGAAACAGTAGGATTGGTAGACAAAGCAACTTTTCTTGGAATAACTGTTGATGCTGGGCTTCAATGGGGTGCCCATATTGAAAAATTGGCAGGGAAACTTAGCTCTGCGGCTTACGCGGTTAGGAGGATAAGACAACTAACTGATGTTGATACTGCGCGTTTGGTATATTTTAGTTACTTTCATAGTCTTATGTCGTATGGAATATTACTATGGGGAAACGCTGCAGATGTAAATACCATATTTGTTCTACAGAAACGCGCTATTAGATCAATATATAAATTAGGCGCCAGAGAATCTCTTAGAGAGTTATTCAAAAATATTAATATTCTGACACTCCCTTCACAGTATATCTTTTCTAATATTATGTTTGTGCGCCATAACATTCATTTATATAAAAAAAACTGTGATATACATAGCAGAAACACTAGAAATAAAAATAAATTATTTACACCAGCATTGCGATTGCAGAAAACTATGGATTCTTTTTTGGGTCTTGGAGTACGCTTCTATAATAGAATTCCCGCAGAAATATTAGGTCTGCCATTAATTCAATTTAAAACGGCTGTAAAAAATCATTTACTTAAAAGGGCTTATTATTGTATAAAAGATTATTTATTCGATAAAAATGCTTGGTAATAATTTAAATGTATATTTTAATGTAGTTAAATTTAATTTTTGTAAAATATATTGTTATATTCGAGCCCTTCAGGCACATAGAGACCAAGACTGGACTGAGTTTCTTTCGGCGTATTCTTCTCAGCAGTGGTCATTCCGAAACGCTAGTAGTTTTTCGATTTTACAAACAAAAGAAAGAAAAATAAACAACAGAAACATATGACGTTCAAAAAGCGATACATGTATCCTACTTTGAATAAAAATTATTCATTTTCATTTTCATTTTCATTACAATAAAAAAAATCAGTGTAGGTAAAATGGGCAAAATCACCTCCTTAAGGGCTAAAGATCTATGCAGGTGAAACGTATTAAATTTCCCCTTAAGGGTAAAAAGCAAAGGGGCAGGGGTTTGTATGGAATTTTTATCATTTCTACTGTTCCCAAGGGAACGATATTAACGCGGGCGGAGCCGCGGGCAACAGCTAGTAAGATATAAAACGTGAACTAAAGTTAAAACTTAGTAGCAATCAGCGTAGCCAAAAATAATATCAAAAGAAATCTGATCAAATGGAACCATTTCGACTCGAAAAGAAGAAGTAACTACTTAGTATAAATTATAATAAGTAATAATTTTAATAATCTGTTATGTATATCATATTTGGTTGGTAGTGGGAGCCGAATGTTTGACATAAAGAAATACCTCTAGTGTTTACACTAGGCAGAGCCTGTGTTATAGAGTAGTTAAACACGAACAATAGCAACTGAATAAAAACGAACGAGCCCAGGGACATCTTCTCCCGAGGGTGCAAGGGGTGCGGCGATTACACCCGGGCGCCGGGTATTGAGAGTTACTCTCAAAGATACGTTTTTCATATGGATTTTCTGAGTGTGGCAACAATAGATATGTATAGGTACGTGGCTCTGGGGCGTGGCGGGTGCGGGCGCTTTTAATGTTCAAACTGATTATATTTCTCATAAAAATTCAAAATTCAAAACGTTTATTCAATATCGGTTTCTTTGAACACTTATTAATTGTCATATTTCACTTTTCAACAATTGTTGACGTCAAAAATTTACTTATGGCTAAGTTTAATGCCGCTTCCAAAGCGGAGTGCAGAAAAAGCGCCCACAAACTGCACAGCGCATTTTCTCCAAGGACGACAGCTCACAATTTTTGTAAACCTTAGAAATTAGGTATGTGGACTGAGTAAACATTGAGAGTATACATTGGTTTATTTAAATGTCATGTTCGAATTGAATTTAAAAAAATAATGTCATATTATTGAAATTAATAACACCGAAATATAACACCATAATGTAACGTGACCTCGTTTTAGAGTAAAGAGTTTATGTGCATACTCGTAACACGTTTGGATGCTTCGATCATTAATACCAACTAGATAACGCATTACCTACAAAATCGTAGCAAAATTCTGTCCGCTCGAACATATAGCTATACATCTACATTGACTTACTAATAAACAGAGACTAAAGTTTTAAAACCATTTTAATATCAAGATATTTCAGACCATATCACCTTACAATAAAGTCGCTTTTTTTAAAACAATTACCTTATGCTTACGATTATTCGTCACGAAGACTAGCAAAGTAATAAATAACACCTGTCACTTAGAAACGAAGAATCATTTTGTCTAAGAACATCCATTGTGATGACAACCTTATTGCACTAATCATAAAGTACTTTTCTCGTTGATTACATTGCGAGTTACGTCGTTTTGTTTCGTTTCTGTTTGCTTCTTCAAATGTTTGTGCGGATGTTGGCTAGCTTGGCCAAACATTTCTTGCCGTGGTTGAAAATCGGCAACATTTATTTAAAATGTTTATTATTAGTTAAAAGGTAAAATGTATAAAATAGTTAATTTACCTACCGAAAATAAGATACTCCGGACGAAAAATTCTTTTTCGGCCATTATTTCGACAAGTTTTTAGTGCACACTGCGGCATCGTGACACTTCGTTACGTTGGCTGTGTTTGGACCGAACTAAATAAAATAGCCCCACACTGCTTGAGTGAGGGGCTATTTGCCGAGCCGTTTTTTATGCGCTGACCCGACATCTAGTTGGTATTAATGATCGAAGTTTGGATGTTTTCTTGAATGCAACGAGGGTTCAATTTAACACATAATTGCCGCACAGCAATTATGTGAAAAATTTAAGCTTCATTATGAGTTTAAAACATCGTAGCATAAACTATCATAAGTGTGTGCATAATATTGTATTTGTAAGGCATTTTGGAGATAAAAATTCAAAGATGTTGAACTAGAGACATCGGTACTCGAACTAATTTCGGCCGGGAACCGATCTAACTTAATAATATTCTGATATCTATGATGGAGATGCGACACCGACACCTAAGCCTAGCTTAGGTGTCGGTGTCGCATCTCCATTAAAGTGTTGAGAACAGAAATGACGTCACAGCACTTAACCTACTCCACCGTTCAGGTGGAGACTGTGGTCGGGTTCACATGCTGCTAACAATATTTGTTGACTTGACATATACAAGTTAGAGGTTCTTCAGACGTCGTAAGACGTAGTAAGCCTTTTGTTATACTCGCCAAACTGGTTAAACTTGAATCTTGATCCAGATACAGACAGGACTTGATTTCGATTCAACAATAACAACTTCAGTATACTTTTTATAGTAATGAGTTGGTAGTCTTTACATTGGAAATGGTGTCAGTAGAAATAATAATCGTTATCCTTACTAATATTATAAATGCGAAAGTGAGTTTGTATATTTGTTTGTTACGTTTTCACGCCGTAACTACTGGACTGATCATCATGAAATTTTGCATACAAGTTCTCTGGAGTACGGAGAAGGACATAGGCTACCTTTTATCCCAGGAAAAAGGACTATTCCCGAGGGTTCGACATTGATGCGGGCGGAGCCGCGGGCGAAAGCTAGTAATTAATCCTTACTAATATTATAAATGCGAAAGTGAGTTTGTTTGTTTATTTGTTTGTTTGTTACGTTTTCACGCCGTAACTACTGAACCGATCATCATGAAATTTTGCATACAAGTTCTCTGGAGTACGGAGAAGGACATAGGCTACCTTTTATCCCGGTAAAAAGTACTATTCCCGAGGGATCGACATTAACGCGGGCGGAGCCGCGGGCGAAATTTAGTAAATGATAAAGATATAATGAAAAATAAAAACGGGTCATTCACGTGCTATTTCGTTGGCATTGCCGACTATAATCCTGACGAATTCTTTTGATTTGTTTACTACATACCATTCAACATTCAATGGATGTCAGTTAAGTGTATTGTTCTGTTTCGCATATGTATTTCAATTCGTATTCATCACGCTGAGCAACGAAATCTCAACATACCCCACCCACTTATCTATCAATTACAAATAATTCCTCGAAGCAATGACCAAATACAAACAACAAATAGACTCACAGACTTGATTAAGACAACGCTTTCCTGTTCTCACATCGTTACCGCGAATCGATAACGCTTCGGCGAACAATGACGGACCGTTACATCGACATCGACGTATTGACAGTCGACGTCACCAGATCTTCGGTTTGACGCAGGACGTACACTACGCAAAAGGTGTACTCGATAAAAATGCACAAATGTTTCAGTGTGAAGTCACGCAAAATGGCCACAATACTAAAATATTTTACTTTAATAAATATGAACTCCCGATTTGCCTTCTTAGCCGACTTCAAATAATGAAGGAGGTTCTCAATTCGGTATTTTTAATCCTTAAGAGTGAAAATTGATATTGATAGATAGATTTGACGGTGTAGCTCATATTGTAGGTGAAGGCCGTTTTTTAAATCGGTTCAGACTTCGTTTTTGAATGTATCAGAATTACAAAAAATAAAATGTTATGTATAGTAAAGAACTATAGATAAACAGGCAAATTATTTTTGTTTTGAGACCACTGTTCATAAACATAGCAGTTCGGAAACATGTGCCCGTTTTGAGAAGTGCACCAGTTGCAAAACACGTGTTTTTTTGAGTTCACATTTTGTGAAGTGTACGATCTGTGTCAAACCGTGTGTTTTGTTCTCAAGCCAGGATTTGGGTCAGTCAAGTCATGATCCAGACAAATAGTTTGACGCATGATTCATGACAGATGAGCCAAATTGTCAAAACAATATAGACTCATTATTATTCTTGTATTGAACGGTTTTCCTCGTACTTGTATATAGAGATGCTAATAATGTACATATATGGCCAATATTTTATTATTTTTATTACCTTCTTATTATACGTTCTTACTTACTAATATGATATCATCTCCCACACTGAAAGAATTACTCACGTTATTATTACAGTGATATAGTCGCATCGCATCTTTCAAGTTTTGATGAACAATCATAATTTGCAATGTTCTCTAACTCCATATTTGTTCTTCTTTTATTTCTGGTGACGACTTCAAATTAAAATATAAATCCATAGATAAAAAAAAAGGCGTTTCTCCATACTTCTACATAGAACCTCTCTCAATAGCTGTTTTGTTGGTCTCAAAAATATGTCCTACTATAATCAAACTATCTAACATAGGCAGACTACTTTATCCTAATAATGTACCTACCTATAAAGTTTTAAAGGAATGATTATAGCATTCTGCAATAACACTATTTAGTTGCATGATGATGTCAATCTCGATCAGTATCGATATTTCCGCCATGACATCTCGGCGGCACCTGGTGGGCGGCCACCTCCGCCGCAGCCCACGGCCGAGGCAGCCACACCGTCTGTCACAGAGTCTGGTCGCGTCGGCTGCGCCGGGCGGACCCGCACGATCTATTCGCATATTGATAAAAGTTATCGATGCTCGGACCGCAGTAGTTGGTAAGTGGTCGGCGCATCATTAACCATCATGACATTACTAAAGACATCTGAGATGTATTTCTTGGAAAATTAGGTTTGAATATTGTTGATGATAGTGACAATTTGTTTCTCATTAAGTTTGAATAAATAAAGAGACCAAAGTAAAAGAATATTAGTTAATATTTTATAAAGATAAAAGAAAATCGAAAGGTATTTGAAAAAGTATTTATGTAAGTAGTATTTAAAAATATGTATTAGTATGTTTGTATTTTGGTATGTAAGTTTATTAATATGTAATTTCATATCATGGATTCTTTAGCTTTGGCTTTTGATTTTGCACCATTTATGCACTACTTCTAGTAAGCGCATAAAAGAATGCAAAATCATAAAATCGTGTCATTTTGTTCATTTGATATTACCGGTTGGTTGTTTGGCAGACTTAAAGCCTATGGCTTTAAATCCGCCAATAACTTGTTTGTAATGAAGTTTTTAAATAAATAAAAATAACAATATAATTTAATATATTGAATTTATATTATTTTTATTTATTGCATCGTGCACTAACGATCAATATACCTGCAAGCACCGGCCAAGTTGAGGATGACTCCACTGGTTGAGACCTTTTATACGATGTATCACAGTAACTTCAAGTCTTCTATAGGCTCTAGCTATACCACTAATTGAACGTTCCTGCTAAGAATACAGTAGGTTCTCTGGGTTAGTTACGTATTATGCACTTCATTAAGTATTCATTATGATTGCTCCCCATCATCACGCATGATTGCTAAGCACAAAAAATATACAATGATAAACAACATGACTTCATCGAGCATCAATATAAAAATGAGCTAAGTTTTGGTGTCCCAAAACACATCGTTCTATCATTTTTCAATTAGCTAACACCAACACAGATTAGCATTTTAATACTTAGGGTTTCGTATGAAAATATAAGTCTGCTATCCGTCCTTCTGTTCATGGGTTAACAATGTCTGGATTTTGTATATTTGTTTATTTCTTCTTGATAACATTTTGTTACAGGTCATACGTTACAATCATACATAAAGCAGCATTAACATTGATCAAATTAATTAAAATAAATACACACACTATCATCTTATTACTTATCAATTTACTTTAACATTATTTATCAAATGAGTATGGCGCCAATTCAATATGTAAGCAAATTTCTATATGAGATGTTTTGATCATGTAAGGCTATCAGTTAGACACACTGTCAACCCCATCACGAGCGTTAATTTACCAGAATCTCTGAGGATCATGGAATGTAGCCAGTTTGTCTGCGTTTCTCATAAACCAAAAATTGTACATAAAAATCATCATCATCATCAGGTCTTTTTAGGGTCCACTGCAGGAGCATGACCCTCTCTGTACTACCGGAGCCGTACTTTGGCCAGGGCAGACAAAAGATTTGGCCTACACTCTCCTCGCTGGCCAGACGGGTTGGAGAGGTCTCATTGATGTTTCTGAGCTTTGTTTAGCTTGTATTTCCTAAATCGCCTCTTACGACATCCATGGAAACCACACAGCTATATAAAAATAATGTCAGTTAATTACATTTTTTACGGCATAATCCGCATAAAGACCGTTTTTTTGTTCTTTAAAATGCTAGGGAACCCTTTGTGAACGAGGCTGACCCGTAGTTGGCTAGGTTTAATCACCCACTGTTTCCATCTGCGTGCAGTATTAATCAATGCTCCCAAACCCGGCAACCGGTCCGTGTCGCTGATGTCATTGACTCTACAGCTTTTGGGAGGCAAGTAAAGCTTTCCATAAGGAAATACGATGAAAGTTGCACGATGCATTGAATCCTAAACTTTAGTAACCATATTTGCATGGATACTTTAAACATTGCTGTGTGGGATGTAACTGGCAATATTCGAACTGTTGAATTCCCGGTAATTCTTGAAATTTTTCCTGATGATGATGATGATGATGAACTATTATTTTCGCTTCGGGACTTACCGCGATTGAATTTGAGTTTCGTGATATAGGTATAATTTTTGTAAGTAAAATAATAGTGAAAGATTAAAATCATGTTTCCACTTAAATTCTTTAAATTGCACCTAGATTTGGGATCGATGTTATTATTTTAACGTAGGCATGATGTTTAAAGTTTTGATAGCTATGACGGGTGAAAAAGATGTGTCTCCAAAATCTTACTTAGCAGGCGTATTTATGGTCTTACCTCTGTTTACATACCTAGTTAAATTTCAATTATGATAAGGGGGTGAAATTGGAAAGGTACTTACTGGTTCTTGTAACCTTTGTCAAATCAAGTGTAAAGCCCTAACCTACCATAACCTATTGCTTGTTAATAAACCTACAATATTTTTTTTCATTTCTTCGCGACTATTAGGATTAAACTTCAGAGATTCCAAAGGAGAGTTAAAAGGTCAGATCAGTCCTCAGTGAAGTTGGTAATGCAAATATTTTGAAAATGCACAACCTTGTCATCTTCCTCACCATTATCATTACAGTCGTAAAACTCCACTACTGGACAATACTCTCTCGAAGATACTGCCATACTCACCACGCTTGGCAGGTGAGTTGGCGAGTGCAGTTTCCTTGGCTTCTTGGTTCCAACGCTGCTGCACTTCGGAAGCATTTTGAAGCTGGGGAAGGACATGAATTTAATGACACTCACTCGGACGACTAGAGGTAAAACAAGTAGCTCATAAGGCCGGACGTACGTACCCGATACCATACCTTCAACCACCAGACAACCAGTTGAGGATGACCCCACTGACAATGCATCGCTTGCATGGTCAGGGGCACAACCTTGTGACGCCATTCAAAAGCTAGAGCTTTTGAATGGCGTCACAAGGTTCCAAATCAAAATCCTTCATTTCTCAAAGTTGGTAATAAATGCACAATCTCATGACGTCACTGTGCAAAAATAATAAAGATAATCGAAGCCTTGGCACGAAAATAGTGTTACCGTAATCATGAGTAATGTTTACGCCAGCTGGTCGTGGGCAAGCAAATCCTTGCGAACGGCTCATAATACTTGTGATTGTGTCGCGGCACTCAGAAAACAAGCGTCAGAACAATAACTGTTTCTACGAAAAAACCTCTATACATCTCTGACCCTAAAACATCCATACTATCCATATCCATACAAACCTCATTGTGTCTATCGCCTGTTTATCTGTTTGTCATCTCTTCAAGTTTAAACTGAACCAATTACGATGTTAGTAGTTAGTACGGGGACAATTGCGGTAGGGTCTTTCTTGACACAGCTTTTCTTGGTTGACTGCAACAGGTGATTGATGCGTGAAATGGGGTAATGCATCTCCTTTAGTAACCGCATTGAGCTGCCGGTAATCTACACTTACCGTTGGGCTTAAAAGCACCAGAACACACACCTATCATCCTAAAAAAACATCAATATTCACGTGAACGGAGCCGCATTCGAAAGCTAGTACAAAATATACGTTTCCACTCTATGTTGACATAGTCTCTACAAGTATTTAAAAAAAAACTTTGACCATTGTCAAAAACCTTTAAGTCAGATGTTTTCTTTTTGACAATGAAATGAAATGAAATGAAATGAAATGAAATTTTTTTAATTAACGAATATAGAACGCTGTAAACACAATTTTTAATGCTTCAATCTAAAATTCAAATCGAATTTAAAAACTTGAATTCCTTAAAAAAAAACTTAAAAATACTATATAGCTACGCTCTAGTCGTGTGTCTCGTAGAATAACGCGTACGCTGTGTTTTTACATAAATTATTTACCTCTTTTTCAATACTCGAAAACCTTGTGTAACTCTTATATCACAGCCGGTGTCGTGTGGCTGAGACACAAATTAATATATCACAGCGTTCGTCTCGGCCATTTCTGAACGAGCGAACTGGTTTTCTCACCGTAGGGCAACCACTCTGTGTCGCTGCAGCGATAATTAATCTCTTTATTCATCCACCTTCTCACATAATTCTACCACTTTCGACATAAAATATGTTGATCAATTAAATTAATATAACTTCCGAAACTTATACAAGTAATGATTATCCTGTTAAGTACAAATGACAGAAGATACTCGAGGTTTAGGTTTAATAATGTTACTAGTTAGTTTTTTTATTTTTATTTCTAAAATACACGTCAGCCAGTTTATTTTGGTAATTCATAATATTAAAAAAAATACGTAGAGTTGAGCGTCATTTAGCAAACAGCTAAAAGTCAAATAATTTCCAGCGTAAGCAGTATAAACCGAATAAGGTAATTAAAGTAAAATATATACTGTATAACCAGTATATACTGGTGCTGTTATAAATAGTGATTTACTGAAATTGCTTGATACACTTTATACTGCTCACGCGTCTCGGACTGCCGCCACAGCTGAGTTGCGACCCCCTGGTTGCATCTCGTTGTATGCGAAGGAGACAGAGCCTTAAGGAGATAATATTATTTGATAAACAGACAGAGGCAGCAGGGTCAGACATTTTTTAAATAAATTTTGCCGGTTTCCGCTAAAGCGTGGTCGCCCTAGCGCGTTTATTTTGTTCCTATGGTTCTGGTTCGGGACGCGTTCCCCGTGAAGGCTGCCCGGCCCGCCGCTCGCGTGCTATACTTATACTTTCCTAAGCATATCTCATTCTGCAATCGAGTGGATTTGTTCACCACGATCGATGCACATTCGTATGTACATACGATGAAAAAATAATAGCAAAGGAACTATGCAGTTAACCCTTCGGCAAAGAATGGGAAAGCCTTGTCATTCACATTTAAATTATTCTACATGTTAATCTTTGTTAATTAAATATTGAAATTAACTACAAATATCTTACAAATTATCAATTTTTTGTGTTTTTGTTTGAGTTGGCTGAAAAACATCAATCAAATCTTTTCAATTCTACCATGTCTAGGTATAGATGGAACACATTACCGTGTGCGTGTACATGCATCTCCCTTTACCAGTCACAGTAGGCTGTGTCATGTGTTTACATTTAAGTAGTTAGGACTACTTATTCGCTTTTACTGTAACCATAAACACGATGAAATTAGAAGCGAAGATATGACACTATCCAAACTCAGTGCGAACTTGTTTTGAGAATTGGCGTCTTGTTTCCGCCAAGCCTGGCTTAATCGCTAGTTTTAAAACAAATATCTAGTTTCGACTACCACGGCTGTAGAAAGCATTGCTATATTACATATACAGCTCACCGAAAAAGATTATTTTCCACTGGTTTTGGTAAATAATTGAATGCAAAAACACGGCCGCAGTAAGTTTAATTTAGATAGTGTTATACTATCCCAAAGTTAGTGCGGTTGTGTTTTGAGAACCGCGTCTTATTTCCGCACCGAGACATGTAAGGCTTGCTGAGTAATTCTTGAAAACAATTCGTTCGATTTAAGGACACTTCACAATGTACCGTGGACTGAAGATAACTTTACTGTATAGAATGACAAAAATAGGTTCTTTTCCACATAAAAACGTTTTGAGAACTGCCGACCTCACTTACTTTTGCCGACTACGGTGTACAACGTTTTAATGGTCACTTCAACATCCATTAATCTTAAATCAAAATAGTCAATCATACGACAGCCGTTATGTATTTAGAAGTGACGGTCAAAACGTTAAACACCGTAGTTATTACAATTTTGCGATGCGAATTCAAGTAAAAACATATTTTTAATATTTTTGTAAAATGCCATAAATACAATGTCATTAAAAGCCGGCAATGCAGACAATGCCACAAACTTAAACCATATAACTGAAATTTTGTAAGAAGAGTGCGAGGGTTTGGGGAAAGGAACAGAACTGAATTTAAAATCGTAAAGAGTATCGCGTGAATTATATAAACTTGTCCACAAAGCAGATTCGACAGACTCGTCTATTTCTATAGAAAATTATTCAGTTAGGATCCCACTTATATTAGACTAGGGACTCACTTGTATTGAGAACCGGCGTCGCTTGTCCGTGACACAGTTCGTACAGACCGGACACGGTCTAGTGCGAAGGATCCTTTTCTCACCTCCGATGTTCTCAGGCCGCGTAGGCGCCATGTTTGGCTCCAATATTTGGTCACGCAAATCTTTTATTTGCCCCACAAATAAGTCAATCCTTTTGTGGCGTGAGCTAAAACATTAATTTTTATTTCTTTTTGTGTTGAGTCCAATTTGTCTCTATTGTAAATCATTTGTGTTGCAATATTTGTTAGAAAAATTAGTTTTTGTTGCACTCGAAGGTGCCATGTCGCCGGGGTAAATGGAAGCACATGATTTTTGTATTCTTAAAATTCCCTAAAATTACGATGTTATACAATATATGGATATATTTTTTTTACTTTGGTATGATATGATATAGGACATGTTAATTTCTATCATTAGCTTAATATTTTATCTTTTTATTAATTTGCTGGGATCGCCTTTTCCGTTTCAATCTGCGTTTTCTTGTTTGGATTGGATCACTATTATTTTCGCTACGAAGTTGACGCTGCTTTTTCAGGAACTGCTGTGTGTACTAATGCATACTTGGCCACTTTTTATCCTATTGTACTGTTATAAAGTGAGGAGGTAGTAGTAAGTAGTATTTCAAGTCATTTATGTATGTCTGAAAGAATACACCGCCTGACCCGTAGGTCGAGTTGTGGTATTCGATTTATGATTTAGTTCTCAGTGAAGCAGAATTCCGCTGAGACATAAATTCTTTTCATTTTATATTTAAACGTCGGGACTATCGGCTAAGGAGGCATCCAATGCGCGCGACTGTGTCTGATGAACATTGTTGTAAGGATGCTGCTACGCAATGGAAATGAGCGAATAACTTTCATTGAAATGTGTGACCGACTGGCCGTGGGTCCTCTTGGAACCAGTTTGCCAGCAACACTGCATACTTGTATTTATGCATATGCTTTTCGGTACCAAGAACAAAAGTTTGTTATATGACCGATGAAAGGTTTGAGTAGGGAACATAAAATTTGTGTGATTATTTCCTAGTGTGGGGATTTCGTTTTGTTCTAATCAAATCAAATGAAATGAAATCAAATATCTTTATTGTGTATCTAAAAAACTACCTTAACTGTATTATTTATAATTGAATAAAGGGAATATTAATCATTGTTATAATATAATCAGAAATATTAAAGCGAGCAACACTGAAAAGGTCGTTCATTACTTGAAAAGGTCGTTAAGATAATTTCTATTGTCGAATTCTAAAATACACATGTTTTGTTTCATGTGTTTCGGGATTCTGGAGTATAATTTTTTTCCAGTTTATTACTTATTTTTACCCAAAATTAGCTTTTGCCCGTGACCCCAGCCATTATGTAGTATATGATTGAGATATTCTCCGAGACGACGATGTATAAATTCCTCAACGAAGCTTAATCAGTGTCAGTGATAGCACAGGAATCAGGATAGATACGTATCTGAAGATATTAAGTCATAGCTCGCCACAATTCCCGGTGAAGGCCACATCCATTTTTGGAGTGCTTCCGTCTATCATGTCATGGCGGTGCAGATCGACAACCGAGATAGCTCTGATGTCATATCTACTCAATTTTATATAAGTATCATAAAAAAGTGACAAATAAAATGTTTAGCTCTTTAGTTATAACGTGAAAACAGCATATTATATAATTAATTTGTGTTTTATAAAACAGGGCCCATCTTATTGCAATGCGATTATTGATCGCTTCTCCAACTATTGAGATTTTAACCTATGCTTGAAGAGAATACCTCAATACCACTCCAAGAAATCTCCCTGGATCCAAACATGACGGGAGCATTTTTAAATAACTTTATATTTTGATGTAAATACATTAGGAAATTAATTTGATCGCTTCTATTCTTCTGTTTTGACTGACACTTACTCGTTACTCATTTGGAGACGACGGGTCTTCTTTAAATATTAATTAGTTAAAAAACACCGTGACATCACCATATCAAAAAGTAAACTTGAAAAGAACAATTATACGCCCAGGCTCTAAATATACATATATAAATTGCTGCCTCAGTCGATTGTCTACTCTTCATTATTTTACAAATGTAATTAAAATTTAGATATTATTATTATTTGTGTAAAATCATCATCAGGTGTGCGGTGTGGGAGGACGTAGATCTCGGAAACATCTTATTGTTACATACAAGTAACTTACCGAGTATCTGATACACTAAATAACTACCTAAATTAATTTGCGAATGGAAACACTCTACGGCTCATACTTTCGAAGTTATGCCGAATGTACTACTACATAAGACATACGATACCAATTCCTTGATTTTCTTTATCTTTTACCATCTCGGTAGGCTTGCGATATGCATCATTTTAAGAGCTTTTATTTGCGAAACCACTTTCCACCGTTGATGTACTCATATACAATTTTATTTGGTCTTTCTGCGAATCATGCTCACACTCACACGTACACGAGCCATCCTGTCAACTGAACAGCCGAAACCGGAGTGCTTTAAACATGATTGATGCTTATTTAGATTGAGAAGTGTCGTCAATTCTCATTACTGTCAGTTAGTTGGCATTATAAGATACGGTTTCATGATGATACGACATATTATAAGAGTATACAATCAGTCGTAGTTAAGCTTTCGCATTTTTTAACTTTACAAAGACCTCTACTAAGACATCTTAGGCAGGACAACATAAGTTGAACATAGATCTGAGGTCGCCGGTTGAGACCCTGCCGGCGTGGATATTTTTTCGATATCTTATTTTCTTATTTCATACGACAAAGATAGTTAGCATTCTGAATGCCTAAAAATCCTTATAATCTACTTTTCTTTTTATGTTATAGGGCGGCAAACGAGCAAGCGAGTCACTTGATGGTAAGCGACTAGCACTGCCCATGGACAACTGCAACACCAGGGTGTAGTAACAGGAGCGTTGCCGGCCTTTCAAGGAGTTGGGGAAAGGACATGGGGGAGGAAATGGGGAAAGGATGGGCCTCCGGCTCTCTCACTCACCGAACGAAGCATAGAAGCGGTAAAGCTCCTACTCAAACGTCGATTTTCTGTGAGAGTGTGGTACTTCCCCGGACGAGCCGGCCCATTCATGCTACTAGCAAAAATGAATTTTGCCGGTAGCGTGGCTCTACCACAAATATTTTTTCTACTATCAATTTATGTCATTTAATTCGGTAATAAAACAAGTGTCATTCCACAGGAATTTATACTTATAAGTTATTACTTTACTCCTAAATAAACTGTGGCTTTGTGAGGTGTAGAACTCACGCGTCTTATTTCAGCGAACTAACAATGGTCCTAAGGACCAAAGATCCCATAAAGCCTTGGTTGTTCGTGAGAATTTCGTCCATTTTGAAACGAAAATTCAAAACCCCTAAAACTTGCACGGTGTTTACCTTTTCTGCCGGGGCCCTGTAAAAGGGGGATGGCCAGGTATATGTACCGCTAGAAAATACCCCTATCAGTTGTAAACACAGTTTATGAGCAAATTTGCAAGTTAGAACGGATCGTAGTGTCGTATAAAGTCATTGAGTGGCAGTGGGCGGGCTTTGTTTGCGCGCTGTTTGTATCGGTAATGTCATAATAGCGGTGAGATCACTGCGTGGTTGGACCGGCGATATCCTAGATCACCGGCAGAAAACAACTGCCAGTTACGACGTCTATTGAACAGAGTCGGTTAAATTCCATCTGTCTATCCTCAGGGCTTCACATTTTATATGCTCATCGGAAATATAAAAATAAAAAAGGCGAAAGAAATTCACTTGGTCGCATTCTCACATTTCCATCCAAAGACGGATGTATCTGAGGGTACGTTCGTAGTGTTTATCAGATTTTTTTTAATTAGTATTAAATCCAAAAGGATACAACAAATATTTTAATTTTACAAACAAATATTTAAAATCATAATATAACAATCGCATTCGGTATTTACCGTACATCGTTAGTTGCCGCCATATTATCACGCATTAATCCGATAGTAATTAGGTCAACCGTTGGTGATATCACTGTACTGTATAAAGCTTAGCTTAGTTAATGTTTTACCTCGAAATCTTTGTTATAGTAGATTTTTGACCTTTTATGTGTTTTGACTCATCATCGATGCCGCTAAACGTTAGACACGATACGAGATATATCCAATCGTATAGCGGCGTCCATCTCATCGGATCCGATTCAGGATGGGAAAAAACTACAAACGATACGCAGGTCAATTGGCAATGCTTATTTTATAACATTTTTTTATTTCAATTTAAGAACATCAGATGTTTTATTTTTCACTTTAACTACCCATACTAATATTATAAATGCGAAAGTAACTCTGTCTATCTGTCTGTCGTTTGTTCACGCTTCAACTATTGAACCAATTTGTATGAAATTTGGTACGGAGGTAGTTTGAGGCTCAAGGAAGGACATAGGGTACCTTTCATTCCGGGAAATTCTACTGTTCTCGAGGGACCGACATTAACGCGGGCGGAGCCGCGGGCAACAGCTAGTTATCTATTTGCGATGCGACAACCTTGCATTTGCAATAAGGCCGGGCAAATATACGTGACATCACAATACTAATGTTTTCGGATAGCCATAGAGATTCTCTAGGTCTGGCGACCAAGAAAATATTCGTAAACAAATATTTGTCCAGGAAACCAATAGAGAGGTCACATACATTGCAAATGTACGTTTGTGCTTCTTCCTGGCCATATCCTTTTGTGCATAAACATACATTTACATGCACTTTATGTTAAATTCCTTTGTATGCCTCCGCCACCAGTTATTTCATGCTACCCATTGCTGGCCAGCCCGTACTACTGAAAGTCCCTTCATGCCCGCCACCAAAAGTTGATGCATGCACCCTTGTTGATATTGCTGCAGCAGCATCGGCCGTCCCGCTTGTGACACGTGTTTCACCTCTACACGAGGCCAATGAGCTTAGATGTTGCTCGTTCGAATAACAAATAACGAATTACACCAATTATTAAAAAAGGTTGCATGCATCAACTATTCTATTGGTGGCGGGAATGAAGGGACTAATGGTAGTGGGTGGGCGCTGGCCAGTAATAGTTTGCATGAACTACTGGCGTAAGCACAAAGTAATTCAACTCAAAGTAACTTTGACTTTAGCAATCTAATGAATTCATTACCATACATATCCTTACTTTATTATCCTAACTAATATTATAAATGCGTAAGTAATACGGTTTCACGCCGTAACTACTGAACCGATCATCATGAAATTTTGCATACAAGTTCTCTGGAGTACGGAGAAGGACACGTGTTACTTTTTATCCCATGAAAAGTGCTATTCCCGAGGGATCGATATTGAAGCGGGCGGCGCCACGGGCAAAAGCTTGTAACGTTGCAGCATGCCACCTGCATGCTGCATCTCATCCAACCTCATTTCTCACATCCTGTCCATTTTTCATTCCTTATTTTAATTCAAATTTCATTTTTAATTCAAATTTCATTCCATTTTTAGATTACTTTCTCTCTCTCTCATCACTCATTCTTCGATCATTCTTCAGTCTGCTACCACCTTTCAATCGGTTAACATCTTTCAGTCTATCACTCATTGAGTCTACTACCATATCCTGGAGCATAAGTCTCTGATAATTATTTATTGAAGTTGTAAAAGCAAAGATTATAATAAAGTTATTAGCTGTGTTCTGTGTGTTCGTCTTGTGCTCTCCCTACCATCTTTATATGTGGAAGTCGGCTTGAGCGTCGGGACGGCCGAGCCTTCACAAGCTAGTACACTATAAAACAGTTCTTGAGATTTGGGTATTTTGAGCGCTCAGAAAATATTCTATTACTCTAAATAAACCACACACGCTCGAGCAGCTCTCACAGATTCGTCCTTTAAGCTGTTTTGTTATGACTCGTGTATGATCAACAAAATAGTATGAACTGTCGTCGAGTGTGGCCCTCGTTCTTTAATAGTATGGTAATAAGTGGTAACAATAAAAGGGACAAAAGCACCCGGAAAACATAACTCCTATTGCGTTGGTTAGCCGCAGGTTTGCACGCGGGTACTGTAGGACGTAAACAATAACACTACCACTTTCTTGAGACGGCCACCCACTTTAGCCAGGTTCCTTGCAAGAGCGTTCCCTGGAACTTCGTCCGCGTAGAATAGAAAGGGACAAAGACACTCGGAAAACATATAACTTGCTGTGGTTAGCCGTTAGTTTACGCGCAGGCATTAGGACCTAACAATAACTCTATCACTATATTGAGACGGCTACCCACTGCGGTAAGGCTTCGCGCCACAGGTTTCCCCGAGACTTCGTTCGGGTAAAGTAGTTTTTACGGGAACAATTAAAATATATATCCTCATAACCAAACATACATCCAAACGTCTTTTATTACTTTTTACTTTTTAATGACACACAATCTGTAATAAAAAGATTACCAATCAACCAACGATGTGGTACTTTAAGCCTTACTTCTTTCAGATATCAATCTAGATCTCTGTTTCTTGTTTATAGTCAGTCATTCAATCGATTGCGTCTCTTATTCTTATATAGGGCCCAAATAACAACATTCACTTTTTAAAATTAGTCAACAAGGCACGACATGCTCATTGTTTTGATACAAAAATTCCTCGTGACTTTCACCGAGATCGGAGGCATAATGTACACTATCACGAATAATGTAATTCTGAGCAGCTGCCACTTTTCATGCAGGCCGCGTCGCCGCTCGCTTTTACTGATTTGCGGAAAGTGTACTGTGACGTCACACCGGACACGGACCCGCCATTGACCGAGTCTGTGTATTGTTTAATAAAAGCTTTTGTTTTGGCGTCTCTGACTTCATCAGATCGTAATATTTCCAATAATAATAGAAATAAATAATAAATAAATATATACGGACAAATCACACAGATTGAGCTAGCCCCAAAGTAAGTTCGAGACTTGTGTTATGGGATACTAACTCAACGATACTATATTTTATAACAAATACATATATCCAGAAGAAATTTAGTAATAGAGCAAAATGAAGATGAAGTTTCCACTTCTGTCTCAAAGTCTCTTTGTCATCTTGGTCTCCATCTGAGATGCTTCAAAGCCCGAGGTATACTATCCGATGTTGTCTTTGGACATCCTTGTTTGAAAACCTTGGAAGCGTCAAGATTTCTTTCTTTCTCCTATTGTCAAAGCCTGGCAGAGACAGTATGGTCACACTGGCTTTGGCAGTGTATCTCCCTATCTAAGAATATGTGTGAAGGGTGGTATGAATGAGTGTTTTAAAGTAAGGTAAGTTTTAATAACAAAATAAGTAGGAGTTACATTCATACGAATTATGATTTTATAGCAACAAAATGACCATACTTTTAAGCCTTAAACTTGTTCTGTTTGGTTTGAATATTAATGAAGTATTACTCGAATACTTATCGGCTATTTATCACCATACACCATTATATCACACCATTTTGAATTTCCACAAACAATGCGAGGCGCGTTGATGTTTTTTATACGGGCGGCGGGACGCTTTCGCTGAAGACCGGTATAAAAATATTAAGGAACACAATCTGTGTTCCTTAATATTTTTATACCGTTCTTTTTATTTTATTAGTATTGAAATATTCTGTTTTAAAAAAAATACAAATCATATATCATATAATTAAAAATAATAATATATAACGATTACCCAACTACAACTACTCCGACTACCCAAAAAAGGAAGTGTAATGTTCTCACGGTTTATGTAACTTTTTTTGTGATTATACCTTTTAAATATCTAAACAAACTGATACATGTCCTATTTTTAGAAAAGTCAGTTCAATAAAAAGCGGGTTATACAACGTACACAGTTCACAACTAAGTAGCAAGTACAAACATTAACAATATTTAAACACTTGTCAAATTGTCAACGTGACGTTAAATGTTATTGGTAATTTAACCACTGCGGTGTGTTATGTCAACTGTTGCGTCTCAGGGTCGGCACACGGCACTCGATTGGTCGATTTGGATTCGGCTGCGGCGGCGGCGCGGGCCTGCTATGCTAATTAACTAATATCAAATGTAAACTATCCGCCGGTCGTTACACCCAGCGAAGGTTAAGGTTCTATTTGCCTTATTAGGACACTATGTTGTGCCGAAAAGCTATATTAAACGGAAGGAGATCAATCTAAATAACTTTTAGTAGACTTAATGGAACTTAAGATCATGAAGGAGATGTATTATTGCAAAAATTAAAAGAACCTAATTGATCTTATATAGCCTATGACACTCCGTGGAAGACTACGAATCTAATGACACTGCAATCGGTTGAACTTCTTACGCTACAGAAAGTTATGTCCTCTAGCCTCAGGGCCTGTTTATTTATTTTTTTACTTCAAGAATTTGAAGAAGAAGAAGATCTTTTTGAATTGGTGCCACCGCACTGCTCGCCACAGGAGTAAAGTCCATCCCCACATGCTTGACACTTGGGTCTCTAAAAATGTCAAAGCGTCACGAGGTTTTTTCTTCGTACAGCAGGATTGTGGAACGGACTATCCAGAGGTTTTCCCTGTGTGCTATGACTTGGGGTCCTTCAAAGGCGTGATTACAGGTATCTTAAGAGCACCTCCTCTGGTGTTGCAGATGTCCATGGGTGACGGTGACCACTTCCCATCAGGAGGCACGTCTGCTCGTTTGCCATAAAATATACATTAAAAAAAGAGTTTAGAACAGTTCCGTAAAGTATGAACAATAATTACTGAGACCATTTTGAAAGTTATACGTGAGATTCCGATGTGCTTTCTTGTGCTTGAAAGAAAGGAAATCAATTGCAATTCTACATAATTTCCCATTATATACGAGTACACATGTGAAAAGCACAATTTGTTTATTCATAATTTATTTTATGATTTACAGTTTATGTCTTGAAAATGTACCTGTATGAAATTAGGTTAGGTACTCATACACTATATTCTCATTTGCATATTGAAGAGTCATTATTCTAGTAGAATGGCATGCCAACGTCTGCGTCATATGTGCCACGTCACTAATCAGCCCCGAATCTAGGGAGCTAGCCGGGGTTGGAGGAGGCGAGGGCCCCAGGTTTTCGATCGCAACAGGGCCAGAGTAGGCGTCGGCATAAGAGGTGCTTACGAAAACCACAACAAGCTCGGAACAAAATTCACCAGTGGGCTTAGGAGAGCGTGTTTTCGATTTGCAAAAACTGACGTATCATTTCGCCGGGGGCGTCATTTTAGGTTTTGTCCTGATTCTAAAAACTAAACAGCTAACTAAACAAACAACTATTGTTAAGCTATAGTATATAATATTTAATACCAAGCATGGTGTCAGATTCTTTATATTTAATACCAAGTCAGATTTTCGGACCTCAAAGGATTTCAAGCCTGTCGGCCTATTTGACAAAAAATTTAACGAGTTACTTAAGTGATGATATAATAAGTTTAACTCGCTAAGCTATGTGTACCACTACTCTTAAACGGAATTGTATCATTTTAGACAAATTAATGACCATTAAATACCTATTAACTAATTGTTGTGTTTGGGTGCCCTAGATTTAAACCTCATTAAGTAATATTATATTTTAGAGCCGTGTGGTTTTCGGCAGAGTAGAATAGGACCACTCCAAGTCTTTCCGTGGATGTCGTAGAAGGCGACTTAGAATAAACAAGCTAAACAAAGCTATTAAACATCAAATATGACCTCTCCAACCCGTCTGGCCAGAGTGTAGGCCAATTTCTCTGTCTGTTCTGGCCAAATATCCTCTGATAGTACAGAGAGGGTCGTGCTCCTGTAGTGAAGACTAAAAAGACCTGGTGATGATAATGTTTTAGAGCATTATATTTTTTGTTCGTGCATATATCGATATAAGTCTCCACTCCATACTATAAAAGGACAGTAGGAATAGTCACCCTCTCTCTACTGAGCGTGTTCTTGTCGTTATCTTCAGCGATAATTCTTTGGGGTCCAAGGCAGTCTCGTCATGTCATAGGAGTCCGAATGACGTTAAAAATGTTATGCCCATTTTTAGGGTTCCGTACCCGAAGGGTAAAAACGGGACCCTATTAATTTCGCTCCGCTGTCCGTTTGTCTGTCTGTCTGTCTGTCCGTCTTTCACCAGGCTGTATCTCATGAACCGTGATAGTTAGACAGTTGAAATTATTACAGATGATGTATTTCTGTAGCCGCTAATTCAGCAAATACAAAAAAATAGAATAAAATAAATATTTAGGGGGGCTCCCATACAACAAACATGATTTTTTTGCTTGTTTATGCTCGATATTGATTATTGATAACGGCAACAGAATGAATAAATAAATATATTCACTTTAAAAATAAATAATTAAATAAAAATAAAATTTATATAATAAAGGGGGCTACCATACAACAGACATGTTTTTTTTGCCGTTTTTATAGATAACGGTACGGAACCCTTCGTGCGCGAGTCCGACTCGCACTTGGTCGGTTTGTAACATCAAGTGGTGCTTTCGAAAGCGCCCTTCGTATTCCAATGTTTATTATTCATGCTGTAAAAATGTTTTGACCGTTTTGCCATCAATGGTAATTCTTTGGGGCCCATGTCAGCCTAAAACATTTCTGCTGTAAGCAAAAATATAGAATTTTTGACGCAAATCATTACAAGGATACAGTAACGTTTGCATGAGATATTAGTTCTTTAGTAACCTAGTATCACTCTGTCTCTTCTTAGGTCCCATTAGGACGGAAAACAAACTTAACCATTTTAACCACTTATTGATTCTGGTCACAAATTATATTTCCAAAGAACTAAAGCAATGGAAGGACTCTTGTTCAATTTATATTTAGCTTTTTGCTAAAAAAGAAGTATTCATCGAAGAACTAAAATAAAGATCACTTTCATATTAATAAATAAACCACCAGCTGTTTATATTAGGTCATTTATGTATTCCTCAGCACAGCTGTGTTGTTTACATTTGTCCGCGTTCGACAATGTAAATTCCGATAAGTAACTTAACGACAACATGCATAATACTAGGCTCAGCTTATTACGTTATTGCCTTATATCAGCAGTTTATTTCTAATGACCACGACACCAATTTCATAATATTTTGATGAAGAACAAAATTGCCGGTACGACTCATAACAATTGCCGTAAGTAGATGAAAAAGAAGGCACCGCTGTACAATTTATCTACGTGGAACAAAAACTCTACCAAAGACAATACAATGGTAATAGATAAAGACTCATTATTTACCCGGCCGCAGCTATCGCCTTGATTGATAATTGCTATATAAATATGTTTCCATAATGCGTTTTCACAGCACAAAATGATAAAAAAAATAAAGGAAAAGTAAATTACAGACGATCTGATGTCGGGAAATGGGAGAGGGTAAGCTTTTCAGGGTAAAAAACGGTTTATGCGAATGCAAATGCAATATATGGCATAGGTAATAACAAGTTCTACTCCTTTTGTATTTACACTTTTTTCACTTAACCTCAAAATGTATGCGAAAAATTCAAATAACCATGATGTTGGATTTTTATTTTTATCTTTTACAAAAATGTTTCTTTAATTACGAAATTTGGTGAAAACTTGCATTTCTATATACCCCAAACATATTGTAATTTTTTTTATATAAATTATTAAAATTGACTTCAATATCAAAAAGCACTTTAATTTTCAATCGAAAATTCTGACGTGAAGATATCTGCTCTTTTTTAAACGTCGGCAAGCTTTTTGTACGTTGAAACAAAAAGAAAACACCAGTTTTATAACGTTATAAAACGATGTGTAACACGATAACACTTTTAATAATCTATAATGTTATCGTTGTTGTCACACTGTTTTGTAATGTTCTAAAACTGTTGTGTCACAAACATCTTTAGGGATTAGGCATAAAAAGTCAAAGATAAAAAATAGATATTAAGTAATTGTATTCTAAGACCACAGAAGATAAAATACGTGTACAAGTGGTACCTGGTAAATAAACGCTAAAAGTTCTACTTTTATTTAATACTCCTCAAAGTATTGTAGGGCTTGAATATTTTCCTAGGCAGTCTGTTTGTTAACAGAACTATTGAGTAAATAAATCTTTGGTCCATATAGAGCCCCAAGTGTTTTATCTTAAGAATGTCATATTGGCGTTTAGTGTCGGAATCTGAGTGGGGAATGCGGCGCGGGTGGTCTGCTGGAGATAACGATATTTGAGATGAGGACGCATCCGAGGTATTGTAGGTCAAGTGCTGGTGAGTGGGACGATCTTTTACAGGACATGTTTAGCGAGGTGGTGGGCGTTTAGGTTAAATAAAATGCCTTGCTTTCTTGTCATGTGTGTAAGTGAAAATAATTGAAAACTCGCCTCTCATCCATCATCCACCGTATTTCATGGTATTTTTACAGTTCTAGAGCTACCGAAGGAGGGTAGCTTCAGAATGAATGAATAATTAAACTTTATTGCACAACAAATTAGCCGTGTGGTATCCGGCAGAGTAGAATAGGACCACTCCAAGTCTTCCTGTGGATGTCGTAGAAGGCGACTTAGGAAATACAAGCTAAACAAAGCTTATAAACATCTAAGAGACCTCTCCAACCCGGCCAGCGTGGAGAGTGTAGGCCAAGTCCTCTGGCTAAGTATGGATCTAGTAGTACAGAGAGGGTCGTGCTCCTGTAGTGGAGACTAAAAAGGACCTGACGATGATGATGATGATGATGATTGCACAACACTTAAAAATAATAAAAATAAAAGTATTAGGTATAACATGAGGTACAAAGGCGGGCTTATCACAGAACGTAATCTCTTCCAGCCAACCTTTGGGGAGAAGAGAGTGAAATAAAGGCTGGGTTGGCGCAGTGTACATACAAATATAAACTGCCCCCGTGGCGTTTGCCTGTAGACCCGCGGGTCGTGGGTTCGATTCCCACGGGAAGCATACTTTATTTAGTTATTTCCAGTTTGGTTAAGACATTGCAGGCTTGTTTCACCTGATTGTCTGATAATAAAGATGAATCCGTGCTTCGGAAGGCACGTTAAGCCGTTGGTCCCGGCTGTTAGTCGTTAAAGGAACCACGTTAGAGACCGAAAGGCAGTTCGAAAAGCTCTGACACCAGGGTGTGCATGGTCGATTGACCATGACACCTACTCGAAATGATGATGATGATGACATACAAATAAAAATAATATAAATATATAATGATTACTTCATTGATAAAGAGATTACATTTAAAGAAACAATACATAGTGCACAGGAAAATACATTTTAATATGAAAGAATTTATTACTTGATCGCCTTTAAATAATTTAAGTATACTAAAAGTAACACAGAAAGATAATGCGACGCCACTAACTCTTAAAATTCAGAAATTGTCTGCGCTTTTCTAAAGTCTAAAGGCAAAAGGCATCCTAGAGACTTATGGCCTGAACTGTAAAAGAAGTTGCATAACAAGAACTTGAATGAGAGGAAAATCTAAGACGCTAGAGCCTGTTAAATAGAGAACAAAATATGCTCGTGCAGTGAGTCGATCCCGGTGGAAGCATGATATTGTACGTCACTTGTGATCACCAGTCTTCTTGTATCAGGGTGGATAGTTTTCTTGCTAATCTGACAATCATTGGTTGAGCGATACACTAATAGAGAAGCTCGATGGCGTGAGAATTATAAGCGCTTACGCATGTAAAGCAACCCTGGGCCTGGTCCCCACTGGGATGGGTGACAAGTGGCACAAGAATTCTCCTCCGTGCTTCTGTAGGCACGTTAAGCCGTTGGTCTCGGCTGTAATCACTAGATGGCTGTCGTTAAGCTATGCAGATGCTGTTAAGCAGTTTAAAAATCTAACACCAATGTTAAGCACACCTTTTTACACTCACGACAAGCAAGCAACACTAAAATAAATTAAACAAATATCATGAATGCTAGTTCAAAGGCCTACAATCCCGGGTACTCACGTAGCATTCTCGAAAATTTGCCAAATAATCACCGTAATGAGCAAGGCGAGAATACACTCGGACTGAAAACAATTGATGACGTGTTATACTCGGTCGATGACCCCGGTTTAAGTTGTAACATTGCGGTTAAATACTGCTGCAGTTAAAATTTTAATTCACAAGATAACATAATTTCAATTTGTTATAAAATAAAGCATAGTTTCATTGTTTTTTTTATGGCATTCATATTATTTGGTTAAATACAATTCTAAGTGAATTGTATTTAACCAAATAATACCATGATACAGCGTAATTTTGTACTTATGAACTATATTAAAATCCTGGAATAAAAATCCCTAATAGAATAGACAATTGTAAGAAAAAGGTGAAAAATTATAAATATTCTTGAATGTCCATCGAAATTCGCCCAACTGATCGGCGTTTTATTATTCTATCTTTTAAGTTAAACCAAATTTCAGTTATAATCGGTTCAGTATCAGAGTTTATCCCGACGAACATACATCGTGATACGAGATATTTATATATACATATACGATACAAGTCCTCTGGCTACTCTGGCCAAGTATGGCTCTAGTAGTACAGAGAGGGTCGTGCTCCTGTAGTGGAGACTATAAAGACCTGATGATGATGATGATGATGATGATACGATACAAAATACTACTGGCTACTTTGGCCAAGATGGCTCTAGTAGTACAGAGAGGGTCATGCTCCTATAGTGGAGACTAAAAAGGACCTGATGATGATGATGATACGATACAAAATACAATTAATTATGGGCAATAGGTACCATTTATTACATACCCACACACAATGCCCATACATAAAATGTAAGTGTTCTTGAAATGCCCCAAATGCTCCAGTACTACCACCTACACATAAAAAACTACAGGATTTTAGAAAATATTTACACCTTTTACATCGGGGATTAAAAGCTGCGTAGACGTATAATAATAATAATGCATTTATTATCAAAACCTGTGTATTATGCTGAAAAGTAAGACTTTTTCGCTAGTGTGCAAAAAGCCTTTGAAACCAAGTGATTATCTCCTTATACTTAAAAACGTTCAGTATTAAGAGAACTCTTATGCGGGTTGTGTGTGTGTCTGTTGACCGTGACAGCGTGACTCATCCATGTGAACATAATAATGGAGGTATGCTTACTTGTGAATCACTTTCTTGTGTTTTGTCATCAATGATCTCAAGGAGGTTTCGTTTAAAACAGTGATATTTAATATAAAACCATTAAATACCACTGCTGGACAAGAGCTTCCCTTTGGCTTTGTTATTAAACATTATATTTTTGTTAATAGTGAGACGAACTCTATATTTTTTTTTTTTATGGTATATAAAGCAAACGAGCAAGCGAGTCACCTGATGGTAAGCGATCACCGCTGCCCATGAACAGCTGCCGGCCTTCAAGGAGTTGGGGAAGGACATGGGGAAAGAAATGGGAGGAAGGATCTCACTCACTCACCTAACGAAGCATAGAAGCAATACAGCTTCTACTCAAACGTCGATTTTCTGTGAGAGCGTGGTACTTCCCCGGACGAACTTTCTGAGATTCAATTCAAAATTGTATTTCACTGAGAAAATGTCCGAATTGGGCTGTTATGTAAAAATCATACTTTAATGCTCTTAAACCTCACGCTTGTTCTCTGCAGAGAGCCTCGTTTCACTGCATATTTTCCGTGCTTCTTTTGGAAGTAGTTATTATAGTCCGAATCCCGTCTGTCATATGTCTTTAGCCATAGTGAAGAAGCCGAGACACATGTCCCGAAACAACTTTATCACCTTTGCAATAGCCAGCTTGGCAATAGACACACAAACAGGTTAGGCATTTAGAGACCAAATCTGGATTGAGTTTCTTTCGGTGTATTATTCTCATCAGTGGTCGTTCTGAAAAGTTGGTAGTTTTTAGATTTTGCGTATTCAAATAAAATATAAAGAAAAATATGATGTTCAAAAAGAGGTACATGAATCTACTTTTGAATAATCTCTGGCTTTGACTTGTATAGCTTAAGATTTTCAGGGCCGTACCCAAAAAGGGCAAGGATGGAGTGTAGGGAAGGGGAAATAGGGGAAAATATCCTGGACCATTGCCGTCCAGTTCCTGCTAGCACACCTACTACACCAACTATGTAAAATGTAAACAAACATACATGAAGGAAAACAATTGGGAAGACGTTTCATAACAGTATCTGTCTAGTATTTTTGATTTTTTGATCCGCGTTGAAATGCCACTTAAGCTAGTTTTTTTTTAATCTAATCAAATAAGTGGTTGATATTTAAAAATGCCACTATAAAATAGCTTAAATAATATATTCAAAAATTTTGATTGATGTTCTAATCATCATTTTAAAATCATCAATCATACATATCTATTGATTATTAGTGTGACCTCTGTTTAAAGTCATGACAGCATGTTATTTTCAATTTGCATTTTCGGAGAGTTTGCCATTGCCTCTTTCATTTCACACACTAGCCAACCATCCACTATTGTGCATATTGCGTCACGATGTGTTCCTTAGCAGCAGGTAGTGGTTGACTAAAATTACCGTACTTAAGTCAGATTGGACTACTAAGTCAAAGGTAGAGAACGGGCCGAGTAGGGATTGAATCCTGGACCTTTCGCCTATAGATCGCGCTTTTTAATTTTCTTTGGCGCTCTTAGATCATTGAACAGCTACCATTTCCGTTGAATCATATTCAACTGGTCGAGGTATCTGGTGACCAAAGGGCTGGCATTTTTTTTGCACAACGCATTAGCATTGCCATCCAACGGAAGGCAATGATCTGCGTGACATTTTTTATTTTTAGATAACTTTTATTTAGTGTACATATTATACAGTTATATTAGTTCTAGTTGTTAGTAAGTATTATTTTTTAAGTTCATTTAGATATAAATAATATAATGTGTTAAAGTTATGTCAACATAAGATTTCTTTTCCAAAATCAATTAAAGACTTTATAACCGTAATGGTATTTGTCCACTGTCCTAATATATTGTTTTTGATGAAAATCTTAACCTTAAACCACGTTGTGCATTGTTCCTTATTTCTAATGTTACCTATAGTTACAAATACCATAATTGGAAGGGGTCACCTATGCCAAATCGAATATCATATAATCGATTATCAAATTATGTACACCACATAATCTTCTTGTCTACAATCAAATAAGTGTTTGAGTATCGACACTTGGAAAGACACCGATATGTCACCAGGTGGAACGAGATGTCGCAACCAGTCGGACATATGTTGACATCTGACACAGCTGGTGTCACAAGTCACGAATGGCTCGAAATGGAGTACAAAAGGTGACCATAATTAACCGATGTTTTGTCACATGTTAAGTGGCCTTACTGTTACATGCAATGGTCAGTGGGGCTGATAAGAGTCATTATTGAAGGTACTTAAGACTGTTAACAAATTCAGACAGACTTCAGTCCGTAATCTTTTAGAAGAGCATAGCAAGTGATAAGATGCGGGGGTAAGTCGATCGGCTTTTGGCTATTACCAAAAAATTATAATTTAATCCAAGCTGTAACCGAATAGTCTAAGGACCACCATCTGCGTTTATACCCTCATGTCCCTTGAGTTTGTTGATTTTGAGGAATTTTTTTTTTAAAATAAGTATCGTATCTAATTGGAACCAACTAGGCATCATATCAAAGTATGATTTATTTAATGATGATATCAATCTCCTCATAATGTTGCATTTAACTTGAAAAACAATGGCATTTTGTCATTGTTTGTTGTGATCGTAGGAACATAATTTATTAGCCACTAACTTTAGACATTACGGGGAGACCTATTAGTTCTATAACACTAAGTAATGAGTCACGTCGTATTATCTCGGCAGAATATCTGTTATTGACAGTGAAGAATCCCTCTGCCTACGCGGCGCGGGTTCTTACAAGGCGCGGCGGATTCCCAAAATATCGCCTAAATGGAGATCAATGTACATATTTTTCTAAAATAGTTATTTCAAGGTTATGGGCGTTTGCGAAAATCTTGCACCATCTGCCTGGTATTCTCGTCATACCATTAATATTATAATTGTACAGGCAGTTATACTTAGATTACTACAGCAGGTACTTATTTATTTATTTATATATAATTACTCACAGCACTTACAGTTACCCAACACGCACATGTGAGCCAGAGCAAATCATACAGAATAATTAGAAAAAAATATCACACAAAAATTAATTAAGGATTTTAACTTATGATGGAAAATATCAACATCAGGCAAATGAGCAATTAAGGCGTTGAGCAAAGTTACAGCCTGGTTAGTGGGTGCGTGCTGCGCCGTACACGAAGACACCGCATACGACGCGAACAGTGGCCGATTACGCAATTGCCTGTACACACAGGGCACATACAAACCGCAGCGACACAAAGCGGACGGATTGTTAATTACTCCGTTTAGAAGTAAATAATAGTGTATCACTAAAGCACATTTACGTCTTAATTCTAACGTATTTAGACCCACCATGCCTGCCACAAACAGTGATGGGTATAAATAAGGGTAATAACCGTATAGTTTTTTAAATAAACCGCGAGCAAATCTACGCTGAACCCTTTCCAGCATTAATTTATATTTCTCTTCGTGAGGGTCCCATACTATAGAATTGTATTCCAAAATACTGCGAACTAAAGAAAAGTAAATAGCCAAAATAGCATCGCGATCAGCTAACTGGTAAGACTGCCTCATAACGAACCCTAGGGCTTTGTAAGCTCTCTTACAAAGATCCGTAATATGGGCATTCATTGTCAAGCCAATGTCGAGGGTAATACCCAAATCACGGATTAGTGTGACACGCTGCAAAGGAATATCGCTAATTTTGTATAGGTGGTTAAAGGTCTTCGCACATCACACCGACTCAACGTCGACGCCACTCCAACTCAAGTCACAGTATGACATTGAAATGTGAGCTTTGCATTATGATATTTAGAGTAGATTTTTTTAATGTTAAATTGAAAGAAGCGTTCGACGCGTTGACGACGAGTGGTCCACTCGTTGCTCAAAAAAGGTTGAGAAATTGACTCTTAAGTAACACAACATAAGGCTTACATTTCACTGCCATACTATGAGTTGAGTTGGAGTGGATTCGGCGTTGAGTTTGTGTAATGTGCGAAGACCTTAATGGGAACATGTGATCGCGTAAAACTGATAGTTTTGCACTTAGTAACATTGAAATCAAGTAAATTTTGTTTATTCCATTCAACCACCCTATCGATATCCCGTTGCAGCGCCTCACAATCCCTTTCACTGCTGACACCCACGAATAGCTTTAGGTCATCCGCAAACATTAGGCACTGCGCCTCTTTGACGACCTTGGGTAAATCATTAACCATAACCAAAAATAGGGTCGGACCGAGCGTACTACCCTGACTTACCCCAGAGGTGATTAAATAAGGGTCTGATTGGTAGCCAGCCAATTGAACATATTGAGACCGGTTGGTGAAATAATTTTTAAAGAAATTTACGAGTTTGGGCGCTAATCCTAAGGCTGTTAATTTGGATAAAAGCACCCTTATTTGGACCCTATCAAAAGCCTTTTTATAGTCAAAATAGGCACTATCTACCTGCTTATCCTAGTCCATATGCGATGCCGTATAATCGACGAAATTTATGAGGTTAGTAGTTGTCGACCTACCGGCTCTAAACCCATGTTGACTGTCACTGAATAGTGGCTGTATCTGTCGCGTTATTTCGCAGTTGAGTATGGACTCAAAAATCTTATCAATAGCTGATAACACAGCAATAGGTCTGTGATTTATAATAGACGTTTTTGAGCATTCTTTCGGTATCGGTATTACTTTTGAAATTTTCCAAAGTGCCGGGTATGTCTCAGTTTCCAAAGCCAAATTAAATATATAAAGGAGAGGGACCTTTAACACAGATATACAATCCTTTACAAAATAAGAAGGGATACCATCGGGGCCTACGGAGGACTCATTTTTTAATCGTTTTGCTGCTTTTGTTATGTCCTTAGCCGTGATCCGATCAATAACGACGCAGGAGGAACTCGACACAACTGATTGAGTCACCTCCGAGTTGACAGGTTCCGCAGCATCATTTGTAAAAACAGATTGAAAAAACTTGGCAAAGGCATTATATTTACTTATATTTGAAGAAACCGATAGATAGAGTCAAATACATGAAATTTAATATAGTTAACCTTTTAATAATAATAATAATAATAATTTATTTCAGATCACATCCATAAATTTAAAATTTAAAAATCAACACCAAAATCTTATCTATTGGTGCCAAGATGGATACCCATCCAGTGTTTAAGAATGGGATTGTCCATCTTGGCATTTAATGTGTTTAGTATGCTGCTGTCACTCTCCCGGCAGCGACCCATCATGGAGGCTGTTCGCTTTCTTATGATGGCGTAAAAGTCGTCAGTACCCGCTTCGGCAAACATTCCTGACGCGCTGCAGTATCGGGAAAGTCTCAGCAGCATCCTAAGGCTATTATTATATTGGACGCGTAGGGCATTGTAAACCTTTTTCGTATAGTTGACCCACAGGCTGCACGTGTAAAAAGTTTGGCAGTAAGTTTTAAATAACGCTATTTTCACTTCCCTTGTACACCGTGCAAACCTGCGTGCCAACATATTACTTCTGACTGCCAACGCCCTACGCTCCCGTTCGATGTCCACATCGTCACACAAGTCATCTGTGACGATATGGCATTAAGTACTTAAACTGCGTCACACGGCCAAGAGCGATACTCCACCGAGCGTGACGGGCGGCACTTGCGATGGGCTCGTACGCCCCGCCCGAAATACCAGCAACTCACTCTTTATTACATTGTATCTCAGGCCGTGCGACTCAGCATAAGTCTCACATATTTTGGTCAGATTTCTAAGTGAGCTGATTGACGGACCCAGCAACACCATGTCATCTGCGTAACTTATATTATTGATCATGGTGCCGTCAATTGAACATCCAACCATGGTGTTGCTGAGCTCGACAATCAGGTCATTTATATATAAATTAAAAAGAGTGGGGGTGGTTAGACCACCTTGCCTCACCCCACACCCCAATCTATACATATCCGAGTAGGAGTCAGCCCACCTTACATGATTGCATTGATTGTTGTACCAATATTTAAAAACACTAGTAACATCTGTAGGTAAATCAAGGCAATCTAACTTGGACCACAATTTATCATAGCTTACCAGTTCAAAAGCCTTCGAAAAATCCAAAAAGGCAGCATAGACCGGTGTATTACGATCTGTGTAGTACTTAACAGTCTGCTTGAGCGTTAAAATGGCACTCTCTGTTGACAGTCCCGCTCTAAAACCAAATTGGCCGTCATGTAGCTGTACATACTTATGGAGGTGCCGCTCAAGCAGACCGTCAAGGACCTTAGCAATTATAGTTGCCAACGAGATAGGACGGTAATTTGAACAATCAGATGTGTCTGTCACCAGTCTTGTTTTTAACTATTGGCACAACAATCGTTTTCATGAGGTCCAAAGGTAGGTATGAGTGTCGCAAACATATTTTAAAAAACATTGCAAGAACTCTGCTAATATGAGCCCGGAGACTTCCCTCGTGTCATTTTATTAATAATTGTTGACACCTCTTTTGCTGAAATTTGAATAGGAGTCCCGGAAGCACGAGACCCAGCCGTGAGCACCGGTTGAGCGCTCGACTGTAACGGCGACTTCACCTCAAAGTGTTCTCTAAAGAGATCAGCTATTTGTTGAGGATCGTTCGCCCCGCCAACAGACACAGGGACGCTCGGTCTAGGATTCAGCTTATTAGTTTGTTTCCAAAATGATTTAAACTTTTTATCTCTATGACATGACGCAATTATATCCATCTTTATTTGTTCCCTATTATCTTGACAAAACTTTAATTTATTTTTAAATATTTTTCTGCTGTCTCTCATTTCACTATATATTGGTCCCGCGGCAGGCTTGCCACACGAGACCCACATTTGAAACTTATCCCGAGCCTCCCTGTGCGATTCAGCGACGTGCTTATTCCAACTGATCACGTGGTGTTTTCTCTTTTTACTTTGATTGCTGCTGGATATTGCAGCCTGTCGTAATACTCTAGTGATCTTTGAATACATCCTATCAATAACGGGCATATGTTTCACATTCTCACACATTCCATCACAGCATGTACTGAGTTCGCTAGGAAAGTCTATGTCCCTTAAATATTTATTACAATATTCAGTATATTTAGTAATCTGTGCTGTACAACGCTCACCCCAAAGTACTTTATTACAACGCTGCTCTGGCTGCACTAGCTTGGGTTGAATCAGCTCCAGATTATACTCAATTTCCAAAGGAAGATGGTCCGACCAGAACACGTCATAGTGTACTTTTACGTTTGTTATAGAGTGTCTACTAGCATCTGTAGCTAGGCAATGGTCTAACCAACGCCTGGAGCCACTAGCGTCACATACAAAAGTATACGTATTCGAGTCGTACCCCAACATATCTATATCTACACATGACCACGTTTGTTCAGCACAAAAATCCAGCATTTCCTTTTCAAATGGCTCGCCTGGGTGGGCATTAAAATCCCCTAAAATTACAACTGATTCTATATTAAGAGTCTCAATATGCGCTGCTATCTCACTCATACACTCACAGAACTCGACTAGATTGTCACTGCAGTCAGTAGGCATGTACACGCAAAACACTAATAACTGTCGACCATCGGAAACTGTGTTATTAACACCTGAGATCCGCGCACTACTACACTGTATTAACGAGACTGAACGAAACACATTCTTCTTCCATAGAATCGCAACGCCTCCATACGGACGGCCACGCAGTAAGCCAGCAGACGTGTCTACTGCGGACTTCCCTAAGTTAACTTTTAAGTTAAGTGTAAAATTTCCCCATCTGTCTTAAAACAAAAATACTTTTTATCCTAATCCAAGCAAACAGGCGGCTCATCTGATGTGCACTTGCCTGTGGTTACCTGCAACACCAGGGACTCATGTTGCAATCCCTGGGAAAGCCAGTAGCTTTACTTTAATTGACTACTTGTCTGTACTATAGAGCAGCGTTTGCTAGCCATGGTCATGCATCGCTATACAGTGTCCAGCGTATAAACAGCCCGTCCCTCGGGAAAGCTCTTGCAGGGAGCTCATTGCACCACTTCTTTAAATTCTTTCGCTTTCCCTTTTCAATTGGCTATCTATGACTGTTCTATAAATAGCCGGCCAAGGGTGAGTAGGACTCGTGCACGGAGGGCTCCGTAGAATTCTTTGTGATGTTTTATTTAGAATCATTATAAAGTTTTAGTTTTTGCTGTTTTACGTGATTCAGGATTACCGAAAGTATTCTATATGTAATGTACGGTGCAGGAAATGGTGTTATCCGATATCTGATTACATATCAATTTCATCTCTTCGTGTACGGTAATACATGAAGAGATGAAGTTGATGTTTTGCAGATGATGTTGCGGAGATAAAACCACGTCACAAGTTGATGACTGACGTGACGGGTCCTTTCTCGTTGGCTGCCGATGGCATATCAAAAATGATAATATTTTCTTGCTTATTACTTATAATAACAAATTGCGTGTCAGCTCGCAATTGATGATGATTGCATTTCCTTAAAAAAAAAATATTTTCTAAGCCTACTCTTCTTCTAAAATACTGCAGTCCAAACCTTTTATTAAATAATTATATCAAATCAACTTAACATCTTTACATTTTCTGAGAATAAGGGTCTTAACTGATAAACTGTCTGACCGGCTGTCAGACAGTTTATCAGTTAGCGTTAACGAAGCAACAAGAGTTCTTATAATTTTTAGAGGTACCCTATTCAGCAGCCTTGCCCGCCCCCCGCCGATGTCACATGGTAAAGTCCTCGCCATATACGGCGCTGGCGCCCGCCGCCCTTGTCCCGCTTCCAGCGAGAGTCCGACGTATAAGGAATACCCGAGTTTTTGCCGCTCTCAGTGCCTTTATTGAGCTGTTGCTCTGAATGCGTGATGGATACGCACCTGTCGAATGACCGACTTATTTTTCCTCCATGTGATGATTAAAGTTCACACTTTCTGTGCAGATCGTAATTCGATCAATGAAATGTAAGTGAAACCGATGGCCAATATAGGTATCTAATAAATCGCCTCTTAGTGTCTGGCTAGTGACTTTTACTGATATCCAATTGCACCCCTACCGTTTTGCTAAACGTGACACGTGATGTTCTGAGGCCTTAACTCGTGTGCTTTGGTTAGATACTTGACAAGTATATACCTCCGTGGTATATACCTAATCAAAACTCATTTGATACTTTTTGGCCACGCCATCTTTCAGTATCTCTTGAACTGACTACTGAATGATGGCGCGCGCTACCTTTGGACCTTATTACTGTATATACTGTTACAACTTTTAGCTAAACATTAACGTAATTTAATACATAACGAGGTATTCTCAATTAACATTAACTTAACGAAAGTAATGATAATTGGTGACCGAATTGTCTGCACCACCATTGTCAATTGAAGGCCACCAGTTACAGACTAATCAACGATGTCCCTGATAAGCCTGGAATTTGGAGAAAACGTAACAAAACGGATGTACGGTTAATTTTGTTACGACAACTTATTAACCTATTTCTTGTTTATGTTTAATTAAATTGCGAATTAATAAAGTAAATTCACTATAACTAAAATTCATATCTCATTTTAATTTTAAACTTAAAAGTTATTCATAGAACGAATCCAATTTTTTTAGGCTTTTTGAAAGTGTCGAAATGACGCTATCCTGATTTCTGACAGATAACTTAATGTTTCTGGCTTGACACAGCACAGCAAATGTGATGTTAGAATTCATCGCCTGTATCGTAGGCATGGATCGTAGGTAGGTAACAAATTCTCAAAAAACTACGCTAAGGAAAGGTTTTTTCAAACTTCTGCGCTTTAAACACATAATTATTAATATTAACCCGAAGCTTTTACTAATTTCGTTTCAGCAAGACGTCAGGGGAAATAAATGAAGAAATAAAAGGTTTGTGCTAAGTCGCGTTAATACTAATAATTATGTACGGTTGATTTACAATTTTCCTCCAGACGAGCGAACTATTCAAAAGGCCGGCAACTTCATAAAAATCTTATGATATTGAAAATGTGCATAAGGGGCGGGAAAATCTACCATTAGTATGTGAGAACTAGTACTTAGTTTGTGCCATTATGATGGTCTTTATAAAAAGCTCTTGTACTTAGGTTATATTTTTATTGCCATGCGTACTGATGCATGACAATAAAAATATATCGTAAGTCACTGGACAAACACACTTTATGTTAATACCGCTGATTGGCCAGTATATTATTGTTGTCTATTGGCCATATTCATATGGTCGTACGCCAAGGTCGCATAAATCGCACAATCTGAACAGCATCAGATTAAATTGACCTCGTGCCGCGTGACATGTGATACTCTATTTCAGATTTAGAATAGAGGATAAATGCACTTTCAGAGTGACGTCGGCGACCGGCGCCGTTGACCGGCGCGTTTCAACAGCGTGCGCTTGACCGGCGCGCACTATTGCGCATTTCGTTGCAATGTACAGCTGTGTATAGTCATAATTGGAACAAACATAATAACAGGATTAGCTGGTTATTTTCTATGGAAAAGAGTGCAACAGCGACGTCGTAAAACATTGCAAATTGATGCGCTTCGGATGCGCCAGCTGACGGCGGTCGCGCGTCTTACGAACGGCACGATTGAACTGCGTGACTATGAAACGCAACTACTATCTAGTGTAATTAATGGCAAACGCGCGCGTGTGGCCGGCGCTGGTAAAACGCATGACTCTGAAATCAGAAGCAGAAGAAAACTTAAATTCAGTAATCTAAAATTTATTGGAAATATCCACCAGGTTCAAATTTTTTGGTGTGACGTCATGATTCATAATAACAACGTGATGACAACAAACATTAACCTACAAATTGATTAAACTAAATACAAATTAAACCGGCATAAGGATTCCGTACAATATTTAGATCCAAAGCCATTATGAATCTGAATTCTGACAGAATCGAGAAATAATACTTAATAAAAACAAGCTTCTTGCATATGATGACTTTTAAATTTATGTTTCTATTGTTTGTAGTTCTAGCGACAAAAGATATAAACAATCTGTAAAAATTTCAAGCTTCTCCCTATTACGGTTCATAGATGCCCTGTAACAGACATACGGACTTCGTGGGCTTAGTAATAGGGTCTCGAGTTTATGGTATGGGAACGGAACCCAAAAAAAAAACTAATTCGCTCCAAGTCCTGTCACTAGGACAAAACCCTAAAGTATTTTTGTAAAATAGTTTCCAGACAGCTTGCATACTAGATGTGTGATGTATTTTTTCTACATTAACTCATTCACGGACAATGAACCAACCACAAAAGAAATAACAATATCTAAAATACGTCTACGAGTGTCCGTAAAAGTGTTAAAAGGAAACACCTACGTGTTCAAAACTGAGTCCAAAAACAGGCATTGAAGACAGCTGCCTTCAAAAAGTCCCAAACGATATCATGATCGGCCTCGATTCGCGGCTCCGAGCGTGACTCACAATTACCTTTATTGTTTAATTGCTCGACATAAAAAATAAAATAAATACAAAGGGATAGCCTATTGTTACACACCTACATTTTATAACATGCCAAGTATTAAACGCGTATTTTTATAAGTGTTTTATTTTGCATTCACAATGCTTTTTTGATATATACTCTTAATAAATTAAGAAATAAATTATGGTGAAACTAGCTTTCGCCCGCGGCTCCGCCCGCGTCAATGTCGATCCCTCGGGAATAGTACTTTTTCTCGGGATAAAAGGTAGCCTATGTCCATCTCCATACTCCAGAGAACTTGTATGCAAAATTTCATGATGATCGGTTCAGTAGTTACGGCGTGAAAGCGTAACAAACAAACAAATAAACAAACAAACAAACAAACAAACAAACTCACTTTCGCATTTATAATATTAGTAAGGTTATTTTCACCATATTTTATTTCTTAATTTATTAAGAGTATATTAAAGCGTGTTAATATAGTAGGTATTTGTAAAGTTATATTCCTGATTTTGACTCCAGTATCTTGTATTTTTGTAAATTCCATTATTCCGTCGTATCGTCCTAACGATTAGATGGCTTTCGAGAGTTAAGGTATCGTTAAGTTCTTCTCAAAAACTCAAGTGTCCTTAGATGTATCTTCAACGGGATTCTTTAACTGTCGGCATTTTTAATTTTTGAAACGAAACCACTTGTTTATAATTGTTATTACAGAAAGATGTCATTAGATCCACAAAGCATACAAAATTAAAATATCAAATTACTTAAAAAAAAATCCAAAACAACCACATACCTAGGTAGAATTAGAATCTGAAAAAGTCTCACAATTTCTGACTACTTTAAATACACTTTCGCCAAAACTGTTGTGAGACAGAGTGAACTCTGTTTTATTTTTATTTTGTATCATTCTGCCTTGTATGGCACTCGCTTAATTAATATTGATAGTGTTGCGACGATGTCGAATTGTCGACTCAAATTAGGCTGCGTTTAACTGTTTTCATTAATTACCTATGTCCTTTACAATTATTGTTGACGGTGAGAAATTACAAAAACTTATACAGACAGACGCATAACGTACCTACAGACGTACATATACGTACTTATAACTTGTCACATTTATGACGACTATAATATTAGGGTTTTTTTGTTTAGATACAGCTTTTCTACAACATATGCCTACAAGATTATAAACCTTACATTTTTCTATAATTTCGTATGTCAGCATTAGTGTAAGTTTTTCAAGCTGCGGCATCAGACATAGCTTGACACTTTCGCTGACACTGCCCGCCTGTAGACGTAATTCTATTGTTATTTCATTTGTGTCTGGTTCAGTGTCATCGACTGCCATCTAGTGTTGACAGCCGGGACTAATGGCTTAACGTGCCTTCCGAAACACGGAGAAGCTCGATATATTTTTGAGCCACTTGTGGTCACCCATCCCAGTTGGGACCACGCCCGGGGTTGGTTTACATGCGTAAGCGCTTATAATGCGCATCCGAACTGGGCCATCAAGCTCCTCAAATCAACAACATTTAACCACGCCAACTACCTAAGGGAATTATTAGGTACCTAGTTAAGTACATATAAGGCATAAATAAATAAAAATGATTTCTTTTTTGTTGCAGCATGTCTGAAGGAGACGTGTCATTGATTCACGACGAAGACGTCCTGCGCCGCATGGTGAGTGTACCCACCTCTTTCTCACCTGACTGAGTTCCCGGTTGCATCCTGTGTGTCGCGTTCGCGTCTATCCCCGGTGTTCGCTTTCCGCTATCATGACAAATTTATCTTGTCACCCAACCCAATTTTAAGTATCTCGGTATGGCTATGTACCTATTCTACCATAGATATTCTATCTATGGTAGAATAGATATACTATCATAGATATTCATATTCATATTCATTTATTCACGAAAAATTTGTAACAAGTACACATGCACATAACATAGTCATAAAAAGATCTTATTTTTTACAAATTTTACCTTTTTAAGGCGTTGTGAATTTTAATACAGCCAATTTAATCAATAAAATAGAATTATTATAAAATTAATAAAAATAAATAGCAATAAAGAAAAATGTCAGTCCTATAATTTATCATCCCAATATTCCTTTAGTGTATCATACTTTTTATTGGTCAGAAGAGTTTTTAATTCATTGTCAAATTTAGGTCCCTGTGATTCTTTTATATACTTAGGAAGGTGGTTGTAGACCATGATAGCCATGTAATAGGGACCATTTTTATAAAAATCGAGGAATGGTGCGGGTTGAACTAAATCGTTTCCTCGGCGTGTTGGGTAACGGCTAGTCCTGTCACCATATATTTCGAAGTAGTGCTCATGTTTACGAACGAAGCGGCATCATTAATTTTCCGAATAGTTCCCGACATGTTGCTCGAGGTCGTGTGAATGTTATTATACTCACAAGGCGCTTCTGTAAAATAAATACCGCTTGAACTTTTGAAGAGTTTCCCCATACCTTATTCAAGCTGCAGCATGGCTATGATAGGCAGCTATGATATACATATTAAGTCACTGAATATGATAGCCTATTCCACTTAAAGTAATCTAACCAGAGCTTAAACCTTTATTAATACAAGTATCTATTTAAGATCTTTAATATTAAAAAACTGACTACAATCAAACTACTGGACCGATTTTGAAGAAATTTAAATGTGACCAATTTTAAATCATACCCTTTAAACAAAAATAAAATTAAAATTAGTTTATACATACGGCCTGATAGACGGAATTATGCACTAACTAGCTTTCTGCTCTAGCCTGCGGCTCCGCCCGCGTCAATGTCGATCCCTCTGGAATAGTACGTTTCCCGGGACAAAAGTTAGCTTAAGTCCTTTTCCGTACTCCAGAGAACTTGTATGCAAAATTTTATGATGATCGGTTCAGTAGTTACGGCGTGAAAGCGAATAAACAAACAAACTCACTTACGCATTTATAATATTAGTAAGGATAAACATTCAAATAAGATACAACCGAATTGATTACCGCTCCTTTTTTGAAGTCTGGTAAAAAATGGACTAAACTTTAACAAACTTCACGACACCGATCGAGATTCCAAAATTAATAGAACTCCTACAAAAAATGGTAAGCAAAAATGACGATCAGTTATTTGTGGCTACATTCTTGCATGGCACTTACATCACTTACATCATGAACGCTCCGCGTTATTTATCGTGTTTCTTATTTTTTCCTATACAAAGTTTACACTTAAATTGGCCAGTCTCACCTCATAATAACTAGCCAACAGTGACTGAAGATGTTCCAAAAAATTAGAGAAGCAGCTGGTACTTTGTATTTTTTTTATGTTCTTCCAAACTAGCACGGAAGAAAACATACATACCAAAAACACACCGGGAGTACGGATAGAAGTAAAAAGTTAAACATTCGGATACTAATACATACAACGTGATTTTGAACCCCCTAGCTTTATTGAAATCTCAGCATCAGAATCCCTAATGAAATATAGAACTGCAAGAAAAAAAGCTGAAAATCAAAATAAAAATTAGGGTTTCCCATACAAAGTCGCCGATCAGCTGGACGAATTTCTATGGAAAGTCAATTTATTTTTTCGGTTTTTACCTTTTTTTTTTGGAATATTGTATTCCATTAGGGATTCTGATTGCAAGATTTCAATATAGCTAGGGGGTTCAAAATCACGCTTTAAATAGAGGTGTCGCTTACGGAAATAGTAACAGTGTCGGGAGTTCAATGTTTTTTCCTGCAGAGCAAAGCGATTATTCCCATCTCAAAAAATGCCCAACGTTTCTAGAGGTGTCGGTTATGGTAACAGTACCAGTGTCTCGGGTTCAATGGTTATTCCCCATCTCAAAAATGCCCAACGCGCCTAAACAAGCTTTTACTTCAAAAACATGTTTTACCTAATTCCAGTGGCAGCAGACCGAAGACTTCTCCCGCAAGAAAGAGATCCGCGCCCACATGTACCGCCTGCGAGAGGAGCGCCTGCGCAGCCTCTACTCGCCCGAGCCCAGCGAGGCCAAGGGTGAGCTCTACTTATTTGTTTCACTTAATAAGTTTATGTTAAAGTAGTACAATGCTTGGTATTGAAATTGATAGTATGTGATGTCAAATAATTGGCCACAAATTGTATTCGTTCGAACCCATGTCTCTTACGTAGCGTGCTAACACTAACAGCACTGGACTAAGCAACACTATTGAATTCTCTCATGAAATCCAACCACTTTATTCAAGCATCAACAATCAGAAGTATAGTTCCTTAGTAAAAACGCACCTAGTTTTACTTACAGTCCATGATTAAAAGTCCGACTGATAAACTTACTTACTTGTATTTATCTATGGTAAACTAAATATAATTGATCAATTAGTCAGGTACATAATTAAGTTAACGAACGATTACAAAATAATTAGTAGGTATGTACCTTGTATTTTATGAAGTATTTTCTTATAGGTACAGCGTAATTTTGAAACTCTGAGCTATATTCAAATCCTGAAATTAAGAACCCTAATGAAATACAGAATTGCAGGTAAAAAGAGTAAAAAAAAGACGTCTTTGTTCCCATACAAAAACGTCGATCAGTAGAGTGATTTTCTATATTGATTTTCTATTTGACGTGAAAAAGTGCCTGAAAAGGCCTATTTTCTGAATAAATCCTTGAATCTTTGAATGTTGAATCTTATAAGTATTTTTGTATTTCGATTTTTATCCTTTTTTTCCTGCAATTCGGTATTCCATCCGGTGTTATTATTTTTTCATTTTTACATTTTTCTCTTTCAATTCTGTATTCTATTAGGGTACTGATTTGGAGATTTCAGTATAGCTCAGTCAAATGATCAAAATGACGCTGATGAATAAGGTATTATTTATTCGTAGAGTTAAGCGATAGCTGGAATAAAATATTTTAATTATTTCTCATAACACGTGGATTGTGAAAAATTGTTAGGTAATCTGGTGTTCAACTCTCAGATTAGGTGTGAATGTAGTACTCGTAATTGCAGTAGCAACATATTCCTACTGCATTTACAACTGTATAATCCTGGACACCTACACACAATTTAGGCCTTAATGGACTCATCATCATCCAAGCGTTCTTCCCGGTCACGACCTCAGCTGTTTTGGGTCGCAGCCCGGGGTCCATTATTATGAAAGATGAATGCTATAATATGATTTGGCAAACGTTTTTACGGCTGTCTACCCTGATGCCAACGCTCTAGAATCGCAGACCAATACCTGTGAAAATTAAGTACGAGTATTTGATCGCGCCGGGAATCAGCCTGGTGCCCCCATGTCGCAGGCTGGTATGTTAACCACTGCGCCACGGAGGCTGTTTTTTTACTCTAGCCATTAGATATAAATGAAGTCTGTTGTTATGTATTTATTTATTTTGAAACCACAAGAGTAGTTGTGCCCGCCTTCAACAGGTTGTGAGTTCTCGTCGACGCAGGGGCATGTCCAGTCCTTCGCGGACCAGACCTTCCAGTCCATGAAGAGCAAGGAGGTCCGCGACGCTGGCTCTCCCCCCAAGGAGTTCACGTACCGCGGCCAAGGTGCCTACCCACCAACCATAGCCCTAACCGAACTAACGCTTATTAACCGTAACCGGTAACACGAAACACAGCCATGACGTCATCTAACACGTGATTAATCTGTTACAGATCTAAAAGAGCTCTCTAATGCCGGATGGAACGTGGAATCCGAGAACAGTACGACAGATGAAGGACATACGCACGTGAAGTCTGTAAATGCCAATATTGAAGGGCGCTACGACGTGGAAGGTGGTAGAGGAGAGTTCGCAGCCATTGACAAATACAAGGAAGCCGTCACAGAGTACCACGATGATAACAGTAGCTTGAAGAGAAATGAAACTGCATCAAACACGGCCGCACGCGAACACGTCGTCAGACAAACTGATGACGGGACGCAGATCTCTTCAACTACCAGCTCGTCCAACTTCACGTCGAAGTTCCAACAAGTGTCGTCCACCCAACACGAAACAGTGCCATATTTAACTAACGATGACTATGACCGACAACAATCGACGTATGATACTAACAGTAACCAAGAGTATACTCGACGACAGGTCAACAAGACCGAAGAATTTGAACGTAATTTGAGAAGGAGCGACGTCGAGACAGGAGAATTGGTCTCGAGGAAAATTGACTACCCTGATGATAACACGCGAGTCGTCGTGGAAACCAGATGTTTGCCAGACGGCACCCGTGTGACCAGCACTCGGCGCGAATTCCGGGGCACACCCGTAGTGCAAAAACATTCTGAACAACACTCTCAACAGACCAGAAACGAAATCAGATCATCTTATACTTCGTCACAGAAAAGTTCTGACGTCCGAGAATCCTCGTCCAAAATTATACGTGACACCAATGAGAATCGTTCCACTGATATAGTTGATTCTCAGAAAAATGTTGACAATGTTGATTTCAAAAAAAACCAGACTAAATATAATGTGACTAAAGATAATCAGACTGATCCATATCAACAGACATCTCAGCAACACCTCGAGCAGCATTTTCATGAACCACAAATACGAGAAGCCTATCAACCTGAGATCACTTCTACTACTACAACAACAAAAAAATACAGCAAGAATGATAGGAATGAACAGGACATTCATGAAAAACAGTACATACAAGAAAGCAAACCTGAAACCTCTCAACCAGACGTTTCTACAACTACCAATAAAAATAACCAAAATGAGTTCAATCGCCAGGACGTGCGAGATACGTATATTAAAGATAACACAGAAAAGATTCACCATACGACTACCGAAAAAAATATTAATGAATGTGTAGAACGAAAAATTTCGAGTGATCAGTATCAAACAACTTATCAGAGTGATTTCACACAAAAGAAGAAAATAAGCAACGACTGGAGTCCTACACACCAAGCATGGGCCAGTTCTCTCCGCGCTGACACACCTTCCACTACACGACCATCGACGAGAGCTTCATCTCCTGGTGGAAGAACTTATCAGTCGAGCACCTCATCACTGCGAAGTAGCGTTAGCCCTGATAAGACCTACAGGAAGCCATCCAGCCGCGGTGGCAGTCCAAGCAAAGTGGATAGATACTCACCGACTCGTAGTATGTATACCAGTACTCAGTCAACACATTCAGCCAATAAAACAAGCAGACGCCTTAGTCCGGAAGGGCGACCACCCCCTTCTGGTAGCTCTCCAACTAGATACAGTCCTGAAAATAGTCAGAAACCAAGCGTTACTCCGGAAAAACGTCCTCACGATTATCACCGCTATAGTCCTAGCCCTGAAAGAAAGGTACCACATTACCAGAGACCCACTGAAAATGTCTTGCACCATACGACCCCCACATCTAAAGATGGAACACCTACGAGGTTTAGCGCTAGTCCAGAACGAAAACCTTTTCACAGAAATAGTCCTGTTGACGATTTTCCTAAATCGAAATCACCCACTCGACCAACAGATCAAGCCCCAATTTTACCGCGACGCAGTCAGACTCCTGAAAGAAAGCATCCTTCTGAATATAACGAGAAAATGCCTTTTAGGCCAAGTACCAGTCCCAACAGGAAACCTGTAAATAAAACCGCGGAATCTCATCCTAGGTTTAGTCCCGAAAGAAAACCTGGATCTCCTCCCCGAGATGTCACTAATAAAACTCCATACACGCCGGATAACCTCCGAGAGTTTTCCCCTAAAAGGCCGACTGATCGCCATGAAACAAAGAGGACACCAAGTCGCAGCCCTGAAAAACCAGTCCATCATAATAAGTTTTCGCCAACTCAACCTAGTCCTCAGTCTGAATATCCAAGATACTCTTCTCCAACAAGATCGCTGCACGATACATCTAGTCCTGAACGTCCGGTACATGAAACAAAACGTCCAAAATCTATAAGAGACAATAGTAGCCCAGATAAAATACCAGAATATATGAAAACGACCGGAGTTAACAAACCGAGTTCAACTAAAACACTGAGTCCAGACCGGAGATTCAATAGGACCACAAAAGTAACAGAAGATCACTATAAGTTTATAGATGAAGAGACAAAAATGTACACTCGAAAAGACGACGATGTCACAACCACAAGGAAACAGTCAACGTCCTATCCATCTAAATATCCTGTCCCTGTTGACAAAGGCTCTTCGCCTGCAAGAAACATCACCCGAGACTCTCCCGATCATTGCAGACCTGAGTCGCCATCGTCGCGACCAACGTTAAGGAAGGGTTCTAGGTCACCATCTCCTCCAAAAGGACCTGTAACGTTTAGGCAAGATCATTTAGATACAAAAACGTTTACTGGAATTCACTCAGAAGACAATAAGCACTCTGAGGATATTACAAAATATAGTATCAAAAAGGACTCTCCAATCACACCAAACAAAGACACAACGGTTAGAGAACCATCTCCATCTAAGTATGGAACATATGACAAAAAACAGCGACAATCGGAAGAATACGATGAGATCACGGAGACTAAAACAGATGACACTCTCTACGACTCGCTCACACGCAGAGAAAAATTCACTTCTTCGAGAAAATCATCCAATGTTCCTTCTTCTCCTATAAAAAAGTCCCCGCGTGACAGCTCGTCACCAGTGAAACCTGTTAAGGACAACAAGTACAAGCATACTACTGATTTCATATCAAGTGAAAAGACTGGTGAGGAAATTAATACAACAACTAAGCTGGAGCGACCGCGACAACTTGTCACTCCATCTACTAGTCCCACTAGAAAGCCCAAAACTGTTGAAACTGCTCCATCTACAGGACAAAGTTCTCCTACTACTTCAGTAAGCGGATTCGTATATTTTGGCTCACCACAAACCGAGACTTCTACAATCGTTACTGATCTCGATGAACAAGAGTACCATTATGAAATTGATAGGACCGATGAGACAACTACAGTCTACAAGAGACCAGAAAGTCTAGATTTGAAACGTTCACCATCACCATCTAAAATACCTTGCCGATCATCACCACAAGAAAAATCGCCCGCAAGCAGTCTTCCTAGAAAGAGTTCTCTGAAAAAGCCTTCACAAACGCTTAACCCAGTCTCCCCTATTGAGAAACCGCCTTCCAGCTTCAAAATATCTCCTACAGACGAAACACCCAGTTATCTTGACCACAAAATTGACAAAAAGGATAATCCTGAGAAATCTGATATACCAACAAAGACAAAGCCACCCCTAGAAAGACGAGAAACCTACGATGAAAGATGTCGTAAGATACTGGGCATGATAGACGATGACACGACTGCTTCAACCAAAACAGTTACCACGAATACGTTGCGACTGAGAGAGAATGATTCCAATACAAGCTCACCAAGCATATCACCATGCCGTAGCCCAAGAGAAGAGGAATCTTCCACAAAGGTGAATAAAAACCAAGAGATTAGAACAAAGGTTACAAGCACTAACGGCAATGTATCAGAATTAATGACTTATGAAACTCAGGACGACAGTATTAATAATATATGTACTAATGTCCCAAAAAAATCTAAGACTCCATCCAGAGAACAGTCACCCACTAAACTTCAAGATATAATTACACGAACTACAGAGGTGACTGATATTGATTCAACTTTTACATGTAAAAGTGAAGATGTGACTACAAAAACGAGTAGTAAAACATCTCAAATAGAAAATAAGAAAAAGAAAATACCATCTACTGTCAATGCCGGTAGTGCTTCGCCCACTCGAATGAGTCCTGAAAAAAAAGTCAGACCCACTGATAACAAGCCAAGCGCAGCATCGCAACCACGCACGCCATCTCCTACTAGGTCACCTCTTAGGGAAAATGGATCTCCTCAACGCAGCAATAAGCCTCAGATAAAATCACAACAACCTACGCCTTCAGATAACAGAACTACTCCAAAAAAAGACACTGAAGCAAAACATTCACGCACGCCATCCCCTACTAAAAATACTTCAGTAGTTGCAGAAATTTCTACTGATTTCCTAATGTCAGAAAGAGAACAAGAAATTCTAGATAGAGTGCAAAAATCTCTTAGAAAGTTATCTCCTAACCGAAAAGATAAGTCACCTAGTCGCGAAAGAAGCCCATCTAAAACTACCACTAGTTTGCAAGATCTTGATATCAGCACTACTACCACTAATGAAACAAGTGATGTTACAAAAGTGTTCAATGAATTTGAGGAAATTACTGAAGACGAAACAATAATTAGGGAACATCCAAGTAAGCCAGAAAAATCGAAGCCTACAAATGAAAAAGTTAAAGAAAAACCCTCAAGTAAACCATCGTCCAGAAAATTATCACCAGTCAAAAAATCTCCAACGACATCAATTACAAAATCGGATCAATCTCCAACCTCGCCGACTAAACCTAGAAGCACATCACCTAAAAAGCTTTCGAGCATTGAGAGGCCTCAGTCGCCACAAACACCAAAAGCTAGTGGTATCAAACCCAGAGAGCCGATACCTTCTCATCTAACTCGTAAAACTACACCTACTGCTACATCTCCAACAAAATCTGAAAAGACTGTCATTACTACGGACATGAAGAAGATTTCAAAACAAAATAGCCTAACTAAAATAAATACCACGAAATCTACAACCAACAAATTCACTCAACCTACTACGAAACCTTCAGAACCAGAAAATAAACGTGTACCAACTTCTAAAGGAATAAAAGAGTTGTCTAAAAAAGATACCGACAGCCCTATCATACGAACACCTAGCGATAATTCGATAAAACCAAAAAAGACTTCACCACAACGAATGCGATCTAAGCCTGAAATACAAGTAAATGATATTTCAACATCAAAAAGACAGAGTTCTACAACTACTATTACTTCTAAGACACAAAAGTTGGCAATAAAGGAGCCCCATTCCAGGCTTCCTAGCAAGCCCAAATCAGCCACCGCATTGAACACGTCCACTGATGAAGACGATATCATTATCGATGTTCAGCAAGCAAAGTCATCCAGGGAAAACTCTCCAGACCGCATCTGTCCAACACCCGTTGGATTCAATGAAGATGTTGGGACGCCTCGCTTCCCCGACGAGGTGAGTGAACCTGACGATGAATTCCGCAAACGAACTTACCACACAATTCATGAAGCCGAATCTATAGTAGATGATATTGTGGAAATTTGTGAAGATGATGAACTGTTTGTCAAACAAACTAACGTCGACCGTATTACCGGGTCAGATGAATGCCTCCTAAGTGTTAACGATAAAGTTTCCAAATTCGCTAATAAAGTCGATTCCATCAAGAAACCACAAATGAAAACTTCGCAGTTTAAAGACACAGAAAGGCGAATTCATTCTGATTTTGCATCAGAAACCTTGAAATCAGATGAGTGTCTTCTATCAGTGTCTGAAAAAGTTAACAAGTTTGCTAGAGGACCAAGAGACACAAAAGACAGTAAAAGTCCTTCTCGCCGAATCATAGATGAATATGACACTGAAACAGTTTATCAAGACGACTACACCAAATTGAGTGTCAATGATAAAGCTCACTTGTTTGTGGAAACTGCAGAGAATGTGAAGACTCCAAAGGTTAAACAAAATCAAAAAATCGAGCGCCCAGATTTGAGCAATGTTGATGAGTCTCTTAAAAGTGACGATTGTCTTTTAAGTGTTTCAGATAAGGTGAACAAATTTGTCAAAACAGCCGAACAGTTCTTAGATGAAACAATTGACGAAGAAGAAAAAGAAAGGAAAATAAAAGAGCAACACGACAAAATTATGAAAAAGATTGTAGATACCAGAGATGACACTCAAGAATGTATAAAACTGACATCGAAAAAGACTGTCAAAATTGGTGAAACTATTAAAGGAAGGAAGTCGCTAGAACAACAAGATGAGCATTTGATGTCATTCACAAAAGAAACAACTGCATCACATGCTAAACTGAAGGGCACGAGCAGTCCTAACTTGAAGTCTACTGAAAGAACGCCCACAGTAAAAATAACTGCACTTCGTAGCAGCGAGGCTGTTAAAAAAGCGAAGGCTTTGTTTGAAAATATAGCATCGACAACTCAACAGAATACTAAAGATGTTACATCGACTAAAATAACCAAATTGACGGATATTGGAGTCATGAAAAAATCTCCTAAAACTGACTCTACCGTAGTTTTGCATCCGTCTTCAGAAGATGTATCGCCGAATGTTGCGGATATTGACAATGAAGTAGATGGGGTACCTCATAGATCACTTTCTGGAATTCGTTTATCTAGTGGAACAACCAACCGTCTTCAACCGGGCAAACATGAAGAAAGACCAAAAAGTCCCAGTCGACTGGCATCGCAACCAACTGAAACTTCAAGGACTGCATCACCTTTGCGTCAAATGGAAACGGTGTCAACGACTAAAACGGTTTTATCGAGATATCCTTCCGAAATTCCAAGTGGAAAATCTCCTAAACCAAGTAAGGACATAAACGCGAAATCGGAAAAGCCGCAAGACCAAGTGCCTGGCTATCTACGCCCAACTAAGACCAGTCAAACTAAAGAAGAAATAAAGGTTGTAGAAGAAACTGAAGTTAGCAGTCGTCGAGGTAGTGGCAAGTTTGGAGTCGAACTTCGTCGCACCAGTGTAGAGCGGTCGACGGTCAGCAGCGAGCGCCGCCGCAGTGTCGAACATCCCTGCATTGAAGATATCTTCGATCTCGACCTCCTGGAACAAATGGTCAGTACCTACGTCAGTACGAAAAAACTCAGCATGCTTCTTGTTGTTATGTCGTGCTCTATTATACTCATTCGCTTTCTAATTTTCAGTTGGAAAAGGTCGTGGGATACGAGCAGCGACGACGCATAAGGTCGCAAATACGAGTCGCTAAAAAGAAGTTGGAAGAACAGACAGTAGAGACTAACACCCAAATAAGGACAACTAAACAAACTACTGTTAATGTTACTAAACATAAATCTCCCGAAAGGCTGCCCTCGAACAGATCTCCAGAAAGAAAAACCAAATCAACGCCTCAGAAAACGTTGTCTCCTCAACGAACAGTCAAAACTACTCCACAAAAATCCTCTGATATTGATCGACCTAAAGATTCAAGTGTGAAGCCGATGCTTAATGGGCATGGAAAAGAACCATTAATAAAACCGTCTGAAAAACTGCACAGACCAATAAGTCCAGAAAAATCTGCTCCAAAGTCGCTGGCAAGAACTAAGAGCCCCGTACGTCACCCGAGTCCTGAGAAGAAGACGAGGGCACTGTCTCCCAGCAAAGTAGCCAGCCCGAAGTCTAAACAAAACAGGTTTAACGAATATGCCTCAGCCTACATGAAGAAAGTTGGGTTGAATGAATCTGAAAAAATTAAGTTCACTGATATCAAAACAAAGAAATCTACGGAAGTAGGGGATCTAAAAGCCGTAAAACGAACCGAAGAGCGCAAAACTTTACAGACAAAGCAATCTGCAACTATAGTAAAAAGTACATCTGAAAGAAAGTCATCTAAGGATACAATAGAGATAGTCACAAACGGGAAAAGATCTCCATCACCGGAGAAAAGGCGTAGTCTGGAGCGCCAGCATGAAACTATAATCGAAAAGCATCAGCGGTCACCGAGTCCAATATTAAAGAGTCAGGACTCGGACACTGCTAAAAAAGAGACTATTATAAAAACAGTCTACGACATTGAAAAGAAGATTCAGCCAAAGCCAACACTGGAGGAGAAGCCGTCATGGGTAACCAGCAGGAACTTAAAGAAAATAACTTCAGACACTCCTCGGACGTTCAGTAGTAAGAAGATAGAGGCTGAGAAGCCTAAGTACCGCGCTCCTAGTCCCTCGAAGGTCATTTCGAAGCCTCTAGACGTGATTACGTCGAGCTACGGACCAGGGCCGCTGGATGCTGACGGTCGTCCTCTGTTCGGTATTAAGGCGCTGCGGAACGGAGCCAGTAACTACCAAGGTAGGTGTGATTCATATGCTGTCATTCATAAAATCAATATTTATTCAGCTGTCTTAGTAATCACACAATCTAAATGTGTGTCATTCGACAACTACTTGTAGTAGGTAATGAGATCTGCCGCCTTCTAAATTAAAATACATATCTAAAATTTACTAAAATAGGGTTTGTACGAGTAGTTAAAAACTTTCGAAGCATTAACAACAATAGAGTGATAACACAATAGGTAAATAAAAACTAGAGCATAACCGATAGTAATAGTGAAGGTCAGCTTGCATTTCTTTATTTTTCAACGGCCGTGTTGTGTCCCCAGTGAAAGGCACGGTGATCCGCCAAGAGTTCCACTCCCGCAACGGCGGCGAGCCCGAAGGCAGCGTGTCTGTGACGGCGTACTCCAACTCCCCTGAGGAGCTGGAGAGGCTGCTGGCTACGCAGGGTGAGCGGCCTTCGAGGCTCCACGGACTAGCCGCCATCACCACCACCAAGAAGTTCGGAGGGGACACTGGCACCACATATAAGGAAGCGCATACAGTAAGTAACATTCCTTTAACCGATCTTTAGTGACTCAGGTGACAAAATATCAAAAAATTACTTAGCGATATTGAGTTGACCTCTCACGATAAACTTAACTAGGTCTGTCTTTAGGACGAGTTTTCGTGAAATTTTTTACACTTTTATTTGTATTTATAGAGAAGTTTTAAACATTATTGATTTACATATTTTGTTTCATAGACAATTATGTCACTAAATATACTATATACTGGAATAAAAGTCCAATATCTAAGGTCTACCGTTCTGTTGAATTTACTCATATTGACTGTGTTGTATTTACCTTGTACAGAAAGAGGAACGAGCTGCCTTAGAACAGTTCACGCACCAAGACCGACGCGTATCCAACAGCCGAGTGGAAATAATAGAAACTAGTTCAGACAACGAGCGACTAGCCGACAAGAGAGGCGTGATGGACAAACAAGAGAGGGTGACAGACAGGAAAGCTACGGGCAGAGAAGAAAGGCTTGTGGACAAAAAGGAGAGAATAGTAGACAGGCGAGGGGTGAGGGAAGAGGAGCGGAGGGAGCGCGTGGAAAAACGGGAAGACAGGAAGACGGTGCGCCAGAGCTCGGTCAAGTCGCTTACGGAGAAATACATCAAGAGTGCCAGTAAGTAGTGCATTCAACTTTCTTTCTTTTTTGTGTGATGAGACCGTGGTTATGATGAACTAGCTGGTTTCCCGCGACTTCATCTGCGTAAAACATAGCCTATGTTCAGCGCAGATAGTATAGCTTCCCAACAGTAAAAGATTTTTTTCAAATCCGTCTAGTAGTTTCGGAGCCTATTCGGGTCAAACAAACAAATCTTTCCTGTTTATAATATTAGTATAGAAGTATAGATAAATGATGGCCGGTGTCAATTGTCAAGTAATATGTTCTTGGTGCGTTCAAAGGTGCGTCGTGCTTATGCACCGTGCATGAGCACGACCTGCACGACGCAGCTATAAATTTTTTTGACTACTTCGGACCTACAAACCAAGTATAAACTTTGATAACTCCTTGGTTCCTATTAATAATATGCACTGACAAGCATATATTTGTGTACAAACAACAGAAAGATAGACCTAGAAACAGATCTGAATCTCAGGACAGATTTGAATACATAAGAATACAAAAGTAGAATAAATGGGTATCTCTTGGATAGGCATATAACATCCTCGCCTTCATCGTCACTTACCATCAGGTGAGATGGGAGACAAAGGCCTGATCCAACATATAGTAAAAAAAAATAATGCCTATACCTGAGTAATGTAAAAAAAACTTGAAAATATAGTGTCAAATTTAAAAGATAATGAAATTACGAGATTGATTAAACAAACTTATTCATGCAATATTTTAAAAAGCTCAGTCGGTCCCGAACGCAACTCAACAGTGCCTACAATTTGTAACGTAGTATTTATGGAGATTTGGATTCTGGGGGAGTGGGGGACTATTCTTACGCGCTCAACGTGATGTCGAACTAGATCATGAATAAACACAATACACTGTGTTCAGTTGGATATCGAAGTGTGCCTATGAGTTCTGCCGACCACTCCGACTGAATAATGATATCGGTCGCGATATAATGATATCGGTCCGTGTGGTCGGCAGAACTCGGCAACGCAACAGTCTCTTGGAATAACTTTGAATTCTTAATGGTTTTTAAAAAAAATAATAAATAAAAAAAAATAGTTTTTTTTTATAATTTTATTTTTTCGTTTTAAATAAGAATTTCATCATTTCATTTTAAAATACGTTTCACTAAGTAACTCTGTGCAGTATTTCTGATGTTCTTGATTGTTCAGAATTTTCATTTACATTGTTCTGTCTTATTTTTAACCAACATCAAAAAAAGGAGGTTATCAATTCGGTTTTTTTATGTTTGATACCTCATCAAAAATCGGATCATAAATGACGGATATTTAGGATCCGACTTTAAATAGTATAATATTAGTACATACTATATACTCTAATATTAGTACATAATTTTAGTTTATAGCCTTATTATCTAATTATTATTTTGTTAAAAAAATATATAGGTAGGTATAACGAATAAATAGAATATCAATAGTTAGTTTAGGTACACTGAAAAAACTGTTGGGCTAATTATTACAAAAAATTATGCTACTGGTTACCTAAAAATAGTGACAGCATAACTGTTGCCACTAGTAACAAAATCCAGTTATGTAATCGTCTAACATAACTTCTTTATTTAATATTAACGAACTTTATTTGTAGCATATTACAAAACTATTTTGTATTATTCAAGTCTATTGAAAGTTGTTAGCAGCAAAATAATTTTATTAGGAATAGACAACATCGTTTGTTATTCACTGTCAAACAATTTGGTTAAATATAGCTAAAGTTTTTGTAGGTTTATGCTAAGCATTGTGATTAATTTTAATAAAACATTTTGTTACTATTAGAGATAATATTTACTTATTAATAGCTTAAGCTGTTCCTTTACTGGTAACCAATCTTTTGTGTTAGCAAAACTTCTCGAAGTTGTTATATATTACCAAATTTTTGTGTTATTTTTAACCACACTGTGACGTTACTATAGGTGTATTAAGGGTTCAAATTTTAACCAAAATTATTATAAACCGCGACCCAGTGGTCACTAAAATCCCAGAAACCCTAACTCCAGCCACTGATACTGAACAACTATCACCCAGAAATAAAGATCGAAATCTCAACAAAATAACTATTTTCTTCCAACATAAACAATATTTGAGCATCATATACCTATTTCTTAGAGAATATCTACAACAGAAGGAAACAAGATTTTAAGGATTACTTTGAAAAGAAGAAAGAACTGGCTTTTACAATAATTTTGGTTAACAGAAATTATAATTAAAACAATTAAATATAATTAACAACGTTACTTATATTATTAAAACAACTTAAATAACATAAATTCAAAACATTTATGGTAGGTAATAAACTGCACTCGCAATCGTAATTTGATTTATTAAAAAAATCCTCTCTGCATAAATTGCCGTACATGGCAAGACTCTTTGGGATACTCAGTATTGAGGACAAATATCACCTTTAAACAAGCCTCCACATATATGAAATATTATTAACAATATTTACCTCACCGTGATGGATATTTTGGATGTTCTAACAGTTATAAATGGTTGCAGCTGAAGACTCATTAGCTTATCACGTCTTCTGGTGATTGTTTCTGCTGTTCCAGCTGGATTGTTAACAAATAAAACCATCACACAACACTTCACTTCTTGATAACATAACACTTCTTGTTTTGAAGGTCGCCATTGCTTTTCCGTTTTTTTTTTTTGTTGACGTCGCATTTAATGTGCTCATCTGAAATGGCAGACTGGTCAAAGCAGCCATATCTAGAGCTTCTTCATTATATTCTGCAAAATAAAATGTAAATCAAATAGTTGTAATAATCTCGTTTGTAAAAGTATACTTTTATATACATTCAACAAAAAAAAAATAGATTTATTTAAAACCAATTATCACTTGATTGTAAATTACCAAAAACCTATATTAGTCAACATACTCAAATCAAATAACTATTATATTAAATTAAATAAAAAGAGCCTAACTTTATAAAGTTAAATATCGGAGATGACTTGGATAAAGTCATAATAGCCAAACATAGCTAATAATAATCCTCGGGAGGAATTCCTAGCTTTCGATAAATAAAGAAACTGCAAGTATCCAAAGTAGTCTATTAGATTTAGAGATTATGATCACATAGAAATACACACATCCATATATGATACGTCAATATAATAACACCCTTCCTTCTTGCATCAAGGGTTGAAAATAGAAATAAATATGCTTACCATAAGTGTCACTAAGCAAATCTTTGTAATTTCAATGAGTTTGGGCCATATTAATAACCAATTTTTATCAAATTTCCCAGACTTAGGATACATTTCGTTGCAGTCTTTTAATATCTGTAAAATAAAACAAAGTTTGGTTATGTTCATATAATGCTTTACAAGACAACAAACAATTAAGGAAAGTAGTATAAAACATTGTGACTTACCAAATATACTCCGCCTGATTGAACTTAACAATGTATATTTCTAGGCCCCAAGATATAATATAGTCCGCGATGGTAAATTTTTCGGGTGCCTCCTCTGATGGCTCCATGTCCGTGCGTTTTAATTTCACAACTCTTTTACTTAACAAAAACATAAATTGGTAACTTGATGAGACGCTAGCAATCTTTAATGAGTAAGTAATTATTTGGTCTTGATGAACAATAACACCTTACGGTGGATTCAGGAAAAATATGGCGGGTGACATGTGGCGCAGAGAACGAGTGCAAAACAATAAACATAAATGCTGGAGTGGGCGGGGCGTGCGGTAGCAGTTTTGTCATATGCATCATTTGTTTATGTAAATAATAACGTCTAAATTGCTGTTTAATAACAAATTCTGTATACTGCAAATAACATAAAATATAGTAAAAAAATTGTGTTGCTGGCGACAAAACGGTCGTGTAAATAATTAAGAACAGTTTGTTTACTTATAATCTATATATACGTGTTGAGAACTACCTGATCAGTTACTGGTAACCATTCACTTAACAGTTTTGAAAAGGATAGCCTAACTTAAACAGCATAACTCGTTTTATTCGATGTAATCAAGCGTATTGCTTGCATTTAAACTGACTTTGTTTACGAGTAAACTCAGTTATGCTATATTCACAATAGCTAAACAGTTTTTGTTAATTAGTTTTTTCAGTGATAGTTATTGGGAGATATTTATTTTTTGTTAAATTTTAATAGATAGATATTCATTGATATACGTTATTCACGTATGTACGAGTATGTGGGTATTACTGGTGGTGATAGCTGTCATTTTCGCATATCCAGTGATCAGCTAAATATTTAGTTCTTGCGAGGCCGGACAAGCTCGCCGCCGCCCGCCCAGGGCCATGTCTGAGATAATGTTTATGTTAATGTCGCTTCCTTGTTTCATTTCACGGCTCCAAACTGTGCGTACATCTCTCTTTCCGTTACTCAGTACATTTCTTCTCTAGATTATTAAAACAGCTTGTCGTAAAACAAATTAAACAGTCGTATTGGCTACTTACAACTGATTATTCTATATAGGACTATGAAGAGACATGTTTTTAGGGTTCCGTACCCAAAGGGTAAAAACGGGACCCTATTAATTTCGCTCCGCTGTCCGTCTGTCTGTCTATCCGTCTGTCTGGCTGTCTGTCTGTCTGTCTGTCCGTCTGTCACCAGGCTGTATCTCATGAACCGTGGTAGTTAGACAGTTGAAATTTTCACAGATGATGTATTTCTGTTGCCGCTATATAACAAATACAAAAAAATAGAATAAAATAAATATTTAAGGGGGCTCCAATACAACAAAAGTGATTCTTTTGCTTATTTTTGCTAAATATAGATAATGGCTACAGGTAGACGCTTGAAATATTCACAGAATATTTCGTTATATATTCAATTTAAAAATAAATAATTATATAAAAATACTTTTAAATAGTTATATAATTTGCCGTTTTTATAGATAGCGGTACGGAACCCTTCGTGCGCGAGTCCGACTCGCACTTGGCCGGTTTTTTTTATAATTTAGAGTTTTTTAAAACTATTATCTTTATTACAAGCTTTATTTTGAACTATTCGTACTGTAAAGCGTTTGCACATTGGCCACCTTCCGAATCCATCATAAAATTAGGTACATAGTACCGTAATATATGCATAATCATCTGACTTATTTAAGTATATAAAGTTTCAGCTCAATCAGCTTAGTAAAGGTGCTTCATTGCGTTGCAAGATTTGACCCTCACAGACAAAGTAACTAACTCGGACTTTAAAACAAAAAGATACACCCTTGCATTTTTGGATGAAGCAATGTCACTTGGCATTAGCAATGATCCTACCCACAGCTTTAATTTGAGAAGGGAAGCCATTAGAAGCCCCTGCAGAAGTAATTATTTTAAACTTTGAATTATAAAGGTTATTCCTAACTAAGAGGGTTTACATGTTTAAATAACCATGTTTTACTAATAGCAAGACTTAACGAAAACCAACTCCACCATTCCCAATAGCGCTATATTCCATTTCTATATGATAGAAATTGACAAAAACTTCAATCAATTTACAGCAACAAGAACCATTGCATCAAGATGATGCGTAGTTTAATTGTCTAACATATTACGTGTGAAATTCATATTCGTGGCGATCTCGCGATCACCAGCTCGCGTGACGCGGCGTTATCCGACGTTAGGTAACCCACAGGTAACCGCTTACATGCGATTACCGAATGGAGAAATTTTCAGTACGCACTCGATCTTTTGCCAAAGTAGTTCTTCGTATATAACGTATTGATAGTTAGTAGAAAGAAATATATTGACGATTTGTTTTCATACAATCTTCTTTATTGAAGACACTTAAAATTGTTCTCTGCAGTGGTCGGTTCTGAAACGCTAGCGCGTAGCAGTCTGTATAGTAGCTATAGATAGACCAATTTTTAATATAGATAAATCTGTATTTTTTAAATGTGAATTGATGGTAAAGAAGGCAAGTGTTAATAAGTAGGCCTGTGGTCTATTTTCTGAATAAACCTGTGAATCTAAAAACTTCTCTTTAACTGTGGTAGGTTGCTATAGCGAAATACGTGATAAAATTTGGGCCTGCCATACAAACTGACCATTCAGCCAATATTTCTGATAATATTGCATCTACCCATCAATACGTTTATTAAAGGTTTTAATAAAGTTATAGGGTAGAAGTTCAGCAAAACAAGTGAAGTGTAAATGTGTGTTTTGTTGTGTATAGATGTTAAAATGAGTGCCCACATGGAGTTCACCCGTGTTATGAATTTCTGGAAAGCTGGTTGGTACTATTAAAACTTGGTTACGTAATCCTTGCATAAACGATTGCATTGTCTTTATTTTTTTGTTTATTTATTGCCTTTTCCATTTCACACACTAGTGTGCAGATTGCCTCACAATGCCTTCCGTCCGTCACCGCAGGACGCCCTCGATGCAAATGACAGTACTTGAGTCAGATTAGGCTAAAACTCATAGTTTAGTCAACAAGTGCTTTAGGGTCAATACTTTTACGTATTCTTCCAAAATTTTATTGAGGTGTCGTTCGATTCGGAAAGGCATGTAGATATTTTTTGATAAAAGGACCGCTCGCAAAAGATGCAAAAGTTATAAACAATTCAGTAAAAAAATGGGTGTTTAGTTTTTCTCATACATCTCAAAAACAATTTAAGATTTTTCAAATTTGAGATTTAAAAAGGAGGGGCAATTTCCCAAAAAGACATCTTAACTTCGGAACTGTATATTTATAATTTTCCCAGAGGATTGAAATTACGCCCGAAAACGGGTACTCCGGCTTGCACTAGCCACACCAATTTTATTTAAACTTATTACATACTAGCTTTCGGCCGCACTCCGCCCGCGTCAATGTTGATCCCTCGGGAACAGTACTTTTTCCCGGGATAAAAGGTAGCCTATTTCCTCCTCCGTACCCCAGATAACGTGTATACAAATTTTCATGATGATTGGTTCAGTAGTTACGACGTGAAAGCGTAACAAACAAACAAACAAACAAACTCACTTTCGCATTTATAGATAGATAGATAGATAGATAAAAGATTTATTGTACCTTCAGAAACACACAAACAATAAATAAGCAGACAAAAAGAACTTAAATAATAAAACAGTACGTGATAGTTCGTGTGTCGCAGTGGTACAAATAGGCAGTATCTCAGTGCGTATATTACTCGAAGAGCAATGCACTGGTTTTCAGTTACTGCCTGGGGTTGTCACGAAGCGCGCAGCAAAACAGTCGCGTCATTCCTGCCCTCTCTGTTACATACATCAGTCGAAGATAAAATGAGAATTCATACAACAGATAGTTTCAAAATATTAGGATTACAATTATGTATGCTAACTACTTATGTATATACTTTCTACATAGTCTTTATTTATGCTGTCTTTCGCCTACCAGTCAACTAAATGCTTTTTGATGTTCTAAAATATGAGCCTTGAAATGATACTTAAAATTAATTTTCGTGGACAGATCTCTCAAAGGTGGAGGAATGTCATTCCAGCATTTAGTTGCCTGATGGCGAAAACTGCCAGTAAAAGCCACAGTGCGATGAAGATGGTTCATAAGCGGCGCTCTTATCTGTCGTCTTAGTGGATCGAGGAATTTAAGTTTGCTGTGTAGATATTCAGGAGTTTTGAATTTAATGACACCAAACATTAGTACCGCCATGTGAAGACGCCTGCGAGAATTCATGTTTAACATAGACGCTTTATTTAAATAAGGTGTTATATGAGAACGTGGAGGAATTGTAAAACAAAAACGGCAACATTTATAATATTAGTAAGGATGAAAATTAAGAACTGAAAAAATTCAGGCACCTACATGTTAGGTCAATGAACAATATCATGATGATCCAAATAATAATATAGCGATTTTTCAAATCTTTCATTTCTATAGTTAAATAACAATGATTTTTCTCAAAAAATATCTACGGACAAAAAATAAGAATACGAAAAAAATTATGACCTACAAACCACTTGTTGACTACACTATCAGGGGGTACAATATCAGTTTGTTTGTTACGCTTTCACGTTGAAACTACTTAACCGATCATCATGATCTTTTGCATACATGTTATCTGGGGTACGAAGACGGACATAGCACAATTGAACTAGCCCCAAAGTAAGTTCGAGACTTCTGTTATGGGTTACTAACTCAACGATACTATATTTTATAACAAATACATATATAGATAAACATCCAAGACCCAGGCCAATCTGAAAAAGATCATTTTCCATCTTGACCTGACCGGGGATCGAACCCGTACCTCGTGTCGCAGGCTGGCGTGTTAACCACTGCGCCACAGAGCTCGCCAAGCTAGTAGTCAATAATACGAAAGCCGCAATGCATTTTGAAGTGACTATCAAAACGTTGTACACAAAGTTAGTAAATGAATGAATTAATGTACATTTTATTGTACACCATAAGTAGCAATTAACAAAATATAACAAGTAAATAGGCTGGCTGGTCGGGCCGAGTGGAGTTATAACCCAGGATCTTACGCTTATAGGTCGCGCTGTGCCACTACTGACGCTTTTCAACGAAGCGGCACCGAGCCTTACCGCTTCGTGGAATATATATCCCTGTATTCTCTGCCACTTATTCTTATAATTTGTGACCAGGTGAGGCGAGTAAGACAGAGCGCAGTGCGTACCCGAAGGCCGGTCTGATTCTGCGCACGGCCAACATGAAAGACAGCGTGTCCAGCGATTCCTCTGCGCACGCTGGTAATTACTTATTTAGTTTTGTTTATTTTTAAAGAACTTATTAATGTAGATAGGTATGTCACTCATAGTAGCCGCTTGGCTTCTGAGGATGCGCTGCATGAGCTTTCATGCAGAACACTCTGATTAAGTTAAACCTTAAATTCGTCACAATGAATGAAATATTATTTATTCAAGAAACAAGTCTCACAAAATTGTTAGTATAACTTATGCTTAGTGTTAGTAAAAATTCTTAACCTAGTGACAACATTAAGCGTCCCACTGCCGTACCATTCCCTCTGAAGTGTCACGGCAATGGTTGACATAACCGCAATCTCGCCTACTAGCGATCATAGTCAGGATGCTGTTGCCACTGTCCCGCACCCGACGTACCAGGGACGCGCATCTCTTCCGCATTGTAGCGTAAAAGCAATCTACGCGTGCTTCTGCGAACATCCCTGACGCGCTACAGAAGCGAGGCAGCCCCATCAGCACCCTGAATGCATTGTTATATTGAACACGAAGGGCGTTGTAGGATTTCTGAGTATACCTAGCCCACAGGCTGCACGTGTAAAACGATGTACAGAATGCTCTGAAAAGCGTGAGCTTAACCTCCCGCGAACAACGTGCAAACCTGCGAGCCAGCATGTTCGCTCTCACCGACAACGCCCTCCGCTCCCTCTCTATATCATCATCGTCCCTTAGGTCGGAAGTCAACATGTGACCCAGGTATTTAATTTTAGTGACTCTCTGGAGTACAATGCCGCTTGTGCCACATAGTTTAACCAAAGCTTGAATCACCCTATTTTCTGATAATAAGGATAATTCCGTGCTTCGGAAGACACGTTAAGCCGTTGGTCCCGGCTGCCATCTGGTAGTCGTTAAAGGAACCACGTCAGAGGCCGAGAGGCGGTTCCGAAGAACTCCGACACCAGGGTGTGCATGGTCGATTGACCGTGTCGCCTACACGAAATGATAATGATGACTAAAGAATCAGAGATACCTCTGAAATAATCTGAAACTAAGAACAAGTCTTTGCTAATTACATCCATGTTTCCCCCGGCAGGCCTGGCCCGCACAGACAGCGAGCACAGCCTGGCATCAGTCGAGGACGTCATCAGCGACCACGACGCCCGCACCGTCACCACCACCGACCGTGACGGCCGGACGGTCACCACCACGACCGATCGTGATGGGCGGGTTGTGACAACGACGAAGAGCGTCCGGGAAGAGCGGTCGTTTCTAGACAGCAGCACCAAAGTGTCCGGAGTACAGGATATTTTGACTAGGATGAAAAATGCAGATATTGGTAAGCTTCCTCTATCTCTCTACTGTAGCAGGCAGGGATATAGCTACTGCCTATCTCTGTCTAGCCAGAAAGGCAAGATCTTTGAGAGCCCCAATTTTGGCGGCTCTCATAAGTATACAAATCTGCGTCAGTATTCATAGAATTGTTCATCTCTCTTTATCTCTTACGGGATATACTATAGCCTAAAGCCATAAGGCCCCAATGACACGTTCAGCGTGTGGCACAGAAGCTAGCTTAGCGGCTTCCACGGTCTGCGCAGAAAGGGAAGTACATAGCTGGTACATTGTACTTTTTCTCTCCCAGACCAGCATGGATGGCATGGATTCATAGAAGATGATGACAAATAATGACATTAGACGGCTAGTCGGGCCGCGTTTCAATATTAAATACACATAATTCTTTTATTTACACCTTCCTCTGTCTGCTCTGGCCAAGTATGGCTCCAGTAGCACAGAGAGGGCCATTCTCCTGCAGTGGAGACTAAAAAGACCTGATGATGATGATGAACACGTTTTTTAATGTGATATTAAGAATCAATGAAAGTTCGATACGTAAAAGTCCTTAAATATGAATTGACAAGTTGATAACTTTCCTACGTATACTTATGCAATGTTTCCCGCAGTGATCCAAGAGGGCGACACCACGGAGGACACCGAGGCTCGCGCGCTGCTCAACAAGTTCCTGGGAGCCACCGTGCTGATGGCAGGCATGCAGAATTACGTCACCGAGCAGCCCGCAGGAAGAGTCGTCCTGAAACAGGTCAGTGAACTTAGAAGTAAAAAGACGAGCTCAAATTATATAGTTCCTGTCCAAGGTCACCCTAATTGATCAACACTAGTGTTAATTACAGAAGCTAAAATAAGCAGATAAAATAAAAGGGTCCGAATTGACCACCCTTCGGACCCTTTTATTTTATCTGCAATTTATCTGGTATGCTTAACCGCATTAAATCGTTCTACCTGTCCTATTACTATCTACCATGCTGGTCTGAGAGAAAATAAATAACGTTGTATGTACTAGCTGCTTCTCTTCCTTCGATGACGGTTAAAGCCGGTCTAAGGAATGGGTGAAAGACTAATGTCAATAGGCGATGCGGCTAGCAACACATCCTTATCCTTACTAATATTATAAATGCGAAAGTGAGTTTGTTTGTTTATTTGTTTGTTTGTTACGCTTTCACGTCGTTACTACTGAACCGATCATCATGAAATTTTGCATACAAGTTCTCTGGAGTACGGAGAAGGACATAGGCTACCTTTTATCCTGGGAAAAAGTACTAATCCCGAGGGATCGACATTGACGCGGGCGGAGCCGCGGGCGAAAGCTAGTAATAAATAAATTTGAGGCACAGTACAAAGATTAAATTGTAAACTTGAATCGTGGGATACTAACTTAATTACACTATATTTTAAGATACATACATATATAAACATCTAAGCCCCGGGTCTATGTGAAAATGATAGTTTTCCATCTTGATCTGACCGGGATGCGTATTGCCAAACTGTATACTGACCCAGACCAGGGTTGCTCTGAGTTCGATCGCAGTTTGCCTTTGTAGTTGAAGAGCAAACTGTATACCTATTCAGAGAGTGTCTGATTCAAAATACATTTTGCTTTAAAATACTTGAGCAAAATACATACGATTCCAGACATTCATACTTTCCAGCGTCTGGTGTAATATGTAATGGCATAATAATTTAGAACAAAATGCATGCGAATGCAGACATGTTTTATTTCCCTGCCTCGCCTTCTAAAACTTGCGCCGCTTGCGACCTTGACTCCTTTTTTTGGACAGTGGTCGTGACTTTATTAGCAATTACGCACGTGTTTATTAAATAAAGTGTAAAAATAGTTACTTTTAAAAAATAAACCGACTTTAAAACTGTTTTTTATAGATCGGTGTAAGCCTTAATAATTTAAATAAAATTAACACTTGGCTAGTTTGCGGTACGAGTATGCTAGTAGAAAAACAGTTGGCATATTTACTGATATTTTTAACATATAATTTTTATTTCGCACTTTACGATTATTAACAAAAAAAAATCGATAGGGAAATAAAGCACAAAAGGCGTGGTGTGACGCCATCTCTTGTTATATGAGTTTTTTAATTAATTTACTTTGTTATCGATCACTTATAATATCGACTAATTGAGTTATTATTACCTACACTGAAATTAAAAATAGGTACAATTTGTCGTGTCAGTGCATCTTTCTTTGAAAAATTAATAAATACTGAAGTGGACACATTTATAGTTTTTTAACACTCTTTATAGTTGTTACAGTTCAAATTAATTTTTAGACATACTTACAACGGCTAAACTTAAATTACTTCACATAGGGTATGTTTTTTGGGGAACGTTGTTCAGTTTCACGGATAGGATACCTAAAAATCGCAAAAGCATAAATAGTTACGGGAAATTACGAAACACGTTGTATAGTTAGTTAAAGATATTTGCGTGTCACAGTTTGCTTTACATACAAGCGAGCAAAGTGCATACCGTCTCAGACTGCTCTGAGCTCGTATGTACTTTGCTCCAATTTGTTTGTGATTTTAATGAGCACGACGTAGTTCAGTACAGACTATGGGTGTCTGGGTCAGTATACAGTTTGGCAATACGCGACCGGGATCGAACCCGAGACCGATTCAAAAGCACTTGCAGTACTAGTGAGCCACAGAGGTCGTCTAACACATCATCATCATCATTATTATTTTGTTTGTACGGCCACCGATACGCTAAACGTGGCCTTTCGGTCTTATGGCCTTAGGTCTTATGGTCTGGTCTTCTTCTTGTCTGGAATAAAGATTAGTCTTGTCTTGTATCATCATCATCAGGTGTTTTTAATCTCCACTGCAGGAGCATGACTCTCTCTGTACTACCAGAGCCATACTTGGTCAGAGCAGACAGAGGATTTGGCCTACACTCTACTCGCTGGACAGACGGGTTGGAGAGGTCTCATTGATGTTTATGAGCTTTGTTTAGCTTGTATTTCCTAAGTCGCCTCTTACGATATCCATGGGAAGACTTGGAATGGTCTTATTCTACTCTGCCGGAATCCACACGGCTTGTCTTGTATACTACGTATCTACGATTACCATGTTTAGTTAGTAGCCACCTTTTTTGTCCAATTATCAAGTTACCCAAAGGTCATCAGATAAACGACTTATTTACCACATTGATAAACATTGCATGCGCGTGCGTGTCAACCCGTTGTTGCGAGCTCTTGCGCCGGGGAAATTGCGTGAACGAAAGTGTTCAGAAGTTGCATTCATGCCTCTGTACCGAAGCTGACGTGCTGATGAAACACTATGAAAAATGCTGTACAAATTATAAGGTTTCTCTATCAAGTAAAAAACTCGGTACAGTTAATGATATCTAGCCAATTACCTACCTACAATCAAACAGATTGCGTGAAACAAAGAGTCTGTTTGAACAGTATTTTAAGTCATGTGATACCTAATAACTAAATTATTATAGGAAAAGAAATGGTAAGTATTTACGTAAAAGATACCAACTATAAAAAAAATCTTAAAAAGCGATGAAGCACCAGCGTTGGGCAATGCGCCAAAATTACCGTAAAAACTCTGATTCTCTGGTCATCATATACCTACCTCCATTAATATTATAAATGTATATATACATACATATTATCACGTCTTTATCCCTTACGGGGTAGACAGAGCCTATGGTCATACGACCGAAAAGCCACGTTTAGCGAGATGGTGGGTGTAATTTTAAATGTGAAAGTTTGTATGTTTAGTTGCTTATAATTCAATTACATTTCTATCTTTGAAAGGAATTGAATGAAACTTCAGATATACACGACATAGATATGCAAGTGACAAGAGGGCTGGCTCTATCCTCGCGCAAAGAATTGCAATTGCTATTCAGCGGGGGAATGCAGCTAGTGTTCTTGGCACTATGCCACACGGGCAACACCTTAGTTTCGATTTTTAGATTTAAATTCTGTTTTATTTGTTTTTTTATAATTTTAGTTTTTAGTATTAATATAGTTAGGTTTATTGATAAGTAGTTTAATTTAAGATTATTTGTTTGGAGATAATTACTTTACATAGATATTCAAGATAATGTTTATTGTGAAGTAATGTTCCAGAGGGACACACGTGCATGAAGTTGCAGGCAAAAGCTAGTAAATAATGAAAATAGGTGTCGTACCGCGTCTTGCTGTGCTTTCAGTGTATTAATACTGCACCCTGGCCGCGCCGCCAACTTCCGTACATTGTCTGTTGTCCGGATAATTTCGTCTGGACATTGACTTGTATACGGAATTATAATGTGAGATTCAGGAAAAACAATGCAAGATTGTAAGAAATGTCGTAGAATATTTGCGTCCTCAATTAATAAATAAATAAGTAAGCTTTTTTTTACATCTGTGGCGCTCGCTAGATTGAGAAGTTTTATCAAAATCTATCCAATAGTTTGTGCATAAAGAGGTCTACTCGTATATCCTCACAAAAGTCTACTTACATTTTAATAAGTATATAAAACTAAGTCGGATTTGTTCGATCTCTTATAACTTAAGAACGGGTGAACCGATTTTTAGGATTCCGTAACCAAAGGGTAAAAACCGCACCCTATTCATATGGCTCCGCTGTCCGTCTATCTGTCTGTCGCCAGGCTGTATCTCATGAACCGTGACAGTAGAAAATTTCTGTTGCCTGTTTAAAGTATTTTTTGTTATAGCACAACAAATACTAAAACAGAATAAAATAAATACAACAAACGTTATTTTTGCTCGTTTTTGCTCGATATTGATAACGGCAACAGGCGGACGCTTGAAACATTCACAGAATATTTAGTTATATATTCAGTTTAAAGATAAATAAAACCAATATTTAAGGGGCTCCCATACAACAGACATATTTTTTTGCCGTTTTTATAAATAATGGTATGGAACCCTTCGTGCGTGACTCCGACTCGCACTTGGCCGGTTTTTTATAAGCTTTGTTTTGTTGGTCTAGTTATCGCCTCGAATAGCAGAATAACTATTATAAAATGTAAGAAATATTTACGCCAAAAATATAATCGCGACACGAAGGTGGCCGGGATAGCTAGTTTATAATATTAGTAAGATCAGAAGTAAGTATAGTATATTATTTCACTAGGAACACACTTGAGCCTTTTTCTATAGTAAAAAGGACAGTATTCCTGCCCCGGTGACGGGATGGTTGCGAAAAATTAAGTGGCTTCACTATAAAGCTATATTCTCGTATATTACAGCGCTGAAGATAGTATGTTTATCGACAGATGTGATATAAATATAATGCGTGCGGTAAAATCTGCGGACGGACATGTGTGGCTACCACGAGACCGCCTTAGACTTCTAATAAAAATTTAGTCAGAAAATAGTTACCTAATTTCAACATATAGCTAGTTTCAATATATATAATTTTGTGGGACATGTTATGCTAGCGACCGACTGTACAATTACAATTGATAACATAAACCAACTCTGATGAGACAATAAGTCTGAGCAGACCTGTCCCCCCGGCAGCACTCGTTCACGAGTTGACGTACTAACTAAGCGCCCCTTATTTCCCCACGTGAAAAGCTAATGAAAGCTTTACAAATTTTCGGATGGAGAAACTAGTGTGGTTACCACGAGCGCTCGTATTACTCATAAGTCATAACATAAATAGGCACTAGGTATACTAGCAAACCGTCACTGCTTTGCTCGCATAGATATCAGACGAAATCTCTACTAATCTGCACGTGCACGCACACTAGATATGCGAAGCAATAAAATAAATAGTACTAGCGACGCGCCCCTTCTTCGCCCACGTAAAACTCAGCAAAATAAACTCTATTCTATATCAGTATTTCTCTATCTCTCTCTTACTCTATCTTTATGAATGAACAAGTTCTTACCGCGGTTTCACCTACGTAAAACGTAAATCTTATGTTTCAAGCAAATTTTTCACTTAAAACGAATATAACATAATTTTTGGTTTTTAGAGAGTACAAACAGAAGTAAATTAGTAAAAGTGCCGACTGGTAGGAATTAAAAACAAAGGTTGAAACAAGGGAACCGTCGTTTGATAAATCAAACCCATTTTCCCGCGCAGGAATGTTTCCATCAAAATTATTCCTCCCTAGGGATAGGGAAGGAACCAAATACCAAATTGCATAGGTACCACTTGAGCGTAAAAATCTGCCAGGCTTTCGCCCAACCTCTATCATCATCTGCCATAACCATAAACTCCATCTGGTTTATCAAAGTCGATAGTAAACAAAAGCGTTCTTGCGACGCAAAACGTCAGGATTGCCGTTTTAAGGCACGTCGGAGCGACGAAATCCCGCTTCGCCGGCAAAAATAACACGCGCACTCGCCGGCATTTCTCCTCGAACGCAGCCAAAACGGCTTAACCACTACTCCTTTTTAGTGAAAAATCAACTTTATGTGGTCAGAGAAATAGTAGAAAGTTGTGTGAAGCTGGAAGATCGCTATATTGGTCGATTTGACGTCAGCGGCGAGCGCGCGCGCAGTCCGCGGAGCTCGCTCTGGCCGGTCGGTCCCGCAGTTCCGGCATGACATAGCAATACCATAATGATGCTATAGTATATATTTTAGCCAAAAGTAGATTTGTCCGTAGTGCAGTACCGGGTCCTGGAGACGCGGTTAGGCAAAGTGATACAGGATTGCGGATCCCGCCTTACCTAATTTAGGTAAGTTTTTTTTCTTTTGAGTATATCAGTTAATTAAATATTTATCTTTAATTTGTGTATTTTTATAAATCTTAGTTTTACTTAAAATTTTATTATTTAAATTATATTTTGGATAATTTAAATTACCTGAATTAATATACCGATTTTTATAAATTATGTACCTACGTTATTAAATAATAAACTTTAAAATTACTTTGCCGTTTACCAAATTACCTACTAGGTAGTCCTTTTCCAAAAGTATTGTATTTTTTCCGCCAAAAAAAATGTATTTTATAAGGCTATCATTATAGAGATAAGTACCTACACGTCAACAACTTAAAATAATAATTATATCTCTCAATCGCTTGATCTTAATATCACCACATCGACATTCGATATGCATCCGAATCTCAAACACAAGTGACACCTGTAATCTTTAATTAACCCGCGGCGACCTACACACGGCCGCTCCGCCTGTCAAGCGTGACCTTGTGTCTGTCATCGAACATGCAAGACTGACGTGTGACACACGACACTAAAATTAAAGCAATAGAAAAGCTATTAATTGTATATTGAAGATAATTAACCATTTAACTACACACGGCTGCGACGTATGTCAAGCGTGACGAAGTACCTTTTAATCGTCAAGTTGTATACGCATAGTTTGACGTATGTCACATGTTATTAATAAATCAATAGAAAAAATATTATTAGTGTGTTGAAGGTTATTAACCTATCACCTACACACAGTTTCGCCGCCTGTCAAGCTTGACATTGTGTCAATCTCCGAGCTTGCACGCGTACTGCTTTGATGTGTGACACAATAAAATTTAAGCAATAGAAAATCAAATGGAATCGAAATAATTTAAGGATAATTAACTTGTGCTGTGGCAAATGTAACATACGGTAGAAGTGCCGGCCAATCATAGTATTGAGTCAATTATCAAGCATGGTCGCATAGCTAGTGCCTTCATGCTTACTGTAGAAAGACAAACCAGAATAAATATATACACTATAATAATTAGCTCACGTCTGAATAAGTATAACATACTATAATATTTTTATACAGTTTTACTACTACTCACCTACAAAGTCAGTGTGGAAAATATTTAATAATGTCTATTATATATCACGTTAGTTTCAATCATAATACTAGCCAATATTTAAAAAAAAACAGATTACCAGGAACAGAAAATGCAGGAAGTCGAGTAAGTGTAAAAATAAAAGAATATCTAGGTGTATAAAGTCGCGGATCACCGTAGCGTGACGTTTTGCCGTAGCTGGCTTACTTCGATGTTTATTGCGCTTATCAAGTCACATTTAATTTGAGATAAATTCCACATCCGCTCATAAAGTGAAACATTTTTTATGTATATTTAACGGCAAACGAGCAGACGAGCCACCTGAGATACCTGTAAACACGCCTTTTAAAGGACCCCAAGTCATAGTACACAGGGAAAACTTCGGGATAGCCATTACTACATTTTGTAGTGCTTAGAATATATTAAGCTATCTACGAAAATAATGTCTTGTTGTTTATGTATATAGAAAGAACCTTCTCCAAGTGTGGATGTACCTATCTATTCAAAAAAGTAGGTATAAATAAAACTTGTACATATATTGTGAAGAGAATGAAATAAAATACCATAAACTATCATACGATGAAACAACCGGCTTCTGGGTATGACAGAGTGTATTTTAAGTACATTTGAGTCCATGAAACAATTGAAGCTTAGGTATGGGTTGTAGGTTGACAGTATTACCGAGCATATTTATATAGATTCTCGAAATCTAACTGGAATCAAAAATGTTTTATTCATGTGAACAAAAGTAAACAAAATTATTTTCAGCATACATTAGTTACAATTAGGTACAAATACGATTGGATTGACTTCCCAAAGAAACATCTACGCTTCGCTTTTCAAGTTCAAATCTCTACGTATAAATATTTTCAAGTTCAAATCTCTAAGTATAAAGATTCATTTTTTAATTTATCATGAATACCTAAATAAATTAATATTTGTTTCAATTTCAGCTATTCTTATTGGTCCTTATTTGCGACTTAGTAATTTTATTTATTTATTTTAATATTAGCACAATTTTTGAGCAGTACTTAGGATGCATAATGCTGAGGATTTTTTACTAGATTTACCTTAGAAATTTTACTGTGTGTTGGTCGTCAGTTGGACTTCAGGACAAACGATTTTATGAGTATAGATTGCAACCGGAAGCACGCTCGGCCGCTGCTAGCCACAACATCAATTCACAAAATATAATGGGCCAGTTACGCGGTGTGTCAAAAAAGTGAAACTCGCAGGTAAGTAAGGTATTATTACCGTATTCACGTAACTGTGGTACTTAATACGACTTCTCTACGCAACTGTACTAATATAATTTCTTAAAAAATATATTTGCTTATTTCCTCAACACTATTAGAACTTCAACAACCCGTCCAATAAAAAAAAACTTGAACTTTAAATTTATACTCCAACAGGTTCAGACCATAGGCTGGTTCTAACTTAATAGTAAGAGATCTATAAAGAGGATTTTATTTCAGTTTTTCTGGCGTAATTATCTAAGTAGAATTTAATTTTTGCGTTAAATAGTAATGAACACTTTAACGAGGCTTAAGTATAAGGATAAGTTCGTTTTTCATCTGCATATATACTCCGCCATACATAATTGTAATTGGTCTAATTGCACTTTGCAGCGACTCAATTAAGAAGTTCACTGACTCGTCCACAGCTCGTCTGCCGTGAATCATGGCAAGTGACTTCTCAGAAACGTCTGCTGCCGTCTTCCTCGGAAGCGCACAAATGAGGAGCTTTTGGCCGAAATAATTAACGCAATAATTAATAGGATTTTAAATAATTTTAATCATGATAAGTTGTCAATTTTATATTATTCATATAAAAATTCGGAAAATTTCAGATCATATAATGGATGCTGTAATTCCTTCTTCTAAAATCATACTAGGTACATTTAATTTAACATATTGTGGAAGACTGTGATTTCGGAAAAATGTGAGTACACAATTAAACAAAAACAGTTGTACGTACTGAAGTGAATACGTTCCACTGTTTTAATTTTGTTTGTTTAGAGTGTCAGTTTTTAGACAAGGTACAGATGTTCCTTTTTGTCAAAATAAAAAAAGTGTTTTAAAAATAAAAGTCGTATTGCTTTACAAATCTTTATAACGGTATAGTTAGGTATTGTGTTTTCTCATAGAACATTGTGCTCATAAATAAAGTTTAAATGACATTCATGACTTTTTCAATTGCACAAACGAACGTCCGTGACTTTGACTCTCCAAAAATACGTCGAGAAAGTAATTTCCGGACAGAATTAACTCAAGCGACGCAAATCCTATCTTTATGACTCTCTTTGAAGACTTGACAAATACTACAATGTTTTCGCAGTAAAAGTAGTTTTGTCATGCCGCAGAGAGGCATACTTCACGATAATTAAAGACGAGTAGGAAGTGGAAAGTGCTAGGGTTGCTAGGTGTACTAAACCAAATGGAGTGAATTATCTGCATAATGTTATTAATAAATAACATACTTACCTAATTGTAAGGAAACAGATAACGTATAATTCATTTATTTAAGAATTCTAGAAATAATGTCCAGAATCCTTAAATACCAAAAACATAAGATGACGACACTCAAACTCAAAATATTTATTGCACTTAACTGTGTTACAAAGATGGTAAATTAAAAAAAAAACAGTTTCAACAGTCTTACTACCCTTTCATGTATGCGATATTCATGTAAGTACAAAGTAATTTATTTTATTGTCAGTACAATAGCTCTTATTATGAGTATTAGACGAAACTTAGGGTACAAGTAGTATGTACAAGAATGTCAGATGTCAGATGTGAATTAAGCAGTCAATATTTCGATTTACAAATTTTACACACGTCCACTGAATTTTTCTATTCTTTTAAAAACTTACTATAAAGCTAGCACCAAATGAGCGTACGCTACTTCACCAGATGTTTGAGGCGAGGGCAGAGTTCCTTCAACCTGTATAGGCAGCATCACTGAAGGGCCCTCAGGAGGGCCGGACCTCGGCTTGCCGTGGCCGATGCCTGTGTGCACAATGATTGAAGAGGCAGCACCAGCTACTCTCATATTGCCTAAAGTGCCGCGGACGCTGCATATGTGCCAGTATGTGCCAGAAGGGTTTGGTTGCAGCAACTCATCTTTTGCGTGATGGGCCGACCCTAAACTTACTTGTTCTGTGTGTCTTATATACCGTTTTCTTCCGTAAGGGACAATGCCAACGTGGGAACTGGATGTATCCAGACTTCTCTCAGACAACCCTAGACAGCACCAGGCAGGGCGTGACGACGTGTCTTTTACGTCACGTCGTAATTTATATTTCCGACTGATGTTGTGATTTACTCATTTACAAAATTAATTTTTTGCTCTGGCTCAAGGTTGGTGTGTTAGCTCAAACTCTCGAATATTTCATATAAAAATATAACAAACTAGCTGTTACCCGCGACTTCGTCCGCGTTGACTAAAAATTAAATGCAGAAATAAATGGAACATGATCCAACACCGCGGCAACCTAACCATACACTTTTTCTAAATAAAACGTAGCTTATTTATTTAACGTAATAACTAATAACGTATTTATGTACAAAATTTCATAGACATCCGTACAACCATTTCATCATCATTTCGAGTAGGTGTCACGGTCAATCGACCATGCACACCCTGGTGTCAGAGTTCTTCGGAACCGCCTCTCGGCCTCTGACAGCCATTTTAGCGTGATTGATACAAACATTTTACTAAATATTCAGACATACAAATTTTCGCATTTATTATAATAATAATATGAATAAGTAGTATTACGGGGTAGACATAACGATTCTAATAATCCACTCATATCGTCGCGTCTGTTCCCTTGATTGAGTTTTGGTTGTCCCTGTTGGTCTTGAGTCTTGAGAGACTGTAGATTTTAGGTAATTCACATTTGAGTTTTATTTTTATTTATTTATGGGATTTACGCGTAACTGTTTTAGCCAGTATCAAGTAAAGTTGCCGCGCATTTTTCTTAGTCATGTTAATCAATGAAATGATGGTTTAATTCATTTTGTTGATTCGACCGAGCCCCTGGCGAAAATTCCCACGAGTTTGATCATAGTGGTCATTTACAACAACAAATTATACCGAGAGCCATAGATTTAAAAAGAATGCGTCTTACTTCTATCCCAAAAGCACATTATAAAGTCCACTAGAATCAATTTGCAAAACAATCCAAAACAAATGCAGTCGATCGAAATTCCCACAAAAAACTCCCATTTGAGTATTTGATGCTCTAAGGTATAAAATGCCATAATAACGCAAGCATGTTAGATTAAAAGAAAATTGTGGATGTCGTCTGAAACAGATTAAAAAAATTAAAAATATTTTATTGCATCTAGAAGTTAATTTGAGGTTAATTTATCAACGTACAGCCACAGATGTTATTGTTTTTCGCATTTAAAATAGCATTTCGGATTACGCAAAAACGTATACCGACAAACATATAAAACACAGTTTAGTTCTCTTTTAGATCTCTGTAGCCATGTCTAAAATAGCAGCTGCATTGATCGTGAGACATCAACAAAAATAAACTCGCGTTATTAGCCTCAGAAGCCGTAGAAAATGAGTGTGGATTGATCTTAATATTGGCACTGGTCGGGCGATTGAATGAATGCATTAGTCAAAGCCTGGGTTGCCAATTGGTCGTTAGGGGATTAGCGATCGACATTCATGAAGATCTCGACGCGGTTCTCATTTCTCTTAACGTTGAAGCCATGGTAAACATTGCTTTGTATTTTGTAAGAAAATCACCGCATAATCACGTTTTTTGAAGCAAAATGCAGAACACAACATTACAATACGACCAATATTTTTGGCAGTAGCGTAAAAAGAAAAAAAACTTTAATGTTCGCATTCACTAGTCAGCCGGTCATCAAAAGTTGTTGTAAGATTAGTATTTATTGATACAAACAATATTTACGTTTTAAAATAAAACCGGCCTACTGCGAGTCGCTAATACTAAGTACAATATTTACCTAACTTTAAAAACCACGCTTCTTGTATGTGGACTCTGATGTATAAGGAGGTACTTCAGAAGTATAAAACCTCTTCCATACGACTTTTCTTTAGAAAACTTTTTCTTGCATGGACAGAACACTATGTTTCTTAATTAACTGTGTTTCAAAGTCAGTAATAAATCAATTGCTATGAATTGCAACTTTGGCAGGATCGGGAAATAACACCAAAACTCAAGTTTCTCTTAAGGGGTTTCAATAGATACAGTACAGCCCAGCTACGAATACTTATTCGTAGCAGCCCAGTTACAGACGAACAGACGACCGAATGGCCATCAGGGACTTAGTAATACGGTCTCGTTTTTATTCTTTAGACCTTTAAAACTGAGAACACCGCTCTGTGCTTTTTAACCTCTTTCACGAGTGGTCTTAAAAATGAATCGATTCTTAATAGATAGTTTAATACCTCTGCGTAAGATTATCACCTGATTCTGTGTAAAAAATATATAATTAGACGTTACACGTCGTACATTCTACGTCTACTAAACACTTTTAAAAGTGTACATAAACTGATCAAATAGTCTGAGTGTTTGCGTCGGCGGACATTTGAATAACAATTTGCCAGTCGGGATGACGCGCTGGTTCGTCTACAAAGACAACCATTGCTGCATCGCAACTAGCTTTATGCAGCATCACGACCTTTCTTACTTACTATTTATTTCATTTCCGGTAGCGCAGTAGCGCACGACACTACGTACTTAGACTTGCACTTCCTTTTTCATATTACAATATCTTCCAACTGACCACCAAATAACAAAAATACTTCTATACTGTTTATCACTATGGCTCTTTGTAGCTTAATATTTAAAAGCAAATAAAGTCCAATGGCCATGTGGGCATGAGCGTTATTAGCGCTTACACATGTTAAGTAATCCCGGCTGCGGTCTCTTCTGGGATGGGTGACTGCGAGTGGCATAACTGGGATGGGTGACTGCAAGTGGCATAAACATATCTCGCTCTCCCTGCTTTGGAAGGCCCGTTCAGCCGTTGGTCCCGGCTTTCACTGATGATAGTCGTTAAGCTGTGTCAGATGGCATAAGGCAGCTTAAAAATTCTGACTCTAGTGTTGGCTTCTTGCATACACAAAACATAGACATTTGAAATAGCCGTCACGGTATAAAATCGCCATGACAGACGGCGGCAACACTTACCCAATGCTTCTAGGTATATCCATCGATGAAAATAAATGTCTTGCATAGTTCAACATCACCAATGCTTTTTCTTTTTCCCCTTAACTCAGATATTTAAGATTATTTAGTATATTACAAATTTAAACGCAATGTAGGTAAAACTACTAGATTGTTTTCCGCAGTGCCACTTTCCTTTTTCTCCTTCAGTGTCGATCACGCCAATCCATCTGAAACCCGAGCCGCGGACGTTACTCCTAAGTCTAATTATACGCGGAATCCGCGCCAAATATATAACTGGGTCAATTGTAGTCGATGGCCCATAAAAGACGAAACACTTGCGGCCCTGACGTCACGAATATTTACAGGCAAGAGTTAGCTAGGCAGTGCTATGGAATGGGCACACCGTTAACTATATCTTATTTGTTACTGGTTCCAATCATGACGACCCCTTATGTAATTATATCAGGTATCAAAACTACCTTTTGTCCTTTACAGGATCTGAAGGTATCTCCACACCAAATTTTTAGTCATTCGGTTTATATTGAGTTAAAATAAATAAATATATTACTTAAGCGTGAAAAGATAACAGACAGGCAAATAAAAGGAAATATTTTATCTTATGTCGACAATCTTCCTTTTTGCGGTCTGGTGGTCTGGTAATGTCTTGAAATCCCCAAGAATTTAATTTCTTGGGTTAAAGTATATACATACAAACATATTAACTTTGATGCCTTACGTTTCCTATTTACCTGTAAAACCAGAATATTATACGTCTAAAGATGTCTTAATCGCAGTGAAAACGTTGCTGGTTATGCTTATGCGCAGGATGAAAGTAAACGCCAGTAAATCTTCCATATGCCACCCTCACATTCAGGGTCACCACACCGCCTAAAATACCGGCTTTTTGAACCAATTTTACCAGTATTTGTCGATTTTAAATTCTTTTAAAAAAGAGCTTCTCCAATAGACTTCTATCTTATTGACAGCATGATATATATAAACTAGATTATAAACTTGATAGTTACTCGCCAGTGGAACAGTATACTTAGTTAGAAAAATATATATTTTTCGTATAAAAAAAGACCATAGTTACAAAAAGGCAAAAAGTATTTTTAGTTAACACGTTATATTCTCCGTAACTTCATAATGTCTGCCAAAACGGTCAATATGTCATTATTTTCTTCGTAATGATCCCGACAGAATCTAGGCTAAGAGGCTCTCTCTGGATATTGTCGTTATCATCATGTGGATAGAAACGCAAACATTTACTATTTTCGGCAAAAATAATAGTCTTTTGCTTTCTCCGTGTCACATACTTGTAACAATCTACTAGACGTGTGTTAATTTCCTTACGTTGTTTTCCTTTGCCGACAAGATGAAAATGATCGTCCTTGAGTTAGTTTGGACTTTTCTTTTCGCCTATATGTGGCGCTTCGTCGCAAAGAGGCAACCCTGCCCTAACGCAGAAAGCGCGGCTCCCCGCCGTCTTTGCGAGTTATCTTCCCGGCGAACTCTGACTAATGAACGCCGGTCACAGGTGTTGCTCATGTGGCAGAATTTCTCTCATTTTCAGAGAGGTTCGAAATTATGACCATAACATTAATATCGAACGAAACAAAGTCTAAACATAATTGCCGTTTTGCAATAAACAAGCATGTAAAACGACTATAGTACTTCCTTATAGTCTTATCTTCTATCAATTATTTTTATTAAAAATAAAACTTAATAACTGATCAACGATCAAACAATTTTGCATAGCACTTAGAAGTGATTTTTGAAAATTCATCTCATAATGGGTTTGAGTGAGGGTTAAAAGTTTGTATAAAACTCGCTAACACGACGGACTCGAGTGATGTGGTGCCTCGGTTTCGCCTCGGCTCACATTCTCACTCATGTACTATTGAAACAATAACTCGTTTCACTGATGGGCAATAAATAAAACAGGAAACCAACCATAACATGCGAATCCAAATATTGGAGAAATTCCTCGAATCCAACGCAGTTGTTGAAAACAAAGACTAAATGTCTTTGTTTTGACGTAAACATGACATAAAAAGAAAAGTTCGCGCAAATGCTAAACTTCCCCGAAAGCTTCTTTGTTTGAAAGCTTTACGTTGGAGCTTTTATGACAATCGCATCAAATGCCAAATCGAGTGATTGAGAAAAAGGAAACAGCTTAGCTTTGTTTTAGTCATAGGCATGCCACAATCATGTTACCATACATTTATTTGTCCCTCAGTTCAGATTACCAGCAAATAATATTTTTTGCCCGAAAACAACTTTTTATGAGCTGGGCATCTTAATATTTTTTGTCTTCGGCCCAACTGATGGCTTGGCCTGTTGTTAGCTTCGGCTACATAATATTTCCCGAAAGTTTCTTTGTTTGCACGCGTTATAAGGCGATCGCGTCAAATGCCAAATCGGGAGATGGAGGAAGCAAGAAGGTCGTTAGCCCAGCTAGATGCGCGCTTGGCGGCTGACCAAGCCACGCGTGCGCGTCTGTCTACGCCGCCTGCCGCTGTATGGAAACTCTGGAAACAGCGCAATTTCTACGAAAACTGATTAAGACATGTAATTGAGTAAAACTAACACAAACGAGGTCTTTCAAAAAGAGGTTTCTTTAATACCTATGCAGAACTTTGTCTTTACCTTAAACAAAAAATAAAATAAGGTATTATAAAGGATTTTCAACTAAGGAAGTGAAATAGTATGCCAATAAATATCAATTTAGTAATCATCCTAAATATATCCATGAAGCCATCTATCTACATGACCATTCGCAAACGTAACTGTAGGTATTCGTCATATCTTAGGCTATCATTTGCACAATTTTTGTTGTCAATCAGAAAAACTGGAGTGGAAACAAAAAGCGGCCAGTAAGATCTATCTGATGTCATATTTCCATCGCATTTGTACCAACAAATGCGATGAAAAGATGACATCAGAAAGATAGCAGGAAGCACTGCATTGTAATTGCCTAACGTAGAGAAAAGTCCAAGAACTGAAGGAGACCTCCACTTAAGAAAAACAAATTGTAAAAATAGACCGTCACCATGTAATGTTCCTTATTAGTGATACTTAATAAAAACTTTTAGGAAATGTAACAAATACCTATATCGTTTGATGACTCTACATACCATTCAGACGATATAAACAAGAAAATAATTTCTTCAGATTAACTGAAAGTGATGCAATTGCGACGTTTTGTTGCCCGAAGCTGTTTAGCACTCTACATTCGTTACCGATCAAACTATTTGAGAAGGACAATAATGTCTTCGTGGGCGGATGAAGAACTGAAAATTAACTAAAGTGTTGCAAGTGTTTGTAAATACAGGTAGAGGTAGACGAAAATAGCAGTAACACGATGCTGGCTTACGAGTGCGCGAGCAAGTGCGTGGGCTTAATTTAGAGTCGAGAGCCATGATCTTCCGTAATACTCAGAATGTAGTAGCTTCCGCCTACAGCATTTTTTATATGTCATAGCAAACGAGCAAGCGGGTCACCTGATGGTAAGCGATCACCGCTGCCCATAGACTACTGCTACATTTCATATCGCTGAAATGTTCTTCTGTATTAAACTTTACTGCGCAGCCCCGGGCGCGGTTCTCACTTGGAAGGGCGACCGCAAGTGGCATAAAAATGTATCTACTAGCTCCTCCGTGCTTCGATAGGCATGTTATCATGTTAAGTCGTTGGTTTCGGCTATCATCATTAATGGCAGTCGTAAAGCTTTGTCAGATGCCTTAAGGCAGCTTGAAAAATCTGACACTAATGTGGCCTACTTACACACACGAATAACAAAACTACAAATTAAACTCTACCATTTCTACGGTTGAATTTTTTTCTTTGCCGGGAATCCAACCCGGTTCCACTCTAAGTTAATAACCGCTAGGCCACGGCGGCCGGAGACATATTTTTAAATATGCCATTGAATATTCATGAAATTTTCACTGAAAGAGAAAGACGAATAGAAAGATACTACAAGATAAAGTCTGTAATATAATGGTAACATCTCTACATTCACTATGCCTTATCTGCTTATATGACGAGTGACAAGGCACGCCTAGCTTTCTCATTCCTGTTGATATTTTTATGATAAATCTTTTATGTACTATTTTAATAAGTACTACTTATGACAATGAAAGGTGCACCGCTTAATGATGGCAAATAGCAAGTTATAAAATTTATTGCTAAGTCAGAACAATAGGTACGTAAAGAGATTTCAATTACACTGTTTATAAATATCGATATAAAGCAATATTGATGCAAGATATTAATGCTGGTGCACGTACGTTGCTCAGTTGCGCTCGGGCGAGGCTCTAAACAGATGGTAATGAAATGGAAATGTAAAAGTCGGTTGCCCGCGCACGAGCATCCCGAGAAGCAATTAAACGAGCCACCAGCGAGCGAGACGGCTGTGCTTACTCTACGCTACTTAACTTTGCGGAACAGCTCGAAATGTAGAGGAACATAATTACTGACTATTAGGAGCAGAGTCCGCCAAAGCGGAGAAGAGGCCCGAGAAAAGATTCACCAAACACGAAGTATCATACCATCTCGAATTCGCTGAGCCTTAGTTAATCTCCTCTGCTCTTGCCTCGTCTTGGCTTTGACGAGTCTGATCTTTATTTAACATGGACAAAAATCTCTCGCGAAACAGAGTTATAACTTTCTTTTTTATTGGCTATCATGACGAAACCCTGCAGCATTATCTTAATCTGACCAGCTGGTTGAGTTCACGCGACAGAGTAATGTGAGTGCGACAAGCGACGGCTGGCTATCTGCTAAAATATGTTTGGTGTGGCACGTACGTTCAATGTTACATTATTTAATGTTGTGCACGTACTCTAAACAGATGGTGATGGAATGATCCTCAGAAACAATTGAACGATTTTCAGTAGGGGTGACGGATGCACTACCCCATGTAGGCTGTGGACCAGCTTATTTGCCCATAGTACCTTTATCTTATCCTAAACTAACAACCCGTCGTAGATGAGCAAGCAGCGACTAAGATAATTATTTCTGCTTTGTTTTTACTGAATACCCGAAAATTTTGACAGCAATAAGTAAATAACGGATGCACCCTTTTCTTGTCGGATTTGGGCTTGATATTTGGAAATGACCAATACAAGAGTTTTATTCTTCACCATTTAAGTATTATGGATATTGGACGTGTCATAAAAAGAGGGAAGAGTTTAAAATAAAGTACATTTATTTTATTATAGATATTCGCGGCAACGGAAAAGTAAAATTCATGTTTTATGTTACTCTTTTCACGTGAGCAAATAACAACTTTTCATTGACGGCAGTTAGTTGCGAGCACCGTGATTACAGTTTTTCTCTACATTAAATAGTCAGTGAAATAGTCACAATTCGTGCGTTCAGTATACGTAACGACTGTCATTGAGAGAAAGAGCCGTCAACGGCAGATTGCTGTCATTATCTCCACATAATGGCTAGTTTAAACGAGCTCAGAGGAAACCAAGCTGTGGTCAAGCAGTTGGCTGGCGAACGATTGAAACATTTGCAATATAGCATTAGAACTACTTCCTACATGTTTTTATACATTTACATTATTTACCTCTAAGGCAGTGATATTTAATTTTCAATGTTCACAGGACTAAGACGTTAAGTAGGATAGCATTACAAGCGTTTCTTATATGTAACTACTGTAATGGAAAGAAAAAGAAATAGCCGCTATTATGAAGATCGCTGCCATAATCGTCTCGTAATGGCTAGTTTATACGAACTGAGAGATACAGCTAAGCTATGGTCAAGTGAAGAATTCATTCGGATTCGTAGCGATTCTGTTTAAATCAGTTCGGTAGTTTTTGAGTCTATCCTCACAAAAATAAAAATATTTTTTTGTAATAATAATATAGAAAATGTAAATTTTAACTTAAAACAGATCTCTTTTTGCAGCTGATAAAAATTATACTAGCGGAATAGCTAGTAAAATGAGATAGATCGTGTAAACGCCGCATGCGCACGCGTTTTTGCGTCCGGCGGACACGCGACGATTGCTCCGGATTCGACGCTTTCTCTCAACTCGCATTATTTCTTATTGAAAACATTAAATATTTCTTTATTGTAAACCGTTCGCATTTTATCCGTCCTTTCAAGAATGTATACTTCTTTGTCGATACAACAGTCAAACACGACTGTCCTGCCAAAGAACTGTAATGTAACTCGGGATAAGGCAAGGATTCTATAACGGTAGCTCACACATCGATGTATTCGAACATACAAACCTACTTACGTACATATATACTAGAACTGTGAAATCATAACATAACACTCAATTTTTGGATAATCTAGTAGTTAGTAGGTATAGAACAGAAAAATCTACATAAGTATGACTCTATCCGAAAAGCAATCCTAAGATACGTCACCAACCTTCGTCACCGACAATGTTATTAAGTTATCTGTGCCAACATTTACAGAACGGAGTCTTCGCATTTTTTCAGCTTCATATGTCCCACAAGTTACGACCCGTTTGGGGCACATATGTCATACTATGTTTAGAACGATTTTTTGGAGAGTTTACAAGGGCCTTAGTTTTAACTTGCCCGCGAACATATAGTGGGCAAGATAAATCTAATGTCCTACTAATTGTATGGCTTGAGAAACAAGATACCGAATGTTTGTTTTCTATGTCTGTCCGGCCGTCCGCGCGTCTCTCCGAAACCGCTCATTAGCTCATTACGGCTGAGGCGGGCTTACTAGTCCCGAGCTTTCTCCGTCAATATTGGCGGAGCTTTTTGTTCCGCCAGCCTCGCGAAAGCTTATTAAAAAATAATGAGATGTCGAGTGCTTTAAGTGATTTTCAATGTAAACAGTAAACACTAGGCAGGAAGCACGACCTCGGTTTACACCGCTGTCAGTCGCTTTACAAAATTGGAACGGTGTTAAGTGAAAAAATTCAAGAATTTATATTTTCTCCTATCTCTTTGAAATTTAAACTGTAATCTCTTGTCATTTAATATTTGCCAAGAAACTCGTGATTATATTTGGCCAAGTCTAAATTAGTTTGATTAGATACCTGAGTATCATTTTATTTTTCTTCTAGATCAGCAGGTACCGAGTTTAAAAAAACAATATCAAATGAATGATAAATGTTTATTTATCATTTACTTAGTTTTCGCCCGCGGCTCTGCTCACGTCAGTGACAATCCCTCGGGTCGGGAACAGTAGTACACTATGTCCTTCTCCGTACCCCAAACAATGTGTATGCAATATTTCATGACGATCGGTTCAGTAAATAGGGCGTGAAGTCGTAACAAGGTTTATAATATTAAGTTTATTCATTTTATCATATAAACGAGACAGTACAATATTCATGAAAGTAATAGCATTTGTTTAAGAAATCATTGACATTATCTGCCACTTAAAAAAGTTGTTTTTATTACACCTTGCTTACTAGTATATTGCGCCTAGTGATAGCTGACAATTAACGCGAGCCGCGTAATGGCTGCAGCGGCGGAACGCACGCGACGCCGCTATGTAGTGCACCATTGATGCAGCGAAGTGCAGCGATACATGAAGCGGCGCATGCTACCGACTGCACTTTTTGCCGTCATTACGAGTATCTTTGTAATCACGGTGCGAATATGCTACTGATTGTGGAATTGTGACTTACTGATCTGCTATCCGCACGCTGAATACAAAGCCATGAGTGTTATTTTACTGCAATTATGCTTATCACGTGTTATCACGCCATCCAGTCAACGATGATCAAGGAGCAGCCTCATGTCCCCCCAGCGATGACCATATATTAGTGTTTACCATATATTAATTGTCATAAAAAAATACTATATATAAGCATATACAATAATTTTTTTATGATGACTTCTTGATATCATGATTTTTGTATGATAGGAGTCTGAAACTGCATTGGTGTAGCTGGTTGATGCAGTGAAATTTGTAGGTAATTATTGTAATCATTCAAAATCGAAACGTTTATTCAGAAAACAGGCTTTTTACGTCAAATTACATTATAAAGGGTCTATTTAATTTAATTCTAATTTAGTAATATTTATATTAATAATTAATGTTCAAAAGCTACAGACTACTAGCGTTTCAGAATCAGAACCGACCACTGCAAGGAGAAAAGCCGAAACACTCTTTTCTTTTCATCAGTATTTTTTATTTTATCTGAAGAAAACAACACGATTACTTATACGACATTCCTGTAAGCCTCTCGAGCAATCAAAACATTCATAAAGCGACATATAAGTATAATCCCGTTAGGAACACAAGATTCGGGTTTTACGATCATTGTCGCGAGATAAACTCTGTGACAGAACTAACGACTTTATGATGGTTGTAAAGGCCCTAAAGGGCAAAATTATTGCCCTGTTTACGTGTCAGAATGTGCGTACTTTTAGACGTACGTATTTCGGAATGTCGGACCAAAAAACTTTAAGTAGTAGTATATTGTACTATAATTTTTGAGACTGAAACGGCGGGAATTTCAAACTTCAAAATATTTCATCATCATGACTAGATTCAAAATTTATCAGATAAACTGATATGAGATGATAACTACATTTTTGCCTCAAGATGATGTCTGATAGATTTAACAATGTGTTGTGCATGATTATATAGGACGCTGGAGACTCAAAACCAGTGAATTAAATAACCTTTTCTGCGCTTCTATAAATGCGCCGTCGTTTTTATTTTTTAAGTGAAAATTTCTTTAGTGCTTTGCTTTATTTCTAAATGCATTGTGCACTTTTTGGGACGGGTAAAAATTGTTAAACTCGCGTGAGGACACGTGACCTGGTCGAAAATTCGTAAGACGGACACGTGGCCTGAGACCTCTGGCGCGGTGTAGGTAGGAGTGGAAGTAATACTCGTATCCCCTTCACTTTCTACCGCGCGGAGTTTTTACTTCTGCGGGCACATAATCCTGCCTGGTCTGGCCATTCTTGCGCTCCCCAGAGTCTTCGCCCTGTGCCTGGGCACTGGTGTCACTGCCCTATTGACGGCACTGCTTTGAGCAGCAACAAATTAAGATATGTTAAATTGGTTAAAACCGGTCTCATAACCAGAAGAATGACCATAACTTATTTAGTAGGGCACTAGGCAGAAACATTAAATTACAATAAACGTAACTGCTGTTCGACATGTTTAGGATCAGCTATTTACAGTCTCGTAAAAGGGCAGGGCTCTCTATCGACGACATTCCTTGGCTTTCCACCAAACCTTGCTCTGCTCTGCTGCTAGGAAATGGCAATCAGTACGAAATTTTACACACATTTTAATCAAAATCTAACGTCACTGTAGCGAATAGGTTCGTTTAGCAGATTTTACCAACGCGTGTTGTGAGCCTTGGTATAACAATGCTTATATAGTACTTACAAATTGTCATCGGCTAAGCTATAAAAAACTATTAGAAGCAAGAAATCATTTAATCAGTACCAAAGATACACAAGACAGAAGAAAACATTTATCAAAAATTAGTAAAGAAATTAAAGATAGCATGAGAAAGGATAGAAAACAAACCAGAATGGAAACTATAGAAAAGTATATAAATAAAACGGGTGGAGTCAAAAAAGCATACAAAGAGTTAAAGAATTCAATGGATTGGGTTGTTAAAATGAAAAACGACAAAGGAGAATGGAATTGCCGTAGAACAGACATACTGGAAACAGCAACATCTTTCTACAAAAGACTATACGAAAACAACGCAACAGAAGGTGAAATCGATATTTCAGATACCTCATACATCCCTAGTATTCTTCAAGCTGAAGTCGAGAAAGCTATAGATACTCAAAAAGTAGATAAAACACCAGGTCCCGATGGCATAAGTAACGAAATCCTAAGACACGCCAAAGAAGTCTTAATACCTGTCCTTACAAATATGTTTAATAATATCATAAACACTGAAATAATACCTCAGCAATGGACAGAGTCTAACATTATCTTGTTATATAAGAAAGGAGATAAACATGAAATCGGAAACTATCGCCCTATCAGTCTCATGTCCAACATTTACAAAATCTTCGCTAAGATCGTTTTAAAACGTATCGAAAGAACACTAGACGAACATCAACCCATAGAACAGGCTGGATTCCGTAAGGAGTTCTCGGTAATTGACCATATCCACGTAGTTCGTCAAGTTCTAGAGAAATACAAAGAATATCAGCTTACATACTATATTGCATTCGTCGACTACAGCAAAGCATTCGACTCTTTACTGCATAAAAACATATGGGAAGCATTAGCTGAACAAGGGATCGAACATAAATACATTCGATTAATAAAGAACGTGTATAGACATAGTACAGCTAGAATCCAACTAGAAAAGAAAGGTCATCCATTTAAAGTAGAAAAGGGCGTTAGACAGGGAGACCCCCTATCTCCAAAACTATTCTCAGCGGTTCTGGAATCAATTTTCAGGCGAATCAATTGGGAACATTTCGGAATCAATGTAGACGGTGCATCGTTAACGCATCTGAGATTTGCTGACGACATAGTGCTATTCGCCAATACATCCGAAGCTATCAATAGAATGATACAAGACCTTGCGATAGAAAGTGAAAAAGTAGGGCTAAAACTAAACCCAGAAAAGACTAGAGTGATGACAAATGGACAAAAGGACGCGGTACATTTAGGAAATACTGAAATCAACTACATTAATGAATACATTTATCTGGGGCAGCTCATAACAGAAAAAGATCCTATGCTCGAGGAAGTAAAGAGAAGAATTGCGAACGGCTGGAGAAGATACTGGAGCTTGAGAGAGGCTATGAAAGACAAAACACTTCATATCAACACCAAAAGTAAACTGTTTAATAGCTGTGTCCTACCCATTCTTATGTATGGCTGTCAGTCGTGGACTCTAACTAAGGAAATGGCTAGCAAACTCGCAGCTTGCCAATACGCTATGGAGAGGAGTATGCTGAATATTAAGAGATCAGATAGACTGAAAAACCGCGTCATCAGAAATAAAACAAAAGTAATAGACGTAACACTGTAAATTAGAAGACTCAAGTGGAGATGGGCAGGGCACATGATAAGAGGTCAGGACAAATGGAGTAAGAAAGTGACAAGATGGTACCCCAGGGAAGGTAAAAGGAAAAGAGGCAGGCCGCAAAAAAGATGGGATGAGGATATCAGAGAAGTGGCAGGAGTGATGTGGAACAGAGTTGCTCAAGTAAGATCAGAATGGAAAAGGTTGGAGGAGGCCTTTGCCGATTGGCAAACAGATCTTCAAAATATAAAAAAATTACAAATACTAGAATAAGTTTTATATTTGCTTCAGAAAATTGTTATTAGGCTAAGTTATTGATCTGAATAAAGGCTATTATTATTATTATTATATTATATTATTATTAAGCTATAATTCGCAAAGAACCAAGTACAAAACCTTATGGCCCTAGTAAAGCTTTGTCTGAACCGAAATATTTTGTTATCTATACTAATATTATATAGCTGAAGACTTTGTTTGTTTGAACGCGCTAATCTCAGGAACTACTGGTTCAAATTTGAAAATTCTTTTTGTGTTGGATATTCCATTTATTGAGGAAGGCTTTAGGCTATAAAACATCAAGCTGCGACCAATAGGAGCGAAGCATCAATAAAAAATGATTTGAAAACGGGGGAAAATTATTTATCTATCTAATAAAATAAACGAATTAATCATAATAATAGAAATTACCGCGGTCGAAGTCGCGGGCAACAGCTAGTGATATGATATGACGCGGATCAAAAAAACACTTTTAAAACGAAACAATTTAAAATGCTTTTCCAGATGAATACTAACATCCATCAAATTAAAGTCCCATTTGTATGCATTATTCTTACAATACAGAACAAACAGAAGTCAAATGCAACTTTTATCTCAATGCATCTATAACTCACGCGGTATTTCTGGCGGCGGCGGTACGGTGACCTGCCAAAAATCTGGCCCAGTGATCTTCTGTCGCGGTAAATATAACCGACAATGGCTGGAGCTGGATGGAAGGCCAGGGCTGGGTGACGCCGGCTCGACGTATGGAAGTTTTGCAATCAGTGATGGAAGTGACGCTTTGGGGTTTAGATGGAATGCGGGTAGGCGTGATATTCCATACAGAACAAAGTAAATATAGAGTTTTGTCATCGCTGAATCAGTGAAAGTCAGTAGATACGGTGACCAGCCGAAATCTGGCCCAGTGATCTTCTGTCGCTGTAAAAGAAAGCCGACAGTTGCTGAAACTGGACGGAAAGCCAAGTGGTCATGTCACCGGAAGATGTCGTTTTCAGTTTCGTAATTGCTGTAGGGTTTCTGTGCAGAACAAAGGAAATCTAGATTTTGCCATCGCTGAAAGATAAATGACAATAGTAAATATATTCTCCCCCGTCCAAATTTACAAACATTTTCAGTCGAGTTCTCTCGTTGCTATCTCATTTTTGATTTCTTTCCCCATGTCCTGCTACAGTCACGTATCTGTGGATTTTCTCTTTAGTATCAAAGGGGAACTATATTTTTTGTCACCAAAGTTTATATTAATCATCAACTTGTATCACCTAATAATTAGATCGATCGCCAGGAAATATTTTCGTTCTCACATAAACAAAAAGTATTCCCAGGTATGAATTATCAAATTAATGTTAAAATATTTATAAAATAAGAGATGGATTACCAATAAAATTGTAGTTCATTAGATAAATATTAACTTCGTTCTTTTATTAATAGTTTTATTACTTGAATAATAGCCTTGTGCTCAGAATGGTAGATCTGTCACCAAATTAATCGATTATCGGTCCCTGACTGCGACTCCTTTTTATTTGTTATTATGTCACCAATACAGTACAGTACTTAGCTACATTTTATTTCGTTTAGTTATTAAACAATAGTATTCGTTACCAATTTAATACATCAATTTATAATCTTAATGAAATGATGTGCTGTTGCTGATTATTCAGTGATTGTTATTTATAACAATAATAGCTTTCGCCCGCGGCTCCGCCCGCGTCAATGTCGATCCCTCGAGAATAGTACTTTTTTCCGGGATAAAAGGTAGCCTATATCCTTCTCCAGAGATAGTGTATGCAAAATTTCATTTGTATGCAAGTTCAGTAGTTAAGGCGTGAAAGCGAACAAACAAACAAACTCGCTTTCACGTTTATAATATTAGTACGGATTAGTAAGAATAAGGATAGTAAGGATATATTGATTATTTTAATTATGTTTTATTTACTATTTTACTAGAAATTATTACTGAAATATATTTATACTACCTGTGGAAATTAAGATCTTTGGGGAGGCCTATGGACATATCCAGCAGTAGACTCTTTTGGTTGAAACAATGATGACGACAACCCATAATTTTTTTTGGAGCTTTTTGAATTTTTAAGTGACATAATATATGATTTATTGATGATCTCTTTAAATTAGTTTGGTTTAATACTTATTAGAACAAACCTATTGTAATACATATAAAAACATTTATTTGGTACGGGATCCTAAATCTCGATGATTTTAAGTGATTTATTGTGGAATTGCTTTTATATTGTTTGGTGACCACATTTTGGTGACAAATCTACTATTTTGAGGGCAAACCCTATTATTTAGGAAACACAGAACGAATTAAATTGGTGATAGCTTAAATCATACCCGTATCAAAGCTCTCTCGACATAAATCCGCGGTGCGAATGAGATCGATCAGAGCTTTCTTCACACATTTCTTCGTCGAACAAACGGTAAAATAATTGGATGATGATTGCATAAAACATCGGTCGGCGCCCTAAACATTCGTTGTCGTGTTCTCTTGGTAACAAATCATAACATTACCTCTGAAAGTAACACAAATTACTCCGACAACTGCCAAATAACACATCTCGAATTCCGGCAACTGTCCTCACAGTAATATTTACGAACTCGTCATCGCTCGCGAAATAGTTTTACTACCTATGTACACTACACATAGTATATTCAAGCTTCCTAGCTGCTGAAAAAGCGGGTGGGTTTATATTAGATGGGCTTGCGTAACGTGCTGATGTTGAGTTATTGTAAACATATTTGTAGGTCAATTTAATGGATATCGATTCGGCCAATTTAACGAATGTGTATCGATGTAGCAATAGCTTTTACAGCAAGTAAATTAACCTCTGATGGATAGATATATTCTATTGAAGGGATTACTCACCCGGTCAAAATGAACAACTTTTCCCATGTGAAAAAATATTGTCATTTCCATATAAAAGTGTTCGGCCGACCCGGCTATTTGTACATGTATCTATGACAATTTCGAAACATTTTTTGACTTCCCAGCATTGGTCTCTTAAGAAAATTTGTTCAGTTTGATGGGCTGAGTCACCCCTTAAGACAAGTCGGTGATTAATTTACAACCTTAAAATGTTGTATGTAGCAATTGATTAATTAATGGTTTATGTGTTGAAATTGTTATGACAATAGGTCGATCATAAAAATAGCGTAGGTACTCTGGAGCCGGTAAGTGGGTCGGTATATCCCGGGTGCTTGGAGCGCCGCCACCACGCTGTGTAAACAACCGTGGACACACCGGTGAAAATCAAATATTTGGATTAAAATTGTGTGGGGCAAGAAAGTGGAACGATCATATTCCGGGTCTGCTTGGAGCAGCGCCACGATACTGCAGTCATCAACAGAAATGTAAACATAGACTACAGAGATGTGAACATTTTGAGTTTCCCCACTTTAGCTTGGATTGCGCAGAACGACGTTCAACGAAAATATTCATGAAGTCATGGCAGAAAATGGAAACTGTGTCTTTTAGAATTCTCAGCATCTCAGCCATATCAGCTCAGTGATTGCAAAGGCCTACTCTTTCTTCATATTAATAATTTCTTTTTTCAGTTTCTGGATCTTCTCTTCATTTTTATATCCATTTAAAATGCAATAAATTACCTAAGTTTCACATGAATTATCCAGCTAAATTAATGCCTATTGATTTTGCCCATGACTTCGTGTCCGTTATTAACAGCCTATGTAATATTCTGATGTGTTAGCGCTTTTAGAGTTTCATCAAAACCCATCCAGTTAGTTTTTGCGTAAAGGAGTTGTCAACTAACATGTTCACATCCAAACTTTTACATATGTATTTTATATTATTAATTATAATATTAATATGATTATAAAACTGGTCTGATTTACATGGCACACGCAGCGTGACATCGCTATATTGAAGGAAAATATATATCTGAGCATAATTTAAACCACGCTACAGAATTCTTTGACTGTGACTGTACATATTACGAAAAACTCCATCGAACATTAACATCACGTGAATCGTGCAGTGTCATTAGCAAGATGCATGAATTGTTGACTCTCTTGATGATCATGTTTGATCTTCCATTAACTTGGCAAACAGCGTGGATTGCAAATTATATCTACTCTGTACAAATACGGAATATTTGAATCATTTCATGTTTGTAAATTGGTAATCATCATAAGTATTACAGATGTAGTGTAACTGATGCACAAAAGCGATGAAGACTGGAGACGTGAATAAAGGTTTCTTGCAAGATTATGATTGTGTCTTTTCATTAATAGGTATTAACGTAAAATGCCCAAAAATATGAATTGAGATATGTGCCTCATGTAGCTCAAATACAGCAGATGGCGTTTATTACGCACGTTTCGGCTGTGATCTTTTTGATTAACTGAATAAAAGTAAAGCAGTTTCGAAATGTGGAGGAATGGATATATCGTACAATTATTTAGTATATTTTAACAATGAAGTGCTGCGTAATAATGCAGCAGTTGTTCATCTATTTCCATTGTTAAATGCAAAGTAAACAAGCATCAATCTTCGAGCTTCTGTTCCAAACGCACAAATTATTTTTACTACTACGCATCTTCTACTTATATCCACAACTTTGTAAGAGATTCTGCGAGGTTCATTTGATACTGTTTCTCAAAGGATCACGGCTCTACTTTGAGGAATTGCAATTCGTTTCTGAAAGTTGCTTCGTCTCACAAGGGTTCAATCTCCTACGCGTTACTCGTCCATGCAATTTTTCTTACAGTCGGTCGAATGTTCATTTGTCTGTCGCCCACTATTGTCCACCAATCCCTTGCATCTAAATTCTAAATGTTATGACATTTCTAGATGCAAGAAATCTTCCAAACACGAGTCCAATATAAATAGTACCAACATACGCCTTGCTTCGAAGATACATGTGCTGTCGGAGCCTGTCAGCTGTGACGTGCCAACTGATGTTCTGCGCAGTTCCTGCTCCCAACGGATGAATCACCCGTGTTTGTTGTAATACCGTATATGGTCTGATTTACATGGCACACGCAGCGTGACATCGCTATATTGGAGAGATTTAAAGCCCTGCCAAGCAATGGATTTTTTAATTGGCCGATAGTATCGTTGGTATAGTTAGGATTGAGGGCAGCCCGTTTCGCCAAACTTACCTACTTGTTACCGGGCAACAAATATGTCTAAACAAATTCTGCTTCTGTTGTGTGGCTTACATCTATGTTTCCATATACATATACTTCTAGCCTAACTAACTTATCGGCCTTTCGATCTAAGTGGGTAGAGATGGATCTTTTTGATTCAGTTATAACTCTACTGTCTAAAACAGAGTTTTGGCTAGCAGTCCTTTTTCTCTTGGTTCTGGTGTTTTTGAAAAATCCAGCTTTTAACAGATACCATGGTGTGGAGAAGAATGTAAGTATGATTTTTGAGCTTATAAAAATCATAATTCCTACCTCTATCTCATCTCAGCTTGTTCTCGGTTGCGTCATCAGCCATGATGCTGCGAATTCATTCACTTGGTAAGATCTTCTTTTATTGTAAGTCCATCGACATAATACCTCTAAAAATACCAAGCCATTATTTTTAGGGTTTCCCGTATATTTTATGTATTGTTTGGGCCTGTCAGCTGCCGTCTCAACTGATGCTCTGCGCAGTTCTAACGCCTCACTAGTGATGCATCAACATCAACACATCTGATCCACGTGTGATATGACACGCGTAACATGACATCATGGTTTGGGAGAGATTTAAAGCCCTGGCAGGCGATAGATTTATTAATCAATCGATATGAGCGTTGGAATCGATTGTGGTGCATCATTTTTTCGTCCAACTAAAAAAAGTATAAACAAATTCTACCTCGGTTGATGGCTGACACCAACGTACTTCCATACATCTTACCAAACCCATTGCTTTTGACCATGAAGTCTGTGAAAATGGACCTACATCGTTCAATTACGACTCTGTTGTCCAAATTGGAGTTCTGGCAATTGCTCTTTGGTCTCAAGTCTCACGTGCTTATGTTTGTAAGTACATGTTCGTAAGATTAATTTCGTTATAAACATTAAAAAGGGTTAAGTAAGGAAAGCTATGCAACAATACATATTCAATATGTAAAGTTCAGTCATACATCAACATCACCTGAAACCCAATAGCCCGTATCGCATACGATGTCTTACCGCACAGAAGCCGCAAGGTTCCGCAGACCAATATACCTACAGTAGACGTACGTAGTGCAAATATAAAAGCGTTTAGTTTATAGCGCAATGTTCAAGTTAATTAAAACTGTACTGTGTGCAAAATACAACCAAAAATACATACTTTTTTTTTTATTAAATATCTAAAGATAACGATATTGTCAAATTTTACTAACCCTAGATAATTTAAAAAAGAGATTAGCGTTTTATATCTAATGGAATTGAATTTATATGTAATGCCAATAGTTTGTAAAAATAGCTTCGCCGAAGGGCGGCCTCGGCGTTTTTAAAACAAGGTCTTTCTCACTATCGTAGTTTTCTTCGTCTATTCTTAGTCGAGGCGTTGACGAAATCTCGCTTTCATAATTTTACTAATGGATTTTACCACACAGCATTTTACTACACACTTCGCTGAATCATGTTGGCATAAATGTAAGATGGAAGCCGTTATAGTCCAGATGGCTATATACTTGTAATTACGCATGCTTAGCATTGTTTTCTTCCAGTTTAAATGGAATGTGTGAATGTAAATCTTAAATTTATCTTTAGGACAAAAGACATATGAAAATCCGCTAGAGCCTTAGCCCTGTATATTGTCCTTTAGGCCCAGTTTTGAGACTAGAAGGAAATCCAGCGCAGTTGACGTGTTATTTTATTTTTCTAACAGAAATTCTCTTTGTCCACAGGAGACAGTCAGCAGCAGCGGCGGGCGAGTGACCAGCGACCGTCGGGTTGAGGAGATAGACCTTGATCAGTGCTGGGACGAGCGAGTGTTGAGGAAGCTCGTGAGTATTCCACTTAAATTTCATCTAGGGCTTCTGATTAAACGAAATACTACGTGCTTAGGATCCTTCATTCATCTACCTATGCTTTATTATCTAGTTCGACCCAGATACTGGTGTACCAAAAAGCTATAATTGATATGGCGTCTACCCAAAATTTAGCAAATTTAATTATACGGAGAATCGTCTTGGGAAGGCATTGCGAAGAAAATGCATGACGAACCATCGTAACTGGCGCCATACTACATGAAATCAAATTGATTATAATCAAATATCTTGGTTTATAGAGGGGTTTTTCAACGAGAATTTATAGTTTATTAAATCAGAATAAAACAAAGATTTTAGGTGACAAGGATTTAAATTTATATTTTACCTATTAGAAAGAGTAAGGTTTGACAAATATGAATGAAAAATGATATCGGATAAATATCCACCACGAGTACCACGGCCATGACCACAATCTGATCCCTACTGCTTGCCTTATAGTTAACAACTTGTCATAACATAACACAGGGAACTATTATCGAAAGTGAGTTTCCGTCGCTGCCGAACAATCGGCGGCGAGTAACCACAGTTATTAAGAAAGCTCGGACGAAAGCTCACGGCTCTCACTTTCGACGAGACGACCTGAAGCTCAAGCTAATAAAACTAACTAGAGAAGCCAAATTATTGTTACGTCTTTACCTATATAAACCAGGAATAGTGTATCTGTCCATCGACTAACATTACATTTGTTTCAACGTTTTCGCGCAAAAGTTGGAGAGCATTTGAGATTTTTACATTAACTGTACCAGTGTACCTATCTGCTTGTCTTGATAGCACGTGCGATACGAGAACGTATTTCGTATAAATTGCAAGTTTTATGTTTTTTACTGTGTGATGTGACTAATATATGTAAAAACCTAGTGAGTTTTGGTTGGCATAGTCGTTGGTCATGCTAATTTAACAGGTAGGTATCTATTATCATATCCATGTACATACGTATTGACATTTCTTTTAATATATATCAACTTTAGGTAATTGTAGTCCGGGCATAGAATATGCGGTCATCAGTCCAATGGTGCAATCGAAACCAGTCTCATTTGAAACATTAATGGTCCAAATAAAACTTATTTAGTTTCGTTTGCGCCATCAATGGTCCTGGACAATGGTGCGAATGAGGCGGGTACTCAACTAGTGGTCAAATTCGCTCATTTATTTATATTTGTCTGCCTCATATCTAAGATAATGTGATAATAATTATAGCTCATGATCTCGACTTCGTTTTTGTGATAATTAGAAACCTTGAGAAGCCCTACATCAAGATTCCAAAGTCCAGTTGAGATACTTGTAAATATAGACGTAAAAGCGTTATTTTTGCATACAATAGGTCTATAGGTACGCGTTGAAATCGTTTTCGGTTTTATGAGCAAACAAATAGTCCCACTTTGGATGGATGATCACAAATTGTACACAATCATGGTGATGGCAGTTGAAGCTATATCAGATGCCTTTGGGCAGCTTAAAAAAACTGACACCACTATTAGAAAAACAAAACATATATAGTGTCTCGCAGTACTACCAGTGCTGGTACCTATGAGTCACCCGTGTCTGCGGCTTGCGAAACCTGTCGCGCTGTCAACTTGAACCTGATACTGCATATCCGGTCTTCGTACCTTACGCGCTTTTCATGCTCAAGCTTTTGCGGGAAAAAATATTGTTTTTGGCATTTTGAGTAAACTTTCAAAAAAGGTAAGTATATTCTATGTCTTGTCCACACAAACATACAAACTCTCATTATAAGAAATAAGACGTAACCGGGTGTATTTTCAGCTATATTTCTAACCCCGGCTTCAATTTGTATTACAATTAAGCAACTTCGTCGTATCTAAAGAATAATAGGCAAGATTTTTCTTTGCATTAACTTCTATTACTTAGTTTTAGGGGTAACAAATTCAAATAATTAGGTAAGATAAACAAATTGAGTGAAATAAATTGTAAATTTTTATTTTCTTTATTATCATAGGCAAAAAGGATGGGTTAATTGATGACAGCTAATTGTGTGGTAGGTCCTTAATCAATCTTTTCATATCTTATGTATCATTTCCCGATCTATAAAAAAACCGGGAGCATAAGTATGCTCATAGTTCTTCATTTATTTTATACACAATTCATTGTTTCTGAATGTTTACATTAATAAAAGAGTTGATAATCAATAAAATACACATAATTCCATAAGTTGTGATCTTGACATTATTTTATTGAAGTGCAATGAATATCGTTCGTGCTTACGTTTTGAACCACACACACAACACTCAGTACCGGTCAGTTAACTTTAACTAACTGCTGGAGACAGCGTGGGAACAGCAACATCACTCGTTACTGATGCTTGATGGCGACTATAACATCGCAAGTTTTAAAATTTACGGTAAAAACAGCATAGGTAGGTATATTCATACTGTCAGTTCCCTTTTATCTTGTTTAGGCAGTCATCATTATAGCCACTAAAAGTCCACTGCTGGACAAGGGACTCTCCCAAGGATTCTTCGTTCCAGGGGGGGGTATTGCCATAATCACCAAGCTTGGCAGGAGGGTTGGCGAGCGCAGTTTCTTTGGCTTCTTCTGCTTTCCATGCTATAATTTCGAAGGATAGGAATTTGTGGAATGGAAGGGAATTAAAGGTATTAGGATACTACTCACTCGAATGAATGAGGGGAAAGCGAGTAGCAGCTCGGGAAAATATATGAGACAAACATTCTATACTTAACAGCTGCTGGCCATCAAAATATAAATAATATATTATAATGTCATTCTGTCAATATTACCTGAAAACTCCATTATTTTTAAATCTATGGCCTGGAAATAACCGTAATGCACATTTTGTCAAAACAAAATAGCAACAATCTGTGTCCCCATTACCGCGAATCAGAGATGACCACAAATGACTGAAATCGGGTTCGCTCGAGCCAAGCTTTAAACTAGATTAGGGGGCGCCACTTCCGCCTTCCGTTTCCAACACTTCCGGCACCAAACTGTGACGATGACAAAGCGTATTGATTGAGCAATACTAGAAATACGCTTAATTTGGTAGCACTTAGAGACACATCAGCGGGTAAGGTGTCCAGATGACACGGAAGGCGTGTTAAGCCATCGGTCCCAACTCCCAAGTCCTACCAGTTACGGCAGATGCATTACGCAGGCAGGCATGGTTGAAAAATCTGTCGCTGGTATTCCAAAAAGAAACTATCATTGTATTTTATATTGCACCGCTATTATTATCTATAATTGAATAGCGTCACGCATCAAGAGTTGCGAACAAAATGTTAACGAACACTTAAAAATTATAAATTTGTGGCGAGACTTTCTACGATAGGTGCAGAGTCGATCTGTCTTGCTTTTTATCGTTTAATCTTTACTTTTTTTTTGAAACGCAAGGAGTCCCATTATAGAAGATCAACTTTTGTAGTGGATTAAATCCAGTTGATAAAAAATATGTATCATCGATAAGCCACAGGATCGATTTTAGCGTTGATTCCGGGGAGTAGGTAATAAATAACTTACCTAATCGAGATCAATTTAACTTAAACCGTGTTAGTATCCTAACAATTTTTATTTTTATAGATTTTAATCACTATGGAATAGCTAATATACCAAGGTAGAGTCAATAAACTAAATAAGTAGTTAATTCTCAGACATGTATGGAAAATCGAAAATTATTTCGACAACCCTGGTTGAAATAAATCAATATTGCTATAGCCAAATGCCAAATACACGCCAGCAAAGCCAAATCAACTAGGTACTATGAAAACTCATAACTTAGGTGTTATTTTAAAATGGACTAGTTGCTACGACATACTGCAAGCACGAAGGTAACTTATCCACGGTTTGATCAAAATTCAAACTGGCTTACAAATAAAAAAAATATAAACCACATTGTTTGAATTTTCGTGCATTTTTGAGAAAAGCACTTACAAGCTTGCCCGCAATCAGGCATTGATTAACGAACTTGTGTGGGCCATGTGAGCCGAGGAGTAGCCGAGGCACGCATACGCAAGTGCAGCAATCTTTTGCCGGCCGCTGCAGTAATGTACTATTGTGGGAGTAGCTCAATCAGTTCTCATGTAATATTCACTGCGTTTCAGTTGGACGAGTGCAGCGACTACGAACAACGTCGTCGCTTGCGAGCGCGCATCCGAACCCTGATGGCAGAACAGGAAGGTAAGAGGATCCAGTCATGGCATGATTTTGATATATGATTGCAAGCAAGTATGACACTTTTACTCTTTTGACCAACTTCATTGCATATAAATGGATTATTTTAAAAATAGTTTTCTAAATGACTGATAAATTTAAAGGAAATAGGTACTTAATTTATCGAGAAATCAGTTTTCGCTAGATTTTCTAAATAATATCGTTATCTAAATAATTTGTGTTTGGTCCAAGATTCGGTTTTAACCAAAATTGAAACTTGCCTAAACTGATACCTCCCTCCACCATTTTTTATTTTCTCTTTCGGTCGGAACTTATACTAAAGTTGGTTAAATAGTCTTTTAAGTTTTCCGTTTCGGCTCAAACATAGGTAGATAGTTCCACTCGGTCCCAGAATTAATGTAGTAAAGAGAAATTTGGAAAATAAGGTACACGTAGTGGTAGTACGACGTGATTAGAAAGAAATAAAGAAAAATAAGAGAAAATTACTTTGGTTATTAAAGTGTTACAGTTGACGAGCCGCACTGTCACGTAATGAATATGTGTGTGTTTTTATAGCATGTGCGAGCGCAGTAACGGAGGCGCTGGCGGCGGCCGGCGAGACGACGGAGGGCGACAGTGCAGACACCCGCGGTGAGTCCCTCCTCCTGCCGCTGCTGCAGGGCCTCCTCGGCAGCGGCGGCGAGCGCCTGCTGGCTGGCCTCGGCGCCGCCGGCGCAGACGTCGTCGCCGATGTCCGCCGATCTCTAGCCCGACTCCGCGCAGCGTTAGCCCCGCCCGCTGACCATCCTCAAGCCCGAGCGCTGCTCACGTTAGCCGACCGGTTAGAAGATGCTCTAGACGCTGCCGATAGACTTGATGGCTGCCGCACCCGCAAGCCGCGACGACGCAGTCGCGCTAACCGACACACAGTTGGCGTCACACACGAAGAGCTAGCCGAAGCTCGCCGCTTAGTCGACCGCGATCAGTTATCCTTAAACAGTGCACCAGAACCGCAGAATCTTTCGTCCGGCCCGGCGTCGACCGTCTCTGGAACCAATAGTGTTGAAGATCCGTCTACTCCAGAGCGAAAGCCGAGCGTCGACGAGAATATCAGCTACCACGATGCTGTGGCATCGCGACAGAAACAGGCTCCTATCGCGCATTCCGCCAGTTTTGCGTCTGTTCCTATTATGAACCGCGACAACAGAATCGTAGAGAGACGTGTACAGGCCCCGAAAAAACCGGACTTCTTCAGGCATTCAATGGCCGATGGAGTTCAACCTGAACTGCAGCCACAGCCGCGTGAAGAACGCCGCTCATCTAAAAGTGGTATCGCGGCAATCGCTAACAAATTTGATGCACAGGCAAAAGAAGCTACTCCGAGTTTTCCACTTAGACGTGCTCCAGTCGCTAGGTCTTCCCCACCCGTGAAAACGCCCACGGCACCCAAACAAACATATGAGGAGCCGAAACCTATACCAAACAATAGGAACAATTACAAGCCTCTTCCTCCCACTTACAACTTCGCAGCACCGCCGCCAGTTGAAGAAGAATCCAAACCCCTGAACAGGTTTAGTAATAATAACAAACGATTACGTATGAAACGTGCCAATACCATAGATATCGGTCGTCCTCTTGCCGGATACAAAATTGATAGCGATACGGATGAAGAGGGCGGCCGCCGCCCTTTGGTACCCGAATTCCATCCACAAACAAAGAACGACAGAAAATTCGTGGCCTTTATGCGCAAGAATCAGGAGAATGAACATGTAACAGTAAATGGTCAGACTAATTGGAGCAATCGGTTCGGCAACATAAAGAATGCATTTGAGAGTCGTGAACGAGAAGATCACAGCAGGTCGTCTAGCGCTTCTTCGGCTAAACACTTCTGGCGCACAGCCGAAGAATCTCCGCGTTCTAGTCACGTGCCGCGCCCGCGTAAATTCCTTAATGACGTCAGTAACTCGGACATCATCAAGCCCCCATGGACACAGGAACGTCGCGAGCCCATGCGCGTCCATATACCACCCCCTCACCCGACGCATACGCAAGCGATGCCTCCCACACCCCCTGTCCCTCTCCCCACACCCCCAGCACCTCTTCTTCCCGTTAATCACCCACCGCCAATACCGCAATCCCCAACGAGGCCTTTAGCAGCCAAACAGTTTGTCGCGAAACCTATACCAGTGAATCAATTCTCTCACGCGCCTATGTCAGCATTCAAACCTCCGACTAAGATAACGTCTCCGACGAACGCGCCGTCCCTCGTTTGGAGCCCACCGTCACTCAATAACGCGTTATCCCCCACGATTGACGGACCGCCCTGTTATCCTATTGCTCCGAAATCTATTACGGCTGACGCCCCGCCGTCGTATCCCATAGCTCCAAAACCTATAATTCCAAGTCCCAAGTCCCCAGTTCCAAGTGTCCCTTGGGTAACGACAGAATATGACAAGCCCAGGAGAGTAGTGGGCGCTGCGGCTAAATTTGAAACCCCCAAATATGAGGCTCCACCGCCACCCACTGCCCCACCATACAGAGAGCGGACATACGCAACCAACCCGCCCACGCCGCCGACTCACGCGCCCCCACACATACAGAATTTCCCAGTCAAAACTATACCCAGTCAGAATAACCTTGCAGCCCCGGAACTTGTCAAGAAGATAGATATAGCCAAACAGGCACCCGCTGCGCCTTATCTACCAAAAGTCGACGCTCAGAAACTTCAAATAGAATTCTACGAGAAACAAATTCGCGAGCGACACCAGCTACCGCGCCATGAGCCGACAACTAACGGACAACAGGAGCCCAGTGAGCGAAAGCCGCCACCACCTCCCGCCTACACCGTTACCGACTACACGCCCTCCAACGTGGTCTCTACGTTTGTACCGCTACAACAGACACCCGACATCGAGAAAGCGCGGGCTCACAAAATAGATTACCTACCGGATGTCGTCATGAATGAAAACGATCGTCTAGAATACCAGCGATCTCCGACTCGACCTCAAAGTAGCCCGTACTCGCCACGAACAAAGGCTCCCACGCAAACATATCAAAACGGTGACGTTACTTACACGAACGGTACGGACGAGGGCCCAACGACCGAGCATGGCAGCGTAGTGACGCGCGTCATGCGCGGGCCGGTGCGCGGCGCCGCCACCATCACGACTGGCGTGCGCACGCGCCACGATGACGAGCGCCGAGGCGGCGCCGCCGACAGCCTGCGAGGCGCGCTAGACAAGCTGTCCTTCCCCAAACGAGACGTGCCCGCCGACCGTAAGAAGAGCGCCCCCCGGAGCCAGGTACGGGCCCCTGTACAGAACGGCCCCTCTCCCCAGCCCGCGCACGCCCCGCAGCCCCGCCTGAACCCCGACAGCGTGCCCCCGTCCCCCGGGGGCCGCAGCCCCGCGCTCGCCGCGTCCCGCGAGTCCGTGCTGTCGAGCGAGTCGGCCGCGAGCGCCGGCTCCAGCCCCCTCAGCCGCTCGGGCTCGTGGCACCAGCTAGCCGACCGCTCGCCTCAAACCACCTCCCCGCGGCGCGTTATGAACCGTACCAAATCCATGCATCTTCTTGGCGTGCCTAAGCTCTTTGAGGGGGGCATCACACGCGACGAGCTCGGCGACAAGAAGAGGACGGTGGAGGCTTACTTTTCCGGACAGACGAGCAGCAAATCGCACGCGGCCTCGGTGCGGGCGCGGTCCAATCGTTCTACGCAGCAGAGCTATTCCCTGGGCCGCAGTCGCACTATGCCCACGGTGTCGGAGCTGCAGTTCCTGGACGAGAGCAACGCGGACGACGCTTTCGAAGATCTGGTGTCGGCGCTCGCGTAAACATTCCACTAGTTAGGAGCGGAGACGAGCGAGACGCGCGTGAGTCGTGTGTGTGTGGGTGCCTGTGCTTATGCCGCATGCCCCCGTCCGCCCCGCCTCGCCCCGCGTCGTTGTACATACACCCCGCCGCTGTACATACTGTGTAACATCCGTATTCATCTCACCGTCCCCTGTAACCGTGTTATTTTGACTAATAGCTTAAGTATGATTCGTAATGTCTTGCTGGTTGTTTTCACGTGTTCCGATTAGTGTTAGTTTGGTCTCGTAATGTCGGCTGCTCCTTCAATCTTCTATTTTGCTTTGCAGAGGAAGAAGAAGTAACCACTGTGACATCGAGCGTGAGGAGGAACTCATCCGAGAAAACGGTTAGCAGTAGCACCACCACTAAAACTTCAAAAGGTAAACTTCCACTATTTTATTCCATTTTCTCCTTTGGCTATAACTGTTTGCCCAAATCTTCTGATATACTCGTAACTATGCATTTCCGTCTCCTTTTGGTAATACGAGCATCATTAATCGTCATGTGATGATTAAGCTATTTTCCAAATGAAAATGCACAGTAAATAATCATGAAATTACATAGAAGATTTAGTTTAGAAGACAACGTTCATACCCTTAAACTCATTGAAACTCTTGCGAAGATTAACAATAATATTTCTGATTGTGTTTAGTGACGGAGACAAAGAGTGCGCCGAAGCCGGTTTCGCCGTTCGCCAAGTTCCGACAGCTCGAGAAGCAGAATTCAACAAACAGTCCCAAGTAGGTACCACAACACACCACCAAAACCCCACACGGTACCAAGTAGGTGAAGACTACAATCGGCCTTTACAAATACCCAACGTAGACGCCTTAGTTAGAAAAGTGCGATTATATTATATAGTATTTATATTTTGAAACTTTCCGCTTGATCATTATGTAATGCAGTATATTTATTTATTTTAGCAGCCATATCTCTGGATACAAATGAGGGATTACAAGTAAATATTAAATTACGCATACTTCATAACATGTATATTAGTCGCTTCATTGTAATCATGAGAAGCATCAGTAGAGTTTCTGGCATGTCGCATCGCGGACGATAGAGGCCTGCGTGCCCTGACATAGAGCATAGACCATGTAGCACGCGTTAATCTGTAAATAACCAGTTTAACTGGCACCGCGAGCACCGATTGTGGCACGACTAACGAGATGGCGAGAGCAACACACTTCCAGTCACGCTGATCAATTCCACTACAATTTTGTAACCTTCCTCAAACTTTAAAGATTTTTCATCTTAAAGCAGTTAAAATGGAAGATGTGCTTTGAGCTAGGCAACAATAATACGATAGGACGGCTATAATAACAAAATACGCTGGAGGTATTTTCCATGTTCATAGTGCATCTTCCTGGATCATTTTATCGGGAACAAACCTTCATTGGGCCTCACTTCGCTATGAAACGCGTGATGCTCAACATTCTGCAATTTTACCCTACAGGACGGCAACCGATCCGGGACTAGTATTAAGTTAAAGACTCGGTGAGACTCGGTGGTGTATGGGGTGCTTGGTCCCCAAGCGAAGACAATCTTGCTCCATTGTGACCAAGGGTCAGGACAGACTGATATGATAGTATAATATAATCAGCCACATCATATCGCTATAGCTCGAATATCTTGATTGCAAAACTTAGAGCATCATGCGTTAATATCGTAACTATAGTCTAATAACAAGTATTTGGCGAGTGCACGCATAATTTAAAAAGTCATAGATTTGAACTAAGTCAAAGGTTTAAAGCTGTTGAAAATTCGATCAGCCTGACTGGACTTCCACGTCTCTCGTGGGCGTCTTCGCGTTCTAACCCTCGGCCCGTTGTAGCTCGCCAGTGAGCCCGAGCTCCCCCTCGCCGTACTTCAAGTTCACGGACCCTGCGGTGCAAGCCAGCGCGCTCACGATTAAAGAGCGTCTGCTGCAGTGGTGTCGTGACAAGACCAGGGACTACGAGGTACACTCCACACCGGGCACCAGCACTGCCGATACAGTAGTCACGGCTTTATCACCTCGGAATGATGGAAACTGCTTGGGAAAGACATGGAATGTGGATAACGCATTATACGCAACTGAAATTATAAATGTTCTGTAAATATCAATGAGAATGCTTCAAATGAATATAGTCAAGTAAAAGGGCAGTGGCAAAAAAATACGCCATGTACTTGCCATACTAAACTATATTTCTGTCACTACAAACTGAGACTTGTACTTATATAGACAAATTTATTTAATTCGTTTGTCAGGCAACAAAATAATTATATAAATACACCTTATTATATCCACATAGACTCTTGCCGTCGAAATAGTGATAAAACATCACCAAACTAAATAAGAGTACACTCCTTGTTTTTCCCAAAGAAAATATTTACTTGTACGAAATGTAAAGACAATTATTCTGTTTATAAGTAAGCTGTATGATTCGTGTATCTGATAATTGGCAATTGCATATTTTTCTGCGACCACACTTGCAATCGTCCACGTAGTTCTCGAAAACTTCATATCACTGTGTCGTGGTTGTCCTTTACTCTTTACCGGACACTGCAAGGATATAGCCGTAATAACAATTAAACTTCTATTGTGTCTCGTTTAGTGTCCGTCTAAGTGCTAAATATGCAAGTGCCAAATAACGTTCGCTGGTGCATTACCCGTCGTGTCGCGCGATGTAGTAGGTAGTAGCCGCATGCGAGGTCGCACGCGCTAGCACACACTCCTCACAAGACATCCAACATCTCACAAGACATCCGACATCTCACAAGACATCCGCCACTCCACTGCCGCTTGTTGACGCTTCCTATGGCTGCGCTGGTTTCTGTATATATTCTATGCGATGTAACCATATACGTATCCTTCCATATACACGAGTTACCAAATTGTATAACTTTGGTCGCACTCAGCATAAATTTTACTTTAAATTGTTAGTGTGAAAATAACGTTGATTCTAAAAATCTGATGAATATCTGAGATGTGGTTAATGTTTGTCCGAAATTAAAACTTAACTTACTAAACACCCACCACGTTCTAGACGACGGGGTACGCACGTTTTGGTTGTGATGTAAAGTAGAATTTGTGGATCTGTAAATGAATGTACCTACATAATATTTTGTGCATGAAGTGTGTGATAACAGTCGAAGAGTTGACGAGGACACGGCTGTACATGTCAAGCTGTACAAGCACTTGTGTAAATAATAACTTTTACGTAGACACGTCACTTTCAAGAATTCCATCACATGATATCCAATACTAGAACCGCGAAAGAAGCACACGTAGACCCGTTTGTCATAAATTCACGCAGACAAAATTGAACATCTAGCAAACCGAAACACTTGCACAATCCTATAGACGACCACAGTTGAGCATATTTGAGACAATACAGATGTAAATAAATGAGGTCTTACAAATAAACGCTACGCAACGAATCTGGGAAATTCACATTCTAAATATCCTGTAATGTACATTCTCAACCTCTTGAAACTGTATAAAACTTAAGAGATAACGTGTCTGGAGATCCCCATAACATTCCCTCGTGTATTCCTGTACAGATGGTAACAGATCGAGTTTTGTGATGAAATCACGTCAGTTACTTATTGACTTCAACACAATATTGCATTTCAAGGACCCTCAAAAAATGGACATCAAAGTCATAATCTTAAAAAATTTAATCCGTAGTTTTTAGCCCGCTTTTTATTAAAAAGTGCAAAATAAATTCAAATGCTAAATAACATAGTATCGAATATAACCGATGCAAGTGATCATCACAAATCTCGAGTTCCCACCTGAATTCTTAACTCGTTTTATCGTGTGATGGTAGAATGTGAAGCTGGAGAACTTCTCGACGAGCTGGGCGGACGGGCTGGCGTTCTGCGCGCTAGTGCACCACTTCCTGCCGAACACGTTCGACTACAGCAAGCTCGTGCCGGAACGCCGCCGGCAGAACTTTACGCTCGCCTTCAAAGTTGCCGAGTGAGTTTATTTCACTTTGGAATACAACTTTTGATCTTTGTTAATTAAGGAAAAATATACTTCATGGAATGAATTTCAAAGCACTTCACCAGCAATATATTGAAGGAAGCAGGAGTGATGGAGTATGTACCTTCTACTGGTTAAGCAATTAAAAATTAATATTTTAATACACCTTCTTTACCCAAAATAGTCTGTGCATTATTCAAACTGATCTTTTTGGATTTCTTTGACTGATTTACCAAATTATAACCCAAAATAACTAACAGACCACGTTTAACACTTTCATCGCCACCGTTTTGATAACAATATTGGACCTGATGATGATGATGACATGTTCAACTGTTTATCACGAGACGTCGCGTGATCTGGCAACTAAAGTAGAGTTTACGGAGAGACGTATTACCGCGTTTTTGCTTGAAATATGACGATTGATTGTATGACACAGGCCACGGGCAACACTCAGAATAAGGACTAACCTTGTTCTGAGGGGCAACAGCAGTGCAGCGACATTGCTGAGAGGTGAAGTGCGGGGTAAAGAGTTTTAACACAAATGATACAAAACCAAATTTACCTAATCAAACTTAAATCGACCTTAGATACGATATTATTGTTGTATTTTTCTCTACGCTGCGTAACAATTGAGCAGAACTAAGCGCGGCGGAAAATACCACGCCACACTGGTCCGAAACCGCGCCCTAACATGTAATCTAGGCTTATAAATTATGTTTAATATACCTCCATCCATGTGGATGATATTATTTCTTAATCGTTTTGTATAGAAGATATATGTATACCAAAGATCAGGAGAAAAGCATTTACTACGATAGGTAATATAAATTAATCTTACTTTTCTGTGTTCCAGAGAGAAGGCGGGCATCTACCCACTGTTGGACGTGGACGATATGGTGGCCATGCGCAAGCCGGACTGGAAGTGCGTGTTCACGTACGTGCAGTCCATCCATCGCCGCTTCAAGGACCAGGACTGAAGAGCAGGCACCAGCAGCCGTAATCTTAAATTCTGCACGATGTATTCGCGCTACCAATTTAATAATGCCAAAAGATTCCAACATTGATACGTAGCGTGAAGTCAGTCTGCCAGGATCCCTTATCCCTAGGAAATCCCCGTAAACGAGACCTAGGATCATCTAGGTTATTTATCTTGAGACTGTAAGAGTCTTGATACTGACAATATCGTGCAGGCTTTGAAAGTACGGCCCAGGCTTCTTAGCGTCGGTTGTTGAGAAACCAGATGGCTCACAAATGATTCCAAATTAATAATGGAAGTCCATCGATCTAGAAACTCGTGATGTCGTCTGGTTTCCTCAGCTGACACCGGCGCGAGAGGTGCGTCACGTCCCGTGGCGTAGACCAGTAGTTGAACGCTAAAGTCACAAATGTTATTCGTGGAATATTAGTCCAAAGAGCGTATGTTGTTGATTGTTTGTTTGTTTGTTAGATGTTTATGTTAGTCGGTGTCCGCCCACTCGTTGTTTCTCCAAGCGCTGTCTCGAAACAGTCCTCCTATTTATTGTATAATCTCAAGATGTATGTGATTTTTTATACTAGTTCATAAGTACTAACATATATCATAGGTCATAGTCTATATTATTTCGCACGCGTCGCGAATTGTCTGCGGGGATCGCTTTGGCTTATAGACATAAGGAAGTGGCATCCCCGATCGGCGACTTGCCGTTTTAACCATAGATTTCTGTATTCGCTACTGACTATTTTAAATTTGACATTAACAGCTTCCAATAATCGCCTTATGATTTAATGAATATTATTATTATGTTAATTTATATCGATAATGAAATAAATACGATTAACAGTGAACTGTGTTTATTATTTTGAATTCAACTATCAGCCGTGCCTGTTTATACCAGTGATAGTAAAACTATACAAACGGCTAGTGTAAATACTGCAAAATATACGAAGGCTTTAGTCATTTCTTGATAATCATCAGACTAAGTTAAGATTGTGATGAACGGGTCTTCCGACTGCGATAGTTGATACTTCTTTTAGCAATATCTTTTTTCTAATCAACAGCGTTGATACTGCATCTGTCTCACCCAAATTACCGATAGTAAAACAAGGGTGAAGGCAACTGTTGACACAGCTAGATACAGGAACGCTGTGGACATATCCCATCCAGTTACTATGAATGCGTTAGCTATTCTAGTTAATGATCTCTCTCTAATATCTTAACAAGTAGGTATCCAAGCGAGCTCATTTACCCATTAGTTGTTTATTTTTGAAAATATATCCGGTAAGGGTTCAGGAAAATGGTGCACTTCTAGACATTAAATATCTTAAAAGCGCTCATTCGTATACAAAAAAGTCTTCCAAGAAGAAATTGGTCAGGTGTCAGGAAAAATAAACGGGAGAGTGACCATGAACGGATCTGCAATGTTGGTGCTGCGGTCTGCGGTGGGCGACCGCGGCGGCGCGGGCGCGGGCGCGGAGGAGGGCACGATGGTCTCCTGCGAGGAGCGCGGGCTGGCGGGCAGCTCGTCGTCCGCCAGGCTCACGTGCACGTGCAGCGTGCTGTCGCGCCACGCCTGCCACGACATCTGGTGCTCCTGGATCTTCAGCAGCATCCACGTCGTCAGCAGCCCGTTGAGGGCACCTACAGGGATTGGGCTACAATGTTATTTAAGAAGAATAAAATACCGAGTATTGCATGGGTCTAGATTACAATCACTTTGTTAATCTTCTAAACGACAAGTATGGAAGACCGATACATTTAAAAACCGGACAAGTGCGAGTTAGACCCGCGCACAGAGAAAAACATTTTTTTGTTCTAACTATAAATTTACAATTTTTGTTTTTTTTCCTATACTTGTACTTTTAGACCTTGCCGCATTCCAAATTTCATGATTCTAGGTCAATGGGAAGTAGGTATCCTTTAGGTTTTGATTACCTGTCAATTAAAACCAATTTCGATAAATATGTAAAATAAATAGACAGACAAACCAGTGATCTACAAGGTTTCTTTTTTACCTTATAAGACACGGAACTCTAAAAATAGATTTCTTCCATAACATCATTTGAATGAAACTAAAACTTGCATAGTTACTAAAGCAGACTACTCAAACTACAACACACTTTTAGTCTTTAATCCGTCCGATTCGGTATCGGATGCATCTTCATATTGGTTGAGAGCCAGACTAAACTATCGGTCGATATAAAGTATGCAGTGTGCGGTGACTCATAAGTGTCTGACAGACCGTTGATTTGGTCGTTAGTCCCAAATCAGTGGTCTGTCAGACACAGTCACCGCACACTGCACTTTCTATCAACCGACAGATCTGGCTCTCAAACAGTATGAAGATGCATGCATCAAATACCGAATCGGACGGATTGAAGGCCCGAGTAAAAGTATGCATTGTGCGGGGACTCCACAAAGCACAACAAAAAAAAATCTAAGAAATACCTACATCAGCCGTGTGAGTTTCGTTATGTGTAGATCATACAACAAAGTAAAAATAGAAGGCTTAGATATCTTCGGTCTAAGCTTCAGACAATTCCGCAATACTATAATTTAGTTGTTCTCTTAGGGTGGTCATTAGGGATATATATCAATTTTCTATAAACAATACCTCATATATATTATTTATGCTATTGTTTCGTGATATGAACAATTATTTGTTACTTTTACTTTAGCAAACGTTGTAACCTGCGTACCTGCACACTTGTACACTGATTTTGGACATTTACTAGTTCACAAAATATATTTAATTTGTTAGTAGTTTATTAGTATGAAACGCAAATTTGTAAACTGTCGGTATATGTACTTAAATAAATAAATCAATCTTGACTCTTCAGGGGTGGAGTGGTCGTCCGGTAGTACAGAGAGAGTCATGGACTAAACAGACCTGACGAGGATAAAATACCTACACAACTCACCGATGACGCCGATGAGCAGCGAGGAGAAGAGGTTGGCGGCCAGTACGGCGGCGCCGCCCCGGTGAGCCGCGGCCTGCAGCACGCGGTCGCAGGCGTGCAGTGCGCGTGCAGTGCCCAGCACGGACGCGGCCCCCAGCGCCGCGCCGCGCCACGCGTCCGCCGCCAGCGCGCGCCCGCGCCCCGAGCGCGCCCACTCCGCCAGCGACCGCAGCCACGACCATCTGCTCAACCTTCCCACTGGACTTAACATGCTTACGAGAGCGAGCCAGGCCTACTAATTACCTTACTAATATAAATGCGAAATTGAGTTTGTTTTTTACACTTTCACGACGTAACTACTGATCGTCATGAAATTTTGCATGCAAGTTCTCTGGTAGTACGGAGAAGGATATAGGCTACCTTATATGTCGAGAAAAGTATAAATACTATTCCCGAGCGATCGACATTGACGCGGGCGGAGCCGCGGGCGAAAGCTAGTCACTAATATATATAATCGTTTGTTTCAGGCAACAAGTTAATATTAACATAGGCTAAAGCTTGTTGCAGGAGTGACACAAAACAGGGGCATTAAGGAATTGAGAGACCCAGGAGTGAGAGCACGTATTTCAGTTAGTAAAAAAAAATCTGTGTAATCATGCAAGTACCATTTAGATTTCTTTAGTAGAACTGTTGGATCGGTCCAACAGTTCTACCTACTAAAAATATTGTATTGAAATCGGTTTCAATACAATATTTTCAGTCACCAAGACCTGCCTTTGTGGTCCAGTGGTAAAGGCGTTTGCCTGTAGACTCGGGAGTCATGGGTTCGATTCCCACTGGAATAATACTTTGTTTAGTTGCTTCCAGTTTGGTTAGGTTAGGACATTGCAGGCTTGAATTACTTAATTGTCTTTTTTTTTACTAAATATTGAATTAGGCATTTGTCTCCCATCTCACCTGATGGTAAGTGACGATGAAGACGAGGATGTTACATGGCTATCCAAGAGATACCCATTTATTCTACTTTTGAATGTCCCGGGACTGTACTTGTTTGGGAATATAGACGCAGGCAGTTCATTCCACACCTTAGCTACTCGAACCAAAAAGGAACTGTCAAAGCGTTTAGTTCGACTCTTTGGTATTCCAACGATAAAAGGGTGAAATTTTTGTCTGTGCCTTGTAGTCCGATGGAGGAATGGTGAGGGTTCAACTAGCTCAAAGAGCGCCTTCGCACACTCTCCAAAATGGATCCTGTAAAATACCGATAGACAAGCGACTTTACGGCGATGCTCCAGGGATTGTAATTTCCTATTTGAGACCACGTCGTTGTTTATGAGCCTGCGGGCTCTTCGGTCAACAGAGTCCAATGCTTCAAGCTGATATTTCGCTGAGCCATCCCAAAGGTGACTGCAGTACTCCATGCAAGAGCGAACCTGGGCTGTATAAAGATTGAGCAGCCGTTCAGAGCTGAAGTACCGCCGAACCTTTGAGATGATGCCCAACTTCTTGGAAGCAGTTAGTGCCATCGACTCAATCTGTTGGCCGAAGCTTAGTTTGGACGTGACTGTCATGCCTAAAAGCCCAAGGTGGTCAACTAACGGTAAGGAAACCCTGGAAAGTGGGTGCAAGTGGGAAAGCACCCTTATTTGCAGAAAATAGACACGCCTGTGTTTTGGACGGGTTAAACTTAACAAGATTGGCATCTCCCCAATCGGACACCCTCTGTAATTTCGAGTTAACCCGTTCAATCATAGACTCTCTTAGAGACTGGACTTCTTGTGGACTTGCACTGGCACTGGACGTATAACTCTCTACAACGGTGCTGTCATCAGCATAACCAATAATGCCAGACATAAGGAGGTCATTAATGTGCAGCAGGAACAAGGTTGCAGAGAGAACAGATCCTTGAGGTACCCCGGCATTAATAGCCATTAGGTCGGAAGAGCAGCCATCCATAACCACTCGAATCGACCGTTCCCTCAGGAAATCGAATATCCAGTTGCAAAGGTCCTTAGGTAAACCATACGCTGGAAGCTCACTGAGGATAGCTTCGTGCCAGACCCGTTCAAAAGCCTTGGATATATCTAGTGAGACGGCAATTGCCTCACCGTGACCCTCCAAGGCTTCGCTCCATAAGTGCGTGGCATATACCAGTAGGTCACCGGTTGAGCGACCCTTGCGAAAACCATATTGGTTGTATCCTTATGGAGCTCGTTGGTTTCCAGGTATGCCAGGAGACGATTGTTCAATACACGCTCCATAATCTTGCACAATATGGAGGTGATAGCTACAGGTCGATAATTGGCCGGGTCGAAGCGACTTCCCTTTTTAGGTACTGGTTGTACATTGGCAAGCTTCCAGGATCTTGGGACCTTGCCAGTCTCTAGAGAAAGTCTATAGAGGCGTGTCAGTACAGGGGACAACTCGGGTGCGCAGCGCTTCAGAACCACTGCTGGAATACCATCGGGTCCACTAGCCTTATTCACGTCTAGGTTTAGCATGCATTTAAGTACCTCTTTTTGGTGGATTTGAGCGGCCCGCATCTTGGGGCCGAACGAAGGTAACTGGGGTGGGCTTTTATTGCTACTATCTAGACGCGAATTGTCTGCAAATAGATTGGCAAACAAGTCTGCTTTCTCTTTTGCACCATGGGCCAGAGAACCGTCAGGTTTCTGCAATGGTGGCAGCGATGGGCGACAGAAGTTCATCTCCACTGACTTGGCTAGAGACCAAAAGGCTTTACTTCCTGAGGGACAGGAAGCTATCTTGTCTCCAATACGGCCAACGTGGTCGAAACGAGCTCTTCTGAACACCTTTTTGCAAGACTTGGCAGCAGCGTTATACACTCTCTTCCTGTCTTGAAGATCATCAGCTTTGATTCTGCGGGCATCAGCCCAGGACAAGTATGCTTCCCGCTTACGCCTTTCGGCTAAGAGGCACTGAGCATTGAACCATGGGCGAGCTTTGGTTTCAAGGGATACGTCAGCAAAAGGAATAAAATACTCCATTGCCTTACATATCACACTCGAGACAGCATCAGCGCAGAAGAGAAGCAAACCTGCCGCCAAGGATAAGATGCGAAAAAATGTCGCATCTCATCCCAATCTGCCGACTTGTATCGCCATACTCGCCTGGTGCCTTTGGGGCTGGTGTCAGGAAGCGAGTAGTGTGATACAGATTTCACCACACAGTGATCCGATGTCCCGAGCGGTGGTGATACGGACACCGAATGCCTGACAGGATCGGTTGTCAGCAGAAGGTCCAGGCAATACGCAGTGTGGCCAGCAACGTCAGGAATGCGCGTCGACTCGTTGACAAGTTGGGAGAGACCGTAAGTCAATGCAAACTTATAGGTTTCTCTCCCAGCATGGTCGGTGTCCTGGTACGGGTACAGCCACTCTCCGTGGTGGGCGTTAAAATCCCCCAGAAATACTATCTGCAGCATCGCTGAGATATTCCATGAGCCGAGTTGTCTCAGTCTCCGCTATGCGAACGGTAGACACTGGCGTAAACAATATGATCAAGGCCAGTATCTACATGAACCCACAAAACGGAGAAATGCGGAACTTCCAAGTCATGGAGACGCCGACAACAGATCTCATCCCTGACATACATGCACACGCCCGCGTGGGGGTGGAATTTGGCCTCCAGGACATAGCCTGGGTAATACAGGTATGACAGGTCTGATGGATTACTGATCTGCGTCTCGGTCAGAAATAGCAAGGCCGGCTTGGCAGTCTCGAGGTAGTACTGGACTGCATCAAGATTGGAATGTATCCCCCTAATGTTACAGAAATCGACTAAAAGCTTAGGGGGCTCGGCCGGAGAGCACTTGCTATGTTGGTTGTAATTTGGATTCTCAACCTTCAAAAGCGGAATTTTGCCCTCCCCAGAATTCGTAGGGCAGCCTGAGCATTGTTGCCCAGGGAGGGATTCTCCTGCGCATGAACGCAGGTACCCTCCTGGGGTAATTTTCTCTTTAATTGCCGCTATCATATTGGAGAAGATCTGTAGGGGTATTGGGCTACCGGGCTGTCTGATAATATAGATGATTCTGTGCTCCGAAAGGCAAGTTAAGCCGTTGGTCCCTGTTGCCATCTGGTAGTCGTTAAAGAAACCACGTCAGAGGCCGAGACGCGGATCCAAAGTAGAGTAGGTACTTTGGATCCGGTGTATCGACCATGCACACCAGGGTGTGCATGGTCGATACACCGTGTCTACTACACGAAATGATGATAATGAGTCACCAAGATACGAGCAAATTCGTAAGACCACATATTAGCAAATATTTAGGTATACTTATTCAAAAGCTAAAGAGACGTGCGCCATTAACTGATAGGAAATTTAAACAAGGCCTTTACTTATGGCTTCTCGTGACGATATAGTGGTGCCGACATAGTTCGCAGTAGGACGTGGCAGCTTGCAACAGCCATCTCTCCAAACAGGTTCTGTGCACGGCAGCGATGGTTCCTCTACAAGAGCAAGGCCGCACTAAACGCTCAGCAGACTCCCCGCCGAAGCAGATGCGGCAGATGTTGTCCGAGTGGCGGCTGCCCGTGAAGCTGGAGACTTGCTTCACTCCCCCAGAAGTCCCCTGGTAGACAAAATTTTACGTACAGAAAGCTGCAAAGCGTACGTTTGCCCGTCATATAAACATTAAGCGAAAGCAAAGCAAGGTCCAAAGTAGCTATAACATCCTGTCGCGAGTAAAAGTTAAAAGACTACTACTAAAGTATGTAATGTAGAAATGGCTACTTACATACTTAGCATTTCAAAAAAGCACAATCATAAATATTATAGATTTAGTTTCCGGAATGTTAAATAAAATGTCAGGACTCTTGTAAGGTAAGCTTAGCAGCAGAAATTAGATAAATTTGTAAAGTGAAACATTTAATTAATAAAATCAGCAATAAAGCGATGGTATGAAGTTTAATTTGTCCAGTACCCCAACCTGCTTGTGGAGCAACAAAGCGCAGACAGAACTCAGGATAGACATGGAGCGGCCAGGTAGCGGCGGCAGCAGGGGCGACGCTGGCGATGCAAAGTTCAGAGAGTCCGCAAACTGCGCGCACAGCAGTGAATCCGCTTCCGACACGAGCGCTGCAACCACCCAAACAGGAACTCAAACATAATGTGTGTAGACTAGACTTGTGTTAGGTCAGGGTCTGTTGGGATAGATTATGAGATGTTCCCTTTATCTTGACGGGACATTCTTAGGTGGTGTTCATCATCATCCATCTAAATATTATGCTATTAAAAATCTGAAACGATGTCAAACAGGAGCGCCGACTCCGTGGTTGCTCAGGGGCTCGAGCACCCATGAGAAATAAAAAGTGGGAGGCCGAGCACACCTGAGAATAGACATATTTTTTTTCATCACCCGACGACCCGTTTAGCGCAGTGGTTTAGAGACGCAAGGGTCGCAGTCGATTCTCGCACCAATACAAATGTTTGTTGATGAAACAGATATTTGTGTTAGGTCTAAGTGTTTGAGGTACCTTCGTTGTTCCTTGACAAGGGAAAACCTTAGTTTGGGTTCAGGACAATGTATGTGATGTTGTCTCAATTTATTATTTATTACTCTTACTACTCTTCTCACACTTCGCCGCTTTTAGAGTCATGAAATGAGAAGGAGCACCCATGATTCCTAAAAGCCGGCGCCCCTGATGAAAAAACAAGTAGCTGCCACTGAACCTTTGTACTTGCTCCGTGCACTGGACAATGGACATATCAAGCCAACACCGATTCTAAGCGTGAACCAAGTTAGTAGGTTAGGTAGCAAATAATATAGGTAGAAGCGTTACTTGGTGAAGCGACCCCTGGCGACCTGCAGGTGATCTCAGTCTGTTGCGCCACCGTCCGCAGCTCCTTCTCACGCAAAGCGTTCTGTAACAAATCGTTTATCAAGACCAAGGATCTACTATTAAACTTTTTATTAAATTTATTAAATTTGCTACAATATATCGAGGTGACGCCGTTTCGTCTATATTTACGGATACTGTTTAAAAGGATACGAATCTAGGTTTATCCTTTAGAATTCTGGAGGAACTCTTACAGCTCTTTACAGCACACACTATAGTCTTCTGTCAGTATCCTTAGTCAGTTATATTTCTCTGATCTTTTTTTATTTTAACACCAAAAATATAAAAACCACAAGCACTGTTAGGAAAGCAAAGGAATAACTATATATTTCATGAACATTGAACATGCATGTCTTTTTCGATCCCTGGTGCTGGTAGTCAGGCTGGATCCAACCATGTCGGGCCTTCATATAGATCAAATATAAGACCACCTCTGCTTAGGATGGGGGAGTTGTAGTTGAGAGTACCTAGTAGGTAAAATCTGAATCAGCGTTCGGCACGCATACCACGACGCGCCTTGGCTGATAATGGGAAATGCACAAGCCCACTTGCGTAAAGCCCAAGAGTCACAGATCACGACTACCAACGACCCTACGACCTACAAACTAGAAGTCATGCATGACCCTGTCGCAATCCCGGACGGCCACCGCTCATTGTTCAGTGATAGAGTAAACATCGTAAAATTGAGGCTGTAGGCCTGGTGCCCATGAAAATCCTAGTGAAACATTCTGGATGGGTACTAACATAGCTGTATATGTTTCCTAGTAACATTATATGTACTTTTATTGTAAATTCTGAAATTAATCATTTCATTCAATAACAAGAAAAGGCCTCCTCGTTTGGACTCCCTTACTCTTGCTAGTGGGCTTACGGGAAAATACGGCGCTATTAGCACTCAAAGTCGAAACACTGCGGGAAACAGTGTCTATCACATTCTTACCGTATGACTGGGCGGAGTGGTCGCCGGCATATGTATGGAAGAGCAGCTGGAAGCCGACACGCTCATCGTGAAGTGACTGTCGGAGCGGTCCCGCCCCCAAAACATCAACAGCGTCTCACAATCCGTAGGGCAGTCCGGCTGTTGCGAGAAATCACGGGTTTTAGGTGTTCAAGTCCCAAGAAATTTGCCCCCTTGCCAACGCCTTTGTACACAAAGGTTAAACATGGACAAAACATAACCTACTTTGTTACAAGTGCGTTGCCAGTCTTTGAGTGAGAGGACGGCTCTAGCCTGGGCTCTTGACCCCCCCAGAGGCCTGGCTAGAGGGGTGATATTTTAATTTGTATAGGTAGTTAACGGTAGTAGCATAATTTTGAGTCACCTCAACCATAACTGTTCTGTCTACAACACATGTACACCCGGCGCTTCTTATTTAGACCTGGTAAACAGTATTACTTGTGACAGTCTTGATGAAAACTGTACAATATTAATATTATGTGGTGACAGTTCCTCTGTATCAAAAAGGAATATTAAACAAAGTATGGACAAATTAATTAATATAAATGAAAGAACACAATGTAAATTTATGATATGTGCCTTTCCGTATTCGGAATCTTTAGATAGGAAAAGAAACGAGCACATACACAATTTAAATGTACATATGTACAACATGACGTATCGTCATGGCGATTTTATTTTTTATTTAGATATAAATAAGTTTATAAGTAGATTTAAGTTGACTAACGATACTATGTATCTTCCTTTTAATTTTAAAAGACAAATAGCTACAGTAGTAGCTTTTAATTTACAAACTTCTGTTGTATGTAGTACAACTGCAAATAATTTTAAATTTGACACAGGTATTGCAACTAATGATATACCTAAAATACAAAATCCTCAGTCTGATTTAAACTAATTAATAAGACAACAGTCGAGGCTAAAGAATTAAATATTTTTCATCAGAATGTCCAAGGCCTGACTAGCAAATTGTTAGAATTAGAGTTGTTTATAAACAGTAAAGATTTGCATGTAGTTTGTGTGACTGAACATTTTATGCAGTCGCACCAGCAACAGTTCAATGTAGAAAATTATTTATTGACAAGCTCTTACACCCGAGAGACTAAAGAGAAAGGCGGTAGCTTAATTCTAACTCGAAGTGACGTAAAATGTAAAGAACGTAAGGATATTGTTAGTCTTTCGGTAGATTGTAATGTTGAGCTGTCATGTATCGAACTAGGGAATTATATTATAGTATGTGTATACAGACCCCCAAGATCAGATTATAATACTTTAGAATCAGTTATTGAAGATGTCTTGAGAAAATTATGTTGTTGTCGCAAAAATATTATAGTGTGCGGTGACTTTAATGTTGATTTGTTAGTTACAACAACTGAAAGTGTTCGATTTTTAAATGTCTTTAAATCATTTGATTTGGTTAATTTGTTTTTGGAACCAACTAGAGTTACTGAAGATTCTGCAACGTGCATAGATAATGTTTTCTGCAATTGCACTGCTGTTGACAAATATATAACTAAAAATCTAACCTCGGATCACTACGGTCAGTTTGTAAAACTTATAAATGATGTAGAAGTAGACTTACCAAAAGTAACCTTTAGATCTATAACCAAAGCTAAAATAAATGTATTTAAGAAAAAAATATCTGAAAAAATGCCCCTAATTGAAGAAACTAGAGATGATCCGGATGCTCTATATAATAAAATGTTTGGTATTATTGAATCGGAATTCAAAAATACATTCAAAATTAAAAAATGTACTAAACGTATCGGTAAAAAATTTAGTGAATGGGCTACAACTGGTATTTACGTTAGTAGAAACAGGTTATACGAATTATTAGCTATGAAAGCTTACAATAAAAATACTGAATTTATTAATTATGTTAGAACTTACTCTAAGGTTTTTAAAAAGGCGTGCCTGTGCGCAAAATCTTTATATACAAGAAAAGCTATTCTAGATTCTCATGATAAGATAAAGACCACTTGGAAAATTATTAACATGGAAACCGGGAAAACCAAAAATCGTGACAACAAAATAGAATTAAAAGTAGATAATAAGATCCTCAGTACTAATGAAGACGTCGCAAAATATTTCGAAGATTTCTTTACTAACATTCCCGTAAATACTACTGCCTCCTTACGTTCATCATCTGAGGAATCTAAAAAACTATTAACAAGCTGTATACCAGAATGTAACAATCATTTAATATTTCAACATGTAACACCTCAAATAATCATTGATACATTTAAGAGTTTGAACAATAAGAAAACTGGAGATTTGTGGGATATCTCTGTAGCTGTCATTAGTAACATCATTGAAGTAATTGCACCATATTTAGCTTCTATATTTAATAAGTGTGTAGATACTGGGACATTTCCTGACTTGATGAAGTTAAGTAAAGTCATTCCTTTGTACAAATCTGGCGATAAAAATGATCCCACTAATTACCGTCCCATTTCTATTCTGCCAGCTCTTAGTAAAATATTTGAAAAAATGATTTTTAATCAGTTATTAGCTTTTTTTAACATAAAAAGCCTTTTCCATCGTGAACAGTATGGATTTACAAAGGGTCGGTCAACTACAGACGCGGGTGTAGCTCTGTTGAAATACATATATGATGCTTGGGAGGGAAAACAAAATGCTATTGGTGTTTTTTGTGATCTTTCCAAAGCCTTTGATTGCGTAGACCACAATACCCTTCTCTCCAAGCTGGAGCACTATGGAATAAAAGGTAAATCTCGCGATTTACTTGAATCTTATTTAAGTGGCCGAACTCAAAAAGTTAGTTTAGATAGGGTACAATCCTCCGGATCATCGGTTAAGATGGGCGTACCCCAGGGCTCTATCCTAGGGCCTCTGTTATTCCTCATTTACATCAATGACCTACCTTACTGTGTCAATACATGTAAGGCTGTACTATTTGCCGATGACACTTCTCTTGTCTTCAAAATTGATAGACAAACTAATTCTTTTGACGTGGTTAATAGTACTTTAGCTCAAGTGTTGGATTGGTTCACAGCGAATAATCTATTGTTGAACGCTAAGAAAACGAAATGTATTAAATTTTGCTTACCAAATGTTACAAAAATTCCAACACAAATAGTAATGGATAATGAACCACTAGATTTAACTGATAAAACAACATTTCTTGGAATAACTCTTGATGCCGGGCTTCAATGGGGTGCCCATATTACTACGTTAGCGGGTAAACTTAGTTCTGCAGCTTATGCTGTCAGGAGAATTAGACAACTGACTGATGTTGATACTGCGCGTTTGGTATATTTCAGTTACTTTCATAGTGTTATGTCTTATGCGATTTTACTATGGGGTAACGCTGCAGAAGTAAACACCATATTTGTCCTGCAGAAACGCGCTATTAGATCTATATATAAACTTGGTGCTAGAGAATCTCTTAGAGAATTGTTTAAAGATATAAATATTTTAACTTTACCTTCTCAGTACATATTTGCGAATATTATGTTTGTGCGCTATAATCTTGATTTATATAAGAAAAATAGTGATATCCATGACCGAAACACGAGAAATAAAAATAAATTAGCTACACCAGTATTGCGATTGCAGAAAACTATGAATTCATTTTTGGGTTTAGGAGTACGCTTCTATAATAAAATTCCTGCAGAAATATTAGGTCTGCCTTTACTTAAGTTCAAAACGATTGTAAAAAACCAGTTAATAAAAAAGGCTTATTACTGCATTGATGATTATATTACTGATAAAAATGCGTGGAAATTTATATAAATTTATTTAATGTTAACAATTATTAAATGTTAAAATTAATCTATAGTATGAAAAATTGTATTTAATGTTAACAATGTATTCAGAGCCCTTCAGGCACGTAGGGACCAAGGCTGGATTGAGTTTCTTTCGGCGTATTCTTCTCACCAGTGGTCGTTCCGAAACGCTAGTAGTATTTCAATTTTGCATATATAAAAAAATATATAAGAAATAAAAATATGACGTTCAAAAAGAGATACATGTATCCAATTTTGAATAAAAATCTTTGACTTTGACTTTGACTTTGACTTTGTAGACTAGCTCAAACAAAACACATAGACTTGGCAGCGCCCGCGTTACTGCCGGCGGCCATTTTTCGAGTTTGTAGCATACATATGGTATGACACTAAAAGTGCTCGCTGCTTTGGTGCGTGCCAGTCGCTGCCAACTCGGTGTGTTTTGAGCCTTAAGGGATAAAGAAACCTTAATTCAGCCACTACGGTGCTATTGAGATATAGGCACCTAAGTTATATTTTATAAAATCTTACAAAATCAGAATCTTAAAAAGGGAAATAAAGCTTTTTAACACTTAACATTGTCCTTAATATCTAATTTAAGCAAATACATGAATTGAATTTAAGTAGGTATTTTTTGTCTGTGGTAGCTTCTTCCGCTGGGTACTTGGTAGACGAAAAAAAAAGGCAATTTACGCCCAGATGCAACCGCCATAATACAAAATATGATCCTGGGCTCTCTCCTATGCCTATCACAAATATGAACCAAATAAAAAAACTTACGCGCACTATCTCCTGATTACTGCAGGACCTATGAAACTTGAAGTCAATGTTACGGAGCGCCTGCTGGATCCTGGGAGCATAGATGGCGGGCGCTAGTACCGCGTGCCTCAGGTTTTGGACGGCATCACGGGGAAACTGGCAATCGGTGCAGTCGACCAAACAGTTAAGTGCTACGTATCTTCGCATTTTTCACTGTCATTTTACTTTTTGCTATTTTTTTTAATTATTTATTTACAAATTATTTTTAGACATACCTATTTGAAAGCGTCATTTTGAAATAACATATTTTTTCTGAGTATTTTTTAAATAAAATCCATATTATCTCTATGATAAAATCCATTACCTACACAAAAGTTTTTTTTAAAAGTTGTAAAGCTATCAGACTTTTACCAAGATCATCTTATCTCTATGATCAAGATATATTACCTATATCTCAGAACAAGGCCTATAATCCCTCCTTGTTCTGAGAATCCCTCAGAGCAATTAAACGTCTCGAAAATCGAGGTGATTCACTAGAGCAGCAAATCTTCACGGATTTGTCGATTCGTTACGATTCAAGTAAATCTATTGATTTGAGAATGATGATGATGATGGTACAAAACATGGGCAATCTCTACCTGAGTGTGACAGATAAATAAAAAAACGACGTCAAGCCGTCAAACTTTTGGTCCATGCACTGCACTTGTGTTTTTTTCTCTCACACGTGAAGAAGTATTGGTTATTCTTGTGAAATAGTCTGAAATTACAAATCAAGTGAAAAAGTAACGAAATAATGGCGGTCCGTGTGCAATTCGAAAATAATAATGAAGTGGGAGTGTTCAGTAAACTGACAAACGCGTATTGCCTTGTTGCAATCGGTGGGTCGGAGAATTTCTACAGCGTGTTCGAGGCTGAACTCGCTGACACAGTGCCCGTGGTGCATGTCAGTATCGCGGGGTGCCGTATTATCGGGCGGATGACAGTTGCCAACCGCCACGGGCTTCTCGTGCCCTCTTCAACGACAGACACGGAGCTACAACACATCAGAAACAGTTTGCCAGACACCGTCAAAGTGCAGCGCGTAGAAGAGCGCCTCAGTGCACTTGGCAACGTTATCACCTGCAACGACTACATAGCGCTCGTGCACCCAGACTTAGATCGCGACACAGAGGAAATATTAGCAGACACATTGAATGTAGAAGTGTTCAGGCAAACAGTTGCAGGGAATGTACTAGTGGGCACTTACGCAGCGTTGAGTAACCGTGGCGGGCTCGTACACCCCAAAACTAGTATACAGGATCAAGATGAGCTGTCTTCTTTATTGCAAGTTCCGCTGGTAGCAGGAACTGTGAACCGAGGCAGTGACGTCATCGGCGCGGGACTAGTGGTCAACGATTGGTGTGCATTTTGTGGCATGGACACTACCTCGACTGAAATCTCAGTGATAGAGAGTGTTTTCAAACTGAATGATGCGAAACCCACAGCAATCACATCAACAATGCGGGCATCACTCATTGACAGCATGTCATAATGTTGAACATTGTCTGGTGTAGTGGTGTTACTCTTGTCTCGGACAATCCACTCTAAATTGTCAAGTTGCAGCTCTGTTGAACAGATTGCATAACCATAACCAAGTCTTGACCTGTGTTAATTAAGCCATTATAAAATTTTAAATCAAAACAATATCTTTCATTATGAAATAAGCCACAAAATAATACAAGACACCTAATGTTTCTCTGTTGAAATACAGTTCAATTTCCACACATGCAGTTCTTACAATATTGAACTTTAAGCAAAGGCATTCAATAAACTAAAGTAATAGAAAAGTTACAAGTTGAGATTGTACAAAATATGTTCCAAATTATACTGATATCTAGATAAAATACTGTTACACTTTAAGAGGAAACACTGTACTCAAGAGAATTGAAAAATAGGTATTTGTAAAATCTATTACTGTCGCACTGTGACACCAAACAATCCCTGCAGAGTGCGATAGAGACAACTGCAGCTCAAACCGAAATTACCTATGAAAATAACACAAAATTTACGCTTCGTAGTCCCCTGATTTCTTCTCCAATTTTGAAAACTTAAATGATTTCATTTATTTTTTCATTAAAAATTTAAAATAAGCAATGGCTGTGTTTCTATGTTTTCTTTTTCTAATATAATCACATTGAATTTGTTTTCTTGATGTTTGAACACAATGGAAATTCTTACCAATTTTTCAGGTTTTTCAATGTTCATATCTCTTTAAATAATTCAATTATGAAAAATAATTAAACATAGGGACATGCTTATATACCAATAGAATTTTTTTTTTGTAAAATATTGCTCTACTGATACTACCCGGCGAGGACTCAGGGGACTATGCTTGTATGGAAATATGGCCCTAAGATTTCCTCTTAAGAAATCTCAAAGTTGGGTGGGCAAGTCTTGACCATATATGAAAGTATGAAAATATTTTTTTCTTTCCTTAAAACCCCTAAACTAAATTTATAGCAATATAGCCAGCCAGCTACCAAATAAAGTTCTCATGCCACTCTTACAAAAATCTTGGTTGTGACATCACAAATTCAAAGACATTGCAACAAAGCGCTTTTAAAATGCCTTATAGTAATAGAAGAGCTTTTTGTTAAGATATTAATTTTTCTTTTTTTCACCACTGTTATTTTTGGTAGGTCTTACCATACCAATGTGAAACAAAATGTTTGCAATATGCCATTCTTTGAGGAATTTCAATCTGATACCTATAAGAAATCAATAAAGAGAGCTTAACATTCAGGTCATTTATATTAAAACACAAAAATAAGACTTATAATATTTATTATAAACATTTGTTACAACACAAACGGTCCTATCTACATTGCCACTGCGTTGCTCTGGAAGTCCTACACCGCCGCCGTCCAGTACCCAACCTGAACATTATTTTTATTGACCATTAACTAACACGTGACATTCTGTATAAAAATAAGTCTTTTCTTTTTCCGAGGTGTAAGGTACTCATATAATTCTGCCACTGGGTGTGTAAGCTTGCATCAAAGGGATAAGTAGATATGAACTGAATCTGCCCAATATGGGTAAAAAGAGCCTGTACAAAACATTGCATAAATAGCTTCTAAAACACCAATCAAATACAAATACAAACCATTTACTGCATAAGCATAAATGTGATAAATGAAAACAAAATTGAAGCTCTGAAGGCAACGGAACCAATTAAAACATTAACATTGATAACTACAACACGATTATAGGTCATTGCCCCCAGGGTTAATAAGACTGTGTTAACAACTCATTTTAGTTTTATCTTTTTATTGAAATCTCTTCATGCTGGTCTGGGAGAAAAGAAACGTAGAATGTGCCAGCTGCTTCTCTTCCCGCGCAGATCGTAAAAGCCGATCGAGGGAATGGGCGAATATCTGAGGAATCATGTCATTAGGCGAGGCGGCTAGCAATCAATCACTATTATGATTCAGTTTTCCATCTAATGCCAACCAGTATGCTAAATGTGGCCATAAAGTCTTATACACCCGGGCTCAGTCTATCCCGCACGGGAAAACGACGTGATATATTGAAATAAGCACTTTCGTTGTTTAAAACACTTTAGCGATCTCAGATTAGTAATAAAATACGTCTTGAAACTGTTCAAAGTACCTACTTCATATGTAAAGTGTAGGTATGATTCATACCTACATGTTACATATCGGCGAAACCATTTATTTTAGTATTTCATCCAAGGAATAATCAAATCTGCCGAAGGTGTCTGGCGTGAACGGCGGCTCCGTCTCCTCGTAAATATTGCGCAACACAAAACATAAACAACTTTACACAACTTCGCTACACCGGTGCGCGCTCGGTGACGCATACAGCAACACTGATTTCGCATTTCCCTGATTGAAATAGTATTTGTTTACATAATATCATTTAATCATATGGTGAAATTTAGACGAGTGTGGCGCCAAACGAATTAACTAAGTAAATAAATAAATAAAAGTTGTCTTTCCATAAGGAATACAAATTCATCAGTTTTCATCTATGCCTCAATCAAAAACTAAGCTAAAGTAAGCAACAATTTCGTGTTTCTATTCTAAAAATTTCATAATTTTAACAACATATCAATTAGGATAAAAATTAGGCACACAATATACCCGAAACCGTAGCACTGGGATATATAGGGCTCAGTTTTCACTAAAATGATGGACCGAACATGAAGACTTAAGGCCCACAGACCGGAAACGGAAATAGTAGCAAATTCCTTCCAGCCGGCCTATTTGCTAACTCAGTGTACAACGTTACGATAGTCACTTTAAAATACATTGCGGCTTTCGTATCATTGACTATTTCTATTTAATATATATAAAACGTAATGTATTTTGAAGTGACTATCAAAACGTTGTACACTAAGTTAGCAATACGCCGGCTGGGGCCTTTTATGATGGAGCTGATTCCAAGTAGACCCTTTAGCGGGTGTTTGCTTCTCTGGCTTTTGCGTTGATGCCAGTCACAGAACACCGCTGAAGCCTATTTTTGTGTTCTCTATTTTCCACCATTTTAGTGGAAACTAGACCTCATCAAATGTCAATCTCCCAGACGTAAAATAACATGTGTACTTCTGACTTAAATTTTACAATTCTATCACCATTTCTTTAATAGGAAAATCTACGGGATCATAATTAGAAAATTTTATTTTCAGTAAGACACTAATTTATATAAGAGTAATATGTACACAAAAATACATTTATTCATGTCAATATTTAAAACTGTTGACGAGCTCATAACTCCTAAACTGTGACTAAGCTATAGTGATAATTTTACAAATGTATTTCCTATATATAAGACTTCATTATTTTCTTTAGTATAACCAAAAGTTCGGATTAATGTGAAAAAAGCTGGAACTTTACTCTGATAGGGCTGTAGCCCTACTTCTTCTATTACGATATCAATCAAATTGATTTCTTTCGAAATTATGATCATGTTATAGGGCGGGGGGCAATATACACAACGTACCTAAGTGCGTGTTGATATTATGAGGCATTCAGAGCAATTTCCCTGTCCTCATACCTAAATTTAAAATTTCAGTATTAATATTCAGGTCAATCAAACATCACTCGCTTTGTGCGACACTATCGCTACGCGTGTCTGATCGACACCTATTCTACTGTCATATGGCACACCAACTTTGGTGATATAGATAGAAATACCGATCTTGCTATTTTAACTCCTTTACTTACCTATTTACCGATTTCGCGCATACTTTTTCTGCCACCAATCTACAAAACTTGTAAAAAAAACTACAGAGACATTGCACGCCGAAATCATCTCCTCCCTTATCTACATGTTTCATACATCTATTTCCAATTCGACAAATCCTTATTAAAACTACATAAATTTCTTCATTTCGTTCTTTCATGCTGGTCTGGGATCAAAACAAAACATTTAGAATGTACCAGCTGCTTCTCTTACCACGCAAATCGTAAAAGCCGACCAAGGAGATGGGTACGAATCTGAGGAATCGTGTAAATAGATGCGGCTAGCAACCCATCACTATTCTGACTCCGTTTGCCATCTACATGCCCACCAACATGCCAAACGTGGCTTTTAGATCTTATAGACCTGGGCTTTGTCTACCCCGCAAGGAAAAAGACGTAATAGAGTGTATGTGTAAACTTACATTTTTGTACATACTGTACGCACGAAATAAAAAAATAAGAATGCTATTGTTAAAAAAGCATGTCATAAATACTTCGTTCTTATGGATACAATTATCCTCCGCCTACTACCTCATTGATTTAATATACATAATATCACTAGTTGCATGAAACACGTAGTTGTACCTTGATAGCAGATTGAGAATGCGCGAATCGTATGCGTCGCTGTTCTCAGAACCTGTGTGAAACAGCGGCATGTATAATGGGGTGGAGATCTATCACTATGACCTGTGGAGACACAAGGGCGGCTCCAGTAAAGTAAATATCTGGCAGGAAGGGGAGTAAAGTATTAGTAAAATAGAAGAGTATTTGTGAGAGTGGGGCGCGTCCCTGTATTCGCTTGGAGCTAGGACAGACGAGCTACTTTCGACTATTTTTTATAGAGCTATTATGGCATAAACTCAACCTAACCTCTTTTCGATAATTTAAACAAACCATTCCATAATCTACACAAAATCAATCAAGGTAGCAGGTCTGCCGCGGCCCTGACCCCTGAATCCGCCCGTGCGTCACTATTATTACAATAAGTGCTTAAGATATGTAGCGTTGACATAAATGCTGTAGATCGATACAAAATACATACTTCTTTTATAGAAGAGGGTAAAAAGTTAAAGAAAGCTTTTAAATTCGAAAACGTGGACAATAACATCATTTTCAAACAAGCTTATTCCATATATTTAGTTCCTCACTTGTTCAAACTTCGCTAGTAAGTTAGTCAAGTGACGAGTAGACTAGCTCCGTGGCGCAGCGGTCAACACGCCATCCTGCGACACGGAGTGACCGGGTTCGATCCCCGGCCAGGTCAAGATGGAAAATGATCTTTTTCGGATTGGCCTGGGTCTTGGATGTTTATCTATATAAGTATTTGTTATAAAATATAGTATCGTTGAGTTAGTATCCCATAACATAAGTCTCGAACTTACTTTGGGGCTAGCTCAATCTGTGTGATTTGTCCGTATATATTTATTTATTATTTATTTATATTTAATTCACTTACTTAAATCCCGACTTGATTAAAATTTATAACGTATAAATATGGACTAACCACACAGATTGAACTAGCAAGGTAAGTTCGAGACTTGTGGGATACTAACTCAACGATACTATATTTTATAACAAATACATATATAAATAAACCCAGACCAATCTGAAAAAGGTCTTTTTTCCATTTTTACCTGACCAGGGATCGAACCCGGGACCTTCGGAGTAGCAGCCCGACATGAGCACTAGGCCACATAGCTATCTAAACCCCGAATTGAGTACAATTTCCTAAATTCGTAACATATAGGAATCTCCGGGTTCTCCAAATACTCCGGTATCTACACCGAATTAACAATATATTTTCCGTAGTTTATCTACATAAGTACATTACTGTTTCTGAAAGCGCCAGTTACTAAACTACTGGACTAATCCGACAGCTAAATAATCGTCACTCGACTAAATTACTATGATAACCCGACTATTCAGACAGTCTTGTGTAATATCAAATGTACATTTACACAACATATCGCAGCCTTCAATATAATACTGCATAACTATTTTATGAGCATTACCTGGACGAAACCTCTCGAATATGCGAAGCCAATTACATTTCAAGTGCGAAGGTTTTCAAAATTACATTTTCAAAAGTTGTATATAGCGTAAGTAGAAAAAGAAATAAATATAAAATTAAGTAACAAATGCAAACGGACGGAGCTTAGAGAGTTTGTAATAAAACATTATGGGTGTTATTATAAAACGAGGACTAAAGATCGATTGTCGACATCTTGTTTTCCGTAATATCAAAGAGCGAGATGGAGATAGTTTATCGCGCGATATAAACGGCGTTACGATTGTGTGGTGGTGGTGATTTATACCTACATTTAACGAAAAAGAAACAGAAGCCACCTTCCATACTAAAAATCTATCACACCAACGCAATATGCCAGCTCTTGACGGAGTGACAATTATATACATGAAAAAGTGCCTTTGCTAGCGTGAATAAGGCCTATTTCTGAATAAATATTTTGATTTGAGTATGCCTGCATCCCCTTGTATACAAGTGTTAATTCCCTGCGTCACAGCATTTAAGAAGTCTGCCGCGGCACACCGTTCGCGGCGCCAAATCGATACTTCAAGGCGGCTTCTTTGCTTTTTTCGTTCACTGGGTTTATACCATTATCCAAACAAACTAGTCAACAATTTAGAGAAACTTTAGCCCGCGTTTTATTATAAGTCTATGTATCTCAAGTAAATGCTGAAGAACAGAACAGTAAAGCTCCTTAAAATGATTTAAATTATACAAAAGTACTGATAGTTGCTTTAAGAAATAATCTATTTATTTATTTACACACATTTGTCGCTATCGCGATCTTGAGGGGCATTACTGTGCATATTTGTTTTGAGCGGTCGTTACTAAGCGCTTCGCTCTAAATTCGTGAAAACGTAGCATCACACTTTATGTAGCTCTTTTTTTTAATTAATAACTTTTTTTTTATCGTTCATCCATGATTTCATCACTAATAACCAGTGATCGGAACGAGAAGGCTTACCTAAAATCCAAGTGATAAATCGCAAGAGTGAATAATACCGCTGCCGAAAAGTGCGCGCTCGTACGCATAGAGTAGGTATTATCCGCACTGGTATTATCCGCTTTCTAGAAGTTTATGTAAATATACTCCAAGCGTTCCAACCACCTAACAACCCTTCGTTAATTTTATAAAAGCCTCCAAAGCTATATATTCTAATCCAGCCAGAAAAAAATAGACCAAACACACTCTGTGTGGGGACATAATACAGAACGACGTTTTTTGTACAGCCTGTTTAATATCCAATGCAGTCTTTGTATGCTCAATCAAAAGATCGGTCAAGTGCGCCAGATTTGCACCTGAAGTGTTCCGTACATGGTTTTAATAAAAGCAGAGCCTTCATCCTCCTTCGCAAGTTTTCGAGAATTAAGCATACGAAAATTGCAGTTGACAATCAAGCACTGCCGCTCGGTGCCTGTACCGTAGCAAACCGTCAACATGTTCTAGAAACTGCCAGCATGTTCTAGACGCCTCTAGAATGTTCTAGAAGTGGTGCGTGTTGGCGGCAGCGGATAGTGAGCCACTGGGCGGTATGGTGTCGGGTCTGGCTCGCTCGTAGAATAGCATGTACGCTGAACAACGCAGTACCTCTTGTAGAGACACCTCGTGGACGAGGGTGTCGGAGGTGTACCACCATCTGCAATGAAGAGGTTGGCTTCATTTTGTGAAGATATGGGAAGGAAGTTGGGGGAAAGTGGCGTGAATCAGTGTTTTTGGACATCACATGGAGTCAGAGTCAAATATGTAGTCATCATTGCATATGCTTTTGATATTCGGTTAAATTATATCTATATATATTAAATTATATCGAATTAAATTATTAGGCCAATAGATTTATGTTCGGAAGTTTTGGCATTTCACATGTAGACACATCCGAATTGTTCAGAAATCGATCGGCTTAGTATAAACCAGTGCGAGTCGGACTCACGCACGAAGAGTTCCGTATTATCTATTCGTGGGGAACCCTCTTAAATTTTATATTATTTGTTGTTTTAAGCTACGAGTTTCACGTATTTGATGTTATAGCGGCAACAAAAATACATCATCTGTGTAAATTTCAACTGTCTAATTATCACGGTTCATGAGATATAGCCTGGTGCCCGACGGATGGACAGATGGAGCCATATGAATAGGGACCCGTTTTTACCCTTTAGGTACGGTATCCTAAATAGCAAAACAGAATATGTCGGTGTACGCTAGTGATATGAAGTTACCTCTTGGCCTCGAACCCGTTGCCCCTGCGGTAGGTGGCGAAGTGTCCGGACCTTGGGCCGCCCACGTGCACCACCACGGCCACCAGCCGGTACAGCGCGCGCTCGGCCTCCGCCCCCGCCGCGCCCCCCGCCCCCATAGCCCCCGCCGCGCCCCCCGCCCCCATAGCCCCCGCGTTCAGCGCTGACAGCCCGCTGCGCAGGCGCCCGTCACCCACTAGCGACATCAGCTCCGACTGCACCAAAAGTTACAATATACCAGCTAAACAAAGCTCATAAACATCAATGAGACCTCTCCAACCCGTCTGGCCAGCGAGGAGAGTGTAGGCCAAATCCTCTGCTCTGGCCAAGTATGGCTCCGGTAGTACAGAGAGGGTCATGCTCCTGCAGTGGCGACTACAAAGACCTGATGATGATGATGCAATAAACTCACACAAATAAATCAAAATAGAACGGCCAAGTGTGCGGTACACGCGTGTCTCAATCTTGCACGATCGTGCAAGTTTCATCGCACGTTCATCAGCAGAGATCGGAATAGGTAGATTGATTTGGGGTCAATAAACTGACACGTATATATTAATATGGACATGCCTCCGGGACTCCGGGATTGTAGGATTTTTAAATTTTAAAATCGTTACGTATAGACTGAAGAATGTATCATTACTACCTTTTCGCTCCGTCTTCGCACGGGTACAAATTGTTATCGTAAGTTCTTGTGCGCGTCCGCAACTCCGTCCGCTCACGTCACACGCAGCCAATTACTTCGGTTCATAGAGAGCATTTCTTATTTTTTGTGTTGTGAAAACCTGATTTAACCCGGGTTTATGTACTGATTTCTGAATCTACTTCAAAAAAATATTGATATAAATAGTAACTTTTATTAATTGATTTATTAAAGCTAAAACTACAAGTAGTAGATAGCAAACATTAAACAAATAATCTACTACACCAGTCATACGGTAACTTGCGTTTGGACAAAAAAGTCACATTCCCTTTCCAAAAAAATCATTATGTATGTAAATCAATTAAAAATGTCTTTCTAGCTTTCTATACATTTCAAATATACTGGTGTAAAAAAAACATAAATTAAATATATTTAATTCAATCCCGTAAGTATTGAAACGAATCCCGGTTAAAAGGCTTATCCATGTTATGTATGACAGTGACAGTTCATGATGCAAGTACATAAAATCAATCTACCTATTCCGACCACTGTTCATCAGTCAGCGCGCACGTTCCGACATGAACACATGCTTTATTCTACGGTTTTTAACTGTAAAAACTGTTTATCGATATGACAAAATTTATTGCTGTGCATGTTACATTACTATTTCGCTACTAATGACGTCAAATTGGGAGCGCGGCTTATGCAAAAACTAACACGCGCGTTTCCTTGGCAAAATCCTGACATCCCCGTTCTATCTTGATATATTTCTGTGAATATACTCGTATTCTCTTTATTACTTGACAAGATGAAAGATGCCACTAATAGAAAAACATCACATTCATATAATTAAAAGCGGCCAAGTGCGAGTCAAATCGCACACGAAGGGTAACATACCACCAGCATACAATATTAAACTACAAAAAGTTCTCAAAAACAATTTATTTCCTTTAATTTTAAGTTTTATTTTACGTTAATTATTTATAGCAGCAATAATTCAACCTATTACGGTTCAATAAATAGAGGTCTCTGACAGACGGGCAGCCAAACGACAAAGGAGTCAAACTTTTACCCTTTCGGGCACAAAATTCTAAAAAGGCAAGAAAATAACGTCAAATATGTTAAGATTGCTTTTTCTTCTCAGATACTCGTGTCAATTACTCGTCATATTTTAATTCAAACTACAATCTTAGTATAAAATAAACTCAGATTTGTTGCAACACTTATAACTTCAGAATGAGTGAACATCTTTGACTTGTTGGTTTTGTGTGTGATAACAAATCTTATAGCAAAATAACTAGTAAAAAATAAGACTAAAAACGACCAACAGCAATAGCAGAACAAAGTTTGCTTAGTTTGCTAGTAAATAATACAATAAATTATTATTCATGTAATTTTCTTCTTTACTTTTTTCTCGTTACGAATTAAACTAGAATTATATTTTGAAAAGGGGTCACGTGCTATTTTGTCGGGATTGTTGACTATACCTTGAAAATGGACCCCTTACGAGTCCGAAAATAGTCGGATTTATATCACGTTAGTTTTAATGATATAAACTAGAATTGTTTTATATTATACTAGCTTTCGCCCGCGGCAATGTCGATCCCTCGGGAACAGTACTTTTTCCCGGGATAAAATGTACCCTACGTCCTTCTCCGTACCCCAGATGTGTATGGAACATTTCATAATGTTCGGTTCAGTAGTTACAACATGAAAGCGTAACAAACTCACTCATTTATACTATTAGTTAGGATTTCGAAACTTTGATATTTCAAGAACCAAGGAAGGAACCAACTGTGTGGCAACACTGACCCTGCGCGTAGGGCGCCATGGCGAGCGTCTCGGGGAAGGCCACGTGGTCCGCGCGACCACTCCACGCGGACACGTGTCCTGGTGGTCTCCCTGAGAAGTAGTGTATACTGACCCTGGGCTGCGGCACGTGTGCGTAGGGCGCCATGGCGAGCGTCTCGGGGAAGGCCACGTGGTCCGCGCGACCACTCCACGCGGACACGTGTCCTGGTGGTCTCCCTGAGAAGTAGTGTATACTGACCCTGGGCTGCGGCACGTGTGCGTAGGGCGCCATGGCGAGCGTCTCGGGGAAGGCCACGTGGTCCGCGCGACCACTCCACGCGGACACGTGTCCTGGTGGTCTCCCTGAGAAGTAGTGTATACTGACCCTGGGCTGCGGCACGTGTGCGTAGGGCGCCATGGCGAGCGTCTCGGGGAAGGCCACGTGGTCCGCGCGACCACTCCACGCGGACACGTGTCCTGGTGGTCTCCCTGAGAAGTAGTGTATACTGACCCTGGGCTGCGGCACGTGTGCGTAGGGCGCCATGGCGAGCGTCTCGGGGAAGGCCACGTGCTCCGCGCGACCACTCCACGCGGACACGTGTCCTGGTGGTCTCCCTGAGAAGTAGTGTATACTGACCCTGGGCTGCGGCACGTGTGCGTAGGGCGCCATGGCGAGCGTCTCGGGGAAGGCCACGTGCTCCGCGCGCTTGTTCAGCGCGCCGCGCGACCACTCCACGCGCGACACGTGCAGGCACAGGCAGCACGGCAGCTGCAACCAGGGCGATCTTCACACATTCATACACACTACACTGCGTGCTGCACTGGTTAACACGGAATTGGAAAAATTTACGTGTTTTCAAATCACTAGTACTATGCGCTGAATTAATTAAATCATCACCATCATCATCAGATCCTTCTTAGTCTCCACTGCAGGAGCATGACCCTCTCTGTACTACTAGGGCCATACTTGGCCAGAGCAGACAGAGGACTTGGCCTACACTCTCCACGCTGGCCAGACGGGTTGGAGAGGTCTCACAGATGTTTATAAGCTTTGTTTAGCTTGTATTTCCTAAGTCGCCTTCGACGAGTACGACATCTACGGAAAACCTTAGAGTGGTCCTATTCTACTATGCCGGATACCACACGGCTAAATTAATTTAAATACATCAAAAGTATTTGTATAATTTAGGTTGATCCTTGAACAAGATCGCCCCCTTGTTGAAATTTGAAACAAATACATATGAAATTTAAAAATGATATATATATATATATGTTATGATATCTAACAACATTTTTCTTCAAAAACTTTGTAATTTTTACGTCTAAAATAATAATTCTCACATGACAATATTCATATTTACATCTCGGACATCGCCCCCTTTCTTATTTTTTTATAAAAATATAAATATTACCGTTCCCCCTGCTCCCCAAGCCGCCGCCGCGTCAATCCCCCGTGCGAGCGTCCAGCAATATGTCTTTTCAACATTTTTGAGAAAGTATTTATTATGTGCGAATTCATAACTTACTTCTGAGTCCAGAAATGTGAAAATTTCCATACAAATTTTACCCCTTTAAGGGAAAATTTTGACCATTTCACCTACACACACCTTTGACAATTGTAATCGAGAACTTATATACTAATTTTCATACTTCTAAGTCCAGAAATGAGCAATTTTCCATACAAATTTTACCCCCATTATACCCCTTTAGAGGGGAATTTTGACCATTTTACCTACACAAATCTTTATTAATTGTAATCATAATCATTTATTTGCCAACTAAGTGTATACAGAAATGGTCTTAAATCAAGAACTTATACCTATTTTCATACTTCTAAGTCTCGAAATGAGAAAAATCCATATAAACATCACCTATTTCATCCGTTTAGGGGTTGAATTTCTAAAAATTCGTTCTTATTGCACACTTGCATCAGCCCTGTACCAAATTTCAAGATTCTAGGTACAGTAGTTTCGGCTGTGCGTTGATACAATAATACATATATATAATAATAATTCATTGTATGTTGACCACGTCTTATCATAACCGGAAAAAAAATTATGTAGCCTATCCTGTGTCTTGTACGTCTAAATGTTTATCAACCAAGTTTCAGAAAATTCAGTTCATTAAAGAGTTATAGAGGAACATATATAGAAAAAAAATCTAAAAATATCATTAATTTGGTTTCAGTATCATGTATAAAGCTTATAAACACGATATCTCTAAAAACAAAGTAACTTACTCCATGACCGACCCTTACAGATTTGTTATTAGTATTGATAGCTTTTATGACACTTTCCATCTACTATATACTTAAAATCATTAAAGATATATCATAAACACAACCAAACAATATTTTTTTTTCAACCCATATTCGGGATACTCCAAACCCCATAAGGATAACCTATATCATCTTCTGCTACATTTTCTAAAACTAAAAGCATTACTTGCCAAAACCAACCACAATAATTCCCAAAATGTTTCTAATTCCTAAATATATCCAAATACTTTCCAAAATTATCCCTATGCTTTACAGAACCGTCTTCAATACTTCCGAATTTCCTTTAACCATGCTTAATATTACCTTAAACTAATCCCTAAATGCTTCCCAGTACCATCACCAATACTTCCCAAAAACCATCCCAAAACTTCCCAAAAGCATTCCCAATACTTCCCAAAAGCATCCCCAATACTTTACAAAATCATCCCCAATACATCCCAAAACAATCCCCAATACTTTCGAAAACTGCCTACGTATAAGTTACACATCCTAAACTCAGCACCTGTACGCTAGGAGTAACAGTGTATTCTTTATTTTTCGCCGCCGCCGCCATTCGTAGGTAGTATGCAAGAACAAAAAAAAATCACAGTACGCTGTGTGTAATTATATTCTATCGAGTTTATTTAAAAAATAAATGAAATAAAACAAAATACGCTAGTTAGAATTGAGAAATTTTATAATTTAACGAATTCAATTTCTTCCCGGAAGAAATCAAAATTGGGTGGGAAGAAATGGGAATAAACTATCCCTACGAATCCACTGGGTTGATCATAAATGACGTAACGAGGCGAGCAAACACCAGCCCGCTAAGTAAATCTCACCACAGCGGCATCATGATACTTTATTTTAGTTATTCCACACTTTGTTCATAAACATGGGTATCTATAACACCAAATTATACCGATTTCACATTATAAATAAATATAAAATATTTTCAGCTCAGAGTCATCCAAAAAGTAACAATAATCAAATTAAATGTTAACGATGTTTAGATAAATAACAAACAGATAAAGGATGTAATTATATCCCTTAAGTTGCACATATCTATATAAATACATCGTAAAAAATATTTCGCATAACAACCGCCATACTCTTTGCCACACATCCACAGACGCACATCACATGCACAGCAGAAGATGGTTTGTGGTGATATTGGGGCACCATGAAACCAGTGATAAAATTATTGGGACCCCAAATCGCGTGTTCAGTAAACAACAAGCTCACCTTGCCGAAGCTGACTGTCCGTATGTGTTGGGTGTAAGCAGCATCCCCGCCGTTGTTGGGCTCTGGGCAGCATTTGTTGCAACGCACACCTTTTACCATCTCGGGGGCGGTGAACGCTCGCAGGAGACCTGACGGCAAACAATTGAAAACTTTTGATCTTATGTGATAACGAAGAGAGATAGATGCGTCACAAGCCGAACGCTTAGGCCGCTATCGCTTGTTCTGCGCTCTCGCTTGCACACGGAACGTGACTTTTTTCGTGCGTGCAGCGTTCATCTATTTATAAGACTTAATCATGTAAAAAGTTATATTGTGACGTAAGTACAGTGTAAACTCTAAGTAGTCGTTGTCTCTGAAGGGACTACGCACTTTTTGACGTTATTGACAGCTGTCGTTAAATGTAAAGCCTCTCTTTCCTAATAATATAACTTTTTCTTCAATACACAATGATGTTCTCTTACTCGCCATGTTTACAGCTTGAAAGCTTGTGTGAGTTAGGTTCTAAGAATATGACAACATATTATATCCATCTGTCTCTCCTAACATCAGTCTACACTACATGTATAAGACAATCCCAATTTGTAAAAAAAAGACCGAATTCCTTAGAATCTTCAGTACATATAATGCCGACAGTTGACTTTACAGAGCTGCAGTATTGTAATATATCAGCATATAGTATTGTTTATTATTTATTAATAACGTATTATTATTGTAATAGTAAAGAGTGGGTGTTATGCTACAATATCGACTGAGATTTCGACGCTTTAGAGAGCTTGTTGTTAAATAAAGTCAAAGTCAAAGAATTTTATTCAAAATTGGATACTTGTATCTCTTTTTGAACGTCATATTTTTATTTCTTATATATTTTTTAATTCATGCAATATTGAAATACTACTAGCGTTTCGGAACGACCACTGGTGAGAAGAATACGCCGAAAGAAACTCAATCCAGACTTGGTCCCTACGTGCCTGAAGGGCTCTGAATACATTGTTAACATTATATAAATTTATATAAATTTCCAAAAAATCAAGTGACGGTACAGTTTACTGTAGAGCTAGTTCAAATACCGAAAGCAAACTAAACTAAAGTATCTTCTAAAAGTATTTCTAAATAATTGATACACCTTAAAGGTTTCAATAATTTCAAGCCATATTCTGGCTGATCCTTTTTAATACCCTGAGTCGATTAAAAACTTTATTTAGTACCAAAGCTGCTAAAATGTTTGATGACGAATGTGCTACTGACCAGGCAAGCTGTAGGAGCCAGTGAGTCCAGTGCTGGCGTTGGCCATGGACAGCGAGATGCTGTCGAACTTGTCGTACCGCACCGGGCTCTGGAACAAATATTGTTGTCTGCAAAGTCGGTTTACGGACGATAATTTCACGTGATAATGGTCGAAGAGAGATAGATGCGTCACAAGCCGAAAGCTTAGGCCGATCGTGCCTCTCTATCGCTGGTTTCATGCTCTCGCTTGCAAGCTAACGTGACATTTTTTCGTGCATGCGTTCATCAATTTATAAGACGTTATCACGTACAAATACCGAATAGTAGGCGAAAACAACAAAAGGTATTATTTCCGAGGAAAGTCCTGATTTTTAAAGTGGTGAGTTTATCAAGATTTACCAGTCCGTAATTTACTATTTGAAAACTTGTGACCGTATCGCGAACGAATCTACAACGTCGCCAACCCTAACACTCTCTACTCTAATGAGTGTAAGTGGCTCACCTTAGCTGAACACACGGTGCAGTGCAGCCTGGAAGCCAGTGTGCCTCGGAAAGGCAGCACCGGCGCGGGGCGGGCGGCCGTGGGCAGCCAGCGCCGCCCCACCGAGCTCAAGTGGCAGAACGACCGCGAGACCCCCTTCTGCAACCGCAAACCTGGCGTAGGCTCTGAAAATTTTACATTATTTCAACTACCACTCCAATGCCAGAATCACTCCAATAAGACAGTTGACTGACGTTGATACTTTAGTATACTTCAGCTACTTTCATAGTGTCATGTCGTATGGGATATTACTATGGGGTAACGCAGCAGAAGTTAATACCATATTCGTCCTTCAAAAACGCGCTATCAGATCTATATATAAACTAGGTGCTAGAGAATCTCTTAGAAAATTGTTTAAAAATATAAATATTTTGACATTCCCCGCGCAATACATATTTGCAAATATTATGTTTATTCGTAATAATCTTCATCTTTACGCGAAGAATAGTGATATCCACAACAGGAATACGAGAAATAAAAATAAATTAGCGACTCCAACTTTGCGATTACAGAAAACAATGAATTCATTTTTGGGACTTAGTATACGCTTCTATAATAGAATTCCTGAAGAAATATTGGCTCTGTCATTAGGTAAGTTTAAGACTGCTGTTAAAAATCAATTACTTAAAAATGCCTACTATTGTATTAATGACTATTTAACAGATAAAACTCCATGGAAGTAATACATTCAATAAATTGTTAATCAATATACATCAGTGATTACTTAATGTAAAATAATTCAATTTGTTATAAATATGTGAAAGTGTAGCCCTTCAGGCACGTAGGGACCAATACTGGACTGAGTTTCTTTCGGCGTATTCTTCTCAGCAGTGGTCGTTTCGAAACGCTAGTAGCTTATCGATTTTGCAAATATTAAAAATAATAATATGACGTTCAGAAAGAGATACACGATATCCAAATTTAAATAAAATTCTATTTCATTTCATTTCATCAAAACAAATGACCACTCATGTTTCAAAACTAATAAAAAACCTATATAATCAGGCCGTTGGATTCCGGCAGAGTAGAAAAGGACCACTCCTAGTCTTCCCATAGAGGTCGTAAGAGGCGACTTAGGAAATACAAGCTAAACAAAGCTCTGAACATCAATGAGACCTCTCCAATCCGTCTGGCCAGCGAGGAGAGTGTAGGCCAAATCCTCTGTCTGCTCTGACCAAGTATAGTATATCTGGTAGTACAGAGGGTCATGCTCCTGCAGTGTAGACTAAAAAGACCTGATGATGATGAACCAATAAAGCGTTAGTATGGACTAAACAACAAACACTTTGTTATTATTAAATAATTGTTCCAAATGTGTAAAGAAAGTAACATAAAACCTGCATCCACGAGATCGGGTTCGTCGGGCGGCGCGGCAGAGGCTGGTCGCACAGACATGCCCCCCGGCGTGGGGGGCGTCGAGTCAGCCCGCAGGGGGTGCGGCACGGCGGGGGGGGACGCCGGGGACGCCAGCGCGGACCACGCGCGCCCGCCACCCAACCCCAGGGCATCCGACAGACAGCCAGGCTAAATATTTTATATGTTTCAATAAAATATTATTTCAAGACAAAGTGTTCACAGAAACCTAGCTGAATAGCTATTTCATCAATATCAAATTTGAGTTCAGAGGATGATTCTGACATTTAGGTATCTGTCCGGTAACTGACTAATAAGAATGACTACGGGGACGCGACCCCTGCCTGCTCTAGCTGCTCCAGCCACACTCCTCTCTTCCGTGGTAGTAGTATCCCACCCTTTCCCTTCGTTCCAAATCCCCTAAGTGGACGCCTCCCACTAACATCCACTGCCATTCCCGGCCAGTTTCACAGGTCCTAGCTGGACGTTAGTCTTAGGTCTGCGTCAGAGGCCTTGCTGACCCTTAGGGACGTTCCTACCTCTTGCCGATTGTAGCTGTCTCTCGTTCTATTGGATCCAAGGAGGTAGGGATAAGAGTGTACCTGTGTCTGTGAGCACACTGTCGTCTATTCGTTTCAGATTTTGGATTTGGATCAAATTTTAGGCCCTTATTAAATTAAGAATATAGTGAAAAAATTCCATGTAGCCTTTTTTAATTGCCTGCAATGTCTTCTTCTATTCTGCTTCAATAATACAATAATTGTTATCGTTCTTACCTTTTTAGACATAGCATTGGTCTCTTCCTCAATGCAGGACAACAGAACATGCATCAATTCATGTGCATCCTGCTGGTCGGCTGGCACCACCCATCCTGCAGCCCGGAGTGACTGCAGCACCCCTAGTGGACACACAGGGGTTCCCCGGGCAGACTCGTGGGTGCCATTTACAACTGGAAGATATTGTATTCTATTATCTTTTATCATTCAGTGCTGTATTATTAAATACATATTTTATATTGTCATATTTAACACAGATTATTATTGTTGAAATGGTTATTAGGTTTCTAAGTTATGATGACAGAATAAATAGTAAATAATAAGTGTAATGCATAGAAAATCTATTTTAATAAAATTAAGAAGATATATTATCTTTCTCTTCTTGTCAGCCAGTCTTTGGTTAACTAATTGCCTTATTGCACACCTCTACAGTGCAAGTAGTGGGGCAGTTAGAACAACAAAAAATGAGGAATGGATTGATTGGCCCCACAGAGAAACAAATTGTTAGAGAACCTGAAGTGTAACAACTAAAGTGCCTATTACGCGACTAAATGACTGCACTTTCTCCAGATTAAAATCTGTCTGACAGCGGGATAGTTCTGATTGGCTTATAATATTTTTTTTTGCTGCACCAGTTACGTTATGATGTCATAAAAACACCAAATAGAGCGAACCATCCTGTCAATGACTGTTGTTGACAGGACACGTGCTGGGTTAAAAGGCAAACAGGATATTGAAGAGTGGCTGTACCAGAACACCTGTAGCAAGCCATTCTGTTGTTATATTTTATAATTATATAATACTAGCGATGTTTCCGGCTTCACACAGTTGCCGAAACAACTTCATTTTATACTATTAAGGATTTTGATTATATAATAATTATTTACATAGATCAGGTAAAATGAGCTATTTTTCATACCCAGTTTTCTGTAATTATAATGATAATTCAGAAATACTTAACTAGCATGCAAAATATTGATCTATGTTTCATAAAAATTAAAATATTTTCGAACTCCTTATATCATAAAAGCCTCAAACCTTCAATGACAGTGTAGAGGGTAGTAATCATGCTGTTGTGCGCGTCAGCTTTGGCGTATTTCTTGAGCCAGTCGATGAAGGTCGGGCTGGCTGCAAGAGCTTGCAGTAAGGTGTTGAGGAAGCAGGTCCGGCCTAGGTTCTGCAGGCCGGCAATCTGCCCGCGCCTCTTCCGAACGCGCGGCGCTCCCCCGGGACCCCACAGCACGAACGCTCCCACCACCACAGCAGCGGTGAGCCCTGCAGCCACCAGAATCCTGTCTCCACCATCCATTGTGCGTAAGTGCTATTAGTCTATCCTTGAACGAAAAAAATGAGGTCGCGCATAATCACTGGTAAACACTGCAGTCTATTTTCGATAAAAAGTGATACAAATTCTCTGGATTTGTACTTTTATCGAATATTCAATGGAAAAATAGGTTTCCATTTTAGACGTCAATTTGACGTTTGTGTGACATTTTTCCTATCAATGACATTGTATTTTCTACTCAGAACAAGATTTTCTACCATCATGTCAAGTCAAAAACTGTGAAGCCCAATGACGTATAATTTTTTTTAGGTGAAGGTAGGTTGGAGGAGGGAGCCCGATGGTCCAGTGGGTCTGTAACCATTATTAGTACTTATATGTATGTTAAGGAACCCTGGGCCGGTACTTATTGGGATGGGTGACCTCAAGTAGCATAAAAATGGGTCTTTATTTTCATTATTCCTAATTTAGTATGGCCTAATTACTTTTAGCCTAACTTTTTTACGCTGCACAATCTCAAAATATTCCTTTGGTCTAATACTTAATAACTTCCAATATTCTCAATCTCAATGAATAATTTCTATTTCCCAAAAAACGAAAACACAAAACTATTATTACTACTACGCCCACGGAATAAGAACGCCTATCATTTTTGTGCAGCAAATTAACTTCATATAGTAACGTTTATAAAGTACCTACTGCTAAAATAGTCGAAATTTGTATGTTGCTAGCAACATTCTAGGTGTCAAATTGACGGCGATATTACGCTCAGTTGACGGCTATCAAAGCAGTGGAAAACAACCTCAAAACAGTTTCCAAAACAAACGCATTATCAGTGAAATAATTTTAAAACATAGCATTGCCAATTATTCAGTATCTTGCATAACAATAAAGTGTAAATAGGGTGTTTAGTCGTGCTCACATACAAACTGCGATGCTATAGCAATCGTATTTACTTACCTGGGTTGGTGTTTTGTATAGAGTTTTCAAGAATGATACCGTCTAATACGATATGTGTGTCCCAGGAGGGGCCTGCCAACGCGCTGGCCCTCAATAAGGACTGCACACAAGTAGTCATCGCTGGAAGAAATGGTAAGGAATCCGTCCTTTTCAATGTATGCATGTCCAGATTTTATTTGCTAAATCTACAGCAGCTTCCTGGTTCCATTACTGCCTGTTCATCAATAAATACGAAATCGTACTTGAAGCAATGAATACCTTATTTTAATAGACAAATATACATATACACTGACAAATCACACTGATTGAGCTAACCCCAAAGTAAGTTATAGATTTGTGATAATGGATACTAACTCAACATTACTATATTCTATAGCAAATACATATATAACATCCAATACTCAGAATTCGGATCACGGAGGCAGTTCGTTAAAAAGGTCGAAAGATATTTAATAACAAAGAATTTTTTTTCAGTGTTCAAAGTGTTTTCTATTGGAGAAAATGAGTTCTCAGAGGTGTGCAATCTGAGAGTCGGCAAGAATTTGAATCTTAACTTTTCCTCCATTGATGTGGCCTGGAGCAGCATTGAAGGTTAGTCCATAACCATTAAACCAATAAAAAATTCTTGTCCAAAATGTCTGTGGTAGCATAACTCAGGTCAACTTGCTGGTTTATATTGACACTTATTTTCACCTGTGGCCCCACTCTCATGAACGTGAAGATACCTTGGGGACAGTACCTTTTTCTGAGATGGAATTTATCCCTTTTACTAGGCCTCAATCCACCTCTATAGCAAATTCATTGGAATTAGTTCTAATGTTGAAATGTGAAGATGACAAACAGGAAGAGTTACTATTTGTTAAATGAGTATGGATATATTTCAAACTAGCTTTCGCCCGCGGCTGCGCCCGCGTCAATGTCGATCCCTCGGGAATAGTACTTTTTCTCAGGATAAAAGGTAGCCTATGTCCTTCTCCGTACTCCAGAAAACTTGTATGCAAAATTTCATGATGACACGGTTCAGTAGTTACGGCGTGAAAGCGGAACAAACAAACAAACAAACAAATAAACAAACAAACAAACTCACTTTCGCATTTATAATATTAGTTAGGATAAGACTAGATACATTTTGTTTATTCAAAGAGCAATACACATATCCTAATTAATGAATTTGATAATAACCGAGGATGTAAAATCACATTCTCTTTCTTTATCTTTGAAGCAAGTTTGTCCAAGATGTTTTATTCATTCCTTTGGTTTATAGCCGTTTTCAAACTATTATTATGTAAATATATAAAATGAGGATCTTATCTGTTATCCAGAAAACACATTAGCAACAGCAGCCACAAATGGAGCAGTGGTGGTGTGGAACCTGGGTCGCTCTGGCCGCTCCAAACAGGAACATGTCTTCTCTGACCACAAGAGGACAGTTAACAAGGTAGCTTTCTCTCTCTTATTTAGCCTGCAAGTCATTTAGTGTTATTTAATTTAAAGCATAAATTGTTGTGTACCAATTAAATCTTCCAACTAGGAACTCTGTTGTTAAAGTACCTTTATAACCAAATTGTTACTCTGAGCACCAAATAAGGCATGTTGGTGCCATAACTACCTTCTCTAAATAATTCTAAAAGAATATGTACACCACCAGGTGAGCTTCCACTTGACAGAACCATGGCTGATCTCCGGCTCACAGGACGGCATGATGAAGTGCTTCGATCTGCGGATGAAAGAAGTGTCTCGCACTTTTATCAGGTTAGTAAAAAATTTACTTGACTGTCAAATAATGGCATATATTTAGTCTTTAAGTTTATTGAATGTCATGCACAAAATTTGTAAAGTATATTTTATACTATTTTATGGGAGGTCATGTCCCCTATGTCCCCCTTCGGATCGCGCCTGGCCTGATTGCAACATGTCCAAATCTTTACAATTCCATGCCTCTTTCGTTATTCCTTTGAGTAGATTCATCTCCAAGGAAATTTTTGTCCCCCAGTAACACAGAGTCCATCCGCGATGTTCAGTTCAGCCCGCACCAAGCAAACACGTTCGCGGCCGTCTCCGAGAATGGCAACGTCCAGCTCTGGGATGTCCGGAGGCATGAGAGGTGCCTGCAACAGTTCACAGCTCACTCGGGGCCCGTGTTCGCGTGTGACTGGCACCCGGACATGCCCTGGCTGGCCACCGCCTCGCGCGACAAGACCATCAAGGTACAAAGTCTTCTATACACCATCATAGTCATAACTTATACAGATGTCTAGAGGCATGTGAGGTGCCTACAAAAGTCTACAGCGCTATCTGGACCAGAGTTAATTGTGACTAGTACCAAAGATGTACCCTGGCTGGGTACTACTTCTCGCGATAGAACTGTCAAGGTAAAGAACAAACCATTCATGACCAGTAGTTTGTCAGTAAAAAAAATCTTTGCCATTTCACATTATTTGTCTCTAGCTAACTGGGTCGAAGAGAAAAAAAAAACAGTTAAGTGTGATTCAAAATCTCGTGGAGATAGTTCCGTGCGATATAATTTCCTAATTTGGACCTCAATTGTCAATTTAACCACATACTTCATATAGGTCTCCTGTAATCTCTAATTAAAAACCATTATTAAATTTTTCTGATCAGTGGTTTTGCAGTGTTTTTTTTTTTTAGATAAGGTAATATACTATTTTCGTCTTTATGTTTAATAACTTTAATTAGATATATTCTTCAATTATGGAAAAAAAATTGGATCTAGATAATAGCCGTTTCATTTGATATGTCGTATAGTAATATACGTAAAATGACATAGTTTTCTGATTTCTGACCCCTGAAAGGGCGGCCCAAACTCAAAATGTATGTATTTACTTAACGTATTCGTGTTTGCATCACACCACACACAAAAAGGGTGTCAAATTTCGACTCAATCGGTTGCTTGTTTGCGTGTGTGTAAGTGGCCAACACACAATCGGTAGATTCAGAGCAAAGTGGCTGTAACAGACGGACGGACGGACAGGACGGATAATCGAGTGATACTATTCCTTACTGCCTTTTATGGTACAGAACCCTTAAAACGTAGAATGCGCAGAAAGAGTAGCATCTTTCTGCGCAAACGATACAAGCCGCCAGAGGGAATGAGCGAAAATCGAAGGATTCATCTCAATAGGCGATGCGGCTAGCAACCCCTATTTAGATTACGTTTCCACTATGCGCCCATAAACACGCTTGATAGAGGGTTTTTCAATATTCTAATCCTATCCTTACCAATATTTATAAATGCGACAGTGACTGGTTGTTTTTTTTTTTCACTTTTTCTCGCCCTAAGTAACCAAGAACCAATCGTCATGATATACTAGGATTCTGCTAGCTACAAGCAGCCGGCTGAAAGTTAAGATGAATTTTAAACTATACTAAAAAACAGAATAAAATAAATATTTAAAGGGGGCTCCCATACAACAAACGTGATTTTTTTCCGTCTTTTGCTCGATATTGATAACGGCAATAAGTACTTATTTATAATATAGTGTCTAATACTTTGTATGCTTTGTTTCTCTTTTTTGTTTCTTAAGCGGTAATAGACATTGTGTGAAATTTTCAAATATCTACCTATTGCGGTTCCCTGTGTGCTTCAAATGAAATTATCACAACGTCTCGCCGTAACTTCTGTATTTAAATATTAGGTCAATCGCTGATAAGATTGTCTGTCCGTCTGATCGCAGATAACGGCTCATTGTCATCTTCAGACGAGCGGCTATTATCTCATACGAGATAAAGTAATCGAGTGTACTTATGTATGAGCTTATGCAAATATGGATACACGTAGAACAACAAAACCTTATTTAAGAAAAATAGGATTATTTTAGAAATTCCCAACTCACCTTAATAACAAACAATTTATTTAAGAGTATTTACCTATGTTTATCTGTATGAGTAAAAACGGGTCACTCACGTGCTATTTCGTAAGGATTGCCGACTATAGTTTCCGACTCGTCAGGAGGCCATTTTCAAGGCGAGTTTGGGACCCTTTTAAATAGTGATGAGTGGGTGAATTTCTATTAAAGAACTGGTCGCTGTTTTTATCAAGTCATTCCAACGAGTAGGAGATTCACCTCGAGCGGTCTTTGCCTTTTACAAGGAACTGGTCTAAAACTCTCTCTATCAACTAACCATTTCGACTGATATGTTCAAAGAACTTAAGTAGCTGGACAGTCGACGACTACAAAAATATATGGGTATTTGGAGTTTTAATCAATCACTTGATTCTGAATAAGGAAAAAACCGGATAGTTGCCGCACTTTTTAAAATTACTTTTATATCTTCAAAATACTTTATTATTAGAATTTGCTAATACTTGTTTCTTTATCTACAAATATATGTCAATTTAAAAACATTGGCTTTGATATTGTTAGAGCATTAGCGATTTGCGGACCTCTATGTTTTTGTGGTATCTATCCCACATAGAGGATAGTTACCTGATCCATATAAATTTAATTAGGGATAGATGCCTCGCTGAGAAAACGAAGCATCTATCCCCAAAATCTGTGACCGCAATTTTCTTACACAAGCATTCGCACCCAGAAATGCGAAACGGTCAACTTAGAAGTAGTTAGAGTGGCTTTCGATATATAAACAAAACAGCATGTGGTTTATCCGTAAACCTAAAGTAATGCAATCGGGGCAACTATCAACCGGGCCACTCTCCTGATTTTACCTTACACCAAATGGAATCAAACTATGACAACGCAAATCAATCCTTTGTCTGTCACAAGTAAAGACATCAGATAATAATCGCATATTTGAGTGATCTCCGGCGCGGGCGCGAACTAGGTCAACGATAACCGCAGCCACCACGCGTGCACGCACACATGCAAACATACCTCATATATCTAAAAATAATCATCATCATCTCAACCACAAGAGGTCCATGTTGGACAAAGGCCTCCCCAATGATTTCTACTCATTGAGAGGATATTGCCACACTCACGCGCGACCGGTGAACATGCTCTAACGCGAAGCCGTGGGCAAAAGTGGGCAAATGATCAGGTCAGGATTGGGAGTGGATTAATTTTAACCGCCTTCCACTCCAAAATAATGGAGTCTATTATAAACCGCTCCTGATGTATCTTGAGGAGCATCAGCTCATAAGCGATCGTCAGTACGAATTTTGTCATGGACGGTCAGCTGGCGACCTTTTGTTATACCCGACTCATATATAGGCGGAAGCGGTTGCGAGTAAGGGGCAGGGACCGGAACCGCTTACCGTAACCGGGGTTTTTGATAGGGTTTTTCATAGAATTGTTTTTAAAAACCCTATCGATACGGTTAGCATATCATTATTGTAACCCTATCAAAACAGTTACCGTATCAATACGGTAAGCATATCATCAAGTTAACTTGATGAAAGGCTAACCAAAAGTATAGAGTTAATGAGTGCAGGGCGATGCGCGCTCTGTGACACACGCGCCTCAGTACAACACTGCATACGAATTTTTAATTCGCGTTTCGCGCGGCTTCAGCCGCTGCTCGAACTTGCCATTATGACTTCTAAGCAAGTCATAGTCAACGAGTTGCTGGCATTTATCGATCATGCCAAGGACACGATGGACGAGGTCAGCATCATGCAGATCTGCAAATCAAGTTTCACCGTGGAGGAGATTTGCAGCGGCAAGGTGCTGCTCTACGAGGTGCTCGGCAGGACCGCACAGATGCCATCTCGCAGGAGAGATGAGAAAGGTGAAAGAAGTCTCCAGGATATAATCGCCTTGATGAAGGAGACCGACCCTGACGACATGCCAGCGCTATGCGCTGCCAATCTGTCAAGACTTCCACCAGTCTCTTTTGACCATGTGGACGTTACCAGGCTTCTCAAGGACATCACGGCCCTGAAGACCAGCCTGGCACAGATGCAGTTTAGGTTAGAAGCCTCGGAAAATACCATCACCGACCTGCGTACCGAATTATTATCGTTAAAAAGTAGTAAATCGGTATGTAGGTCACCCGTGGCTACTAACGTCAACACTCGTCGCGGAGCGCAAAATGCATCCATCGGCAGTTTTGAGTCGGCGAAATTGGAGAACTCACCGCCAGCTGTCGACATCGTTCAAGATGCCCCGCGCCCCGCCGCCCGCTCTTCCCTCCGCGAGGAGCCGACGTCACTGCCGAGCACGTCAACCCCGACACGTGCCTACGCAGCCGTAGCCGCCGCCCTGGCTGCTGCGTCACCGCAGCGGCCCGTCACAAAGGGGAAAAAACAGGCAAGCTCTCGCATGCCTGTTGAATCGGGTTCTCGAAGGGACCAGTGCGACAAGGAGGGCTTCGTTAAAGTAGAGCGGAGAAAAAAGAAGCCCACCATCCGTAACCACCACGGCAATGCACCGCATGAACCGACCCTACTGTTGCGTCCCGAAGTGAAGACGACGCAGCTGTACGTGTCCCGCTTGCATTGGTCTACGAGGGTAGAGGACGTCGTAGACTACGTGCTGAAGAAGTCCAAATTTACATTGAGGGTCGAACAGTTGGCTTCTCGCCATAAAGTGAGCTTTAATTCATTTGTGGTGAGAGTGCCGACCCACCATCTAGAGACCTTCATGATGGAGGACTTCTGGCCGCAGGGAGTCGTTTATCGGAAGTTCCGAGGAAGGCTGCCTGCAAATATCCCGCGCCTCACGTCGCCGAATTTACGTGAAAACTAGTTTTTTAAGATATATTTTCGTATATATGTTAGTTTGTAAGGTATATATATTTATGGGCCTATGTAATGTTTTACTCGTTGCCTGAAATAAACGATTATTATTATTATTATTATTATTATTATTAATGCATGGAAGGTGTTACCCTATCAAATGAATAACCATATCAATAAGGTTATCATATCATTGAGTTAACTTGATGAAAGGTTAACCATAAGAATAGTGTTATTGCATGTAAGCGCATACCCTGGATAGGTCCAACTAGGAAGGGCCAGGCCCCAGTGAAACAGGAGATAGACTTCATCATGTCGACTAGGAGAGAGATATTCAATGATGTCTCCGTGATCAGCAAGATAAAAATCGGTAGCGATCACAGAATGGTGAGAGGCATCTTGAATATCGATCTTAGACGTGAGAGGGGTCGGCTGATGAAGTCTACGATCCGACCATCGCATGCCCATATCCAGAACCATGAGATTTTCCAGCTTGAGCTCTCAAATCGCTTCAAATGCCTAGACGACTGCGTTTCAGTGGACGAATTAAACAATGGGTTTGTAGAAGCTGTCCAGTCGGTGGGATCTAAGATTTTTAAGTCCTGCCGTAAACAAAAATCTCAAAAAATCTCACCTCAGACCCTAGAACTGATGGCTGAACGACGCTCCATGGTACTGCAGACCTCTGAAGATGCTGATGTACATCGGCGGCTCAATAGACGAATCCAGAAGTCTCTGCGGCACGACATTCGCTCCTTTAATACCGAGCGTATAAAGGAGACGATTGAGCAGAACAAAGGCTCCAAAGTGTTCGCAAGAGTGGAGTCTATTGGGCAAAGCCGATTATCAAAGCTGAAAACGGAGGACGGCAAAGTGGCGTCGACAAGGTCCGAGGTACTGAGGGAGATCGAGAAGTTTTACGGACAGCTCTACACCTCAATTGCTAAACCCATCGACAGCCTGGCTAAAGACCCTAGAGCCAAGCTAACCCGACACCATACTGAAGACATCCCGGACATCAGCCTGTACGAGATTAGGATTGCCCTCAAACAGCTTAAAAACAACAAGGCGCCGGGCGAAGACGGAATCACAGCAGAGCTTCTGAAAGCGGGCGGAACGCCGGTACTAAAAGTCCTTCAGAGGCTCTTTAATTCCGTTTTGCTCGAGGGCGTGACGCCAGAGGCTTGGAACGGGGGCGTGGTGGTTCTGTTCTTTAAAAAGGGTGACAATACTCTACTAAAGAACTATAGACCCATCACGCTCCTGAGCCACGTCTATAAGCTGTTTTCGAGGGTTATCACGAATCGTCTCGCTAACAGGCTTGATGCCTTCCAGCCTCCCGAACAAGCCGGATTCCGAAAAGGCTTCAGTACCATAGACCACATCCATACGCTGCGGCAGGTTATACAGAAGACCAAGGAGTATAACCGGCCACTATGCTTAGCGTTTGTGGACTATGAGAAGGCCTTTGATTCGATCGAAACATGGGCTGTGCTTCAGTCTCTCCAGCGGTGTCGCATTGACCATCGGTATATCGAAGTGTTGAAGTGTTTATACAGAAACGCCACTATGTCAGTCCGAGTACAGGAGCAGAGCACGAGGGCTATTCCACTACAGAGAGGCGTGAGACAGGGAGACGTCATTTCTCCGAAACTGTTCACTGCTGCTTTGGAAGATGCCTTCAAGCTCCTGGAATGGAAAGGATTTGGCATCAACATTAATGGCGAGTATATCACTCACCTTAGATTTGCTGACGATATCGTTGTCATGGCGGAATCGCTGGAGGACTTAAGTACCATGCTCAATGACCTCAATGGAGTTTCACAGCAGGTGGGCCTTAAAATGAACATGGACAAAACGAAGATCATGTCGAATGTCCATGTTACGCCGTCACCGGTTTATGTTGGGAACTCCACCCTTGAAGCTGTAGACCAATATGTCTACCTGGGACAGTTGATCCAGGCAGGCAGTTCCGGCTTCAAGGACGAGGTCTTTCGACGAATCCGACTCGGCTGGGCAGCGTTCGGGAAGCTCCGCACTGTCTTTTCGTCCGCAATACCTCAGTGCCTAAAGACAAAAGTCTTTAATCAATGTGTGTTACCAGTGATGACTTACGGCTCAGAGACGTGGTCCCTTACTATGGGCCTCATAAGAAAGCTCAAGGTCACCCAAAGAGCTATGGAGAGGGCTATGCTCGGTGTTTCTCTACGAGACCGAATCAGAAATGAGGAGATCCGTAGAAGAACAAAAGTCACCGACATAGCTCAGCGGATTAGTTCTTTGAAGTGGCAGTGGGCGGGGCACATAGCGCGTAGAACCGATGGCCGATGGGGCAGAAAGGTTCTGGAATGGCGACCACGTACCGGCAAGCGCAGCGTCGGACACCCACCGACCAGGTGGTCGGACGACCTGACAAAGGTCGCAGGGAGGCGCTGGATGCAGGCCGCTTCCAACCGGTCATTCTGGAAATCATTGGGGGAGGCCTATGTCCAGCAGTGGACTTCTTGCGGCTGATATGATGATGATGATGATGATGTTTTTGTGGTATCTATCCCACATAGAGGATAGTTACCTGATCCATATAAATTTAATTAGGGATAGATGCCTCGCTGAGAAAACGAAGCATCTATCCCCAAAATCTGTGACCGCAATTTTCTTACACAAGCATTCGCACCCAGAAATGCGAAACGGTCAACTTAGAAGTAGTTAGAGTGGCTTTCGATATATAAACAAAACAGCATGTGGTTTATCCGTAAACCTAAAGTAATGCAATCGGGGCAACTATCAACCGGGCCACTCTCCTGATTTTACCTTACACCAAATGGAATCAAACTATGACAACGCAAATCAATCCTTTGTCTGTCACAAGTAAAGACATCAGATAATAATCGCATATTTGAGTGATCTCCGGCGCGGGCGCGAACTAGGTCAACGATAACCGCAGCCACCACGCGTGCACGCACACATGCAAACATACCTCATATATCTAAAAATAATCATCATCATCTCAACCACAAGAGGTCCATGTTGGACAAAGGCCTCCCCAATGATTTCTACTCATTGAGAGGATATTGCCACACTCACGCGCGACCGGTGAACATGCTCTAACGCGAAGCCGTGGGCAAAAGTGGGCAAATGATCAGGTCAGGATTGGGAGTGGATTAATTTTAACCGCCTTCCACTCCAAAATAATGGAGTCTATTATAAACCGCTCCTGATGTATCTTGAGGAGCATCAGCTCATAAGCGATCGTCAGTACGAATTTTGTCATGGACGGTCAGCTGGCGACCTTTTGTTATACCCGACTCATATATAGGCGGAAGCGGTTGCGAGTAAGGGGAGGCCTTAGCGGCTAGCTTGGACATGACGAAAGCCTTCGATCGGGTCTGGCACAAGACTCTCCTATCGAAGCTTCCTTCTACGGGTTGCCCGAGAAATTGTGCCAATGGATTACCATTTTCCTCACAGGGCACAGCATCAAAGTCGTTGTTGACGGTTCATGCTCAGACTACAAGCCCGTGAACGCTGGAGTCCCGCAGGGCTGTGTTCTTCTCCTACGCTTTTTCTTTTGCATATCAATGATATGCTGCAATCTAGCGGCATTCATTGCTATGCGGATGATATCACGGTGGACAGTTTTTACACCGGCCAAGCTTTCCGAGTGTCGATCAAAACTTGTGTCTGAAGTGGAAACTTCATTGAACCAGCTTCCAGTTTGGAGTCTCTGTAACTTGGTCAAAATTTACCCCCAAAAAAACAGGGCGCTGCCCTTGATACTCAGCCGAAGATAGGAATTTTAGGTGTCGAGATCTCAAGCAATGTACAATTTCGCGGTCATCTGGAAGACAAGGACAAGTTGGCATCATGGTACTTAAGTCCTCCAGCGATTCCGCCATGACAACGATATCGTCAGCAAATCTAAGGTGAGTGATATACTCGCCATTAATGTTGATGCCAAATCCTTTCCATTCCAGGAGCTTGAAGGCATCTTCCAAAGCAGCAGTGAACAGTTTCGGAGAAATGACGTCTCCCTGTCTCACGCCTCTCTGTAGTGGAATAGCCCTCGTGCTCTGCTCCTGTACTCGGACTGACATAGTGGCGTTTCTGTATAAACACTTCAACACTTCGATATACCGATGGTCAATGCGACACCGCTGGAGAGACTGAAGCACAGCCCATGTTTCGATCGAATCAAAGGCCTTCTCATAGTCCACAAACGCTAAGCATAGTGGCCGGTTATACTCCTTGGTCTTCTGTATAACCTGCCGCAGCGTATGGATGTGGTCTATGGTACTGAAGCCTTTTCGGAATCCGGCTTGTTCGGGAGGCTGGAAGGCATCAAGCCTGTTAGCGAGACGATTCGTGATAACCCTCGAAAACAGCTTATAGACGTGGCTCAGGAGCGTGATGGGTCTATAGTTCTTTAGTAGAGTATTGTCACCCTTTTTAAAGAACAGAACCACCACGCCCCCGTTCCAAGCCTCTGGCGTCACGCCCTCGAGCAAAACGGAATTAAAGAGCCTCTGAAGGACTTTTAGTACCGGCGTTCCGCCCGCTTTCAGAAGCTCTGCTGTGATTCCGTCTTCGCCCGGCGCCTTGTTGTTTTTAAGCTGTTTGAGGGCAATCCTAATCTCGTACAGGCTGATGTCCGGGATGTCTTCAGTATGGTGTCGGGTTAGCTTGGCTCTAGGGTCTTTAGCCAGGCTGTCGATGGGTTTAGCAATTGAGGTGTAGAGCTGTCCGTAAAACTTCTCGATCTCCCTCAGTACCTCGGACCTTGTCGACGCCACTTTGCCGTCCTCCGTTTTCAGCTTTGATAATCGGCTTTGCCCAATAGACTCCACTCTTGCGAACACTTTGGAGCCTTTGTTCTGCTCAATCGTCTCCTTTATACGCTCGGTATTAAAGGAGCGAATGTCGTGCCGCAGAGACTTCTGGATTCGTCTATTGAGCCGCCGATGTACATCAGCATCTTCAGAGGTCTGCAGTACCATGGAGCGTCGTTCAGCCATCAGTTCTAGGGTCTGAGGTGAGATTTTTTGAGATTTTTGTTTACGGCAGGACTTAAAAATCTTAGATCCCACCGACTGGACAGCTTCTACAAACCCATTGTTTAATTCGTCCACTGAAACGCAGTCGTCTAGGCATTTGAAGCGATTTGAGAGCTCAAGCTGGAAAATCTCATGGTTCTGGATATGGGCATGCGATGGTCGGATCGTAGACTTCATCAGCCGACCCCTCTCACGTCTAAGATCGATATTCATTTTACCATGAGTAGAGCAAGCGCTGGTAAAAAGATTTCATAGGTATATTACCTACTTTGGTTTCCGAGCGCAATAGATACCAAGCAACTTCCTATCGTTCCGCCAAGCGCCGCGCGCTGTCGAACGTAAACACATTGCTATTATTTTAGGTATTATTATTATTAAAGCTACTATGATTTTGTATTTATCTTACTTTACGTGATTCAAAAATTTATATTCGGTAGTTGTTGTACGTAGCTAACAACTGTCTAATTTTTAATTCAATTTGTATGAAATTTTAATTCACCGAGTTCATTTATAAGTTTTCAATCTTTAATTGACCGAGCGAGCGAAGCGAGCGAAGCGTCTCAGTTTCCACTGGCCCAAAATTCTTATGTCCGTCTGTCTGTCTGTCTGTCTGTTCTCGCCTACAGGTCGCATTTCTTAACCGATTCTCATGAAATTTTGTGAGCAGGTTCGGTAATTATATAGAATTTTTTTGTTGTGCCAGTTTTTCAAAATTTTAAAGAATGGCGGATATATGGGGGTCCGAAACTTAAAAAACTCATAGCACAGCTATTTGGAAAAAAAATCTAAAATGTCATTAGACTTTTTTCTTATTCTCATTAAGACGCAACTTTTTTGTCTGAACAACTTTTTTATACGATAAACTTGAACGTGTTTATAGTCAGCAATTTGCCCAAAAGTTGTCTGAAATGGATTTTCTGTATATTTATTATAGAAGTTGAAGTACTTGAAGTGGGAGAGGGAGTGAAATTGAACATCCCTAAGGAACAAAAATCAAAATATGAAAAATATTTTTTGGCTTAAAGCATGATACTGCGTATTACTTTTATAATTGAAAACACTGAATAAACTTAGAATCCTGAAATAAAAAAAAAAAACATAAAAAAGATTCACATGCTATCCTGTGACTTGAACCCGGGGCTTATAGATGCCGGCCACTTCTTAACGTAAAGTTCGCATGTTTGTCTGCCATAATAGTTGAAAATTAACGTCCTATTAAAATTTTGACCAATTGGTAAGATACGAGTAACAACTATGAAACCGGGTACTTAAACTTTGCCTCCTATTCACCCATGCCAAGTTCACTATTCCGATATTTCCGATCTTGAAGAGGATCACTCCAACTTACTCGTAGTTAATGTGTACAAAATCATACTAAACATGGTGCTCAGCTCAAGGGCCGTGTTTCCATACAAGAGTAGTCCCCTGATTCCTCGCCGGATAGTACCAATAGAGTAATGATTTTTTGCTAAAAAATATTTTTTTTCATAATTGAATTATTTAAAGAAATATGAACCTTCAAAAACATGAACAATTGGTACAAATTTCCGTTGTGTTCAAACATCAAGAAAACAAATTTGGGCAATTATATAAGAGAAAGAAACGCAGAAACACAGCCATAGCTTATTTTAATTTTTAATGCAACTGCAACACATTTCTATCCTATCGCAGTTGTTTACGATCCAGATTGTTATTTGAATATTATGTTATTTTGGTTTCTAATAAACTCTTTAAACTCTTTAAAAAAAAAAAATTTAGAAAGAAATTAAATCGGTTAAGTTTTGGAGAAGAAATCAGAGGACTACGAAGCGTTAATTTTGTGTAATTTTTATAAGTATTTTTCGGCCAAGCTGTAGTTATCTCTATCGCACTCTGTGGGGTTTGTTTGGGCACGCGGCGCGACAGCAATAGATATTATAAATATATATTTTACAATTCTCTTGAGCTTAGTGTTTCCTCTTAAAAAAGGGTCTGGTCGGGTCTTCTGGTAAGGGGAACGTAGGTTTAAATTTCTGTTTCCTCTGGTACCTAATTAAGAGCAGCGGGGGTTGGGAAATAGTAACTAAAGGAAATCATCCTTTAGTCAATTAGCATATCAGTAACAGATATATTTTAGGGCACTGGAGGGCAAATGTGGATGTTGGTTGTAAGGGCTCCGAGGTTTACTGTTCTCGCAGAACCACTAGTTTATATACGTCAAAAATATATTGTAGTTACCTTATCTATAATAGGTGTGCTATTTTCAAACCAACGACTTTTCTAAATGACAGATTTTTATATGGAAACTTCTACGTCTTTATCGAATCGCCCGTTCACAAATAGTACCCCTAAAACCACGCACCCTTTCCTTTGTCTCACACCCCCGCTAATTTTCGGGAAAGTCGTGGAAAGTGACTTTATTATTATTTATTTCTGGCATTATTTAGAATAAAAATATTATACGTCAATCGGCTCCCTTAGTCTGGGTGAAATGGATATTGACTTCCTATGGCGTTATTGTTGGAACGAATCCCAGGTCTGGTGGCAGAACCTTTTTATGCTGCTAGTTTAGCACCTTGTTAAAGTCCAAATACCATCTGTACTTCGCCGCAAGGTTCGCAAGGAATTTAATATCATTATGCTCATAAATAAATGTGAGTAATAATACTTCAAATGATTACCATATTATTTAATCAACATTTAGTACTATTTATATAATTATACTTTATTAAAAATACAATTTAAAACATTTTTGAATCAATTATAGTTTTTGAAAGACGAATACGCGGAATAAGTGTTAGGGAGGCACAATCGGCCTAAACGTTCGGCTTGTGACGCATCTATCTATCTTCCACCATTATCACGTAAAATTATCGTTCGTGAATCGACTTTACAGACAACCACATATGTTTTTTTTATTGGCATATTTTAAAATATTATATGAGTGGTCGCAAACCAGCTCACTAACGGTCGTAGTCTGATTAAAGTGGTCACAACCCGTTCCACTTTTTCAGCATTTTTATAATAAAAGTGAAGTTTTTAAATGTAATGATGAAAATATGTGCCGCGCGTGCGCGTTCCAACCCTAAACTCAGAGTGTAAATAAACATAAAAATATGTTTCTTTTCTTGTGATTTATTAAAATAATATGTTGTCATATTTTATAGATTTAAAATTAAAACGTTTAAAGCGTATCGTAAGTTCAACATTGCAAATCACCAAAATAAAAAGCTTGTCATCATTTTAATGGAAGGGATTTACTTGATGGATTGACAGCTAATCTATACTAATATTATAAAGCTGAAGAGTTTGTTTGTTTGAACGCGCTAATCTCAGGAACTACTAGTTCAAATTGGAAAATCATTTTTGTGTTGGATAGTCTATTTATTGAGGAAGGCTTTAAGCGAAGCATCAATAAAGAAATGTTTTGGAACCGGGGGAAAATTATTCATCTATACTAAGAAAAAACTAATTAATCACTAGTGGTTTTGTGAGAACAGTAGACCTCGCGAACCCTTACAACCAACATCCACATTTGCCCTCCAGTGCTCTAAAATATACCTGTTACTGTTATGCTAATTGACTAAAGGATGATTTCCTTCAGTTACGTCGTCATAGTTACTACGCACCATTTTCATACTTGTCATACCATAGATTTGCATTTACGACATCATACTGAATGCACTAATTCAAAAGAATATACAGAAAATCGATTTCAGACAACTTTTGGGCAAATTGCCGACTATAAACACGTTCAAGTTTATCGTATAAAAAAGTTGTTCAGACAAATAAATTGCGTCGTAATAAGAATAACAAAAAAGTCTAATGGCATTTTTGATTTTCTTTTCAAATAGCTGTACTATGAGTTTTTTCAGTTTAGAACCATAATATTTCCGCCATTTTTAAAAATTTCGAAATTCTGTCTCGACAAAAAAATCTGCTCATATTACCAAACCTGCTCACAAAATTTCATGAGAATCGGTTGAGAAATGCGACCTGTAGGCGAGAACAGACAGACAGACAGACAGACGGACAAAAGAATTTTTGGCCTGTCGAAACTGAGACGCTTCGCTCGCTCGGTCAATAATAACTGAAATTGCCGCGGACGAAGTCGCGGGCAACAACTAGTTATCAATATTTTGCTTTGTTTTATAAGGAACAACAGCAAATCTTTCTATTCTGTGATGATATATAAATTACAATTTCTGTCTTAATACAAAGGCCGTAAAAACTGTTTATCTGCAACCATTTAATCACATGGGCATCTCTACACTTCCTATATACCTACTTGTAAATTTTCATCAGAAACTGACACAAACCTTTTTTTCCCCCCACGCCGTTTACTAGCTGCAACTAACATAGGTATTCTGTGCTTTCAGGCTTACAGACACCACATCAAAATTTAACGCACAGTTACATATACTACAATTAGGATATTCCATATTTATATGTATTTCTTTTTCATACACGGCGCAATCGGTACCTATTCGTTACGACACGTCCGCCGCGCCGCTGCCGGCCTCCCGCTGGCGCCTCGCTCCTTCCTCGCCCCGCACCAACCGCGCGTATACTGCATCGCGGCCGCGAAATATTATTCGCGCGTATTTACAATTGAATTTTTAATTTCTGCTCATGCTAAAATACTAGTAGCTTTTAGATTTTGCCGACAGAAAAAAAGAAAAATAAATACCAATAACTTTATTACTTGTACCCTCATCTGTATTCATGTTGATTATCGATATTTGGAAAAAACCGGTCAAGTGCGAGTCGGACTCGCGCACGTAGTGTTCCGTACCGTTATCTATAAATACAGCAAAAAAATCTTTTTTTTTGTAGTGAATATATAACTGAATATTCTGTGAATATTTCAAGCGTCTTCCTGTTGCCGTTATCAATATCGAGCAAAAACAAGCAAAAAAATCACGTTTGTTGTATGAGAGCCCCCTTAAATATTTATTTTATTCTATTTATTAGTATTTGTTGTTATAGCGGCTACAGAAATACATCATCTGTGAAAATTTCAACTGCCTAACTATCACGGTTCATGAGATACAGCCTGGTGACAGACGGACAGATAGACAGACAGACGGACATCGGAGCGAAATTAACAGGGTCCCGTTTTTACCCTTTGGATACGGAACCCTAAAAAGAACTAAGTGCAGCACTATGCGTCCTGCCGTCTTTCACTAACAATGGATTTTGAAGTTTTAAATGAAGGATAAATATGTAATATGTAAATAAAATTAACTTGCATACCTAAATGTGAAAAGTGCCAACGCGAAAGTTTACTTTAATATTAATGGCATGTTTATAATTTCACAGTAAAACCGTACAGTTTTTAATTGTCGGGACAGTTCAAATAAACATAGCCTCTGTTCAGCGTCTGTTCAATTCCGAACATAAATAAAGGCTTTGGTTAAAAACGCGCTGAAATGCGCGAAAGAGACAGGCAATAATCAATAAGGTTAACCTTATGATTAAATACACAATCGTTAGGGTTTCAAGTTGATTGAGTTAACTTATTAATAAAGTTAATCAACGATATTGTTAACCATTTGATAGGGTTAATCCAATGATAGGGTAAACCTTATGATAGGGTTTTACACATGAAAGGGTTACCTAATAGATATGGTTAACCAGTTAATAAGGATAACCGTTCGATAGGGTTATCAAATCGTTGGAGTAACCCTATTGTTGTGATGAGCATATCCATTGGGTAATCATATCATAGGGTTTCTTTATTAATCAGATTAGCCCCGAACCCGGTTTTCCGGTCCCTGGTAAGGGGAGGCCTTAGCGGCTAGCTTGGACATGACGAAAGCCTTCGATCAGGTCTGGCACAAGACTCTTCTATCAAAGCTTCCTTCTACGGGTTGCCCGAGAAATTGTGCCAATGGATTACCATTTTCCTCACAGGGCACAGCATCAAAGTCGTTGTTGACGGTTCATGCTCAGACTATAAGCCCGTGAACGCTGGAGTCCCGCAGGGCTGTGTTCTGTCTCCTACGGTTTTTCTTTTGCATATCAAGGATATGCTGCAATCTAGCGGCATTCATTGCTATGCGGATGATATCACGGTGGACAGTTTTTACACCGGCCAAGCCAGTATTTTTCAGGCTCGCATTTCCGAGTGTCGATCAAAACTTGTGTCTGAAGTGGAAACTTCATTGAACCAGCTTCCAGTTTGGAGTCTCTGTAACTTGGTCAAAATTTACCCCCAAAAAAAAACAGGGCGCTGCCCTTGATACTCAGCCGAAGATTTAGGTGTCGAGATCTCAAGCGATGTACAATTTCGCGGTCATCTGGAAGACAAGGACAAGTTGGCATCTAGGAAACTGGATGTTTACGGCAAAGAGAGGCGATATTTCACATAGGCGCATGCTTCAACTATATAAGGCACAGGTTAGGCTGCATATGGAATATTGTTCCCATCTCTGGGCCGGGGCACCTCAATACCAACTTCTTCCTTTTGACCGTGTTCAAAGTCGTGCCATTCGTATAGTCGACGAAAAGATCCTCGTCGGCCATCTCAATCCTTTGGCTCTGCGTAGGGATGTCGCATCCTTGTGCATTCTTTATCACATATATCACGGGGAATGCTCTGATAGAAAATTTTACTATCGTACCACCCGACGTAAAATAAAATTTCACCCGGAGGTGGTAGACCTCGATAACTGGCAGTCAACTACCGTACGTTTTAACAGAAAGTTCCTGCCACGTACGACCTAACTGTGGAATTAACTGCCTGCGGACATTGGACCTTCAAAAAACGTCGAGATTATGTTTTCAAACTGTTTTCAAATTTTCGACTTTCGCATGGGAATCAAAACTTACCTATGTTTAGTTAAATCATATTATAAAAAGATTTTTAACAAAACCCTTAATGCGCGAGTTCGACTCGCACTTGGTCGGTGTTTTAAAGTAGAATGTGTCTGAGTCAACTGCCAATCAAAGTCGACCCTTGCACTAGATCCGCCTGGTTATTCAAGATGACATCACTAGACATGTGTAACGCTGCGTTAAACCCGGTCGCCGAGGGTCAATCACACAGGCTAGATAACAGCTTATCTCGATAAGCAATTATAATGCAATAACAATAGCTAGAGCATGCAAATAGGTGCTTATACATGTTGTTTGGGTTAAGATGGCGATGATTTAATAGGGCGGCCATGTACTCGTACCGGTAACTCCTACTTACATACTTGGTGGTACAAGCACTCTGGGGTGACACTATAACAACTGCCCCTGAAGTGCTATTTTTGAAATGACGCCGCCGTTCGTAGACGAGCGATTTTTTTATACAAAAATCGCTCTATGTGAGTGTCATACTTTCAAAAATAGCACCCCTGGTTGTTATAGTGTCACCCCAGTACCGGAATAACGACTTTGCAAATCGAAACACTCTGAAATAGATCATTTTCCATCTTAACCTGACCGGGGATCGTACCCGGGGCCCTCGTGTCGCTGGCAGGCGTGTTAACCACTGCGCCACGGAGCTCGCCAATAATTATTTAATTGTTTCAGGTGTGGGACGTGCACGCCAAGCCTAATCTAGAGCACACGATATACACCATCGCGTCGGTGGGTCACGTCAAGTGGAGGCCGCAAAAAAAGTGAGTGCGCAACAAAATTAAGCTAGACAGGGCTTGACTAAGCATTGAGAATTCTTCTTCTTCTTTCCGTGCTTCTTCCTATTATTTGGTGTCGGCCCTCCTCGTTTTCATGCAACAGGTCGATCCTGGGTTGTTTCTTCGTTCAACGATATTACGTGATAATATGATTAAGGATTGAGAAATTTGATAAAGCAGAGATTACATAAATTTCTTTGATTGGGTTGCAAAAGATTTGAAACCAACAAAAACTATCTTTCCTTCTAGGGCGCTACCTACTTTTCTTCTATATTATTCAAGATATTCCAATATGTCTAAATTGTAAAAAGGTATTGACATTTTGAAAAGCATGCCCAAAAAACTATAAAATCTGTAGTTTTTATGGAACAATGGTCCATATCCAAAATATCCAGCTTTCAAAACGATCTTAATAATTATTTTGTTTTCTCCAGGTATCAAGTAGCCTCATGCGCGTTAGTCCTCGACTGCGCCGTCCACGTTTGGGACGTGCGTCGGCCGCACGTGCCTTTAGCTACGTTCGCAGAGCACCGCGACGTCACCACCGCCGTGGCCTGGCAGGCCTCGCCCCATGCATTCCTATCCACCAGCCGCGACTGCTCTCTGTACCGCCACAGGTCACTTATTAAAATTATTTCTTCAGTAACAACTTTATTCGGTGACACTGATCAATTGTGCCGTTGACGTGTGGGAATTATGTCGTCGTTGGAAAAAAAAACAAATACTGAAATCAAATGTAACATTTGATTTAGTGTTTGGTTTTTATATTGAAATACATATTTTCAATCTTACATGTGATTGGCCGTTTCTATCACATGATAGAAAGGGCCAATCGCATGTAAGATTCGAACCCACCCTACGAAGTAATATGTGATGTGAGAATTCGCCACAGTCATTCGAAGTTACTGCGGTGCAGTTAGTAGCACATTACGAGCGTTAACCTAAGGGTTTGAATCCTACCTGTGGCGAGTACGTATTCATCTTATATTTTTAGTTTACAAAAAGGTAAAATAATTAATTTTAGTGCTTGTTTCACAAGATTTTTCCAAAAGAGAATTATCTCTTCATATCAACTTTAAGTTAAACAAGATATGAGTTATGGTGTTGTGTTGATGGTTAGGAGTGACATCCTCAACTGCCTGTCCGATAGTTGCAGGTATAGCATCGGGTACGCGCACCCCTGAGCTGGTACTTGCTTTTCCCCTATTCATTCGAGTGAATAGTATCCCAATACCTCCACTCTTCCCAGGTCCAAGAAATTTTTATTTTTCCCAATCTTAAAAATGCTTTCGATGGGCGGCAGCGCCGGAAGCAAGAAGCCAAAGAGCCTGCGCTCGCCCACCCACCGCCGAGCGTGGCGAGTATGGCAACATCCTCTCGAGGAACAAGGAATCTTTGGGAGCGAGCGCTGTTCAGCAGTGGAGTTGTTACGGCTGATGTGGGGTTTACGTTGGTCAGGTTCAGTGAGGCGGCACATCCGGTGCTGTGGGCCAACCCGCACGGCGTGTGCGTGTCTGCGCGCGGCGAGCTGGCGCACGCCACGCCCGAGCGCCCGCTGCCCGCCACGCTCTCCGCGCCGCACGCCGCAAGACACGACCGCCTGCTGCCCGGACTGGGGTGAGCGACACTTCTAGTTTACTCCTATTTTGTGTATAACATAAGTGCGAGATCACAAACTATTCCTTAAATGGACAAATATTATTACTAATAATTATTTTTTAAAACTCGCATGCCGTTCCATCTTTATTTCTGCGACACCCGACAGGGTTCATATTGTACCTATTTAAATTACAGTGCAGGGACTATATTGTAAAAGCTGATGTATTGTACAATATGAAATGCATATAAATAAATTGAAATTGAAAATTGAGTCGGACTCGTGCATGAACAGTTCGGTAACGTTATCTATAACAACGGCAAGAAAAGTCGAATGTTGTATATACAAATTTTATTTTGCCGTTGATTCCATACATTTTGTTCGGACGACCGTAACTACATAAGTTGGTCGAGGTGTATAAAAATAACTATCTATGATACCGAGACCGCTACAGTTTTAATTGAATGTACATACTTTGAGGTATATACCACATTTTTTTCACAATTATTTTAGTAATATTTCAAAAGTTACGGGGACACCTAAAACTTTGTATTAGCTTATCTCAAGGGGGTTTGATCTACATAGTTTTAAAGCAGTTTTTGTTGCATTTTAAAAGACCTTTTCAACGATACCCCACACGTTAGGGTTAGTTCAATTTAATTTTTTAAATTCGCTTTTCGTTGTATGGTGGTGTTCAGCGCAGTACGGGTTATAGTGGTTTGTAGTCGCTCTTAAAGAAAACGAAACGTGTGATCGGGATGCTTGTTTATTTAGCACTAACTTTGCGTATTTACATTGCAAGTATTAAATAGGTTATTAGAGAATCGTACATACCGCCCACCAAAGGGCTGCAAAAGGCCTTTAAAAAATAAGTTTAAATAAAAAATTACACATGCAAATTTTAAACTGAATACAAAATTGTATATAGAGTTAACTATAACAAATTGTAATCAACAGAAAACATAAAAACACTAATCGCTTTATGCTATGCTAACAATGTATTAATGTTAATAACAGAATACATTTTAACAAGATGAAAATCTGCATGCAAATTTGGCCATTCAAAATCAACCTAGTTTCAAATTAATTAAAATTGTCATCAATTAGATTAAATTACAAATAAAAACTTCAATTTAGGATTCAGTGTCAACTGGCAAAAAGCAAAGTTTAGTAATGGGTCTTTTTACAATCTTATCACCGCTTTTGACACTGTAAACTCTAGTTATCCCGTCCGAGCCAGGGTGTTTCTCCATAATCCGTCCGAGAAGCCATTTTCCAGGAGGCAAACCATCGGTCTTGATGAGAACAATTTGACCAATTTTAAACTCTTCCACTTTCTTTAACCATTTTGGCCTTTGCTGGAGTCGAGATAAGTACTCATCTTGCCACTTAATCCAAAATTCGTTTAAGAGTTTCTGAGTGTAACGCCATCGGGTCAAATTACTCATCGAGGTAAACTGTTGTGTTGGAGATGGTACGGTGGTGGGAGCCTCTCCTATCAAGAAGTGTCCAGGTGTAAGAATTTCTAAACTATCTGGATTTGTATCATCCACCGGACACAAAGGCCGGGAATTCAGACAGGCCTCGACCTGGCATAATACTGTACACATTTCTTCGTATGTCAGGTGGGTGTTCAGAATTCTTTTCAAGTGGTACTTTACGGATTTAACACCAGCCTCCCAGAGGCCTCCGAAATTTGGACTATAGGCCGGAATGAAGTGCCACTGGGTGCCATCTAAAGCCAGTTTTTCCGAAATTTCTCCTTCAAATTCTAACTTGGCCTCCTTCCATTCAAGTGACAATTCCTTGTTAGCACCTACAAAATTACGTCCCTGGTCACTCCACAAGTTGGTACATTTTCCTCTTCTAGCCACAAATCTCTTAAAGGCTCCGATAAAGGCTTCGGAGGTTAAGTCACCCACGAGTTCAAGGTGTATGGCCTTTGTGGCCATGCACACAAAAATTGCAATATAGCTCTTGCTGGTTTTTGCACCTCTTCCTCTAGACATCAACACTTGATAAGGCCCTGCAAAATCAACGCCGCTATTACAGAAGGTTCTAGCTGGATTTACCCTCTCCCTGGGCAAGTCTCCCATCAATTGCGTTCTTGTGGCGGCACTTTGTTTGGCACATATCAAACATTTATGAATACAGGCTTTTACCGCTCGTTTTGCATTTATTACCCAATATTTCTGTCGCAGGTAAGTCAACATGAGCTGAATTCCTCCGTGAAGGGTTTTTACGTGGGCATCTGCTACTATTAGTGACGTTAAAGCGTTCTTGGTATTCAATATAATAGGATGCTTCTTACATTCATCCAAGTTGGCATGACGGATTCTACCGCCCACCCTGAGGATATTATTTGAATCAATAAACGGATGCAAAGACTTTAAGTGACTTTTTCTTTTAACCTTGCCGTTCTTCTTTAAGTCTTCGATTTCTTCTTCAAACGTTTCTCTCTGTACAATTTTGATGCAAATATGTAGTGCGATGTCTAATTCTTCTGTACTCATAGGGCTGTCTAAACTTTTATTTATATAGTTTTTATATTTCAGAAATCTTTTGCAATAGGTGATTGTTTTCAGTAGTTCGGTTAACGTCTCAAAATCTTCAAATCTGGTAAGTAAACGGTTATCTTTTTTATAATTTTCTTCTATTTTAGTATTAACAAAAACATTTCTTCTCATTTCCAACTCTGTTGTTAAATTGTTTAATCTATTTACAGGTATTTCTTCATCCCTTAGCCACTTCGGACCTTGCCACCACAACATGTTATGTCTCAACTCTGATAACAGCACACCTCTCGATGCAAGATCTGCGGGATTCTTATCGGACCGGACATGAAACCACTTGTTTCCAATATTATCCTGAATTGTTATCACTCTGTTCCTTACAAAAGTTTGCCATCGGGCTGGATCTCCTTCTAACCATGATAAAACAATTGTGGAATCAGTCCAAGCGAAGAATTGGCTTTGAGATATTCGAGTAGCTTCACTTATTTGTTTCAACAGTTGCGACAAGAGTACTGCGCCACATAACTCCAGCCTTGGCAACGAGACTGGCTTAACTGGTGCGACTCGTGTTCGTGCTGCAATCAGACTGATCTTTATCTCTCCATCATCATTCCGAGCCCTCAGGTAAGCAACCGCACCATAAGCCTTATTAGACGCGTCGCAAAAACCGTGTATAGTGACGTCTTCCAAATTATTTGCTGTAGTGTACATCCATCTTTTTAATTTTATCTCTTTCAGCACTTCATAATCTTTTCTTATATTAATCCACTCTTCTTTTGTTTCAGAATCAAGCTCATCGTCCCAGCCGACTCCCTTCAGCCATAATTTTTGAATTATTATTTTTGCAGGTAGCAGAGACGGAGCAATCCAGCCGAGCGGATCGAATAGACGTTGGATCTCTGCTAATATCGTCCTTTTAGTCATTTCTTCGCTTAATGAGGATTGCTGAAGATGATATTGGAATTTGTCTTCACCCATGTTCCAGGAAACACCAAGAGCCTTCGTTGTCCCATCCACCTTGATATCAACGCTCACCCTTGAACTTCTCCTTGACGGCTCGATTTGTTTAAGAAAATCTGGATCATTAGACGTCCACTTTTGTAAAGTCATTCCTCCTCTCTTTAATATAGCAATTATATTTTTTGCAGTGTCTATAGCTTCAGGTATAGTATCATTCCCAGACATCAGGTCATCCCAGGGACCGGAACCGCTTACCGTAACCGGGGTTTTTGATAGGGTTTTTCATAGAATTGTTTTTAAAAACCCTATCGATACGGTTAGCATATCATTATTGTAACCCTATCAAAACAGTTACCGTATCAATACGGTAAGCATATCATCAAGTTAACTTGATGAAAGGCTAACCAAAAGTATAGAGTTAATGCATGGAAGGTGTTACCCTATCAAATGAATAACCATATCAATAAGGTTATCATATCATTGAGTTAACTTGATGAAAGGTTAACCATAAGAATAGTGTTATTGCATGTAAGCGCATACCCTGTTCCAAAAACCGTATGATTGGGTTTTGGAACACCGTCGAGCCATTATAATCTCTATTTGAAACTTCATTAGACCTATTATTGCAAACCTTATGGACGACAGCGCACACGGCGCGAGCGGTTTTGGTCATATAAAGGCCGGCGGGACTTCGTTTGGGAATCTACGCTGCAGGAAGTCAGACAAAAATAAACCTTTTTGCGATATATATTATGCACAAAATACAGACGGTATTTTTGGATTCGGCAAATCTTTTCGGTTAAGTTCACGTAATAATAATTATAAGACGGCAGAGACGAGTGTCTAAACAAAACACTTTATTCATTGTGTTGTTTTTAACCGACTTCAAAAAAGGAGGAGGTTGCTCAATTCGACCGTATATATATATTTTTTTATGTTTGTTCGCGGATAACTTCGTCGTTTATGAACCGACTTTGATAAATCTTTTTTTGTTAGAGAGGACATATTCCGAGTGTGGTACGATGATAAGGAAACCACGACCTGATGATGGAATCCTAGAGAAATCGAGGAGAACCTTCGAAAATTGTACTGGCGGCTAGTACGTTTGTTACTTTTTTCCTTAGGTATGTTAAAGCACTAATATTTAATGAAGGTCTAGGGTCGATCTGATGATGGAGCGAAAAGGCATTCGAGGGAACTCCTCAACGATTTACAGCAATCACCTGGTGTTTGGGTTTGATTAATTTGTATTGATGAGAACTTTACACATAGATGGGTTGCGACTGTCATTAGAGGTTTGATGATGATGACGAAGGACAGTCAAAGGAACTCCTCAACATTTTACAATAGCTACCTTGTGTATGGACTTCATTAATTTCTGTTGATGAGAACTTTTTTTTTTTGTTAAAAATTATTTTTATGACATGCAAACTATGTTTAGTACGTTCCATACCAAAGGGTAAAAACGGGACCCTATTAATTTCGCACCGCCGGCCGTCTGTCTATTTGTCCGTCTGTCACCAGGCTGTATCTCAGGAACCGTGATAGTTAGACAATTGAAATTTTCACAGATGATGTATTTGTGTTGCCGCTGTAACAACAAATACTTAAAAAATTCTATTTTTTTAAATAAATATTTTAGGGGGCTGCCATACAGCAAACGTGATTTTCCGATATTGATAACGGCAACAGGTAAACGCTTGAACTATTCACAGAATATTTAGTTATATATTCACTTTAAAAATAATTAATCAAATAAAAATAAAATTAATTTTAAAGGGGGGCTCTCATACAACAACCATTATTTTTTGCCGTTTTTGTAGATAACGGTACGGAACTCTTCGGGCGCGAGTCCGACTTGCATTTGGCCGGTTTTTTCTTTTAATTATTATTAATCCTTACTAATATTATAAATGCGAAAGTGAGTTTGTTTGTTTGTTTGTTACGCTTTCACGCCGTAACTACTGAACCAATCATCATGAAATTTTGCATACAAGTTCTCTGGAGTACGGAGAAGGACATAGGCTACCTTTTATCCCGGGAAAAAGTACTATTCCCGAGGGATCGACATTGACGCGGGCGGAGCCGCGGGCGAAAGCTAGTTGTTAATATAATTATAAGCATAGATTTAAAAAAACCGGCCAAGTGCGAGTCTGACTCCCGCACGAAGGGTCTCTTACCATTATTATGTAACGTCTAAAACGAGCTCACATAAGACTGTGGTAACCACGGAGTGTGGTAGCTGAAGAAAGATTTATAAAGTCCTACTTACCGAAAGAAATTAGATAAAAAAAATCCATTTGAGTACCACCATGAGTAGAGCAAGCGCTGGTAAAAAGATTTCATAGGTATATTACCTACTTTGGTTTCCGAGCGCAATAGATACCAAGCAACTTCCTATCGTTCCGCCAAGCGCCGCGCGCTGTCGAACGTAAACACATTGCTATTATTTTAGGTATTATTATTATTAAAGCTACTATGATTTTGTATTTATCTTACTTTACGTGATTCAAAAATTTATATTCGGTAGTTGTTGTACGTAGCTAACAACTGTCTAATTTTTAATTCAATTTGTATGAAATTTTAATTCACCGAGTTCATTTATAAGTTTTCAATCTTTAATTGACCGAGCGAGCGAAGCGAGCGAAGCGTCTCAGTTTCCACTGGCCCAAAATTCTTATGTCCGTCTGTCTGTCTGTCTGTCTGTTCTCGCCTACAGGTCGCATTTCTTAACCGATTCTCATGAAATTTTGTGAGCAGGTTCGGTAATTATATAGAATTTTTTTGTTGTGCCAGTTTTTCAAAATTTTAAAGAATGGCGGATATATGGGGGTCCGAAACTTAAAAAACTCATAGCACAGCTATTTGGAAAAAAAATCTAAAATGTCATTAGACTTTTTTCTTATTCTCATTAAGACGCAACTTTTTTGTCTGAACAACTTTTTTATACGATAAACTTGAACGTGTTTATAGTCAGCAATTTGCCCAAAAGTTGTCTGAAATGGATTTTCTGTATATTTATTATAGAAGTTGAAGTACTTGAAGTGGGAGAGGGAGTGAAATTGAACATCCCTAAGGAACAAAAATCAAAATATGAAAAATATTTTTTGGCTTAAAGCATGATACTGCGTATTACTTTTATAATTGAAAACACTGAATAAACTTAGAATCCTGAAATAAAAAAAAAAAACATAAAAAAGATTCACATGCTATCCTGTGACTTGAACCCGGGGCTTATAGATGCCGGCCACTTCTTAACGTAAAGTTCGCATGTTTGTCTGCCATAATAGTTGAAAATTAACGTCCTATTAAAATTTTGACCAATTGGTAAGATACGAGTAACAACTATGAAACCGGGTACTTAAACTTTGCCTCCTATTCACCCATGCCAAGTTCACTATTCCGATATTTCCGATCTTGAAGAGGATCACTCCAACTTACTCGTAGTTAATGTGTACAAAATCATACTAAACATGGTGCTCAGCTCAAGGGCCGTGTTTCCATACAAGAGTAGTCCCCTGATTCCTCGCCGGATAGTACCAATAGAGTAATGATTTTTTGCTAAAAAATATTTTTTTTCATAATTGAATTATTTAAAGAAATATGAACCTTCAAAAACATGAACAATTGGTACAAATTTCCGTTGTGTTCAAACATCAAGAAAACAAATTTGGGCAATTATATAAGAGAAAGAAACGCAGAAACACAGCCATAGCTTATTTTAATTTTTAATGCAACTGCAACACATTTCTATCCTATCGCAGTTGTTTACGATCCAGATTGTTATTTGAATATTATGTTATTTTGGTTTCTAATAAACTCTTTAAACTCTTTAAAAAAAAAAAATTTAGAAAGAAATTAAATCGGTTAAGTTTTGGAGAAGAAATCAGAGGACTACGAAGCGTTAATTTTGTGTAATTTTTATAAGTATTTTTCGGCCAAGCTGTAGTTATCTCTATCGCACTCTGTGGGGTTTGTTTGGGCACGCGGCGCGACAGCAATAGATATTATAAATATATATTTTACAATTCTCTTGAGCTTAGTGTTTCCTCTTAAAAAAGGGTCTGGTCGGGTCTTCTGGTAAGGGGAACGTAGGTTTAAATTTCTGTTTCCTCTGGTACCTAATTAAGAGCAGCGGGGGTTGGGAAATAGTAACTAAAGGAAATCATCCTTTAGTCAATTAGCATATCAGTAACAGATATATTTTAGGGCACTGGAGGGCAAATGTGGATGTTGGTTGTAAGGGCTCCGAGGTTTACTGTTCTCGCAGAACCACTAGTTTATATACGTCAAAAATATATTGTAGTTACCTTATCTATAATAGGTGTGCTATTTTCAAACCAACGACTTTTCTAAATGACAGATTTTTATATGGAAACTTCTACGTCTTTATCGAATCGCCCGTTCACAAATAGTACCCCTAAAACCACGCACCCTTTCCTTTGTCTCACACCCCCGCTAATTTTCGGGAAAGTCGTGGAAAGTGACTTTATTATTATTTATTTCTGGCATTATTTAGAATAAAAATATTATACGTCAATCGGCTCCCTTAGTCTGGGTGAAATGGATATTGACTTCCTATGGCGTTATTGTTGGAACGAATCCCAGGTCTGGTGGCAGAACCTTTTTATGCTGCTAGTTTAGCACCTTGTTAAAGTCCAAATACCATCTGTACTTCGCCGCAAGGTTCGCAAGGAATTTAATATCATTATGCTCATAAATAAATGTGAGTAATAATACTTCAAATGATTACCATATTATTTAATCAACATTTAGTACTATTTATATAATTATACTTTATTAAAAATACAATTTAAAACATTTTTGAATCAATTATAGTTTTTGAAAGACGAATACGCGGAATAAGTGTTAGGGAGGCACAATCGGCCTAAACGTTCGGCTTGTGACGCATCTATCTATCTTCCACCATTATCACGTAAAATTATCGTTCGTGAATCGACTTTACAGACAACCACATATGTTTTTTTTATTGGCATATTTTAAAATATTATATGAGTGGTCGCAAACCAGCTCACTAACGGTCGTAGTCTGATTAAAGTGGTCACAACCCGTTCCACTTTTTCAGCATTTTTATAATAAAAGTGAAGTTTTTAAATGTAATGATGAAAATATGTGCCGCGCGTGCGCGTTCCAACCCTAAACTCAGAGTGTAAATAAACATAAAAATATGTTTCTTTTCTTGTGATTTATTAAAATAATATGTTGTCATATTTTATAGATTTAAAATTAAAACGTTTAAAGCGTATCGTAAGTTCAACATTGCAAATCACCAAAATAAAAAGCTTGTCATCATTTTAATGGAAGGGATTTACTTGATGGATTGACAGCTAATCTATACTAATATTATAAAGCTGAAGAGTTTGTTTGTTTGAACGCGCTAATCTCAGGAACTACTAGTTCAAATTGGAAAATCATTTTTGTGTTGGATAGTCTATTTATTGAGGAAGGCTTTAAGCGAAGCATCAATAAAGAAATGTTTTGGAACCGGGGGAAAATTATTCATCTATACTAAGAAAAAACTAATTAATCACTAGTGGTTTTGTGAGAACAGTAGACCTCGCGAACCCTTACAACCAACATCCACATTTGCCCTCCAGTGCTCTAAAATATACCTGTTACTGTTATGCTAATTGACTAAAGGATGATTTCCTTCAGTTACGTCGTCATAGTTACTACGCACCATTTTCATACTTGTCATACCATAGATTTGCATTTACGACATCATACTGAATGCACTAATTCAAAAGAATATACAGAAAATCGATTTCAGACAACTTTTGGGCAAATTGCCGACTATAAACACGTTCAAGTTTATCGTATAAAAAAGTTGTTCAGACAAATAAATTGCGTCGTAATAAGAATAACAAAAAAGTCTAATGGCATTTTTGATTTTCTTTTCAAATAGCTGTACTATGAGTTTTTTCAGTTTAGAACCATAATATTTCCGCCATTTTTAAAAATTTCGAAATTCTGTCTCGACAAAAAAATCTGCTCATATTACCAAACCTGCTCACAAAATTTCATGAGAATCGGTTGAGAAATGCGACCTGTAGGCGAGAACAGACAGACAGACAGACAGACGGACAAAAGAATTTTTGGCCTGTCGAAACTGAGACGCTTCGCTCGCTCGGTCAATAATAACTGAAATTGCCGCGGACGAAGTCGCGGGCAACAACTAGTTATCAATATTTTGCTTTGTTTTATAAGGAACAACAGCAAATCTTTCTATTCTGTGATGATATATAAATTACAATTTCTGTCTTAATACAAAGGCCGTAAAAACTGTTTATCTGCAACCATTTAATCACATGGGCATCTCTACACTTCCTATATACCTACTTGTAAATTTTCATCAGAAACTGACACAAACCTTTTTTTCCCCCCACGCCGTTTACTAGCTGCAACTAACATAGGTATTCTGTGCTTTCAGGCTTACAGACACCACATCAAAATTTAACGCACAGTTACATATACTACAATTAGGATATTCCATATTTATATGTATTTCTTTTTCATACACGGCGCAATCGGTACCTATTCGTTACGACACGTCCGCCGCGCCGCTGCCGGCCTCCCGCTGGCGCCTCGCTCCTTCCTCGCCCCGCACCAACCGCGCGTATACTGCATCGCGGCCGCGAAATATTATTCGCGCGTATTTACAATTGAATTTTTAATTTCTGCTCATGCTAAAATACTAGTAGCTTTTAGATTTTGCCGACAGAAAAAAAGAAAAATAAATACCAATAACTTTATTACTTGTACCCTCATCTGTATTCATGTTGATTATCGATATTTGGAAAAAACCGGTCAAGTGCGAGTCGGACTCGCGCACGTAGTGTTCCGTACCGTTATCTATAAATACAGCAAAAAAATCTTTTTTTTTGTAGTGAATATATAACTGAATATTCTGTGAATATTTCAAGCGTCTTCCTGTTGCCGTTATCAATATCGAGCAAAAACAAGCAAAAAAATCACGTTTGTTGTATGAGAGCCCCCTTAAATATTTATTTTATTCTATTTATTAGTATTTGTTGTTATAGCGGCTACAGAAATACATCATCTGTGAAAATTTCAACTGCCTAACTATCACGGTTCATGAGATACAGCCTGGTGACAGACGGACAGATAGACAGACAGACGGACATCGGAGCGAAATTAACAGGGTCCCGTTTTTACCCTTTGGATACGGAACCCTAAAAAGAACTAAGTGCAGCACTATGCGTCCTGCCGTCTTTCACTAACAATGGATTTTGAAGTTTTAAATGAAGGATAAATATGTAATATGTAAATAAAATTAACTTGCATACCTAAATGTGAAAAGTGCCAACGCGAAAGTTTACTTTAATATTAATGGCATGTTTATAATTTCACAGTAAAACCGTACAGTTTTTAATTGTCGGGACAGTTCAAATAAACATAGCCTCTGTTCAGCGTCTGTTCAATTCCGAACATAAATAAAGGCTTTGGTTAAAAACGCGCTGAAATGCGCGAAAGAGACAGGCAATAATCAATAAGGTTAACCTTATGATTAAATACACAATCGTTAGGGTTTCAAGTTGATTGAGTTAACTTATTAATAAAGTTAATCAACGATATTGTTAACCATTTGATAGGGTTAATCCAATGATAGGGTAAACCTTATGATAGGGTTTTACACATGAAAGGGTTACCTAATAGATATGGTTAACCAGTTAATAAGGATAACCGTTCGATAGGGTTATCAAATCGTTGGAGTAACCCTATTGTTGTGATGAGCATATCCATTGGGTAATCATATCATAGGGTTTCTTTATTAATCAGATTAGCCCCGAACCCGGTTTTCCGGTCCCTGGGTCATCCATAAAACAGTCTTCGTGGATGGTTTTAGCAGCCACTGGATGATGCAGACCTTCGTCCTTTGCTATCTGTTGGAGTGTCTTCACAGCTAGGTAAGGAGCGCATGCTGTGCCAAAAGTTACCCTTAGCAGGCGATAATCTCTTATTGTCCCCGTGCTGTCTGGCCAGAGTATGCGTTGGTAATCTGTGTCTTCCTTTGTCACTAGAATTTGTCTATACATCATTTGAACATCTGCGGTATAGCAATATCGTTTCATTCTCCATCTTAAAATGATTGATCTCATATCCTCTTGTATTTGTGGTCCCACCATCAATTCGTCATTAAGGGATATTTGGTTAGATCCCTTTGAGGATGCGTCAAAAACTATACGGACCTTAGAAGTGTCTTTGTCACGTCTTATGACTGCGTGGTGAGGAAGATAAACTGCTGGATTTTCCATTTCGCTATTTGGTACTTCTTCTAAATGATTTAACGTTTTGTATTCCTCTATCACCTTACTGTATTCTTCCTTCAAAGCCTCATCCTTTCTAAAACGTCTTTCTAACTGTCTAAGTCTTCTCATAGCTATTTCTCGAGTGTTTCCTTCTTGTGATTTAGGAGTTTCTGATTTAAATGGAAGTTTAACCACATATCGTCCTTCTTCATTTCTGGTGTGAGTTTCTTGAAATAGACGTTCACATTCATTTTCCTCCTTTGTATATTTTTTCTTCATGTCAGGCTCTATTTCCTAAAAATTCTTGAGCATGGTATCCAAGTCAAGATGATGATGCATGACAATGATTTCTTCAGAGGAAGCTGCGTCTTGTATTGCCCCAAATAAGATCCAACCAAGGCTTGTATATTGAGCGCATGGTGAACCTGGTGGACCCTTGATTAATTCACTCTTCAAAATTTGGGAGCAAACTTCAACACCGAGAAGAAGGTCGATTCTTCCTACTTCGTAAAAGTTAGGGTCAGCTAAGGTAAGTCCTCGTAAATGTTTCCAACTGTTGTTAGGTGTCCTTATTGTCTTCGTTGGAAGGTGTGTTGTCAGTTGCGTAGCCATAACGTATGCTTTAATATCGAGTTTGAAAGTGTCGTCGTGCCTTGATAAGATCTCGAGTTGGACTACGTGCTTAACCGTTGTCTTTGTTGAACCCACACCTGTGATGTTTCCCTTCGCTGACATTCTCTTGACTCTCAACGTTTGTGCTGCTCTTTCACTAATAAAATTTGCCTGCGATCCCTGATCTACTAACGCGCGCAATATTGTTATGTGTCCTTTTTCATCTCTCACAGGCACCAATGCCGTAGCAAGCAAGGCTGTAGATTTCTTAGCTGTAAAATGAGTAGCTATTGCGTCGTTTGTCTCTTCGTCTTCTTTGTGTTCGTCTTCAGTGTCATCTAGTTGGCTGTGGTGAGCTTGTACATCATTTGTATTCTTAGACTCTCTCTTTTCATGAAGTAAAGTGTGATGTCTTCTTTTACATATACGACATGAAACTGGCACACGACATTTCCACGCTGAATGACCTTCAACCAAGCAATTGAAACACAAGTTTTTGGTTTTTACAAATTCATTTCTCTCCTGAGGCTGCAGTTTACTAAATACCTTACAGTGGCTTAAGGTATGGTTTTCACCACAGTTGCTGCAGTTCTGAACCGCTGAAGGTGTTGCAATGTGAAATGACTTGCTTTTATGTGTTTGGCTCCTATCTCTTGCTGTTGACGGTGTGTTCGCACTAGTAACCAGCTCCAATGTCCGAAATTTACCCTCCAAAAATTGTTTCAGATCCCTCCAGGTAGGTAGCTCATTTTGTTTCAGGTTATAAGCATGTTCTTCCCAAGCTTTGTGAGTCTCCAAGTCAAATTTCTGTACTACGTGGTATATTATAATTGGGTCCCAGGAATTAACAAAAAGACCTTCATTAATAAGTCCATTCAAACACTCCTCAGTAGTATCTAAAATCATTTTAATTTGACTGGCTGTCTGCGTAGTACACTTTTTTTGTCCAAATAATCGTTTCAGCAAAGAGTTTACAACTAATCGTTTATTGCCATAACGGTTCTTCAGAATTTCACGAGCTTGGTCATAATTCGTTTCAGTCACCTGAATGTGCCTCAATAACGCCTCGGCCTCACCAGTGACACTTGCCTTTAAATAGTGTAGTTTCTGCACTTTACTTAATGATTTGTCGTTATGCACAAGGGATGTAAATAAGTCGTCATAGTTAGCCCAATGTTCATACTGGCCAGAAAAAGTGGGGAGTTCTATTTTTGGTAATTTTGCACAACTGGAATAAGAAGAATTTTGTTGCGATCCGCTTAATGACTGCGATGTGATTGGTTGCGTCAATCTCTCTAACAAATCCTTTAAATCCGCCTTGAGACATAAATATTCTTCTTCAATAGTATCGTATTCATTATTGGCCAAATATGGAATTTTTACATATTCAACCTCTTTAGTTTTCTTTACTAATGAAGAATGCGCCTCCACAAAATTATTCCAGTATCCATTAATACATTCTAACTTACTTTCTATGTATCCCTTTGTAAGCCTTGTTTTTGGACACTTTTTAAGATTGGCCTGTGTTTTCCTTAATTGACTTGTTATGTTTTCTATAATCCGTAATTCTTCCATAGCGTGGTAGGTACGTAAACTCCTTAGTAGTAATAGTTAAAATAAAGTCTCTTCACTAGTATACATTCACTATGAAATGTTTTAAATATCAATAACAAAGTCAATTTAAATCACAAAGTTCCATAAACACATTTAAAATACGACAAATCACTTGTTTTGATCACTTCGATAACTCAGGAATGCAGTTCTTTTGTTCTATCACCGGGCGACGTCGACCGCTAGTGCAAAATCCAATCCGGCCGAATAGCGACCATATGATCAGCGCAGTACGGGTTATAGTGGTTTGTAGTCGCTCTTAAAGAAAACGAAACGTGTGATCGGGATGCTTGTTTATTTAGCACTAACTTTGCGTATTTACATTGCAAGTATTAAATAGGTTATTAGAGAATCGTACAGGTGGTAAGGCTGAAAAAAAAAACATTTTTTTCATAATTTTAAAATCCAACTTTTAGAACTTCAATATCTATCTATCCACTAATTTTCGTGACACTCGGTGCAGTAGACAGATAAACCGACGGACGGACGGACATGACGAAACTATAAGGGTTTCTTGTGGACTACGAAACCCTAAAAATGACGCATATTTTCAATAATTAAAATTATAATGAAAAAATTTGTCCATTCCCATTGTGAGTAGTAGAAAATTTAAGTGAAAGGATTATCCTTATCCTTACTAATATTATAAATGCGAAAGTGAGTTTGTTTGTTTATTTCTTTGTTTGTTACGCTTTCACGCCGTAACTACTGAACCGGTCATCATGAAATTTTGCATACAAGTTCTCTGGAATACGGAGAAGGACATAGGCTACCTTTCATCCCGGGAAAAAGTACTATTCCCGAGGGATCGACCTTTACGCGGGCGGAGCCGCGGGCGAAAGCTAGTACCTAAATAAAGGGTGACAGTATTGTACCCAGAAACTGTCGTGTATGATATTGTGTTTGAGTATGTGCGCCAAGAGACGGAGTGTCGCAGGCGCAAGCAGCCGCGCGCGGGCTCGCTGTCTCTGGCGGCGCAGGCGGCGCTGGAGCGGGCCTTCCCCGGCGGCGCGGCGTCCACGCTGAGCCGCTACCGCGGGCCCGGCGCAGACCGCGCGCTGCTCGATTGCGCCGTGCGGTACAAGATGACGGGCCAGCCGCCGCACGAGCTGGCCCGGCACAACGCGCAGGTCGCCAAGAGCGTCAACAGATTCATGGTCAGTGGACGCACCAAAAAGTGGCACGTTCCGCGTGCAAGCTAGAGTGCGCAACATGCGATACAGAGGCACGATTGGCCTAAGCGTTCGGTGACTCATGTATTTTTTTTATACTAAATGTTGGATAGGCATTTGTCTCCCATCTCACCTGATGGTAACTGACGATGAAGACGAGGATGTTACATGCCTATCCAAGAGATACCCATTTATTCTACTTTTGAGTGTCCCGGGACTGTACTTGTCTGGGAATATAGACGCAGGCAATTCATTCCACACCTTAGCTATTCGAACCAAAAAGGAACTGTCAAAGCGTTTGTTCGACTCTTCGGTATTCCAACGATAAAAGGGTGAAATTTCTGTCTGCGCCTCGTATTCCGATGGAGGAATGGTGAGGGTTCAACTAGCTTAAAACGCGCTTTGGCACACTTAACTTAAATACTTTTATTTAAAAATTGTTAATTATTTACTTTATAATGAAGTATTTGTCGAAGAGAAATTCTGAAGGAGTGGACTCTATTCTTGTAAATAACATCACGAACTTTGTTGTGAACATGACTAGTAGGTACACGAGCTTATTATCATGTGTACGACTTTACTTATTGTTGCTATAATTATATGTAATGTGGTGGCCCCATAGCAAGCTTTTTATTTTTTATTTTTTGGTGGTTTTACATACGTTTTGATTCAATACAAGCGAGCGAGTTTGTCACCAGGTGCAACACGTGTGGGAGGTAGTAGCGGCAGTATACGCGTGTCGCGCCGAGGCCCGCTCGGCGCCCGCGCCCGCGCCCCCAAGGGAGCCCCCGCCTCGCCCCGCGCCTCCGCCACCACCCTCTTATTGGTAACATATAAAAAAAACTACTATAAGTGTAGCCGTCTCTCCAGGAGCGGAAATTGTAGTTCAATTGGTAGAACAGATTACATTGTAGTTATTGACAAATCGCTTTGTTTTGGCCTACATTTTATGTGTTCTATGTATAACTCAGCAAATGTTTTAGTACCGTGGAAGAAGAGCCAATGGAAGAGGTGGAAGAAGAGAGAGCAGAGACGCAGTTCCACAACAGTGGAGTGCTGGGGCTGCCGACAGTCAGCATATACATCCCGCCCGCCAAGTACAAGCTGCGAGACGGCGACGGTGAGTCACACTTGTAATGTAAGAAGAAACCCGGCGCGAAGGACCAATGTATGCTACAGTAGTAGCATACATATTATTATTCTAATCCTATTACGTAGAATAAGAGACGATGGAAGAGGTGGAAGAAGACAGAGCAGAGACAACAGCGGAGTCCTAGGATTATCAACTGCACTGGATCATCATAATTTCGTATGGCAGGTTTTCTGCAAGAATCCTATTATTTAATTACAAATTCTTCAGCCGTTTCTAAGGTTTCGGAATTAAGGAGTGAAGTTCGCTCAGTCCTCCGGGGAATCGATATAGTGGGCACTCTACAGCAATATGTAACAAAGTTTAGTCTGCTGCCCCTCAGTCGCACTCTGGAGAATGCTTAAGTTCCCATTTATAAAGATGGTGGTTGGACCGTCCGTATCTCGTCTGGAATCGGTTTAAATTGACCCACACTGGTCGTTGAGCATCAAAGCCTGCTGGTTTCTGGGTCGGTTTGTGCACGCTCGCAAACCTACCAGGGCGACAGTCATGATGATTCGACACTAAGGTTGATTTCAGTTGCGCCGTTGACCAACGCGCGTTTGACAGGCGGGAGCTGTGAACCAAGTTTTAGTATCGCGGATTTCGTTGCAATGTGCAGTTGTGTATAGTTGTCATCATTGGGACAAATATTTTTTATTTATTTTTTATTTATTTCAGAAAGGATGACCAACAGCAAATATAATATAATATAGACATTCAATTAAGTATTAGTTTGCCAATAAGAGGTCTTCGCAAATAGAAAATAGTTTATAAAACAAAGCGTGGACATAAATATCTGCAAAATAACAAACTAATTAGGTACATTAATGATAGACTGACAATATGGTAATTTGGAATATACTAGTATTACGGCTCAAACACCTAGTAAGCTTAAATTCAGACTAAGTTAGGAAAAAGCTACGGCTCAGCGTCGCCCTCGCCGACGTCACACTTGTATTAAATATATCTAGGTTGTGCAAGTTACACGCCTCGTTAAGTTTCCTTCCAGCTCGCACCATGTAAGTGTTCTGGTGATAATTTGTGGATACTGAGGGAGTGTGTATAGGATGATATTTACGCGATGATTTAATAGGTATATAAAAGTTTATTTTCTGAAGGATTTCAGCACTATCAATAGAGTTCGAAGTTAATTTCAGGAAAAATGTAATGTCTGCTATTTCACGTCTTATAGCTAAAGGAAGAATATGAAATTTTTTGCATAGATCTGTATAATTGTTAGAAGAATATTTAATTTTTAAGCGAAAACAGAGAAATTTAATAAATTTCTTCTGTATGTTCTCAAGCCTGGAGATGTATTTATCGTAACAGGGATTCCATATTTCCGAAGCATATTCAAGAATGCTCCTGACAAGACTGCAATATAAGATTTTAAGAGTTTTAGCATTGTTAAAACAGATTGAGTTTCGCATTACAAACCCCAATACCTTGGATGCTCTCGAACAAATATTATCGACATGTTGTTCAAAAGTTAATTTTGAATCATGTAGAACTCCAAGATCTCGTGCAACATTAAGCTTTTCAAGTTTGAAGCCCTTGAGATAATAATTAGAGTTTATAGTGTTGATCTTCCTAGTGAACGTCATAGTAAAACATTTAGATGGATTGAGATCAAGTAAGTTAGTAGCACAATAATTGTCCAGTCGTGATAAGTCCGCCTGTAAGGATTTAACATCATTTAAGTTAGAAATAGGAGCAAAAATCTTCATGTCATCTGCGAAACATAGCAGCTGAGCAAACTTGAAACATTCTTCAATGTCATTAATAAATATAACAAAGAGTAAGGGACCAAGCAGGGAGCCCTGAGGGACACCACTCGGGACTGGAACCCAACTAGAAACATAATTACTTACTACTACAGCTTGACATCTATTATCTACGTATGAGCTGAACCACCTGAGCAGATCACCACATATTCCAATCTTGAAAAGCTTATTTAAGAGAATTTTATGGTTTACTTTATCGAACGCCTTACTATAATCCGTATAAATAACGTCCACCTGATGACCTTTACTCATAGAATCAGTTAGAAAATCATTGAAAACAATAAGGTTGGTCACAGTTGATTTCCCCTTCAGAAAGCCGTGTTGAAATTTATTAAATGAATTTTTTAGCGCTGAGTATACCTGACTATATACCACTTTTTCCAAAACTTTTGAAATAGTACACAATTTAGAAATTTGACGATAATTAATTACTTCATTTTTTGCCCCTTTCTTATGAATAGGCGTAATAAAAGCCTGTTTCCAAATAGAAGGTACAGTACACTCAGATAGAGACCTATTAAAAAGCAGAGAAATCGGCAATGCGATAGTTTTAGCACAGCCTAATAAAAACCGAGGTGGTACTTTATCAGGCCCTGCAGATTTAGCAGGGTCTAAATCTGAAATAAGTTTAATTACTTCGTCTATTGTCACTACAATTGATGAAATATACGATAATGGTTCTATATGTGAAGTGCTCGCTGGAGAAATAGAGGGATTGATATTACATTGCTGGGAATCAAGAAAATTTGAGCTAAAGTATTCCGAGAAAGCGTTACAAATTGATTCTCCGTCTGATAAGACTGTATCACCATATTTTAGGTTGCTAGGAATGCCAGAATTTTTTGCGCGAGATTTAACATAGGTCCAGAAAGATTTAGAATTTTTTGTTATTGAGTTTTCAATATTCGCAATATATTTTTGATAGCATTCTGTTTCTAATAATTTTACTCGTTTACGTAATAAGTTAAAAGTATAAAGATCAGATTGATTCCCATATTTTTTACTTTTTTTATGATATTTATTTTTCTCTTTAATTGTCTTAATTAAAGCTGAAGAGAACCATCGTGGATATTTATCACCCTTGATTTGTTTCTTAGGTACATATTTTTCTATTAAGTTGTGGATTGCAGAATAAAAGAAAGAAACACTTTCCTCCAAAGACCTGCAGGAGAATTCCCCAACCCAATCAATATTAGCCAACTCCTTATTTATAGAACTGTAATCGCCTTTATTAAATAACGGCTTGCAATAAGTTGCTGGCTGAAGTGACGTAGAATTCGCAAAGTTAAGGTTAACATACAAAGCGGGATGAAGCAAATCTATTGGAACCAAAGGGTCAGAACATTCAGTAACAGAAACGAGTTCAGTACATAATACCAAATCTAAAATTTTACCTTGGTTGTTTACAATACCGTTATATTGACTCAAGTTATGAATATTTAGTTCATCAACCAAGAGAATTTCATCATTTTTAGACATGTTGGTGGGAGTATAGCTGTCACTGTCATTTCGAACCCATTTAATGCCGCTTAAGTTAAAATCTCCAACAATTAGGTACTTATCTGATGGATTTCTAAAAGTAATTTCTGTGAGGCTAGTCAGAAAATTAACTAATTGATTAGAAAAGGAGAATCCTAGGTTCTGATTGCATAGATATAAAACACAGATATGTAAGTCAAAATATTCATCTACGGTTAAACTTTTGAGGCGTATGGTCACCCATAGGTCTTCAGCAGAAGAATAAAAGGACGGTTGCGATGTGACACATAATTCCCTACGCGTGGCCAATAAGACCCCGCCACCACGGGACTGACCTCTGATGGAATACTCCCTGTCCCGCCGCCAAACCATATATTTGTTATCAAACAACTCCGAATCACGCACTCCCTCAGGTAACCATGACTCTGTTAAAATAATAATGTCATACGACTTCAAAGATAAGTTACGATAAAAAGTTAAGGTCTTTGTTCTTAGGCCCCTCACATTTTGATAGTAAACATTTAGTGTATTATTGGTATTGGGAAAAAATTTTAATACATTTTATAGAAACAATTATAAAGCTGATTACTAATTGAATCACAAAATATGTCATTGAATATAATGACAACAAGTAAATTTTTAAAGCAACGTTGTGAGGGTCAGTTATATAAGCTGCAAAACGGATAAGTAGTAAAAGTGAACAAACAAGTGAGTAAGCGAGCCGAAAGCTAATAAACGTAATGAGTGCGAATGAGTAAAAAATAAATTCCATAGCTTCCTTTGCATAGTGACCAGACTGATAAGCAATACAAAGGATGAATAGGCGCGAACAATAGCGAGGTGTCCGAGTGTGCGTCGAGCCAGGGGCGCTAAACTGTTTACAATACAGGTAAATTACTTTGTTCAATATAAATAAACATTTTGGTTTTAAGTATGTAAAAAGTTGTTTTTGGCATAAATAATGCAAGATAAATACTACTGTAAGTAAAATAAAGTATATAAAATTATATAAATGTTTTAAATAGAAATTGATTATGAAATTTTGTTTAAAGACTTTTCATTACTTATTATGAAGACATTAGAAGACTCATTTTTACGAGCGTGTATTTTTCCATATTTTACCCAAATAAATTTAAAATTCTTCTCCTTTGCTAATTCCTTAGCTTTATTTAGCAGTTTTTTGGACTCCGCTGTCAGGTGGTCATTAAGGAAAACCTGCTGAGACGATCCCTTAAAGCCGATGTCTGACGCCTTAAAAGATTTAATTGAGCGACCCGCCGCAATGAACTCCTCCTTCACATATCTATTGATGAAACTCACAATAATTGCGTTATCTTTCGAAGTCGAGGGAACTCGAGAAATGTAGTTAATTTGGGAGTCTGGGAAGCTGTAGTTGACTTTTTTGCGAATTTCACCCATGACTGAGAAGAGATTTTCTCCTTTTTTCTGCGGTACTCCTTTAATTTCCACGTTATTCAGTCTGGATCTCTGTTCGATAGTCGTAATTTCGATACGCATACCAGAAATATCCCCCTGGATTGAGTTCATTGAGTCGCATACAGAGTCAACAATCGTGAGCTTACCTTCAACATCTGTAATTCTGGTGGATAATTCTTCAACCTGAGTACAGACGAACTCAGAGGATGACTTAATGTCTTTGAGCTCCGCTTTAATAGCTTTGATCTCTTCAACCATTGAGGGAAAATCAGCAACCTTAAGTTTGACATCCTGGATTTCCTTCATGAGGTCTTCTAATGAAATTGAAGATGTTGAGGTGGCACCAGCAGCAGGTGACGCAATTCTGCAGGATGAGCATTTCCATGCCGATTGGCGGTCCACTCCCAGTTTCCTCCATCCATTTTCGGATATACCTGCACACCCGAAGTCCAAGTGCTTTTTGCATGACCTACACTGTACTCCGTCACTGAACACCATATTGCACATAGCGCATTTCATGGTTAGCTAAGTTGAGGTAGGCGAAGAAAATATCAAGCAGACAGAGGGTTAAGAAGCCCTGACAAATTTTAAATCTGGTAATAGCGTCTTACTTAGGCGAGTGTCGCACGCGAACTGGAATATGTCAGGAAATAACTACCAGAAGCGTTATTTAGACTCACAGTTAATAAAGAAACACACGTATGCACAAATCAAAATTACTGCGTTTATTTACAGAAACACGAATTATAAGTGGCAATTCCAACAACAAAATAATTAAATTAAAATTAACGAGACAAACGATCCGTCGGAGTAAGTGCGCGTGCACCTGGCGCTAGCCACAGTTCCACCGCGCTCCATCGGCGCGTTGTTCCCGACGTTCCGTGAGCACGTGTCTGTGGCACTAGCGCCAACTGCCGGTATGGCAAGATCGTGAACTGTGTCTCGATGTAGTCAAATCAGCTTTTATTAATCTTGCCGACAAATATAATAACAGGATTAGCTGTTTATTTTCTTGGGAAAATAGTACAATAGCGACGTCGTAAAACATTACAAATTGATTAATGAGCGCGCGCATCGGCAACGCAGGCCGGCGGTGCGTGTAGAAAGAAGACTACTATCTAGTGTACTTGCAAACGCGCGCGTTTTGACGGCGCTGTTCAATCGCGTCACTCTAAAATCAGCCCAAACGTACTACAGCGTCACTTTAGGCTTTTAAATCTGACATCCGTCCAAATGCGAGATTGAGGTCGTTTAGTATTTCCTGGATTGGCATGTCTTTCCGTTGGCATTCTGCCATTCAGCCATTGCTGGCCACTTGAGACGTCGAGTGAGTGAATAAGACGAGATTTACTTTTATTAAATATTATTTAAAATGTGAGTGGCTGAAAAGGGCTATTTTGTGAGTAAATGTTGGATGTTTGCGCAGAGACCCCGGGCTGGGTGTCGGCGGCGTCGGCGCACTACGTAGACGTGGAGGCGGCGGACTGGTCGCTGCCCGAGGAGGCCTTCCCGCTGCGCAGCGCACCCGCACCAGACCTGCCCGCGCCCGCGCACGCCCCGCCCCCGCCCCCGCACGGTCAGTACTCCTAAAGTTATTCATATCGCAAGCTGAATCACCCTTCATAGATCAGACTGGGTTTACTCTACAAATTGTATAAAACTTGGAGGTTATCTACACTATTTGCACATTTTTATTTAGACGATTGTTTGTTTGTTTGCACGGAATAGGCTCCGAAACTACAAGACCGATTTGTAAAATTCTTTCACCATTAGAATCCTACATTATCCCTGATGAACATATATAGATTAAATACCTATATCTACCCGTGCGCAGCCAGGGCGAGGCGCTAGTGATAATATAATGATTGGTCTGTTGGCAGCAGCGGCGGCGGCGCTGGGCGTGGGTCCGTCGCTGTCTCCGGGCGGCTCGGGCTCCTCGCCCGGCTCCAGCTCCAGCTCCAGCGGCCCCCAGCTGGAGCGGAAGACAAGCAGCGACATGGACAGAAATATTGTAAGTGTTTTCTTTTGAACCGCATATTGTGTCACGATATTGGTCGTTTCTAATATGATAATAAATAACTGTGACCATTGATTTGACTGTTTGTGACAAACAATCAGAGTGATTGCCAAAATTAAACTCCTGTCTTCCAGAGTTGAACAAAAAGTTGGACACTGTAAGGGCCGGGCCACACTGGATCGGCATCGAAAGCGAAGCGCCATTTCAAAGCAAGCTATTATAACCTTAATGTCTAGTGGTATAAGATAGCTATAAGCTTGCGAGCGCGCGACGGCTCGATCAGACGCGCGCTCTAGGGTGTCTAGTCATCTTATACCACTAGACATTAAGGTTATAATAGCTTGCTTTGTAATGACACGTCGCCTCCGATACCATCCCATGCCATGCCATGCCATGCCAACCAGTGTGGCGCGGCTAAGTTATGCATGCGCTGCATTGGAGTCGGAGCGTACGGTGCGGACGGATTTCTTGCTTTGTATCGATTTATATGGCACTGCATCGGCATTTCTGCGCCGGAAGCCGGTATTTTTTCCGATGACGTCATCCGCCGTCAATGTTGCCATTCTAGGGATTAAGTCAGTTATTTTTTTTTTATTTCGGCGTCAATATTAGGTTTTATAAATTTATATTTCATTTAAATATAGTAAATGTTATCAAAGTTACGATTCATACATTTGAATAAGTTGCCATTTCGGTACAATATGCTGTATTTTATTTATTTATTTATTTTCACAAGAGTTACATCATAATTTAACAATTAATATTACAAGGAAGAATTAAACAACAGTATTGCCATTTACAAATCTTCACATATGTATAACAACAAGATAAATAAAGGTATTCTAGACTACCATATTTTTTTTAGCCGGCATCACATTAATTTTATTGTGATAAGGTCACAGGAGGATGATATTTCATCACTTTCAAAGTAATTTTGAGTAGGTTTTTTCTTTATGACATTAATGCTAGTGCGAACAAGTCTATATCTATTCAAAGATTATTAAAATTATTAGATGCTCGAGACAGGAATGCATTCTGCCTGTAGTTTGAAACTGCTGCGTGTGTTTGCAAAAAAAATTGCTTTTCCTTGCGCGTTTACTGGGGGTATTAATAATAAATAATAAAATTCATTTATTTCGGATAACAAAGATTCAAATTAATTAAAAGAAATAAAAATTACAATTTACATTACACAGAAATAGATTTAAAATTAAACAGTACTTTTCCTAAAAGTTTAGAACAATCAATCTTACCATTCAATAGTCCCGCGAGATATGCTATATCACTTATGTTGCGCCTCTCCTCTAACGGAAGAAAGTGAAATTTTACACATCTATTTCTATAACTAGGAGAACTTTGGTGTATCTTATAATCTAAGTAACGCATGAACGTCTTTGGATCTCCTCAATACGCTGCTTATACACATCGTATTCCAAACGTGTGGTGCATACTCCAAGTGTGAATATAGGTAGCGTACGTGAGCCCAATAAAATACTTTACTTCTTCTATATTTTAAAATTAGCTTATGTTCTTAAGATAAATAAGCTCTCTTTCCTTTTCTTTGATCCTCAGCTCTTTGCGACTTTCGTGACGATAAAGTCTATGTGATTATCAAATAAGAGTTTAGAATCTAGTTTGACCCCTAATACATTGACCTGCTGCACCCTTAATCGTCTCACCTTTCAGAGCATAATCTGCAGTATTTGTTTTTCTGGTAAATGATATGCAGAAACATTTCGAGACATTTAGATCCAATTTATTTGTGTAACAGTAATCTTCAAACCTTTGAAGGTCTGACTGTAAGCGATTAACATCTGCATGATCATTATTGTTTTTCAAAACCTTCATGACATTTGCATATAACAATTTGGAGTGTTTGAAGCAATTATCAATGCCAGAGATAAATATAGTAAAAAGAAGGGGTCCCAACTGGGATCCCTGAGGAACTCCAGAGGTAACAGTAGTCCAGCTAGACGTAAACCTAAGTAGAGCTGTTGCTCTATGTAGCTTGTGTTCTGTTACTAATATATGATACAAACCATATATATATAGATCTCCATGTACACTAACTAGATACAGTTTCTGTAACAGAATTTGATGATTTATCCTATCAAAACATTAAGTGTAGTCGGTATAAACAACATCACTTTTTAATAGTTGTTAGGTTAGTTATTGCTTTCCTCATTTCATTCAGCAGTGCATTGTATCCAAGTATTTTTTTATTTATTTATTTGGTTCGCTAACTGGTTGAACAACACACATTTTTTTAAACATAAAATTAGAGCATACACGTTGTCAGCCTTCTTTGAGCGAACACAGCATGCACTTTCGAGTATATCAAGTATATCACCACATTTTGCATTGATCTTTCGAGCTTGATCATCTGTAATTAATTATAAATTCAGTAAACCCACATTGTTACGCAGATGGAGGAGAGCGAAGCCGGCGAGAGCGGGCGCTACCTGTCGGTGCGCGCCGACAGCGCGCGGCCGCAGCTGGACGTGGCGCCGCTGCTGGCCGCGGCGCTGCGGCAGCACGCGGCGCTCGGCGACGTGCAGACGGCCGCGGTGCTCACACTGGTGCTACAGCAACACCGGTCAGTAATGTCGTGCTGCTACAGCCAACGCAGCTGGACGTGGCGCCGTAACTCACACTCGACTTCAATGACATTTCTTTACAAATCGAATCGACACGAAAAACCAGAACTTCACTATGATATGTGCACCCACACTTCGATACATGAAACGACAATGGAGATATGCGATGCGTCTTCCATTTAACATAAGCGATAGTATCTTTAATGTAACGATTATCCTTAACACTAATTAAAGTGGTTCATTATTGATACAGTTGCTCCTTCTCCCAACCCTGACTCTTCCAAGGACAATTAAAACCTTGATTGAAAGTGCTTTTATAAAACTAACATTTACGTTAAGGGCCCGCCATAGGCCAGGCGGCGTGGCGATACAAACACGCGTTGGCTACTTTGGATATTATCGTTTTTTAAGAATATTTAAGGGTTATCGAATTTCTAAAATTCGAAAAAGAAAAAATACATGATGGCTGCCTTATCTGTAATGAAATTATAATCAAAAGTTTCAAGGTTAATTTTAATGTATTTGGTGAATAATGCTGTATACCGAGTAAATTTGACATGATTTGGAGGCAACTTTGCAATTTTTTTCAATCGAGAAAATTTTACGCAATCGTGTTTTTGAGTCAGATAGTTATAAGAGTTAGTCCTGAACTTTGCTTTATTATTGATATTACAGACAATCATGCAAAGCAGTGTGAGGTAGTACGGGCCCTTAAATAAAAATATGAATTCTGACGGTCCAAAGCAACCCATAATCTTCAACATTGTGTAACAAACGTAACGTAAAATACCACAAGTACCCCTTAGAATTCCGTTAATTAATTTTTGGGAAAGTAAAATGTGGTTGTTACAGAAGCGACCTGTTCCCGTACATAGACGAGAGTCTGCAGGAACAGTGGCTGCTCGGCTACATCGAGCTGCTGCAGAGGCACAAACTCTGGAACGTTGCCACGCAGGTACTATACTCTACTTCATACCTGGCTTGGTTAATAACCAAATGTTCCTAAGAGTGTGAGTTAGTATGAAAATAAGAATCCGGCAGTTTTTTTTTTATTTATGAAGGAAGATTTACAGGCAAATATAACAAAAAATAGGTAAGTACTTATCATAAATACTTAAAACTATTGCTGAGAACAAATCTTCATTTAAAAAACAAAAACAAAACAAAAAACAAAAAACATTTATTTCACCAAGATACCTACATTATTCGGAGTACAAAAGGACTACTTAAAACTAAATAACGACGCCAATTAGGGCAGATCCACCTAACAGATCGACACCTAACTAGGTATACCTGTATCTTGGGTCTCACTGACAGAAAGGAACCACACCACTTTGCGTCTATGTAATGTACAGTCAATAAGTAGGTAACTTATTACTAGGACTTACTTAATGAAGGAGCACTTGTTTCCCAAACTAGTAAACTGTTATTTGGGAACAAGTAAGAATAATTTTAAAAATAAAACAGTTGAAATATACATGAAAAGCAGTAAAGATATTTATAGATGAGACATAACATAACCTGAGATCACGCCGTTTTTGAAATAAATAAGAAGTAAAAGTGAGAGCCGATTGAGTCACATGCTCATACTAATACACTAGAACATGTTATTAGTTTTACTAAAATGTTTTAGGACACTAATTAGTGGGGGAGCTATGATATGAAATCTAATAGTGCTTCGGTTTGTGTGTAGTCTTTGTTTAATAACCACTGTTTTAGCTTATTTTTGCAAGAGTATTTAGGACAGGGGTATATTGAAAGTTCTTTATTAGCCTTGTTATAAAGATATCCGCTAAGCACTGTAAAGTGACGACTAGCCAACGTTGTCCTATGTGTGACTGCCGGAAAAACGCGGTCCGTACGTCTCTTACTGGTGTAAATAGAGGGGTCATAAGGAGCACTAGTGTGTTTTCGCAAAATGGCAAGCATAACATAAAGTTGCCTTACGGTCAACATAGATGTATCTCTGTATAGTTGTTCGGTTGGATACCGAAATGGTTTCCTATAAAGAACCTTTAGGACTGCCCTCTGTGCACGCTCCAGAGATAGCATTATAGTCTTACCGGTACCACCCCAAACCGTGATACCATAAGTGATTATCGACTGACAGAGAGCATAATACACAATTCGCAAAGTTGCTTCATCAGCTATATCTCTTAAATTTTTAAAGATATATATTAGTTTTCTAATCCTTGGGATAAGAAAATCAACATGAGACTTCCAGTTCATGGTTTGGTCTATAAGTATGCCCAAGTACTTTACAGAGAGAACTCGTGAAATCTGAAGACAGTTGCAGTCTGGAGATTGTCTGTTGCATATATGGGCTTTAATAGTGAATGACACAGGGGGTGTGAAACAATATTTCATAGCAAAGGGAATGAATTGCGTTTTTGCTATGTTTAAGGTCAAGGAATTTACAGAAAGCCAGGAAATCACAGTTGATAAGGCATTTTCAGCTAGTGATTGAACTTCAGTCCAGTCCACACCGTGTATTATAAGTGCGGTATCGTCAGCGTAAACATAAGATCTACAAGAAGGGATATCAATGACACAGAGATCGTTTATATATAGGGTAAATAGGGTTGGGCCTAAGATGCTACCTTGTGGTACACCAAAAATTAGCTCACCCTCCTCGCTAACATAATCTTCAATTTTAACTGACTGTGTGCGATTTGTCAAATAGTCGCGGAAAATTTCTAGGGCTGTACCCCTAACACCAATACGTTCTAATTTTTGCAACAGTATGGATATTGCGACGGTGTCAAAGGCCTTAGAGAGGTCTAGGAACACACCTAGGCACTTCACTCCTTTATCTAAACACCCAACAACATGGTCAACTAGTGACGAGACGGCATCTTCAGTAGAGACACCTTTCTGACATCCAAATTGGTTGGTTGCTATAATACGTTTTGTCTCTAGATATTTAACCAACCTATTATTAAGGACTCTCTCTAAGATCTTTGACATTGCCGTAAGAACCGAAATTGGTCTGTAGTTACCAACACTTTGACTGTCTCCACCCTTATAAACTGGATGCACTAATGCTTTCTTGAAAGCGTCTGGGAATTTGCCTGTATTGAGGCACAGCTGACATATATGCGTTAGAAGTGGAACAAATATATCTCGCAAAGATTTCAAAAGCCGTGCAGAAATGCCATCCCAACCCACTGCGCAATCATCTCGTAGGTTCAGGATAAGTGTCTCAATTTCAGCATAGTCTACATCATACAGTACGAAAGACTCAAGAGAAGTTTTTGGTGGACGACGTGGGTGTTGATCGATATGAGAATAATTAGATGGTATATTTGATATATTTGACGCCAGTTCTTTACCTATATTGATAAAATAATCATTAATTAAACTAACAGCTTTCGTTGGATCTGGGTCAATATTCAGTAAAGGTCCGGCTGAAGGAGAGGTGGGTCTGTACCGAGTTGTGGAATTGATTAAATCCCACGTCGCTTTCGGACAATTCTTAACTTTATGAAGCTCTTGTTTGTAATATTCCTGTCTCAATTTCCTTAATAGAGAATTGATAAAATTACGGTACCTAATATAGGTTAGTTTTAGAATAATATTGTTTGGATCATTCCTCTGACGCTTATGCATTTTATCTCGATTTTTTATGCAGCAAAGCAAACCTGGTGTGATCCAAGGTTTAATGATCCTTTTGGTGCGTGCGACATAAATTCTAACGGTGTGAGTGTTGATTATCTCGGTAACTATTGCAACAAGAGCATTCGCTGCAACATTTGGATCAGTGCATTGAAAAATTGGTAAAAAATCAGCATTCCTAATATTATTGTAAATGGAGTGATGATCAGTTTTCGTTTGGAATGATTTTTTTGAGTATATTTTACACGAGGGGAGTGATGCCGAAAGCAGCGTGGGGCAATGGTCAGTTACTGCTGTTTCAATGACTATTGTAGTGGATTTAAATTTAGATTTGAGTAATACGTGATCCAAGCAGTTTTTTTTTCGAGTGGGAAAGTTGTGAGTTGGCAAAAGACCATGGCTTGCCGCAATATTTAAGTAATTTTCGCATATGGAGGGGTCACTGTTGGTAGCGATGTTAATATCGCCTACCACCGTTATAACTGGAATGGCTTTTAATGTCAACAAGAGATCATTAAGACTGTTGAGAAAGTTACTATTGTCAGAGAAAGAGTGGGGCCTGTATATAGCAAGAAGGGCAAAGGTTGTTCCAACATTACAGAGCAGACAATTTGCATCTTTTAGAATTTTCGGTTCTGAAACTGTGCATTTGAGTGACATACGGACATAAACAACAACCCCATCATTCTGGTTATAGTAGTCCGTTGTGTTATAACTAGAATAGCCAAAAAGGTCGGGAATAAATGGTGTCTGAGATAACCTACATTCCGATAAAACAATAATGTCCGGGTTAATTTTCATTATTACTAGTAGGGCTTGTAATTGATTAAGGTTTTTATTAACACTACGGATATTCAAGTGAAATACTGTTAAGGATTTTTTGTCGGGTTCAATATAATTGATGCATTGTTCAGGTAAACATAAAAAAGAGTTGGAGACGTTAAATTCCTCAATATTGGATAAAGTGCCGTTAATGTGTATCATCGTGCAAGGATAATAAAGTGAAAAATGAAAATAAATATTTTTATTTATTTATTCATAGGGATCAAGCATTTAGGACAGATCTTAGTAATGAGAAAGTAACAATATAATGAAAAAGTAGAAAAGTGAAAAAAAATAAAAATAAAAAAATAAAATAAAAATAAATATAAAGAATACTTATATAAAATATGGCTGTGATCTCTTACAACAAAAGTAGCTAGCCCACTTGACGAAAAGATTTTTTTTTTTTAAATCTATGCTAGCCCATAAGATATAACCTAATTAGAAGGTTGGGAAGTCTTTTCTAGGTCCAACAATGACTGTTCACTACTAATCTTCAATGGCTTAGATTTCTCGTCTTTTTTGATAAAAATATTTGTGTTAACAGACCAACAAAACCTATAATTATGTTTTTTACAGAATTCACGGCACAAAAAGAATAACCTTCGACTACTTCCTGGGAGGAATTCAGAAATATATACCAAACTTGGATCTTTGGTATTTATATTTAAGTCAGCGGAACTGAGTTTGTTATCACGAGATTTATTAAACTTGCGTACAGCCGAAAGAAAGTTCGATTTCTGTGAAACAGTGACAAACTCCACTACAATGGGTTTGCTTTTGCCCGGTTTGGCAACTTATTTAACAAAAGAAAGTGACATTTTAAGACAGAGACAATTTGATACCGTGTCAGCCTTTTTATTGCGTGACGTGATACGTCCATAGAGATGACATGCCATTAAATTTTACGTAAAAACCCCTCAGGCTTTCGGTGTCTTGCCAAGGTTCACAAGGTGGTCTGCCAGGGCCACCACATGGCGATCCACATGTTATTTTTAAGGTTCCGTACCATAAATGGAAAAAATGGAACCCTTATAGGATCACTTGGATCCGTCGGTCTGTCTGTCTGTCAAGACCATTTTTTTTTTCAGGAACGCGTAGAAGTATCTAGCTGAAATTCATATCAAATACTCAGATCTACTGTCCCTTGGAGTTGTGAAAAAATCAAACTTCTAAGCCAACGCAATCAAAATAAAATACAGCTGATTATGCCGCAAATTTTCGTATTATTTTCGCCTTTCGCAAGGGATACATGAACTAAGAATCTTAAAATTTGGTACGAAGCAATGTCTTATAGTACAGATAAAGGAAAAATTGCGAAAAGCATTAATTTTTAAGTTACATTATCTAGAAATATTTTTAATAATTTCAAACTATTGTATATGATGTACGGAACCCTTCGTGGGCGGGTCCGACTCGCCGGTTTTTTTTATGGAAAAGTGAAATAAAAAAAATCTAAGGAGTATCGTGGGGGGTGTCACGATATAGCTCGGTGTAGCGTGATCAGTGAGCGGGTCGGCAGATTGTCTACGGAGGGAGGAAAGGTACTAAAGAATAGCCCAAGTACTATGGAACCATTTACCGATTCATGTTTTTTTTTGAAATGACTATGTAGCTATAGCTAGCCTAGCTCCCAAGTGAGCTTTCGCTACCTACCTCACCGGGCGTTTGTTTGAGGCGAGGGCAGAGTGCCCTCAAAAATCGGCCGAGGTATAAGAATTACGACGAAAAAAGCGCGTTTTAGAAATTAGTAAACCGGAACATCGCCATGTATCGGTCCCACATTGAGCCACATCCGTGAACGCAGGTGGTGCGGTGCGCGTGGCTGAGCAGCGTGTGGTCGCTGTCGCAGCAGTCCACCAGCGTGGCGTGGTGCTGCGGCCGCTGCGGGCGCCGCGTGCGGCCACACGCCGCGTGCGAACGCTGCGTGCCGCGCGCCCACACCGACCTCTGCAGCGTGTGCCATCGGGTAACACTTCTTCATTGTTCAGACGGCACGAAATTGTTCAAATTTACGTGTTTTCAAATCACTAGTACTATGCGCTGAATTAATTACATACATCAAAAGTATTTGTATAATTCAGGACGATCCTTGAACAAGATCGCCCCTTGTTGGAATTTGAAACAGATTCATATGAGATTTAAAAATAATAATATTATTTTTAAGAAGTAAAAATAATGTTAGAAGTAAACACATTTCTTCGAAAACTTTGTAATTTCTTAAACAATAATTCTCATATGACAATATTTATATTTACATCTCGGAGGTCGCCCCCCCTTTTTTATTTTTTTTTTATGAAAATGTACATATTTACTTTTTTCCTAATCGCCTAATGGTTCTGCGCAGACTATTGGCTTGCTGTTCCTTTTGATTCTGGACAATGCAATAGAATGTTCTCGTTCATACTAATCATTTCAACACAGTCGATGTTCCAGTTGCGATATTCAAATGTGTTTTCGTTCCTGCCCTGGCTGGGTAGTTTAATTCCCATTATCTAATATGGAACGAAGGGGTCTAGCACTAGGATTATATAGTAGACTCCTAAGTGAGTCGAGGCATTCAGAGTATGTTGGCCGAAGTTAAAGTATTATGTTAGTCCCAAGAATGCCCATTCTGCTTGTCAAGTCCTTAGAAAAAACAATATTAGTGTTTCCATTCCCATGGGACAAAAAATATTATGAATTTAAAACATTTTGTTAGTCCCTCAGAAATAATAACGTACCTACTTTAGACCTGTACACGAGCAACCAACCGTTTTTAGTTATTTCGAATAGACGATATGAAATATTTTATAGTAGTTTTTTAACTAGAAGCCGTAGGTTAAAACTGTTTTGCCGTTTTCCGTGCTGCGTGTCAGGTGGTGCGCGGGCTGTACGCGTGGTGCCAGGGCTGTGCCCACGGCGGCCACCTGCAGCACATGAAGGCCTGGATGCAGAAGTACCAGCTGTGCCCCGCGGGCTGCGGCCACCAGTGCCAGCTGGGCTGAGCGTAAGTACCTATTCCTATAACTTCCCGCATTGCTCGTTATGTTATATAACTATATATAATTTGATAGCTCCGTGGCGCAATGGTTAACACGCCAGCCTGCGACACGGAGTGCCCGGGTTCGATCCCCGGCCAGGTCAAGATGGAAAATGATCTTTTTTCAGATTGGCCTGGGTCTTGGATGTTTATCTATATATGTATTTGTCATAAAATATAGTATCGTTGAGTTAGTATCCCATAACATAAGTCTCGAACTTACCTAGGGGCAAGCTCAATCTGTGTGATTTATTGTCCGTATATATTTATTTATTTATTATTTATTTATAAGATCTTATTCTTTACCTTTTTCCACCGTTATCTCTCTTTTGCTCTCTTATCTGAGCGTGTTCCCGGTTGCATCCTCTACTGGAGTGCTTCGGAGCCCGGGATGCGCACGGTATACGGCATCCTTGGAGATAATTGGCACGCATATTCTCCCTAAACAAATCAAGCCAGCACTTGGGTTTCCCCCTTCTGCCAAGGCCCAGCGGAGTCCGCATAGCCAAGCGTTTGTTCCCTATGTAACCTGTAGTTGAGCGGCGCAACGAGAGCTGCGAGCCACGGAGATGAATATAATAGTTTTTCCACCAGTCGCATTTACACAGCATACCAATCTCTTCCACTTCAATCTACCGCTGGTCAGATCCTCGATTCTTCGACCTCTAAACTCTGTTTGTTATATACTTTTCCTCCCTCCTTTTAGACTAATGCACACTATCTCCCCTGTATTTCTCAGATAAGGTCAGATGAAGTAATGATGCTTTATAGTTTGTATTATCCTAACCAACAGGAATATAATGGAAGACTTGGCTATTCTGGATACTGAAGAGCAGAAGACAATGTGTTCCCACAGGACTAGTCACCATTTAGTCGCAATTTGAATAGTTGTAACTACGAAGTTATTGGGCCTACTAAATCCAACAAGACATTGAGTCTTTGAGTGTAATACAGTCGACCACACATCAATATCATCTTATAACTATAGGAATCGGTTTAACAATTAAAGTGTTATTTGTGACCCGTCAAGATTTTGTAAATAATTCTTTAAAACTTTAAATATAAGTTTTATCTATCATGCTTATAAGATTGTAAAATGAATGAGCTTATTGATATTATTCAACATCTAGCTACTCGATGTTTACTTCCGACTGGCTAGTTGATCTTTATTTCTTAGTACCATGACGAGTAATGATATTGTTACCCAACTGCAAAAAAAAGGAGTGTTATATTTTTAGAGTTGATGTAATTAAGTATGTATATGATAAGAGCGTAAACAGATTAGGATATATGAGGTGGAGTAGAATTAGAGACCGATCGAAGGTTCGGTTTAGAATGTATTCCCCATACAAGAAAGTCTTTTGGCTTTTTTCTCGATTCAAAGTTGCTGCTTGGTTATTATTGAGACGTCAAACCACAGATAATTAAGAACAGTAGTGTTTGTACTCGAAAGGGTTTAGTTACCCTCTTAAGAGAGGTCGCTTGGAGGAGGTTTTAAGCAAACATCAGGGTTCACATTCAAGAAACATGTTTTTTTTTAAAGTAAAATATTACTAAATGATACGGAGCCCTTAGTGTGTGTACTAATGCGACTCACACTTAGCCAGTTTTTATTTTTTAATCACATGATTAACTTTCTGTATATGTGTAAAATTCAAGTACATAAGAATATTAGAAATTATTATTATTCACACATTTGAGTAAATTATGGTTTCACCAGATTATCCTGTTTCTCCTTATGCCGACAGACATAGGCTATATTTTTGGGCAAGACAGGTTTATTTTTATATTTCTTGGTAAAATCTTTTATTAAGCCATTGTAGGTGCTGGACTTTTGTATTTATTAATTTCATGATAACAAACGTTATAATAATAGTGGATTGTAAGACAAGGGGCTAACATAATACTTTTTGGTGAGGGCAACATTTTGAATCCAGAACGAAGGAACCTAGAATAGAAACCCGAGCGTAGCGAGGTGTCCTAAAGTAAACCTTCCTGAGGGAAGCGAGGGATTCAGACTATGTTGCCCGACAAACAGACAGACATTCGTTTATTTGACAGAAGTTAAAGTATAGATGACACATTCTGCTTTTCATCTCCCTCTATGACAAAAGCAATAATTGTTTTCATTCCCACGGGACTAAAAAAGTTTAAAATTGTTGAAAAGGTGTTTAGTACCTCGGGAATAAAAACTTACTTTTCTTTTTTTTTTTAATAGATAAGATGAAAAAGATTTTTTAACTTTATTTGAGTCATAGATTTGTAACCTGGCTTTGTTATAATTTTAAGCAAGAAATGATATATGTAAAATAGCTGTATATTTGAGAGACTGATTGTTGTAAATTTTTGTTATAAGTATACTTTGAATTTACATAAAATAATAAAAAAAATGATAATTTTATTGTGTCAACCTTTTATTTATTTAAGCTACGCCATAATGCCCATTTCGATATAAAGCAACACGGTTTTCTGTTGGCAATGACCTTTTATTAATACTTGGAAATCATTGTCAACCAACTTCAAAACAAAAGGAGGAGGTTATTAATTCGGTTGTACTTTTTTATTTTTATTTTTTTAAATCTTTGTTACCTCAGAACTCCGTCATTTATGAACCGATTCTAAAAATTATTTTTGAATGGCTATTAAAGTTTATCCATTTAAATTTCATCACAATCGATTCAGTAGTTTGATTGAATTGGTTTTTTTTTATATGAAAGATACTACACTAAGTATATTGTGACTATACTAATAAGAGCTATGCCACACGATGCGTCGCGACCTCGGAGTGCTGGCAAAGTCTACATCGCATCAGATCAATAAGTTTTGGCGACGTTGCTTTTTCTAGTCTGCCTTTTATAAACACATTTACTTTTAAAATTTTTGACCAATCGAAATCTTAACACAAGACATTACGTAAGCTTGGCGCGAAAAAAATGTATTGTCAGTGACAAGCGGCAATCACGACCTTAGATAGTTGTTCTGAGCATTGGAACAAGGACTAAAGCATCACGACACGGGCGAAAATCATAGACACGGAGAAGAATCGTAGAAGCTTCGATCAAGTATAATAAACTAGATGATACATAAACAATGCAACAAAAAAGCTTGCATGCTAAATAAGCGAACAGTTAGCATTTGCGTGGATTTGGAATTTCAACTTTATAGCATGCAAGTAAGGTTGGTTTTGCATTGATGTAGGATTATATTACTGTGAACAGCAGCCACTTTTGTGTGTGATAGTGTCTCTGGTTATGGCATAGATATAAGATAATGGTTATGGTGTATGTTTTATACTTAATCGAAACCTAGAAGTTTAATAAAGCAGTCTGCTTGTGTCTTTTGCGACAACGCAAAACACAATAGAAACTGACTGGTTGTTAGTAAAACTTGTTTTTTTTTTTAATTCTAAAAATCACAGTCCTGTAAAGCGTGCTCTGTCGTTTGTTAAAAACACCAGATTCTTTTTAACTTTGTTAAAACGGCTGCTTCTACATCCGACAGGCAAAGACGAGCTTAAAGTTTTGTTTGTTTTGGTATGACACGACGGAAAATAAAACAGCCTTATTGTTTTAATATCTTTATTTAACACCAATATCTATTTAAGTTGTATTTACAGTAATTATAAGAGAAAAGTCTGTAGCTTGAGATCTCGATGTCGTCCAACTCAGGTAGCAGTGGTAACTAGCAGATAGCACAGCAGGGCGCTCGGCAGCGAGAGCCCGCGGGCTCCTGCGCGTCCTCGTCGTGCGGCAGACCCTGCTTCAGCCGCGACACCTGCCGGATGAGCGTCAGGAACGCCTGCGGAACCCCCCATGCCTAAAGTAGTAGGGATCTGAGTAAACTACCGTGGAAGCAGGTAGGACAGAGCTTGGATCTGGCTGAGTGGTAAAGCTTCGTTAGGTATCTTTGCGTGATCATGGAGACCATTAGAACATATATTTGTTTAATACATTAAATGATTCCATACAATAGGACAGTTAGGCTTAATGTATACCGGAACGGCAACGACGCAGCTCGCACTTAACTATGATAGTTTCATCAAAACGAGCACAGCATCTAGTGATGAGAGTAGATAAAAGTTTAAATTCTTTCCCACTGAAAGTGCTCAACGAAACGATGCAATTCCGGTGTAAATCGAACATAATATTTTTCTAATTTAAATGTATCTAAAATGGCTTGTGAATTCCAAGCGTTGCCCTTACCTACTCTTTTTCTTCGAAGGGAAATAATACGCGTAAGTTTGCAAATCAGTATATTTCTGTCTTTCATTTCATCGTTCGTTCCAGTGCATACGGACCGTACAAGTGAACTAAAACTAACCTATAGGATTCAGTACATGAGTAGAAAACACTGGCACACCAGCGTAGCTCTACACATTAGGAGCGGCGCTTAAAATGCCAGTAGCCAAGCCTGGCACAAGACAACAAAACATGTACGGGAACACGCGTTCTATACCCGCTGAATTAGTGGCCGGATGACACCAGCCAACAAAACATGTAAGGCAACATGCGTTCTTTACCCGCTAAATTGCTGGCCATAGGCGATTCAGAGCGCCGCACTCAATTTGCTAAATAATGCTCCATACAAAATACTCTTATTTCCTGTTAACTAATAAACGTTAATCACAAAATATGACAAACTATATTATATTTACTGGTTTGCGAATGTGAAGTCTACGATTATACAGTACATTTAACCCTATACTTTATATAATGTTGGCAGTACGACCTGACTTATACAAATTATACCTGTTTATTATGCTACATGATAGTCTAATTACAATAAACTGGTTTTTATCGAAATTCATTGAATCGCGTGGCGGGCTGTTTTGAGTCCATACAATAACATGAAGTTTGCAAGCGTGGACACGATTTCATCATAATATCAACTCCTTTATAGTCACAATGAAACTCAAGACTCGACTTGGAGAATTGATTTCCAGCTTATTGGTTGTTGAGCTCGATTCAAGTCACTGAGTAATTGCTTTGTAGTCATTGATGCTATTTACTTAACATTTTAGTTGCCTACAATCAACATTGATCGTTTTAGTGTTTTGCGCACGAACAGTCAGTCCCAATAATGAGACCGAAGTCCGAGCGAAGTGACTTAATTTCCATGATTGTAAAGTTATTTAGATTTATAGAAAATCACCCCAAGTTTCCGCGATGTAATTGACATCTCGTCAATGAGAAGCCACTGATAGAACTTCTTATAGCTTATTTCAACACTCCTAGTCGAGTCAGAGTCAAGTTGTCTTTGTTAAGAGGCAAACTTCCTTACGAATACTATCCTAGCAGAGTCCTAACATTAACGCGATAAATGCCGACCAACCGGCCGAAGACGAAACGAAATATATTCATCATGGTAAACCATTCAAATAAATAATTTGTCAGATCCGCCGCTAGTATAACTAGCAGCCACAAGGGGACGCTCTGTTGTGGGACAAGATTAGTACAGTGACAAGCACTATTTTGTCTCCGAAATGTCACTGTCACGAACCAATCCACATTGTTCGACCATTTTTATTTAGACCTATGTGAATCGGCTATTTCTATGTCACAGTGAAATTCCGGACGAAGCAACGGTGTGTGTGTCACTGTGGTTACTGAGATCTTGGAAACCTTGTATTTGACCATTGACTTATTTTAAGTCTAGTTCGCATGAGCTTAAAACTAAACGGTTAGTACTTTATAAATTGCACTTTATTTATTACATGTTTTCTAAACCCATTCTCCATATCGAATCCATTATTTTGGTACCTTATCTTTGTGCGATAAGGTTTAATTTGTTGCTTGATATATATTAATAACGTGGATTACCTTCATAGTATGTGTAATATATTTCCTTATTAGGTTAATGCTGTAGTAAGAATGTGTAGAAATAAAATCATTAAAATTAAACGTTCAGCTATATTCTCATGTTAACTAAGAATTACTGATATTTCCTACACAATAAAACGCCCCTTCTTCCAGACACCTACAAAAATAAATTAACAATACAGTGGCATAACTACAATTACGAGTACAAAATGAGCACATACAGCTTTTAAATATAGAAATTGTGACATTCCAACACCGAGAACAGCGTAACAAAGTAGCTAAATTCACTTACTCATTTTCGTTTATGGTGGTAGATAGGCAACACCTTAATACAGGTCATCGACCCTCTCTATATTGTCCTGTCTTTTAGCTGTCATTTAAGTGCCACCCTGATCACAGTTATTGAATTATACACATACCAATCACGGTATTTTCTCAGACGGATCAAAAATGCAAGTAGCATACAAACGTACTACTACGGTTTTCTGGCATGTATTGACTCAATCGTAACTTTTTAGAGGTGTCCCCTCGCAACTTTAGGCTATATCTACCCCGAGAGGGTTAAAGTCATGCCACCTTCATCGTTTTAAATATGCTACGCTGTTACGGTCGGAAAGAAGAAAAAGGACAGTACCATAGACATGGACCTACAGTGCAGGCTTCACTCAACAATTTGGCGCGAACGCAGAAACACTGTTTTATTCATACGTTAAATTTATTCGAGTATTCGTTGATCACCAAAATATTACTAAGGGCGCCACCACACTAGGTTTTTGCCACAAAATCGAGCGTTTATTACCGCGTTGATATCGCTGGTGTGATGTCGCCCTAAAATTCATAAAGATTTATAAGTACTTATATTATTATATAATTTAATTTTCATATAAGAAGTTAGAAGCGTTTCTGCGACGCGCACATCTCAACCAACATACACAATTACATTTAGCGCTTACTTTAAAATAAATACAAAACTTACATTAGCGTCCATGCGTCCGAGTGCGGTCTGTTCTTGTAGTTTCATACTAAGCAACCTAGGGACTCTAGTAGCAACCAAAACTTACAAAACATGGCCAAGATATTATTGAAAAAAATCAATACTATGTGGAGACATCGATTTCTATCCTGAATCATGATTTGGATTAAAAGTTTAAAAGCTAAAGTCCATAGGTTTCAAAGTCATAGGTATATAAGATCCCAGTTTACGAGTCAATAAGGAACATTGACCCATATCCAATTGTCTACATCACCCGTGTAAGTCAATGACCGTTATTGACTCCCAAACAGGCAACCAGCAAGGTTATTGTCTGTGCAAAGGTCACGGATCGAGTTGACAAGACGTGCAAGCACAAAGCTTAATATAACAAGGGTCTGTTCGCGACGAAACGCGATGCCAGAGCTCAGGGCATTTCGTCGCGACCAGCGAAATGCCAGCACCAAAATGGGCGAATATCATATTACAATTTTTACATAGCCATCGCTTACACCTACAACGGCTTATTCCCTCGCCACGTTCACAACTTTCCACGTAAAATGGTTACCACATTAATTAAACAGATAAAATAAAACAAGATTCAAGATTTTTGGGGTAAATAATTGGTGGTATCATTAATCAATAAATAATCAAATATCTTCAATCTAAACAGTTAATTAACAAATACAAAGAAACAAAATGTGTCTTCTAACATGTCTCGCATGTTTACGCCTTTACAAACTAAAGAGCGTATAGTTATTTTTACATTTAACGTGGAAAAGTGCGACATAAACAAAACGCCTAGCTGCACGAAAACATTTTAAAGTCAATGTCACATAACATGTCATGCTATCTCTTTCTATCATTAGTTAGACAGAGACAGCAAGACACCTTACTATTAAACCATGTCTAAAGTCAAACACTTGCTAATCACATTACAAAAACAATTTAACTGTCCCATTTATGGCGTTTATTAATTTGAATATTCATTCACGAAGATCGACTATCTTTCTCAACCTTACGGTTGGCAAAATCATGGTTTTTGGCGGAACAATACAGCTGTAATAAAAGGTGGGTAAACTAAGTGTAGTAATTGATTTTAGACACAGTTTGTTAGCAAAACGTTCCACGCGCTGTTAACTTGAAAACGCTTTCATCCACCGCGGTGGGGCCTACAAGATGGCGCACTTGAGTTTCCTGCGCTTGCGGTCCTTGAGCGTGCCGTTTGGCGCGCGGCTGTCGTCCGACTTGCGCGAGCGGATCTCCCGCATCAGGTCAAAGAACACCTGCGACAACACACACGTCAGCACGCCACACACACCCACATGGAAACACGACCACCCACCAAAATAACATGGAAAATAAATACTTATTATACATATTAATAAACAAAACCTATCGCTATTAAGTCGATTTGATTTGATTTCCAATAAACACCTACTCTGTAACTTTGATAGTATCTATTATTGTCTTCAAATGTATTAAAGAAATTGCAAATCTTATGACAGGTTCGTCCGAAAGCACTATTAAGTTAGACCTATTTGCTCCTCATGGCCATTTTTAGGGTTCCATACCTCAAAAGGAAAAAAAGAAACCCTTACATCACTTTGTTGTCCGTCTGTCTGTCTGTCTGTCAAGACCCTTTTTCTCAGGAACTCGTGGAGGAATCAACCTGAAATTCATATCAAATACGGAGGTCTACCGTTCCTTAGAGCTGTGAAAAAATCAAACTTCTAATCCAACGCAATCAAAAGATACAGCCATTTATGCCGCAATTTTTCGATATTTGCAAGGGAATCAAAACCTAGGGTTACTTCCCGTGAACTCAGAATCTTGACATTTGGTACGAAGCAACGTCTTAAAAAACAGATAAAGAAAAAAATTGCGAAAAGCATAAATGTTTTAGTTACATCATATAATAAAAACAATTTTATACTTATTATAGATAATGGTACGGAACCCTTAGTGCACGAGTCCGACTCGCACTTGGCCGGTTTTTTTTCTGACAATTTTCTTAGAAACAACATCTACAGATCACCCGCCAATCTGACACTAACTGCTTAACACCAACTCATTTGTTGACAGAATAATGGGTAAGAACGTACTGTAAGTGTTTGTAGGTCCTGAGAAATAGCGACAGTTCCATATAAGCCAAGCTAGCGGCACGAGAAAAGCCGTGTAAGCAGAGAGTGCAAGCGCGGCTTGGCTTACGTGGACTACCTACGGGATAGTTTAGAAAAATACTAATAAATTACAAAGCTGAGAACTGCTTCTATCCAAGACACACGTATGTAGATGCAGTTCTCAGCTTTATCTGTCACCGCCAAGATGGTTACAAGATACCTACGTCAGGTTTTATATTTAAAAAACGCTTGAAATTGTTAACGGCGAAACTATACCAATTGCCAGACAGCGTAACATGCATAGATTGATGTCAATCGCAATCATCTCTGTTCGATTTCAGATACTAATTAATTTAGAAAAAGAGCAGAAATAATAGTCAACAAGATTTAGATGAGGATTGTGATAGTGATAGATTTAACCTATCTCAATCGTCATCTAAATTTTGTTTACTTAGTCATGACCTTTATAGGGTTCCCTACCTAAACGGTACCAAAAATATTACTATTACTAAGCCTCAAATGTCCGTCCGTCCGTCTCATGAACCATTATAAAAGTTGAAATTTTCACAGAAAAGTTCAGTTAATCTCATATGAGAGGTCGTCTGGAAAAGCGTTTAAGTGTAATTATACACCAGAGTTCCCATATAAATAACGTGGATTGTAGTTAAAAATTGTACAGTGATACGGAACCCCTTTGTTTGTATGGTAATACGATTGGCTTGGCCTTTTAATTGTTTATTAAAAGGCTAGATATAATCTAGCCTTTTTGATTTAATCTAACTGGCATTTGGCACAGCTTTAGTTTGAAATCAAATTTTAAATGACAAGACTCGTTTTCCAGAAGTGGTTCAGAAGAAGCGGACTGACCTTGTCGACGTTGTCCCGGGTCTTGGCGGAGGTCTCGACGTAGGGCACCTGCCAGCTGGTGGCGCGCTCGCGGCAGCTGTCCAGGGGCACGCGCCGCTTTTCCGCCAGGTCCGACTTGTTGCCCACCAGCAGGAACGGGATGTTCTCGTCGTTCTTCACGCGGAGGATCTGCTCTCTGGAACCACAGGCCACATTTCATATCAACCTCATATCGTCCAATGCCTGATATACAAACTTATTCAGTCTTATTATAAAACGTGGACTAACTTTAGTACCTGGTTTAAACCATTATCCGACCAAAAACAAATTGACAATGTCAGTTGACCAAACGTCGAAGTGATAAGTGTCGACTTATTTTAGTCGGATAATGGTTTAAACCAGGTACTAAAGTAAGTACCCGTTTTATAATAAGACGGATCGGGTTTAAGCTAGACCTGTCTCACTCCCCGTATCGGTTTCGAAAACATACCTACACGCGGCGACACCTTCGAAGGGGAAAAACGAACAAATCCGGTAGGAGCGACGCGCGGTTGGTCACATGTGTTTACCGACTTCAACGAATTATGAATCGTTGAATTATAATCGAATTATGAATGTCATAATTCGTAATTCGTTTAACGTAATTGGCTTGTTGTAGGTATCTAAACTAAAAGGTGCTGCGTTCTGTCGCGAGCTAAACTACACCGTATCACAAACTACATTGAGTTGATATTACTTTTAATACCTTTGCAAAGTGCGACATCTGTACGTTAATAATAATACTTATTCTGTGATTCAGCGAACCATAGTGAAGGTGAAAAACTAGGGGTAGGTTTCCACCAAATGATGACGCAACCATTTTGACGCCTATTTTATGCCTTGTATCGTGGACAGTAAAGGCTTAAATTTGCCTAGGTGATCTCTCTCAACCAAAGGCGACAAATCGTAGTCGTAGAGGGTAGGAAATATTAATTTCATCGTGCCCAGTCCAAAGACGTGTTTCCAAGCAGGTAACATGCTTATAAAAGTGCAATTACTCTTCATTTTGGTGAGTATACCTAAAGGTATCTAAGAGTTTTACAATAGGATTGTTTCCTTAAAAAAAAAACAAACATTTAAAATAATTGGTTATAGATATAATATTATATATATTATTGGTAAATGGTTGTAGATATAATCTGTCATTCAATCAACACACTCACACCATCTCTCATACACACAACGAATCCAATCACATAGGAATCCAGTGTTCTATTATGGATGAATTAGACAAAAACCTTTCGATACAATGTCACTCGCTTGAAAGTGCCGAGGCTTGCGGGAAATTTCTCTCTGACATAAACAGACGTAACTTCAAACTATTGTCGTTTAATATAAGAAGTATATCGCATAACTTCGATGCATTCATAGTTAGCCTAAAGCGTATAGATATTCCTTTCGAAGTCATAATACTAACGGAATGCTGGTTGACAGAACATTCGATGATACCCCAGATTCCCGGTTACACCTCATACCGCACGTACAAATTTATTAACAAATGTGGTGGTGTAACAGCCTACGTCAAAAACACACTCAGAGTAACTGTTAAAGAGTCAGAATGCGTAGATTGCAATTGTCTAGAGATTTCCCTGAACTCCTCTTTTCTTATTTTAGGTATCTACCGCTCTCCATCCTTTAAAGATCACAATACGTTTCTGTATTCCTTACAAACACTCCTTAACGAAGCTAGAAACAAAAAACATATTATAATTGGGGGAGACATAAACATCGATTTACTTGACGCCGAAGAATGCTCAGAATATCTTAACATGTTATATGAGAATCAACTACTACCTGCCATTACGAAACCGACTAGACTCAAAGCTTGTTTAGACCATATCTTTGTGAAAAATTCAGATAATCCGGTGGGCGTGATCTGCCCTTCTTCTATTACTGACCATTTTATAATAATACTGGAACTATCACTCAATCAGCCTCCGCCCACTAAAAAACGAATTAAAGCAAAGACTGATTACAAAGCAGTCGTACGCGAATTGGAATTGGTCGACTGGTCTACGGTTACCAATGGTACAGATGTCAATGAAGCAACTAATAAATTTATTGACTATATTGATTCATCGATAAGAAATAACACTGTAGAAGTAGTTACCAGTCGTACTAAGTTTAATTTGAAACCGTGGATAACCCCAGGTCTGATGAAATGTCAAAGGGTTAGGGACAAACTACATCAGGAAGCTAAAAACGATCCTTCGAACCAGATTGCACAAACTACTTACAAAAGATACCGCAACTTCCTCACTGATTTGTTACATAAACTAAAAACGGAATACTATAGTAAAATGATCGAATCCAACAGAAACAATCCGAAAAACTTGTGGAAAAGCATAAAAGACGTATGTTATTTAAATAAACAAAACAACTCTGTGTCCTCCCATCTGACTAAAATAAAATCCAACACAAAAGAATCTTTAAATTATTGCAACGAGTATTATGCTAATGTTGGGAAATCGCTTGCAAACAATACATTATTAAAGATTTCATCCACCGAACATACCCTCGCTTCATCTGTTAAAATGAACAAACAATTGACTAATTCCTTTTTTATGCAGCCAACCAATGAAAATGAAATCAACGACTTAATAATGGAACTAAAAATTGACTGTGCTCCCGGATATGATAAATGTAACGCATTTATCGTCAAAGAACTAAGACAAATAATTTTAAAACCCCTGACCCACATATTTAATTTAAGCCTGTCAAGCGGTGTATTCCCTGAACTGTGGAAATTAGCCTTGATAAGTCCTATACACAAAAATGGTTCTGAAAATTCCCCCACAAACTATAGACCTATTTCGTTACTTCCAATCTTTTCAAAACTTCTAGAGAAAGTCGTTAATATCAGATTAAAAACATACCTCGAAAAGATCGCACTTCTGCCTGATCGCCAATTTGGCTTTCGTCAAGGAAAGTCAACCGAAGATGCAGTGGTTCTTTTGACGGAAGTTGTTTCTTCCGCCTTGGATGGAAATGAAGCCAGTATTGGAGTATTTCTTGACTTCGCAAAGGCGTTTGACACGATTTCCGTCAAAATATTAATCGAAAAACTTGAAAATTTTGGAATACGTGGTATAGCTAAAGAATGGTTCAAAAGTTACCTCACAGGAAGACAACAAATGCTCAAAATAGATAATAATTTTAGCGATGCTACTCCAATAAATTACGGCGTCCCTCAAGGTAGTATTCTCGGACCAACCCTTTTCATTCTCTACATTAGCGATATATTTGACATATGCCTGGAAGGTGGAGAGGTCATTTGCTACGCAGATGATACGGTAATTTTATTTAGTGGTAAATCATGGGCGCAAGTTTACGAAAATGCGGAAAAGGGAATGGCTACGGTAAATCATTGGTTGTCCAGTAATCTTCTGACCTTAAACATCACAAAGACCCAGTACCTGGCATTCCATAAGACTCTAGCTTCACAACCTCCCAAGAACAAAATTTTAAAACTACACAATACTAAGTGTCAATCACGAAACAGTCTCTCGGTCCCCTGTGATTGCGACAATATTTCGCGCGTGTCTAGTCTGAGATACCTCGGTGTTGTTATAGATGAAAAGTTGTCCTTTAAAGCACACGTTACCTACCTCGCAAATCGAACTCGTAAAGTTATTCACATAATGAAAATGCTTCGACAGTGTGCAGACCGCAACACAATTATTCTGGTATACAAATCAATTTGTCAATCGAATCTTATATACTGTATCAAATCATGGGGTGGTGCGGCAAAATCTTCAATGCTCATTCTAGAACGTGCTCAGCGCGCAGTCCTCAAGGTTATGCTAAATAAACCGTACAGATACAGCACTGATCTTTTGTATAGAGAATGTAACGTCTTGAGAGTTCGACAGTTATTCATTCTGAGAGCTACTATTGCATTGCATAAAACTGTACTTAAATCTAGCGATTACAACGTGCTTATAAGCAGGAGAGTACCTAGACTTAGGATCCCATTTGTGAAAACTACTTTTGCACAGCGTCTTCCACCCTACATCTTCACATATATTTATAACCAAGCCTGTCGCGCTATCCCTGATATGATGAGACGTACCACATTTGTAGCTAAAAGTGCCATTGAGGAATGGTTAAAGACCCTGGACTACTCACAAACCGAAGACATCTTACCATCAAGTGACAACTAACACTTATACATTTATTCACATCCATCCTATACACACCACACAATCACAACACTCTGACAGAAAATCTGTGTTATTAGAGCCGATGATAAATATGTAAATATGAAAGTGTAAATATAAATTGGACTCCTGCGACACAAGCTTCGCTTAGTGCAGGGTCCAAAGTGAAATTAAAGATGAATGCAGTAACTGTAGTTTTTAAGGATCTTTGTAATTGGTATTTATATAGATTAATAAAGAATTATTATTATTATTATTATTATTATTATTAATTAGTCCGTGTTATAGATTATCGAAAAATATTAGATACGTATTTTTTCAATCAAACAAAAAGTGTTAAGATATATAGCCCGTTAAAATTCCGCGTGACGTCACCATCCGGTACACTTTTTACCGGCCTGTTGCGTCATGAGCCCCCACTCCTGAACTTTGATGCGCTTTATCTTTATCATCTTTCATTATTATAAATGGTATTTTTTTAGGAAACAATATCTAAACACAATAAGCAGTGCTTACCTAAATTCTTGTGTGGCGTCGAAGCTCTCAGGCTCCGTGATGGAGAACACGCATAAGAAACCCTCTCCGGACCGGAAGTAGTTGTCGCGGATGGCGGCATAGTCTTCCTGGCCTGCTGTGTCGAGGATGTCGATCTGGACCTCTTCACCGTCCAGTACCACCTGGAAATAAAGGAATAACCACAAGATGTAATTTCTCGAGTTTGATACCATCCGCCGTGTCCTAAGTCTTTCGCCTTGCTCTAGAGAGTATGTTTATAATAAATTCAAATGCTGCTGTTGAAATAGTTGTGTACATGTACCCTAAATCAGTCTCATCATCTTCTCAGCGTTTGTTCCGGTTGTCCTCAACTGTAGAACGTTGAACATTCTGCTAGGTATCAGTCTCTCCGGATGTTCAACAAACTGCCGACTAAATATAAATGCATACACAAGTTTAAACAGATTAAGATGACATTTTGTTGATTAGCATAGACGAATTTCTCAATGATAAAAATTTGTAGAGTAGGCAAATTATAGTTTGACTATTCTTATAATTTTTCAATGTATTGTATGATCTCCATGGTCGAAAAGAATATTATTATTAATTCTATTTATTTTGTATTTGATAAGTCAATTACATTGGTTTTTGGTGTGGATTCAATGCGTTTTTTTAAGTACTTAGTAAGTGTAGGATGTAACAAATTCAAGCACAATGTATATTGTTTTCATGAATAAAGAACTATGAACTTCCAACTAGTAGTCTCATTGTCAGTATAATAATGGATAAATTGCATGAAGCGTAGATTTTGAACAATGTTTCTGATTATGTAATCGCTCAGAATATATTCTGTATTCTAACTGTAATCGATACATTAAGTTTGATTAAAATTGGCTGGGAAAGTTCATTTCAGAAGTATGAATTATTTCAAAAAAGAATATTACCACTAGGTAGCTTTCAATAGTTACTTTATTTATGAAATCATCACTCCCATGATACAATATTTAATTTAACATAGCCGCCGAACAGTTTTCATATATTGCGTAAAAAATGTTAAAAATGTGACGTCAATAGTCCATGCTCTATAGTGTTTTGAAAGGGCCATTTATACCGAGACGTAAAAATATGATTTTTTATAATCTAGAATTATTAGTTAACAAGATAATATTTTGACAGATGAAATTTTTGAGAGCTCATTCAATAGCCAAACGAAAAGAAAACTATGTTACAGTTTCCCATTATAGTGAAGTCAAAAATAGTTCATATCGTTGCATTTGCATTATACAATACATATCAATTTGTCAACATTACATCAACATGTTATATTTCAGTTTTTAAATAAACCCTAAACCTGCAGAGGACAACATGCACCGCTCCATTCTCATCCGATCACATTCCGATCACAGTAGGCCTTTCTAAATGTGAGGGTTGCAAAGTCATCTGCGGGAAAGGTCGCATGACGCCTCGTGCGGTGTCTCATACAAGAGAGAGTTATTCTTCAAAAACAACTAAACAAAACACACCATGGCACCACTGTATAAAAACCATGTTTCTTGTAGACTCTTACGCTTCTTCCAAACGACCTCGCTTTTTAACAAATAAGGAGGATCAATTCGGTTGTACTTTTTTTATGTTTAATTTATTTTATTGTTTTAAAGGTTTGCTTTCTTATTAGTCCCATTTAAATTTCATCAAAATCGCCTCGGTAATCGGATTGAATTATTTCGTATGTGGGTTAAATAAATATATATATATACGGACAAATCACACACATTCAAATACATACATAGATAGACATCCAAGACCCAGGTCAATCTGAAATAGATCATTTTCCATCTTGAAATGACCGGGGATCGAACCCGGGCACCCTGGTGTCGCAGGTTGGCTTGTTAACCACTGCGCCACGGAGCTCGTTTTTGCCCGATAAGTTGTATTTTGATTAACAATGGTTTACTGTCAATTACGAGGGTCGGCCATAATCATGCAACCTGCGAGAAAGATCTTTCATGGAGTTCATCTTGTTAACCAGACGTCTCGTCACAGACCTACGTCACTTTGTGACGTGATCTTACTAGAGGTCAGATGTTAACGAGGCGTTCTCCACAGTGACTCACGGCACAGCACGACATTCTATTACGATTTCATAGTTTGGTAGTTTTTCCATTTTGCAAACATAATAAAAGGAAAATGAGTTTGAGAAAAATATGACGTTCAAAAAGCTCATTATTATAATGTCTGATCGCTACTTTTTTTTTCTAAATGCAAGGGTAGTATTTAGTCGTGTAATATCATAGAGAGGTCACGTTGTTGTAAATAGTTATAACAGAGTCAATCCCGTAACAGACGCTCTAAAATACTGAATTTAACGCGAAGTCAGAGATATTATTGTTAAATAAACCAATGCACTAGACGAGTGTTTTTATTTTTTAATATTCATAAATAGTTCCCCAGAGAAGAACAAGGCGAAGTGACTCCGTAATTCATGAACATTTATGAGTCATTATAAATAAATGACGCAAATTATCACAATGACAACTTCGTAGTTTGATAAACTGGTCATAGTTTATCAAACCGAAGATTTTTTCTTTTGCTCGGAGACATTCCTGAGCCTTTACTGGTATCCCAGTGTCATGATAATTATTTTAAATTCATGCTAATATACATTGTGTGATATCTGCGAGAAATGTTGCGATGTTTAGCGTGTCATAGTTCAGCTTCGATAGCAGACATGTTGCAAATCTACCTCACAATTGTGAAGATTACGACACTGACTCTATAACACATCTCAACAAAGCAAAAACAAATGTTGAATGGTAATTTAATTTTAAAGACAATAACTTCCAATAGCATTGATTCTCATTAAATATGAGGGTTGCATAATACCATTAGATCATGTTCAAGCATACAACAACCTAATGATCACGCCTGTATCTAATGAATGAACGAAAAAGAAACAAGAGGTTTTCTTTATTTTTCGTGTGACCTCCAAAGCACGGAGAAACTAGAAATATTTTATTTTATGCGGTGTCCAAATGGTAATCACATGGTAAGTGGTAACTTTGGCTACGATCTTGTACACCTTCATAATATCAGAAGAAACGTATTAATTCACGAGTATTCGTGAGATCAGTGTCAGGTGAGAATGAGGCTTCCAATACTTACAGGACAACAACCCACGATGATTTTGAAACCTATATGCACCTTATGACAATGGAGTGGCAACTTTTGGTTCCTAGCTCTATGAGCTGAGTTGTTACGAATAGCGCACGTTTCAAATCTACATATGTCACGAGTATAAGTCGTACAGTATCTGGTGAGGGTGAGGCATTTAACCTATAGGACGGCGACCTATGACGATCAGAATCAATTTGCGCCTTCAAAACAAATAGTGTGACTTATTAGTCATAGCACAGCTACCTATGACGATTTGGCACTTTATTTCTTAGAATTTTAGTCACCTGGTTCGCTGTACTATTCGTGAGTATGCTTACTCACGTTATGAGTGATCAGTGACATAATAGATCTTAGATTACTTTTTCAAATAATAAGACAACATGACGCAGAAATACAATACAGAATACAATGGTGAAGCTACGTACGAAACTTACTAAACTGGTGGTTATATAAGCTTACCGCCGGGAATATGAACTTGTAAACAGCTAACCGCCAGACCAATGATAAATAGCTGGTTATATTTACATCGCGTAAGATTCGTATACACATGTGTACTGTTCGATGACTGGAGTTGGTGCATTAACTTGACGTCAATCTTGCCTATTTCAGCGCGACCCAAAGGTCATGCGCGTAAACTGAAACGGTCCTCACCTTCTTCCTGTAGCTGTCGGCTTTAGTGGGCTCGTAGTCCTCGACGAACTCGTCGTACATGAACTGCAGGGTGAGCGCGGACTTGCCCACGCCCCCGGAGCCCACCATGATCACCTTGTGCAGCGTGGGCTGCGCGCCCGGCTTCTTCGACATGACCGCGTCGTTTTGGCACTTGGTGCCGCACTGGAATACAAAACAAAACTAAGTTAGTATTATTCAAGCGCTTTATATCACACAATACTATAAAACAAAGTCGCTTTCCGCTGTCTGTCTGTCCCTGTGTATGCATAAATCTTGAGCTCTTTCTATCTCTAGATAGAGTGATGCAAGAGGAAGGTTCTTATGTACATTGCACCCGTGTGAAGCCAGGGTCCAAGTCACTAGTTTAAAATAAATGGCCAGATAAGCGACCACGTACCAGGATCTTTATGGCCTATACGCATGGCTTCTGGGAAAACGTTTATATTGCGCCATAAAATAATATCTTTATTATTAGATAAAGAAGATAGTGACGGTCGACAAAAGTGGCGGTCGGTATGCTGAAAGACTAAGAGTAAGTAGTGCTTGATGATCGCAACACGAACAGCCATAGCCCTACTTTTTAATAAATTTTATAAATAGCACCTTATGAAACCCTCTCTTTTTTATCCCCCACCAGAAAACTAAGAAACGTTGCACGCTCACGATGATCACGCGACACGACACGAGTCATTATTAAATACCTAATTAGTAAATTGTTGTAATATTTTACCGTGCGAAGAACTAACAAAAATTGTATGTTGGGCAATAAATAACCCAAATGCCCGAAGGATCGAACAAGGAAGACAAAAGTTGTAACGAAGACGCGGCACGTTCTGCCGAAAACTCCAAAACTTATGCATATAACAACTCACAAAACTACATACTCGCACACGACTAAAAAAGTCTTATCATATCAGTATTTTAAATAAAGAATACATATATTTGGATATCGCCGTGTTGACTGCGGCGCGTGTCAAACAAAAGTAAACCAATGAGCAACAATTATATAATATTAATAACAATTTAAAATTCTTAAATAATACACATTGACTAGTTCCGTGGCGCAGCGGTCAACACGCCAGCCTGCGACACGGAGTGACCGGGTTCGATTCCCGGCCAGGTCAAGAAGGAAAATGATCTTTTTCAGATTGGCCTGGGTCTTGGATGTGTATCTATATATGTATTTGTTATAAAATATAGTATCGTTGAGTTAGTCTCCCATAACACAAGTCTCGAACTTACTTTGGGGCTAGCTCAATCTGTGTGATTTTTGTCCGTATATATTTAATTATTTAATTTAATTTTTACATACAAAACATTTTATCATTTGAAGAGTGCAAAACTTGATAAAAATATATAGGACTAGCTGTTGCCCGCGGCTCCGCCCGCGTTATTGTCGATCCCTCGGGAACAGTAGAGTTTCCCGGAAATAAACATACCCTATGTCCGTCCCCGGGCCTCAAACTACCTCCATACCAAATTTCATCCAAATCAGTTCAATAGTTGTAGCGTAAAAAGACGACAGACAGACAGACAGAGTTACTTTCGCATTTATAATATTAGTATGGATAAATTGTGTTAATTTTTGTTAACAAGTTTTGCATTTTTTAACAGACTCCAAAACAAAGGAGGACGTTTTTAATTCGGTTGTATGTTTTTTTTATTGTTTTAATTACCTCAGAACTCCGTCATTTACGAATCGATTTCATAAAATAATTTTTAGAAATCGGTTCGAAAGGGTATTCTTTCAAGTTGGTCCCATTTAATTTCATCACAATCGATTCACTAGTTTGATTGAAGTCGGGTTTTTATATATGAAAGATTATAAAATGACGGTATATGACACGTGGGCGGTAACGATTCCGTCACAAGTGACCTGCTATCCAAGTAGAACATAACACAACGGTTTCACACTGGGACCTAATGGGCGGCAAGTTTGTTCTAACCGTACTCAACATAGTAGCGCATAATGGTCCTATATAAGAACTCTATAGCACTGCGCTCCTTGCATAGTTGCATTGCACGCTGCAGTTTGAATTTGCATATAATCTTTGCGTCCTATGATCGAGACGCTGAAGCACATGTGGCTAGAGATAGGTAATGTTAACTGGTAAAAGAATGCATTTTTGCCCCACTATTCAAAATCCTCAAATCAGTTCGTAGTGGCTTTTGATAATAGGTTCAATGCAACTTACGTACCGTTTCAGACACTGTACCAAATCGGAATTCCACGAACCCAGAAAATTCCCGACTACACATGCGACGGAGCTTGATCTCCGTTTATCGGAGCCGATGCTCTCTAAAAATATATTGAGAGAACGAGCAAATGCGTCGGGTAATGTAATAACCGCGTTCCACTTCCTTTCTGAAGTTCAGAAAACAAGTGGAACGCGGTTATTACATTACCCGAGTCTGGACGCATTGAGCCTGTCTAGACAGACGTCTAATGACAACTACAATTAGGTACCGCATTCTTTCTTTCCTTTTGTCGTACAAATTTCCTAGCGTATTGATAAAAACATTTCTAGAGTCATTCGTACGTACGTCATTGTGCGGGCAATATGACAATTCGGTCAACTCTCAACGCCAGGCATCATTTAATTAACAAAATCTTCGAATTTTTATTTTTTTGTATATTTATTAAACCATAAATCTGTAAGTCAAGTCTCAACTATAAGGTTTAGGTGTTCTTCTCTCTGATAATAATAATACAAGTTTTCACACTGCCCAAAATACCTATTTACTTGAGAAATTCAAAGTCTCATCAATTTTTATATCAGTCTGCAGCATAACGGGTATGCTTCTGTAGCAGCTATCATTAGTCTTTCATGTTACTATTTTAACTAAATTATTAAGCAATCTGTGGTTTTGCGCAGTGTAGTATGATTTTCATTAAAACCAAAAAGTTGTATAAACTAAAACGCCAAATAAATTGGTCAATTCCAACAAAGACGAGGAAATTCTTATGATGAATGGCGTCATGCAGTTTACCCGGAACGTCGACCGTAACATTTGTTAGAACACAACTTGGAGAGTAAGATTGGACACGGCGCGGTAGAAAAAATAGTAGCACTGGTTCCTACGTCCTACCATGTTAATAAAATCGTGTATTAATAGCTGTTTTAGCCATGAACTAGGCTGAAAATTATAATGGGATAAGCTAGAAGGACACGTTTCCATTGCCTCTATCGTAGAAAGAAATATCATTAAGTTTACTTTAACTATATCTAAAGGTAACTTATCTGACCATGGTATTGGATGGACTAAATAAGCAGATAATTACTGGTTATTTTTGAGAAATAAACGGAGATCATGAATCCCAAAATGCGTGACTGAATTGCACACTGAAAGTGTATTAACTACAAAAATATAACAAAACGCGCAAGTTAAAAACGCATTTCTTGTTCGCCGCCAAATTTTTTGTTGTTATAGCGGCAATAGATAACACATTCTATTAAAATTTAAATCACCAACTATTACGGTTCAATAAGAAGATACAGCCCCGTGACAGAAAGCCGGACGAACGGACGGACAGCGGAGGTTAAGTAACATGCTTCCGTTTCTATCTTTTGGGAACGGCACTCTAAAAAGTAAACAAACGTATTAGCGGGCGGAGCACAGGATAGTTTCTTTGAAACTTTCAATTATATACATTTATCGTAACTAAAACGAGATAAAAGCGAACGTGGTTTGGCTCATTTGATTTATCTGGGTGAGCTTTTCAATATGACTGCGCTTATCCTTACTATTACCTTACTAATATTACTAATTACTAATACTGATATACTAATATACTAAAATACTAATATACTAATACTATACTAATATACTAATACTAATATACTAATAATATTATAAATGCGAAAGTGAGTTTGTTTGTTTGTTTGTTTGTTACGCTTTCACGCCCTAACTACTGAACCGATCATAATGAAATGTTGTATACAAGTTCTCTTGAGTATGGAGAAGGACATAGGCTACCTTTTATCCCGGGAAAAGGTACTGTTCCCGAGGGATCGACATAAACGCGGGCGAAGCCGCGGGCAAAAGCTAGTATATAATAAAGGCTTGTCACCAATATATTATTCTGTAGTTTGTGGGCAGCAGACATCGAGAACGGAGATCAGACTGTGAGCGACGTCGCCACAACCATTTTGGGATTTATCGCGGAAACTGTGGGCACCGCCGTAATAGGGCACAGTGACTTCCGAAATTAGGTAAAGGCGTTTATGTGACTTCATTTTATGAGTTATAACAATGGGCGTGGCTGTTACAAAAGCCAATTGGGTTCTGTCGCAATAAATAATGTATTTTATGATGATAGCATTCACTAGTATCTGAAGGCATTGGCAACATATTCTACTTTTCCTACATTCTGAAGTTGATGGCCCCGTAGCCGTTAGAATCAGGGTATACTTGCTCCGTCATCATCATCATCATCAGGTCCCTCTTAGTCTCCACTACAGGAGCAAGAACCTCTCTGTACTACCGGCGCCATACTTGGCCAGAACAGACAGAGGATTTGGCCTACACTCTCCTCGCTGGCCAGACAGGTTGGAGAAGTCTCATTGATGTTTACGAACTTCGTTTAGCTTGTATTTCCAAAGTCGCCTCTTACGACATCCATGGGAAGACGCTGGCAGCCGTTAGCATGATAGGTTTTAACTCATGTAAAGCAACCAGGCGTGGTTTCCACTGGGAAGGACCACAAGTGGTACAGAAATATCTCGAGGTCCTCGGTACTTTGGAAGGCACGATCAGTCGTTATTCCCGGCTCACCATTGATGGCAGTCTTGTTAAAGCCTTTCAGCCAGTAATGGTGTAAGATTTTTCAATCTGCCTAAAGGCATCTGTTAAGCTATGTTTGATGCCTATAGGCTTGAAAAGTCTTTCGAAATTTCGAATCGAAAGAATGTAACAAAAATAGACATTCTGTGCACATAATGCTACCCACCATAAACTGGCATTCACATACGCATGGTCAGGGGTATCATCTTCAACTGTCTGTCCCGTGGTTGCAGGTACGTGCGCCCGGCCTCCCAAACTGCTACTTGCTTTTCCCCATTCACCCGACTGAGACCCATAACCTTCATTCCCTTCCCAGATCCAACAAAAATCTGCTTCCGATGGGCAGCGTCGGAAGCACAAGAAACTTAAGAAACTGCACTTGCAAACCCGCCTGCCAAGAGTGGTGAGTGTGCCAAAATCCTCCCATGGAGCAAAGAATCCTAGGGAGAGGCCTTTGTCCAGCAGTGGACTTCTAACGGCTGGAATGATGATGATGAAATATCAGAGACATGATGATATCATTTAAGAAGAAACCTGCTCGTGATATTTGAACGAAACATAATCGTTGTACTTTGTACCTATGTACAAAAAAGAGTAAAAAGAAACAACATATAACTGTGACCTACTTTCGAACTCTGACAAAGTATAGGGAATAATAGCCATTATAGGGAAGCAGGAAGGGAAGCTTGAGCACCAAAACGGTTTCATTAATGAACATGATAAAGCAAAGTTATGACAAATTATGAGATGTCTTCGAACGAAAATATTGGTTGTTGGCAAACATATAAATTATTTCTTACAAGAATAGTCGGTTTAGATAGTCCATCAGAGTTTAATCTAACAGAAATAATACGACAGAAATTATATGCAATATAATAAAAACGAATTGAAACTAAAAGTATTACCATTTTTTCTACAATCGTATTTTGGGAAAAAAGGCAAAGAAACACTTTCGGAATCCAATATCGGATTATTTCGGAACATTTGACATTTTTAATAAAATATAATCATACTCAAAATAACCTTAAAATACGTGTACTTTCTTCGTGTGAAATCAATTAATCTTTCATTGATTTTATTATATTACTAGCTTTCGCCCGCGGCTCCGCCCGCGTCAATGTCGATCCCTCGGGAATAGTACTTTTTCCCGGGATAAAAGGTAGTCTATGTCCTTCTCAGTACTCCAGAGAACTTGTATACAAAATTTCATGATGATCGGTTTAGTAGTTACGGCGTGAAAGCGTAACAAACAAACAAACAAACAAATAAACAAACTCACTTTCGCATTTATAATATTAGTAAGGATAAGGATAAGGATCAATACTAGCGGCCTTCCACATATACTTATAAACCTTTTCGGAGAAATGCCCGTTGGTGAAAATCCCATCAAAATTGCACCAGTCGCTGACAGAAAGATGACTTCAATTTATGATATGTATTGATGATATTGATCATAGCAATCATCGTAGTCAGTTTTTCACGAGGTAAAAAACGTATTATTTTATAGTGGCAATATTAAGTTTTATTCCAGTGATTGTATAAGATTTCCTTGCAATTAACTCCACCTCGTTGTGATTGTGACCTCGACCACACCGTAACAGCAATAATAGTGCGATTCTCGAAACAGCCGCGGTTCTGCTGAAGTGGTATCAAATATCGATTTTAATTTAGCTGGCACGCTCGGAAAATACCTATGAGACCTGCGAAAAAGTTTACTCATTCGTAGTATTAGTTCAATGTATCGGCATTTTCCAACCGTGTAGACCGACTCACTAGAGTTTACACAAAAGTCATCTGAAATCTATCTGAAATTACGATGGTTTGATGAAAACCAGTGTACTAATTAGTAAAGCTGATGATTTCAATGTGCGGCGAAGACACTTCCAATCACGTTTTCATCCGCTCATTCACTCTCTCTTAGCGAGATTGGAATCTCATCACCTATCACCTAGAGGTGATATGATGTCATGAATATAAACAAAGAAATATATTCGGATTACGACGAAATCGCGGTTTAATAACACAGGTCTGCAGTTGTTAACTCTTATTTTCCATTTCGGCAAAAAATGCTAAATGACTTTAAAACCCTGTCGTGATGTTTCATCACGACGTTTTCAATTATTTTTCCCGTCTCAGCGCCCCTTAATCTATCCAAATCAATCTTCAAACTGAAACAAGGAAAACCATTGCAGAACTGTGTAATGCACATGTGTAATACATAATTATTAGATGCTTACGTTAAAGCATTACCGAAGCGACTATCTAATCCAAAGTTTTAATAACTTATTGAACTATGGGTGTACAGGCACACTGAGGAGGCTCCCTATGCCTTAAGGCAGGTTAGTAGACACAGAAATCAGATTTTAGTGCTGTTGTCGCCTCGGTAAAACGTACATAACAAGAAAGGAAATGTATTTGGCTATTCTAAGCCAGAAACCACACGGCAATACCACGCATACCTTTCTTGGTACTCTGGGTAAATAAACCCCAACTCTGCAATACAACTTTTAAGTAACTCTACTACGTCCAAACCTAATATTATTCCACTATCTAGCAATTACTTTTATCAATATTGCAAAACACATACAAATGTATTTGGCTATTCTAAGCCAGAAACCACACGGCAATACCACGCATACCTTTCTTGGTACTCTGGGTAAATAAACCCCAACTCTGCAATACAACTTTTAAGTAACTCTACTACGTCCAAACCTAATATTATTCCACTATCTAGCAATTACTTTTATCAATATTGCAAAACACATACATACATACATACTATCACGTCTTATTCCCTTGCAGGGTAGACAGAGCCTAGGTCATACAGGTCTGAAAGTCACGTATAGCATTTAACTGGGCGTGTAGTTGGGAAACGATACCAAAATAGTGATGCAAAACAAAACTTTATTAATATGTTCTTTTTATATGAAATCACGGTGATTACGGTCACAATTGAAACACTTTCCGTGCTAATTACCGTGGGCCCCATAAACCTTATAACACTGCAATTTCAACTCTATTTCCATATAAATAAAGGCTATTAAGCCAGCTTGCGTAATCTACTACAATAGACTTTTTAATGTGTTAAGTTACTGTTACTCATGTTACAATTTTCGAGCAAACGTGAACAATTCAACATACGTTGGTACAATGTATTTTATTGAAATTTACAGTCACGATTTCAGTTGGGCTTATCGTATTCAATCAACTATCAGCGCCGGAGTAAATTACTTCCTTGACTAAATTGCATTACAAGTGACTACATCTACTAATCTACTATACCTACTACAACTTTATAAGTAACTTTTTGTAACATTTGTACTTCATCTTATCGAGTCGGAAATGGCTATTTTCAAATGTATTTTGACCAATATTTGGCCACGCTGACCGCCTTGTCGTTCGCTTTGTTAAGATCTTCATTTGTACAGATAGATTAAATATACCCCGCGAGGTGCGCCGTTCGCGGGAACTTTGTCTACTGTTTGCGGGATTGTTACCAGAAAATGGGAATTGGAAACGTTCCCTGGAAATGGGAAAGTTGTAAGCATGTCTACTGTTTGCGGGATTGTTACCAGAAAATGGGAATTGGAAACGTTCCCTGGAAATGGGAAAGCTGTAAGCATGTCTACTGTTTGCGGGATTGTTACCAGAAAATGGGAATTGGAAACGTTCCCTGGAAATGGGAAAGCTGTAAGCATGTCTACTGTTTGCGGGATTGTTACCAGAAAATGGGAAATATGTAAGCATTTAATGCCATAATACAATCCTATAGATTAACCATTTCCTTTTATTCGATAAATTATTGAGTTAAATGAATAAAATTAAATGTAAGAACGATACACAATACTGGATGACCAGAAAACAACAAAGGCGGGAAAAAGCGAATCAGAAAAACAAAAAAATAAAATAAAGAAGGAATCGGGAATACAAATTAATTTCGTGCAAATATTTGGCTCTGTTTACACTCGTGCGGTTGACGCTCGATTTAGAGATTCATAGATTCATTCATACATGTTTACGTATGTACATACATACGCAAGAAAAACGTGCCAATCAATTAAATACTTTGTAATCTCGATAAGGGTGACCAGTGGAAATAGAAGCGAGTATGTAAGTAAAAATGAACAAGAAAGCATAATTATAGCACAATATTTAGATACATTCCTTTCCACCTACACCTACACCGCCGGCCATCACCTAAACGTGGCCTTTATTATGGCCAGCTTTGTGTACCCCGTCAGAGAAAGAGGTGATGGTAGCACAGATAATAAGGTAGTACATCATTGTTCACAAACTGGAGTAGGAAGTGAACCTGTGTATATCGCCGAGCAATCAGCACAGCGCCAGATACCAGCTGGAACAAGCGTGGAACAAAGAGGCGGAACAGTTACGTGGTGACGTCACGTCCATTGGGACCGGCACACGTGCTGCGAATAAAAAACAGTCGCGCTACACTACAATGCGAAATGTGACATGTAGCACGGATACTGTTATGATTGTTATTATCATGATAATGAGAGAAATGCCAAAGCCGGCATCGTCCAGAAGGACAGCTAAGCCACTAGTGATAGAGTGGTTGAAATAATACCTTGAAGATGTTGAAATGGCAACTGGAGTTAATAGCGAAATAATTTGGTTTTATTCATGCTTATTATTCTTCTCTCCTTTAAGTTTGATTCCTTGAAGCACTGAATGTAATACCTCTCTCGATAAACTTGTACATATGACCTATTCCTCGACCACATTGTCATCGACATTTACAATTCGCGCAAGAATATTAGCAGCTACGTTCTTTATTCTCGGATCAAAGAATAATCATAGAAGATCATTAGTGGGAAAGTGGTGTGTGTCAATACAATACCAAACAAGGTTTTTGCAAAAATGATATTTTTGTAGCGAGCTTTTATTATTAAGGAATACACATATATAAAATGCTTTCCAAGAAAAATCACAAGAGAGCCCAAACGCGATTGGTGTGCCTTGTTTAGTTTAAGAGTTCCTATCATCAGACCAACGCGACGATTCCAGAATATTGTATTGTCATCCAATTTACACATATGTATGTGTAAATTGGTCGCAAAATTTCAGCAAGTGGATAAAATTTTACTTGCAAGATTTGATTAAAGACAAACATCGGACAGGTGAAACTAAATAAAAGCTTGTAAAATAACCTTTAGTTCTTCCGAGCGTATCCACATCTCTTGTACGTAAGGAATTTATTGATTCTGACAAATGGTAGATCAGCCACAATAAAATAAAACATTAGTATACAAAAGATGAGATACGATGTCATGCCACAAATGTCGTAGGAGTTACACAAAACTTGATTAATGATGATGATGACAAATTGCGACCATTTAACAACGATAGTGTGCTCGTCACGTCATCATTCATAATAATTATGATGACTGTAGGTAAAGTCGTATTATTTTTAGAACCATCTGACAAAGTAACCATTTCAGTGAAAGATTGAAGTGAATACAACATTAGAATAGTCTTAGAGTACCATAAGGATTAAGTAGATTTCCATTTTTATAGAGGTACGGGTACAGGATGATATACGATACAGGATCACAACTCTATCCCTTACGAGACGGCCAAACAACCAGGTTCAGCGAGGGATAAATTGATGAACTTAATGTCATAAAATTTTATAAAACTCGACAGAAACGAACTCTATTTTTAGTTGCTAACATTAATAAAAAATTCCACCCATCCGAGCGAATCCACCCTTCACAGCGAATCATTAGTAAAAACGTGATTTATTCTGGTACCTAGTCTGTGTTCCAACAAAAACAAAATCTAAGATAAAACTTCTCGCATATTTTTATCAAATAACTCCCCGCATACCGCAACGCATCTTTGAACAAGAAATGTTTTAAATTGATTTTTCTCTAGATTGTCTTTTTCTTTGGTTGAAACAGATATAAGATCTTTCTTCAATCACACTTTACTGAATTCGTCATTGATGAGAGGGACGCCGCAATACGGAAGACATGAATGAAGATATCTTCTCTCCTGTTGACCGTACTGCATCTACTGCGTCCCGATCTCTTTCGATTTGAATTCAGTAGTGTGCTAGACCTTTTACCACATCGTCGTATCTCCTTTACAATTTTAGAAGGCTTCAATGACCAACACCAACGTCATCGTGCATTATCAATTATCACAACACGTGAAAGGATCTCCTCTGATATCGTCTAAAAGCTCACTTTCTAAAATGTGAAATCTTACTGATTAACTCTGAATGTCTTAGTGTGTTAATATCTTTGAGCTCGTATTTATACTATCAGCTCATTTGCAACTCCTGAATAGTCTCGTCATCGTTATCAATGATTTCAATACGTAAAGGTATCGTTTTAAAGCGGCTGTTAGCTTTCTTAGCCCGCACTTTGCTTTTCTCTAACGAATGGACTGTATTTAGTATTGTTTATGTGCATTCAGCTTTATGGCTTTGCATAAAACATACCTACAGGTATGCGTGAGGTTGCAAATATGCGGTTTTAATGCCGTGTGATATCCGGCTTAGAATAAGACCACTGCTCGGACTCTGAAGCACTGAGGATGCAACGGGGACACGCTCAGATGAAAGAGGAGAGTTTACAAATATTAAGGCTTCATTTGTGGAATAGAAAATAATAGCTAGTGGCGTAGCTGTCCTCATTATCCTACTAACATTATAAACGCGAAAATTTGTGAGTATGTATGAATGTTAGAAACTCAATCACGCCAAAACGACTGAACAGATTTTGAACTGGATTAACACATATACTACCTGTCATTCCGGAAAAAAGTACTGTTTCCTATAAATATTTTTTTTTTCTAAACAGCACATTTTACTCATATAAATATCCATTTAACTTAAATATAGAAAAAATCTTCCAACACTTCACATCGAGCCTCCCGTTGCCTCGGTGAGACGCATTGTGATGTCCTTTAAAAATAATTTTGCCTTTGGACCCTAAGAGCCCATCATTTTTACCGCGAAAGTTAAAAAAATATGATTGGCTGCCAGGCCCATGTATTTGCGTTTTTTCCCTGACTGCCGCTAGATAAGAGAAAAGAGACAAATATGAAGAATCTTTAATTCAATTGTTAATTTTAATAAAATTAACTTTTCGTTCCGTAGAATTCGGTTCGAAAATCTGTTCTAATTATGAAGAGTGTGGAGGGTGTGGAAGAGACTACGAATAAGTACAATAACAGGAGTTGTGAAGTACTAGATAAAAATGTGTCATATTCAACCTGGGCCATACGTAATGAGTATTATCAGGTGAGGAGTAGTTAGTATTATAAATATTGAATTACAAACGACAAACTACAGTTGCTGGGAGGGAAGATCGATGCGATGTTGTAAAGAGAGTTATGAAAGTATATATGGAAAATGGTCTTAATCCTGCATATTGCTAATCTACAACTACCCGCTTTCATTAGGTCCTGGCCACATCTCAATGGCGACGGCGCAGCGCCGCTGTGTCGAAAGCAACTGCCTGTTATTCAAGAGTTCGGAACCCAGCCGGAATCCAAAGCAAACTGTAAAAGCCTAGTAACAAAAGTTAATACCATTACGTTGTACGTATATACGTTGCTGGTCTGGAGCCCGAATTGGATACGAAACTCGTCCAGCGGCTCCGTGTCGTCTCTGAATGGGGGCTACGGTCGCTAACATATTGCCTCTTCGGATTTAACGCTTCAACGGTAGTTTTGCAATCTGCAGACGTGTGCGTTCTTTTTATAATAGTCTCCGTAACAGTAACAAAAAATAACACTGAATGTTGTATAACCGGAGCCGCGAAAGTGACCCGGCGGGTCCGTGTCATCTCTGAATGGGGGCTGGCGGTCGCGAATGGCATACATGACACTTTCGATTTTACGCTTCAACAGTAAAATGTGCGCTTCCTAGTATCAAAGTATAATACTAAATGTTGCATATCTGTTGATTCAGATGATACCTTCTTTAGTATGCTTAAGCAAGAGATGTTAGAGTATTATCCTTTGGTCGGTTCAAATGACGACCATCCAAGGCTAGAGACGGAGCAGGCCTAGTAGAAGGACAGAATCCACCACTCTAACCACAATGACTTTTCATTGGCAGTGTATTTACGGATGTGTATCTACTGTTATATCGCCATGTTGCATGTTTGGTCAGCCAGCTATCCATCCCTAGCAAGAGATAAAATTCTCTGTCAGAAATCACACGACGCTTTAATGCAGCCACAATACCTTTTTTTTATATATTTACATAGATGTCTCGTCTGTGGTATCATCATTTTGCATATTAAGTAGACAACAATCGATATTGTAATGTTCGGGTTAAGGGCACCGGCATAATGGGCTTCAGTCACGCAGAGGTATTCCATTTATTAAATAGTAAACTATTACAAACTATCTTATTTTATAAACTATGTACAGAAGACCATTTTATGAAATATAGAAAATATTCCTCTCAAGAATTATCTTTTATAGGTATTTCTTTTCATCACAAATTATATCGAACTAATTTAGTAAAAATCATTATTTGTGAAAAGCTTTTAGAACGGATCATACGTAAAGTGTTTTCCAAGATAACGGAAATGAGCCAAAACACATAATCCGTTCTATTGTAACACGAAGACCAACTTTATTCCCTGATTTACACCATTGTCTCCCATCCCTCAATGGCTATCGCCAAAACGCCTTCAAGCGTTACTTTGAGAAAGCCGCACGCCATCCCAACCCGGTAGTAATGCAAGCTGCTAACTACTCCCCCAATCTACACGATGCGATCTTACACCGTAGACGTCCTAGGAACGTACTTGTCGGTCCTGATGATCACATAGACATCGCACAAGCCCACCCCGACCTCTCTTCGGCTCCGAATAGCCAGAGGAATTCCACTTCGGATAGTGGGATTCCTCTGGCTATTCGGACTCCCCTCGCACTCACCACTGGAACAGAGTGCTTAGAGTAGGACTAGCTTCGATTACTGGTGTGATACATTGTGAAAATAAGAACAAATTAAATTATCTGAAAACCATTGATAAGAAAAATTTATGGGGCATAATGTTCAGATTAGCGCTATAGCAATGACGGTTTTGGTATTTTAATTTAAACCTTATTACTGAGTCAAACAGAATAATCATCAATCAATATAGAGTTCAGAGGAAATAAATACACAGGTGCAATCACTCTTACTTCTTATATCAATAAACATAAATAACATCTGTGACTCACACAATCAATAATCGTAAATAACGGTAGATAGATAAACTAATAAAACGCCAAAAATAGAAGACGGCGTCATCGCGGGAAATACGAGTATATCATAGTGGCCGACGTAACATTAACGATAGTGTTTTGTGGTCAGAGAGCGCAACCTACAATAGTACGGTTCAGTTTGCGAATCCCGCCCCGACCTTTTTGTACTCACGGGAAGTAATTACTGATGGTGGGTAATTTCTAGAAATCTAGAATAGAAGAATAACGTAATAGGAGCCATTAGGATTTGTGTCCTACGAAACTAATTGTTATAAAGGAAGTTTATTTAGGACTAAGGCTATTATCTGGCATGCAATGACCCCGGATTTCGATGCAACTGGGCTTATATGCATATTTGTGATGATTCTGAACGTGAAAAGTATCCTGCCTTGATAAAGGTTAGTTTTCAGGTTAGGGATGAACGCAGGCGGAGTCTCGGATAATATCTAACCAACCCAAACTTTTGCAATGGAGATTCGTAGTTAGAGCACCAAAATAGTTAATGGTGAGTAATTGCCGCAAATGGCAGATATCTGGCGACATCTATGCCGGACTAATTGGCTCGGAAGGATCAGCCGTGACTCACATTGACCATATATCATTGGATGTATCATCAAGAACGCGCCTTTTCAACAAAATAATGTTATGCACATACGTGGATAAAAATGACATTTCGAAATGATTCCTTGGTAAGATAAGTATTTGGTGGATGGCTAGAAAATAGAGAGTAACATAAAATACGCGTGCCACGACTTGCAAACAGCAAGAGCTGATCAACAGAAAAAAGGGTTTTGGGTTACTAAGCTATCATTCTACATTACGAGTTTCCTGACGTGCGTTTAAAGACAAGTAGCTTTTGTCTCTTTCTTGTATTTATTCTTCTTTCTTGTCTTGCCCTGCAAATCCTGCCACCTGCACACGCGAGGAGCTTTACAATGCCCCTTATAAACTGTCAATGGCAGAGTTACAGTCAACGCACATAAAAGTCGATGCGCTAAGAAGATAAAAATAGTGCAATCGAGAATTTGACTTTGAAATGGTTTGACATAAACGCAAGGAAGATATTTTCGCTGAGTATTTTCGTGAGTTTTAGTTGTTAACTTTTGACAGATTTTGGTACTGGCTAAATTCATACAAAATACCAATATTATACGCGGCGGCTAAGGCTAACGTGTCTTCAATAACCAAGTTACGTTACAAGGTACGAATATCGAAGTTACTAACTTTACGAAATCGTCTCCGACAAGGGATCGGTCCACAACAGGACATGGTGACACTAACACAATATTTCATATAACACACTGTCACAGATTTTCAACTGTATGTATGTCTGTTCTAACACCAAAATTACAGTTGCAATTCGCAAACGACCACCCGCGGCCACTTCCTACCACTGAATCAATTGTAATTGCGAAATGCGGGATACCGCGGGATTACCACTTCTGACCTCAAACGTTATAATAGGTGACGTCACATTAATTGTAATACACGCATTTGTGTAAAAACTATACAGTTAGGTACTTCCTGATAGGTGACTCATTTAAAAAACAAAGCCTGTTTGATTATTTGACGTGTCGTTTGGACAAAATGCTGCAGTGCAGTTTGTTACTGCTTTTTCTGCGCCTGCGGTTTGGAAGCGGAACTGAACTTGATAAAAAATGACATCATCATCATATCAGTCGTAAGATGTCCACTGCTGGACATAGGACTCCCCCAAGGATTTCCAATACAACAGGTTGGAAGCGGCCTGCATCCAGCATCTTCCTGCGACCTTAGTCAGATCATCCGACGATCTGGTTGGTGGATGTCCGACGCTGCGCTTGCCAATACGTGGTCGCCATTCGAGAACCCTCTGCCCCATCAGCCATCGGTTCTACGCGCTATGTGCGCCGCCCACTGCCACTTCAAAGAGCTAATCCGCTGAGCTATATCGGTGACCTTCGTTCTCTTACGAATCTCCTCGTTTCTGATTCGATCTCGAAGAGAAACACCGAGCATAGCTCTCTCCATAGCTCTTTGAGCGACTTTGAGCTTTCTTATGAGGCCCATAGTAAGCGACCACGTTTTAGCCCCGTAAGTTATCACTGATAACACACATTGGTTATAGACTTTCGGAGCTTCCCGAACGCTGCCGAGCCGAGTCGGATACGTCGAAAGACCTCGTCCTCAAAGCTGGAACTTTCAACCTGGATCAATTGACTCAAGTAGGCATATTGGTCCACAGCTACAAGTATCATGATAAAAATGTAGTGAATACAAATATAAAAATTTTGTATATGAATTGTTTGTACATTTCCTTGAGCCTACAATGATACAGCTGAACGTAAAAAAGTGTACTTGATCTATTTCTCCCCACCCAAACGATTCTGCCTACATTACCTCTCCTTCCCCTCTTTGATCAATTTAACCGAACTTATATTTATTAGGAAGATTGCATTCCCATCTTTCAAAATAATAGGCTTGTTTACTAAAAAAATATAATTATTCCGTCAATTAGATAATCAAAAAATATTCGATACGTAACGCTCAACTACTCCTTTTTCTAGTATAGGTAGCCCTTTGAAATTCCGTGTAACGTCATCATCTTTGATGCGCTTTATCAATTACTGTTTTATGGACAAAAGAAAAAACCATTGATTGTCTTTCTCTACACTTTATACCTATATAGGTAGGTTAGGCTGCTGGGATGGGGTCGTAATTTCTTATACAAATGTTATGAGAGATTGTGACTTCATTTTCGAGTAAGTGACTAAACTAATAATCTTTAGTAATTTTGATAAATTATAATTTTGATCCAGGAAACTAGCCTATTACTGAATCCTGACTTACAAGTCCGGAAATTTGGCTACTTGCCCAAAATCTGGGAGAATATTAAATAGCCCTCAATAACCCAATACGTAAAGTTCATAGCGTAAATAAAATGTTCATTCTGTTGCTTCTTCCTTATTTTCATCTGCAAGCCCTATTTGCTATAAATACTAAACAATACTGTTTAGTAGTGCTGCCTAGTTTTCCTTATAAGGTTTACAGCATGCAAATAAAGACGCTTATGGTCTGCGGCAGATAAGGATTGACTGATTAAGGAAAACACGGTTGATGAGGCGATGCGACTTGTTTATTTAATTATCATGGGCAGAGCCCTCCCCCAGAGACATGTCTTTATAAGCTTAGAGCAAGATTATAAGCAAACTGCAATATCACGATGAATTTGTTTTTTTTTTATGGTATAGGACGGCAAACGAGCAAGTGAGTCACCTGATGGTAAGCGACCATCGCTGCCCATGGACATGGACAACTGCAACACTAGGGCGTAACAGGAGCGTTGCCGGCCTTTCAAGGAGTTGGGCCTCCGGCTCTCTTACTTACTGAACGAAGCATAGAAGCGGTAACGCTTCTACTCAAACGTCAATTTTCTGTGAGAGTGTGGTACTTCCCCGGACGAGCCGGCCCATTCATGCTACTAGCAAAAATGAATTTTGCCGGTAGCGTGGCTCTACCACAACTGTTAAAAACGTTTTGTTTAAAACGTTTATCCGGAAAATAGGTCTTTACAGAAAAGCCAGGCGTCAAATTACATTTTTAAATGATCTTATTTAGTAATATGTATATTATTAATTAATTTCCAAAAGCTACAGATTACCAGCGTTTCGGAACCGATCACTGCAGAGAAGAAACGCCGATAGAAATAGTTTTAGTCGCCTACTAGCCTGAAGGGCTTTGTATGTTTATTTTACTTTAGTTCTTTTATTTTTCCGCCACCTGTTGGTCCCAAACATTTACATGTTTTAAAAATATGTGAGTAATAATTAAAAGAAAACAAATAGGCTTTTTAGAGAGGCCCTGTATCTCGCACGAGGTCTAGGCTCCGATATTTCTTATATAGGTATTAATCATTAACACTAGTGGTTCTGCGAGAACAGTAGACCTCGCGAGCCCTTACAACCAACATCCACATTTGCCCTCCAGTGCTCTAAAATATAATCTGTTACTGATATGCTAATTGACTAAAGGATGATTTCCTTCAGTTACTATTTCCCAATCCCCGCTGCTCTTAATTAGGTACCAGAGGAAACGGAAATTTGAACCTACATTCCCCTTACCAAAAAACCGACCAGACCCTTTTTTAAGAGGAAACACTAAGCTCGAGAGAATTGAAAAATAGATATTTATAATATCTATTGCTGTCGCGCCGCGTGCCCAAACAAACCCCGCAGAGTGCGATAGAGATAACTGCAGCTCGGCCGGAAAATACTTATAAAAATTACACAAAATTAACGCTTCGTAGTCTGATTTTTCTCCAAAACTTAACAGATTTAATTTCTTTTTACTGCGTTTCTTTTTCTTATATAATTGCCCAAATTTGTTTTCTTGATGTTTGAACACAACGGAAATTCGCAACACACACAAAATTTTAACATACGGATTTTTTTAGTAAAAAATCATTACTCTATTGGTAATATCCGGCGAGGAATCAGGGGACTACTCTTGTATGGAAACACGGCCCTTGAGCACCATGTTTAGTATGATTTTGTACACATTAACTAAGTTGTAGTGATCCTCTTCAAGATCGGAAATATCGGAATAGCGAACTTGGCATGGGTGAATAGGAGGCAAAGTTTAAGTACCCGGTTTCATAGTTGTTATGTTACCAATTGGTCAAAATTTTAATATCAAAATTTTAATAGGACGCTAATTTTCAACTATTATGGCAGACAAACATGCGAATTTTAAGTTAAGAAGTGGCCGGCATCTATAAGCCCCGGGTTCAAGTCACAGGATAGCATGTGAATCATCATCATCATCATCTCAGCCGCAAGAAGTCCACTGCTGGACATAGGCCTCCCCCAAGGATTTCCAATATGACCGATTGGAAGCGGCCTGCATCCAGCGTCTTCCTGCGACCTTGGTTAGGTCGTCCGACCACCTTGTCGGTGGGTGTCCAACGCTGCGCTTGCCGGTACGTGGTCGCCATTCGAGCACCTTTCTGCCCCATCGGCCATCGGTTCTTCGAGCTATGTGCCCCGCTCACTGCCACTTCAAAGAGCTAATCCGCTGAGCTATGTCGGTGACCTTTGTTCTTCTACGGATCTCCTCGTTTCTGATTCGATCTCGCAGAGAAACACCGAGCATAGCCCTCTCCATAGCTTTTTGAGCGACCTTGAGCTTTCTTATGAGGCCCATAGTAAGCGACCACGTTTCGGACCCGTAAGTCATCACTGGCAACACACATTGGTCGAATACTTTCGACTTGAGGCACTGAGGTATTTTGGACGAGAAGACACTTCGGAGCTTCCCGAACGCTGCCCAGCCGAGTCGGATTTGTCGAAAGACCTCATCCTTGAAGCTGGAACTTCCAACCTGGATCAATTGACCCAGATAGATATATTGGTCAACAGCTTCAAGTATGGAGCTCCCAACAAGCACTGGAGAAGGCTCAACATGGACATTCGACATTATTTTCGTCTTGTCCATGTTCATTTTAAGGCCCACTTGTTGGGAAACTTCATTGAGGTCATTGAGCATGGCACTCAGACCCTCCAGCGACTCCGCCATTATAACAATGTCATCGGCAAATCGAAGGTGAGATATACTCGCCGTTAATATTAATGCCAAGTCCTTTCCATTCCAGCAGCTTGAAGGCATCCTCCAGAGCAGCGGTGAACAGTTTTGGAGATATCACATCTCCCTGTCTCACACCTCTCTGTAGTCGGATAGCCCTCGTACTCTGCTCCTGTACTCGGACTGACATTGTGGCGTTGCTGTATAAGCACTTCAACACTTCGATATACCGATGATCGATGCGGCATCGCTGGAGAGATCGAAGTACGGCCCATGTTTCGATCGAATCAAAGGCCTTCTCACAAACGCTAAGCATAATGGCCGGTTATACTCTCTGGTCTTCTGTATAACCTGCCGCAGCGTGTGGATGTGGTCGATAGCCTTTTCGGAAACCGGCTTGTTCGGGAGGCTGGAAGGCATCGAGCCTGTTCGTGAGACGATTCGTGATTACTCTCGAAAACAGCTTATAGACGTGGTTCAGGAGCGTGATGGGTCTATAGTTCTTCAGTAGGCTACCGGTGACTACCGGCTACCACCCCCAACGAAGACAGGCCCTGGCGACACACAACATTTGCACTATGAGGCTAGACGAGAAGGTCGAGGAAGTGGAAGAGGAAATGAGTAGGTTACGATGGGACATAGTGGGGTTGTCAAAAGTCCGAAGAGAGGGAGAGGGCACGACAACCCTAAAGTCTGGTAACCTACTCTATCACCGGAAGGGTGACTTTAAAAAGTCACAGCATGGTGTCGGGTTTCTCGTCCACAAGTCCCTCATTAACAACGTCATAACCATCGAGAGTGTTTCCAGTAGGGTAATATGTTAGCCCCTATAGAAAACTCAATGTTTTTACAACCTGTCGATAAGAAGGAGATTCTTGATATAATGCGTAGTCTGAAAAACAAACGAAGTCATGGCCATGATGAATTTCCACCCATATTAATTAAACAGTGTGCTGATGAATTACTCCAGCCTCTAGTGTTTCTCATCAACCAGTCTTTCAAAGAAGGTCTTGTACCAGACCAATTAAAAATTTCAGTAATTAAGCCAATTTTTAAATGTAACGATCCCACAGACTGTAATAATTACCGTCCTATAGCTCTACCTTCTACTTTCGCAAAAATTTATGAAACAGCAATGGCAAAACGTGTCACTTCCTTCTGTGAAAAGTTTAAGATCTTACACGAAAGTCAAAATGGTTTTCGAAAAGACAGATCAACTACTCTAGCTGTATATAAATATATCAGTGAAAGCCTTAACATTATAAATGGAAAATATTATGCAATTGGAGCCTTATTAGACATGAGCAAGGCTTATGATAGAGTCTCATTTACTATTCTCTTGGAAAAGCTGTATGGTACGGGCGTCAGGGGAGTGGCACACAGATGGTTTGGATCTTATCTTAACGACCGATATCAATATGTCGAGTTAGAATACTACAACCATGAAACATACACAATAAGCAATATAAAATCACGGACTGTTAAAGTCCTAAAGTCTATTCCTCAGGGTAGCGTACTCGGATGTATATTGTTTCTCATTTATATTAACGATCTGCCGAAATGCATCGATTCCACTAGCGTTCTGTTTGCGGATGATTTATCAGTAGTATTTCCATGTAAGGACAAAGTAGAATTCCATGATAAACTTACCAATATCCTATCAAATATAGAAACATGGCTTGAGGATCATAATTTAAAAATAAATTTCGATAAAACTAAACTAATGCAGTTCAAACCATACCAAAAAAAAGCATTAGACACAAACTTCACATATAATAATAAACAAATAGAATGTGTAGATACGTTTACACTACTTGGAATAAATATAGATACATGTATGAATTGGAAATCACATATAAACAGTGTATCAAGTAAATTGAGCAGATTTATATATGCGCTAAGACACATAAAAAAAACAACCGACTTCAAAACTGCCCTCAGCACTTACTATGCTTACGCTCACGCTTGGTTAAGTTACGGGATAATATTATGGGGAAACAGTACAGATGCTAACAAACTATTTATAATACAAAAAAAATGTGTCCGGATTCTAATGAATATAGATAACAGGGATAGCTGCAAACCGCATTTTATCAAACAAAAAATATTAACCCTTACGTCAATATACATACTGGAAATTTGCAAATTTGTCCGTAAAAATAACCACTTCTTCACACTTACCAGTAACCATCACACTCGATCGTATAACCTGAGGAATAAGAATAGACTGGCCTTGCCTGTATCTCATTTAAAAATACATTCGTCAGGCCCATACGTAAATGCAATAAAAATATACAATAACTTACCCAGACACATACAAAACGAGAATAATATAAAAATGTTTTTAAAACTACTAAAAGAGTATCTCATTGAAAACAGCTATTACAATCTGCAGGAATTTTTTGCTAAATAGTAAAATTGTAATTTAATGTAATTTAGTATAATTTAATTGTAATGTAATATAATTTAATTGTAATTTTATATAACTTATTTGTAATTTTATATAATTGAATTGTAATTTTATATAATTTAATTGTAATTTAATATAATTGAATATTAATTTAATATAATTGAATTGTAATTTAATGCAATTGAATTCAGACATATTCATACATTCTATATAATTTAATTTTAATTATTTTTTGACATTATGCATGATAGTTATTGTAATTTACTAAAAAGATATCGATTTATTTTATTTTATTTTGCTGTGCCCTTACAGGGTTCATGTCTGAACTTTAATGTACTTCCTACACCATATGTACATACAATGTAAACACATGAGATGCAATAAATGATTGAGTATTGAGTATTAATATACCTGATACTCAGAGTATCTAAAATATACTTGTTGAAGGCAATTCAGGTATATATGCCGACCGGGGAACGCTCAGATGAAGAGGTGGAAGTGGTGTATGAGGACATCAGTAGGGCCATACACGCTTCCCAAACCTATTTTACGGTTGTTATGGGGGATTTCAACGCAATACTTGGCAAGCGGAGCGACGGAGAGGCCAGAGTGGGGCAATTTGGGTATGGAAAGCGGAACGAAAGGGGCCATAGGCTGGCCGATTTCTTGAAGGAGGAGGGACTCTACGCGATGAACTCCTTCTTCAAGAAGCCGCTAAACAGAAAATGGACCTGGATGGGTCCAAGCAGAAAGGACCAGGCCCCTGTCAAAAATGAGATAGACTTCATCTTGTCGACGAGGAGAGGGATATTCAATGATGTCTCTGTGATCAACAGGATTAAAATCGGAAGTGATCACCGAATAGTAAGAGGCATCTTGAATATCGATCTCAGACGAGAGAGGACTCGCTTGATGAAGTCTACGCTCCGACCGTCTCCGGCCCATATCCAAAATGTCGAAAGTTTCCAACTGGAACTCTCGAATCACTTCGATTGCTTGAAGGATTGCGTATCTGTGGACGAGTTAAATAATGGGTTCGTAGACACTGTCCAGGCGGTCCCGCCCGAAACAAAAGCCTCTAAAAATCTTGCCCCAGACCCTAAAATTGATGGCCACGAAAATATTTTTCATATTTTGATTTTCGTTCCTTAGGGAAAGTTGTTCAATTTCACTCCCTCTCCCACTTCACGTACTTCAACTTCTTTCATAAATATACAGAAAATCGATTTCAGACAACTTTTGGGCAAATTGCCGACTATAAACACGTTCAAGTTTATCGTATAAAAAAGTTGTTCAGACAAAAAGTTGCGTCTTAATGAGAATAACAAAAAAGTTTAATGACATTTTTGATTTTTTTTCCAAATAGCTGTGCTATGAGTTTTTTTAAGTTTCGGACCCCCATATATACGCCATTTTTTTAAATTTTGAGAAACTGGCACGACAAAAAAATTCTATATAATTATCGAACATGCTCACAAAATTTCATGAGAATCGGTTGAGAAATGCGACCTGTAGGCGAGAACAGACAGACAGACAGACAGACGGACAAAAGAATTTTGGGCCAGTGGAAACTGAGACGCTTCGCTCGCTTCGCTCGCTCGGTCAATTATTGTATGACGCTGGATGCAGGCCGCTTCCAACCGGTCGTATTGGAAATCCTTGGGGGAGGCCTATGTCCAGCAGTGGACTTCTTGCGGCTGTGATGATGATGATGATGATTATTGTATGCTAATATGTATAATCAAATTGAAAATAAGACATTAAACCTATAAACTGAACCCTTTTACCATCTCTTAACTTACTGTGGGCTAGCTCAATCTGTGTGACTTGACCTTATATATTTATGCGTGTCTTTCGATAATCTCGAGTATTTCCCAATCGTCGGATCCGATTACGAATTGCGTCATATTCATGGCGTTCATACTGAATCATAAGCTATCGGTTATCGGCAGGCGGTGGTAAAGGCTATTATGCCTGGTTTCCGCGAGCGCGAACTAAGCGTTTATTTTTAGTTTAATATTGACGGATATCATAAGCCAAACAACCCCCGCAGAGTGCGGTAGAGACAACTGCAGCTCGGACTGAAAATACCTATGAAAATTACACAAAATTAACGCTTCGTAGTTCCCTGATTTCTTCTCCAAAACTGAAATGATGTTTGAACACAACGGAAATTCTTACCAATTTTTCAGGTTTTTGAAGGTTCATATCTCTTTAAATAATTCAATTATGAAAAAAATTAAAACATAGGGCCATGCTACTATATCCATAGGTATTGTTGGTAAAAAAATCATTTTTCTACTGGTACTATCCGGCGAGGAATCAGGGGACTACGCTTGTATGAAAATACGGCCCTACGATTATAAAAATAATTAATTTGGTTGGATTGTGCAACCGAATCTTAATTGGTAAGCTAGTGTAAACAAGGCGTTATGTATGCAGCCATGACGCAGAGATTAACCCATTCACGCTGATAACGTATCTCGCTCGTGTCCAGATCATGCGAGTCAAGACGAGAGAAAAACCAAGTCAAACATGTAAAGGAATTCTACACCGAACACATTCTATGAGTCGATATAAAGTAGCGCAAAAACACATCTTTTGGGCGTGATAACGTCTTATAAATCGATGAACGCCGGCTGCACGCACGAAAAAGTGTCACGTTGATAGGTATAATAGCTTTTGTTATCAAAATGGTGGTACTTCAATGACTCATTTAATATTACTATTGTTAGCATATGTGGGATGATAACGGCTATTTAAATAGCAGCACCACAGTGTATTCTAACGATTCAGATTAAACTAGAAGGTACCATGGGCCGTCCTTACCCGGGAGTGCAAGGGGTGCGAGTGCGACGCACCAGGGCGCTATGTATGGGGCGCCGAAAGGATTGAACATGTACCCCACCATGCTTCAGTCAGAGATCAGAGGACGACAGTCGGAAAATAGACGCAGGGACATTAATTCGTCAATACCTGGAACATAATGGGGTAGGGGCAGGAGCGCCGAGCGGTTTCGTCTCCGCCGCGCGTTGGTAGATAAGGCGCCCTCGCAGATTTTCGCACACGGCTGCCCCAATGTGGTTACGGGCCTGAAGGTGCCTATTATGATAGAATGGACATCATCACGTCCTTCTTGTCAATCTTTACCTTCTCCATAACTTTTGAACTCGACCCGTATTAGCCGGTAAGCCGGTAGTTTGTTGTAATGCATATGTTCAGCTCTCGGAACACAGATAACAGTGAGTAAGTAAAGTAAAAAATAACAGAAACAGGGAATTCTAATTAAGGAACTCCTAAAATATCACACAATATTGTCAAATGCAGAAGTAATATTTTGGAGGAAATAGGTGGGAATAACTTTCATGGCAAGACCGAGAGACACGCTTAACTAATTCTAAATCATCCTAATCATCCAGCCTTTAACTGACACTTGTCAGTTAAAGGCTGGATGATTAGGAATAGAAAGTGACAAGCGGCTAGGCTATCGCCTTTTTATAATAAATTACTAGATCGTCTTTTTCCTTGATCGACTAACACGTTCTTCGCCAGCCAACAGCTATCACATTCTTTGCTTCTAGAGCACAGATTAAGGATGGATAATGCAAATTTTAGAAATCCCAATATTTTGCAACTGCAGCCCCTGATCATGAAGTCCCGCGCGTGCACTCATAATACTACATAATCGCGTATGAAATCACGCGAATCGCTCGTTTGAAAAACAGTATGAAAAAAGGTTTCCACGCCACTGGCTGAGAAATAGAAAACGCGCATAGCTGCCCGTGCATTGTCGGTAGAAATTGATTGGACGATACAGATTCGCTGATAGTAGTGTAGGGTTGTCAACAACTTCCTATCGTGTGAATTGGTGACTGTCTGTCAGATTTTATTATCAGTCTTAAAGCATCAGCCTGACGTAAGATCTAGTGATAGCAGGTAGGATCAATCGCTTAGCATCCCTTCTGAAGAGCATTCACGCACTAGTGAATTAAAAAACTAGTGTTTAGGTCTTCTCATAATGTTTTCCTTCACTGATGTGTGGTATTGTGTGGAAAGTGTGGAAAGTGGTGGTATTGAAAATGGCCAAATATAAGCCAGGTTAAGCTAAAACCTCCATGTGCTTATCTTGGTTTGAGAGCTTTTTTTATCTCAGCCTGGTGGTATGGCTCATGGTCATGAAACATATATATTTTTGTTGCCATGCAATATGACCATGTCAATCCATATTCTGATATCCATAAAAATATATGAAATTACTGTCATGTCAATTAAAATTATAAAATCTTAATGAAAATAAAAAAAATATAAAGGCCATTTAATTATAAACTAAATATAGAGGTACAAATGGGACTTAGTACAAAACCCATATGTCATCTCTTGTTTCCATATGGATGGATGACACTCAAATGAAATGTCCATTTGAGTGACATCCATCCTATAAGTCAACACCTAAAATCTACATATCACCAGCCCTAGTACTCGTTTCATATTGGTTATGTGGATAATTTATATACCTACCAAATATGTAATGGTAAGGTACGAGTATGTTCAAAAGTTGTTGACTCAGAAACTGATGAGTAATCCATTATTTATATGTTTTCGTCTATGACTCATTAAATGTATAATATTTCTGTAGATAATATAAATAACTAAATTCAAGAATTGTATATGAAATTCACAATAAACACAGAGTATAAATGGGACTTTATTTAATTATTAGAAAAGACGCCATCTCTTAGTGGACGGAAAATAAAATAATGAATTTTTAATTTAACATATACCTTTGTGTATCAATATCATAGGATTGTTATGTTAACACATGTCATTGATTGTAACAATTAATCTATACAATATGTCCAGAAAACAAGTATTACCTATATTCAAAACTGTCTTGGAACAAATTCTTTCTATGCCAACCTAGTAAAAAAGAGACAGTACAAGACATAATAATTGTTTTTAAATAAAAAAATTGTTAAATATTGTTCTTTCAGTCAATTCATCCTTTTTGGATAGATGGATTATAAAACTCACTATTCTAGGGCCTAAGGCTATGTGATACATCCAATATAAATATATATTCTGTGTTTATATAAATATATATGGACAAATCATAACGATTGAGCTAGCCATAAAGTAAGTTCAAGACTTGTGTTATGGGATAGTAGCTCAATGATACTATATTTTTTATCAAATACATATCCAAGAACTAGGTCAGCAAAATTATTCAAAAAATATAATTTTCCATATTGGCCTGACCAGTGATTGAACCCAAGACCTTTGGTGTGGCAGCCTGCCATGATGACCACTAGGCCAGAGCTTGTCTAAATCGAATAATCGATTTATTCGTCAACAATCATTGGTTTGTATATCCACAAAGAAAGTGTGATCATAAAATCAACATAATGCAAAACCTTGTTAGCAGAGCAAGCAGGTGACCAAAAGAAATTACCTTACAGATAAAGGCAATGCCGCAGTTAAAAGTTAATTATAAGCTATTATTGTAATTGAATTTGCAAGAACTCAACTCAAGGCCGCCGGAAGCAAATTTTTCTTTGCCAATTTCGCTTTAACATACTTAATGGGGTTATTATTTCTTTACGGCACAAAGCTTTTAACCTACTTACTTCTTTATGGCTTTTGATTGGTCAGCACATGTAGATTAATTATTATTGTTAGTTCTTATGTTAATGAATATATTTCACCTAAAAAAGCTAATGGTTTTATTTTTTTGAGGCTTTAGTACGCTTGGTGGGAATGTGCCAGCGTCATGGGGGACCTCTAATATAAAACTGATCTAAGATTCATTATCAACCTCCATAAGAGGTATACTGATTTTGCTGAATGTGACAATGGACTTCCAACTGCTATATGGATTTAAGACAATAATATAAACAATGCAAGATATTGTAACTTTGTAGTTTTAATTCTTTTTATTATTAAAAGGCACATTCAGCGCCCAAATGACACAATAGTAAGGAAATCACTTATTTGTTTTAAATATTATCTCCACAACTGAGTTACTGTGGCAGTGCCATAAGTTTTCATCCATTCCAACATAGGAATGGATGAATATCACCACTATCACTGAAACAATGGCATTTAGAGCAGATACATTAAATGTGATTTCTAATGCCTCACCTTTTGTTCTTCTAAAAATGTCGTGGACAATTGGTACGCGAGCGCCGAGAACATCACTGAGCGCTCGGCCCCGTCTCCCGGCCGCAGGAGACGCGCGAGAGCCCTCTCAGTCCCATAATACAACGACACCACAACCAGACCAAATAAAGACAAACACTCAGCAAATACACACTAAATTCTCCGTTACCGACTGACCTTCTGCCAGGTCCCACCGAAAAACCTGGGATTTCAGCACAAAATGAGTGATCACTTGATAACCCTCGCAAGCACAAGGGCTGATCGATCTAACTGTACCGCAGCCTGGCACCGCTGCGCCGATAGTAACGGCCTGCAAATCAGGCCGGGAAAAGTGCACTAACACGTGAGAACCGCAAGACAATACGCGAGAAACTGTGGGAGAACGAGAGGCGTTGCCATTGTAGTAAACAATCACGTCATTGACCCTAAATACGGAGCGAATACGGCACGCTTTCGGAGCGGCGGATCAATATGTTTCTAAACTCACCTAGACAATGACGCCGGGCGAACTAGACTTTATCCTTGGTTTTATTGTTTCACTGTAAATTGATTTCACTTATTTCGTCAATGGTCTCACACATTAGCACAAATCTCATTTCTGTCAAAAATGACGAGTCCGGAAAAGCGACCTCTATGAAAAAAGTACAGCATCAAAAAAGTTCCCAAAAACCGAGGGATTTTTATGTATTTCCCATATTGACCTTAGACTATCCCTATATAGTTTGTGCTTAGACTCACTCAAGAAAAACCTTGATTATTGAAATCACTGAAATGGAGTTGAATATCCTCTTTTAATGAATTATGGTTAAATATTAAAGGAATAATATCTAAAGAGAGAAAAATAACTTAAAAAAAAATATTTGCTGTACCTAATAGGGTACAATACAGATATAGGTGTTCATACATAACATAACCTTTGCAAACAGTATGCTAATATTTGGCATTTAAAATTTAATTAACGAACTACTATGAATGTTTACTCAATGATAATTCAGTGAAAGGATAAAATAATATATTTTGTATATATAAAGAAGAAAACTTAAAATAACTATAAAATTATGTAACTCGTCTAACGAATCTGACTGGGGCAAGCAGGTTCCTAATATTTGTATTTAAGCCACTTATTACTAGTGGTGGCTTCGAACTTAGACCGTTATAAAACCTTCCATAAACCGACGACTTTCCGTAAGATGAACCCTAAAAACACTACACTTCTTTTTATTTTTTACAAAAAAAATCACAAAATATTAGAATTTTTTTATAGTTCTGGGAGTTTTGTTTCAATCATGGCAACTCCATCAAAAATGTTGACGTTTGTTTATTTGACACAAATGACATATGGCGGCAGTGCCAACAAAAAAGGAAAATAAAATGACCTTTTGATGAAAGAGAAAAAATAAAACGCGATTAAAATTTTATAGTTTGAATGTGTAAAACTAATACCGACCGAAATTATAAACGGAAGGTTTTCTTGAATCACTCTATCTATTGTTGAAAACTGCATTTAAATCCGTTGAGTACTTTGTTTAAAAGATGTAAGCAACATCAACAGACTGCGGAAGTGGACTTTATTTTATACTATGTTAAGATAAATATGTTTTTATTTAGTAGGTATATCATTTGAACGGCCGCCACCAGGCCCATTATCGTGTTATAACATGCATGCCACATTTCAACATTTAAAGTTCAATATCATTCTTAACATTCAGTTTTCATTTAAATAATAATAGGAAAGTAAAAACAAAACGATGCAATGCAATGTCAATGTCATGTCAAAAACAATATTTTGATCTCTCGTTGTTGTTGTTATCGAATTTCTTTCTTATTTTTCTAAGTGAATTGAATAATTTAGACGGAAAGTTTGAAACGAGAACATGTCTGGGGCTAAATTAGACGTAATTTGGGCCCCAGTCCATCACAACAATTTTATTATTTGGGGTTCGGATATAACCTTATACGAAGTCGCTCGCCTCAAAGATATCGAAAAGAAAACAACCTGTGAGTATTTACATCATGAAATAGCAATCAATTCAAATAATTTTTTATCATTATTTACAATATTATAGGCCGTTCCTAAAATTAAACTTAATTTCCATTATTGTTTAATAATATTGTTTTTCTTACAAATTTTTGTTGTTGTCAGTCACACAGATCTCGTCGACACGAGGTGCCACAGTGGTAGCTTCCCAAAGCGCTAGCAGTGTACGCTGTCTAGATATCAGTGCTTTACCAGACCAGCCAGAGCCCTTGGTAGCCCTCGGTCACTCCAATGGTCGGGTCAGTCTCACTACACTCAAACAGACGTATGATCCATTGGGACTTGTTGGGAGGGAATTTGGTAAGTATGAGATAACCACACAGAAAATATGTGCAACGCCAAAGACAATTAAAATAACTAAAATTGTTTTCACAGTACCAAGATACCCACGACTTTGTAACTCAGTGGCGTGGAGTCACGTTGAGACAAACCTGCTGGCAGTAGCCCTTGAGAAGTACCGCAATGACCACTGCATACTAATTTGGGATGTGAACCAGGCTCCAGCAGCTACAAATGAGGGTAAAGGTAAATTGGGTGATAGAAATCTTTCCCAACCATCATAGGCTAACTTTAAACCATTGTACTGGGGTCTGCTCATGCTTTATACTTAAACAATGCATATGCAAAATTTCATGATGATCTGTTCGGTAGTTGAACACACCCGCTATCAACTCAAAGCCCTAGAAGCTGTCGACAGACATGCCAGAAGACTTGTTGGTTGTGAGTCCAGTGCCTACAGTAGAATGGCTTCAGAGACTTCAACACTGGTAATTAGTTGCAAGTCTACCTCTACAGGGTGCCCATTCTAACATCGGATGATATGGCATAGATAGGCATTCCATCGATATGTGGTTGATATGCCTGTTCATCAAACCTCTAGATTTGCTCCTCCTTCATTATGCGACCCACTAAGAAATGGAACAACCTCTCCGCATTGCTGTTTCCCAACCTGACAATTTAGGGATATTCAAGGCAAGAGGGCACAGGCATTATTTGAGATTGCGTGCCTACTAGATCTCATCATTGGTTCCCATCAGGCAAAATGTTGAATGCACTCAAAAGGTGTCAAAGGCACTCAATAATCATCCATCAATCAAAAAAAATTGTTACGGGAGGATATAATGGAGTGCCACTGTTTTCTCTAACTTACATACTAGTGCATAAACTCTGTATGCAGAATTCCTCATAATGTTTTCCTCTTATTGATCCCTGCTTCAGTTTTTTAAATGAAACATATCTTATTGTTGTATGCATCACTATTTACATTTGCCTAGAAAAGGCCTTTTAGATAGGGTTGGAACTTAACCAGTCAACTACCAAACGCCCCAATCGGGAAACATAACAATAGTTAATCAATTGTGTCTGAGTTTCTCGCGATTGATGAGTTAAAGACATGTTGTTTATGATGAAACTTGACTGGTAGAGTTTCCTTTGAATATCCCTTTTCAGTGGTTTTCATACAATAAAGATAATACAAACAAAACTGTTATATTTTCAGTTGGTGCAGATGTGACACAGACAGGCACAGAACAGAAGCCCTTTGCAGAAATGGGGCTCTCGGAAACCGCGCACAATGTGGCGTGGACATCAAGCTCCGAGCGCACCCTGATAGCCAGCATGAATATGAAGTACATCAAAATATTTGACCTCAGAGGTGGGGAAGTTGTGAATGATTGCCGTTTTTTTATTTAGTCTTTATTTTCCCACAGCCAGGCAAAGGTCTCCCCTATATGTGACGGAATTCATAATTGTCAAATTTAAATTCTCTTGTCGGCAAGTGAGTTGATAACCAAAACCCCCCATGTTGCAGGTTAGCGTGTTAGTACTTACACGCTAGCCTGCAACATGAAGAGCTCTAGTCTGATTCTCAGCACAGACAAATACAGGTATATAGGGGTGTCCAGGCTCTGATGCATCACAGCTGAGGATGTTTGGAAAATGGTCAGATGAAGTGGCTGAGTATGCAGATAAACCAGTATGTTAGACAACAAAAATATTTTATTAGACATAATTAGGATATGGATGCTTTATAGAACTTAAATTGATTCTGGTATTAAATTTTTGGATACCATGCTTGCTTACTCTATCCAAAAATGTCAAACAAATCTTATTTTTAATTTTATGCTATATTAAATTCTAGACTATGGCCATCTTCTCTCTATCAGATCTCTCGAAGAAGGAAGTAAGCGTGGCCACAAGCCGCTACTGCTACGGCGCGTGCGCAGACCCGTTCAACCCGTGGCAGATAGCGTCGCGCGGGGACAACGTTGTCTGCGTGTGGGACGCGCGGAACTTCGAGAGGCCGTTACTGACGCTGCCCCAGCCTCGGCCCCTGGTTAAGATACAGTGGTGTCCAACCAGGTAATACTGGCTACCTACCAAAAACGATGAAGTAACTCATTGTTCACTTTTCTCTGGAAGATGATATTAAAGCAGTTGTTAAATTTGTTTTAGCAGTGATTGCTAAAATAGCTAACTCTAATGTTGTTTCTGTTTATGGAGGCACATAGCGTTACGCAAAGCGGTGGGCGTCGTATCGAGTTTATGCGTGCGCGTTCACCGCGGGGTAGCACGTAGCGTTACCTATGGAGACGTGGCGCGTCAGGCGGCGCGTTGGGCGTGGCGTTTGTCGCAGCGGAGTCCTCTCCAAGTTTCGCTTATATGGTACAGTCAGCCAAGGAGATATCTGACCCCCCTACAACAGCGCCATTTTTCGCAAACTAAATAATAATAATAATAATAATAATAAATTCTTTATTCAAATAATAGGAACACATTTTACAATACATTATAAATACATTAAGGGACATATGAACTAAGGGTGCCTGAGCTAGGATGAAAATCATCCTGTATTTCAGGCGTTATAAGACTAATTAGTACTAGAAACTCCATAAACAATTACACTTAGAATTAAATTATACATAATGAGATAATACAATATTGAGATAATATATTATAACTATAATACTATTTTAAAACTATTAGCAAATCCTCTGTTTCTTCATAGGACATATTTAATAGGGCTTGTTGTAGTAATTTTTTAGTTGCGGTATAAGTAAACGTATAAAAGCCTAGTTTTTTATTAAGTCTTTTGTAGAGGAGTGGACCAAGGAACAGAAAAAATCGTGAGGAGAAGGCGTGTTTTGTCTGACATAATTCATTTGAGCAAACGATATCTTTCCGTCTTTTGTTAGTAAATTGAGTTCTGAATGGCAGTGCGGCGTGCTGTTTAAGGATTGTGCTTACTACAAACAGTTGCCTAACTGTTAGTACCTTACAGGATTTATATAAAAGGTCTGTGGGGAAAAGGAAAGGGCGATGTGTAGAAACCTTAAGAATGGCTCGCTGTGCTCTTTCAATAGTTAGTAGTGAAGTTTTAGTAATGCCACCCCATGATGTAATACAGTAAGTTAATAGTGACTGACATAAAGCAAAATAAACTTGCTTGATTATTTTTGAGTCCGCGATAGAGCGTAATTTTTTTAAAACAAATATTAACTTACGAATTCTGCCATTTAAGATTTGAATATGATGCTTGAAAGAAAGAGTATTGTCTATAACAATACCCAAATATTTTGTTTTGTCCGTGATAGAAATGTCAGGGCAATGACACGTGTTAGTTGTAGGGTTTGTACAGTGATGTGCATATATTTTTATATGAGAATGCGATGAGTGCAAATGACGCATGGAAAACTGAATGAAATTAGTCTTGGCTGTGTTTAAAGTAAGGAGATGTTGCTGAAGCCAATAGTTTACGGCATTAAAACCCTGTTGCGCATATTTAAAAACTTCTTCAACCGAGTTAGCGGAGAACAGAAGAGCTGTGTCGTCGGCGTACGAAATTATTTTCGCTCCTTCTATATTTAAATTACACAGGTCATTGATGTAAATTAAAAACAAGGTCGGGCCTAAGATACTTCCCTGGGGAAGTCCAAAACAACTATTTTTTAGGTCAGAACTATAAATATTGCCTATTTTAACGCAATGGGTGCGTTCATCTAAGTAGTTTGCGAAGAGTTTAAGCTCATTTCCTCTTATGCCAATGTTTTCAAGCTTGTGCAATAGAATGGGAATGGAAATAGTGTCGAAGGCTTTTGCAAGGTCAAGGAATATTCCTATTGTTTGTCTGCCACTATCGAGTTCCTTTACTAAATAGTCGGTTAGACTGTGAACGGCATCCGCTGTTGATAACTTAGACCTAAAACCGAACTGCCTTTCCGATAATAAATTGTACTTTTCCAAATAAGTAACAAGCCTGTCGTTTATAATTTTCTCTAAAATCTTTGATATCGAGGGCAATAATAAAATAGGTCTGTAGTTTGAAACCTGCTCTTTGTCACCAGATTTATAAATAGGAACTACGACGGCTTTTTTTAAACAGTTAGGAAAAATTCCCTCCGTGGTTTAAACCCAAAGATAAAAATATACAAGCGTAATATCCTTTGCGACTAGTGCCATCTATTGAATTGTGAATGAACAAATAAGGTTAATAAGCAGAAATCTGATACCCTTGATGACTAATGCCATCTATTCGATTTTTGATAAATAAAACAAGCCCTAGCATACGATACGCTTATTTTAAAGATACTTCAATAGTTAGATGTGGCGCAAGTGGTAGGCACTACGGTTTAATAGTTAGTGTGTTTATGAGGGAACAGGTTCAAATCCTCCAAAGCATTTATTTTTTACAAATATCACCAACTTCGTATTGTGATGTTGGTGTAATTTTGGTTGTTTTAACATAATGTTACCGAGCTAATTACTGTTAATAAAAAGCATTAAAAATTTTTTATTACTTTATTACATCAAAAAAAAAAATTAACAGTGAAATAAATACCTGCCTACTTAATTCAAACTATGATTAATCTTCTGTAGAGAGGACCAACATGTTACTTAATAAGTAACAATTTACATCTCTCAACTTTTTTTTAATCATAGTATTATATTTTTTTAAATGTGTAAGGTCAAATAGTGAATAGTAGAGTAGTGCTATGTGAATAACTTTGCTTCGATAATAGTATAAGAATGAATATGTAAACCTATGGCATTAAATGAATTTTAATATGGGAGAGGGTGACCCCCATTTTGAAGCTTTTGTTCAAGTCTATTTGTCATTTCACTTACCATGTTAGATCAGATCACATATCACTTTATTTATTTACTAGCTGTTGCCCGCGGCTCCGCCCGCGTTAGTGTCGATCCCTCGGGAACAGTAGAATTTCCCGGAATCAAACATACCCTATGTCCTTCCCCGGGCCTCACACCTCCATACCAAATTTAGCGTAAAAAAACGACAGACAGAGTTACTTTCGCATTTATAATATTAGAATTAGTATGGAAGTATGGATATTATTTATACTTCTAAGTCCAGAAATGAAAAAATTTCCATAAAACTGTAAACCTCTCATTTTACCCCTTTAGGAGTGAATTCAGTCCATTTCACCCACATATATCTTTTTTAATTGTAATCGAGAACTTACATACCTATTTATTTTCATAATTCATAGTCCAGAAATGAGAAAATGTCCAAACCAACTTTACCTGGGGGATTTTTTTCCAGTTGACCTACCACAGATCTTTTTCAATTGTAATCGTGAATTTATTTACCTATTTTCATACTTCTAAGTCTAGAAATGAGTAAATTCCTATACAATCTTTACCCCGCTATTTTACCCCTTCAGGGGAAAATATCGTCCATTTTACCTACACAGATATTTTTAATTGTAACCTAGAACTTATATACTTATTTTCATACGTCTAAGTCCAGAAATGAGAAAATTTCCATACAAAGTTTATACCACCCATCCACCCCCATTTTACCCCTCAAGGGTGGGAATTTAGCAAATTTCATCTACCTACACACATCTTTTTTAATTTTAATCTAGAACTTATATACCTACTTTCATACTACTAAGTCCAGAAATGAGAAAATTCTATATAAATTTTAACCCTTTAAAAGTTAAATTTCTTAAAAATACTTTCTTAGCGCTCACTCACATCATTAAAAGAACCCCTGTACCAAATTTCAAGTTTCTAGGCGCAGCAGTTTAGGTTGGTTTGCCGTTTGCCCGCGGCTACGCCGCCGCCGGTAGTGTCCATCCCTCAGGAACAGTTTGGACCCTTAAAGGGGTGACTCAGGTCATCAATATGAACAACTTTTTCTATGGGACCAATGCCAGGAACTCAAAAAAAATTTCGTCATATCCATACAAAAGAGTCCCACCGCCCGGCCAGTTTGTATGGGAATGTCGATTTTTTTTTGAGTTCCCACCGTTGTTCCCATAGGAAAAGTTGTTCATTTTGATGGTCTGAGTCACTCCTTTAAGGGCCCAAAACGATAAAAACTTCACCGTGTATATTTGCAGGCAAACTAATGCCTTGAGTTCATTCAAATGACGATAACTTTTTTTTAATATACCGATTTTGACGAAACAAACTTTAAATGTTTTGCTGACTTAAAACAAAGCAATTGGTGAAAGTTTGAAGTAAATCGGTTCAGTATTTTCGGAGATAATCGTGATCATACATACAGACAGACAGACAGACAGACAAGAAATTCGAAAAAAAATTTTTTGCTTCCTATTATTCTTTTTAAGTGTCCCTCTATCCATTTCAGTCAAAAATTCTAAATGCACAGACAAAATATTTTTACTGTTTTATTATATGTATAGATTTAGTATAACGTCTTTGTCTAAATTGATTTAAGTTCAAACTTTACTCTTGTCTCGTGTCCCAGTTAAGCACTATTTGACCCTACAATCTGGGATTTTAATTGGTCACTCAATAACAGTTAGATCACAGAACAATTGTCTTAAATAAAATATATTCTACATTGCACACTGTTGGAATCACCACATCTCATAAAATTTCCAAGTATTTTTCTTTATTCATCCGGCCGCCGAATTCTACCAGCTCCCCTGGGCCCATTGAAGACATCTGTTCCCAATAACCTGCAATAATACGATCAGTTACCTAATAATCTACACTGCGTAATACACTAGGTATTAAATATTATTATTATTTTACTTAACTATTTAATGAATATTTTTACCTAATGTTATCCTGCCACTGTTCTGAAAGGCAAATTATTTTGATGGCTATACGCTGACCATGTCTTCTCCGCAATATTTTTCTGCCATCATCATCAGACTTAAAACTTTTTTCATCAGAATAAAATACGATCTCGTTCTTGTTGAATGTTTCCTCACTGTTTCAATTGAAATATTATGTTACGCCAGTTGATCGAGTCTTCTTAAATCTCCGAATCCACAAACGGACGGTGTTTCTCTGTAAGATATATATTTATCTTAGACATTTATCACAAACCCTATGTTTTACGGAACAAAAAATAGTGTGACAATTAAGTAAGTATATTAAATACTTATAATTTCTACTTACCGCGATACCTAACTCTCTAGATATAGATACTTTAAATACTGTGGTTGTCTTCACAATACACTATTAGCTTTCACAAAATCTGCTATAGGTATAAGATGAAACGGGATGCCTAATAACTGGTGGGGTTTTGGATCACTACACAGTAATCGCAGTATCTTGAATGTAATTGTGACGCGAGTGAACAATATTTTTGATTAGTTGGTATCAGGTATAAATAAATCTGATAGATTACCCTCAATTTATTTGTTAAAGCAATGCGTTGCAGTTGGTGACAATGACGTCATAGCAGTAGAAATAGACAGCCAATTTCGCCCGAGACGTCATATCGTCGGTCGGCGTATTGAGATGAGCGCTAGCCTCTCAAGTCGTAGGTCCATGGTTCGAATCGAACTTTACGTAGGATTGTTTTTGATTCTTTCTTGTTCTTACCATTGATGATTACTTGAATTATTAGCTGAGATTATTAGAAATACAAAATTTGCAACTGAGCAGGTTATCAGAAACAAGTTTATACTAGCAGTTGTCTGTCTACTTGCCAAAAATCACGGTAGGTGGCGCTTCACAGCAAAGTGTGAATTTACGTTTTAAAAGTCAGGGGGTCAGGTATCTGCTTGGCCGACTGTACGAAGCGCAATAAAAAGTAATTTATAACTCTGGTCTGAGGTCGACTTTTGGTTATTTAGATAAATTTGATTTAGTATCATTTGTCATGTTGTGTCAATTTCTCAACCCTGCACTCCGCTTGTCACCGACGCCGCGTTCACCGCGGCGTTTCTCCGCTTCGTGTGTCACGCTATCAAATGATGCTCTCCTGTTCGTGAACGGCTTGATACTTCGCCATTTGTTTAAGATTGACAGCATCTCGGTAAACGAATCCTGGAATTATTTTAAGTATTAATTTGTTGACTGTTTATATACGTACCTATATCTTTTTAGACGAAATCTCTTGCTTTCACTGCAACGAGACTCAAGCACGCTGAGGCTGCATGATATACACCAAGCCAATGACTGCAAAGCCCAAAACGCCATTGAAAATGTGGTGAGTGACTCTTCGTGTATTGTGTTTCATATGGAAGAAAATGCTTTTATTAATTAACTGCTATTTTGCTAAATGCGAATGCAAATAGATAATTAATTTTAAAACGCTATTTATTCAGTTATAAGCTATTTATTATAGTGTTAACAGTACAGTAAAGTGTTATATTAATAAATAGCGCTGTTGTGATATTAGCATTTCATATATTTTTCTATATATTGCGATCAAGACTGCAAATCCGACATTGAGTTTGGACCCTAACACATGGCGTTACCGCGGCGGCACGTCTTGATATTATCGGTGGGATGGTGCCCTGTGTACATTGAATTAGAAAAACTATGGAAGCGTAACTCTCATACAACTAACGATTCATTATCAGTCCCATTTACGCAAACGAACTTAACTCAAATCACAACGAAAAACTTACGCACTCATAGACGAAGATAGTTTGCGATTGGCCGCGTCAAGGTTACGAGGCGGTGTCAACTGGTTCTAATGAACGCTATAGTGTCAATATAGCGGAGGTAGGTGGACATCGCTCGAGACAGCAGGTCGCCTCGCTCGCTATGATAAGTTATTCCAGTGTCACTTTTCTGTCTTTCCTTGCATTTCCTGCACCACTTTACTACACGAGAAGTCATTTTTATCTTAATTCGTTAAGATTTCGCCGATATTCACAAAAAATATGTTCTTAAATGCTTTTATCGACGCGTCCTTCCGTCACGGAGCGCGTGGCAGACTAGTTCGCGAAAAGATATAACAACTTTTTAAGCCCCGCCCACTTTGATATACTTTGCGTGGTGTCAGTTTTTGAGCGCAATGCTGCTTCCATAGTTTTTCTATAAATAAATAAAATAATAAATTCTTTATTCAAATAATAGGAACACATTTTACAATACATTATAAATACATTAAGGGACATATGAACTAAGGGTGCCTGAGCTAGGATGAAAATCATCCTGTATTTCAGGCGTTATAAGACTAATTAGTACTAGAAACTCCATAAACAATTACACTTAGAATTAAATTATACATAATGAGATAATACAATATTGAGATAATATATTATAACTATAATACTATTTTAAAACTATTAGCAAATCCTCTGTTTCTTCATAGGACATATTTAATAGGGCTTGTTGTAGTAATTTTTTAGTTGCGGTATAAGTAAACGTATAAAAGCCTAGTTTTTGTCGTAATCTTCCCGTTGGGTTAGATAGCGACAAAAACCATTTGATTGACGAATGGTCTGTATACACCTTAAACTTCTCACCATTCTCGAGGTAACAGCGCCAGTGCTCTAAAGCTACTATGACAGCTAGTGTTTCCCTTTCTGTTACGCTATAATTCCTTTCAGGACCAGATAAGGTTCTACTCATATATGCTACTGGGTGCTCAACACCATTAATAGTTTGGGATAACATTGCTCCTATACCAAAATCGCTTGCATCTGTGTGAATCTCGAATGGGTAGTCAAAGTTAGGGCATGCAAGGATAGGAGCTTTTACAAGAAGTGATTTGAGCTCAAGAAATGCATTATTGGCTTCAGAAGACCACTGAAAGGGAGGAGAATTCTTTTTAGTGGATGTTAGTTTATTAAGAGGACCTGCAATAGTGCTAAAGTTAGGGATAAAACGTCTATACCATGATGCGGTCCCCAAGAAACGCTTGACTTCTTTCCTATTACAGGGAGTAGGATAGTTGAGAATTGCATCCACCTTCTCAGGATCAGTACGAAGTCCCTTTGAGTCTACTATGTATCCAAGATATCTCAGTGAGTTGCGAAAGAATTGGCATTTACCGAGGTTGACCGTGAGGTTTGCCTGCTTTAATTTTCCAAGTACCCGATTTAACAAGTTAACGTGTTCATTAAATGACTGGCTTATAACTATAATATCGTCTAAATAAGCAAACACCTTAAGCTCAAATTCTGGTCCAAACAAGGAATCAACTAGTCGTTGCTGGGTAGCTGGGGCATTGGATAATCCAAAGGCTGTGACATTGAACTTAAAAATTCCTCGATTTTGGACAAAAAATGCAGTTTTTTCACGATCTGTATCCTTAATAGGAATTTGCCAAAAAGCTTTTGAGAGATCAATACTTGACAGGTATCTAGCATCTCTTAGGTTATCAAGGATTTCGGAAACGTAGGGTAGGCAGTAAGTATCCTTTTTGGTAACCGAATTAAGTTTTCTACTGTCCAAACAGAAACGGGGCTTTCCATCCTTTTTATTGACCACGAGAACAGGTGATAGCCAAGGACTCTCGCATGGCTCTATTACGTTAAGAGATACCATTTCGTCCACCTGCTCCGTAATAATTCTTTGTTTTTCTGGGGACATGCGATAGTAACGTTGCTTAATCGGGTCAGTATTTCCAGTGTCAATAATATGTACTATTATATTGGTTCTCCCCAAGCCCTTCTCTTCGAAAGAAATAGTTTTGAAATTTTCTATTAAACTATCGGCTACCGACCTTTCCAAGTTATTTAAGTGCTCGTAGCAATACAAAAATGGTTTTGTTGATATTTCGTGTAGGTTCGAGTCTACGTCAGTAAAACGCTTGACTTGAGACAAATACTTAGGTAATATCCTAAATGAATTCCAAAAATCAATTCCTAAGATTAGATAAACATCGACTTCGGGAATGACGTGAAACTTAATAACCTTAGTTTGATTGTCAAAAACGACAGGAATAAGCATATAACCAATAGAATTAAGTCTTTGTCCCCCTGCAGCATTAACAGTTACTTTATCGGTGTCGAATAATGTAAATCCGTATTTTAATAGCGTTTTATGAGAGTGCTTTCCTAAGATACTAATTACAGAACCTGAGTCTAATAGACCGTGAAAATCTAAGCTACTAATATTGTTAATATTAATTCTTATGTAAGGTCTAGGATCGTTACTCGGTTTTGTAGTGAAAATTGGAGCAATATTATATGATGAAAAGAAGTTTTTAATGGTCAGAAGCCAGTTTTTCCAATCCGAGCTATCGAAATTACTGGCTACTGGTTTGACACAATTTTCACTTACTCGTTTTTTGAGTTAGTAGGGTTATGTTTTTTACAATCTGAGCAATCAGGGGAGCGAACGCCTTTTTTGCCACATTTGAAACAGAAAATGTCGCGAGCAGCAGTGCATTCTCTCATACTGTGAGTGTTTACTCAACAGCGATAACAAAATTTTGAGTTTGCAATCGCAAACACTTTATGGTTTTGTGGTATAGACTGTTTATTAGGATTATTATCGGAGCTAGAATATGACTTATAATTTGAATAGCCTTTAGAATTAGCTTTAGTTGGAGGATTATATGCAAATTCAGGAGCTAATGTGCCACTAGTTGTAGCTATAGGCTCCTTAAAATTCTCACTGCGTGCTTTTACTTGCTCGTAATTGCGGCATACTGACTGCAGTTGATTTATCGACGTAATTTCAGGGCAGTTTGCAAGCACATTTGCGTAACAAGGGCGAATATTATGAAGGAGGATTTCAAGTTGGTCTTTCTCACTAATAGATGAATTTAAGCGTGAAAACATACCTTTCATTATTGACAGAAATACTATTATATTTTCAGCTTCACCTTGCGTTCTACTACGTATCTCAGTAATCATTCTATAATCATAGTCAAAAACATCGAAATCGTCACGCAGGCGTTTTAACAAGGAATCACAATCTTTAATATCATCCCTAACAGACCTAAACCAATGGAGGGCATCGCCTGTGAATATATCGTAAGCATAAGATAAAAGTTTTTCGTCAGAAATTCTCTTAGCTAAGCGAAATTCTTGTAACCTTTGAATAAATGACCGAACGCAGGATTTTCCGTCATATTTTAGCTTTGTTATATCCGAAAAGAGACCTCTGTCACATTGTACGGATATATTCATATTATCAAGAGACAAAGATTCCGTACAGTCTTGAAAATAATCTTTAGAGACACCTGCAGAACTGGCCACTGAAGCAACTTTTTTTTCAAATGCTAGTTTTATATCGTTAAACGATTTCTTTATGGCTTCCAGCTTTGATCTATGCTCGACTGTATCGGGTTGTAATAAACGACGAATCCTGTGGTGTAAATGATTCAGTAAAGATCGCGTGCGGTCACTAAGGTTTTCATCTGCTGACATTGATAATATTTCTAAGTTAGATTTGGCCTTACTTATAGATTCTAAAACCCCCTTAATATCATCATCAAATTCGATGCAAGAATCAGCTATGTCTTCTGATGGATAGGTCTGGGTTAATTTACATACTTGACGTCTAAGTTCAAGTACGGTGTTAGCCGGTATATCGCCTCTAATTGCAACCTCATACTGTAGTTCAGACTTTTGTAAATGAAGAAATTTTATTGGATATGACATTTTTATAAATTAATAAACCAGATAAGTTGTGCCAACTATGAAAAAATAAAAAATAATATTTTGAAGCACGACAGGAATGCAAAAGGATAGAAATATTAAAATAACTAAGCTGTAAAAAAAAAACATGCTCAAGGTAAAAATCGGATTTAACTATGATAATTAACCAATTGAAAGAAAAAAAAAATAGTAATAATACTACATAAAAATAGCCAAGACCAGTTATAGTTTCTTCCGTTCTCTTACAAAAATCAGCCTTGTTTGAGAACAATGACGTGATTGAAAATCATACACAAAATAATGTAAATGAACACTACCAATAAAACCAGCAAGAAAGAAAAAAAAAATAAAAAAAAAACAAACTACTTACTGTCCGATCAAGTGGTGTGGTTTACAGGTGTTCAATAATAGTAATTTAATAATTCTTTATAAAATTTTGCCAATAAAAAAATTACCCTGCCAAAATACAGCTAAAAAAATAATTTAATTATGATTTTTGTTAAACGCTAACACAAAATATATTTTTTTTTTACATCAAGACGAGTATGGGAGAAAGCGTCAGCAAAATTAATGAACACACACCACTTGATATTTAGAATCAACTATCATTGTTTTACAATTAATAACATACACACTACCATCACCAGAAAAAACAATAGTAACCAACTTCTGTCTTTAAACGATAGTAGATGGGCGCCAAAATTGTCACGTTTTAATTTGATCAAATAAAATAAAACGTACAAAATGTTATATATAGTAATATATTATATAAGTAACAGGTGTAATCTAAGCCTTATCTAAATTAATTACCAACTAATTAATCTAAGCCTTAACTAAAGTAATTACTAACCAATTAAAGTACTCTTCAGAAACTAAACTAGTTAAATACCTAATTATAGCAGTACATGTGAGCACTCAGGGCCGGAGGTAGACAGTAAGTTGGTTATTAAATAAGAAAAAAAACACAATGCACTCCCCTGGTGGTAAGGTGACTTGGCAGAACCGAGAAGCAATGCCGAGGGACGTCTGTACTCCCCCCGGTAGTAAGGTGACTCAGCGGAATCGAGAGACAATGGCGAGGGACACCCGTTGATCCCGTCGAAATAGTTGTCTCGCCAAGGTGTCTTTTAATCCCGACGTAGTTCCTGAAATGCACACGGTGGTTCATGTTAAGCCCCGTCCAAGCGAAGCGTGAAACAATCGCAGATGATCAAAGATTCAGAATGGATATAGAATGGCATAGGGGAGGTGCATACCAGCTAAATGATTAATTAAATTATTTACAATAGTTCTAGGATGGAGTGGCAGCTATTTTGATTTATATATATTGGCAAAATGAGAACGGTTACAATATCATAAATACTGTAGGCTATAAAAGTGATACGGGGTAAAGTAACCTGTGATTGAAGGTTAACCCAAATTATTTAATCACCTACATCCTACAAGCTTTAAAAATAAGAATGCACAACTTACCCAGTATGGGAATAACTAGTAGTTACAATTTAGTAGGAGCACGTATTAGATACATTATCAGAAGCCCGAAGAACACAATCAGAATATTTGACTTATCAAATTTCGCAGTCGCGTACTCGATGTTCAGTGTCGGGCGAGCGACAATTGGCACAGTGTCGCCTACCATACGATCCGATCGCCTCTGGCGTCGCGGTCAGCCGGCCGCGGTAACTTCCCCCGTCTCGCCGCACACTCCGCGCGCGCTCATCGCTCACGATGCGACTGGCTCGACAATATCCGACCAAATCAGGCATTTAGCGTAATAACAAATTATTTGTTACAGTAGTTTGCGAAGAGTTTAAGCTCATTTCCTTTTATGCCAATGTTTTCAAGCTTGTGCAATAGAATGGGAATGGAAATAGTGTCGAAGGCTTTTGCAAGGTCAAGGAATATTCCTATTGTTTGTCTGCCACTATCGAGTTCCTTTACTAAATAGTCGGTTAGACTGTGAACGGCATCCGCTGTTGATAACTTAGACTTAAAACCGAACTGCCTTTCCGATAATAAATTGTACTTTTCCAAATAAGTAACAAGCCTGTCGTTTATAATTTTCTCTAAAATCTTTGATATCGAGGGCAATAATGAAATAGGTCTGTAGTTTGAAACCTGCTCTTTGTCACCAGATTTATAAATAGGAACTACGACGGCTTTTTTAAACAGTTAGGAAAAATTCCCTCCGATAGGCATTTCTTAAAAATATGTGTTAATGGGCGGACTAGGATGTGTTTTAAATGTTTAAGAATATGATTAGATATGTCATCCCATCCAGCGGCACAGCTATCCCTCAAGTTTGAAATTATCGCTTCCACCTCGGCTTCATCCGTGTCTAGCAACACAAATGAATTGAGAGAGTAGCAGGGTGTTGGGCTTGAAAGCCCTATTAATATAATAAATTCTAATTCAATGCCTGTGTACAAATATGCCGAATACTGCGGGAATACGAACGACAAAAAAACTACATTTGTGTTATAGGCGGCCGCGGTAGAAGCGGAGCTAGAGGAGTACGCGGGCGGGCCCAGCGTGGTGTCCCGCGCGGTATGGCCGGCCGCCGCGCCCGCCGCGCCCGCCGCGCCGCCGCCCGCGCCGCCGCTCGCCGCCTTCAGCTGCCACCCGCAGCACGAGGCCCGGCTGCTGGCCGTCAGCCAGGCAGGTACGTGTAGTCAGCTGTCGCCCGCCGCGCCGCCGCCCGCGCCGCCGCTCGCCGCCTTCAGCTGCCACCCGCAGCACGAGGCCCGGCTGCTGGCCGTCAGCCAGGCAGGTACGTGTAGTCAGCTGTCGCCCGCCGCGCCGCCGCCCGCGCCGCCGCTCGCCGCCTTCAGCTGCCACCCGCAGCACGAGGCCCGGCTGCTGGCCGTCAGCCAGGCAGGTACGTGTAGTCAGCTGTCGCCCGCCGCGCCGCCGCCCGCGCCGCCGCTCGCCGCCTTCAGCTGCCACCCGCAGCACGAGGCCCGGCTGCTGGCCGTCAGCCAGGCAGGTACGTGTAGTCAGCTGTCGCCCGCCGCGCCGCCGCCCGCGCCGCCGCTCGCCGCCTTCAGCTGCCACCCGCAGCACGAGGCCCGGCTGCTGGCCGTCAGCCAGGCAGGTACGTGTAGTCAGCTGTCGCCCGCCGCGCCGCCGCCCGCGCCGCCGCTCGCCGCCTTCAGCTGCCACCCGCAGCACGAGGCCCGGCTGCTGGCCGTCAGCCAGGCAGGTACGTGTAGTCAGCTGTCGCCCGCCGCGCCGCCGCCCGCGCCGCCGCTCGCCGCCTTCAGCTGCCACCCGCAGCACGAGGCCCGGCTGCTGGCCGTCAGCCAGGCAGGTACGTGTAGTCAGCTGTTATTAGCCAAGATCTTTACAAAGCTTACGGTAAATATCAGTTCAATGGGTATTATTTATTTCCACATACCTAGTATGTGAGCGTAAATGCACTAGAGGTGCGTTTTGTTTCAATTTAAACAATCTCTAAGATACTTAATGGTTTTGCTGTGAGGGCATTATGTTAATCGAGTGTAGAACAAAGGAACTATTTATAGGTATAATAAATTACATGAAATGACTTAGCTAATAAATTGGCCAATAACATTTAGATGAGAAGACTCAATTTAGTCGTCTCGTCCCCCAGGCAACATAGTGGACTACACGGTGTGCGAGCGGGTGACGGTGGGGTGGGGGGGTGCGGGGGAGCTGGTCTGGTCGGCGGGCGCGGGCACGCTGCGGCTCATGAAGGACGACTTCTACGCCGCCGTCAGGGACATCTCCTACGTCATGAAGGGCCGCGCGCAGAGCGACTACGGGCTCAAGGTGAGGGGGGAACGGGGGGAGAGGGCTTGTCGCTGTGAGAGACATCTCATAATGATGGGCGATTATGGCCTGAAACTAAACGTATCCCGGAATTAATCGACTGACAATAGTTATATTTAATGACCTAGCATTTGCCCGCGGCTTCGCTCGCGTTAAGAATATAGTTTTTGCGGCTTTAAAATTAACAAAGTTTCATTCAAACTTTCACCCCATATTTTATCCCCTTGGGGGGGGTAGAATTGATCAAAATCCCTTCTTAGCGGATGCCTACGTTATAACATCTACCGGCATGCCAAATTTCAGCCCGATCCGTCCAGTGGTTTGGGCTGTTCGTTGATAGATCACTATGTCAGTCAGTCACCTTTCAATTATATATATTTAGATTATAGATTATAAAAACGTTGTGATAATCAAAACACGTTGTTTCGTCATAAAATGCTCCATAACAAATTTGCCGTATCTACACAAAGTAATTTTCATACAACAATTGTCATATTTACCGGCAAAACAAAATGGCGGCAAAAAAAGTTGTATACCTCCAAGCTGATCTTCGTTAGCTTTCGAAATAAGACCTTATGGCATGCAGAAAAGGTTGGTTTTTTCATTGATGTACATTGAAAACAGCAATATTTACTCATAAAATAATTGTTGACAGAATGAAGTGTAATTTTTGTAAGAGACTGTGTTTTTTTTATACTTGATCGAAAGTGCGATGCGGTGGAATGCCTTGATAAGGCCTGATTTAAATCAATCATCATCCCCATCAATTTGTGCGTTGCAGCCTGATCTCTGGCAGAATGCGGACTTGGCTGACGACGATGCACTGAGCGGACTTTGGCACTTCATGGCGCTGAGCAAATCACTCGTCGAAGATGGTTTGTTTGCACTAACTTTACAATATATAGGAGTAAACGTAAATCTGGTTTAAACTCACAAATAAGTAATAAAACCGACTGTGGGGGGTTTTCAAATGGACTGTATGTTTATTTTTATTGGCTATACTAAGGGCAGGCGTTGAGTCACGGTGGTAAATGAAATCGCTGTATATAGCCTTAGGCATGAAAGCAGTTCAAATTTTAGCATTTATACATACATATTATCACGCCTCTATCCAATGGGGGAAGGCAGAGATTATAGATCTTCACCTGCTACGATCCTTACAAACCTCTTTTGCTTCATCTACATCCATCACTCTTTTCGTGCATGCTCGCCGGTTTCGGGTACTCCTTATTTCTCCTTTTGCAAGAACCTTTGCAATTTGGTCACGATACGTTCGTCGAGGCCGGCCCTGACCGACTGTCCCAACCACATGTGCCGTATATACCTTTCGTAATTCTTTTTTCATCCATCTTCTCTACATGTCCAAACCATCTCAATATTCCTTTCTCAATTTTAGTCACTATATCGTCTTTCACTTCACCCCGATTCCTTATTACATCATTTCGTAAACGATCTTTCAGACTTACTCCACATATACTTCTTAACGCTCGCATTTCAACTGCATTTATTCTGCCATACCCTTTATTTATTAGCTATTAGTTATACTATGGCACGCGTTTAATCCATTGTTGTTGTTTTAGGCTGCATCCGCAACAGTCCCTGGAAGCACCCAGGAGTTCTCACAGTTCTCCGGACAGATGGTGGCTACCGTTCAGAGCTGGTGCCGTCTCTCTTACCTGACTTGCCGGCTAGAAGGGTAGCGGTATACCGTTCGGCTGAGCGGACTCGCGCGTTGCAGCTGTGTGGCTGGGGGTGGGGATGGGATAATGCAAGTTAGTCATGGTAGACTTTACTAATATAAATTTAATTTTTTGTTAATATCTTTGCAGATATTAAAAATACTGAAGGTGCAAGATGTGGTCCTTGAGGAACTCTCGTTGTAAATACTGTGACGGATTACTTAAAAAAATAAATTGTTACTCATGACAATATAATAAGAATAATAAGATTATGATTACAACTTATAATGGAATATTTGTAAGTTTTTAAATAAAATTATTATTTTGAGAAGTAAAAAAGTGAGGCAGTCGTATCAAATGCCTTTCAAAAATCTTTGTATTGTAATCGGTTGCTCAAAACTTGAAAGTCGTTAATTCCGTGCAGACGCGGGCGTGGAGCGCGCGGAGGCGGAGGGCACGCCGTGCCGCGCGGCGGCGCTGGCGGCCTTTCACCTGCGCCTGCGCACGGCGCTCGACGTGCTGGCGCGCGCCAGGGAGCCGCAGCTCCGGGTGGTGGCGCTCGCGCTCGCCGGCCTCAGCGAGGTATGCTATACGACAGTTAACTCGCAATCATTACTGCTGAGGTCTAGGATAAGTGTTAATTGGTGGTCGTGGGCAGGAGCGGCTGTGGCGCGAGGCGCTGGCGGCGGCGGCGCCGGCGTTGCCGGACGCGTACCTGCGCGGGCTGCTGCACTTCCTGGCGGCGTCCGCGCCCGCCTCCGCGCCCGTCTCCGCGCCCGCCTCCGCGCCGCACGCGCCGCCGCCCGCGCTGGCTGAGGAGCCACACCTCAAGGAGGTACACTATACAGATATTTTTTTTATTATGTCACCTTCAATCTAATCGGAGTCTTATTCTGTCTAGTTACTTTTGCATACCAGTTCTTACTATCTTGCCTCTCGTACGTTCATACCGCATACTTTCCTTTCATTCCTTCTCGCTTTTGTGCCTTTTTGCGAGTGGCTGATACGTACCGCGATCAATCACTGATTTTAACGTAGCAACTTATATGATATTTATACGCATTATCATATCTTTACCCTTTACGGAGTAGACAAATCGTAGATTTCTAGCTATAAAATGCCTACGGAATAGATCCTCTCTGAATCCCTTAAACGATTTCGGGTTTTCGTTGAGAGATGTCGATAAAACAGATTAAGAAACTTTAATGAGGCTAATCATTAAGCGATCAATGCAACCAAACTGGTCAAAAACATCGTTTTCACTATTTGGAAACGGAACCCTAAAAACGATACCAAACATAACACCATTAACAAAGCCTACACCAGCATAGTAGAAACCAGTTGTAGTGATTGGTTGCCGTGCCGGCAGGTGCTGGCGGAGACGGAGATGCGTCTGGAGGACCGCGTGGCGTTCGCGTGCATCTTCCTGTCGGACGCGGCGCTGCACGAGTACGTGAAGAGCACGAGCGCCGAGCTGGCGGCGCGCGGCGACCTGGCGGGGATGCTGCTCACGGGCGCCAGCCCCGACGGCGTGGCGCTGCTGCAGCGATGGCTGGAGAACACCGGTCGGGTTTTCTTTTTGTGAATCAAATTTATAGTCAGATCCTTGTGATGTAACAACATATTAAAATAGGTTATTTACTGCAAGTGCTATGAAAAATATTATACACAATATTTAAACTATATATAGCATATTGGATCAAGTAAAAATACTAAGTACAAAAATTACAATTGTTATGATATATAACTACATCAATACAAAACCAACCTTACTTGCATGCCATAAAGTCGATTTTGAAAGCTGATCGTTATCAGATTAGAAATTCTAAATTCAAATTTAAACGGAAAATATGCACCCAAATGTCGAGTCAGCCCTTATTTGGTTATAACGCTTTTTTTTTATCACAGATTGTGTATTTAGTTTTTACTTGATTGAAGTATATAGCATTTACCTATAATACAATTACGATAAAAAAATACCGAGACCTTTTCTATGTTTTCCGCACTAGGCAAGCCTGTATCGAGAAACAATTTCAATAAAATTGTTACACTAGAATTTTCATATTCATTCTATTAAAAGAAAATTACATATTGTAATGAAAATTCTTAAAATTACGCAAATTTCAGAGGTTTTATTGCACTTTATTGTATCCTATGTTACTTTTATTTGTGTTAAATTGTCTATATTTCTTCAATGTTCGATAACAGGGGACGTGCAATCATGCGCGTTGGTGGCAGCGAGGTGCTTCACCGCGGAGCTGCTGAGAGAAGCCAGTGTGCAGAACTGGCTCGACAGGTATGGTAATGAGGGCGTGAGGTCTACGAATTTACTTTTTTGAGACCAATGCTTCGCAAAATAGCTTTACTCGTTAAAATGTGTTTTCCTAACGATGCGACCTAGCGAGGTCTTTGTAACGTAATTTTTGCCCCTTTTGTAGCGTCTATTTTTTTATGTGTAGATACGGGGACTTTTTCTGATCTAATAAAATTGAGTAATGTTATACCGTTTTACAAATCGGGTGTTAAAATGATAATAATAAATAAATAAATAAAATCTTTATTAAATTTCTTAGGTGGTAACATATCACAATATAAACATACATTAATAGGTACAAACAAAGTTTTGCCTAAGCTAAGGTGAAAAACACCCTGTGTTTCAGGCTTTCATTGCTAGACATTAACTAACAAAATAAACAATTACAAGAAAAATAACGTTGAATACAAAGTTAAAAAATAAATTTAAAAACAATAAAAGATAAATGTTCGTAATATTTATGATAAAACTGTTAATAAATCCTCTGTTTCTTCATACGACATATTGAGAAGGGCTTCTTCACGGAGTAGATACAGAGTGGAGACTGCGTTAGCTACTGTGCACTGTGATTCCAACTAGGTCCTGACGTCATCACGTTAACATCGAGAGTAGGCGTGGCCTATTAGTCTGCTGTTGTAGCTGTCAATGTTCGTACGTGGTTCGTTCTGTGCACTCAGTTAGATTTTCGGTCTTTTCTTGTTTTTTACGGTGAAAATCATGAAGTATTGTATTATATCATGTAAAAACTACTTCGATAAACGTTCAGATGCTATGGAAGGAATCATATTTCATTTGTAAGTATATTAATTCGTAATTTACTTAAATTATTCTAGAAAAATCTTTTGGCGACGTTCCGTGCTACTCATCGTTAGATGGCACCACTTTGCGTATTGGGACGTAAGAACTATAAAAATATATTAAAGTTAATTATCGTAATAACTAATAACCATAAGTACTGAAATGTGTTCTAAATTTATACCTAAAGACTTTTACCTTGACAAAAAGATTATGTTTATGTAGTTTCATAATTCTCTTTTCAGCAATGCGCCACCTGTCGTCAACGTTGAATAATAGCCATAAACATGGCAAAATGTCTAGGGTTGCCAACCACCTAGTTTTCCCTAGTTAATACTTTTTACTGTTTTATCAAAAGACAGTATACAAAATACTGTTTTCTCAACCGCTGGTAAAACTACGATTGGATTTTGAAATTTTATAAAAAGTTACTTGGAAGATGAGAGAATAATGATGTTTCTGAGCACCCCGACTGACACCGAGAGCATTTTTCTTCAAAGAAAACTACTTTCAGTGAACTTATTGCATTTAAATGTATAATAAAACTTAAATTATATGTAGAACACATATAATAAATATAGATTTCCATCCAACTTTATTCTTAAGAAACAGTGGATTTCAAAAGTCAATAGAAATAACTGGACTACGACTAAATATACAAAGATCTGTTCTGCCCATTTTAGCAGTTTGTATATTTATTTGACATGTAGGTCGAGCATGTGGGTCAAAAAAATATACAAACTGGTGGCGGCGTCGAAGGCAGGCTCAAGTCACCTCTAGTATGGCTAAGTTTTGGGTGGCCCGTGCGTCAACTCGTATGCTGCCTGGATTTTGACTACTCTTTTACATGATATGGTCACTGACACTATCGTTTTATTATGGAATTTGATTAATTATCTATGACAAAAAACAAAAAGGAAATAATTTACATAAAACATATTGATTCTTTGTTTTTGTGGCTGTGAAGGTGTAGTCTCCAAATAAACGATTGCTTTAAACAGGTACAGAACTATATTATATACTACAATATTTTGTTATTAAAATTATTTTTGAAGAAATATTATATTATTCTATTATTATATGGTTTGCAATAAATATTGAGTATTGAGTATTGAGTATTAATTTGCGCAAAATTTTAAATTTTTGTTATAATCATCTATGTGTTTCTAACCGTAGTTTTACCAGCGGTCGTGAAAACAGTGTTTTGCAAACTCTCTTATAATAGAACAGTAAAAAGCATTAACTAGCAAAAACAGTATTATACTGTTTTTAACAGTCTGGTTGGCAACCCTAATTACTCAGCTATCTGACACTAGATGTCAGTAGGTGTTATACATCTAGTGACGGATAGATAAACTAAAAAGAAAGATCAACATCGAACTTATTAAGTAGTTGGGCTATTCGCCGCTAGATGGATATAAAGGATGAGTGAGACACAGAGCAAGTAGAGTGAGACAGATAATACTCCCCTCACCCCCTGTAAGTGCCACGCATTGTTTCATAGAAAATATTCCTTACGGCAACTCCTCTCTGTATCTGCTCCGTGGGCTTCTTGCAGTATTCTTTTCGTCATACCGAAAGAACAAGGATAAAAACTAAGTTTTTTATTAAGCCTATTGTAAAGAAGGGGACCAAGGAATAAGAAAAATCTAGAAGAGAAAGTATGTATTATATTATTAATGCAAATAATATCTTTCCGTCTTTTATACGTAATTTCGGTGCGGTATGGCAGTGCGGCGTGTTGTTTTAGTACTGTGTTTAATATAAATAATTGCCTAACTGTTAATACCCTACAGGATTTATAGAGAAGGTCAGTGGGAAAAAGGAAAGGGCGGAAATGATCCAACTAATTACAGTGAAAAGTTCATTTTCAATCAGTTAAGTTACTTTCTTTTCATTTGAATACCGTAATCCCTATAGTCTCTTTCATAGTGAACAATATGGATTTACAAATGTTCGATCAACAACGGGCGCGAGTGTTGCACTTACTTAAGAGGAGAAAAAATAAAATGCTATTGGTAATTTTTGTTATCTCTCCAAAGCATTTGATTGCGTAAACCACAATACCCTGCTGTCCAATCTGGAACATTGTGGAATTTAAGGTAAAATCTCTTGATTTAGTCAAGTCTTATTTGAGTAGCGGAATTCAAGAAGTAAGCGTGGATAGGGTTCAATCCTGCGGATCATCTGTTAAGATAGGCGTACCACAGGGTTCTATACTAGGACCTTTGTTGTTTATTTATTTGCAGAGTCTGTCTTATATATTAGAATAAATTGCGTTTAAGGTCAAGGAATTTACAGAAAGCCAGGACATCACAGTTGATAAGGCATTTTCAGCTCGTGATTGAACCTCATTCCAGTCCGCACCATGTATTATAAGTGCAGTATCGTCAGTGTTAACAAAAAATCTGCAGGAAGGAAGATCAATGACACAGAGGTTGTTTATAGGGTAAATAGGGTTGGGCCTAAGATGCTACCTTGCGGTACACCAAAAATTAGCTCACCCTCCTCGCTAACATAATCTTCAATTATAACTGACTGTGTGCGGTTTGTCAAATAGTCGCGGAGAATTTCTAGGGCTGTACCCCTAACACCAAAACGTTCTAATTTTTGCAAAAGTATGGGTATTGCGACTGTGTCAAAGGCCTTAGAGAGGTCTATGAACACACCTAGGCACTTCGCTCCGTTATCTAAACACCCAACAACATGGTCAACCAGTGACGAGATGGCATCTTCAGTAGAGACATCTTTCTGAAATCCAAATTAGTTGGGTGCTAAAATACCTCTTGTCTCTAGGTATTTAACCAACCTATTATTAAGGACTCTCTCCAAGATCTTTGACATTGCCATGAGAACGAAATTGCTCTGTAGTAGCAACACTTTGACTGTCTCCACCCTTATAAAGTGGATCCACTAATGATCCGGTAATTTGCCAGTGTTGAGGCACAGCTGACATATATGCATTAGAAGTGGAACAAATATATCACGCAAAGATTTGAAAAGCCGAGCAGAAATGCCATCCCAATCAGGGGATTGGCATTTCGGCGTTCATTGGTGCAATCATCACGTAGGTTCAGAATAAGTGTCTCATTTTCAACATAGTCTACGTCATACAGTACGAAAGGCTCAAGAGAAGTTTTAGGTGAACGACGTGGGTGTTGATCGATATGAGAATAATGAGATGGTATATTTGACGCCAGTTCTTTACCTATATTATGGAAATCCTTGGGAAAGCCTATGTCCAGCTGTGGATTAATTGCGGCCGAGATTACCAGCAGCTATCGATTGGCATACCATGTCATAATGTGGTTTGGTTGTGGCAGCTACCGCTGCGTACTGGACAGCTGGCAGCTGTGGTGGGCGCGCTGTGCGCTGGACACGTGGGTGTCGGCGGCGGACGGCGCGGGCAGCGGGGGCGCGCGCCTCGTGTGCGCCGCGTGCTCGTACTGCGGCAAGGCCGTGGCCGCGCCGCACTGCCACGCCAGGCCGCGCCAGCAGGCCCGCCTGCCGCCGCCCGCCGCTAAGATGAAGGTAGCTACACTCCTCACACAGTGTTCTGACTACTGATGCCGGCACTGGCTGTGTGCGCCGCGTGCTCGTACTGCGGCAAGGCCGTGGCCGCGCCGCACTGCCACGCCAGGCCGCGCCAGCAGGCCCGCCTGCCGCCGCCCGCCGCTAAGATGAAGGTAGCTACACTCCTCACACAGTGTTCTGACTACTGATGCCGGCACTGGCTGTGTGCGCCGCGTGCTCGTACTGCGGCAAGGCCGTGGCCGCGCCGCACTGCCACGCCAGGCCGCGCCAGCAGGCCCGCCTGCCGCCGCCCGCCGCTAAGATGAAGGTAGCTACACTCCTCACACAGTGTTCTGACTACTGATGCCGGCACTGGCTGTGTGCGCCGCGTGCTCGTACTGCGGCAAGGCCGTGGCCGCGCCGCACTGCCACGCCAGGCCGCGCCAGCAGGCCCGCCTGCCGCCGCCCGCCGCTAAGATGAAGGTAGCTACACTCCTCACACAGTGTTCTGACTACTGATGCCGGCACTGGCTGTGTGCGCCGCGTGCTCGTACTGCGGCAAGGCCGTGGCCGCGCCGCACTGCCACGCCAGGCCGCGCCAGCAGGCCCGCCTGCCGCCGCCCGCCGCTAAGATGAAGGTAGCTACACTCCTCACACAGTGTTCTGACTACTGATGCCGGCACTGGCTGTGTGCGCCGCGTGCTCGTACTGCGGCAAGGCCGTGGCCGCGCCGCACTGCCACGCCAGGCCGCGCCAGCAGGCCCGCCTGCCGCCGCCCGCCGCTAAGATGAAGGTAGCTACACTCCTCACACAGTGTTCTGACTACTGATGCCGGCACTGGCTGTGTGCGCCGCGTGCTCGTACTGCGGCAAGGCCGTGGCCGCGCCGCACTGCCACGCCAGGCCGCGCCAGCAGGCCCGCCTGCCGCCGCCCGCCGCTAAGATGAAGGTAGCTACACTCCTCACACAGTGTTCTGACTACTGATGCCGGCACTGGCTGTGTGCGCCGCGTGCTCGTACTGCGGCAAGGCCGTGGCCGCGCCGCACTGCCACGCCAGGCCGCGCCAGCAGGCCCGCCTGCCGCCGCCCGCCGCTAAGATGAAGGTAGCTACACTCCTCACACAGTGTTCTGACTACTGATGCCGGCACTGGCTGTGTGCGCCGCGTGCTCGTACTGCGGCAAGGCCGTGGCCGCGCCGCACTGCCACGCCAGGCCGCGCCAGCAGGCCCGCCTGCCGCCGCCCGCCGCTAAGATGAAGGTAGCTATACTCCTCACACAGTGTTCTGACTACTGATGCCGGCACTGGCTGTGGCCTGACAGGCCAGGCCTGCTTCTACTACGAAAAAGCTGTATTGGCGCCCTAGAGCCACGTGCGATTGTGAATTTTTGACATTTTCAGACTTTTTGTGCCCGTGACGAATTATTTTTTTACAAATTTTATTTTAGTGAGATGACTTAGTAGCAGTCAATCTCTGTACATTAAAACAGTTTGCTTTATAGGTGTGATTGTAAGAATTGTAAATAATACAATGTTTAGTCCCTTGGGAATAAAACGTATATTAGACCCTGTACGGGTTTGGTTTGTACATTGAAATATGGTAGATAAAGTTAAAGTCTTGAATGGATAATTAAGCCAATGTTTATTATATAACACAAATAAACAGAAAAACAAGAAAAATAACAACTATACGTGTAGAATATAGTAAAAGGATTAAGAAGTAAAACTTATGGTAAATTAAGAGTAAATGAAGATGTTATAAATATGGTAAATAATTGGACTGGTAATGGTTAGAGAGCACACGCGAATATGGTAAGATGGTTGATAGTGTACTGACTGAGAAAATGAATTACAATAAAAAGTTAAATTAGGGCGCGACGTCAATATGCTGACGGCGTACTTGCACGGTGTCAATGTACGTACAAACCGTACATAGTCCCGAACGAGAAAAGAAAATGTTTAGAGTGATAGATGGATGTTGGTGCGATAATGAGAAGATAACATCAGTGCGAATCAATATTTTGGTGATTAACAAAGTGATTTAACTTATATTACTCTAAAATTACAGTCTCTAAGAGTCAGATTGGTTAACCGATTCACTGAACTGATAACGAAATTTGGGTGAAGTAGCCCTATCTACTCGCGCACTGAATTTAGCCACCTTTTCACTAACACTAGGGGAAATTTTATCGCTAACACTAGGGAACGAAGTCTGATCACTAGGACCACTCACAACACTCACACACTGGACGCTGGAAGAGCCTGCAGCGGCGGCGTCAGGGCCGCCGGCAGTTCGTCGCTCCGCGCGCCGTTTGCGCACGCGCCGACACACCCACACAGTCAAAACAATGCAGCCTATGCCTGCCATTAAGTAGCTGATGACGTAATGATGACGTCATGGTAGGAAATTTGATTGATGAAATTTGATAAATGAAATGAAATTTGATAATTTATTCACATGCTTGATGTAAGCAAAATAGATTAAGGACATAAAAATATTGTAACAACGAATGTACTCTATTTTACGTGAATAAATTATCATTATCATTATCATTATCATTATCATTGGAAATACCTGGATCCGACTTCATTTCTTTAATTTGGTCACCGATGGTTTTAAGATCTTCCTTAAGCTGGTTTGGTTCAAAGTCAGGAATAGCATTCGGGAGAGATACATTAATTATATGGTTGACCGGTGGAATTGCCGGCGAAATAATGTCTGGTTCAATGGTAAGCTGACTGGTTTGTTGTTTATGTGGAATTATGGTCATAGAATCGCCCTTGATGATACAGCTTTCTCGAAGTGTTAGAACACCTGTCTGTTTTAATGTTTCTACCGTAATCTGGTTTCCGCATATGACCCGAATTGGGCAAACACCACAACAAGAAAAGAGGTACGTGTTAATTCTGTGAAGCTGGAGCCAAGAACTGCTACAAGAAAGAGTATTGGTTTTGCAGTTATTGGTATTAGAGTTTTTCACACATGGGATCTGATCTGTTTCTAGTTGGTAAAGGGGACTGTGTAAGGAACATAAATACGTGTTTTCATCGGCTTGAATGCAATGATTGAAGTCATTGTCCGATAATGGCACGTATAAGTCTTGTTGCAAATTCATAGCAATGTAATTAGATATGGGCACTAGGGTAACCATGGTTTCGTTAATTTCTCGCGGGATAGGAATTAACTGATAAATGTCATAAAGACTTCTACTTACTAGTGGAATTTTAATTTCGAAAATGAAATACTCCTTCGTGATTCTGGTACGTACCTTAAGCAGATGATAAATCTTAGATAAGTTGGTTTGAAGGTTATCTATGGGAAGAGAAAGATCTTTGGACAGATGCCCTACGATTATATTGAGCTGATAAAGAAGTTGTTCAGGTGATAGCAGATGGATATTAAAATTTCCATAGAAGATATTGGTGATGGTATCTAGAAGGGTAGTTTGAATGTCTTTTAAATCATTTAAGATATTCATGGCAATTATAGAAGACATTGCGAGATCAACTATCAGCGACGTTTTGGATTTCCTTCTTTAAATCGTTAGCAGTCCTTTCTAGCGATATAAGGTGCTGGTTGAATATTTTGTGTTGCTGGTCCATGGCATCTTCCGTTCTTTTTAATAAATTATATTCCGCTTCCGCTATTGATGTTTGATTTTTCCATAAAGTCGCGAGATGTTTCTGGTTACTTCTCAATAAGTCAATATTTCGGCTGTATTGTTCTGCGAAATTTTCATCTAATAACCCGAATAACGTGTGGGCAACGTAACCAACACCGTTTATGAGTCCGCGACGCTGTCTAGCTTTCGATGCGACCTGCTGACCGAGTAATAGTTTGTTATAATAATTATACTCCTCATATTTATGAGGTAATTGTAGTAGGATTACGTCGCATTGTGTTTTTCTTTTGGTATTCGTACATATGGTTTCTAAATGATCTATATACTTGCTAACTAAGTTGTCGCTCTGCCAATATGGTTCTAAATCATAATAAACAATAAGTTTCCATTCGTCCCGAGCTAAGAACATGGATGAGATTTTATCGAAGTAGAACATGCTTTGGTTGGTTTTTAACCTTGTTGTATTATAATCTGCCTTGATTGGTGTTAATAAAAATAAGATTAGGGTAAATAGGAGTGACAAATAATTGCAAGAATTCTTGTATGGTCGACGTTGTCGGGTGTCCGAAGGTGTACTAGTGATTACGTCAGCTTTGATGTAACGTTCGGCGTCACGACTTACGTCATGCGTGACGTTGGTCACTGTATCAATTCCCTTTGATTGTTCTGGTTCGTTTTCGTGAACGGGTAGAATAGACAGTTTTATAACTGGTCGTTTCAGGAAACCATTCTTGGTTTTTAAGTTGACGACTCTGGTGTGGCCGTCCTTTCCTGGGTGCAGCTCGACAACTCGACCTAAAGCCCACCTTCCAGGGGGTAGATTGGCGTCATTTATAATGACGATGTCATCGATCTTAAGACTGTCACTAGGTTTTCTCCATTTACATCTTGATGTCAACTGGGATAGATATTCCATTTTCCATCGCTTCCAAATGTCCTGAAATATTTTCTGAGTGGGTTGCCACCTGGTACGTGCGTCTCGCTCTGTTTCAATAATCGTTAATACAGGTCCACTGGCAAGGAAATGAGAAGGTGTGAGGTAGTTGAGGTCGTCTGGGTCTTCCGTAAGCGGACAAAGCGGTCGGGAGTTAAGGCACGCTTCGATCTGAGTTAGAACGGTGGTGAATTCTTCAAACGTCAGTCTTTGCTCGCCGACAACTCGCTTTAAGTGATATTTGGCACTTTTAACACTCGAATCCCAGAGTCCTCCAGCAGAAGGCCAGGAGGCCACGTTGTAATGCCATTGAATTCCCATGTCTGAAATCTCTGCTTTAAAATCGTTGTTAAATATCTGGTACAGTTCTTCCAACTCCTTTCGAAGGACACGATTTGCTCCGATGAAGTTGGTCCCATTATCACTGTAAATATGTTGTGGTAATCCGCGTCTTGAGGCCATACGACGTAATGAAGCTAAAAATGCTGAAGTGGTAAGGTCCGAAACTAGTTCTAAATGTATGGCCTTTGTTACCATACAAACAAACAGAGCGACGTAACCTTTGGTCGACTTAGCTCAGGTTATGAATTTTACTATTTTTTTGAACTTGTTTTTGGTTTTTCAATTGGGCGATTTCTTCTGCGAACTCCAGGTGCTGTGTAGTTTTAATTATCATATTTCTAGCTCGCAATAATTCTAAGGTGGTCAAGTAGGGTTCATTGTTCCTATGACGTAATCTCATTATCCAAGCGAGTATACGTACGGCTCGTGCGAAAATGCTGTGTTTGGTAATTAGAGAATGCATAATGTTATTGTCGGGTGAATGACTAACTACATTAGATTGTTTACTTTTTTCATACTTCTTTAATTCCTCTTCGGTTGTAAATGGTTTTGTATTACAGTATTGAGGATCGATGGTTTGCTTTGAGAGCCATGCCGGTCCTTCCCACCATAGAGAGTGTTGCCTTAGTTGTGATGCATACAGTCCTCTACTAGCACAATCAGCCGGGTTATCTTCCGACTTCACGTATCTCCAACAGCTGGCAGGCATAACTTCAATTGTCTTCCGGACCCTATTCGCTACGAACGGCTTCCATCGACTTGGTTCCCCGTTTAGCCACCCTAATACGACTATAGAGTCAACCCAACCGTATATCTCTATTTGGTAATTGGGTAAACAATTTTTCACCTTGTGCATTAGCCTACTTAATAGGTGAGCACCGCAGAGTTCTAATTTTGGGAGTGTTATTGGTTTACTGGCTGGTACGACTCTAGCTTTACTCATGACAAAGTTAACGGATGTGGAGTCCCCTTTGGTGATTCTACAGTATACTACACATGGGTAAGCCTTGGTGGAGGCGTCGCAGAACCCGTGGAGTTCAATGTTGTCAGCTTCTCTGGTACCGAGCCATCTTGGTAGTTGTAGGTGGTTTATTTCCTGTATATCGGATTTTATTTTCATCCATTCTTTACATATATCTTCCGGTAATTTACTATCCCATTCTTTCTGGGTTTGCCAGACAGATTGAAAAAGCAGCTTTAATTTAGTAGTAAGTGGTGACAAAAAACCTAGAGGGTCGAAATTTTTTGAAATATCCGATAACAGGGATCTTTTTGTAGGATGGTTATCAGAAAAATTATATTTCGCTACAAAGTTAAATATGTCGTCGTGTGGAGTCCAACGTAACCCTAAAGTTTTAGTTGGTTCGTCTTGCGGCTCAAACTCGAAATGACCTTGGTTTTGGGATGGTTTTGGTATTAATTCCTTTATGTTTGATCGCCACTTTCTAAGATAGAACCCGCCAGATTTGAATAATTGAATGAGATCTTTTTGCAATGCTATTCCCTCCGGGATATTAAAAACGCCGTGAAAGATATCATCCATATACATAGACTCTTCTAGGACTTGAATGGCCTTGGTATTCTGGTAGTTAGACCGCTCGTCACTAGCGAGTTGCTTCAAAGTCATCATCGACAGAAATGGTGCGGACTTAGTACCATAAGTGACAGTGGTTAGTTGGTATTCTTCGATAGGACTGGTAGGTGTGTTTCTCCAAACGATCATTTGGTATTTTTGGTCATCTTCATGCATTCTGATTTGCCGATACATCTTTTCTAAATCAGCAACGAAGGCGTATGGGTACTGTCTCCATTTCAAAATAAGGTCTTGTAGGTCTTGTTGTAAATTAGGACCTACTTCCATTAAATCATTCAAACTGAAACCGCTGGTCATTTTACTGGACGCATTAAAAACGACTCTAAGAGCAGTGGTAATAGACTCCAAACGCAATACGCCATGATGTGGTAGGTAACAAGAACGTGTCGAGTTACTGGCGCCGGCGGCTGGTTTCATATGTCCCAAAGCGCGATATTCATTTATAAATAATGCATAATCTTTCTCTAATTGTTTATTTTTCGAAAATTTCCTTTCTAATTGCCGAAATTGGGCGATCGCTAATGACTTGGAAGAACCCAATTTTTCTTCAAAATTTGGTTTAAACGGAATTCTGACGTGGTATCGCCCTTCTTCATCTCTTCTGGTGGTTGATTTGTAAAACTCAATGCAGCGGTCGTCAGTTTCCGATAAGGATGGTTGTTGAGAAATATCCTCTATGTCCCAAAATTTCTGTAGATCGTCTGTTTGGTTGATGACAACGTTACAGTGAAAACTTTGTTGCATATTTCCGCATAATATGCATCCTAACTGAGTTTCCTGTGCCACAGGTAATGAATGGTTAATTTTTATAATTCCGCTCATAAGGATTAACGCATAAACATCGACGCCTAATAATAAGTCAATGGGTCTGCTTTCATAAAAGAGAGGATCGGCTAATGTGATGGTATCGAGATAACTCCAAGATGGTTTTGGGAAGGACTGGTTAGGTAACTGATGTATCAACTTATTCATGATAAACGTGTCAATACACAATGAAAAATCATTATGAAAGGAGGACATCTGTATGGTTAAGATGCCTTTGCAATTATTTTCGTTAGTGCCGACCCCGAATATGATCCCCTTGCATCGTTTCCGTGTTAACCCTAATCTTTGTGCAGCATTCTCCGTTATCAAAGACGTCTGGGAGCCCTGGTCGATGAGCGCACGCTTGGTGAGTTGCGACCCATCTGCGGCCTGGACTCTGATCAACGCGGTCGCTAAGAGAGTATCTCTATCTGCTACACAATCCTGCGTCGCATGACATGATTTTCGGTCAATGCTCGTACTGGTGCTAGGTACTGGTGTTGCAACTTCTTTGTTTGTCGTAAAAATGTTATGAATCAGCGAATTATGGTTTCTGTTGCAATAACGGCATGTTTTGTTAGATTGGCATTCTTTCCCTTGGTGATCAGTTAAGCAATTTTTGCATAAATTAGATTTGGAAATTGTTTTTTGTTGAATATCTGGCCTAGATTCACGAAAAGATTTGCAAAAATATATTGCATGATTTTCTTTGCAATGAGGACATTTACTATTCGACACGTGTAAAGACTTGTATGAAAATGGTTTGGTTGATTTGATATGCTGGTTACTGGGGGAATTTTGGTTAAATGGTTTCTTATATCGCGATTTTTCGTGTGATGTTGGTTTGCTTGTTTCTGGTTTACACCTGGAAACTTCTAGGGTCGTGAATTTTATTTCCAAAAACTGTAAAAAATCCTTGAGTGGTAATTCTCTCGGATTAGGAAGACTTTCCACGTAGTCGTTGAGGGACTCTGGGTCGAGTTTTTGAGCCAGCAAATGCACAATAAGCGGATCCCACGATGATGTGTCTATGCCCAATTTCTGAATCGCATGTAAACATTCGTTGGTGGTATCGTGTAGTCGCTTGATTGCCGCGGTGGTTTGTACTTGGATGGTAGGTAAACCTAATAGGGTGTTGCTTTTTAGAAATTGAAGCTTTTGCGCGCTAGACAGAGACGGATTATTATGAATGGTTTCCACGAACAGATCTTTAAATGATGTCCACTGCTGGTAACTGCCACTAAATGACGGTAAATCCATTTTTGGTGTGGATTTTTCTCGGTGTGACACGGACCACATTTTTTCGTTGACAGATCTTTTCGTATGCTTAAAGATGTCTTCATATCGTGTGAACTGGACTTCGTAAGGTTGATGGTCGCCTTCAAGTTCACTGTCGATCTCCCAATGCAGCGAATCGATGACTTCCTAACGAGAATGTAGCATCTTGAGAGCATCTTCAAATTCCCACTTGTCAGACAATACGTTTACGTCAATGCTAGAAATGGTTCGCGCAAATGCCTTAAAGTTACTGGTTTGCTTTCGCAGTAAATCATCTAACCTACTATTCGTTCCTTCCGACTTAGAAGGAATAGACAAAGCTGGTATAGAAGCCGAAGGAAAATTGAATGGGGTTGCTGGTTTTATAATAGGGGTAGATGGTTTAGAAGTTGGATTTGGGGTAGACGGAAGCATTTCCTCTCCCTGGTAACCCTGTATAAATTGCCTAGTACTGTGATAAAACTCGCTAGTTCGCTCATAATTTCTCTCCTCAAAATATATCCTCAATAAAATTACACAACTGCAAATGATTAGACTGAAACTCTTTCCAGTAACTATCAAGAGTCTCCAGCTTCCTCCTAATTGCATCTGGTGTTTTACGATCACGACCATCTTTCTTGAAATTTGTCAGCAGTTTATCCATGGCTGCCATGATCTGAGCCTGGGTTGCGAGTAAGCCCTCCATGGTTATGGTTAGAGTTCAAACAAGTGATAAAAAGGAAAGATCTTACTTGAAGTTACGGCTTACGCTGGCTGTGCGAGCTCTGGTTAGCTCAGCACTGGTTTTGGTGCACTGCTGGTGTAGCCTAGCGATGGTAGTGGCTAGGCTCCGGTGTGAACTAGACCTGGTGACGCCTAGTTCTGGTAATCTGGTTCTGGTGACTTGCAACGATAGTTCGTAAGCACTGAACTGGTAATGTTCAAGGCGCTGGTTCACTTAGTGTCTTCTCACCGAGTATTTAAATCCGCGTACCGTAAATACGTTTTAATATACACGCACACTAACTACAATCACTGTGGGAATAAACTAAGCAACAGGAATCGAAGGACCATTAAATGTACGGGTTTGGTTTGTACATTGAAATATGGTAGATAAAGTTAAAGTCTTGAATGGATAATTAAGCCAATGTTTATTATATAACACAAATAAACAGAAAAACAAGACAAATAACAACTATACGTGTAGAATATAGTAAAAGGATTAAAAAGTAAAACTTATGGTAAAATTAAGAGTAAATAAAGATGTTATAAATATGGTAAATAATTGGACTGGTAATGGTTAGAGAGCACACGCGAATATGGTAAGATGGTTGATAGTGTACTGACTGAGAAAATGAATTACAATAAAAAGTAAAATTAGGGCGCGACGTCAATATGCTGACGGCGTACTTGCACGGTGGCAACACAAACCGTACAGACCCTGTATATGGACGACTGCGCTTTGTTTTTTGAATAGATGAGATGAAAATGATTGTGTAAGTTGTATAGTTAAGCGTTCTGCCCGCAGCAGATCTCGTCGTGCCCGCACTGCCGCAAGCCGCTGCCGCGCTGCGGCGTGTGTGCCCTGCACCTGGGCACGGGCGCGGCGGGCGCGGCCGGCGCCGCCTTCCCCGGCTGGTTCAGCTGGTGCGTGGCCTGCCGCCACGGCGGACACGCACAGCACTTGCTGCAGTGGTTCCAGTGAGTATACTGTCAGGCTGTCCCTGGGCATGGAGGCTCCTGGCGCCGCACTAGGCTCTAGCGAGGCCACATCACTGCGTTGCGGCGTCGCACGGCAAATGCGATATCGCACAGGAATGCAGTGCGTTGACGACACGCAATACGACATCGTACGACGAAACGCTAATCAGTTTATCTTTAAAGTCAGCTATAGTTCTGTCCCAAAGGAAAGGACTAAACGTCCCTGAACTAAGGATATCATGTCGTCTGCATCGAAATGCGCTATCTTGCTTAAACGCGCGCAGCTCTATCAGTGTGAATCACATACAGACTGGTGGCGCGACATCGCATCGAAATGTCTACAATGCGTTGTGTTGTGCGGCGTCGACTGAGTGCAAGTATTAACAGTGATAATTTCTACGACATCAGCAACGAACCGGGACCAGGAGTGTTTTGAGTATTGGATATACGACATGTCTGAAGACTAGTCAGGTATCGGTGTTGGGATTCCGTAATGAATTAATTCCCTTCGCAGAATTTGGTGTTTTAGTCCAGATCCCGAACGAACGAACGGTTCTGGATTTGGCCTTTTTCTTGTCTCCACGTAACATTATTAAAATTGAAAATATGTGATGAAAAATAACTCGTCACAGGTAATATTTGAACCACGTCCTCTCGCTTTACTATCTAAGTGCGTAGCCCACATAGAGAGTAAACCTAAAGGACGTGGAACTACACCACTGGAACTTAGAATCACCGCATCGAATACTCTTTATCACATATTACCCCATAGGAACCTTTCAAAATATTTTGAAAATTACAGTATAGACTGTCGTAACCCCCGCGGTGGCGCGTCCACGGGTCCCGTTGAATGTCATAAATCACCCAATTGGCACGTCTACGGGTCCCGTGGATTGGCGTCAGCTCATTTTAAGTGGTTACCATAAATAAACTCTCAGTTGTTATCGCTTTGCATTCGAGCATTTCGAGATAGGTAATTGAGATATGTTTTGGTCAGAGAGCACACGGAGTGTCCGGTGAGCTCGTGTACGTGTCGCTGCAGCACCCTGGACCCCCCGGACCGGCTGTAGCCGAGCTACGGCTGCGGGACACAGCGGATACAGTGAGGATCGCCGCCTCAAACTTCACACTTTACCTAATCTGCAAAGATCCTGGAATTGGGAAGTACTGGTATTTTTTTTTTTTTTTTAATTAAGTGTTGAATTAGGCATCTCTCCCATCTCAAATGATGGTAAGTGACGATGAAGACGACGATGTTACATACGTATCCAAGAGATACCCATTTATTCTTCTTTTGAATGTCTTCTGACTGTACTTGTCTGGGAATATAGACGAATAATTTAACATTTGCATAGAAGCAATAGCGACATTTTTATACATACATCGGAATTAACTAAAATAGTAGCTAATAGCGTCACTTTTTAAAAATCTCTCGTTCGGTACAATTGCATTAATGTATCTACAGTCCGCGCCAAACTTTGTTGCGAATCTGAAATGAGTTGCGAGACGCGTCGCAGTAACTAACTTTGGATGTCAGCGGGGCGTGAAGCGTAGAGAGGGTAGGGGGTACGACCGCTCACGCGCCGCACCGCACCCTCGCGCTTGTGTGTCAGTGCGTGAGTGCTGCTTCTTGTCAAGCTCCGTGGCGCAGTGATAAACACGCCAGCCAGCGACCGAGAGTGCCCGGGTTCGATCCCTAGTCAAGTTAAAATGGAAAATGATATTTTTTCTGATTGGCCTGGGTCGTGGTTTATCTATATATGTATTTGTTATAAAATATAGTATTGTTGAGTTAGTATCCCATGACACAAGTCTGGATCTTACTTTGGGGCTAGCTCAATCTGAGTGATTTGTCCATATATATATATATATATATATTTTAGTTATCTTGTACCTACGCACGCAAGCACTCGCGTCTCACTTCAGACACGCAACAAAGGATGGTGCGAGCTTACAGTTCGACCACCAGCACCCAGCGGCGGCCTTAGCCATTGCAAGGCTCGGGGCGGCACGTATTTGTAAGGCCCCAGTTCAGAACAAGTTAATTGCCTTTGCGAGATCCCCTATTGTTGATAACGTCATCTGCGACTCCATCCATTGTCTCATCCAAGAGCACTGTGAGGATTTTAGTTATACAAGCATGAGGTCCTGGACGGATACTCAGTTAGCCACCCCTTAAGGCCGCCGTTGCCAGGATCCCCTAACTCACCTACTCTCATAAGAAGACCTCCTTGAACTCAGCAGTTTAGAGTCCCTAAATATCAAAGCATAATACACTGATAACAGTACTTACGCTTTTGAAGTGAAGTAGTAAGAAGTAGTAAGTAAGAAGTAAGAGAAGTAGAGTAAAACTGCAACAATCTTTTTTTTTATTCGATTTTTTATTTGTTATAATTCTTATAAGTTTAAATGCGATAAGAAATGACAAACATTAACTGTATTTTTTGTATGTTTTGTGTTACTTTCTACTGTCGTGTATGTAACTTTTTAATGTATAAGTATTGTATATAACACTTGGGTGTTTTTTTTTTATTAAATATTGAATTAGGCATTTGTCTCCCATCTCACCTGATGGTAAGTGACGATGAAGACGAGGATGTTACATGTAAGATATAAACTGCCTTATTCATGTTGTGCTTACTGATAAAAACGTCAATTAGCTCTAAGACCTGACATTTGGCTATGAAACCATAGCTAACGTATTTTATATGTGCCGTGAGGTCCGTACTTTGTTAAACCGGTAGATATATTTGATATGGTCGTTGATCTAAAACTAAACGCGTACATTATAACCAATGTTATTAACGCACATATACATATACACAAATATATTGATATACGTTACTCTTGGTCTTCTTTATCATATATATCATTCTTTATATAATTTCAGAAAGGCATTCTATTTATATTTATTTATTTATTCATTTTTAGATAAGACCGTAGACAATCTGTACGCATGTTAGTGCCGGCGCACGCCATAAAAATATCATGGCCCATGTCGCGGACTTGCATAAACTGTTCTAAGTTATTGAACAAGACTGCCGTCTGTATCCCTCGCATTCTATTGTAGTCTTATAGCCGAGGTTGCTTGTACCGTAAGCCAAAATCGTGCATTATTTGTTTTTGAAAAAACTTCCAAGCAGGAATGACAGGCTTGCTTATAGGTGCTTTTTTATCATAACGGCAGCATGAGGCTAAATTAAAGGCCTAGCACTTAACTGTGTCTATTCATGGTGTATAGGAGCGGCCCGAAACGGTAAAATGTTGTGTCGAAACTGTTTCGCTATGTGTCCTACTGAAGTCACGTGTCATTTGACGTTCATAAATCCATCCCGTGCTCAGAACAACAAACTAATGTTAGTTGTTCTGAGATCCCGTGCCGCTCCCACACCTCAAGAACAACCTGAGTTTAGCCCCAGGCCGTTACTACGTCGTTAGTTAAGACGGTTTCCGATAGAATCAGTCTCAGGTTCAATTCCAGCAACAAGCAGTTAACCACTTTTCTGAAAGATTAGCATATAAGTAGCTTGTAAATATACCAATGTGGTGCATATATTAAGCATTGATATCATAATCTATTCATCAAATCTTAAGTCATCAATATATAAAATTTTGTGTAAAATGTTTCGCCCAGCGGCCGGCTGTCTGTAACGCGACGTGACATTTTCAAACGATTCCGGCCGTTTTGTGAATGTAGATAAGGTTTAAAATTCTCTCTGATGAAAGCACTCGCCGCTACGCTGCTTTTCTAACGTAGATTGTCTTAATAATGTCGCTGGCATTTCATACTAAAAGCGCGACACTGACCGTTACCGCCGAACTTCAACGTTTACCTATAAGGACGGATCCTTCCACGACCCCGGGCCAAAAGCTGGGCAAATCTCATGGGCCACATTGTTATAGTTTTCCACTGGCCCCTAATTGTATAGTGACGACTCATTCTAGTTTACGAAATAGTTTTGTGGTACATTCTAGGCAGTGTCTATTTCGCTGTGTGTAGGATAAGCTAGTTATTTTTGTATGTAGTCTATATTTAGCTTTTAGCTTTAAGAAAGGATTTATTTTTGTATATACAGTATGTTACAGAATTTAATATTTTGTAAATTTCCTCATTGCTTATTTGTTTGAGAGAACAAACTATTAAAAAATGCAAGAGACAGGGTTTTTGTTTTGTAGAAATTATATTTAAGAGAATAATGCTGTATTCCATTTTATTAATAAATGTTTAAATCAAAGTGTCGTTTATTATTTCTTTTTCTTTTATATAAGATTTGTTTACTTGTTTATTCGAGCATAAATAAATTACGCGTAATAATAATTAAGTAATAATTACGACTTACATAAATTAATATTCGAGCATCACGTAAAAAATATTGGGTCATATTTCCTTTTTTAGGTTTCCGTAGTCCACAAGAAACCCTTATAGTTTCGTCATGTCCGTCCGTCCGTCCATCCGGGCCGTGTCACGAAAATTGGTGAAGAGATAAATAGTGAAGTTCCAAAAGTTGGTAAAATTATGAAAATTATAAAATTTTTCAACCCTCCCATACAACGAAAAGTGAATTTAAAAATTAAATTGGACTAACCCCAACGTGTGGGGTATCGTTGATAACGTATTTTAAAATGCAACAAAAACTGCTTTGAAACTATGTAGATCAAACCCCCAGTCTTAAGATAATCTGATACAAAGTTAAAATTTGAAGTGTCCCCCCACCGTAACTTGAAATATTACTAAAATAATTCTGAAAAAAATGTGGTATACTCCTCAAAGTATAAACTTAAAATTAAAACTATAGCGGTCTCGGTATCATAGATAGTTATTTTTATACAACTCGACCAATATGTATTAAAATAATATAATAAAATTATGTAGTTACAGTCGGCCGAAAAAATGTATGGAGTCAACCGCAAAATAAAATTTGTATATACAACATACATGCCGTTTTTATAGATAACACGAGTCCGACTCGCACTTGGCCGGTTATTCTATTTCCAACTACGAACATCCAGACTTTAAATGTGGCTTTCTGACGCAGGTTGTTGCAATTGCTAGATTTGAATAAAACTACTCGGTATCCTTATAAATTAATGTATTTATGTCATAAACTTAACAACTTACGAAAGTGAAGTAAAAGCCGCGCAGAGCGCTGTCTTAGTAAAAGTCATACAAAAATAAGCTAAGTTAGAGCTAAGTTATTCTAGTCGTCGTACTTCTCGAGGCTGAGCGTGAGCACGTCACTCACGAGGCAGTCCGCCGGCTGCAACAACAAAACACACAGCTGTTATCCATCCTTACTAATTTAAAGTATTCGCACATTACACCAACTAAAGTAAGCCTTATGTCGTATTATTTAAGAGTGAATTTGTCAACATGTTTGGAGTAACCACGCGTCGTACAATTCTTTCAATGTAAAGTTAAAAAATCTGCATGCAACATAGAATTGGGAAATAATAAAATAGTATAGCTGCCCTCACACAATCGTGTAGAGGGCGAACCGCCTGTGATTGGTTCCGATCAAGAGTGTTACCCGCTGTGTTGGTTTTTCGGACATCAAAGGAAGTTGGGTCATGATTGTGTACGAGTCCACACTCGTCCATGATCGCCCATCACTCAATTTGCATTTGTTTGTACCAGGGGTTGGAATACCGGTAAAATTCATTACCGGTACCTCTTTGAAACGACAGTACCGGTATTTGGATTGGTACCGGTACATTTGGTAATGGTAAAAATCAAGTACCGGTACCTCTATAATACAACGGTACCGGTAATTGTATTGGTACCGGTACCTCAATAAAACGACGGTACCGGTAATTGAATTGGTATCAATAAGTTTAATGACGGTAATAACAGAAGTATCTGTACTAAATACCGGTAAACAGTATCGGGAAATATCATTTTGTTAATGTGTGTCGTTGCCGTGTTGTGTATGTGCGGCGTGCGTGAGACGGGAGCCGACAATGGGACGGAACTTTTCCAGTCGAGCGAGTCCCATGCGGGGGACGGCATCAATGCGTAGGTACCGGTAAATTTAACGGAATTTTTAACACTATTATTACCGTTATTTTTCTAGATGATTACCGTTATTTTTCTAGATGATTACCGTTAAAATTTAACAGAATAGAAGTACCAGTACTTACCGGTACTTATAATGTGAATTTGGTATCAGTAAAATTACCGTTAACTGTTATCAATATTATTACCGTTAAATACTAGATTACCGGTACCCCATATTACCGTTAAAATTTTAACAGAATTGTAATACCGGTACTTACAATGGGAATTTGGTACCGGTAACAAGCCCTGGTTTGTACAGTGCGGACCGGATGTGATGAAATTACGAAATCAAAGTGATTCTATGACTTTGAAGTTGTGTAGAGGCTGCAATGGCGATGGTAATAACGATCGATTGTGTAGGTGATCATTACAGCCGTAAGAGATCTACTACTGGCCAAAGGCCTTTCCCAAGGATTCTTCGGTTAATGGCAGGATATTGCCATACTCGCCACGCTTGGCAGGCGGATTGGCGAGCGCAGTTTCTTTAGCTTCTTGTATTTTCGACGCTGCTGCCCATCAGAAGCATTTTCAAGCTGGGGAACGATAGGAATTTGTTGGATTTGGGAAGGGAATGAAATAAGAGGTAATCGGATACAACCTCGAATGAATGGGGAAAAGCAAGCAGCAGATCAAAAGGCGCGTTACAGGTATCTCAATAGTCGGCAACGCATCAGCACCTCTGGTATTGTAGATCTCCATGGGCGACGGTGACTACTTTCCATCAGGTGGCTCGTCTGCTCGTTTGCCGTCAAATATACATAAAAAAAAGGTCGGGTGGCCACGCGTGCGTACCCGAAGTCATTTTGAGGATGACACCACTAACGTAATCGTTACCAATTGCATAGAGGCAGCAAGTTACCTCCGAGCAGATGCCGATGAGAGCGTCTGCGCAGCCGTAGAACTCCTCCTTGAGCGAGATGACGATGGTCTGCAGCGAGCCCTTCTTGCCGCGGATGTAGGCCGCCACCTTGCCGATGTTGGTGTTGTCTAACGCCGCGTCGATCTCGTCCAGCAGGAAGAAGGGCGCGGGCTGGTAGCTGGACACCCACATCATCTTTACATTGTTGTGCTTGAGCCAAGCCATTTATAATTTGTGTAAAATGTATTTTATTTTGTTATATAAACACGGTTTCACTCACGATTATTCAGTGTTTTTATAATGAACTAGCTTTCGCCCGCGACTCCGCCCGCGTCAATGTCGATCCCTTGGGAATAGTACTTTTTCCCGGGATAAAAGGTAGCCTATGTCCTTCTACGTACTCCAGAGAACTTGTATGCAAAATTTCATTATGATCGGTTCAGTAGTTACGGCGTGAAAGCGTAACAAACAAACTCACTTTTGCATTTATAATATTAGTAAGGAAGTAAGGATAAGGATTTATATCGCGTAAGTTTTAATACTAATATTTTATTCTAATTTAAAAAATCAAAGAGCTGAGTGGAGCAGCTGTGGACTACTTTAAGAACAATAATATGTTTCGGCATCGATTTTAATATAATATTACCATACGATAAATAAAATTTTAAAAATGAGATACGTTGAAATATCTACGCGGGCGGGGTTTGAACCAGGGACTTCAGGTCTATGTACGACCCACGGTCCACCAATTGAGCTACCGCGCTTTCAGTTTGGTCGTTGAATTAATCATCGTGCAAGTAGTTTTTTGCGACTGTCTGCGCGGCCGGCGGCTCGGGACACATGGCTGCAGGCTGTAGGCTGCAGTACCAGATGTCGCGAGCGACACCTAGCGCCGCCAACTCAGGCTTTAACAAACATACACCAAGAGAACCACCGAAAGGCGCGCAAACAGTGTTTATAGGTTATGTTCGCAAGTTATGTTGCCAGGGCCGGCAGGTGTAGTTGGTATCCTCGGTGATGGAGCAGTACCTGTGTATGGCGAACAGCAGCGCCAGCGCGGCCACGGTCTTCTCCCCCCCGGACAGGTTGGACATGGGCTGGAAGCGCTTGCCGGGCGCCACGCAGTTGTAGTTGATGCCGTCCAGGTACGGCTCCTCGGGGTTCTCGGGGCCCAGGAACGCCTGCGCAGACTGGTTCATCGCCAGCGCCTGCCAACCATATATGTTTGCTTAAAATCATTGAAATATACAAACTAACAACCTCCGTGGTCCAGTGGTTAAGGCGTTTGCCTGTTGACCCGGGGGTCGTGGGTTCGATTCCCACCGGAAGCATACTTTGTTTAGTTGCTTCCAGTTTGGTTAGGACATTGCAGGCTTGAATCACCTGATTGTCTGATAATAAAGATGATTCTGTGCTTCGGAAGGCACGTTAAGCCGGTGGTCCCGGCTGCCATCTGATAGTCGTAAAAGGAACCACGTCAGAGGCCGAGAGGCGGTTCCGAAGAACTCTGACACCAGGGTGTGCAGTGTCGATTGACCGTGACACCTACTCGAAATGATGATGATGAATATACAAACTCATATTTTGTAACATTGACTTATTTTCACAAATCTTCAAGAGAAGGCGCTCACAAACGAACGTGCCTTCCGTAAGCGATAACATTTAATCTCGTTTACTACGCTAGGCGTGTTTCGAGGGCTGTGAGTTGAACTATTAGTACTAATACTATTAAATATAGCACTGTTAAGAAACACCCAGACGCATACATTTCTATCGTTGTATTTTTTCGTACTGTATGGTGCCAGACTTGGTGTTAGGCCCAACACCATACATGAAGAGATGTTGCTGCTTGTTGGGTTGAAGATGGTGGTGTGTAGACACAAGATCACGTCACGGAGAAAGTAGGTTATTGTTCTTGCTGGTTACATGATGGCTGGGTGTGACGGATCATTTCTCGATGGCAGAGTCCAGGCGCTATAGTATCGCCGATTGTTCGATGTATGCCTCATGGCGCCATCGATATGTATCTCGGTATGTTTTAAGATTAAAGAGCTATTTATATTATTAAAGTAGCTGACACGCGACCTACATGATGTAAGCCGCGGGTCGCCCAAATGTGCGAGGTAAGCTCGTACACGTACACTTTAGCAAGCTGGACATTAGCAAGTACCTTGTAAATGGCGTCGATCTCGTTGGCCACATGATCAAAACAGTCGATGAATTTATCGTGGCGCTCTTTTTTTACCTGGAAATTAAATAAATTTAATAAAAATTAATCCGAAATACGGTTCAAACATTATATCAAAATAAAAATATGCAGAGATGGTAATATAGCGTTTATGTACATATATTAAGCAACTCCGGATCGTTTGAAGTTCGGGGTTCTTTTCAGTTTTTTACAAGAGGAAGCCGGCAAGTAACAGTGGTGGTAACATTAACACTTAGAATGTGCCAGCTGCTTCTCTTCCCGCGCAGATCGTAACAGCCGATCGATCGGCTAATACGATCTGCGTGGGAAGAGAAGCAGCTGGCATATTTTTCGACCGTTCCCTCGATCGGCTGTTTCCCTCGGAGAATGGTCGAAAAACTGCGAAATCATGTCAATAGGCGATACGGCAAGCAAACCCATCACTATTTTGAGTTCGTTTTCCATCTAGACGCCCACCAAAATGCTAAATGTAGCCATAAGGTCTTATAGTCCTAGGCTCTGTCTACCCCGCAAGGGAAAAAGACGTGATACTATATAGCAATGAGCCCTCTCCCCTCACCCTCTCAAAGGCCAGCTTGGCCTTGTGCGCGCGCTTGCGGGCCGCCACGAAGGCCTCGTTGGTGGCGCTCACTTTCTCGCGCACCTCGTTCAGTTTCTGCATTGCCTGCAACATTATATTTGTGAGGTAAGGTGTATGAAATTAATACTTATAGCAATATAAATATAAGCTCGCGGCGCGCTCAGGACGGCTAGAAACTATTAGTATTTATGAAGTGTAACTTAATTACAGATGCTGATAGATGTTGCTTTATAATCATGTATTGATGGCCAAAATTGTATTCTACTGATGGTAAGCCAACGTGGTCTACAGAGATACATTAGTAATGACAGAAATCTCTCGCTGTTGTCAGTAATGTGTGTGGGGCTGAGAGGTGTAAGGGGCAAACAATTTTACGTCAATTGAAACAAGTATTTAAAAAAAATGGCAATTAAATATAGCCTATGTCACTCTGGAGGGTGTAAGGATTCTAATTATACGCCATACATCCAAATCCGTTGAGACATTGAGAAGTCATGGCGGAATAAACAAACCCTTATATACATGCATGAACTCGAAACAAACACCCCTTTTTTGGCAATTCTGTAATAATACACAAAGCTGCATTCTTCCATCACTGAAGTGTATTTGGAGAAACATAGTACCCTCATATTGGGCGCCTGGATCTTGTCCACCGTGGCCTGCAGCGAGTTGATGGCCTTCTGCAGCTTGTCGGCCTTGCGCTTGATTTCGTCGTGCTCGTCCAGGTCCTTGAGAGCATCGGACAGCTGGCTGTAGTCCACGCGAACGCGCGCCGCCTTTGCGGCCAGGGCCGAGGACGAAACAGACGCGGACGCAGACTCGTCCTCGCCCGTCTCGTCCAGGCTGCCCTCCAACAGCGGGATGTTGATGTCGTCGATCTGACGGAAGGACGAAAATGTCACATCTGCCACATAGAGCTGACCAACAAGAGGTATGCCAAGCTCGAAGGACACGGCAGTAGTACAGGTGTACCATGACGATATACGATAAAAGACACGCTTGTCACAAACTGTCTTTAAATGTCACATCAGTTATACCGGTGAAATTGAATTCATTAGCATTGTTTAAGGAGTGACTAAGACCACGAATCTGAAATTCTTTTATTATGGGATCAACTCCGAAATAATCTGCTGTGCATAGATTTTGGCCAAGTAGATATTCCACTTTTGTATGAATTTTTTTTCAAACAGAAATGAATTTTAAAGATATTTTTTCACGATGTCTAAGTTGGTCCCATAATGAAAGTTGTTCTGAGTCACTCCTTAAACCTATGCTAATGAATTCAATTTCATCCTATATGTAAAACAGACTGTCTTTAACTCTTCTTATAACATATTAAAAGAACCGACCAAGTGCGAGTCGAATTCGCGCACCAAGGGTTCCGTACCATTATTTATAATAAGTTTAAAATTATTAAATATATTTTGTTAAATGATGTAACCAAAAATGTATGCTTATCGCAATTTTTCCATTATCTGTACTATAAGACATTGTTTCGTACCCTGTATAAGGACGCATGAAAACTCTTCTTTGAGATGATATTCTCTTGTGGGATAAATAATAATAAATATTTTTTTTATTTTTACTCCACACAATCTTATAACTATAACGTTATTCCCGTTTCTTCATTGCTGTTTGTAATGAAAAGAACACAAAAAGTGTCACCTTGCACTGCCGCAGGATGTTGTGTCGCTCGCTGCGCTTGCTCTCTATCTTGGACTCGATGCTGGAGATCTGCTTCTGGACGGACTGGATGTCCTTGTGGATGGTGGCCACGTCCTTGCGCGCCTGGGAACGATACCACACATCTTACAAGTGTATTAAAAAAAAAAGAAAAACTCGACTACCTTGCTATTCGGATGTACGGTCGCATGCAAAAGTCCATATAGAAGTTGCGTAAAAAGTCGTGTGCAGCGGATACTATTAAAAAATAATAGCAATTTCAACCTTAAACATGTGAGATAAGGTTCATGATATTTAAAAATATATATGCCTTCCTAATCATTGCAATCGATTTCCACCTTAAGGCTATGTATGGACTTTTGCAGGTGACCGTACGTAGGATAAAGGATGAACGCTTGTGGTAACCTTTATCAACTTTGTCTTTGATTTTAGTTTTCGTAAAAATAAAATGCAAATCCAATCAAATGGTGGGGCAAAGCGGCTGTTCTGTTCCTCCCATATCGTCAAAAACCCTCTAAGAAATACCATTGACGGTCAAAACCGTCGTAGGCTCCTTGGCCACCAGACGTGCTTTCCCGCCTTACTTATTCGTAGATTGATATGAAAATTTCCGTGAGCCAAACATACAGAAAAATTATAAAACCATGTTTCACTAGCCAGTTAAATACCACTAGTAGTGCTAGTTAAACACCATAATACTTATTAGATACCTCGCTACGTTGAGTATTCTATGCTAGCTCCTTCGTTTTACTTTGGATTCAGAAAAATTAAAATATTATGAGCCCTTAGTCACAATCTTCTAATAGCATGTCTCCAGTTCCTTTGACTATAGCAAGCATGAGTTTAGACAGCCACAAATATCTCCCCAGCTTTAGGGTTAAACTTAACACAGTGCTCTAGAAGGCTGGTCTTAAACACGGCTCAAATCTGCGCATAAACTTACCTTATTAACGTCCTCTTCAGCGTGGTCCAGCCGTCCCTTGGCCGCAGTCCTATCAGCCTTCAGGGCCTCGGCTCTCCGCAGCTCCCTGTCGATGTCCTGTCGCTGCTTGGCTTCGGCCTGTCTCCCGGCTTCGAGCTCATCATCCACGTCTTGTACGGTGCGCTCCCAGCGAGTCACGTTTTTTTGGGTGTCCTACATAGAAATTAATAAGAATTGAGCAAGATTGTATACGATAGTGCGATGTGGAATCACACACGAAGGCTTCTGTTTTACCATACATAGTTAACTACAAAAAAAAATTAAAAATACGTTCTTTGTAAACGCTTGGACCGCTCGAACTCGAGGTTGGAGGCCACGCGGTCTATTTGCGCCTCCAGCTCCATGCCCGCTTGGTACTGCCTGGTGTGGATGCTCACCACCAGGTGGCCGCGTTAACACTAGCACAGTTAGGACAGCAGCTACCTTGGACCGCTCGAACTCGAGGTTGGAGGCCACGCGGTCTATCTGCGCCTCCAGCTCCATGCCCGCTTGGTACTGCCTGGTGTGGAAGCTCACCACCAGGTGGCCGCGTTAACACTAGCACAGTTAGGACAGCAGCTACCTTGGACCGCTCGAACTCGAGGTTGGAGGCCACGCGGTCTATCTGCGCCTCCAGCTCCATGCGCCGCTTGGCACGCTCTTGCTGCGCGCGCAACTCGCGCTCCTCGTACTGCCTGGTATGGACAATTTTTATTACTTTAAAATGTTTCTTAATTTTAGCACTCAACGGAACGTAATATCTTGACAAGTAATCTTAAATGGCGAGACATTAACGCAAAGGCGTCCGTCGCAACGAACGATCCAAGAGGCTCATTGCAATCGTCAACTAATGATTCAAAAAGGAAGTTTCTCGTAAATCACTCACTTGAGTAACGCGTTCAAGAATAGTACCCGTGAACTACCATAATCCACGGCCAGTTCTAGGAGAGACATTTTCTTAGCAATTAAATAATATATAGATTACAACATCCTAAAGATCCTAAACGATTGTATTTATTGTTGTGATAGTGTATGTGAGTTTTTTAACCGAATTAAGTACAAAATCAAAACGTTTATTCAGAAAATAGGCTTGAAAAGGCTTTTTTTTACATCAAATCACATTCTAAAGAATGTAATTAAGTAATATTTATATTATTAATGAATGTGCGAAATCTACAGACTAGTAGCGTTTCGGAACCGACCACTGCAGAGAAGAAACGCCAAAAGAAACTCTTTCCGCTTCGTTGACGATATTACTGCGGCACTTGAAGATATTAAAGAGTCTATACCGACTTCTCTACGGCGTTTGACGCAGTAAACCATAACGTACTTACACAGAAGCTTGCCCATGCTGGTATATGTGGTTCATAGCTCAGATGGTGCGAATTTTATTTGAGGTATCATTCCCAATTAGTTATAGTCCGTGGCTTAAAATCTCAAACTAGAAAGGCCGTTTCAGGCGTTCCACAAGGGTCGCATCTCGGCCCCCTTTCTTATTGATATTTATCAAAAATCTGAGCACAGCCATAAGTACAGAACATAAGATGATTGCTGATGATCTAAAAGTCTATCGCGTTATAAAATCTATATATTGCAAAATGTTTTAAACCACTGGTAGTGTCTTAATAATGGAATGATTCTTAATATAGCTAAATGTTTTTATAATTTCTTACGTAAAAGGAACCCACAGAACCAGATCTAGACAACCTTTAACTACTTAACAAATTTTTGTATTGTCTCCGTGTAGTACAAACAAACATGTGTGTGACATATAATGATTTGTTTTTCATGAAAAATGTAACAACCAGTTTGCGAATCAAATAAATAAAAAACATTACCCAAAAGTGTGAGAATAATGTGGTGCTCACCGAATATTGGCGACCCCGATGTCCCGACAGAACCCTCGGAAGACCACGTCCTCTACATTGTTCATGTTCTCCTTCACCTCCTGTATCTTGGCGTCGCGCGCGCGGATCGTGCGCTCAATCTCCTCGATTTGAGGCTAAACCATACAAAAATATATATTATGCCTACCGTAGACTAGAAGTAACTAATTGAAACATTCAATCGATCGATTACACTTTTAAACTTTTTATAGACGATGATGATACGTCAGTTTTCCACGACCCATTGCTGGGTATAAGCCTACTTTTTTCTCCGGCGGACTCCGCGGCGACAAACGCCACGCTCAACGCTCCGCCTGACGCCCTACTTCTCCATAAACAAAAGCATGTAGCTCCATGTGATTAATAAAGAGCGTGCGCCGCCGCGGTCAACGCCGCGATCGCCGCTGCGTGTTACGTTCGCCTCGCGAACACAAACGCGCCGCGCCACGCCACGACTCTCCGTAAACCAGCCGCCTTCAAATCATGCAGACGCAGCAAGTCCAAGCAGACGACCTTGTATAATTTTACGTATAACCTTGTTAAATTTCATGATAACGAGTATTCCATTAAAGATAAGAGGAGTATTAGTGTGAAGCACTCACCCCGAACATGTCCATCTTGCGCTCTAACTCCGCCAGCTCAGCGTCCAGCTGCTTGATTTGCTTCAGCTGCAACACACACATACACAGTTAACACGGGTTCTTTCCTATACTATTAATTAACTAATTACATTCATCATGTCGCAAGCCCACAGAATGGAATGTTTGTGAATATTCAAAATTCATTTATGTATTCTATTCGCTCACACAGAGTCTTGAATATTCTAGAATGGTCCGGTTGTTCGAACCAAAAGTATATGGAACTTCCTAGAAAGAGTTCTATGCGGTTGGCGATTGTTCTGCAAATTCTGGACTTTATAATGAGAAATCGGTGTAATTTGGTGTTGTAAATACCCATGTGTGAAACAATGTGTGGAATAACTAAAATAAACTGTCATAGTGCGGCCGTAGTTAGATTTACTGAGCGGGCTGGTCCGCATCGTTGCACCGTCTGTGATCAAGCCAGTGGATTCGTGGGAATTGTCGCCAGGGCCTCCGTAGAATAAACATAACTGATTTTTAAAAAAAAAATGGATTTTATTTTAGCTGATTATCTATCAAAAACATCGTCCAGTTATGACCGCACTGACCGTGGTGTCCCGGTCGGAGACAGCATACTTGAGCCGCGACTCCAGCCCGCGGATCTGCGAGTCCACCGTGGTCAACTCCGATTCTTTGCGCGATTTCTTCATGGACTCGCGCAGTTCCTCTGTCAGTTTTTCCTGGGGAATTAACAATCATTTTAGACAAAAATATTATTAAGTTAACTTCTGAAAAATAGGATAAAAGAAAATCACATTCGCTATGGCTTTAACTTGCTAGTGTATTCATAAAGCGTGGAATAAATTTGATTTAATAATATACCGTGTACCTTTTTGGCCTTCAGTTGCGAAAGATGTTTCTCGTCCCACCGCTTGGCCTTGCGCGCCAAGTCCAGAGAACCTCCCGATATGATCCCAGACTTCTGGTAGAACGTGCCGTCCAGAGCGAGAGCCTGTGTGGAGAAGGGATAAATAACTGATAGTAAATAATATAAAAAACGGGGAAAAAATATCCACGCGGGCGGAGTTTGAACCTGCGACCTTAGATCTATGTATGTATGTATGACCTAAGGTCGCTGGTTCAAATCCCGCTCGCTTGGAATTTTTTCAATTTTATTTTACTAAGAGTATATCAAAATAGCATTGCGATGCAAAATAAACTGAAAGAAATAAAGAAACTGATTGGAAATATTATAGAGAGGTACGGCGGTTGTCAGTATAGGTATGATCTTAAACAGAAATTATTTAATGGAAGATCACTAGGATCTTCATAGATCTTCTGAACTCCAGAAAACATCAAGTATCAAAACAGTGTTACAGTCTAAATGTGTGAATAAAATATCATTCAAATATGGGCTTTGGAACGTTTCCTTTAGGTAAATTTTATATTGGTAACATAAATTAGTAGACGGCGCTCGTTGTCAGCGAGCTTACCGCCATCAGCCTGCTCGGTAGTTAACGCCGCTGGCCACGCGTTGGAAACAAGCGGTGTCCGCACGCTGACTGCTAACCGTGAAGCTTTAATGGAAATTGATCGCGAACTGTGTCTATCGAGTCAAGCGAGAGCGGTCGGCGTGTGGACAGCTGGGTGTCTGCTAGCTGTCGGTGCGTGGACCGCGAGCAGTCTTAAAGCCTTCGCACATACTAACGCAACTTACAGTAGGCAGTGAAATGTGCGCTTTACATTGTGATGTTAGAGTAGATTTTTCAATGTTAATTTGAAAGAAGCGTACATACATGATGAAATTTTTATCGTTTTAGACCCTTAAAAGGGTGACTCAGACCATCAAAATGATCAACTTTTCCTATTGGAACAATGCTAGGAACTCAAAAAAAAAAAATTCGACATTCCCATACAAATTGGCCGGGCGGCGGAACTCTTTTGTATGGAAATGACGAAATTTGTTTTGAGTTTCCAGCATTGGTCCCATAGAAAAAGTTGTTCATATTGATGGTCCGAGTCACCCCTTTAAGGCTCCAAAATGATCAAAATTTCACCATGTATATAGTATCACGTCTTTTTCCTATGCGGGGTAGACAGAGCCTAGGTCTATAAGACCTGAAGGCCACGTTTATCATGTTGGTGGAAAACGTAATCAAAATAGTGATTCCTCAGATTGTACCCATTCCCTCGATCAGTTTTTAGCCAAGCTTCTCTTCACGTGCAGATCGTGCGCGTGAAGTTGGTACATTGTACGTTTTATCTTTTCTTCCAGACCAGCATGGAAGAGGTTGGCAAATCAACTATTAAGTAACACAACATAAGGCTTACGTTTCACTGCCATACTGTGAGCTGAGTCGGTGTAATAGCAGTCATCATCATCATCAGGTCCTTTTTAGTCTCCACTGCAGGAGCACGACCCTTTTTGTACTACCAGAGCCATAATTGGCCAGAGCAGTCAGAGGACTCGGCCTACACTCTCCACGCTGGCCAGACGGGTTGAAGAGGTCTCTTAGATGTTTATAAGCTTTGTTTAGCTTGTATTTCCTAAGTCTTCTACGACATCCACGGGAAGACTTGGAGTGGTCCTATTCTACTCTGCCGGACACCACACGGCTGTAATAGCAGTCGTGAGGTTAAGATATAGAGGAGAGTCACTGACGTCGTAGCGGCTGTTCTTGGTGCGGTCGAGGTCGTAGGCGACGCGCGAGGCGTCCTCGGGCGTCTCGCAGACGAGCGCGTTGTTGGTGACGAACAGCACTGCGCGGTGGATGGCGGCCGGCTCGAACCGCAGCACGTCGAACAGCAGCTTCACGTTCTTCGGCTCCTTGATGTCCCTGCCGGACACACGCAGACGTGCACTCGTCATATATACAACTAGCTGTTGCCCGCGACTTCGTCCGCGGCAACTTCTTTTATTATGATTCATTCGTTTTTTATTCGTGTAGATGAATAATTTTCCCCCGTTTTCAAAACATTTTTTATTGATGCTTCGCTCCTATTGGTGTCGCAGCGTGATGTTTTATAGCCTAAAGCCTTCCTCAATAAATGGACTATCCAACACAAAAATATTTTTTCAATTCGAACCAGTAGTTCCTGAGATTAGCGCTTTCAAACAAACAAACAAACAAACAAACTCTTCAGCTTTATAATATTATTATAGTATATAATATAGATAACCACTCCAATTAAGCGCAAATATTTGAAGGGCTGGGTCTCTTCGGTCAAAGAAATGCTTTAGTAGCAAATTTCAAGAAATCGACGCGGCAGTTTTCGAGATATCTGGACCTAAACATTTAGAAAAATAGACGAAAGTAACACCCTCTGTAAAATAAACACTGTAGGGTGAATTTATCTCGCGTAAGTTTTCATCATCATCATCATCAGGTCTTTTTAGTCTTAACTGCAGGAGCATGACCCTCTCTGTACTACCGGATATATTATACTTGGCCAGAGCAGACAGAAGATTTGGCCTACACTCTCCTCGCTGGCCAGAAGAGTTGGAGAGGTCTCATTGATGTTTATGAACTTTAATATAATAATAATAAATCATTTATTTCAGGCAACACAAATTAACACATAGTACCTTATAGACTAACATACATATAGAAAAAATACTAAGTTGACAAGCTGCCAGATCAGTTGCTGGAGACTCAGCTTCCACTCACCTCAGTCGCTCCCTTAGCGGCTTGGCCTGAATGTAATCCAGCGGCAGGAAGGTCTCGGGCTCCAACATCCTCTCTTTCAGCACCTGGATGCACCGCCGAGCCGTCTTCTCCGTGTCCACCACGATGGCCTCCATGTACTTGCCGAGCACTTTGGTGATGGCCACGTTGTATCGCTTGTGCGTCGGCTGGCACATGTTGATCATACGGTCGTACTGAAAACATGAGTGTCAGCTAATATCATATGGCATCTCCATCATCTTTGACGTTTCTACGACATTTCATACAATCTACTTTTACACTGCAACTATTCACAGAGGGCGTTTCATGCCACATTTAACTGAGAGTTGAGAGTCTGAGAGAGACTATAATATTAAAAACCGGCCAAGTGCGAGTCGGAGTCGCGTACTGTTACGCGGAAAATATTGAACGTCTTTTTAAAAAAAACTATTTTAACTCCACGTAAATATGTATATATTTTTAGGATATAGAACACTCTTTAGAATACACAGAATTACTACTATATGTTATCCTTAGGCAACCGCACGGGAAGAGAGCTCATAACGGACTGAGTTCCCGAGCTTCTGCTAGGGCTCTCTAAGGAGGGAGTGATGCTGAGTAATCCCGAAGGGTTGCTCAGTCAGCATTTAGCATAACATCTAGAAGATGTAACACCTCCCCCTCTAAGAGGAGACTTTGGGGTTGAATCAAAGTCTCCGTTTAAATTTTTGTTCTAAGTGGGGCAACAGGGTTAACAATCTCTACTTCAGGGTCTTGTCTGTTTGTCATGTTTATTGTTTCAGCTGTCGGTTGATGTTTTGGTTTATTTATATTGAAATTAAGTTTAAAAGGACGGTTGCTGCCGGATTTACATATTTTCTTAGACATAAGAAAACTTATAAGTAATAAGAATAGAACTAATAATAAAATCGTTATAATAGAATAATGTGTCCCATACTTCACAATATGCGGGCTTTGTTGTTGTTCTAAAGCCTCTAGGTCTTTTAAGAGGGACTTGACCTTTATATTCCCTTGTGGACCAAAATCATCCAGGTCTATACTACTTAATTTTACAGGGGATGTATTCGGTGTTATTTTATTTAGTTCAGCATAATTACAACATGAATCATTAATTATATTAAAATCTGAAAATTGTTTAATGGGTGAGCTTATATTCAAAACATTGTTCTTTGGTATCAAGATGGTACTTTTAGAGTAACCAGTGCAACTCTTAGGTATGGTGAGCACACCAGTACCTAGAATATTTGTTTCATAAAGTTGAGAATTTAAACAGTCAATTGAAATTCTAGTAGGTTCCGATTGTATATAAATCCACTTATTGTTCATTATTGGTTTCCAGATATCTACTGTCCCTAGTATCACTTTAGGTTCACACTGTATTGGTTTCTCACTGTTTGCTTTAGTTAACAATTCACTTTCACATATAGGTTTTGCATCGGTAGAATACACATTTTCGATATCACAGATAAAATATCCGGGATTCACTTGTTTGCAAGGGTCCAGTTTATTGAGGGTACAGTAATAGGTTTTGTCTTTGGTCATTGCTATATATTTGCTAGCCGGTGTAATTAGACTAAAACTATTTGGTTCCTGGGGTTTATAAGGTATGGGTAGTGCAATACTATGAATACATATTCTCTCGTATTAACCAGAGGTATTTCTAGGACAAACACAATCCTATTACTAACATACTAACATATCAACTTAGATATACTTAAAATTACATGAATTGAATTAATATCTAGACTTACAGGCAGCTCGAGGTTACTAGGCAAGTGTCTGTAGTTATTGGCAAGCTCTAGGTTCAACTGACTCGGTGTTATTATGGCAGGATGCAAAATGTTTTGGCTACTGAATAAGATACTATTAGTTATGTCTTCAAGTTGGAATGATAATGTAAGTATTGAGGTTTCCAAGGAATCGAAAACTTTATTAATATCAGTAAGTATTAGTAACTCATTAGTGATAGTGGATATATTTTTTACATTTAAGGAGAGCTTGTCAATAGCTTTACTAAGGGTTTCCTCGTTATTTTGACTTTAAGTAAGGTTTCATTATACTGCCTTAGCACGGAAGTAGTGACCAAAATATTTTCTTTCATAAGTTTAGCTAAGTGCTTTTCGTTACTTTGTAGTGAAGTAATAGCTTCCTCGTATTTAAAGCCGTCATTTTCATCTAGAGTACCAAATATTTGTTTAAATATTGAGCCTATACCTCCTATCCATGCACTACGTCTAGTTCTTTTATCTACTAGATGCGAGATAGACTCAAACTCCTTGTTCATGTCCTGAAATCGAGCCATTAGTGGTTTTAGCCAGCTGTCACATTCTGCGATAATTTGTTCAGCCTGGGTTTCCTTACACAGTAGTTTTGTATTTTCCAGAGCAACTCTAAGATTATCTATGTGAGGTTGGAAATGCGAGATATCTATTGGAATGATGATTCTCAATTGGACATTACTAATTTTTAGCTTCCCCTGGTAGTCGTAGTAGATACCCGAACTGGCGGTTATTGGCTGGATGAAATCTCCATAAGATTGCCCTCGAGCTGAGCTGTAAATAATAGTTATTATCAACACTAAACTAAGGTAAGTTAAATTCTATTTCTAAATTTAGTTAATTATATATTTTATAGGTAAATATACCTAGTTATTAGTATTAATGCTTAATTATATTTACAAGTCTGCTTGAACAGTAGCAGTTTTCACCTGGTCATAATGGTGAGTGACATGACGTCGGTTAATTAGCAATGTAAGTGTGTTATTACCATTGATTTTAACTATTTTATAGGGTCTTTTCCAGAGGGGTGAGAGTGCTTTACGCATTCTTAAGTGATTCTTTAAGTGTACATAGTCGCCTACTTTGTATTTAGTTGGGCGAGTATGTGAGTCATAATAAGCCTTAGATGACTCTTTGGATTTCCGTATCAGTTCCAAAGCTTTCTCCCGAGAATATTTTAATCGGTTCTGGAGCATACGAACATAATCGGGATACGTTGCTCCTGAAGATTCCTCATAGATGGAAGTCGGGAGTACCGGTTTACTACCGAACATTAGTTCATAAGGTGTAAAATGAGTCGTAGAGTGGACAGTTGTGTTATAGGTGAGCATGGCTGTGTATACATAACGGGGCCAGTTGGACTGTTCCTCGTCAGTGAAGGACCTCAGATACTCCTTAAGTGTAGAATGGCTCCTTTCTAGGGCACCTTGGGTTTGAGGATGATAGGGTGAAGCCCATAGATTCTTTATTTTGAGGAATTCACAAGTTTTCCTGAAGAGTTCTGATGTAAAGTTAGTTCCCTGATCTGTAAGGATAGTCTTAGGGATACCGAAAATAGATATATAATGAAGTAGGCACTCACTGGTTTCTTCAGCAGTAGTACTGCGTATTGGGTATGCAGAAGAGAATTTAGTAAGATCGTCTTGTATAGTTAATATATATCTTAATTTTGCAGGTCCGGCTTCCGGTAGAGGTCCAACGATATCGAGAGATATACGTTGGCAAGGTTCTGTGGACGTGCTGGTAATTTGCATGGGAGCTCGGTTTACCTGTCAGAGGGCTTTATTAGACTGGCATTGAATGCATTTCTTTACGAAATTCTCAATGTCACTACGCATGTTCTTCCAGTAGAAAGTCTCTTGGATTCGCTTAAGCATGCGGTTCATGCCCAAATGGCCAGCAATTGGGATATCATGATTTTCTCTAAGTATTTTTGGGATTTCTGAAAGCGATGGATATATAATTCTATCTTTATATATGTGGATATTGATACCTGTGTTATTAAATAAATATAGTAACATATTGTATATTTTAACGAACTGGTGATTATCGAAAGGGTTTTTGAATTCTGTAATGGATATATCAGAGATAGTATCTTTATCATAGTTTACAACCAGTTCATTCCTGATAGTTTTGAGGCTTTCATAGATGTCCTTATAACTTGATTTATCAAAATGGTATACTTTGAAGAAGAGAAAATAGTAGGTCTTATTACTGTAAGTAAACGAGATAAAAGAGTTTAAGGTTCTTTCTTTGTTTAAGATTTCAGAGTTATTAGGAACATTATCGAGGATAACTTGTACGAAAGGGTTTGATTCATCAAGATCAATAGAGGTAGGGAGAATAATAATTTTATGTTCTGATTTAGTGATGTCTTGGTTATGTTCTAAGATATTAGTGTGGTAAGAATTATTTTTATTTGTTATTGTTTTCAGGAAAGTAGAGTAGTCATCGTCAGGTAAGTCTAAGCAATTACTAGTAGAGGGTGTTGGATCATTTCCAATAGGAATTTCAGGGGGTGGAGAAGACTCAGTGATATTTTCAGGTATGTTAACTGGATTAGGAGATGAGTTCAAGGGTTCATTTTCAATTTCATCCCTGAGAATGTCCGGTATGTTAGGGGGTAAGGAAGTATCAGGTAAGGGTGATATATTATCATTCAGGTTTAAAGGATCCTGAACAGGTGAGTTTAAATTAGGTGTAGGTGAGTTACTCCTGCTAGGGTTAGGATTGGGGCGGCCAGGAGAGGGTAAGTTTATTTCAGGTAATGATGAATTATCAAAGTCTATAGGATCTACGGATTGCGGTCCTAATTCATCTGGATTAAATGAGGCAGGGGATATTAATAAATCCATTAAATCTTTATCTAGTTCTGGAGGATGTTGAGGGGGTTCCCCTTCTACGGGATTACATACTGGATTGTTCTCAGGTTGTACGGGGTTAACCGGATAACGAGATAGGGCGTCGGCATTAGTATTAATCTTTCCTTTCTTATATTTAATGTCATATTCGAATTCTTCTAGCTTTAGGCGCCATCGGATGAGACGCGATCCTGGGTCCTTGCACTTAAACAACCATTCTAGGGGTTTATGATCGGTCATTACAGTGAATTTATGACCATACAGGTAAGGTCTAAAGGTTTTAGTACCAAAGATAACGGCAAGGCATTCTTTCTCAGTTACGCTGTAATTGCATTCTGCTTTGTTTAGAGTGCGGGAAGCGTATGCGATAGGGCGGTCTTGTCCTATAGGGCCCTGAGATAATATGGCTGAGATTGCATAATTGGAAGCATCACATGTTAAAAGAAACGGTTGTGTGAAGTCTGGATATGCCAGGATCGGGGCAGAGATAAGTTTGGTTTTTAAGGATTCGAATGCTAGTTGTTGCTCATTTTGCCATTTGAATGGAATGTCCTTCTTAAGAAGAGATGTAAGGGGTTTTGCTAGTTTAGCGAATTCTGGTATAAATCTTCTATAATATGATACTAATCCCAGAAAAGATTTAATATCCTTAGGGGATTCAGGGACAGGGAATTCGGATACGGCTTTGGTTTTTTCGGGATTAGGCTTCACTCCATTTTCACTTATAACGTGACCCAGGTACGCTACTTCCTTCCGTAAGAATTCGCATTTCTCTGGTTGAAGTTTGAGGTTGAAATTGCGGATTCTATCAAAAACAGCCCTTATATTTTCAATTTGAGAGGGCAAATCATGGCTGTAAATAACGATATCATCTAAATAGACGAAACAGCGTGTACCCTGGAGGCCAGAGAGACAGTTATTCATGAGTTTTTGGAAGGTAGATGGGCCATTCTTTAGTCCAAACGCCATTCGATTAAATTGGAATTGTCCTTGAGGAACAGAGAACGATGTTTTAGGGGCATCTTCGGCAGAGATAAGGATCTGATGGAAACCGGAAGTCAGGTCTAGAGTAGAAAAGTATTTACTATTTCCTAGCTGATCGAGGATCTCGGATATTTGTGGCATAGGGTAAACTTCTCCTATTGTTATATCGTTTAGTTTCCGGTAATCTATTACAATTCGCCACTTGCGTTGACCTTGGGAGTCCACCTTCTTTGGTACCACCCAGATAGGTGAGCTCCAGGGTGAGGAAGACGGTTCTATTATATTTTGTTCTAGCATTTTGTTTATTTGGGTTTCTACCTCTTTTTTATGGCGTTCTGGAAATCTATATGATTTTGTATGTATAGGTATCTCAGTATTGGTTTTGATTTGATGTTGAAAAACAGGGGTGTATGTTAACTGATCGTCAGGTAAATGGAAAATATCTGAATATTGGGAGCAGAGTTCTATGAGGGCATCTCTCTCTTCTGAGTTCAGGTGATTCATTTTTAACAAATTTAATACCTCATTAGTTCGTCTAGACGTCTCTAAAGAATTCATATTAATGGAATATGAGTCGGAGTGTAGAGGTTCTATGCTAAGATTCAGGTTTGTTTTGACATTAACAAAGGACTCGGAGGTATTAGCGATAGTAAGATTAACGCGATTGTTATCTTTAACTCTGACAATACAATTGGATATCAATAGATTATCAGAGATGTGCTGATCCAAAATGATGCCTTCTCTAAGGTCAGTTTGTTGCACAGAGCATTCAATTACAGTTTCTGTACGAGGTGGAATGATATAGAAAGGTTCTGAGAAATGCAATTTAATATCTAGGTTTCCTATTCTCAAGGTATCGTGAGTGTAATCAATTTTACAGCCGAAGCCGGTTAAAAGGTCGGTTCCTATGATGCCATCATAGGGTAAGTTAATATTTTTTACTACATGGAATTTAAATGATACAGATTTATTTTTGTTTAAGTTTAATTTCAGTTGAAAGTGGCCTTCAGTTAGTGTGGGCTCATCGCCCGGGTCTATGCCTTAAAGTTTGATTGATTCTTTAACTAGTTTAGGGTTTTTTTGGATACTGGATTCTTTTATTAGGCATATACTGGATCCTGAGTCTACTAATAAAGACAATGGATTATTTGAAGTATGGGAAGTTAGTAGAACATGAGGTAATAGTCGCTTGGTTGTGTCAATATTTATCTCATAAACTTCTTTATTGTTGATTTGAGGCATAAGAGAGGATTTTGATTTAAGCATATTTAAGGGAACTGTTTCAGTTGGGTTTACGGGTACTGTAAGTATTGTAGGCGCAGCGCGCATAGCGCGTGATGAGACGGATGAAGTAGGTACAGTGGGTCTGGTAAGTACCATAAATGGTTTGGTTACAGTGGATGCTGTGGATACAGTGGTAGATACAGTGGTGGGTACAGTGGTAGATACAGTGGTGGATACAGTGGTGAATACAGTGGATACAGAGGGGGTGTCGTTAGGCTTAGTAAATTTTGTTGAGGGTTGAGCCTTGGGTCTCACGAGACACCGCCGTGAGCCCATTATTCGTTTAAATCATTGTGATCGTCTGATGAAAGGTCGACTTCATCACGCCCCTCTTGCTCATTGGGTTGTTCAAGGTAGTTAACACGAGGGGGTGGTCTAAAGGGACCCTGGTTCGATTGCGGGTTTTGATGGAATTTAAACCTGTTATTATTAAACTCCCGTTTTTTGCAATTAGTTATATCATGACCAGGGGCCTTGCAATAACGGCAAAATAAACTAGTAGTAGCTTATTGTGCCATTGGTTGTGTCCTCTGCAAAGCAGGGTTAAAAGGTTGTCTCGAGGGATTAAATTTGAGTTTGCCGCCGTTATTATTATTACTATTCGGTTTAGGATCGGGTTGTGAGCGTTTGTAAAGCGTCTGTTGGATACGTTCTTCAGATATAGCGAAGTTAATAGCCTCGTTAAGTGATTTAGGAGATTTGCACCTTACTATGTTTGAAATACGGGGCTGGAGACCCATTATAAAGTGGTGAAGCGCTAAGTCTTCCATAGCTGCAGTTCGTCCGGGGAGTTCTTTGGATTTAGTAGTGGACATAGATATCTCTGTTAAGAGTTGTGATAAATATGTCTCCGTTCTCAATGCGTAAACATTAACGGTTTCTTGAGGGCCCTGTCTATTCTCCTGTAAGTCGGTAAGGAGGTGAGAATAATGTTTTCTCTCACTGAACTGTGTTTTTAGGAACTCCTTCAACTGGTCCCATGAAGTAAATTCTTTAATTGAACATGCAATTTCCGCTTTTCCATTAAGTTGGCTCAAAATAAATTTAAATAGGATGGGTTTTTGAATTTCCGTGGCTAAATTCAAGGCGTTATCGCAATTAACAAGAAATGAATTTAAAGTCTCCCGACTTCCATCATATGGTTTGATAAATTTGAACAGTACATTTAACTCGAGGCTCGTCATAGTGAGAGCGGCTGTAGTCTTTCGTGTGACACGAGGGGAGCAAGGAGCAGATCTAGATTTTTCTTCGGAATCACTTGTGGCAGGGTCAGGAATATGAATAGATAACTCGCTTTCCTCAACCTTTAAACCCTTTGGCATTATAAAATTTCAGAACTAAATTATAATTATGAGCTATGAACATATGTTAAAATATTAAACAATACTAACGGAACCCTAATAAAGCGTTACGGCTAGACAAAACAATGACCAAGACTTACAGGATGTGGGCGACTGATAAGAGCGCGACGGCGGCGGCCGGGAACATATCGATGTGGGTCACGGTCACGGCGTTTATTTATTCCTCGAGTAAACCTTGATTGGCTTTGGCACTTGGATGCAGGATACCTCGACCTTATCTTGACTGATGTGCTGGCACAGGCTGCAGACTATACAGGGTGCAGTGGACTTGTCTCTTCAGGACGTTGGGGGAAATTCGGAGAACCCTTGACACAAGGGTTGGGGTCGCGGCTCAGGATGCGACCTCGTAGGGCGTAGACACTTTGCAGGATATTATTAAATTCACGGTTAATATATTAGTACTTTATCACTGCACTGAGTTTAAAAATTATTGTAGGATCCGGGGAGAGTCCGTGAGCGGGCCTAGGCACTAGGTTTTCTTGTTTTTCCGGATCCCACCGCTGCCACCAGAATGTTACGCGGAAAATATTGAACGTCTTTTTAAAAAAAACTATTTTAACTCCACGTAAATATGTATATATTTTTAGGATATAGAACACTCTTTAGAATACACAGAATTACTACTATATGTTATCCTTAGGCAACCGCACGGGAAGAGAGCTCATAACGGACTGAGTTCCCGAGCTTCTGCTAGGGCTCTCTAAGGAGGGAGTGATGCTGAGTAATCCCGAAGGGTTGCTCAGTCAGCATTTAGCATAACATCTAGAAGATGTAACAGTACGAAGGGTTCCGTACCGTTATCCATAAAAACGGAAAAAAATTTACGTTTGTTGTATGGGTGCCCCCTTAAATATTTATTTTATTGAATTTATTTTGTGTTTGTTGTTATAGCACCAACACAAATACATCTTTTGTGAAAATTTTCTGTGTGTCTACTGTCTAACTATCACGGTTCATGAGATACAGCCTGGTGACAGAAGGACAGACAGACAGACAGACGGACAGCGGAGCGATATTAATAGGGTCCCGTTTTTACCCTTTGGGTACGAAACCCTACAAAGCACATTCGATTATTACATTATATTTTTATCGTTTAATGAATGCTTAATATATACGAGTGCTTTTACGCTTTCACACATTCTAACTTGTCGATTAGAGGGCGTGGCCTCCATAAATTACGTGAAGAATCGAGCCGAATTTCGGGCGGGAGGGGGCCAAGTTAAATCTTACGAGATCTCACCATGAGGCGCCCCCTTAATTAGCATTAGACCTACTGACATCTAACGATGACTTCAGGAACTAAGCTTGCCAAAGTTTGTGCATGAGCGCGAGCAACCGGATGAGATATCTATTCCTGTACAATTATTAATATCTATACTAATACTAATCTATACATATAAAAGAAGAAACTGACTGACTAATCAATTGATGCACAGCTGAAACCACTGGGCCTAGAACCATGAAATATTGCTCAGACGTTCTTTAAATTATGTAAGTGTGCATTATGAAGGGATTTTTGGAAATTCATCCACCAAGGGGTATAAAATAAGGGCTGAAAGTTTTTATGATTTTGGAAATTTTAGTTTTTGTTAGTGAGATTTCTGGCCAGCAGTGAAAAATGATGATTGAAGTCTCACCACGCCTGGAATGTCTCTCTTGAAGCTCTCGACGATCTCCTGCTTCTTGCGGCGCCGCGCCTCTTCATGCTTGTCCACGCGAGCGTCCCCCAGTTGGGAGGCCACGTCTTCTAGCTGGGCTTGGAGTTCCGCGGCTCGACCGCGACACTCTCCCACATCAGCCTAAAATATTAATATAAACGTTTATATACTCTTATTAAAAAGAAATAAAATATGGTGAAAAAATGTGGTGGAATGGGATATGGTGAGGAATTTCGGCGACGAGGTCGAATCAGGCGGTGCCTCAGTTGGTAGAGCGTACATAGACTCTGGTTCAAAGCCCGCCCGCTTGAATTTTTATTTACCATATTTTGTTTCTTAATTTAATAAGAGTATATCAAAAATAGCATTGTGTATGCAAAATAAAACACAAAAAATTATATAAACGTTAATGATATTGTCGGTGTGGTGCAGTATAACTAGTAGAACAAAGGTTCGTTATCAGTAGTTACATCGTCGAAACTTAATGGAACTATTGAAATTGACAGAACCGTTATTATTATTAATTGTAGATCACACTACCCAGCTGATGCGTGTGCGTCTTGAAGTTTGGAGATTTTGTCTCTGTCTAGTCTATTCTTGAAACTATTTACTGATATTTATGGTTTCCTCTGGGAGTTTGTCCCAATCTGAGACCACATTTCATCATGACTGATGAAATTTTAAAAAGATATTTTAAAGATTGGACACACTAACTGAAAGACTCATGACGACGAACGTTTCAAATGTAAATAAAATACATAAGAACCACGGAGTATAAGAACAATATTTTTGTAAAGCTGTATAAAATGAAAACCTACGACAAATGCTGGCACACTAACCTGCAACTCTGCTCTCAATCTCTTCTGCTCCTCGAGCGCCTGCTCGGAAGTCTTAATGTGCTCGTTCAGCTTCTCTACTCGCTTCATGGCCTCGTTCCTCTCATGACCCTGGAATCATTACTGACTTAAATAAGACAAATATTTAAGATTGACGAAACTATGTAACGAAAAGATTGTTAGTTGCACTGTCTGAACATTTGATTCAAAAATCTGCACTGGCTAATCGGAAGCAACAGCATACTGTCTCCTGACAATAAACTCCTGATATATAAAACAGTCCTCAAAGCTACTTGAAAATATGGCATACAATAGGCTAGTTTCCTGGGTCGTAATAATAACATAACAATTAGTCCGTCAGTTAGATATTCAAAAAATATTGGACACGTATTTTTTCTTTTGTCAAATGAACAATAAATAATAAAAATAAAGCGCGTCACAGTTCAGGAGTGGGGGCTCGTGACGTCAAAGTTTGCTAAAAATTGTAGCAAACTAAACGTCACACGGAACTTCAAAGGGCTATATCTTTATCATTTTTTGTTTAATCGAGGAAAGAAAAAATACATGTCCAATATTTTTTGAATATCTAACTGACGGACTAATTATATTTTTTTAGGAAACTAGCCTATTGTTAGGAAGTTGCAGCAATTCAAACGTCTCTATTCTGTAGACTGTGTACTCAAAACACGAATGCTGAAATACATAAAAACCTCAGTCAAGGAAGAAATGAGTATAACTTCAGAAAAATGCAAGGGGAAACTGGAGGTCCACCCAAATGAGCTGGCCGCTGGCCTGACAACACACTCATATTTAAAAAGGAAAGACATTCTTCCAAGTATAAATGATGAGTAGTCGCTGGAGGACTCACTCCAAATGACACATAGCCCTCAACAAATCCGCTTAAATCGCTGATTGCACATTCAAAATAATAAGACAAAATGAAGGTTGTACTGTTGGTGCTATTATAACTGAGCTATATAATAGTCTGAATTAAGTTTCTATTGCAATAGGACATACCTTCTGCCGGTGTTTGTTCTCAAGTTCTCCCTTGCGCCGCAACTCGTTGTCCAAACGATCTTGGTCTGCCTTTTGCTCGCGGTTGACCGAGTCCAACTCCTGCAGGTATCGCGCGGCTTGCCGAGACGCTTCCATCTTCAGTTCTTCATATTCGCGAATCTACCAACAAATTAATTTGGAATTTATGAAATAAGTCATCGCTTATGCTACAAAGTTGACCTTACCAGAGTCCCAACAGAAGACTACCACAGGGCTTTCTGCTCCTAAAGGAGGTATTATACCATCCTGAATATAGGATCCGATGAGAGGGACGCCGCTATACGTTAGACACGATACGAGATATCTCCAATCGTATCGCACGTATTGCGGCGTCCCTCTCGTCACTGACTGAATTTAGGATGGTTTAATAGGCGCTTTAGTCTGTCTAATTATCTTCCAGCTTTCTAATATCAGATTGATGAGTTCATAGACAGTCGTTCATAGATTTTTAGATGTTGTTCATAGGTTAGGGCTGGTCGTATAACAAGAACTTATAGACATCAGTTCAGACTGTCTATCAGTTCTTGTTATACGACCAGCCCTAACTGAAGACTCAAGCAGCCTGCTCCTCAATCTGCTTGATTCCCCTTCCAACTTCATGGTATCAGCCTGGTGCTTCATGGGCCTTCGACACCTATTTTACATCCGTCTTTAACTAAAACCAACCTACCTGAGCCTCCTCAAGATGGACATCAGTTCTTCCTGTCTGGCCAGTCCCGACTGAAGCCTCCCAAACAGCCTTCTGCTCTTCAATCTCCCGCAATTCCTCTTCCAGCTTCCTGATGTCCGCCTGGTGGGCCTCGTGTGCTTTCCGAGCCTGCTCTAGAGTCTTCACAGCGCTGTCGAGTTTCTTCTGCGAGTGAGTCACGCGCTCCTTGGCTTTGATGAATGTGGGCCGCTTCTTGGAGATCTCTGCTTCCTTTGGGAGAAAACAATTTAAATATTTTCTGTTTCTCTTCAGAACAAGGTGGTTATAGGATATAGGATAGATGCAGAGAATAATGTAATTAATCAGCATCCTTTTACTAGGTGTTGAAGATTATAGCCATACTAGATTAAATAAGAGAATGGTGCAGGTCACCATTTGCGAGTCATACTTGGTAGGCCTATCTAGATTTCATGTCACTCACCACTTCACGGATCTCTTGCTCGATCTTGGCAAGCTCCCGCTGCACTGTGCCTGCCTCTTTCTTCTTCTCTTTGAGTGCATCATCTGCTTTCTGCCGCTTTTTCTCCACCTACGAGTATAATATTCCACATATTATAATATTTGTTAGACATTGCACTTAAAATGGCCAAACCAGATGCCCATACGCGAAAATTTGAGTCTTAAAGATCACTATTCAACATCTAGATGACCTAGGTGTGGGTAAATTACCCCACCACACTAGGAACTCTCTGAAGTTTCCTCATTTATATATTCTATATTCTAAAGTTGTATGTTTCCTATGTGACAGCCACACACAAGAAACATACAACTTTTAATACACTCTGTTATGCATGACATGTGACTTACCTTGGCCAGCTCATTCTGTTTGTGCTGCAGATCTTCCTCTAAGTTCTGGATTTCTTTCTCGTTGTGGTAGAGATGGAACAGCTGCAACTCCACCTTTTGCTCTTGCTACAAATAAAATGGCATATCTGATAATGATGCTATTTTTTTAGAAAGTTAGTAAAGTAAACTAGGAAGTTGAATAACAATAACATTTTTCATATTGATGCTTTTAACTTTGCTAATGAAACAAACTCAAAATTTGACGGAACAATAATGTGACATTATCAGTATTTTACCAGTTCCTCTTTAAGTCTGGTGTATTTCTCAGCTTCCTCCTTTTCAAACTTAGCCTCTTTGCGTTCAGCCGCCACCCCCTTTTTCTTCTGGTAGGAGAACTGCGCTTCCTCATCAGCCCGGTTCACCTCAGCTCGACAAGCTTCATACTGCTCTTTGAGGACTCCAGATCTGCAGAAGACAAATATTATGTTATGGTTTCGTAATTTGCCATTTAATGGTAGCATCCTTATAAGTTGTTGAGGTCAAAAAGTTACTAGCTAAAGTACCGCTAGGATACTGATTCACAACTAAATCGTATTATGTCGCTATATGATTGTGAACATAATCAGTCTTACATAATTATAAAACCTGGACTAACTTTAGTACCAAAACTTTAAACCAATATACGTCTAAAACAAATTGACACTGACAGTTGACCAAACATCAAAGTGATAAATGTCGACTTATTTTGGTCGGTTAATGGTTTAAACCAGGTACTAAAGTTAGTCATCGTTTTGTAATAAGACGGTGTAAGCTTATAATTTTTCTTGCGATTATAAACTGTGGAAGGATTGGTAACTGCAAATAACTATTTACTATTTAACACTTTACAGGACAGTGTACGGCTATAGCCCTTATAACAATAGAACTTCTATTGTCTTGTTTAGTGTCCTGTAAAGTGTTAACATATTGTTTCTCAATCTATATCTATAATAATATTATAAAGCTGAAGAGTTTGTTTGTTTGTTTGAACGCGCTAATCTCAGGAACTACTGGTCCAAATTGGAAAATTATTTTTGTGTTAGATAGTCCATTTATTGAGGAAGGCTTTAGGCTATAAAACATCACGCTGCAACCAATAGAAGCGAAGCATCAATAAAAAATGTTTTGAAAACGGGGGAAAATTATCCATAGCTGAAGACACCCGACGCGTGCAATGCGTAAACGGTTCAAGTTACCCAAAAAAAGTGTATTAAAGAATTATTTCTATTTAAACTAACTAAAAAAACCGGCCAAGTGCGAGTCGGACTCGCGCAAAAGGGTTCCGTACCGTTATCTAAAACGCTGTTAAAACGGCAAAAAATCATGTCTGTTGTATGGGAGCGCTCCTTTAATAATAATTTTAATTTTATTTAATTATTTATTTTTGAAGTGAATAGATAACGAAATATTCTGTGAATATTTCAAGCTTCTACCTGTTGCTGTTATCAATATCGAGCAAAAACAATGTATGGGAGTCCCTTTAAATATTTATTTAATTTAATTTTTTGTATTTTTTGTTATAGTGGCAACAGAAATACATCATCTGTGAAAATGTTAACTGTCTAACTATTACGGTTCACGAGATACAGCCTGGTGACAGACAGACAGACAGACGGACAGCGGAACGATATTAATAGGGTCCCGTTTTTACCCTTTGGGTGGGTAGGAACCCTAAAAAGACGAATGTACCATGATCCATAGAATTAATGTAGAAGCTTTAGATAGGACTCTCAGAGATATTAGAAGCTGTGATAAAATCACGGGTGGGGGATTTTTGGCAAACTTTACTAGAAACTAGAACAGACATTGTAAAGTCATGCCTTAAAATTTCCCCATTGTGAAAGTTTGTTCACACCTTAAAACTATCTACAAATATGAGAGTACGTTTCCCCAACGTGTACGAAAAAAAAATATTAACTAATAAAAATATACCCAGTGGTAGTAAATTTTTTTTAAAGAATTTTATTTCTTTAAAGTTACTTTTAATATAAAGTAGAGACGGGAAAGTACCTCATTTAGAAAATAACATTGAAATTCTTCGCGATTTAGGTGAAAGAGTCACTAGCATTGAGGACCTAATATCGAAAGTTTACCCATACATATCGTTGAAATAGAAAATAAAGATCATCAATGGATGTGCCAAATTGGCGGCAAGAAACAGTAGTGTTGACGAAATTAACGACCTAATTTTAACTAAACTTCCAGGAGATATAATTACCTACACATCTATTGATAATGTAATATATCAAGAAGACGCGCTCAGGAATTACCCACAGGAATTTCTTAATTCCTTAAACCCAAGTGGCCTTCCCCCGTATTCCCTCAAGTTAAAAATAGGTGAGCCAATAATATTACTTAGAAATCTTAAACCACAAAATTTATGTAACGGGACTCGACTTCAAGTCAAGTTTCTCCGTAATAACATGATCGTTGCAATAGTTTTGACTGGTCCAGCAGTTGGTCAAACGCTGCATATACCTCGCATCCCAATAATTCCAAATGATGTAGATTGCAGGAGAGTTGTCTGCTATGTGACTGACATGGAGGCTACCGCGAATGTGTGAGTTCCTTATGCGGCCCTTTCGCGAAACTTTACACATCCAATGCTGCATATCCATTTCCGTGACACGCATCTCCCTCTTGAGCCGCTCACGTAGCCTGTGCTTCACTTCCATATAAGAGGACAGGTCTAAAATGGCCTGTCCTTTTAGTTTAAAATACATTTTTGGGTCACAAATGATACCAATCACATTATGCAAGTTTTGATATCTCTGGACGCGTAAAGGCCAGATTCCAGGTATTTAAACTGGTAAGTACGCTCGACCACGTTTCCGCCTATGCGTATAGGCACGGAATCTGTAACGTTGCAATCCCTGTACTCAGTCTTCGCCACATTTAGTTTCAAGCCGCCGTTCTTAAGCGACTCCTTCCACATATTCACGCGTCGCACACGTCTTCCCCTTTCCGCATCCAGTGCCAGTGCGATATCGTCAGTATACATACATGAGCAGCTACGGAGGAAGCTCATGTGTATTTCTGATGCGTTTTGACACTTCTAATATCGCACTAAACAAGAAGGAGCTGAGAACCGAGCCTTGGTGGACTCCAACTGTGACGGTTCACCAACAGCAATCCTAACTCTGGAATCGGAGTCACGGTACTTGTCGCAGATAATGTCAATACTTCAATGCCCACCAAATCATCCCTCGTACATACAGAAACAGGAAGTGAAGAGGCGTGTTTTCCGTCTGTATTTCTCCATTAAGACCCTTAGGGCAAAGTGTTTTCTTATCATTAGAGAGTGAAACTAATTTTAATATATATTTGATTGTGATATTTGTGCCAAGGAAACAATTTAAATAATTCTTGGATCAAATAACGCATTTTCTTTAGTATTCTTTATTACCTTTATTCATTTTGTGGTTTCTGAGGAGTTGATAAAAGGTTTCAGTGTTTCTATCACATAGCCTAGAAACTACTTTAATCGCTCTCCGGAAACAAGACTTACCAATCGCTATTGGTATATATAATAATATATACCAATATATATAATTTAAACAGTAATTAGCAGTATTTTAAAAAAATACCGAAAAAATACCGAAATTACCGGTATACCGGTTTTCGGAATTTCAATACCGGTATCAATACCGGTATGAAAATCTTTTCGGTATTCCACGCCCTAGTTAAGTTATCTTTTGCCGTAACAATTAACAAATCACAGGGGCAAACATTGAAACATGTAGGAATCGATTTACGTCTAGACTGCTTTTCACACGGCCAACTATATGTCGCGCTGTCAAGATCTGGTTGCGGAGAAAATCAATATGTTCTTCTCCACAACAAAATAAAACTAAAAATATAATTTACGCGGAAGTACATAATAACAGAAATTGCCGCGGACGAAGTCGCGGGCAACAGCTAGTTGTTTATAATCTTTCAATGTTGAAATGTGTAAGAACTTTTGGTTCATAATCTGTTTGGATTTATTACCCATGACATAAAATTGTGAAACAGTCCAATTCTTTTCTTGAAAAGGACACTTTATAAAGTTGTCACTGACCAAGCCCTACCTACCCCATTATGCAATAAATCACAATTTGGATCGCTTCCTGTACCACAAGTTGTCATAACTTAATATGCGATTCTCACCCACTAATTTCTTCAAAAAGTGCAGTCCTCTCTTTTGGGTTCTTCATAGCGATGCTTTCAACAGCCCCTTGGAACACCAGGAAGTTCTTGGCCTTGACATTGATGCCCAGCTTCTCAAGCTCCGCCAGGTAGTTGGCGATGGACACAGACTATAGTTAAAAGCATACTTAGTTAATATTATTGATAAGCTTCAGAAGGCATGTTAAGCTATTGGTCCCAGTCCCAGTGTCATTATCGATGGTAGTTGTTAAGCCATATGAGATGACTTTTAGAAGCTTGAAGAATTTGACGCCAGTGTTGGCCACTTATACACACCCAAATATTGGCACTTCACTATTGGCCACTTATACATACCATGGACCTAAGAATAATATGGACCGGGCGTGAGGAACGTCAAAGTGAAGCAAACTTTGGTTACATGTGTGCAGTATAGGGTGACCATTGTCATCAAATATTACCCAATAATTAAGAGTAAATAAATTGTGAGTGGTACTGATGCCTAGAAGCACTAATATTATTTATATTTTTTTTACAAAACGTAACATCTATATCAGAGAAGTATTATGAATTTAGACATAATGATCCAGAAGGGCAACTGTGAATCAATCATATCTTTGAGCGACCTTAGACGTTTTGGGGAACTCGATTAAAGGAATAAAAGAACGAAATTATAGATAACATTTTTATTTTACTGTGTTTTAAGTTAATAAATAAATAATAAATATAAATAAATAAATATATACGGACAAATCACACAGATTGAGCTAGCCCCAAAGTAAGTTCGAGACTTGTGTTATGGGATACTAACTCAACGATACTATATTTTATAACAAATACATATATAGATACACATCCATAATAAATAACAATACATATAATTTTACTTACAGAAAAACAAACCCTCGAGGCCTTATATTGGTGGTAAATTTTAAAATTACTTTTTTTATAATTTTGCAGATTTATAGATTCAGTCGTTCTATAGATTATTAGTGTCATCAATAAATCAACAATATCAAATTCAGAAATTGTTCAAAGTTAAAATCTTTTATTCTGACGTCGACAAATGATAATAAAATTCTTTCACATTTACATATAAGTATAAAATATAAACATTGAATATCTCTATCTATAAAAAAAACCACATCAAAGTCCTTTGCGTAGTTTGAAAAAACCTAAGCATACATAGCGACAGACGGACACAGCGGGAAGCGACTTTGTTTTATACTATGATCCCGAAATTGACGCCACTTTTGTGATCTACACGCCAAAATACCTCGAAAACCACCCCTGTTTTGCATCCCATAGGTGTTGTTTGTGATGCACCCAAAAATAACTCAAAAGCGACACATAAGTCATATTTTCAAAAAATAGTGACAGTCATCTTGAATCCCAATACAAAATTTACGTCAGTTTTACCCCGAAATACTCCGAAAACGTCACCCAAGTCGAATTTCCATAAATAATGGTGATGGCCATCTTGAAAACTGAAAATGACTTCATTTTTGTTGATATCCCAAAAAATTCCAAAACGCCAATAAAGTTGACTTTAAATGAAAAGTAATGTCAGCCATCTTGGATTCCAAAATCATCTCACTTCATACATTTATCATCAACACATACATCGATTTTCCAAATTTAGTTCATAAATGATGGAGTTATGACTTAAAAATATGCAAAATGAAATACAACTGGAACTGCTCCTTTTTTTGAAGTCGAGTAAAAGTATTAATAAGAAACATACCTTTTCTGGGCACGCGAACTTAATCAACCGGCGATATGCTCCTTTTGTCATATAAAAATTGCTATTTTTAAAATGTTCGGAACAAACAAATGAATAATTTGATGGTACCCATGACGCATCCTTTCTATTTCTTCTAATAATATCGATCCATTATTTTTTTACATAAGCATCACGAACGGGGAACCTTAAAAAAATAAACAAAATAAAATTTTATATTAAAAATAAAGAACAGGAATCTTGAAATCAGATTCTGGCAACACCGACAGTCCGACTTAGCGCTGCGCTGTCACCGGGTCATTGACTTTTGCGGCGCAAAGAAAATTACAAAATCATATTAGTTTAATTTAAAATTGTAGTTGAAACGTGTGTTTAGGTTACCAACCAATTCGTACATACGAGTAACTGTGGTGTTGTGTGTGTAAATAGTATAATTAAACCAAGAAAATATGCGATTGAGTGAAATACTTACATAGTCTCGAAAACAACAAGAAGTTTGTACTTACCTATGATACGTGATACCGTCGGACTTTTTGTGTAGTTTACTATAATTTTTACACTTTTACCACACAGCTCGGCATTATTTTATGTTTTTATGCTTATTTTCAACGAGTTTCAAAAGGCACACCAACTTCGCGGTAAGTACAAGTTTGACATTTCGTGAGTTTGACATTTCGACCGGGAAAAACCTGCATCCATTTGAGTGCCGATGTGTGCGTGAATTTCGTGTCACGACACGTCTGCATACATTGTGATTTGCTTCTCTGCCACATTCTCAAGGTCCTATCCTGATTATTATTAGATCCATGATACATACCAACTTTGACAACAGCATCAAATAAACACTTACTGCATTAGCAGTTTGACTTTACAACAAAACCTGAATAAAATGAAGAGAGATTTGTTCTAATCTATCAGCTAATGATTTTTCAGTAGGCCACACACATGCAATAGCCCTTCAGCACCTTTGATGAACACTGAAATCAATTTATTACAATGGGAATATGGTATTAAAGAAAGACCTCCCAAAAGTTATTACTGAATACTGTGAAAACCAAAAACTCTTTGAGATATTAAGGTAACAAACTCACTTTATTTTGACCTTTACTAATCAACTGAATAATAATAATTTTATCCTCTGACTGCTTTGGCCAAGTATGGCTCTAGTAGTTCAGAGAGGGTCGTGCTCCTATAGTGGAGACTAAAAAAGACCTGATGATGATGAATCAATTGAAACAAAAGGCACTTGCCAATCAATTAATCCTCCAGTTGTGATTTCAGCACTAGGTTTGTATTCACATGTGAATAATGTTGATGGTATTACATGGTTGCGCCTAGGTTATTACCAATGGGGCCAGACAAGAGGCCTAGTTATGGAAAAATGCCCACAGAACCATAAGGACGCAAGGTACCTTTCATTCCAGGAAATTTTACTATTCCCGAGGGATCAACATGAACACAGGCAGAGCTACAGGCAATAGCTATCATTATAAACATTGATCTGAAAAATTGATTACCAATATTAATAATTTGATATTGGTACCAACCTGGGCAAGTACAAGAAATCGTCTACAAAACTAACCATATGTCAGAAGTCAAAGACTGATTTAAAATTGGATATATGTATCTCTTTTAACGTCATATTTTTATGTCTTATATTTTTTTAAAATATATGCAAAATCGAAGTACTCCTAGTGTTTCAGAACCACCACTGGTGAGAAAAGCTCATTACTATACTGTATATAAAATTAATAGCTTATATAATTATAGAAAAACCTACTTTATGTCTAGGTAAATAGAAGCAATTTTGCTTATTAATTATTCCAGCATTTAAAAGAAATTTATTTTAGGAAATTTTTGTTGTTTGTATATGTATATAAACAACAAAAATTACCTAAAATACCTTAATTGCGTAATCTTAGTGCTTACATATGTATGTAAGCACTAAGATTACGCACTAAAGTATTTGTTTAGTTTTTACCTGTCCATCAATCTTGTGTTCCGAAGACTGCCCAATAACAGACCTCTGAAACTGTTTCTCGGTCATGTCCTCCAGCACAAAGGTAGCTGTTACTGATGCACTCCGGGAGACGGGCTTGTTTATGGATGCTCCATGGATCAAGTCACTGAGACGCTTCACACGGAGAAGTGACGTTTTCTCTCCCATTACAAAACTTACAGCATCCATGAAATTTGATTTTCCTGTAATAGATGCAATAATGTAATGTCTACTTAATGGCAGTCAGCAAACTAGGTACTGATAGACCGACAGAACATGGTAACGAAACTAGACTTTCTTCAATACTACAGAGTAAAACATTCGACAACTGCTACGTGCAGACCTTACACTGGAGTAAATGTCTTATTAGTAATAAAACAGCGATTGAAATACTTCTACTATGATTTTCGTTTTAGCATTACCTGAACCATTGGGGCCAACAACGGCGGTGAAAGACTTCAGAGGTCCGATGCGGTGGTGACCGCGATAGGACTTGAAGTTTTCCATATCGATGTATTTTAGAAATGCAGGCATTTTTATTACACAATATTTAATTCGTAAAACTAAAAACTTCACAATTTATTTTTTATTTTATTAGCGCCAAACATTGTCACATCAACACAACAAACGCGATTGAACTGTCAAAGTCAGTCAGGCAGGCAGGGCTTGTCTATTGCAATATCCGCCATTTTCTCGAGATTTTCTCTTCTCACTTCTCATATACCTCTATGTCACACACACTTAACAACTTGCGGTCAACCGGAAGTGATAGGTTGTATTTATGCAATCGAAAGTACCTTAAATGTTAACACACCCAGATGTTTTTAAACCATTTTCAACTATTTATGACTTTTTGAAAAAATATACTTCAATTTTGGATTTTCTTAGATATTTCCTTTTACTATTTAACTTATATTATAAATGCGAAAGTGAGTTTGTTTATTTGTTTGTTACGCTTTCACGCCTACACGTTATCATAGGTACGGAGAAGGACATAGGGAACATTTATCCCGGAAAAAACTACTGTTCCCGAGGGATCGACATTGACGTGGGCAGAGCCGCGGGCAAAAGCTAGTAATATTATAAATGCGAAAGTGAGTTATAACAAACAAAAAAATGTAGGGAAAATAACAAAAAAAATGGAGTTTAGCAGAATTGCATTTTAAATTTTTATGTAAAAAAATTAAAATGTATGACTGATTATTTTGGTTGTTTTTGCTCGATATTGATAACGGCAACAGGTAAACGTTTGAAATATTGACATAAATTTTAGATATATATTTACTTTAAATAATAAATAATTAAATAAAATTAACATCAAAGGGGGGCTCCCATACAACGGACATGATTTTGTTGCCCTTTTTGTAGATAACGGTATGGTGTGAGTCCAACTCACACTTGGCTGGTTCTTTTAAAATATATTCTTTTAATATAAATATATATTTCTGTTTTTTTTTGTCTGCGTATCCAATAATTCCGGCATTTAGCAGATCGTTAAAGCGTAGCAATAGCAATGTCGTGGAAAGAACAGATCCCAGCATTAATACAACTATTCTATTACAACTATTATAGACCTTTCTCTCAGGAAATCAAAAATCCAAGCACAAAGACAAGCGGGGATACCATAGGCGGGAAGTTTCGCTATAAGACTATCGTGACAAACCAAAATATGCCTTTAAAATGTCAAGTGAGACAGCAAAAATGCCCCACCATGTTTTTGAAGGACTCACCGCAGCGTGGCATACACAAGAAGATCCCCAGTAGACCGACCCAGTAGACGAGGTTCTTTCGATTGCATAAATAAAAACTGTCACTTCCGCTTGACCACAAGTTGTCAATTCAGAAAAGTCTGTATTCCATAAATTCTTTTTTACCATAGACAATTATATTATTATTTGTGTATTTATTTCAATATTAATTATTGAAAATGTAACAATCACTTAAAAACTACATATAAATAGAAAACTAAATTACAAATAAAGTAGCCCTAGCACTACCCCGTGATAGCGTGCCCAGAAGTCCGGCAGCATTGCCACGTTGTATGGCAATGCGCATTTGACCAAAATACAGGCCAGCCCTCTGGTCACGAGATACCTCAATTCAATTAACTTCTTGGCAATGGCGGTGAATAATTTGTTGGCTGAAGCTCCCCACGGCCCAAGAATATTATTATTGTATGTTACTTTTTAGGTACCTATGTTGTGGTTGTGACTGGTGACTACCTAGTAGTAGATTGAAAAAATAAAAAGTCAATGTCAGCAATCAATCAAGTCAACTAATTGTCATTTGTCAACATATTGTCAGAATTTGGTTAAATTGTAAATAATCAAAAAAAGTTGTATTTTTGTCTTCTCGGATATGGAATAAATTTTCATATACTAAAACCGCCTTATTAAAGACATGATTGGTGATCAAAGTCCAGGCAGCCCATTAGACATTAACGACACAGAACAAGCCGTACTGATGGATCCCATTGATCACGAACACACTAGGTATCCTTACTGTATAGTGTGGACTCCAATTCCTGTTTTGACGTAAGTTTATACAATTTTTTAAAGAAAACAAAAGGATAACTACTATTTTAGCACATGATTATCGCACGCGTAACAATTAAATTTAACTTTTCTCGAACTTTCAGATGGATATTCCCATTTTTGGGCCATATGGGCATTTGCACTTCAAATGGGGTGATTCGAGACTTTGCTGGTCCCTACTTTGTGTCAGAGGATTTGATGGCGTTTGGAAACCCCACAAAATACTGGCAGCTGACTCCACAGAAAGCAAATAATGGTCAGGCTGGTTGGGATGCCGCAGTCACTGAAGCTTCTGAGATCTATAAAAAGAGGATGGTAGGAATATACCTTTAAATCTCAACTCAAAATGTATTATATTGGTACATATACCATAATATGTAATATATTTAAACTAGAAAATATATGTGGTATGATTGTCCTTTTCCATTGCAAAATCATTTGTAAATTGTATGGTGTGTCTGTAGTTTAAGAATACCTTAATATTCTGTAAAAAATAATCTGTGTAGATTTGTAAGATATCAGTTAAATTCATATTTATATTTTTAAATATAAACAATTTCTTATAGGTATGTACTTTTGAACTTATCCATGGTGATTTATTAAAATATATGTAAATGATTTCAGCACATCATATTTTATGACAACTGCCACTCACATGTTGCCACCGCTCTCAACATCATGAACTACAGCGGTAGTAAAAACTGGAATATGGTTAAATTGGCATTCTACATGATTCCATACTCAAGATATGTCAGGTAATAATAAACATCACTCTCAAAAAAATTGTGAACCAAAGTATAGCTTATAAACATCTGTGAGACCTTTCCAACCCGTCTGGCCAGCGTGGACAGTGTAGGCCAAGTCCTCCGAATGCTCTGGCCAAGTATGGCTCTAGTAGTACAGAGAGGGTCATGCCCCTGTAGTGGAGACTAAAAAAAGACCTGATGATGATGATGATGATGAAAGTATACCCATTACCTATATAAAAAGTTTAACATCAGCACTGGGCTGAACAAACAAGTTGAAACAGTTTTGATGGTTTGTAGGTTAAAGTATTTGGTAAAATGATATTATTTGACGGGCAGAAAGAGAGTGAGGAGCACTCAATTGTGGAAAATGGCATTAAACATATTGATATGACCTGTGTAGCTCAATAATACAGCAAGTCCCTTTGAATTGTAAGGTCCAGGGTTCGATCCCCAGCCAGGTCACAATAGAATACAGTATTTTACCATAAGCATTAAGAGGTCACCACTGTAAAATAAATCGCACAACAGCTAGAACAAACTCTGCCTGTCATTTTTTTAGTAATAGAGTGGTCCATAACTGGAATAGACTTCCTGAGGATGTGGTCTCAATAAACTCCTTCAAAAATAGTCTAGACAAGTGGTTGAGTACAGATATAGTGTCATTACTGCAAAAGTGAACATTGAAAGTGAAAACTCGAAGTGAAATCTGTGAATAAACTATATCCAAAGACATTACACACATTAAACACACACCCACCGACCAGATGGTCAGACGACCTGACTAAGGTCGCAGGAAGACGCTGGATGCAGGCCGCTTTCAACAGGTCGCATTGGAAATCCTTGGGGGAGGCCTATGTCCAGCAGTGAACTTCTTGCGGCTGATATGATGATGATGATGATGATGACAGTAAACACTGCCTAACAGGCACATTAGCTAAAAAGCTGCTTGTCTATCATCATCATCATCAGGTCCTTTTTAGTCTCCACTACAGGAGCACGACCCTCTCTGTACTACTAGGGCCATACTTGGCCAGAGCAGCCAGAGGACTTGGCCTACACTCTCCACGCTGGCCAGACGGCTTGTCTATAATTAAATAAATAAATATTTATTTGTTGAAATATGGTGTTGTACATAAATTAAATACATACAGTTGTGCAAATTTTACCAATAGTGGTATGCAAATATACCTAGGAGTACTTGGGTGTAAAAATTATAACGAACACTAAAGTATGGTATGGAGTTACAAAAGGTTAGTGTACGTAATCCTAGCAGAAAAGTGTTGAATATCAAAACAGAGGAGTGAGCAAATGTTTTGTGCAAAATTTCCTGAAAAATATGTATATATATATATAAAAAGTTTGAAATTTGTGCATCCAGTAGTTTTTAAGAAAAGACAGGATTTCTTTTAGTATATCTATAAAAAAGAAATAAGCTAAAATATTTTCTTTTTCAGTTTTGGTGCCTTCCTCAAGACCTGGCTACCATTCTTCATCATAGTTGCATTAATTTGCGGACTAGCAGCAATTATATAATGACACAGCATTGGAATACTCTAGAGATATTTTATGTATGGATGGTGCTGGTGGTCCTTGTGACCGGAGATGTTGGCGATTGTTCACAAATGATCTTTATAGCTTTATGAGATGTTGTGAAGTCGGTGTATACTTATAAGGAGTAAGGAAGTTTCTGATGAAATGATTTTTCAGTCCAAAATGAGGACAGCTATAGGATCTCATTCAGATGAATTGTATGTAAATTACTATAGTACACAAATAAAAATGACAAAGTCTTGTATGCACTTGAGGCACTCCATAAATATTAATTTAATTATTTATTTTTAAAGTGAATTTATTAATAATAGATTTAAAAAATCGGCCCAAGTGCGAGTTAGACTCACGCACGTTCCGTACATTATCTATAAAAATGACAAAGTCTTGTTTGTACTTGAGGCACTCCATAAATATTAATTTAATTATTTATTTTTAAAGTGAATATATAACTAAATATTCTGTGAATATTTTAAGCATCTACCTGTTGCCGTTATCAATATCAAACAAAAACAAGCAAAGAAAGCACACATTTGTTGTATTAAAACCTCAGGATTTAGGACCACCTCAGGATTTAAATATTTATTTTATTCTGTTGTTTAGTATTTTTTATAGCGGCTACAGAAATACAGAGCCATATTAATAGGGTTCCGTTTTTACCCTTTGGGTACAGAATCCTTATAAGAGGTTAGTTTAGATCTAGGAAACTTCCTTTAACTGTGTTGTACTGATTAAGTTTGTGTTCATGTTCTTCTATGACATACCATTAGTTTGTAATGTAAGATTGTGTGACCATGCGTGACTTTAATGGGATGGGAATAATTCTATGATGTACGTAATCTATTTCTAATTATACAATTGAAAATGTCTGTTTATATTCTATTAGCAGTTAAAGTGAGTGTTTAATTGAGGTGTATTTTATTTATGTTTGTCTTGGACCTGAATTATTTTACTATTAAAACACTTTTTAAACTGAAATAGATATTTTTTATTTTCCTATATATTTACAATTTTACCCTTATAGATATACAATACAGACAAAAATCTAGATGTAAAGAAATAATTCTTTTATTGTATGTTTTTTGTTTGGTTTGTATATATTGTTTATTTTAAAATACAGAGTTAGTTCATAACCATGTATACTAAAGCATGAACAAGTTCAAACTCTATCCTCTATATTAATATGGTTGACCACCTATTACTTCAGAGCTGGATATATTGATATCAATAATAATAAAACAATTTGATAACATATCACAAAACTTGTTTTTAACTACATACTATAGAACAAATAAACACATTTTGCTGATCATAATGTTAGCTACCTAATGTGAATGTGATTAAAATTTTTAATGCATTACAATGTTCAAGCTCACAATATCTTCATCAGGTCTTTTTTAGTCTCCACTGCAGGAGCATGACTCTCTCTGTACTACTGGAGCCATACTTGGCCAGAGCAGTCACAATATCTATCAATTGCTAATCTGCCTCAGTGTATGTATGACCTCACTTCATTTCACATATACATATTAGTACACTATTATGCATTACAATTTAACTTTTGCACCCTTTGGAACACTATTAACTTTTTATTTAATACATGATGGATGATTCCAAAATACGTTTCAATTAAATGTGCATTATCCCGTGATCATACCTCCCTAAGAACACTTTTTTCCAGTGAGAATTCATAGTCATAAGTGTTTACATTGAACTTGCTGGTCAAAAAGGCAAGATGGTCCGTGATTTCCGTAGTCAGAGCGTCTTTGTTTGATGCCATTTGCAATTCGCGGCATAAAGTGAAGGGAACTCCTTGGAGGTAGTGGAAAGTTGGATCTACTCTGGTTGTCCTTGGTGCAGGCGGGGCTGGTCTTTGCGGCAGTGGAGGGAGGGATCCGCCGCTCACATTGGGGTATATGCCCCTTCCAGGCGATGAAGGGTCAACCACAACAAAGCCATCGTCAGGCTTTGGTCCAGGAATAGGTGGCGTGTCATCTTCTACAGGCGACTTTCTTTTACCGAATATTGAAGAAAACATTATTGTCCAATTTTATCTAAAAACAAACTAAATTTATTTCTGGACTGGACTGAGTAATCTAGTCAAAACATGAATGATTCATGAAATGAAAAGTCTATTCTATTTCTATGACAATGTCAAATTTAACTAAACGGACTGACATTGACACGCCGATTTATCCTTTTTTCTAGCTTTCACGCGTGACGTATTTAGCCAGTATCAAGTATAAATGCGTTTTCACAAAAATAGCTCCTCAATACGGGTGGTCCTAAATCCTGAGTGCTCCTAAATCCTGGACAGCTCGTCATGTATCTTATCGAATGTTTCTGTTTAGGGTTCCGTACCCAGAGGATAAAAACCGGACCCTTTAATGTGGCTCCGCTGTCTGTCTGTCTATTTGTCACCAGGCTGTAACTCATGAACCGTGCGTGACAGTTAGGCAGTTGAAACACAAATGATGTATTTCGGTTGCCACTATAACAACAAATAAATACTAAAAAACAGAATAAAATAAATATAATATATCATATTTTTTTAAATATTTTCATTTATTTGCCGGAGCAGCATTGTTGCGCGCGCGGGAATCATTTCGATTTTGCTGATTCGTAGGGCTTGATAGCAAAATTGCCGCTATTTGTGCTGGATTGTTGCGCGGTCGCTCAGCTATTGCAAGATAGCTTAAAATCACACGTCTATTGCCAGCTTTAATTTATTTTATCGGAAAATACCGATTCGTTTTTTTTTTATTTGAATCCAATTTCAAGAAATACTCTCTTTATTCTGTGCTCAGAAGAATTATTGTTCTGAGATTCTGTGCTTCCAAGACGTCAATTGTCAAACCGTGTCAATTTGTCAAACAGACAAATTCTGGTCAAAACATTACATGTTTTGAAGAAATTTTGAATTGTGAAAATATTTTTAATACGTTAAAAGAAATGTTTATTGTTGTGTAATTTATTCTCAAAATATGCTTTTTGTTTTAGTCTAAAATCTTAGTTTTGTGGTTTTTTGGAGGTTTGAGATATCATTTTGGATATCCAGCTGGTCAGGCAAGGTATGTACCCTGATCAAAGGAGGTTAAAAATCTACTTGAAATCTTATAAGATCGGTAGAAAATCTGCAAATTGGGGTATAGCTGTATATTTATTCTGATCCATATTTATATGCACTTTTTAATGTCACCGAGATTGTAGTATGGCGATTGTGTATGTTTACTTCTTATAACCTTGTTTACTAGGTACATCTTATCCAAATTATTTAAATTTTTCGTTAGTACGTTTTCGTATTTAAAATTTATATGGAATGAAGTGGTCAGTATAAACTACCAAGGTGTTCAGGTGTTAAGGCAGTCTAAATTGAAGCTATTTAATTTCCAAATATGAAATGTGTGAAATAAATAAAAATACTTGGCTGTAATGAATTAATTTGTGTAGGTACAGATAATGCCTATACAGTAATGTGCGATGTTACTTATTACTTAGTACACTCGAGGGCAGATAAGACTGCAACCTCGTACAACAGATTTTAATTTGTAGGGGGTCACATTATCTGCTCCCTGTTAACTGTACACTCAGGACTCAGGTTCTAATTGGTTGACTGTAAGAATTAACTCATATATTTTATTTCATTAAACTTTATATTGACATCCTTTTTGACTACTTGGTAAAAATGATAGCAAATGTGGGTACAAAATATATGTTTATGTGTGCGTGTGGTAGGTATTTAGTATAAACTATTATTGGGATTTAGCAATTGAAAACATTTTGACGATATGAGCATCTGTGACCTGTTTGGCTGATACAATTTTAAGGTCAATAGAGAACCATGACATTATTACTTTCATTGCATCCATAATATAAATCCATTGACAAGAGTAAAGCTTAGATATGTGAAAGATGTCTGAGATAGAGATAAAAAACTTTGAAAAGTTATAAAAATGTTTAGAGAAAATTCCAGTTAGCCCTCAATAACTAAAAATATGTTTTGATTGTACGTCATGCCATTTCCATTACCATACCATTGAATCAAATGATTTGAAATGGCTCTTTCTCATCTGAATGTGTTCCTGGTTGTATCCTCAGCTTTGCAGGCCAGGGCCTGTTTTTTTCCTTACTTTGCACAGTCTGTGGCATCACTTGCTACACTTTAACCAACCATTAGCATGTTTATCATCTTTAAAAACATGCTAGCACTTCTTAGGTTTTCACCTGAATGATATGTAATGGCAGTTTTGTATAATCCAACTTTTTAAATATAAGAATTTAATGTTATATACCTTATTTCTTAGCTCATACGCATGTGCAGTAATAAAAGCTGTGACTGTATCATTGAGAAGTAATAATACATATAAGTAAATAGGAATATATATAAAAGTCAATATACTAGCTGTCCTGGCAAACTTTATTGCGCAATTATTTTTTTCACAAATATTTCTCACATTAATATAATACACATTTTCGTATAAACATTCTCTATGAAAATGTTTGTCGGATTTATCCGACGTTCGCGGTCAAAGGGTTAATAGTTATTCTGCTATTCAGGGTGGTAACAAAATAAACAACTTAAAAATAAGAATTAGTTCACCTATTCTCAAGTTATAAGTAAAAAACAATTGTACACATATAGTACATAAGTAGGTAGGTACAACTAATTAAGGATTACCGGCACCAATTGGGGGAGACCGGAGACTGATGAAGGCAGTGCCTGTGTTACAGTGCTCCAGTTAGTCACATAGTCTAAGTGTTCAAACAAACCTAACTTTGTTTGATATATTATGGTGATATAATGTTTCTACATAAGGGCCTGTACTACCTCAGACTGCTTTGCATGATTGTCAGTAATATCAATAATAATGAAATATTCAAGTTGAAATAAAAATGCAGCAACGTTCATGACTAACTCTGGTAACTATCTGACTCAAAAACATGATTGCGTCAAATTTTCTCGATAGAAAAAAATTGCAAAGTTGCCTCCAAATCACGTCTAATTTACTCTGTATACAGCATTATTCACCAAATACATTAAAATTAACCTTGAAACTTTTGATTATAATTGCATTACAGATAAGGCAGCCATCATGTATTTTTCTTTTTCAAATAACCCCCTAATATTCTTAAAAAACGAAAATATGCTAAGTAGCAAATGCGTTTAGAGCATCCGCGTTTGTATCGCCACGCCGCCGCCTGGCCTATGGCGGGCCCTTAATAGCAATCCATTATTCGAAAATGCTCATAATTGCACATGCTGTCAAAAATATGATTAAATATTTTTATAAGTATTTTATTTTGCATTCACAATGCTATTTTGATATACTCTTAATAAATGAAGAAATAAAATATGGTGGAAAATCTTCAGTTCAGTAACTCAGATGGCAGAGCATAGGTCGTACATAGACCTAGGTTGCCGGTTCAAGTCCCGCCCGCATGAAGTTTTTTCATCATATTTCATTTCTTAATTTATTAAGAGAATATGATAAAATTTTTAGAAATCAAAAGTTCCTACTCAATTTATTTGAGCAATGTTATATTGTAGTAGTTTTTATTTTGAAGTATTCTATGTTGTGTATTCTTTTTTTGTAAAATATTTTTATGACTTTTCCAGAAGCCTGCACAATGGCTGATGATCCTGGTCCATCTTCGCGTCCAGGTATTTATCTCCCTTTTTCATACAATGATGGTTCTGGTTATTGCTGGAATTTAATTTAAATTTATAAGCTATCACTTAAAATCATAAATCATATCTTTTTAAATTTCTCTATTTATTCTAATAGAAGAGATGGTAATTTAAATTAGATCATAGTAAAGAAATTGAAAAAATTTAATAACTGTGTATCGGGTCGAAAGCCCCAGCTATGACGATAACATATAACATAACGCATAACAACGTCTGCACTGCTCTGAAATACGCGAAACAGCACGGCTCCTATAATGGTTAGGCTGTTGAATCCAGTGCTGTTGTGGTTTCCGTGTGTTGACAACACTGGTTTACAGCATAAAGCTAAAGGCTTCTGCAGGCTTCCAGCGACTGCCATCAATGACGATAGCTTTCAGGTCCAATGGCTTTCGTGCCTTCCGAAGCACGAAAGAACTCGAGTTATTTTTATTTTTTACTAAATGTTGGATTAGGCATTTGTCTCCCATCTCACCCTGATGGTAAGTGACGATGAAGACGAGGATGTTACATGCCTATCCAAGAGATACCCATTTATTCTACTCTTGAACGTGTCTGCACATAATATCCAGTCCTCCCATGGAACGACGAATCGTTTGGAGAGGCCCTTGTCCAGCAGTGAACTTTTTTATAGCTGTAATAATGCTATTGATTAGTGTCATGGAATTTTCCTTTAAATTTATCTCCTGACTGATTGAAATAATTACTCCGGCATACCTTTAATTAATTGATGATGGATGACACTCGACACAAAGAAACAATGTTGTTTAGGTGCGGGAAAATTAACTTTAGATACCGATAGTTTCCCGAATAGGTAAAGGTAAATAATATCTAATAAGTCGATGGCTTGTGTACAAAATGGTGTAGGTATGTAAATACCTAGGTCTAAATTATGGGAATTTTACTTAAAAATACCCTGCTAAGAGCGAGTCGGACTCGCGCACGAAGGGTTCCGTCCGTACCGTTATCTTTAATATAAAAACGGCAAAAAAATCGTGTCCGTTGTATGGGAGCCCTCCTTTAATATTAATCTTATTAATATTTAATTATTAATTTTTAAAGTGAATATACATATAACTAAATATTCTGTGAATATTTTAATCGTCTATCTGTTGCCCTTATCAATATCAAGCAAAAAATCACGTTTGTTATATGGTAGCCCCCTTAAGGGTCCATACTACCTCACACTGCTTTGCATGATTGACTGTTATATCAATAATAATTAAATACACAAGTTGAAAAAAAAAATGCAGCAAAGTTCAAGACTAACTCCGGTAACTATATGACTCAAAAACACGATTGCGTTAAATTTTCTCGATAGAAAAAAATTGCAAAGTTACCTCCAAATCACGTCTAATTTACTCGGTATATAGCATTATTCACCAAATACATTAAAATTTACCTTGAAACTTTTGATTATTATTGCATTACAGATAAGGCAGCCATCATATGTTTTTCTTTTTCGAATAACCCTTGAATATTCCTAAAAAACGAAAATATCCAAAGTAGCCAACGCGTTTAGACCATCCGCGTTTGTATCGCCACGCCGCCTGGCATATGTCGGGCTCTTAAATATTTATTTTATTCTATTTTTTAGTGTTTGTTGTTATAGCGTCAACAGAAATACATCATCTGTAAAAATTTCAACTGTCTTACGATATTAATAGGGTCCCGTTTTTACCCTTTGGGTACGGAACCCTAAAAAGCGACTTATAATAAACTACTGAAAGAATTTTGATGAAATTAAAATGGAATAATTGGAAAATATACTCTTCCAAAAGAAAAAAAGAACAGTAGGTACCTTATATGGTATTTCAAATCTTTTCATAAATAACGAAGTTATGAAGTAACAATATAAAAAAAGTCGGTTCAAAATTATTTCTATGAAATATCTTATAAGTATAATGTGAGGTAAATATATATTTTAGGTATTATATACCTCTGGCCTTTGTATATTCCGATCTCTGTTATCATTAGCGGGCCAATTAATGTGTTTTGGTCCGCTAATGAGATATGAACTCATTATGATATATAAGGTTTTCCTCATGAGAGCTTTCGTTTGATACGATTTACCGTTATGTTGAATAAAAGATGTATGTACACACATGTGTAATATACCGTACAGAAAATCGCAAAAGAAACTACTCATAATAAGAATTGTCAATAAATGGTAAATACTGATATTATGAAGATAAAAATAAGTCTTTTTATGTCTTATACATTTAATTAATTAATATGTAACTTATTTTCTACCTAAAACTTAGTAGGTACATTGTAAGTCTAAATCATGGCATAATAACATTTATTCTTAAAACTTGCAACCCAATGCCCTGTAATGAAGGTACACAAAAAGATGTCCCAAACAACGGCTGGGTAATTATAATTACAGGCCATTAGCCTCCCTTCTCACCCCACGGAAAACATTCAGCCCTTTTGTTAACAGAAGGCAGGCTCTCGGTATCAGTGTCGGATCTACCAAAAGGACGCGCCCGAAGCCTAAGTCGGTAAATTTAGGATGGGCGGCGAGCAATGAACAGGGCGGCAAACTATGATTGGGCGAGCAACGACGCCGTGTCGTGAAAACAAGTTATAGTGATTTCATTATAGCAACTGAACGTGTCTGAACACATACTAAATTTTATTCTGACACGATGCATTTACTCTTAACTTAAGAAATATATTATGGTAAAAAAATTTCACGCGGGCGTGGTTTGAACCAGCGACCTTTGGTCGTACCTAGACCAAAATATATCAAAATAGCATTGTGAATGCAAAATTATTTTGCATTTAATTACTGATTCTTTCTCCTGGATTACATACATACATAGTATCACGTCTTTTCCCTTGCGGGGTTGACGGAGCATAGGTCTATAAGACCTTATGGCCACATTTAGTATGTTAGAGGGCGTGTAGATGGAAAACGGAATCAAATAGTGATGGGTTGCTAGCCGCATCGCCTATTGACATAATTCCGCAGATTTTATCGTTTTTTTTTACGATCGGCGCGGGAGGAGATGTAACTGGCACATTTTATGTTTTTTGTTTTCCCAGACCAGCATGGAAGAGATTCTGGATTAGTATAGATAGACTAATACAGAATCTCTTCCATGCTGGTCTGGGAGCAATAAAAATGGTTTTATTGTTGAACAGCACGGCACCGCGTCTGTGAATGTGAATGATGTTGCTAGCAACATCTCTACGGCGTAGCGCCGTGACTTTCACTAGGCCCTTTGTACTATGAAGCCCAAATTGTATAAATTGAACATAAATTATAGACGGGGATTCGTAACAAAAACTTCCAGCAGCATATGTATTTACCTCGTCAAAACTCCTTGAGAAATACTCGTAAAAGATTTTATGGGGCTCTGCAAGTTAAGCCACGCCGAAAGACTCCTGGTTATTGATAACGGACTTATTCACAATACAATAATTTCTGCGAAATAAAAGCAAATTGTGTGTTACAAGTAAAAAAGCTTCCACCGAGCGATCAGAAAAGTTGTCGCAACTCTTGGAAACATTCTCGAAAGAGATTTCACGAGGCTTTGCGAGTAAGGCCACGCCGAAAGCCACGTGCTTATAAGAAACGGTTTAACTTACACACACAGAATTATCAACATGATTTTCTGCGAAATAAAAGTAAATATACCAACGTAATAAGTATCTTATCTTTATGAATAAGTAACAAAAGTTTTCTCCGAGCGATCGGAAATGTTTCCGCGTCAAAACCCGTGGAGAGATTTTATGTCAGAATATTACTCGAAAGAGATTTTATGAGGCTTTGCAAGTTCCACCTCGCTGAAACTTACTTGGTTTTTGGAAATGGCTGTATTCACTTACACAATTATAATATAGTCGTTTCTGCCTAATAAAGGTGAATGTGTAAGATAGAAGTAACAAAATTTCCACCGAGCGAGCAGAAAAGTTACTGCGTCATAACACATCGAAAAATACTTGAGAGAGATTTCATGGGGCTTTGCATTGAAGGTCCGCCGCGCTGAAAGCCTGGCTATTGAAAATTGTTTTATTCACACACAGTTTCTGTATATATAAGAGTAAATGTTTTCGTTTATTTTAACTCTTAGTTAGATTTTTTTAGTTACGTAGAAGTTAAAAATTAATCAGAAAACTTGTTGAAATATAAAGTTTTTAACTTTTTGTTGTAGTGGATGTGTTGCAAAGTCGCGTGTTTAAAATAAAAGGCAAATGTGGCTTAACATTCCTTGTTAATCTTGTTCCTCAAGGTTATGGCTCTATCTTCAGCCAAACGATGATTTTTCCAATGTTATGGAAGGACGACCCAAGGCTGTGAAGGCGCATCAGATGCAGTCTCAATCTAACACAAATGATAGTCCCAGGGAGAAGGCAGTGGCGTAATTATACAATTTGGGGCCCGTCGCAAGTTCATACAATGGGCCCATGCGAATATGAGTTCTGCTTCGGCGGCTTCTTGATGGTTTAGCTTTGACCCCCTCCCCCGCTCTTTTACTTCCGGACCGGGGGCCCGTGGCATTTTGCCAGCATTGCCACCCTATAGTTACGCCACTGCTGAGTGGCTGGGGAACTACTGTAGTGGGGCTTCACACTGCCACTGTAAGGGGTCGACAATACCCATGCTGCGAAGATGTTGCATTATGTATACCTTGATTCGCCCAGGAGGGATCCCGAGCATACCATGCCTAGGCTTCTACATGGTTTACACAGAAATATATATTCTTTTTACCGATTGCCAAGAAGGACTATGTTTTTCGACCGTATATTGCATGTTTGTAAATTTCTTTATCAACTCGTATATTCATAACGGCTAGATGGATTTTGATAGTTAATGTTTCGTTAGGTTCGTGTCAAAAATCCAAGCGTTCTACTAAGATATTTGAAAAAGGGTAGAGCTGTCGGGTTTTTTAATTTTGAAGTAGTGTCTGTAGATTAAATCTTGGAAGCTGATTTAGAACTACTTCCTGACGTTCGATTGCATACTAATACAAAGTTAGTTACATGTGCCCATCACTCTGTTTGAGGAGATGTAAATTGATAATTGGCAACAACAACTTTCTACGCAAATTTATCATGTACTAGCTTTCGCCCGCGGCTCCGCCCGCGTCAATGTCGATCCCTCGGGAATAGTACTTTTTCCCAGGATAAAAGGTAGCCTATGTCCTTCTCCACACTCCAGAGAACTTGTATGCAAAATTTCATGATGATCGGTTCAGTAGTCAGGGCGTGAAAGCGTAACAAACAAACAAACAAACTCACTTTCGCATTTATAATATTAGTAAGGATAAGGATTCATGAACTGTGGAGGCTTAGTGATAAAGTCTCGTAAGCAGAGCAAACAAAAGCTCATTGAGAGGTAAACAAAAGCCTAGCACTATCCTACTGCAGTGCCAAATTAGACAGCTTGAAAACGCCACTCTAAATAGAGTCCGCAAATAAGTCTTGAGATGGACTAACATATATATATTTTTTTAAGTGTTTTATTTTGCATGCTCAATGCTATTTTGATATATTCTACTAATAATTAGGTCGTACATAGACCTAGGTCGCTGTTCAAGTCCCGCCCGCATGAAATTTTTTCACCATATTTTATTTCTTAATTTATTTGGACTAACATAATAAATTTGTCAAGATCCACTTCGGGTCGCTGAGCCAGCGAAGTAAGTAAGTAAGTAACATAATTTAGCGATAAGAACAAATAACAGGAAACAGAGAGGTTGGGCAGTGGGGCTCGCGTCGTACTCTGGAGTCGTCGGGGGCTCGTCTTCCACGCCCGTCTGTCGCGATCGATGCGTCCAAGGCCACGGCCGCGCACCTATCGATTTTATATAAATAGCACCAGCCCTCCGCCCAGCGCGCCCCCGCGTCCGCTACCCCTCCGGCACCCAACGCCGGTGATTTCTAATGCTCTCCAGAGTTTTCATATCATAATTACTTAATGGGTTTTAGTCAAACAGGTGGACCAGGACAGGACAGGTGGTAATATGAAATATATATTTTCATTCCTTAACGAAACCGTGTCGTGAACAAGCAAACCTTTTGAAAGTGGTACCGAATAAATGCGGCTTTTATAATTTCCTTCGTCGTAATATTCTTGGAATATAAAAACTTGGTTACAAATCAAACATCTGTGTAATACTTTTCGTCATATATTATAAACACATACACTCAATAATACATCACATAATCACATAAAATAAACTATAATACAAAACCCCTACAACATGATTTGACTTTCAAGTACCCAACTCATTTCAAAGATTTTCCTTGACTACCCAAAACATATCAACAACAACCCTGACATTACCCTTTTAATGGTTAAATTCCGTTCTGTATTCTTTTTATCAAAACACAAACTGCCAGTATAAAAACTCCACAGAAAATAAAATTTCTAGCCAATAGTCATTACTACAACAAATATAACATCAGTGGTGGCAGCCTGTAACTGAGAAAATTGGCACCTATCACTTGAATATCAAACTGAACATATTAGGATAGGTTTGCGTCAACATTATCAGCAAAAGGCCTGGTAAATTATTTAAAAGTCAGAAAGAATGCACTCGAGACATGCCACCTCTAGTTTTTCATGGATGTACCGATTTGCTTATTTGCTTAATTAATTACATGACCAAATTACTCCGTAGCATTATGCTATCAATGATCGTAACAGCTCCCCTTTGATAAACGACTAAGTACCGACTGAAATATGAACAAGTTTTCTTAAATCAAGGATGTCTCATGGACGCTTTTAACCCTACGAGACGAGAAAGCTCTTTGAAATATCATAAAGCGTAGAAAATTGTACACAACCGCTATTGTGAAACAAATGGACTTGTCAATTTAAAAAAGTTTATCTAAAATTAGGGGTAACATTTTTCTTTTGTCCAGGCTACAGTAGGTGCCTGCTGCCACCTCCCCCTCCCCGAACGCTGGGACCACCAGTTCGACGCCCGACCTTGGGTAAACTCCACGTGTAACGGTCCCCTTTGTTACTCCATCAAGTCTAATAGCCTGCAGTTATGCGTCTTCTCCAAGCTTTTCAGAAAGCTTTTAACATAAATTTCCTTCTGAGTAAAACCTCTTTACTTTGCAGCATTTATCGTGATTTGCCGCTACTGAATTAATACAATAACCTCGTATTTTCCTTGAATCGGTTAGTTGTGGCTTTCTTGGAACAAATTTCCAGTTGGAATTTAATCAGGTTGAACTAAATCAACAACAACATGCAACATGACTATTGTCATTTTAGAGCAAGGTGGGGAATATAAGTACCTTGCGAAATATTTTTAGTCTATCACGGTTCATGAAATACTCCCTGGTGACAGACGGACAGACAAATAGACAGACGGATAGCGGAATGATATTAATAGGGTCCCGTTTTACCCTTTGGGTACGGAACCCTAAAGACATCAATCACTTTCCATTATTGTTATTGGGTAAAATTATTTAAATCAATGTAAATAAATAAAATACACCTTGCTAAAACGTGCCAAAAACGTGGTCAAGAACTTTTGGATGTGATCGTTTTCGTATTGGAACAAAGTTTAGAAGCTTTCGTGCTAAGTTCGTCCATAAAGCCCTCGTTCGGCGATAGTCCATACAGAATTGGACCGCGCGCGACCTCAATACATAATTACCTAGGTCCTAACCTATTTCGCGGGCTCCGCTCCCGGCTCCTGCTGGGTCACCTTTAGATCCAGGTCGAAGAGTTTTATGTAACACATGCATTTATACTCGGCTTCGCTCGCCCTTTTCAATATTACTTAATATCCAGTTGAATTAGTCACCTTTGATTTACGAGTGTAACCCCGGGCGTTTGTTTAAGAGTATTGAAAGGCCACACAAGGCGATATTATGCAGATCCAACACGTAGAAGAGAGTTGGAGAAGGTTGAGGTAATGTAGCTCTACTGCCAGAACCCGCCTGGAAATACCAATGTATTATATACCCTTGAATAGGGTTCTTGCTGGAGGAGGAACTATTGCGTTTTAAAAGATAAACTAGTGGGATTAGTAATATTTTCTTTAAGATTTGCGTTTTATGTGGATTTAACCCCCGAAGCAAAAAGAGGGGTGTTATAAGTTTGACGTCGATTTCTGTGTCTGTGACATTGTAGCTCTCAAATGGATGGACTAATTTCGATGCGGTTTTTTTCAGAACGCTAGTTTTGCTTGCGGTGGCTCTTAGCAATGTTTAGTCAATATCGATCCAGCAGTGCAAGAGTAAAGCTAAGCTCTTTTCTATAATTATGTAATGCAAAAATGATGTAATGGCGTATGATATAACTTCAACCTGATGCTGCAACCAGAATGGTCTCCAGAGAATCTAACTCCTCGAAAACTTACAGCAGACATATCGTGTTTTGAATCAATATATTAGTTTTAATGAGTATATGTCTTGCAGTTTATGATCCTGCAATACGGTCACGTTGACCTGGTGCTTTTTTACTTTGGTTGTTCCTTACTATATTTTTGGGTAGGGGATTTCTAAAATTTTATTTTTCATATTAAGATATGATTTAATGCTTAATGTAGGTTAAGACCTATATTAAGCATTAAACATTAGATTTGAATTCCTAGTGATGTAGGTGATTTCTAACACACTGGGGCCATACAGTCACATGTCGCAACGCAACCTTATTTTTTGTTTCACAAGATTTTATTTACTTTCACTTGCTTGCGGTGACAGATGTGAAGTTTGAATTTTGCAAATAAAACGAATGCAATATCATGGAGTCGGTTATGGAGCTGATATGATGAAGGGCTGCTCAGCGCTGAACACTAAGAATTCGTTCTTAATAAAAGCTTTAAAGCGTAGCGTGTCACAAGAGCATAATTTTTGAAATAACATCTCAATTTTATCCAGTAACTAACTTCATGACCGACCGTTACAGATTTATTATTAGTATTGATGATAATTGAACGAGCGAGCGAAGCGAGCGAAGCGTCTCAGTTTCCACTGGCCCAAAATTCTTTTGTCCGTCTGTCTGTCTGTTCTCGCCTACAGGTCGCATTTCTCAACCGATTCTCATGAAATTTTGTGAGCAGGTTCGGTAATTATATAAAATTTTTTAGTCGTGCCAGATTTTCGAAATTTTAAAAAATGGCAGATATATTGGGGTCCGAAACTTAAAAAACCTCATAGCACAGTTATTTGGAAAAAAAATCAAAAATGTCATTAGACTTTTTTGTTATTCTCATTAAGACGCAACTTTTTTGTCTGAACAACTTTTTTATACGATAAACTTGAAAGTGAAATAGTCGGCAATTTGCCCAAAAGTTGTCTGAAATCGATTTTCTGTATATTTATGAAAGAAGTTGAAGTACATGAAGTGGAAGAGGGAGTGAAATTGAAAAACTTTCCCTAAGGAACAAAAATCAAAATATGAAAAATATTTTTTGGCTTAAAGCATGATACTGCGTATTACTTTTATAATTGAAAACACTGAATAAACTTGGAATCCTGAAATAAAAATTAAAAATAAATAAAAAAGATTCACATGCTATCCTGTGACTTGAACCCAGAGCTTATAGATGCCGGCCACTTCTTAACGTAAAGTTCGCATGTTTATCTGACATAATAGTTGAAAATTAGCGTCCTATTAATTTTTTTACCAATTGGTAACATAACAACTATTAAACCGGGTACTTAAACTTTGCCTCCCATTCACCCATGCCAAGTTCGCTATTCCGATATTTCCGATCTTGAAGAGGATCACTCCAACTTAGTTAATGAGTACAAAAGCATACTAAACATGGTGCTCAAGGGCCGTGTTTCCATACAAGAGTAGTCCCCTGATTCCTCGCCGGATAGTACCAATAGAGTAATGATTTTTTACTAATAAAATCCTTATGTTAAAATTTATTCATAATTGAATTATTTAAAAAGATATGAACCTTCAAAAACATGAAAAATTGGTACGAATTTCCGTTGTGTTCAAACATCAAGAAAACAAATTTGGGCAATTATATAAGAAAAAGAAACGCAGAAACACAGCCATAGCTTATTTTAAATTTTTAATGTAAAAAGAAATTAAATCGGTTAAGTTTTGGAAAAGAAATCAGAGGACTACGAAGCGTTAATTTTGTGTACTTTTTATAGGTATTTTCCGGCCGAGCTGCAGTTATCTTTATCGCACTCTGCGGGGTTTGTTTGGGCACGCGGCGCAACACCAATAGATATTATAAATATCTATTTTTCAATTCTCTGAGCTTAGTGTTTCCTCTTAAAAAAAGGGTCTGGTCGGGTCTTCTGGTAAGGGAATGTAGGTTTAAATTTCCGTTTCCTCTGGTACCTAATTAATAGCAGCGGGGATTGGGAAATAGTATCTGAAGGAAATCATCCTTTAGTCAATTAGCATATCAGTAACATATATATTTCAGAGCACTGAAGGGCAAATGTGGATGTTGATTGTAAGGGCTCGCGAGGTCTACTGTTGTCGCAGAACCACTAGTTTATGTTCTCTTCGATATGGTAAAGGTATCTACATCACAAGGCATGGTCCCCGGGTTTTCTATCGCAATTTGCAGAGGTGTCTAAAGGAAAGTAGAAGTCGGGAAAACTAGTGTCCCGCAAGGTTCTCTGTTGTCGCCGCTTTTGTTCATCCTTCGCGTTAGTGACAAGACATTATACACGAACCCTATAAAAGCACGCCCCTTTTATTACAACATAATAATTGCCTTTTTAATCTCCGAGTTAAGATATCGATGTTAACATCTTACCGCGATTGATAAGGACTACGAGTACTATATCGGCGATTTCTGGTACGATACTCGCACCATATCAGGCGTCCTTGCCGAGTAATGTTTATTTATAGTCTTCGAAATTACCTTATAGGATCATGTGTCAGTCTCCTATACACAGATAACAAGCTTATAACTTGTCACACAAGTGTGCTTCGGTCTTTGTAGCATTTACTTCTCGATCTCGGACAGGCCCAGTGAGCGTAGGCAAGCCATGTTGAGCAACCTCGAGCGTTGTCCCCATTGGGATGGGTGCTCGAGTTCCACCGTACTTCGGAGGGCTGTCATCACTAGATGGCATAAGTTTTATCAGATGCCTGTGGGAAACTCGAAAAATATGACACCAGTATTGTCCACTTGCACAAAGAGCAACCCTTCGGGCAGTTTTTGGCATCTTTGGTTATGAGACAATGGGCACGTCAATGTTAGCAACGTCAAGCCAGCTTTCCTTTGGTCTTCTTATTCTTTGGTCTAAGCTTAGTCTAGGCAAGCTCGCTCCATCGTAGATCTTGTCTTTACCCTCTGGGTTAGTCTAAGGTCAAGAGTAAGCCTATTCAAAGTAAAAAAATAAAAAAAATCTTACCCTGCCGTGGCTTTTTCTTTCTCGCCCGATCGTTTTCCCGGTTGCATCCTGAGCCACAGAATAATTACAGACGTACAGAAGTCGCACTAAGCAAAGTTATTTAAAGAAATATCAACTCAATGTAGTTTGCGATACGGTGTTATTTAGCTCGCGTCAGAACGCAGAACCTTTTTGTTTAGATACCTACGGAATCCACTGCAAGCCAATTTTATTCTTATAGCACTAAACAAACGATTCATAATTCGTTGAAGTCGGCGAACACATGGGACAAACGCGCGTCGTTCCTACCGCATTTGCTCGGTTTAACCACTTCGAAGGCGTCGATACTGACACGGGGAGTGAGCATTATAATGCGGCGGAGTCCGATGTCCCCTATTATGGCAACATTCATCATATCATCAATCATCTATCTATACTAATCATCATCAATACTAATATTGGTCATGGAGTAAGTTATGTACTTTGTTTTCAGAGATACCGTGTTTATAAGCTCTATACATGATACTGAAACTAAATTGACGATCTTTAGGTTTTTTTTCTGTATCATCATCATCAGGTCCTTTTTAGTCTCCACTACAGGAGCACGACCCTCTCTGTACTACTAGGGCCATACTTGGCCAGAGCAGCCAGAGGACTTGGCCTACACTCTCCACGCTGGCCAGACGGGTTGGAGAGGTGTCTTAGATGTTATAAGCTTTGTTTAGCTTGTATTTATAAATGTATTTACTGAATTAACTGAATTTTATGAAACTTGGTAGATAAACATTTAGACGTACAGGACACCGGATAGGCTACTTAATTTTTTTCTCCCAATTCTGATAAAACGGGGCCTGCATACGCGAATGGAGTCGCGGGCACAGCTAGTGTAGTAATATGACTTGACAAAATTTAACGGCCGGCCGCTTGCCTGGCGCCGACCCTAGTTGTCGCGTATTTACTTTTCTTATCTGGGATTAATTCTTTAGACCGTATCTTACAAATCGACATAATAATGACTGATGACTTGACGTTTACGTGTAATCCCATCCCAGTGGCGATGATCGAAATCACGATACTGATTGGTAGAACTCTACCGCGGTTCTACCTGAACACTGCCCATTAGCTAGAGCGGTACGCTCAACAATTTGAACGCCAGAATTATATGCTGCTTGCATAATGTGCAGATTTTGAATAATATTTCTGGATAAGCGTCTACTTAAATAATACTGTTAAGCACACTTTTAATGTTATATTAATTCGTTAAGTTTGGTTATAGTTGGTCGGGCATGCCGGATTTGAAGTATATTACTACCATGTATGTCTGTCTCCAACTTTAAACATCTCGTACTATCTCTCCACACTTTCTTAAATTTCCTTATAGTTAAAAATTATATTATATTTATCTATTTTATTAATATACTTGTATTAGTAGGTGGAGAGATGATCTCGACAAGTTTATGAATGGATGGGCGGAAGTTACGATAGATAGAAACGAATGGAAAAACAAGGGGGAGGCCTTTGCCCAGCAGTAGGACCAAACATCTACTACAGGCTAGGAAAAATCCTCTTGTTTTCACTTGTATCTGTTCTGCGCCAACGCCAATCACTCTGTACTCTATCCATCTAAGATAAGGTTAACTGGAAGAGATCGTTATAGCGATAAGTCCGCCTTTGTACCAACTTTTCAGTTTAAGGGTTTTGTACCCAAAAGCTAAAAACGGGACCCTATTAATATGGCTTCGCTCTCCGTCTGTCTGGCAGAATCACATAATCAGACGGTCAGGCAGATGTCTGTCTGTCTGTCTGCCCGTCCTTACGTCTGTCACCAGGTTGTATCTCATAAACCGTGATAGTTAGACAGCTGAACTTTCACCGATTATGTTTTTCTGTTGCCGCTATAACAACAAATAATAATAAATATTTAAGAGGGCGCCCATTACAACAAACGTGATTTTTTGCTTGATTTTGCTCAATATTGATAACGGCAATAGGTAGACGCTTGAAATATTCACAGAATATGTTGTTATATATTCACTTATACGCCACGCCTCTATAGACTTTCTCTGGAGACTAACAAGGTCCCAAGATCCTGGAAGCTTGCCAATGTACAACGTGTACCTAAAAAGGGAAGCCGCTCCCATCCGGCCAATTATCGACCTGTTGCGAACATGTTTGAAGATTCGTCTCCTGGCATACCTGGAAACCATCGAGCTCCTTAGTGACAACCATTATGATGTCGATCCAAGGTTTTTGACCGGGTCTGGCACGAAGCTATCCAGAGTAAGTACTGTTGTAAAGAGTTTCTTTCGGCGTCTTCTTCTCTGCAGTGTTCCGTTCCGAAACGCTAGTAGTTTGTAGCTTTTGAACAATAATTAATAATTTGAATATAATTTAATAAGTATTATTTAAAACGTGAATTGACTTGAACTGAACAGGCCTATTTTCTGAATACATCTTTGAATCTTTAAGCTTTCAGCGTATGTCTAACTCTTTCTGTAAAACCGTAGTCGCCACTCATACTTTTATTAACCGTTAAGCGACCAAAAGATCTTTCGCCTTCGCCTTTTATAAACTACTTTATGTTTTATGCGATCAACGTGCTCCGACCAAGTCGCCAGTAAAACTTTTGGCCTTTTGCTGGCTTGGCCTTTAATATTGCTTATCAAGGCGGCTGTAATGGACTCGCCTAAAAAATGTGAGAGCTTCTTTATTTCTTAAATAGTTTTTGGACTATTAAAGACCTTTTAAACGGTGGTCTTTCCATAGCACACAGAACAAAATATATATGCTTGTTATATTGCTATTGGATACAAAATGCCTAGTTTATCAATTGCTTGGCGGACGGACATCTGGCGTGCAGCATGGCGTTTAATCCTAGTATCTTCCGTAACATACTCGGAGAGAACAGTTATTCGAAGTGTTCTGAACCAACTTCTTTCACGTGGTATTGAAAATTGCTTTAGGGAAACTGGCTCTGACTTAGACTTGATCGACTGTTGAATTGCTGATGTAGCAATAATACGACAAATGGCTTTATCATATATGCTTACGGTACTAACAAAAGGGCACGTTCAAATCAAGCGCAAATATTTTAAGGGCGGGCAGCGATAGTTAAAACAATAATAAAATAAATAAATAAATACGGACAAATCACACAGATTGAGCTAGCCCCAAAGTAAGTTCGAGACTTGTGTTATGGAATACTAACTCAACGATACTATATTTTATAACAAATACATATTTAGATAAACATCCAAGACCCAGGCCAATCTGAAAAAGATCATTTTCCATCTTGACTTGGCCAGTCAGGCGTTCCTATTAGAATTATATTTAAATGGTCCTTATTATAACGATTTTCCAAAGTTTGTTCTATCCCATACCCATATAAAAGAAATTATTCCCATTTCGATTCGTGTTGAATGCCCTTCGACTTCCGGGAAGTCCCAGGGCTGCGAACAAAGAGGCGATCATAACATAATACATGTAACTTGTCAAAAAATTCCGTACGACTAAATCGTTTATCCTTAAAAATTATACACCACCTTAATACACTTGATTTTATGACCGACCATTTATTCAAATCAATTGAAACTCTATTGTTCTTTAAGATATGGTAAAAAAAACCAGCCAATTGCGAGTCGGTCTCGCAAACAAAGGGTTCCGTACTATTCATCTATAAAAACGGCAAAAAGATCATGTCTGTTGTATGGGAAATTATTAATTTTATATTGATTTAATACTTGTTTTATTTTAAAGTGAATATATAACTAAAATTAATGTTCTGTGAATATTTCAAGCATCTACCAATTGCCGTTATCAATATCGAGCAAAAACGATCAAATAAATTACGTTTGCTGTATGGGACCCATAAATATTGTTTTTAGTATTTGTTGTTACAGCGGCAACGGAAATACATCATCTGAGAAATTTTCAACAGTTTAACTGTCACGGTCCATGAGATACAGCCTGGTGACAGACGGACAGCGGAGCCATATGAATAGGGTACCGTTTTACCCTTTGTGTACGGAACCCTAAAAACAACTCTTGTTTTCTACGACTGTAAAAAAGGGCAGTCTCTGCACTGCAGACAGAGAGGCTGGTCTTGTGCTCACTGTACAAACGTAGGTATTATACCTACATGATAATAAATTCTACACGCGAGCCGTGTAATTTTTCGCCCTTCAGCGAAACGGTACTTCCATTACGGAGTACTTCGAGCACACAGTAAATATTTGAAGTTGGCGTTAAAACTCGGGCGCAGGGCGAAATCAATCGTAGCGAGTAGCGAACACTCAAACAAAACAAGAAAAACAAATTATCAGCGAAGTGTGTCTACTTGTTGTGACTGCGGTTGTTTGGATACGGAAGGTCAAGGACGCTTTTGGGAGGGTGGGGGCTTGCCTGGGCCTAGAGGGGGAGGGAATAGGCGGGGCTCCGCTCGAAATAGACTCGGCAACATCGTTTGTCAACACACGCCTACGCAGCGGCTCCGGGCCGGGGTAGCGGCGGGGAGAGCGGCCACCCTTTCTTGGAAACGCCTGGGCCTCAGCTCTAACCTCAGCCTCGCTCAAAGGCTTGTTCCATCTGATAAGTATAAACAATGTATGCTGGAGCCTGTAGCTCTAGCCCGCGCATGAAGCGTTGCATGGTGGTAGCATGTCAATTTTTAAAAACTCTTCATTTTTCTAGTTGCTGCCTTCATATATTATTATGATGATTAATAACCTAACCTAACCTAACACAACCCGTCAGAGTTGCGCTCAGCTACGTTAAAAACAACTGTTTTTTTATTTGCAACAAAGCATCAAAGGTTTATTTTCATTTTAAGAGGTCGCTCTGGTCTTGTTTTAATAGCACATTAATGCAGCGGCCCGCAAAGTTTATATATACATATATAGTTATATACTTTTCTTAATTCAATCAAAGTAGTATAGAATTTCCTCGATGGGCCGCGTAGAAGTCAAGGAAAACCGCCAGCTAGACGGACTGATCAAACAGCTAGCACGCACCAACACCCAGGGCGCTATACATCTAGCACAAGACCGCGCCGATTGGAAGGATATAGTAAGAAGAGCTACTCCAAGTGGTCACGAACCTCACACATGAGGATACAACCGAAAAGAAGAACATGCTTAGCTGGCGGGTCCGCGGTATTTTACCAGTATAGCAATGTCAAATTATCTCAAACAAGGTTGTCAAAATGTTAACGATCACTGGCGACAAGAATACGCCGAAAGAAACTCAATCCAGTCCAGACTCAATTCATATGTTTTGCACCCGCGCGCGATACCGCTCGCATTATTCTAAGTCCTTCGGGAACAGTAAGTACTTTTTTGGATGGAATGTGTAATACATATCTATCTTTCTCGGTACCCCTGACAATAAGTGGGTAATTTCATGATGTTGAGTGAAGTTGTTAAAGCGTGAATTAGTTCAGATTAGGATAGCTGAGTTGTACAGATTATTATATTACGTGCATATGCTATATGTGATCGGTTATCTCTTGATAATTATCAAAGTTTATGTATTTTACAAGTTCTCTACTTTGTGTGGGGCTAGCTCAGTCTGTATGATAAGTGTGTTATATTTTTTGTCTCAATATGTAGGAGATGACTTTATTGTGCGCAGAGAGAGTAGCGGACTGTGATATTACTTGATAGGGTCAGATCCAAATAAAATGCAGTGAACAACTATTACACGTTTACTGGTAAGCATAAGTAGGTACCTACACACGGTAAGCGAGTACAATTTGGCAGTGTTGCCACACGAATAGTTTAATCAAGATAATAATCCTTGAATATAAGGCATTTTGGCTAAGCTATTGATTACTAACATGTTGGTTTCCCAAGACAATAATAATCTAAACTTCTATACTAATAATATAAAGAGGCAAGATTTGATTGTTTGTTTGCATCGAATAGACTCTGAAACTACTGGACCGATTTGCAAAATTCTTTCTCCATTAGAATCCTACATTATTCCGGATGAACATAGGCTATTTAAATACCTATATCTTCCCGTGCGAAGCCGGGACGGGCCGCTAGTTAGGGAATAAAATAAAGTATGGATCATGGCGTTCAAGTTTGTTCAATAGCTCCGCAGGGTCCATAGCAAATTTTTCTAATTGGTTTGCAAATTCAAAACGCAATAGACTTATACTTCGATCAAAAATAAATTCCTTTCATACGAAGGTCAAAAATCTTTAATGCTGGTCTGGAAGACAAGAATGAACCAAAACAAATTACATTTTCATACAAAAATGGCCGGTAAATGTTTGTTGTCAAATTGGAGTTTAGCATAGGAAATTTGTTCATATCGACGGGCTGAATCATCCCTTCAAGAATCGAACAGGATTTTCTTTACATATTGTATAGACACGGTACCGGTAAAATATGTAGCTCTTTGAAATCGGCCAGCAGGATTCATAAGTAGGATGCTCGTATACATTTCTTTTGTGCTATAAGTATATACATTGTGTCGTGAGCATTAGTTCCATTTCCCCAAATCAATATGCCATATGTTATTGCTGGTTCGACATAACCGTACCGGAGTATGTAATACACGCTGTACGAGTATGTCTACTGGCTGCTCTTGGTAGTTTGTTTGTACATAGCTTATGTAAAGCTATTTATTTGCTGACAAAATTGTCTATTTGTTACTTCCAAGGAACTTGAAGTTTGTACCTAAAAATTGTATACCTAATATCAATTATTTTTGATGAGCCCGATGGCCCGGTAGGTGAGCATTATTAGCGCTTACGCATGTTAAGCAACTCCGGGCGGGGTACCCGCCGGGATGAGTGTCCGCAAGTCGCATAAAAATATCTCGAGTTCCTCCGTGCTCTGAGATTCGGAAGATACGTTAAGTCGTTGGTCTCGACTGTCATCATTGATAGCAGTCGTTAAGCTATGTCAGGTTCCTTTAGACTGCTTAAAATTTTGACACCAGTGTTGGCCGCTTACACACACAAAAAAACAACAAATTTTTCATTATAATAAATTAAATCTATTTTTAGTCATGTAAGTGCAAAGAAATTACAGGTTTTTCTTGGTACTGTTCACTATGTTTTGCAATGTATTTGCTACTCACAGTCGCATCTCTCATCTATTCATATAATAAAACAGTAAAATTATTTTGTCTGTACATTTCGAATTTTTGACTGAAATGGATAGAGTGACACTTAAAAAGAATAATAGAAAGCAAAAAAAATTTTTTGGAATTTCTTGTCTGTCTGTCTGTCTGTCTGTATGTATGATCACGATTATCTCCGAAAATACTGAACCGATTTACTTCAAACTTTCACCAATTGCTTTGTTTTAACTCAGTTTAACATTTAAAGTTTGTTTCATCAAAATCGGTTCATTAAAAAAAAGTTATCGTCATTTAATGAACTCAAGGCATGAGTTTGCCTGCAAACATCAAATCCAAAATCAATTCATCATCATTATACGACAGCATTATACCTATCCATACTATACATAGTAATCCATACTAAAAAAAAGGAGAATCTGACTGACTGACTGACATATCAACGCAGGGCCTAAACTATAAGGGTTAGGAACTTGAAACTTTGCACAGGGGTTCCTTTTATAACGTAGGGGAGCACTAAGAAAGGATTTTTGGAAATTCATCTTCTTAGGGGGAAAAACGGGTTGCAAAGTTAGTATGAAACTTTGTTGTTTTTGAAGTTATTCGAATGAAATTCAGCATGAAGGTTCTTTACTGAAAGGTACGAAACACGAATAAAATCATCCCTTAAGGGGGTAAAATAGGGGTGCAAAGTAATAATAAAACTTTGCCATTTTTGAAGTTAGTCGAATGAAATTCAGCATGAAGGTTCTTTATTAAAAGGCATGAAACATGAGTAAAATATTTTTCTCAAAAATCATCCCTTAAGGGGATATAACGGGGATGCAAAGTTAGTATGAAACTTTCCGTTTTTGAAGTTATTCAATTGAAATTCAATATTAAGGTGTTTCATTGAAAGTCATAAACTAATGTATTCCGGGTAATTCTACAGTTCCTGAGAAATCGACCCTTACGCGGGCGGAGCCGCGGGTCAAAGGCAAACCTGACTTATATATCAACGCACAGCCGAAACTACTGTGCGCAGAAACTTGAAATTTGGCACAGGGATTCTTTTTATGGTGTAAATGAGCACTAAGAAAGGATTTTTAGAAAATCAAAGGGGTTGAAGTTTTATGGAATTTTCTCATTTCTGGACTTAGAAGTTTGAAAGTAGGTACGCAAGTTCTCAATTAAAATTAAAAAAGATCTGTTTAGGTGAACCAGACAACATTCTCCCTTGAAGGGGTAAATAGGGGGTAAAGTTTGTATGGAATTTTTCCATTTCTAGACTTAGAGGTATGAAAATAAGTATATATGTTCTAGGTTACAATTAAAAAAGATCTGTGTAGGTGAAATGTACAAAATTTCCCCCTTAAGGGATAAAGGGGGGGGGGGGGGGGGGATTGTATGGAAATTTTCTCATTTCTGGACATAGAAGTATAAAAATAAGTATATATGTTTACATTACAATTAAAAAAATCCGTGTAGTTAAAATGGTCGAAATTTCCCCTTGAAGGGGTAGAATAGGTAGGGTAAAGTTTGTATGGATTTTTTTTATTTACTTAGAAATATGACAATAAGAAGTTCTCCATTACAATAAAAAAATATCTGTGTAGGTGAAATGGGCAAAATCCCCTCCTTAAGGGCTAAAGATCTATGCAGGTGAAATGTATTAAATTCCCCCTTAAGGGGAAAAAGCATAGGGGCAGGGGTTTCTATGGAATTTTTATCATTTCTACTGTTCCCAAGGGAACGACATTAACGCGGGCGGAGCCGCGGGCAACAGCTAGTTTATTCATATTTTTATTTATAATCCACCGAAGTCATAGACAACACCTGTCCTTGGTAATCCAACTGTATATAATTATAGTATTAAAATACACAACAAAAGTAGAATAACTCAACTTCAGATTTATTAGAATAAGAAACAGCGCCACCTGGCGGAGATCCAATATAGCATCTTCCCACAGCACAAGTTCGCAACTAACTGTGGGGCTAGCTCAATCTGTATGATTTGTCCGTATATAGTTATGTATATAAATGACATTTTATCTCTTTCATTCTGCGTTTTCCTCTTTGTATTCTTCATATTCTCTCCGGTTTTTACTTTCACACTTTGGACAGTTTTTGTCATAGTTGTTTTGAGTACGCACGTTTTAGCATGCAAATCATCCCTAACGACAGTGAACTACTATTTCTTGGAGTCCTCCTTATACCGGGGCTCGGCGTAGTCATTTTAAGGCGAGGCCTCAAATGTTTGGTACCTTCGCTCGGCAAAGGACTGATCAAGTGCGCGCAAGGGATAGCGCTTGGCGGTTTAGCCCGTGAATGATGAGATAGGAGATAGTCTCGAGTCGCTCAAAGAAAAAAACGTAAGCGCCAAATTCGTTATTTCTATTTTATATAAAATCAGACCGGTTAATTGTATTTTCATATTTACATTTTGATGAATTACTAATAACCTATCTTTTAGTCTAAAAATCATTATTTCATTCGTCGCATTTGAGCTACAATAACAAAAACTCTGCGAACGAAGACCATTTTTCAAAAAATATTTCTATCGAGAAAATTTTATCAAAACGTGTTTCTATCTTCAATTTTTGGAGATGAAATAGTCAAAAATCATATTACATAGATTTGAAACTCCTAATTTAAGTATTTTGCGAGATAAATAAGGTTCAGAACGACCTTATTTACAGTGGTATCACCTTAATACGTATCGACGCAAAATGCCTAATTCGCAGAATGTCCAGCTAGAAATTTTGCTAATTGAACATTCTGTGCGTTAACGATCCGTTTGTAACTGCCGGTTTCCCCAAGACATGATCGTATCAGCGTAGCCAGATGTATCAGACTCACGTGGCAGTTATCTGAATATAAATCAGGACTTTAGGGTGTTTTCTCTGGCAAGGTTTTCTTCAAAGGTGTTTTTGGATCAAATGCGTTCTTGGAACAAACAATGTCTAACATTTAAACTATTGTGTTACGTAATATGTATATATGTATGTTTTTCTACATATTGTGTTATAGACATTTTTCCCTATGTTCTTAACTTCGGTTGTTCGACCACGTCTGCCACCATTGGGCCTTTGTTAAACCTAGTTTGGTTTCAGCATTGATATAACAGTTTACGACGTTGTCTGTTTTTCGTCTATTCCATCGGGAATTCTTACTATTAACCTTTTTAGATTGCTAGTTTAAGAACTTTAGTGCCTTAGTAGATATACTCGTATTTTCCAGACAGAGCCTTACAGAACCAGTCAAGGTATTTATTTGAACTCTGACCCCGATGTTCCCACACTGGATCTTCGACGTGCTCAATTAGTTCTGGGTGACCGTTACGCTATTTAGCCCTTGTTGCCAACCGGAGAATGTCTGGGAAGCCAGTGATAGTGGGAGTAAGCCATAGATCACACTAAAATAACAAACTTCGAATTAAATCTCTATTATTACCTGTATTAATGTATTAACCTGTATTAATGTTTGGATTTTGATTATCAAATGGGTAGAGCTAGACAATGTAACTTTTACTGTGAAGTTACCAAACTTTGGGGACCTTGGAAAATCTTACACTGAAAATCGAAAAGAAAGAATGTATTCTTCAGCCCTTCTTTTATCCTTATATACTCGATGATGTTATAAATTTTCCGAAATGGCATGTAATCATCATAAGTCATAACGTATTGATTCCTAATGACACATTGGGCATATCATTAGGTAAAATGATCGTGCTTGTATACATTTCTTTTTGAACACCGCGTTACCTAGTTTATCTGGAGTTGGGTGTGTAGGAAAAGGTATAAATTTAGGTTGCCTGTTGGTTGATTGAATTTTCTGAAACACTCCATGTTTTCCGTTATGCTGCGTTTTGATTTTCGGATACATTAAGTTAATGATTTATCACCAGCAGTATTTCTTATAGCAAATTGTTACATAATCCATTTGATTTAGTGTGTGAACAAGACCCAAGACCCTGATCCGTGCCCGGCAGCTGTAGCGAGACATCTCGACACGCACGCCGCTTTTTTTGAGAATGACTCAGAGATTACTAGACTTGACAAACTAACAGTGATAAGTGACTCACATGTCCCAGACTGTTTATAAATAAGATGATTTGGCGTGGATTTAGGATTTGAGAGGTTCCATCGACTGGAGCCAAGAGCAGTGAGACGATTATTTCACTCATTGACTCATTTGACAAAATAATTATAAGTATGAGGATTATTTTAAATAGGCTTTGCACGAGCTCTGATTCACCGGGTTGTATTATACGAATTTCGGGTATCCGCATGTCACTTCGACGACCTCCGTGGCCCAGTGGTTGATACTCTTATCCACTTCTACCATAGATTCTCCCACTACAGACCCACAGTACCCCTGGCCATACCCCTGGTGGTGCGGTGGGTATTTTGAAGTTAAACGGTACCACCGAGTGTAGTGACCGTAGTGATGTGATGACCTACCTATCTCTCGCATGATTACCCATAGGTAGATAAGAATGTAATAGATATTGCATATTCCAGTAGGTATCTATTAATGCAAAGTTAGAAAAAGAAACAATTGGAGTAAAACCTTTTCTGCCTAATTATTAAAACATTTAACCGTTTACTTTTTTATATGTGTTCTTATTCTACGTTATTACGCAAGAGAACACGATGGATATAAATTACCTTATACCTTTAAACGAGCAATTCTTGTATCTTATACTCTCAGCGCGAACAAATTCATCTCACTCTCTTCATCATAATATTGCAGCCTATGGTCCGATGCGAATACGACACAGCTCTGGATGCACCCGGATAGGTGTTCGAAGGAGGAGACTAATGCACCGTCTATTTCTTTATGTGTAGAGATCATGACAGTGTATCTCGTGCTAAAGTTTTCAAATAAGATTCTGTTAAATTTTTCAATAATCCAGTTAAAGAGGCGTGTCCTGCCGTGATATGATTTGACACGGAGCGGCGCGCCGGGCCGTGTCAAATGACACCACGCCGCGGCGTCGCGATGGCATCTTATTAAAATGCATCTTGTTTATTTTCTCGTTCTAATGTTATTTTAGTTGCAGTTTTTGCAGCCGGTCTAGAGAATTATTGGATCGAATTCAAATTCACATTTTACCACTTTGGAAGTGTCTCTCGCGCACTTTAGAAAAAAATAATCATCTTTAAATATAACACGTACAGAATGTACCACACATAATAGGCATTTGTATACAATATAACGAGGCGTCGGCGCCAAGCTCAAACCAAATATTCTTATCATTAAGGAAATCGCTTTTTCTGTTCCTATTCCGAAATGAATAATAATTTGGAATAGTTGTCTCTTCGATCACTGCCATAGTTTAGTTGTTAGGAGCTTTATTTAATCTGCATGGTGCGTCGTTTTTAGTTAGAGCCCGACCGAAACAAAATATTGTGCAGAATCCAAAAACGAACTTTCGATTTTTAAACAATAGATCATGAAAGTGATGACTTGACATTTGTTTCGGCGATCTTCGAAAAAAGTTTTAATAGCAATGCAATGCTATCTCTTCAAATGCTGTCCGGCTCTATCGGGTTAAGAATGCCTATTAGGGTCAGTGCACCGGAATTTGACTTTGCTGAGGTTGTAAGATTGTTTGCTTGTTTACATTTAAGACGTTTAGTTTTTTATAGTTCTTCTTCTTGTTTTGCTAACTATGGTCGTCTTAGTTAAAAAATTCAAAATTCAATAACGTTTATTTAACATTGGTCATTTCGACACTTATTAATTGTCATATATTTTCAACTGAGTTTGTTGACGTCGGTAATTTACTTATGGCTAAGTTTAATGCCGCTTCCAAAGCGGAGTGCAGAAGAAGCGGCAACAAACTGCACAGCGCATTTTCTCCAATCGACTTCGTAAAGAATGAAATATGATGAAAGTGCTGGACATTCTAAATATTGTTAAACATAGTTTGTATTTTTAATGGAAGAATCTCAGTTGCCTTTTAACCCAACTACAAGTTGCACAGTATTGGGCGAAAAAGGGAATATGAACGTCGATTTAATAAGAAGAACCCAATATCAAATTAAGTTACAAAATATCCTATTTACGGCACCCTGTAATTGTTCAAGTTCCGCAGATTCATAAAGTATTTTTGCCCCGGTTGTTATTGATCTCGAAGTTGATTGCTTTCTATTTACGTACGCAACTACGCAATCGGAGTTTCGCAAGATCTGTGTCGTAAACAAAACCGAGGATTTGCCGAGTTCCACCGGCCCTGGAAATTTGTTATCGTTCACCCCGCCACGAATAGCAATTAATTTGTATTCTTATCTAGTTTGAGCAAGAACTCGGCTTGCCATTGAAACTTTGGATCGAGTTATATTATATTATAACTCTCGGGCAGCGTAGTTAACACTTTCGCTGACACTGCCCGTCTGTAGACGTAACTCTATTGTTATTTCTTTTGTGTCTGGTTCAGTGTCAGCAAAGGGTTATTGTAAGTGTTTACGGAATTGCCGTACTTTGTTGCTTTTGTTAAATGGTCATTTACCAGGTTAGAGACGCACATGACCAGCGCACCGCAGCAGAAAGCCAGTGGTAATGACGACAAAGAACCACCACAAATAAAGGTTTTCATTTCATCTCATTCTAGTTTTCATATAGCTGCAAAACGAAATATTTGGCAGAAATACTGCTCATTCGGTTCCTATGTAGTTTACACGTGTATGGCGTGCAGCGGGCGATGTAAAGCACTCAATTTGTGGACCTGTCAGTGAAGAAGTAGATGCACTCGGGGGGCACCGCCTGCCACCCTCTGCGGCACAGGGCGGCTATGCATACAACCTGTTTTGCACTATCGGGAGTTTATTATCAAGAGATTTTAAAGTTTATTACGTTCTTCTTGAACTGTCTTATAAAAACTAGAAGCTTTGGTCTAGTAGTACTACGTATTCTTATCCATTAGTTCCATTACGCATGTTATGCAAAATCGGGCGCGGTGAACGCTTGAATTGGCGATCACAAGTAGCGGAACAAAATATTTTGAGCTCTCGTTCTCTTTGTGCTTCGGAAGGCCCGTCAAAGCATTAGTCGACTGTCATCATTAGATGGCAATCGCTAAGATAGGTCAGATGCCTTTCGGCAGCTTGGAAAGTCTGATACCAGTGTTGGCCACTTAGATACACGAAAAGAAAGCAAGTATAGAAGTTCCGTTGATTTCCATTTTTTGACCAAGCGAGCGCGAGTCGTCTACGCTGTAAAGTTGGGCAAAAATGTATTCGTTAGTCTAGCTGTCCGGCTTTTCTCTTCTACAGATCGTATTTCTTCTACCGATTTTCGTAAAATTTTCTGAGCGTCACGATACCCAAAAACGGTTAGGTAAGTAGGTAAGTACCTACTACTAATTTATAAATTGTAGCATAGTATGTAATAAAATAAAGTTTGAGGATATCATACACACATTTAATTATCCCACTCGCACAAGTAGCAAACCACTGAGTGCCGCCATTTAACCGCGATCTAGTTCAGACAGCTTCCATAACAGCGTCTACAAATAGGTACATTAAACTTGTTACTTGCGAAACAGTATTAAAGTTCCACAAATAGAATCGTTGCAAATACAGAACGACTCCCACTGCAGCTCCGATCGCTATTTATACTAAGGCGATAGCACAATACGGCGTGCAACGCTGCGAACCGGTTATGTATGCGCCTTTACGCTAAAAATAGCAACAACCCTCTTACATAATTGTTATTGGTCGGAGGCTGTGCTTCCTGGCCTGCCTCCCCGCCACCCCACGCCGGGCAGCGCAGCTCCAGTCGAAGTTAGGTCGTCGCGGAGGGCGCACGTCCCGTGCCAGCCCCTAGCACCTCCAATGTTAATGACGATCTCCATGAAGTAAAGAATACGATAAAACTTTTCACTGTTGCATAAACTGATGATCTCGCTACAGTGACGTGACTGTATTATTGTTATAAATAAGTTTGTCCCAGATTTCGCAGTAATAAATTTTCTTTATGCGGTTAATTGCGGCAAAAAGTAATAATAGTTAAACTATTGATATTGAATTTGGTGTAGACCAACACATCGTCATACGTCGTGTAGTGTAATTATTATAAATTCATGTCACTGTTGAAGTACTTGAAGTGTTTTGAGTAACGGAACCGGTCAGAATGTCAGTCAATCCCCCGGCGCCGGCGGTGGCTGCGAAAGGTAATTTGAAATTTTGCTCTCACTGTTAGTTTGTTTAATGTTTTGCGGATTCTACCTGTTGCATGAAAACAAGATAATCTTTGTTTACATTTTCTATTTCTTTATAATTTTTTTACTAACACCCAATTGAGTGTGGCTGAGTGTCTTTATTGGGAGTTGCTTTCGTATTCAGATTTCATTGAAATATATTGTCAAAAATTTATACACAATTAAGAGAAAACAAATATCTGAAATGTCATAGTAGCGTATATGGACGACCTGATGAATAATGCAAATCTGTGACAGCATAGCATTGGAAATTCTGATTGTATTGAGATTTACATTTTAATTTACGGTTTGAGTGGTTTTTTATCAGATGCGTGTATGGAGGCTTGTAAATTGTCTCGCATAATGAAATTAAGATGAATGTGACGTGATGAGTAGACTACCCTAGCAGCATAAACACGAATATTTTTTGCGTTAGTTCTGTTGAAGACACAGAATAACGGCTAGCAATTCATCACTATTTTGATTTTTCCCATCTGCAGGCCCGCCATCACGCTAAACGTGAGGTCTTATTCTTATGGCTCTTGGCCAGGGGTCTACAAGTGTTTTTAACTGGGGTCCGTATAGTCCTAAAAACCTAAGTATCTTATATTTTGTCTTCAAATCAAGTTAATACATGGTAAAATATAGATGACTACGTGAAATTAATCCGAGGAATAACACGACACTCTTGATTCAAATTGTAACGATGCTGCATGTCTCCTTCATGCTGCATGTTGCTATCCACCTCATTTATCCATCATATGTCCTGTTCACGTTTTTCAGAACTACATTTTAAATTTCCATCTTCACATACTTCGTCACAGCCCTATCATCATCTGACAATCTATCTCTATCCTTCCTCCTGGACATATGGCCGGGAGAGTTGAATTTTTATTTAAATTGCAATTATATATCAGTAAGAAAGAACAGTTTTGTAAATGTGTAACCTATAACCAGTGAAATCAAAATACAGTACCTGTATGCCGTTATAGACATTTTTCTTGTAAGCTCAGAGTTCTTCCACCCAAAGGTAGGCAAGAGATTGCCACGGCGATAAGGCTATTTTATTTATTTACATTATTTTACTTCAAATGTCTCTTTATGGTGAAACGAAGTATTTTTACTTACTTACTTCCAAGTCTAGATAACCAACTTGTTAGCAATAATGAGAGCTATTTAAAGACCTGTTCGTTTTTGCATCCCGCTAGTCTTCAAAATAGCGCAAAAAGATTTGCGCGTGATGTTTTAAATTGAATTTAGATGGGTGGAAGATTGGCTCTTTGTCGCGGCCGATGGCGCCTAGCTCCGTTCTAGGCATGCCTAGAGCTTTGACCTGTTTCTCTGAACAAACTGACTGTCGACATTTTTTTTCCGTTTGTGAAACAACAACAAAAACACAGGAACAAATTGCCTCCATTTGCAAAATGCTTTTTGTTAGTAGAGTTTAGATTGGGTATGGTATAAATGGAGATAAAAAAATAAATTTCATGTTTTTTCTGTGATATCTAGTTGGATGAAGTAACGAGATGTAAATAACACGTTTATTCAAAGACATTTGTAATTTAGCGTCAGGCAGCTTTGAATAAAGTACAAATGCCAATAGCATATCAAATTAACTTTGTAACTCGATTAATCTCATTACTCGCAGTTGTTAAATAAAGCCAACGATGGATTGGACGAGTTTTTTGTTCGTTCCGTCCGTACGAGTGGTGTCCGTCAGTCAAGTTTTTCGAAGAATCGCAATTTATGGGTCACGCACCGCGCGAACCTCCGCGACCGGTCCTACATGTTGATGGTGCAAACTGATGGTTTACTGAGAGATTGGGCACACACACAGTCCCCACTGGAATGAGTAACCTCAAGTGGCATAAAATATTTCGAGTTCCTCGGTGCTTCGGAAGGCACATAAAGCCGTTGGTTGTTATCATTGATAGCAGTTGTTAAGCTCTGCCTTTAGGCAGCTTGTAAAATCAGACTTATTGAAACCTCGAAAACAAACAAATAAATCGAGAGATCACCTCAGTCAAGCGCAAGACTGTCCTTTCAACTTATCTATATGTCTTATCTCTTTCTAGTATGTCATTTGAATATATCTCCGTCCAGAAGAAGCTTTCTAATATTATTTATGTAATAAGCTCGCCCGGCTCCCCACGGGTAGTTATAGGTATTAAATTCTATAGCCTATGTTCGTTCATCAGGGATAATGTAGGATTCTGATGGTGAATTGTTTTCAAATCGGTCCTGTAATTTCGGGGCATATTCAATGCTTTCCTCATTATAATATTAGTAAGGACGTGTAAATGTGCACAAGTCGATATCAGTATTGTTTGAGTTTTACATTTATTATTAACCTTTATTAAAGGTTCCGTACCTCAAAAGGAAAAACGGAACCCTTATAGGATCACTCGGTTGTGCGTCTGTCTGTCTGTCAAGACCTTTTTCTCAGGAACGCGTAGAGGCATCAAGCTGAAATTCATATCAAATACTCAGGTCTACTGTTCTATGGAGCTATGAAAAATCAAACGTTTAAGCCAACGCAATCAAAAGATACAGCTGGTTATGCCGCTTTTGTGTTTTTTCGACATTTGCAAGGGAATCAAAACCTACAGGGTACTTTCGATGAACTCTGAATCTTGAAATTTGGTACGAAGCAACGTCTCATAACACAGATAAAGGAAAAATTGCGAAAAGTATACATTTTTAATAATTTTAAACTAAAATATATAATGTCCGGAACCCTTCGTGCGCTAGACCGACTCGCACTTGGCCGGTTTTTTTTAATACTCACATTTTCACAAATCCTTTGGTAATCCGCTGTCATTCCAAGCCTGAATTACCAACATTTATCAACACCGACGATAATTTTGTATATAAGTCCGAAGTATCAGTGACGTCACACTGCGTCAATGACGTGTCCGTGCCGGCATGGCTCGCGTGTTCCACCACGTTTCACCTCATAAACCTGTGGTGTGCGTGCTTACCAACTTTCCTGTTATTCCTGAACACGTAATCTGACGCCGGTGTGTCACCCACGCGTCGACTTTTGGGATAGGTAAAGGCTGAACCTTGATATTTAACGGAGAATTACCGAGAAGGCGTAGAAAAATACAATTTCATTGTATTCTAAATATACTCTACGGATTCTTGTTTTGTGAAAAGTTAGGGGAAAATGTGTTTGTTGCCCTTTACAGATACACCAGAAACGGACAATATAATGAAAAACAAAAGATCTATTAAATTGTTTTTCTGATGTCTGTATTGAAGGCAGTAGACTTCACGACTCTGACTGTAGATTTTATGGAGGCGTTCATTAAATCTGAACTGTCTTTCATTGATTTTATTTTAACAGTATTTTTCTTGCTTTCTTCTTTTATGATATTGCTTTCACCGAGATTCCGGTGATTGTGCCAGTTCGAAGAAGCACAATGGTAAAAAGTATTTTTTCGTCTCATCTATTCAAAAAACATAGCGCGGTGGCCCGTATACAGGGTCTAAAATACGTTTTTATTCCCGAGGGATTAAAAAGTTTTTTTATTCACTATTCAAAGTTTTTTTTAGTCCTGTGGGAATGAAAACACAAAAATTGTTTTTCTCATATAGGGAGATGAAAAGCAGAATGTGTCATCTCGGGGCTAACATAATATATGTATATATTCTTCGGGCAACATACTCTGAATCCCTCGCTTCACTTAGTAGTCTATTTTGGAATCACTCGCTTTGCAAGGGACTCTATGCTTGACTCCTTCGTTTCGCTCTGGATTCAGAGTAATGTCCTCACCAAAAAGTATTATCTTATATGTTAGACCTTGTGTCATACTCTAAGTATTTGTTGGTCTCTAAGCTTCCTTTGATTGCTGTCAAAGTTTTTAGTGCCAATATATTTTCACATCTCCTATGCTGCCAGTGCAAACCTCCACATAATGAATCTTCCATTAATTTCAATAACACGACAGCAAGTGTAGCCACAGTAAACATGGGTGACTAAGCGGAGGAGGCGGCGAGCAGTCCAAGCGCCGCTCTACACGTGTATTTAGGACGCGCTTGACGCACGGCGGCGACTGCTGACATTTGGCGGGAGATCCCAGGGGAACAGTGACTCGTGTTGCCGTGTGGTGTTGGCGCAATAGCTCCTGTTTTCATTCAATCCCACCTGGCGTGTGATTGGTGTACCGTTGTACTTACTTACTCGCCAGACATTCTGATTTTCAGTAGTGTTTAGGTCTTCGCGTCATTATAAGTCTTCACGACGATGTAGGTGTACAGGCACAGTGTACAGTATACCACATGGCCACCTCATTGGCGCCTTTTTCCAATCCAAATTTCAAGTCCCCAGAGTGACCTATGAGTAGAACAGTACTTGTTACGATTTTACTTATTATTTTCATTTTACACTGGCTGCTTTCACTGTTATACGATTATATTTTCAGAGGACTTATTACGTCTATCTATAGGTTTCATATACGGACAAATCACACAGATTGAGCTAGCCCCAAAGTAAGTTCGAGACTTGTGTTATGGGATACTAACTCAACGATACTATATTTTATAACAAATTCAAATATAGATACACATCCAAGACTCAGGCCAAACTGAAACATACCATTATCCATATACCATTTTCCAACTTGACCTGGCCGGGGATTGAACCCGGGCACTCTCGTGTCGCAGGCTGGCGTGTTGACCGCTGCGCCACGGAGCTAGCCCTGTTATATTTGCTTGTCATCATGTAAGCAATTTATACTTTTGAGTTTTGCTTTTATACTTTGACTTTGTATTTATCATGCATGACTGATAAACAAGACGTGACTTGATCTTATCTAAATCTTTTATTTATATTTAATTAACTTTATTGAATAATACGAGTATTCCAAAGATAAATACTTGTTATAACTGCCGGACTCAATGCCACGAGTATTCTCTCCCAGTAAACCATAGGGATAAACAGAAAAAAACAACGGATTGCACGCCGGGAGTGCCGGCAGAAGTGAAAAGTGAAAACTCTCTTTTGCGGCGGTCTCACGATACATGTCCGTCTTACGAATTTTCGATCAGGCATGTCACGTGTTTAGACGCGAGTTCAACATTTTTTATCCGTCCCAAAAATGCACCAATAAAGAAGTTATAACTTCAAATGTTGTCTAACTTTTTAATTTAATTGTTTTCTTGCACAGTAGTGCTGTGCGATTCAGTTATTGGTAACTATTTTAAAACTACACTGAATGAGCAGATTTGGTTTCTTGTCTGGACAGTAGAGAAGTATATTCTTCACAGCTGTTTAAACACTTCGCCAGTAACTTGTGTGAATTTAAATTCGTTACGAATGGGTGACTTACGGTTTGTTATATTTTTTTTAATTTTATATTTGTGCTAATTGTCGTTGTTTTGCTTTGTGTACAATTTCTCATACGTATTTTTATAATATATCATTATTTTGCCCGTGATTCAAATGTCACTGGGAAATACCATAACAAGTCTAAATGTACCCATTGTTGGTTTGGAATTCGATATTCTATGGAGAGTCCTCACTCTTAGGGCATGGAATACCGAAAAGATTTTCATACCGGTATTGATACCGGTATTGAAATTTCGAAAACCGGTATACCGGTAATTTCGGTATATATTCGGTATTTTTTTAAAATACTGCTAATTACTGTTAAAATTATATATATTGGTATATATTATTATATATACCAATAGCGATTGGTAAGTCTTGTTTCCGGAGAGCGATTAAAGTAGTTTCTAGGCTATGTGATAGAAATACTGAAACCTTTTATCAACTCCTCAGAAACCACAAAATGAATAAAGGTAATAAAAATAAATAAAGAAAATGCGTTATTTGATCCAAGAATTATTTAAATTGTTTCCTTGGCACAAATATCACAATCAAATATATATTAAAATTAGTTTTACTCTCTAATGATAAGAAAACACTTAGCCCTAAGGGTCTTAATGGAGAAATACAGACGGAAAACACGCCTCTCCACTTCCTGTTTCTGTATGTACGAGGGATGATCTGGTGGGCATTGAAGTATTGACATTATCTGCGACATGTACCGTGACTCCGATTCCAGAGTTAGGATTGCTGTTGGTAAAACGTCACAGTTGGATTCCACCAAGGCTCGGTTCTCAGCTCCTTCTTGTTTAGTGCGATATTAGAAGAAGTGTCAAAACGCATCAGAAATACACATGAGCTTCCTCCGTGGTAGCTCATGCATGTACTAGGGTGGTCCCAGAAGTAGCCGTCCTGGCATAAATATAGCAATACTAGCTGAAATTTTTAAAAAGAAAACAAAAGTTTGCAGAATATGGCGCGTTAATTTGAAAAAAGAAGAAGCTATGTCCTTTTATTTATATTTCACACCAATTAATAGAGATTGCTCTGAGTGATTTTGCAAACATGGACAAAATTGGTCTCCGATATGTGATACAATACTTTCATTTCAAAGGTGTAAATCCAACCGATATTAAAGTCGAGCTGGATTCTACTTTGGGAGAGTCTGCTTCTTCATTTACAACAATAAAATCTTGGATTGCTGAGTTTAAAAGAGGTCGCACCAGCTGCGAAGATGAACATCGCAACGGTCGGCCAAATGAAGTGACTATACCAGAAATGGTGACAAAAATTCACAAAATAGTATTGAAAGACCGTAGACTAAAAGTGTGTGAGTTAGCAGATATGGTAAGCATTTCAAAAAGTGCTGTACATCGCATTTTGACTGAAAAATTAGGCATGAGAAAGCTGTGCGCAAGATGGGTGCCGCGATTGCTCACCATCGAACAAAAGCAGCGTCGTGAGGATGTTTCAATCCAGTGTTTGGAGAAATTTCAACGGAATAAAGCCGAATTTTTACGACGATTCATAACGATGGACTAAACATGGGTCCACAATTACACCCCTGAGACGAAAGAACAATCTAAACAATGGACTGAAAAGGGAGAACCGGCTCCAAAGAAGGCGTAGTCAGTTCCCTCTGCTGACAAGGTCATGGCATCAGTATTCTGGGATGCGCATGGTATAATTTTTATTGATTATCTTCGAAAAGGCAATACCATCAACGGGGAGTATTACGCAAAACTTTTGCAGCGTTTGAGTGATGAAATTAAGATAAAACGACCGCATTTAGTGAAAAAGAAAGTGTTGTTTCATCAGGACAATGCACCAACTCACACATCCACTATTGCAATGGCTAAAATTAATGACTTGAAGTTCGAATTGCTTCCTCATGCACCTTATTCGCCAGATCTAGCTCCCTCTGATTATTTTCTGTTTTCAAACTTGAAAAAGTGGCTCGCCGGTAAAAGATTTGCCAATAATGAAGAGGTAGAGTGTGCTGTTGATGGCTATTTTGAGGAACTTAATACAGACCACTATAAACAGGGTATTGAAGCTATTGAACATCGTTGGGAAAAGTGTATTGCGTTAAAAGGAGACTATATTGAGAAATAAATATTGTTTTTTCTAATTATTTTGTGTTATCTTTGTTAGGCCGGCTACTTCTGGGACCGCCCTCGTATGTATACTGACGATATCGCACTGGCAGATGCGGAAAGGGGAAGACGTGTGCGACGCGTGAATATGTGGAAGGAGTCGCTTGAGAACGGCGGCTTGAAAGTAAATGTGGCGAAGACTGAGTACAGGGATTGCAACGTTACAGATTCCGTGCCTTTACGCATAGGCGGAAACGTGGTCGAGCGTACTTACCAGTTTAAATACTTGGAATCTGGCCTTTACGCGTCCAGAGATATCAAAACTTGCATAATGTGACTGGTATCATTTGTGACCCAAAAATGTATTTTAAACTAAAAGAACAGGACATTTTAGACCTGTCCTCCTTATATGGAAGTGAAGCACAGGCTACGTGAGCGGCTCAAGAGGGAGATGCGTGTCACGGAAATGGATATGCAGCATTGGATGTGTAAAGTTTCGCGAAAGGGCCGCATAAGGAACTCACACATTCGCGGTAGCCTCCATGTCAGTCACATAGCAGGCAACTCTCCTGCAGGGCCGCCTACGCTGGTACAGTCATGTTTTGCGATAACCAGGAAATTACATAGGGAACAATTTTCTGGCCATGTTCACCGAGTCCCGACAGAAGGGAGAAACCCAAGAAGTGCTGAGTTGATGTAATTGGGGAGGATATGCGTGCAATGGCCTCATAACATGCAGTTTCTTGAGTAGTTGATTTTGATGTAATATTTTTATAATCGAGATTATTCATAATTCATGCATATAAAACTTAACAGCAGTATGAACAACACTATGAACCACCGAAATCGAACGTTCTTCATACCCTTGCAGAAATAAATCAAATTTTTCGAAATACCGAAACACCGGTATTTTATCCTCAAATACCGGTATCGAAATACCGAAAATTTTTACCGATATACCGGTATTTCGGTATACCGGTATACCGGTATCCATGCCCTACTCACTCTCCTACTAGATGTTTGTTTAGTTACATCATAAATGGTTGGGAGCTAGCTGATACAACTTCTGCAGTAATTAACTATAAGTACATAAAAAAAAGTTCATTTGTTTGAACACGCTAATCTCAGGAATTACTGGTTCAAATTGGAAAATTATTTTTGTGTTGGATAGTCCATTTATTAAGGAAGGCTTTCGGCTATAAAACATCACGCTGCGACTAATAGGAGCGAAGCTTCAATAAAAATGTTTTGAAAACGGGAAAAAATATTCATAGTTCAGGACATCCGACGGGTGCGATGCGTAAATGGTTCAAGTTACCAAAAAAATTAATATTAAAGAATTATTCCTCTTTAAAAGAACTAAAAAATGTCCGCTACAGTATATGTGTATGATAACAGAAATTGCTGCGGACGAATTCGCGGGCAACACCTAGTGCTTCAATAAGAGTAGAAAATAATTTACTTTGTTCTTGTTTTTGTTCTTCCCATGCTTCACCATCATCATCATCATCAGGTCTTTTTAGTGTCCACTGCAGGAGCATGACCCTCTCTGTACTACCGGAGCCATCTTGGCCAGAGCAGACAGAGGATTTGGCCTACACTCTCCTCGCTGGCCAGACGGGTTGGAGAGGTCTCATTGATGTTTTTGAGCTTTGTTTAGCTTGTATTTTCTAAGGTTTACATTAATTGCTTCCAAATTCACAACACCATTTTATATTTTTGGAAATCTATTATTATCAAAATAATATACCTACATTTTTTATCAAATAAATAAATGCTGTTTTATTATAGATTTTGTATTCATGTAACTGACAATTTCCGCTAGCAATGTGCAAAAGTATAAAATTACACAATTCCACATATTCGGCAACTGACACCAATTGCAACGACGCAAAAATGAAAGGTCGCCGCGCCGTTTCCTTGGGGCAACTTGCGATTCTATATTTAATAGCTGTGATACATGCTGACCGAAAGACACGGGACCGGAAAATACTACCTCCATGGGTTGTTGAACTCGAAACACTACTTTACACGTAGGTCACTCGGAAACTTTTAATACAGGGTCGTTTTTGTTGTCTCTTATGAGACAATCCTTTTTTGATTAATTTAGCTCGTAAGACTAATTAAGTATTATAAGCTTGTAAAACAAAGAGAAATAAATAATTCCTCCATCAGAAAGTATATAACTTTGGCTGAAAGATGGTATTGCTACAAATATATCTTGTGTACTCAATTATTATTTTGGATCCAGTTATTTAAATTTACGTCATACCATTGTTTTTGAGCCGTTCTATCAATGATCCGAATGTGTTGGATATTTGGCTAAATCATTATATCACTTATTACAGTTCAACATCGTGAACTGTAATAAGTCGCTAACTTAACGTGTTCCACAAAAATATGTTAATTAAAATTGTATATAACATGACATCAAAAAAAAAGAAAAGTATTAAATATCATACAAAGCCCTTCAGGCAAGTAGGCGACCAATACTGTTGAAGAGTTTCTTTCGGCGTCTTCTTCTCTGCAGTGGTCGGTTCCGAAACGCTAGTAGTTTGTAGCTTTTAAACAAGAATTAATAATTTGAATATAATATAATAAGTATTATTTAATTTTAAAGGTGAATTGACGTGAAAAAGTGCCTGAAAAGGCCTATTTTCTGAATAAATCTTTGAATCTTGAATCTTTGAATCTTTGAAGTGATATAATGATTTTATTACTCGCTGTACGGAACGATAAAATTTCGTCCTATTACACAGAATAAGTAATACTACTAACGTACCTATTGTCAAAATCAGTCAAAATACACATTTTCCACCCAGGTGAATAGAATACTTTGGAACGAAAATGTTGACATTTTGACGAGTTTCTAGCATTCGTGCCATAGGGAAAGTTCTTCATATTGTCAAAGACAGGGGTTTTTAACTAAAACGTTACAGATATAAGTGGCATTTATCACAATTATAAAAAATAACTTATTTTATTAAAAAGGACCATAAATGTCATGTGACATAATGGTTACATGTGAATTAACAGTATACTAACACTAGCCGTAAGTCATTGTATTACTAACAAAATGGATCTAAGTTATCTGAAATAATAGTACATTACTGCAGAGGCCGGGAAGTAAGGGATTGCCGGACGAGTAGAGTTTTCAAGGCCGAGCGTCAGCGAGGCCTTGGCAATAAATACGAGTCCGGCAAGCCGATTCCCGGCAAAGGCATGTATTGTGCTTTTCTCAATAAATGCGAGGAAATAATGAAAGACGTACTACTGGGAATAAATAAGTATAATATAAAAAAACGATAATAGTATGTAAATTTTTATTTTCATTTTTGTTTTACGGCATTTGGTGTTCAACGCCTTTTAGACCTTCATATTTTTCAACGTTTTATCAAAAAATGATGGTATAATTCATTTCGTTGATTCAACGGAGCTTCTGGCGTCATTTTTCACGAATCCTCTGGTTTGATCATAGACGACGCAGTAACGCGAGCGACCATCAGCACGCTATGTAAATCTCTAAATCCGCACCACAGCTGCACCATCACACATTGTTCATAAACATAGCCATTTATAACACCAAATTACACCGACTTTACATTATAAAGTCCACTAGAAGCAATCTGCAAAATCCAAAACAACAACCTTGCAGTCCGCCGAAAATAAATAATAGTACATTCCCGCTTTATTTTCTTTTTTTATTGCAATTGTCATTTAGTGCTAAGGAAACATAGCCCATACAGCCCAGTCATATTTTACCCAAAAAATGTAATACCGTAAAAATCTACTTTCCCGCGTTTTTTCTTTTTATTATTGGCATATTTTTGTTTAATTTTATACCAACATTTTAATAAAATTATTTTCATATTCATATCAAGGACGTTATAGTAGAAGGACTGAGCTCTCATAGTAATAATTGGAGCAGAAAGCGAAGACAAACTTCGGAATTCTATCTCGGTCTAAAGTAGGGTGACCAACTATAGAATAGATTTCTCGGACATGAAGTACTTAGGTAGGTACAACAGAAATATATCAGGATAGAACGGCTAAGTGGGTAGTACACGCGTTTCTCAATCTTGTACGATCGTACGAGATTCGTTTAACGTTCATTCAGTCAGCGCGCACGTCCCAACTTGAACATATGCTTTATTAAGCTAAGGTATTTAATTATAAAAACAAAAGTATGAAAGTAAATAGGTCGAAACAAGGTATTTTTTTTCATGGATCAATACTTTGTTTTAACTAAAATCGTAACATTAAAAAAAAAATGACCTATGACGATTTTCAATATAAAACGACAATACAACTAATTCACATCCAATACGCATTCTAAAAACATTTTATAAAGCTCCTTGGGGAGAACGCGCAAATCCGCGCAATGTAAATTCAATTGTGTGATAGCAACACGAAAGCTGCATTAGCATTGCGTTGTTGCACTCGAACTGATATTATCGATAATATTTAATAGTTAACATTATTATCTCAAATTTTTTTAGGTAGCTCCCATGTGTTGATTAAAATATTTATCAGTAACTATTATGGAATGCATGTTACGAAAAGAATTCGAACTTTGGCATACAAAAAGTTAAAATACATCAAAAGTCGCGTTTTGATGTACATGAATGAAAGGCAAGCCAATCGACAAATACAAATGACTGTTTATCGAAATGACGCGATTTATTTCTGTGGATGTCACATTACTATTTTGCTTATCATCATCATCATTTCGAATAGGTATCACGGTCAATCGACCATGCACACCCTGGTGTCAGAGTTCTTCGAAGCCGCCTCTCAGCCTCTGACGTGGTTCCTTTAACGACTACCAGATGCCAGCCGGAACCAACGACTTAACGTGCCTTCCGAAGCACGGAATCATCTTTATTATCAGACAATCCGGTGATTCAAGCCTGCAATGTCCTAACCAAACTGGAAATAACTAAACAACGTATGCTTCCCGTAGGAATCGAATCCATGACCTCAGGGTATGTTACTACACACTTCGCTAGTAAGGACGTAATGGTGGTGGCGTATTTTATGCAAAAACTGACAAACACGTTCCCTTTGCAAAGTCCACGCGTAGCCATTCTATCCTGATATATTTCTGTGGTAGGTACCTATGTCGGTGTCATTGATAAGACCCTATGCTATGATCATTTATTGACAAATAGCAACTGTAGAAGGGAATAGCAACAGTAGAGATGTTCGTAGTACGCCTTATGGATCGAAAATTTATTCTATAACTAGCTGTTACCCGCGGCTCCACCAGCATTAAAGTCGATCCCTCGGGAACAGTAGAATTTCCCGGAATGAAAGGTAACCTGTGTTCTTCCTCGGGCCCCAAACTACCTCCATATCAAATTTCATCCAAATCGGTTCTATGGTTGAAGCGTGAAAATGCGAAAGACAGACAGACAGAGTTCACCTACACAGATGTTTTTTTAATGTAATCGTGAACTTATGTATCTATTTTTATACTTCTAAGTCTAGAAATGAGAAAAATTCCATACAAACTTTACCCCCCTTATTTTACCCTTTCAGGGGGAGTTTAGTCACGATCCCTCGGGAACAGTAGAACTTCTTCCCCGGGCCTGCAACTACCTCCATACCAAAATTCTTCCAAATATGTTAAATGGTTGAAGCGTGAACAGGGGACAGACAGACAGACAGAGTTACTCTTGCATTTATAATATTAGTATGGAAATATGGATTTTATGTACGAAGTACCTATAAGTACATATTACTGATAAATCAGATTCAACAAACTTGGCAGATAAGATGGACACCCTAGCCAAGGCACAATATTTACTAACTGAAAACGGTTATGTTATTTACCTGAGAAAGGATAATGCACAATGCACTGCACTGTCGCTTCGAGATCTCTTGAAACAACAAGTTATATTATTTTACTCTTTCAGTCTGCTTAAAAAATTCGAAGGCTGCGGGATTTTTTATTAATAATATGGCGGCAATGTTGAGATCGTACTAGGGTTGCTAGACTAAATTTAAATTTAATACTATATTAAGATTGCTCTTTTATTTTCGATAAGAAAAAAATCTAAATTAACTGTAAACATACAGTTTAGTTAATAAATTAATTATTCCATGTAAAATAAAACAGGAATTATTTCATTATTAATTAAATATTTCTGTTTTGCTTTACTACCATTTTCTTCCATTATTTACATTTTTATGCAATGGCAAGGGTGCGAGAGGGAAACAATGCCGAGGTATTTCCGTCTCACTTTACCCTAGATTTTTTCGCACAGCATTATGCTCTCTATTCTATTCAGCGTTAAGGGTTAATATCGTATATCAAAATCTGAAACAGTTCTATCAGGGTACTAAGGAACCGCTTACTAAATAGATGATTCATATACTTATATGTTCGATGAGTGCATTTTTTTATAATGCGGTAGCCATGGCTGTATGACAGTTACTTAGTGCAAGTTACATAGATTAATTAAAAAGTTTTGAGCAGCGGCCAGGAATGAATTTTCATACTTACTTTCCTGGCCTAGGCCGGTAAAGTAATGGACGAGCCAAGAATTACAAACTTTGTGGCTTCATTTTACTACAATAATGCCTACATTTCCGAGCATGTTTGAGAAAAGAAAATTTAATTTAAAAAATTTAATAAATATGGGTGATGTCATGAAGCAAACTATAACAGTTTACACCGCAATAAAAACAAAAATACGGACAACAACCTCGCAATGACGGAAGACAGGAGAGATGGCGCCGCTGCCGCTGAGTAAGCGGCTCGTTAATATTTATTCTATTTCTATATGATCCTCACCGACACTCGCCATCGTGTCGCTAGTACTTTGACTGATATGTTTGTGTATTACTCATATCACCCAAATCATTTCTAAAAGTGAGTCTTATCCCACTTCCGAGAACTTTGTTTGTGAAAAGGAGGAGGTGTTTGTTAGGTTAGATAAATAGATAAGATAGATAAATGATTTATTGTACATAAGAAGCATACATACAATCAATGAGTAGACAAAAAATTAACTAATAAAACATTACATAGTTGTATTACGTGACGCCTTAATACGTATAAGCGGAATGGGATATGTTGGAGTACTTCGGCGCCGAAGTTAGGACATGCGGTAGCTCAGTTGGCAGAGCGTAGGTCGTACATGGACATAAGGTCGCTGGTTCAAGCCGCGACCGCATAATTTTTTTTCACTTTATTTTATTTCTTAATTTGATAAGAGTAATAAAACATCAGTGATACAAATAGGCAGTATCTTAGTGTGTGTGTATATTACTCGAAGAGCAATGTTCAGTTTTTCAGCTAGGTTATTACTTCTTCGCACGAGTAGACGAACTACTGTTACAAATGAATATATATTTATATTCTTCTGACGTTATGAAATCTAAAACATAAGTGTAAATATTTATTGGAGACTAAGCAAACAATAAATGGCCACCGTTGGCTCTGATAATGGCCTTTAATTTGTCTGCCAACGAATAAATTGATTTACGCACTGCATCTACGAGAAATTTAGCAAGAGCTTGCTCCAGAGATTTCATAAGAGACTCAATGGCTGCGTGCGGTATAAAGCAGGTCATGTCTTTTAAAACTGATCATAAGTTGTAGTCTAAGGTTCAGGTCTGGGCTAGGCACGGGCCAGTCTTCAGCTCTTACCTAATCCGGAACGTTGGATTTGAGTCTTTCGAGGCATGGGTAGTTTATGCCTAGCGACCAAGTGCAGTCTTATTGGAAAATGCACGGTACATTTTTAAAAAGTGTAAGTATTGCTGAAATGGAATACTTTGACCAAAGCATTCACTTCTTTTTCATAAAAGTGAAGAACCAAACCAAGACTGAAGCATGACGATGTCCACGTTGAAGCTTTCAGTCACTGCGCAGCTTCTTTTAGGCCTGTAAGCGTACACTTTGTTATTTTGCTTGTTGTAGTGCTCTTCAATGGTGAATTTTTTTCATCAGTAACGAAGATTTTTAGTGACTTTCACCTGCTTATCGTAAGAATTTTTTATCGATATACGCTCTTCAACTACCGAGGCACCGAGCTTCAGGTCTTATTTTATTATACGCGACAGCATTTAGCTCCTTCATTTCTCGCGATAATTTTTTTTGTTTCCTTATGAGGTTCTGGCGAATTCTGGCTTTAACTGCATTGACAACCACAGTACAGTACAGTACTAACAACCATTGGCAAGTTCGAGAACTTCCTTGCTCGTCTTTCTCTTTGTCCAAGTGTTTTTCATGCGTCTTGTGTTTTTCATCGAACTCAAATTGAATGATGAATGCTTGGAATCATCATTGAAAAGTAAATCTCATTTCGTGGATTTGAGATAAGACGGTTAAATTTTAAGAGCTTAATTTTGTATGAGAGTCTAAGAATCTATAAAGAAGAGCTGCGAGTCCAGATGATTTTAACCGTGTCTAAAATCGTCACAATTGGCTAGCGACACGGCGTCAACACAAAGCTAGTTGTAAACTAAATGTCGTATATTTTAACGGTGAAACAGCAATATTCTGGTCATCTGTCATCAAATTAAGTGTGGATTACCGCCGTAATAATGTATTTGTGAGCGGTAGGCGCCCGTCAGACGCAGAACCGGCCCTAGCAATTGGTCATAGTGCGAGATTGTCTTTTGGCGCCCGTTGGTGATTTTCCATGGAGTTTAAATGTGAAGGCTCTGTTACAATTCCAATATCAGGGTTGTTTTAGGCCGCATATTCGGCGATGGTGTGGTGCAGAAATAAACCTCCAATTCTGTGCAAAAATCATCCGCAATTACACTGCTCTGCGCCCTGTTGGCGCCCCCTTCACCAACCTACTCTATTCCAATTTTGGCGCCTCTCGGCTTTCGTTGCTATTGTATATATATTTTTTGGGTTCCTTTTGGAATAGTGGTTGACATTGCCGGGCTTTGTCGCCCCTTCAAGGCTATGTCGAGGGTAATGTTCCGCTCAATATATAAATCCACCACCGTCGCCATCGGCGCCGCTAAGCCCAGCGTCTAGCGACCGCTTCACTCGCTCCTGTCAGACGCTATTGTTTATGTTTGTCAAGTCTTGAAGTCACCGGGCCGGCGGCGCCACGCAATCATCGGTTAAATTTATCGGATGAACTGTTACTGTGAGTGAGCCACCTACACCTGGTTACACAGCACTATTTATAAACAGTTACTTAACTGTAACCTATGATTAAGACTGTTAAGATGTCACAACGAATTATAGCAATATAAAAACTTTAGATTTAGTTTCTATCACATAGAATCTAAAGGCTTCATTAAAAGGTGGTTCTTATTAAACATTAACAGAGATGTCAAGGAGGACATCATCATTATGTTTATTCTTTGTTTATGTATATAATAACGTTAACGATGAATGTACTGAATATCCTAATATGAAAATATATAGTTTTATCAGGAAGATCTTTAATATCCATTCTGTTTCATGGTCGCTTCGGCATAGCATAATTGCCTTGCGTCAACAGTTTGACGCTATTTAAGGAGGGTTTTCAGAAATCCTTAACTCCAGATGTCAGCATTAGTCGTAGAGCATGAAGAGCGACTGTCAATGGATAACATTTGACAAGCAGCAACAACTGACACATTGTTGGCCAATAACAGCTTACCAGACCCCAACACCCTCATTGTAGGATTGTTTGTCAAAGCAATCCTACAAAGAAGGTCTTCTGTAATGAGTGGCCAAAACTACAGCTTCAACACGGCTTCCAATCTCATCATTCAAGATATCCATTTTTTTGTGGTATTAAATAACCTCTCAAAGATATCAACACATCATCATATCTTAAAAAAACATGAATCGTTTAAAAATAAAATTTTAAATAACCTATTGAAGATATCATAAACCTGATTTCTGTGGCGTTTTTGTAGTTAAAGTGTACCTGAATCGACTCGACTTGTTATTTTATTTGGTGTGTCATATTTGTTTTTTTAGGGTGTACTTTTATTGTTTAATTTGTAATTAGTAAAATTGTGTTCTTTTTATGTTGAGCTATATAATAATTATTGAAGTAGAGTTCCATGATGCGCTTTAAATATTTACTTATTTAAGATTCTTGATTTTGTAACCATGGAAACAATAGAATAAATTGAAATTGCAATAGTACGCTTTATATACTTCGAAACCATGTTCGTGTTGTAGTACGTAATCATCAACAAATGTTGCGAAACTAAAAGATCATATCGAATAAGAAATATCACGATAGCTACATCACATACGAGGATACACGATAGCTACATTACAACCGAAATATGATGGCTAGTTTGAGAATTATGCTACATTATGTTATGATTCATCATTAAAAATAGTTATATAATCAAAGTTATATTTTGGCAATGTTACATCATCAAGGTACACAAAACCTCGTTATTTAAATCTCAACGTCGTAAAACTCCGCAGAGATGACAACGCCGGGCAGAGTTTGTGAACGAAATTAACTGTTATTAGTATTTTGGCAAGTCAAAGCCGAGGTCGGTGGATGTGTCACGGGCGTGACGTCCAGGCCACTTCTGCGTCGTACGCCGGTTAAAAATGAACCGGATGAATCAATGTTGTATAAAACTAGCTCAACTTGATATTTGAGATGGCTTTGTCGCTTACTAGGTTCTACATCCTTGTTCTTATTCCCGTTGCAATACGGATGATAAGGAGCGGTTAACATTCATCAATGTAAATGTTGATTGGTTTATCTTTACTCTTTCGCACATTGGTTACTTAATGAATAAATAGTTATGAACTAGTGTGAACGTTTCAGCATGAAATTGTACTAAACTATCGTTGGGTATTAAAATATAATTGTCGTAAACGAGGTGGGTTTTAATACGAACTAAAAGTTACTTCATAATAATAATTCTTTAGATTGGAAACAGAGGATCTTGACTGTTCAATTGAATAAGATATCACCTAATCATAAGAATTATATTTATTTGCTGTAAAGTGGTTACATAAGATGTTTGTTACAATTTAGTATAACACTTTTAACCTATCTATGCATGCAAATAATTTAATAAGTCACATGATTCCCCATGTACGTTAATACGTACATGGGGCTAAAGCTTTAATAAGCTTACGTCACCCAACACAACTACCCGACTTTTACAAGTGAGGTAACTCATTTTACAGTGAATCCGAAAATCAACTAATATGTAGGAAGACAGACATACAATATATATTTGATTTATTTTGCATTCACAATGCTATTTTGATAATATCATCATCAGGTCTTTTTAGTCTCCACTGCAGGAGCCTGACCCTCTCTGTACTACCGTCTGGCCAGCAAGGAGAGTGTAGGCTAAATCCTCTGTCTATTTTGATATACTCTTATTAAATTAAGAAATAAATATGTTATAGTAAATAAATATATTATATTATTTCTTTCTTAATTTAATAAGAGTATTCGTGTGATTTTTAAAGAGAATGTAAACTATTCTTATTTTGGCATGACGTTACCTAAGTCTGGCGATGATTTGTTTTTATAAAGTTGTATCGTCCACCTTACGTGTTTCGTCCCAAAATTGGTCAATTAAAATATTATAACAAGTTTTAAAATAAAAATAAGTTGCGGACGTGGCGGATGGCTGCGCGTTTTCCTGTAAAGCTGCAGACACTTGCCAGTTACTAGCACGCGCTATGTAGCAGCATGTCTGTACACTGTATATGCTTGGCTAGAGATAAGCATCATCATCATAATCACCATCAACCTACACTCGTCCACTGTTGGACCTATTTCCAGCAGAGATATGCATGTTATTTGAAAACTAAGCATGATAGAAACATGGACAAAATCTATCAAGTGTCGATTTTTGATGATGCTATCTGAGGCGGAGGTGAGAGGAGACGAATTTTCAAGCAAGCATTCACTGAGGTCAAAGTAAAGGATCTGTAAGAAAGGGTTTTCCAAATGAGGTAGAGGTAGTCTAACCACACTATCAAATCCGTAAATATATTCTGAGGACGCGACGGTCTAAGCAGATGTGTTCGTAGCCTAAAGATCAAGTTAATGTCGCGTGAGCATTTCGCAATGTGCCCACCGCGGTTCCATCGGAACGTGAGTAGAGGGGGGCGGCTTGTTCGTAATTATAATTTAATTGTTACCTTTATTGAAATATATCTTGAAAACCTGCCCTGCCGATTGGGTAGAGCAGAACAGCTTCCTATCATAACTTTGTTGTTCAAACAACAACAAAGTTATGATAGGAAGCTGTTTTCGTCTTATCATTTACTACCTAAAAGATAAAGGACAGAAATATCAAAAATTCTGCTAGTAGGTAAATATATTTACAACTGTGATGTAACTATAAACTTACAAATTTTATGAAACTCCTTATAATACTATAACATGAAAAGATCAAAATAGCCATAAGATGTTCGCAATTTAATATAATTTCACCACTCTCTGTGTTTAATACCTGTTTCTTTGTCACTGGTCTCTGTTTCAGTTATTTTTGTAGACTTTGCCAATTTTCCAGTTCTTGGAAGTTGCATTTTCGCGAAGTCCCTTGGACGGACCACATCTTTGTTGCGTGCCAAGTTTTACGAAGCTTGAGCGAAACGCAGTGCGTCAGTAGCTAACGAGCGATCAGTGTAATGTCTGGGTTACTCTCACTAATAAATCTTCTATTATCGTGTTCCTTAGCCCATTCTTCTGGGACAGTAGTATATACCCTATCCTTTCTAATCACTAATGTCTGATAATCTGATATTACTGTCACCAGCTTCTAGGGCTTATGGTTATGAATCATCAACAATAATTAAATAGGTACATTACCTTATATGACTTTTCTCCTATTCTATTTCTTTCTCTTTAAATCACTCGTAATTTTCCTGAGTTCTAATCGGTTGCAAAAGTGATATTTCTGTAGCAGTTATCAGAACTCTGATAGATGTTAGTGTAAACTCTGGTATTATAGTTTCGTGTGTAGTACTCGGCAAAGCTTGGCGCAATTGCATTTCTGAGATCGAGGTATATTTAGGTCTCGACAGCAATTGTTTTGAAAATGTCAAATCTCTACTTACTGTCTGTGTTGATGATGGTTGTAACTTGTACAGTGTTGCATTGTGAGCTTCTCTTGACGCAATTGTGTTATTGTATGAGCAGTTTAGTTAGGTGGCTAAGAAGCGGCGCCCGCGCCCGCGCGCCGCTGACGTCGAGCGTCGCCCGCGCGCCTCAGTCAGTGTCCGACCGCGATCGAAGATACCTGTCGCGTCCAGTGTCACACCCGACGTTCTCGCGCCGTTCAACGGCAGTGCCAGTGTCCACATAAGATGTTTGCGTGTAACGCAGTGTATCCTGTTTGTGTCTCTATTGTATACAGTGCCTAAAAGTGGATTCCAGTGGACTATACCAGCCCGTGGAGCACGCGCAGAGGCTCGAGCGCTCCCAGGCCATGTATGTCATAAATTTAGGTGAGTCCGCAATTCTTGAGATACCCGGGTGGTGGTCCACATACCGCATTGTACTGCACGGTCCTTTTCACGGCCAATTGGAACTAGACGGAACCGGTGCTCGCTCGTAAAGGTTTGCTTTGCAAATTACATTGTTGCCTGCTTCAGGCCTAGTTTTTATTGCCATATGCAAATTGCCACGAGGTCGGTTTTCGAAATCAGCTTTCACTTCAATTGCTACATTGAAGTTTTGGGACTTTTTTACTCCCGTTCCTTGGAGAGCATTTTCTGATGCTTTAGAAGTTTACGAGCACTAATACTTTGAAAATGGTATAAACCTTTCAGCATTTATTGTTAGTGACGAGTTGTGGAGTTGTGGGCAATGAGAGGAGAGCCGGAGAAATAGTTCCCTTACTCGGCTCCGTAAACATCTTGTACCATTCCATTTCAATTTGTATCTTATTCATAGCTCAGTTTATCTGTCTATGTATGTTTTTATTACAGTTCATGTACAACATGTGGGCGTGTGTTGGTGTGTTTGCGCTATCGGTGTTGCTATTTTTGTCTCACGCGTCTCTGTGTGAGTGTGCTCTCGTCTTTACGTCTGATGAAGGTTTATGTGTGCATGCTGTATCCGCATTCAGTCTCTTATCATTTTGTTAGCACGGCGTTGTCGCAAATTTGTTTACGTCACGTACGTCGGTTAACTTGATTTTGCTCTGCGAAGAGCACAGAGTGCCGGTATTTAGGTCAGCGATACTAATACTATTACCTACTTAAATGTAGTCTTTACGAAATGAAATGGGCACAACTTTTCAAGCTTTTTGTTTAATATTATGTATGACTTTACATTATATGTAAGCCACTTGTTTCCCCTTTAGATTTAATTATAAAAAAAATATGTCATAGTTTTCTGCTTACTTTAGCGTAGCTTTGCGCTAAGTTATGTTATCGTTATAAGTGTCAGTATGACATGCCAAACAGTGCATTGACCTCGGGTGTCCCTTCAAGTTGTAAAATAACAAAATTATTCACTGTCCCCTGCAAAACAGCCTGAATTCATGAGCATAAGAGCTTTTAGTGCCATATCAGGGTTACATGTTTTTATTTGTACAAATTTTGAATAACTTTATCTCTTATTAGTTAATGGTATTTTCTCGAAACTAGAAATAGTTGGGGTTGATGCTATGAGTATGTATACTGTCCTAAACACGTTAAAATTGTTTCTTGCTGTATTAAGTTAGTAGTCACCGATAGCGCAGTTCATAAAAGCCGGTCTAGGGAATGGGCGAAAATCTGAGCAATCATGTTAGTAGGCGATGCGGCTACCAAAGCATCACTAGGTATTTGTATTTCGTTTCAACCTAATACCTACCTAAAATCTAAACGGGGCTTTAAGGTTTTAAATACCTAGGCTCTGTCTACTCCGAAAGGGAAAATGTCGTGTTCGTATGTATGTATAGTATGTGTCTTAAGATTTAAGCACTCCACTACCAGTGTACCTGATTTCAACAATATTACTTTTACGATGGTAAAATACTATGTGATAATCGTCAGCACTGGAACATTCCATAACAAAACGGCCATCTAGACCCTCATGTTGACACACTTGTCTATAGTCTCTAGAGTCGTCTATGCCATGAGTACCGAGCATGACTCGGCAAAGGTCGTGTCGCGGGTCGCCTGGTTATTTACATCTATGATGAAATTGCTCGAACGGACCTCCCTCTCTAGTCAAATAAAGTGATTTTCATTCGACCGCTAATCGAAAATCAAGTTTGTTGATAGCGCCGCTTTCTTTTACTATGGCGATATTGTTTACAATCGCGGTCAAGGCAGCTCAGAATCTGTAAAGTTTTACTACTACAGTTAATAAGGTATCATACATAACCATACAAGTCTTATTGTATAACGTGTATTGTATTACTCGTAAAGTGTTGTATTGTGAAAAGGTCACATTTACTCGTTTTAGATGAATGATGGTTGGGATTTTACGTTTATATTTTTTTAAATTATTGAGTTTAATATAATTTGTCTGTGTTCGAAAATGTCCGTCATCCTCTTATCGGTTTGTATATTTATTAAATCTGTCTTGACTACACAATCAATATAGTAAGAATGTTGATGCTATATTCGTGGCTGACATCTTTGTTGATTTCTCAAACGATTTTCCTCATTCGCGCATTGTATCTGTATGATATTTAATTTTGCATTGTCTACGTTTAATCAAGCAAACAGCTTATTTTTAATATTCGTTAGTATATTAACAACTGTTTCAATATTATTTTTGTTTGAATTTTTTGCCAGCCCAACGATACGGACCGGAATTAACTTCAGATGTTATTGCTTAACTTTATAATAAGACGTGCAATGTTTGTTATCGTCTTGAGAAATATCATCGTACCATCTGGTTCTGTAAAAAAAATATTGTGTATTCTTCAGGATTTGCAGTGTCAATATTATTACTCAAATTTGATTGCTACACTATTCCTCGTGTAGCTGGCTTTAAACTCCTTGTATTCCCATTACAAGATCTATGCGAAACAGCATTTTTTCAACATTGTTTTCAAATAATATGTATGTATACGAGAAGTGTAAATTGTTTCGTAGTATGTTAAAACTCGTAAATAAAGAGGAGGCAGAGAGTGTGTTATAGGGAACCACTTAACGGTGGCTGGTCCAGGAGGCGCGATGAGACGTGGCGGCGCGCGCGTCCAGTGACCCTGCCGGAGCCCTAGAGGCCCTGCAGCGTTAATATGCCTGTGTTGAAGGCCTCTACTTGCAGGCAATATAGGGTTACCAAATTTATATCTTCTAACAAACGTGTATGAACTGGGATAATTACGGGATTTCTGCTTATCACCCGCGACAAGAAAAATCTTACATTGTTGGTCAAATTTCAATATGTTTTCTTACGTTCATCTATCTAACTATGGTATTATGCAAACCAAAACAATAATTTATTTAAGAATACAGACAGATTCTAGATTATTAGACAATAAGTATATAAATATAGCGTGTCAAGGCAAGACATTTAATTAAATAATAAAAAAGCGTTAGCAACCCTAGTGCAATATACTTTTACTCATTTATGTGCGTAATTTGCTGTAGTCAATGTATGTACGCTTCGCGATATAACATCAAAATGTCGCTACAAATTAATTTGTCTTTATTTGGAAGTAATTTTAAAATTTTGAGATTGTAAAGAACAACCGTAGCACAAAATCAAAATTTTATCAATTTGTGTGTGGTATTCGGGGTGGACTGTTTGACACTTGTATTAATTAGAATTGTATTAATATATAGTATGTATTTAATTCAATACTTTATTTGCATCGTTAATGTACGTGCATATTTGTGAAATTAAATTGCTTTGTGGAGTCGTCGTGTAAGCCCTGTTTCCAGACTGATCTTTTCGTTCTTGTTGTCGTTGCTGTTTATTAGAGGTTTAGCCACCGAAAGCTCAAACTTCACACTAAGAAATACATTTTAGAAATATACTTACCCATGATAGTTAGCAAACACGCCTCGTCTGCAAGTCGATACTTCTAAGCATGATGATGGGACTTCGCCGGTAGTAAATTTATGAGACAGTAAGAGATATTGCATGCCCTGCAGGTATAAGCCCCCAACGAACTGGTCGCCAATTAGTTATACAACAAGGGTCATCGCGGCACGGTATAAATAGAGACGGCTGACGTGAGCGGCGCTGATAAGGTGGCGTAAACATGTGATCTTCACTCTGATCGTTAATTGAAGACGATCACTTTATTTTTGTATTAATTTTTAGCGCTTTAAACACATAATTGTGTACAAGCGAACCTTTTTATTATTTGTTTCCGTTGACGTTTCACAATCACTACTCCTTTTTTGCCTTGTTAGTTGTGGTGGCGGTGGGAAAACTTCGTTGATTATCAGGGTCGCATTGCCAACCCTAAAAAGAAGTATCAGGTGCATATTTCGGACATAATTTGCTGTATGTCGTTTCTTAAACCGTGCAATTGGAAAATTCCTCGCAAAGTACACGATACATTTTGGTTTACTAGAGTTGATATTTAAGATAAGAGATTTAACGATAGAGATCTCGTTGGAGTAAGATCATCATCACGAGTATTATCATATAGTAGTCGCAGATTTTGAGACGAATATTTGCTCGTATTGCGATAAGACTGAAGTTTCTATTGGCACCCATATGTACCTCAACGCAGCTCTGGTGGAGAGCCATCCTAACGATAGATGCGTTATTTTCCCGCGTCATGACGTCAGGCGCGGATGACGCACGCGCACTTTAGTTTGGCGACGGAAATAATTGCCGGCGATCGTCTAGACGCTTTCGATGCTTCGAATCAACCATATTTTTAAGCGACTTAAAAAAAGGAGGAGTTTCTGAGTTGTTTGTACACATTAATTATATTGTATTGGCAAGAATCTTGTTAATCAATGAAAATATTGTTTTTCTCAAACATGCTCGGAAATGTAGGCATTATTGTAGTAAAATGAAGCCACGAAGTTTGTAATTCTTGGCTGGTGCAATACTTTACCGGCCTAGGCCAGGAAAGTAAGTATGAAAATTCATTCCTGGCCGCTGCTAAAAACTTTTTAATTAATCTATGTAACTTGTCATACAGCCAATGGCTACCACATTATAAACAAATGCACTCATCGAGCATATAAGTATATGTATATGAAAATAATTTAATTAAAATGTTGGTAAAATCACACAATAATATGCCAATAATAAAAAGAAAAAACGTAGGAAAGCAGATTTTTACGGTATTACATTTTTTTAGTTAAAATATGCCTGGGGTGTATAGGCTATGTTTCCTTAGCACGAAATGACAATTGAAATTAAAAAAGAAAATAACGCGGTAATGTACTATTATTTATTTTACTGCAAGCAAGGTTGTTGTTTTGGATTGTTTTGCAGATTGCTTTTATAATGGACTTTATAATGTAATATCGGTGTAATTTGGTGTTAAAAATGGCTATGTTTATGAACAATGTGTGGACTAACTAGTGTCATAGTGCAGATTTAGAGATTTACATACCGGGCTGATGGTCGCTCGCGTTACTGCGTCGTCTATGATCAAACCAGAGGATTCGTAAAAAATACGCCAGGAGCTCCATTGAATCAACGGAATGAATTAGACCATCATTTTTTGATAAAACGTTGAAAAATATGAAGGTCTAAAAGGCGTAGGACAACAAATGCCGTAAAACAAATATTTAAATAAAAATGTACATACTATTATCGTTATTTTATATTATACTAATTTATTCCCAGTAGTACGTCTTTTATTATTTCCTCGCATTTATTGAGAAAAGCACAATACATGCATTTGCCGGGAATCGGCTTGCCGGACTCGTATTTATTGCCAAGGCCTCGCTAACGCTCGGCCTTGAAAACTCTACTCGTCCGGCAATCCCTTACTTCCCGGCCTCTGCAGTAATGTACTATTATTGTAGGTTACAATTTAAGTTTAACATTTTACTAAGCGGTAAAATAGAAGAAAGGCCGGATGTTAAAGATTGTGAAAAACGAGATAAATTGGGACAAAAAAGTAGAGCGAAATTTAAAAGACATTATTCGGTAACTGAGGAAAATTCAAGCAAATGCATGTGTAAATAAAGAATCTATCTACCTTCGTCCGTATACTATCTCTAATAACATACTCGTAAATACACTTTCCAGACAGAAACGCATCTTAGCGTGATCGATCATAGACTTTTCTTTCCAAGTCGGTCTTATCGCTATTCCATGTGATCAAAGTGCGAAATTATAAATATACCAACACACACATGTGAGCGTCTTCCTTGCTTGTTATTGTAACCCAAATGATAGTCGTGTTTGGTGAGCAACGAAAGTAAGTCCCGCTATCTCACGCGTCTGGATCTAAGATCTTGCCATGACAAATATAGAAGATACAATGTAGGCTTATCAACTACTGATAAATATTCTAGATAATACTGATATGCTAATTGGTAGTTCGAATTCATGTTATTAATTGTATGCTCATTAATGAATATAAACCTTACAACTGCCACACGTACATGAGGTTAAAAACTTGGGGTTTTTGTGTTCCGAAGACTTATGAGAATTAAGGGTTAAAAAATAACTTATTCTTTTTTTTTTTGTTTTTAACTTTCGCGCTTTAAACACATAATTATGTATATAAACGGGACTTAGCACGAACCTTTTTGAGACGAGACTGTCTCGTTGCGACCACAATGGATGTAACTCCATTGAAACGTCAACGGAAACAAATAATAAAAAGGTTCGTGCTAAGTCCCGTTTATATACATAATTAAAAAATAACTCTTATTCCACTAGTAATTTTCTTAATCACGGCACTCTAACCTCTTTAGATTCCTTTAGAAAAGGAAAACACGTCTTAAAAAATAACGCTAAAACAAATGACGTACAATAACGGGAAGGTAAAACATCAAAAGACGTTATATGTATTATTGGTTCCGAAATATCCTGACCGCAATGCAAAACACGAGGCGTTGACTCACACGGCCACGTAAATCCCCAACGGCGTCCATTCACCCGTTTTATCCTTACGAGTCATAGCGCTTACATTACAACGCCAAGCTTAGTGTTTACAACTGAGTTCCTGGAGCACTCGTTGATGTTTGAACAGGTCAATATTAGGCGTGCTTGAGCTGGAACTTATGAAGAGTATTATTATTCTTTGCGCCTTTAATGAGAAGTTAGCGTGTCTATAATGCACAAATTTAGTTGATCTTTCCAGTAGATTGAAATAGTTAAAATTTAGTTTCTGGCACGGCACTCGACATCTCTTTTAACTGGCTCTATCTCGCCAAGACATTCAATTATTACCGTTAAAAATAACAAGACAGGCATTTATTTATTGCATCTTTTTTATGTATATTTGACGGTAAATGAGCAAACGAGCCACCTGATGGAAAGTGGTCACCGTCGCCCATAGACATCTGCAACACCAGAAGAGGTGCTAATGCGTTGCCGACTCTTAAGATACTTAAGATATTTAAGATACTTAAGCCGACTTAAGATACCTGTAAACAGGCTTCGAGGACCCCAAGTCATAGCACACAGAGAAAACCTCAAGAGGGAGTCTATTCCACAATCCTCTTGTACGAGGAAATAAACCACGTGACGCTCGACATTTTTGGAGACCCAAGTGTCAAGGATGTGGGGATGGACCCTGCTCATGTAGTGGGCGGTGCGGTGGTAGAAAGTTGACGGTGGCACCAATTCAAAAAGTTCTTCAGAACACTCCCCATCGTATAGACGGTAAAATACACACAAAAAAATAATTTTGACTTAAATGACATATAAAGTACAAGTCTTAAATCTTTGGTCTAAATATTACTTTCGTTTTGAAAATGTTACAGAGTGAATACAAACATATTAGTGATGGTATCAATTATACAAATAAAGCGAAACAAAACTTTAAAATGTTTTTCCTTTGTGGTGTAAACTGGACTTGTTTTGGTTCGCTGACTACATCACTGACGTAATATATATGGGTGGAGACCACTCATTATAATTGTGAATGAACGGCCTGCTGAGGTGTTGACGAGGCTGCTTACGAGAGAACGCTACGCTATTGTGAAGATTTTGTTTGGATCTAGATCAATATTTATATTATGTTAAATCTACTACTTGTTTATGATGAAAAATTTCAACGATTTCAATTGTTAATCATCATTCAATACATTTTAACGTGTTTTGACGACTACTCGTATATTACTGAGTAATATTATACAATAAATATTCAAAGATATGTTGTAAGGTAGGGTTGAATAGTTATTTTATATCCAAACAGTAATTTTGCTATGTTCTGTGTAGTGTGACGGTAAATAAAAAGTAACTGGACCACGTGAATGTCTATTTGTGTTGCGAACTCCTTCCGGTGCCTGCAAAAAGCGTGCCACAAAAGTAACAGGGCCTTGCTGCGGACGGACGGAACCTTCCGCGTAAAACGTCCTGTAGAAGTACGTGTCACATCTTTTTGTAAATGATTCTTAAAAATAAATATCTTTTTTTCCATCATTGTACTTACTTATTTGTTTATATTTTTCTTATACATCTTGTTATTTGTCAAATTATCTTGCCCTTTGATATAAGCGATCACTTGTTTGTGTTATTTGGTTTTATTTGTTTTCATCATATTTCATCTCAGTTACCACTTAAGGTCGTATTTGCTATAATTAACTAGCTATGTACATATTTGTCGAGAAAACGTCAACCGTCTATATGTAACATATCGTGATCAAACAGTGGTCTCGCTCGAACTAATACAAAAAATAGTCAGGAAGTAAACTCGCCAATAAATCAATTGGATAAACTTCCGAAGAACATTAAGTTTATGTATCTAGAATGACTCCAAATTCGTTGGATTCGGTTTAGCGGATTGAAGGCTGGAAACTGGAAGTGGGCAATATTCGGCCAAGCGTAAAATTGCTTTTCAAGATTTCATTGGCGACTGTTTCCGTGAACCCTACCACGGAAAGGGAAGTTAGTTTTTCACCGTTATGGTTGTGAATATATGATGATTGACAAGTCCCCTTTTTTGGTCAGTGATTTTTTCAGATTAGTCAGCTATCGCTTTTGGCATGTCATACGGATATTGAGTTGCAAATTTTGGTTGATACAATATTGAAATGACAGTACAATCTTCGATTTTCATTTGTCATTTTTGTTGCCTACTGAGAGAGGGCGAAAACTCCTATTTAGGCAGTTTTACAGGTTGATTTTAACGTCCAAGCAATATGGAAATCTTGGAATTAGTAATAATTCTTACAATTTCCTATTCTATTAGTGATTCTGATTTTGTGATTAAAATTTTGCCAGGAGGTCCAAAATCAACCTATATAAATATAGCTATGCATTCTGCATAATATGTAACGCTACATTAATTATTTATACCCAAGCGGGGTGAGTTTTAAAACAATATCTGCTGGATAAACCACGAATGATGAAGAGAGTAATTTTCCCAAAGTTAACACCAATCCTCCGTCAGTGCAGCTTAGTCACCTGTTTATAATTTGGGCGCTACAGCAACTGGAAGAAAGGTCATTGCTAATCCCCTTCGGCGCGGTGCGTGGGCGGCAGTAGGCGCTGACATTCCGCGACCTTGCGTAGGTCGTGTTTGTTTCCCTTGAACGCAACCCTGCGGCACTAATCGCCCGAATCGATTGGGTTCTGTGTGTAAAACTCTCTACCCTTATTGGGAATGCCAGAGATTTTGTTTTGACGCCTGAATACTTAGAACATTTTAACTTATGACATTTTTAGAGTATCGTGCCGAATTTGTCTTCCTAGGCCAATAATTAGACTCTAGACAGAGGCATCATGAATTTTTAGGATGCTCTTAATTAAAATTATTTCAAGTATTCGGGTGTTACCCCAAAAATTTTGTCTAGGTACAAAAAAAAGTATTGTTTTTGAAAGTTGATTTTAGTCTACAGTTGTTTGACATGTTAATCAACTAATAGTTGAAGATTTGTCATAAGTTGTTTGATAGCAATGTGACTTTGCTTGAGAAGTCCATATGCATAGTCAAAATCACTGCATATTTATTAAAAAGCTAAATTAAAATTAATTTGAAAACTAAGTTAGAATTTTTACGCTGACTATTCAAAAGTACAATATGGAACAGAAGAAAAGATTTTTATTCGGTAATTTTCCTAATTTAAGAAACTGAAGATACTAAAAGACACTATAAAAATAAGACTAGTTTACATAACGCGTTGAGAGTCAAGTAAATTCTCTCCACAGAAGAGGATTTATAATACTAGGTTTTATTAATATTTGTTCTCTACTGAGGTGGCTTGTTAAACATATTTTACAACTAGCTGCCCCGGCGAACTTCGTTTCGCCATAAGTTAAAAACTATCCTATCTCTCAAGTTGGATCGAACTGCACATGGTGTGCGAATTTTATTATAATCGGTTGAGTGGTTTAGGAGTCCATTGAGGACAAACATTGTGACACGAGATTTATATATATTAAGATTACCCATGATAGGTAATTTCAAAAGATGTTTAACTACTTCGATTGGTGCATTGTTATCGTCGCGATGACTTGTGTTTATTCAAATGAGCTCTACGAGTAGGTATAATTACTGCTGCACCTACTCCGCCCGATACAAAACGTGCATGACATCACTTTCTATTATCATCGCGTCTGTTTTTACGGGCTATTTCGGTGTGAACACAATAACTATGAATGTATTATCTTCTGTTCATGCTTGACCTTGATATTTAATTATACTTAACGGTTTTCTTATTTTGCTGTTTAAAATGACGTTAACGTTGCCACGTTAGTCAATCGTTTCTGTATTTGTAACGTTATTAGAAAAATAATATAACGTAATAGATTTTTCATCTAAAATAACAACAAATCGCTACATTTCTCTCAGTCACATTTGTGATCTATCTAAAGCTTTAATAGCTTAATGTTATTATCAATTTGTTTGTGAAATCCCCATCAGTCGGCGTCCCACGTGTCGGCGCTAGACTCGTTAATGGATTGAGGAGTCTGGCTTGCCCATAACAGCTTTGTCATCTGTAAACGTTGCGACACCGTCTGCGCTAGTGGAAATATTCTCGGGGCACAGATGGCAAATTCTATAGTTAGTCTATATTGATCCAATTCGAACAGCCATGCTTAGGCAATAAATTGTTTGGGTAGCGAAAGCTCAGTCAAGCATAACGACATGCACAATTGAAGTCGCTCTATCAGATGTATAACTTGGTCAGATGTATAATCAAGTCACCTTCGTAATAAATTTCCGAGGGCTGGGGAGATAGCCGTTCGACAAAGCAAAGAGGGCCTTCGCGGAAAGTTTAACGTCCCGGCTGATAGCGGGCCGACAGCCCCCGCCCTCCAGCGGTGACATCACACCTAAATCGAGCGCTAGCACTGATAACAGTGATAACGATACTGTATCGATTCGCTCCGGCGACACAATAATAATGGTTAAAATTGAAATTTGCTGCTAATATTATTATTAATTTGCCGCACAATGCTTAGCTATTTTTATTTCTTTTACAGTCTTTCAATCTCGAGGGAGATTAAAAGACTGTAAAAGAAATAAAAACACAAATACAAAATAATTAAATATTTTTATAAAATTTACTGAGATGAATAATTTTCTTATAAACTAACTCTTTATAAAAATCAGAATCAGTATTGAATGAATACATTAACATCAATTCATTATGTAATTTGTTCTAGTTTTTGATCTTGAACACGATGTTACTGATTATATGCCAATGAAGTCTTATTAACTATTCGTAACAAGACTGCACTAACGTAATCTCAATTTAAATTTTAGCTTTGCTTTTAAATGCTGTTAGCATTAAGGAATTTCAGTAGTCTCTGGTGTAACATTTCTAAACCGCATTCTCATGGCATGAGTGGATATGATGGGTTCCCCACTTCTCCTTGTTAAACATAGAAAATCCATAATATTAAATGTTTTATAAGCCCTTCTGAAGAAAAAATATACTTGGCATAGCAGCATATTTTCAAACTTTCTGTACGAGTAATATGCGGTGATCAGGCATAGTCTTACTCAGCGCTAATCAAGCGGCAGGCCTTGGCTTATTCTAGGATAAGATCCACAATTGGTGGCTCGCATCGTGGGCAGGAAGCGGTAATAACGCGTGTCAATAGTTCAAATACCGAAAGCGAGCAGCTCGCGCCACCTGCCGCCAGCCGGCCCTCTCCGGATTTAATCAAACGTTTGTTCCAATGTACGTCGTACTCTCACCAGTGTGGAGTATACAGGTAGGGGAGCACCATACAGCGGAAGGTGATATATTAAAGTGGCTACACTGGTACTTGAGAAATTTTATAGAAGGCGCCAAATGTATTGTACTTAGTTTATAGAATTAACAGGGAAAGAAAAGCCTCATTGCACACTTCACTCCGTTTTGTTCGTCTTCTGACCTTCTTCCGACCAGCATGTCAGTTTCTTCCACTTTAATCTATCGCTAGTCATCACTTTTGTTACACCTTTCTTACGCATGTCCTCCGTTACGTCTTCGATCCAACTTTTCCTTATGTAACTGATGACTGCTAAATTCATTTAATAAACTCTTGCAGCACTAGGTCTATTCTGGGTACAGGCTATACTGGTTTCACGTAAACAGCATCTCAACTGAGCCTACCTCTGCACTTCATACTTTCTAGATTTAGTGAACCGTTAAAAAAAGTTGGTCATTTGCGAATAACTTCCAGAGTTTACTAGAGGTTACCGGTGTGGACCTTCATTGGATAATGACGCTTGCGTAACGGATTGTTCCGAGCTATATTTACGTCTTGGCCTCGATGATGCTGGACTCTATTATGCGTTGAGGTACGTTTGTGTCGTCGCGATGTCTGCTGAACCGATGGCCATCTCGTACTGTTCTTGTTCAACAAAATCAATCTAATACGAGACCACACATATGTTTTTTAATCCCGATCTGACCATCACCAAAAATATCAATCTGTCCGTCATCCGTCGACCCGTGCAGCGGTTACGATGCACGAGACGAGAAGAAGACACAGAGTCGATCTAAAGCGCAGAACTTATAACACCCCTCTTGGCTAAAGAAGATTATGTATTCACAAAGTTCAGCTTGAGTAAAGTTGGCAACCCCATCAAAATAGCCCGTGAGTGACCATCGAGAATGTAGGCTTCCTTCTCGACAAGGTCATCGAATTAGTAACATTAGTAAGTATTAGGAAATTTAATTTTAAAATTAGCCGAAATTAATATTTCGATTGTCGTAGCTTGATTGGCATTTTTTTTTATTTGACCTATAGTGCTCCACTGCTGGGCAAAGGTCTCCCCATTTCCATGATTATCATATGTATTTCTAAAAAATATTTATTAAAAAATAATAGAATAGAATTAACATATATGAATCACATACACATGTTATACATATAATCAAGTTGTTGTGTGCTTTTCAAATAAATAATATTACTAAAAACCAGTTTTTGTTGCACGCATCATAAAAAATACTAGCTGTTGCCCGCGACTCCGCCCGCGTTAGTGTCGATCCCTCGGGAACAGTAGAATTTCCCGGAGTGAAAGGTCTCGGGCATCAAACTACCTCCATACCAAATTGCATCCAAATTGCTTCAATGGTTGAAGCGCGAAAAGAAGACTGACAGACAGAGTTACTTTCGCATTTATAATACAACGTGATTTTGAACCCCCTAGCTATATTGGAATCTCGGAATCAGAATCCCCAATAGAATTCAGAATTGCAAGAAAAAAAGGTAAAAGTCGAAAAAAAAAATTAGGTTTCCCATACAAAGTCGTCGATCAGCTGGACTAATTTCTATGGAAGGACAAATGTTTTTTTTCGTTTTTTACCTTTTTTTCTTGCAATTCTGTATTCTATCAGGGATTCTGATTCCCAGATTTCAATATAGCTAGGGAGTTCAAAATCACGCTGTATTAGTATGGAAGTATGGATTGCAGTGCTCATGATCCAAACATGCACTCTCGTATCAATGTTTACTAGTGCATGCGGATCACAGTGCGACGCTGTGGAAAATTCCGGAGACGCGCCCGCTCGATCATAATCTAATGATTGGCCCAATCGGACGCATGCAAATGTTCCATTTAATCAGGAGCATATGTACTGCTCCGACGGTGGCGTCAACTTTGCCGATGATATCCGATGACAAATCGATCCGACGATCGAGTGCGGTTGCCTTTCTGTGTCGTAGGCAATGTTGACGCAACTATATACTGGACGTCTGGAGAATCCATCTACAACATCTTTATACTGATGTGAGGAAAAAAAGCCTCAAATATTTTAAAAGCCTTTACTTTGTCTTTAACCCTGCGATCCATCATCATTATCATTTCGTGTAGGTATCACGGTCAATCGACCATGGACACCGTGGTTTCAGAGTTCTTCGGAACTGCGTCTCAGCCTCTGGCGTGGATTCTTTAACGACTACCAGATGGCAACCGGAATAAACGCCTTAGCGTGCTTTCCGAAGCAGGAATCATCTTTATTATCAGACAATCAGGTGATTCAAGCCTGCAATGACCTAACCAAAACTGTAAACAACTAAACAAAGTATGCTTCTCGTGGAATTCTAACCCATGAGCCCCGGGTCTACAGGTAAACGCCTTAACCACTGGACCACGGAGGCAGTTAAATTTAGGTGCTCCAACATTTAACTGGATAACGTAGGAAAGAATTCTGCTAGGCTGAAATCGGACTATGTTTTGTGCAGCGGTGGAACCTAAACATACAATAAAATAAAATGAACTTATTTTTGAAGTGAAAACTTCTTTAGCGTTGTGTTGTGCTGGGATGGGTAAAAATGTTAAACTCGCGTTAGGACACGTGACCTGATTGAATTCGTAAAACGGACACGTGAGCTGAGACCGCCGGCGTGGCGTAGGAGAGAAAATTATATCCCCCTCTCTTTCTACCGCGCGGAGTTTTCACTTCTGCGTGCAACCCGTTGTTTTTTTTAAATAAATTGACTAAAATAAAACTTGTCACATACTTGGTGAAATTTTGATCGTTCTGGACCCTTGAAGAGTCAGCCCATCGATTTAAACAACTTTTCCTATGGGACCAATGCTGGGAGCATTGGTCCCATAGAAAAATTTGTTTAAATCAACTCAAAAAAATTTTTGACGTTTCTATACAAATTGACCGGACGGCCGATTTTTTTTTGTATGGAACTGCCCCTTTTTTTTCTTGGGTTCCCAGGAATTGGTCCCATAGGAAAAGTGGTTCATATTGACGATCTGAATCCCCCTTTAAGGGTCCAGAACGATCAAAATTTCACCGTGTATAATATTAGTTGATATATGTATGTAGTATGGAAAAAAAGATAAATAATATTAGTCAACCCTACATACTTGTCAGTCAAGTTTTACATTTACACAAAATATTTATTTAATCAGCATTGTTTACAAATTTGTTAAATGTAGATTTTATTTTACATGGCGAAACTAACATGATATGAATATGTTATACACGGCGTTATCTTCGACTAGCTCTATTTTTATAACCGATATTGTACTGATTAAACATCTTATCATTACGTGTATTTGTTGAGTGAGAATTGTTATGTCCGTTGATCCGAGGAGGAATAAAGCGTTTAGCGTGTTACAAACGGAGATCAATGAAACAATCTGTTAGGCTTGAGGCTGGTATTTTAGAATAAACTACGGATCTTCAATGAATACAAAAAAATATCCCGTGGTCCAGTGGTTAAGGCGTATGCCTGTTGACCCGGGGGTCGTGGGTTCGATTCCCACCGGAAGCATACTTTAATTAGTTGTTTCCAGTTTGGTTGGGACATGGCAGGCTTGAATCACCTGATTGTCTAATAATAAAGATGATTTCGTGCTTCGGAAGGCACGCTAAGCCGGTGATCCCGGCTGCCATCTGGTAGTCGTTAAAGGAGCCACGTCAGAGGCCGAGAAGCGGTTCCGAATAACTCTGACACCAGGGTGTGCATGGTCGATTAACCGTGACACCTACTCGAAATGAATGAAGGCCACGATTACGATCTGTGCGGAAATAGATCAGCTGGGTACATTCTACATTAGCATGAAAGCAGCGGTACTTCAAGGGATGATGGGCATATAGGGTCACGGTATCGTTACGACAGAGCTGATCCAAGGCTGGCAGAAAGGTTGCTTATCGAATTCGCAGTTGCTATCGATAACAGTGATAATGCGGGTTAGGCGTCAACTTGTCAAAATGTATGGTATGGATACGGGCGGATTGTAAATGATAAATAAGAAATTGAATAGAAGTATGAAATACAAATAACTACAATAGCTACGGGTATTTATTCATGGAATATAGTTAATAGAAGTGTGATAAGGAAAGGAAAGAGAAGAAAGTGGCTTGGTTTCTAGGATCTAACTAAATACTAAATCCTCACGTAAACTCACGTTTAATAAAATTATACTAGTACTACTATATTATTAAACTAGCTTTCGCCCGCAGCTTCGCTCGTCAACGATGTTTCCTCGGTAACAGTTTTTTCCGGGACGAAAGGTAACCTATGTCCTCCGTACTCCAGAGAACTGGTATGCAAAATTTCATGATGGTCGGTTCAGTAGTTACGGCGTGAAAGCGTAACAAACAACCAAATAGACAAACAAACAAAAAAATATTAGAGTTTCCTGCGGCCCCGCCCTCGCGTATTTTTGTATCTTAGATCTGCAGTCGTTACAATTCGTGCAAAAATATAGCGCCTCTCTTTGCTTCGATTTCACTGAATCAACGAACGAAAACACAGATTTATCGGTTCAACATCATCATCATCATCATATCAGCGGCAAGAATTCCACTGCTGGACATAGGCCTCCCCCAAGGATTTCCAATACGACCGGTTGGAAGCGGCCTGCATCCAGCTCCTCCTGCGACCTTAGTCAGGTCATCCGACCATCTGGTCGGTGGATGTCCGACACTGCGCTTGCCGATACGTGGTTGCCATTCGACAACCCTTCTGCCCCATCGGTTCTACGCGCTATGTATTTATCGCTCATCACGCTTTTTACTAATTTTAGTGTTTTAAACAATATTGATTTTGTGCCTTTGTATCACAGCTTTTTATTTTAATATATTTGATGTCGAAAATAGATTTTTTGTATTTTTGCCATAATCAACTTACGCCCTTGAAACGACATTAATAAGAACCAAATTTTAATATACATATTTGGTATAAAAAATTAATTAAATCTTGTTTACGTAACTGGTTTAATTATGACTAAATGCGCAAATGGTATTTTACGTATTAGGTATAATTCGTATTTGTTTTTCAATAGTTGGTATTTTTCGTATTGTCCGTCGAAAGGAAAATATTTAACGTGTGGCGTTTTTCTTTTTTAAAACAGTATTTTTTTTTGGAATGTGACATTGCTACTTCAACTTCATGTATCTTCCTAAAAATAATAACTCATCAATACTTTTTTTTATTATTATGATACATTGTAAATGTGCATGCTATTTTAATTACATCAGTGAAAGAAAACATTCACAAGCAAAAGATATTTAAAATTATTGAATTTTCAATTTAACCACTTGATTTTTTCCAATAAAATTAGCTGATAGAAAAAAAGTCGGTTTACGGACGATAATTTTACGTGATAACGGTGGAAGAGAGATAGATGCGTCACAAGCCGAACCGTTTAGGCCGATCGTGTCTCTCTATCGCTTGTTCCACGCTCTCGCTTGCACACGGAACTCAAAACTTTTTCGTGCGTGCAGCCGGCGTTCATCGATTTATAAGGCGTTATCACGCCCAAATAATCCTTCGTGTTTTAGCATCTCAAAGATTATGAGAAACATCCATTTGATTTCAAGCAACAAACAAAAAGCATAATTTTGTTGCCGAGTGTGTGATACTATAAAGTCAAGTACTTAAACTAGAGTAAACATTAGATTGTGACGCAATGACCTATAATATTTTTCGATGAGGGCAATATTTTGAATACCGGAACGATTCTAAAGAAAAAGAATCCTGAGTGTTACCCGTATGTTGCCCGAAGTATATGTTTTAAGTCACGAGAAGACACATTCTGCTTTTCATCTCTATGAGAAAAACAATATTTGTGTTTTCATTGTAAAAATAAACTTAATTGTGAAATAAATGAATTTTTTAGTCCCTCGGGAATAAAAACGTATTTTAGATCCTGTGATTTTCTTGTCTAGTAGATCTATATTTTTAGAATAGATGAGATGAAAAAGTACTTACTTAGTTGCACAGTATAGAGATTTTTGAACTAAATTGATGTATAATATGAAGGAAATTACGACGGCAAAGTGGGTAGGTTGATGCATACTAAGACGTCGTATAGCTAGAAGAACCGAGGTTAGTCGGCCATTGCCCTATCGTCTTTGACTCCAAGCTTCTGAACATCAATAAACGAGTGTTTGCTGACCTGCCGCACGACGACGCGGGATCGTCCAACGCCTCCGCATGCTCCACTTCGGAAGGTCTAGGCCTCCGTTCAGGGTTACCAGGTTAGACGACCAATATATATAAACAAAATCTCAAAGTCGGGATTCATGACGGGACAAAAAAATTTTACAGACCCCAAATATAGTATTTGGATTTTATATATATTCCCAATTCTGGGCAAAGGCCTTATTTTGTCTCCAGATATCTTTATGGGGTAAAATTAACGTTATTACAACAAAATATTTCTTTGTTAAACTATGAGATCACGGATCGAAACAAATGAGATTAAAATACGAGTCAAATAACATATATGTACTTATTATTTTACTTTATCACAAGTATTTGGTATCTGACTGACTGCACTCAGAGACCAAGTCTGCATTGAGTTTCTCTCCGCGTATTCTTCTCACCAGTGGTCGTTCCGAAACGCTAGTCGTATTTCGATTTAGCATATATTAAAAAAAATATAAGAAATAAAAGTATGACGTTCAAAAAGAGATACATGTATCGAATTTTGAAAAAAAAATCTTTGACTATACACTTGACTATCCGAGTCCACCATTGTGGTGCCATTTGGGGCCCGGGACATCGTATTGTGCCGGGACTGGACACTAAACATCATATTAAATGACGGGACAATCGCGACGAATACTGACAATCTGGCAGCCCTACTGGTTACTCCAACAGGTGGGCTGGCGGACGGACATCTGACTCATCGAGTTGTATAACAAATTAAACTTTCTTCAAACTGTCTTCATTCATTCATGCATACAATTCTACACTCTTGACTTATTGTCATGGGCCTTGCAATAGATAGAAAATTAAATGGAAATGGTAACTAATGTTGCAGTGTTTATCAAACTTATTCCCAATTAAAACATTCCTTTGTTGTAATAAAACAACCGTTTATTTTCCGTGACACAAACGGTCCACTTCCAACGGTCGTTCGTCATGATGACGCAACTCTAGGTAGAGCCAAGTGATACAACTACTTTCCTAAATAATTGGTCTGTGTCGTCAGTGTAAATAATATAAACAATATCTTAATAAATACGAGCAACTAAGTGTAGTGTTTATTGACATTGTGAAACTGCATCCAATCCAAGCATTCCTTTGTCGGCAACAAATCAAGTATATAACTGCCTCTGCGGTCCAGAAGTTACGGCGTTTGCCAGTAGACCTGGGGTTCGTGGGTTCGATTCCCACGGGAAGCATATTTTGTTTAGTTGTTTCCAGTTTGTATATGATATTGCAGGTTAAATCACCTGATTGTCTGATAATAAAGATGAATCCGTGCTTCGGAAGGCATGTTAAGCTGTTGGTCATCTGCCATCTGGTCGACGTTAAAAGAACTACGTCAGAGGCCGAGGGCGGTTCCGAAGAACTTTAACACCAGGGTGTGCATGGTCGATTGACCGTGTCAGAAGTGACGATGATGAAGAAATCTGGAACGTCTATTTTTCGTGACTTAAACAAGTACGACGTGATGACGCAAATCGTGGTTCATCTGAAAGTTTTGCGCATTCCAACGTAGAGCTAAGTGAGCCAACTACTCTATAAATACATTGAAAGCTCAATAAGTATCTGTTAGCAGATGAGACGAGGATCCATTTGGCTCTAGCTTCCTAGAGAATGATGCATCCAACTCGAGTAAGCAAGAGCCAAATGGAATTTAATTCATGCAGAATGAATACTTTTATTCCTCTACTCAAAAAGCGTCGGTGTGTGACTGACCAACATTGCTGGAAAGCCCTGGAGATTTTACCATTTCTATTGTTTTTTCATACGCAGTCCTTCTGTTTGGTCGTACCCTGACCCACAAGATAAATCTCAATTGTCAGGATGATAATGTTATTAGGTTGGTCATAATCTCTTTCATACAAACATATTATGCGTATTGCTACACGTTTGTACGAAAAGCTTTTAATACGCATCCGTGTTTATGAATGTTTGCTTGCTTTATAAATAAGGTTTAATTATGACTTCCGCTCAATTACTCTGGGCGGGCGGGCGGATATCCAAAAGGGCGGGCGGATGTTCAACAATTCGTGGCGGAAGTGACGAGTGCTCAGTAAGTTACCATTTTGACAATTGAATCGAAACTAAAATAATACGGTATGTTATAAAATTTTTGATTGTGCTATGGTAAAGTATTAATTATGAAGGTTCCTTGAAACAAGTAAAGAAAGGTCAAAGAAAAAGTGGAGGATGAATTGTAAATGGAACGAAAATAATGTGACAAATAAAATGACACGGCCAATGGCCAAAGCTTAAGGCTATAAGACCCAAAAGCCACGTTTAGCGGGTTGAGCGTGAAGGTAGAAAACGTAATCAAAATATTAATGGGTTATTAGCCGCACCGCCTATTGATATGATTCCCTCGACTTCTGCCCATTCCCTCGGCTGGCTTCAACGGTCTGCTGCACAGAAAGGGAAGCAATTGGTACACGTTTTTTTATTTTCTCCCAGACCAGCATGCGGCGTTCATTCGGCGAGCTCCGTGGCGCAGTGGTTTCACTGTGGCACACGCCAGCCTGCGACACGAGGGTTCCCGGGTTCGATCCCCGGCCCGGTCAAGATGGAAAACGATATTTTCAGATTGAGCTGGGTGTTGGATGTTTATCTATTTATGTATCTATTATAAATTATAGTATCGTTGAGTTAGTATCTTACGACACAAGTTCAAAACTTACTGTGGGTATATAATGATATATAGGTATTTATAGCATGGAAGTAATTTATTTTACATATTTACCTGTTGTATTCGAAATCTATTTTTAATGTACAATTCAGAATCCATTGTCAATAAAGCACGATAAGCAATTTTTCATGTCAAATTTTGATGCGCCACGAAACAAGTCATGTAAAATTTTGTAAATATGTATAATATATAAGATTTACGATCATAGCAGACGAGTCTTAGTTGAAATATCACGGTTCACTCGCGTGGGTTTGTAACTACTATGTTACGTCAATATTGTTGTATCCCTCTACTAAATATACAAGACTGGCTGAATGTTATTTTTTAATTTTATTTTCATTTTTTTATTTTCATTATCTGTCGTTTAAATTAAAACACCTATAAGGTTTTATCGTGTTTAGCGTTATTACATTATTTTGTTTGTTTGTACGTACGTAATTTCTTTACTGTACAAAAACCATAACACTTAAGAAAAAAAAAACAGTTTTATATAGAAAGTTAAAAACAGAAGATTTGCACAATGGCGGACTTACCTAATGTTTCGAATACTACAGTTTTTTCTTTTACTGGTAGCTCTACCCACGAACATTAAAAAATGAAAAGTTTTCGAAGAAATAACCTAAATTGGTATGATAACTCGGTTGAGTTTTGTTTTTCGTCTAACTATTAGTCTCTTTGTGCTCGTATTTTTAACGTTTAGTTTAAAGTCTACGCTAGCTGCCTGATTGGCTACTTTTATGTCGTGAATTTCCGAATGGCATTTTCACCAAAAATATAGCTAGGTATGGTTTGTAATTTATAATTGTAAGAGCCTTTTGTGCTTTGGTTTCATTCGCCACTGGTGGTAGAATGTAATTTGTATTTTTGTTTTCAGTATTTAAGATACTGAGTTCATTTTCCATTGAGAGCAATTTGAATCAAACGATCAAATAATATTATATTCGGATAACATTACTTGCGGTGTGATAATATTAACTCTTTTAGTCTTGTATAATTCATACTAAAACGGAATCTCGCTTGAAACAAAAAAGCTATAATCCATTTATGGGTCTTTCCGCCGTGCGTCTAAATCGGTCCTGCACATTTGTATACGCCCGTCTATCCGCGTGTCTATAAGTTGCGGGCTATTCTTGTTAGTCTATAAACGGAGCCGCTCCCGGCCGGTATAATTAGAGATGGCCAAACGATCCTGAATGTATGGCGTTCGCACCTGATTGGCCGCGCGCCAGAATTGGCTGTCTCGGACCCGAGCCGGTCAAGTGCGGGCCCCGTTACTTGTCACTTCTATGCACACTTCAGGCGTAAAGTCGGTATTATTAAGTGTATATGAACATCAGGAAATTCAGAGTGATGAGTTTGAATAACAGATTTTTTTGTGCATAAACTATTTCTATTACTTTTATAATAGAAATCAGTTTATTATAAATCATAGAACCCCAAGTTTATATTGGTACAAGTAATGTTCAAGGCCCAAAATTGTGTGTGTTTGAATGTAATGTCTTCTTGTTAAATTGGAAATAAATACCTATTTAATTGAAAATAATAAAGAATAATACACATCAAAACACGTTGATGATAAATAGAAGGGTCTTTCATCAAAATAACATCAAATAACTACACAAACGTTGCGCAAGAACAGTCAATTAGCATTTAGCCGAGAGTACGGTACGAAAATAAATACATTCCCATGCCAAAGCAAATATGTTTCTCGGCACCGTAGGGTTTTGCGACGGGGGCGTACCTTGCCGTCAATTTGCTCGCGAGGCCGCCGCTGGCCGCCAACACAGCATAGCGTGTCGATAATGGATTCGTCCGCCGATGGCCTGTGCAACACCATTTTACTTCCACACTTCTTTAGTATTATCAGGGCAATCATAACTTATATACCAACACCGGTGGAACCATATCTAAATGGAAAATGTTAAAATACACTCGCTCTGTCACTATATTTTGAACAATTTGCGTTATCCTCGATTGCTATTCTTAGGTATAATTTAAATCGTCATCACGTGTCTGTGTAACTATTTGTTAATGTGATTCTAATCGCCTTCGTGATCCCTATTCTGATAGCCTTTAGTCGGATGTTATCGTGCGCTTTGGTTGGCCTTTGTCAGACAGTATGGCTCCACTGTGACTTTGTTCATCATGCAGTACTATCCAATTTACGATTACAGGTGTACACCTGTAATCGTAAATTGGATAGTAACATAGTACGTTAATCAACTCCTTTAATGATTCTAAATGAGATTTGCCTTTCGTGTAATGATCACGCTTTGTTGTTGCACAGTTTGTTTTGTTAGACAGGTTTTCTTTTTGTGTTTTAGTGACCATCACTAGCGTAGGCAGCGTGACTCCATCATAAATTTGTTTAAATACGATCGTTCATGTGCCTTCAGTTCAACGTTATCATCATCGTACGTGGTTGCATCTTTTGTTCTTAGACAGCGTGGTTCCTCCGAACTTTGTTTGGCCACACACACTAACGCAATCCTCACGCGAACATTTCGCCCGCGGCTCCGGAATGTAAACAATGGTGTTTGAGCTCGCTGAAATCTATCCAACGTCTATTTCGAGTTCATTACTTCCTGAGCAATAAATAATTGTAATTGGGTTGTCAGTCCGCGCTTAGCTCCGCTTTGTTTACGAGCATGACTAGCATAGCGCGGCGTCGCCCGGCGTCTCTCAGATTTATAGTCTTCGCAGCGCATATTGTCACACCTATGACTGCAGTCTGTATTGTCCTATGATGAACCATATTTTGAGGATCGGCGTTCATAGTCCTTTTAAGCCTAATTTGAACGATGCCGTGTCTTACATGATTTTAGTTATTATTTATTACATTTTATAGTATTTTAAGTAAAAGGGCTAATAGTATCTTTGTTGTAGAGTTAAAACATTACAATTTATTATCAAGTCAAGTCAATTTATTATTATCTTCTCGTGTGACAATCAAAAGCGTCTTAAAAGTCAAGCTTCGTCAGTCTTCATGATTTACCTAGTTGCTCGTAACTACGAGATTTAGTATTGCAGTGTGCTTACATTGGCAGAGGACAATGGCAGCCTATGTGGAGCTCTCGTTAATTCTGTCATAAACTGCCAAATTGTTATTTCTTTGTTTATCTTGATGCTAAATTTGAATTTATTGTCATGGCCGACTTGACACATCATTGCAATAAATCATTTGTTATGAGGTGTTCAAACCTATCCTCAGAACAATAACTAAAGAAACTATCTTTACTAAAGTTGAAATTGTGAACTATACTTACAAGTTAAATTTACTTGTTTTATTTACTCGTTAATGTATGGCCTAATAATAAAATATGGACAAATCACACAGATTGAGCTAGCCTTACAGTAGGTTGTGAACTTGTGTCGTGGGATGCTAACTCGAACGATACTATACATAATTTATAATATAGGTACACTAATATAGATAAACATCCAAGAGCCAGGCCAATCAGAAAGAAATCGTTATCTATCATGACCAGCCAGACCATATTTGCTAACTCAGTTTACAACGTTTTGATAGTAATTTCAAAGATAAATATCTTTAATAAAAAAAAGTTAATTATAGGAAACCCGCAATGTATTTTGAAATGACTATCAAAACGTTGGTCACTGAGTTAGCAAATAGACCGGCTGGCCGGGGATCGACGCCGGGACCCTGCAATTCATAGGCACTGACAGTAGGTCGTCGTCATTAGTCGACAAAAGTATCAGTATGCAGCATTCATAATGTATTATGGCAGCGATACATCTTGTCTCATTGTAGACAATTTCTAAACTAATTGCTAGAGTTCACTTGTCGCAGTGTACTAACCCGACTCGTTTGAAACGAGCAGTCCTCAGCGTTTGACAAATGAGCTGCTAGATCGAGCGTCTATATTTAGCGGCTAGGTGTGAGCTCGCTATTCAAATTAATAAGACTCGCCACCTGCACCCGAACTCATTGAGGTACATGTTCATGTTGCTGTTTAGACTACTATAGCAACATGAAATTGTTATTACGAGTATTGTACAAATGTGCCATTTTATATTACTTTACTTAGCTGGCATTAAATTGTTTGTTTGATTTGATGTGAACGTCAACAAACACATCGGATAGTATACTTTGGAACAGGCGGGCTGGTTACTAAAGCGGGAGTTATTTTGCTTACAAAAATAAAACTTGGTTTGTTTGTCTGTGTAGGTAGGCGTATTCTGTGAGCCGATCATTCAGATTCTTATTAAAAAAAAATAGATTATGGGGCTTCCCATCCCATAATTGGAACTGTAACATTTTTTGACGTGATAACGTCTTATACATCGACGCACGAAAAAGTGTCACGTTCCGTGTGCAAGGGAGAGCGCGGAACAAGTGATAGAGAGGCACAATCGGCCTAAGCGTTCGGCTTGTGACGCATCTATCCCTCTTCCACCGTTATCACGTAAAATTACCATCCCGACTTTACAGACAGCCATTTCTTTTTCATCGAACCTTTTATGTTTTTATAGATAGTTATTTTACTTTAGTAATAAATAAGTTACCGAGAATGATTCATTTTCGATTTGATATAGAATTAGATAGTATTATCAGGTAAAGATGACTATATTTGCAGTTGTCTATTGTATCACGTCTCTCAAAATTGCTGCTGGTGATTTATTATTGTTCAAAGATGCCAATTGGAAGAAAGAGGCGCCTTTGTTGCGCGGCCGCCGACTACTACACTACTACACATGTTTTTCTTGCAGAAAATAGTGTAATTTACAAAACTTATAATGGCTTATAATTTATCCCTGTAAACTCAGTCTGATCCGAGTTATAAGGGTTAAAAATTGGTATTTTGTTAATGTAATGTTCATCATTTAGGTAGGTGCAAATTCAGTAATAATATAGTTATTAAAGACTAATAAAGTTATCCTTACTTAATATTATAAATGCGAAAGTGAGTTTGTTTGTTTGTTTGTTTGTTACGCTTTCACGCCCTGACTACTGAACCGATCATCATGAAATTTTGCATACAAGTTCTCTGGAGTACGGAGAAGGACATAGGCTACCTTTTATCCCGGGAAAAAGTACTGTTCCTGAGGGATTGACACTGACGCGGTCGGAGCCGCGGGCGAAAGCTAGTATCAATATAATCGTCAATTTATCGGTACATATACTCACCCTTATAGCTCAGTTTGGGCTGAGTTTAGAGGTAATATGTCATAATAACTTTTTTATTGTAAACTACCTGAATCTTTTTAAAGTTAGAGTGAATAGGCTTCTTCTGGGTGAACTCGCTCGATCCTAGACCATATCTTTGCCTTTGGCCTAGATTATGGTCAAGAGTAAACACATGCTTACTAATATTATAAATGCGAAAGTGAGTTTGTTTATTTGTTTGTTTGTTACGCTTTCACGCCGTAACTACCGAACCGATCATCATGAAATTTTGCATACAAGTTCTCTGGTGTACGGAGAAGGACATAGGATACCTTTTATCCCGGGAAAAAGTACTGTTCCCGAGGGATCGACATTGACGCGGGCGGAGCCGCAGGCGAAAGCTAGTTTAATATATATAAAAAAAAAAACTAGTAAAACAAGGTTTGGTTGATGGCCGCACGAAAATAAAAAGGCGCCAAAAACCGACATTGTATCACGTCATGAACTTTGTTCAGCAGATGTTAATTGCAGTATTTTTACCTAAAGTGAATATATTATTGTACAAGTTAAAAATAAACTGTGACTTGGTATCGGTTACGTAAAATGTCAATTAATGACGATGGTAAGGAACGATGTAAGAAGAAGAAAAAAGGATATTTTCTTTCCTATGCTTGCGAGAAAAAGAAAAGATCCTTCTTTTTATATCAAATCATATTATGGTATACTTTAAAGTTTACCAAAGTTTGGTTACATTTAAATTATATATCTGAACCGACGACTACAGGGAAAAAATGCCGAGTCTATTCGGACTGTTTTGATCTAAGAACCCATAGACTGATTAGCTCTAAGAACCCATAGACATACACGTAAGACTAACCTTTGTAAATGGAGAAAATAAACATTTATTATTATTATTATTACTGTATTTGCCATAGTAACAGCAACCCTCAAGCCACCCAGATAATAAGGGACGATCTTTTACTATTTGTGATCAATTTGCATTACGGCAGAGCAGCGCGCGCGCCTTGACCGCGATGCACCAGACAGAGAGCCGCCTGCATCAAAATCGGTACACTCTCCCAGCCATATGCAACGATGTCCTGATTGTTTTACGTATCGTATTATTTATTATTATTATTATAAATAACATATTGCTATTACACAATATCCATTTGGACTTGTGTATAATATGCAAAAGAGCTAAGTCCAAGAGATTCAGTTAAAACATGAGTTATTAACAGATTTTTGACATTATCGAGTGGCATATTTATACTGAAGTTACAAGTATCTACTTGTCACACAATCTTTCAGTATCCGGTACAAACCGGATATTGAAAGATTGAAAAAAAAAAATTTGTCTCCCATTTGTCATCGGCGCGTAAAGTGTCATCTAAATGGTGGATGATGAGAGAATAAAAAAAATAAGACTGACAAGAAAGCAAGTTGTGAATTGGGAAAACAATAACGGATTTGGGATTCAAACGGAGCAAACACTTCTACTATCGTTATGAAGAATGGTCTTCAGATATGCAACTGGCTAGACCGTCAAATGTTGAAGCTTTACTAATTATTCCGATCAATTTGTTACGAGATTTGACTGGAATGGTTTGTCAAATAATGTCTGCAGTCTGGAACAAGTCCAGAGCACTGCAGGCGTATTGTTATTTAACCTAATGGAAATGGTGTACATCATAAAACAAACAATTCCTCAAAGCGTCCATCGTTGAGGCGCGTGTGTTGTAATTTGTAACCCATTCCGCAAGGTGATGCACCAGAATAGTGCAATTGTGCAACCGCCGGCGTGGCCAAGGCCCGCTCGAGACTGAACGCGCGGTAACTAGCTGTCTTGATGTATGGCCGTTTTAATATTAATACATCTTTATTTCTGGCTGATGATATGAAAGCCGATGAACACAAGGTATGTTCAGTGAAGATGAATCAAGTCAAACATCTTTATTGTAGAACACGGGTTGCAAAGATCTTACAATGTTATAGAGCAGCACTGTGACCTCAACTCAATTTATTCATCATCATCATTATCTAAGGCACTACAGCCGTATGTAGGCCTTGCCCTAGTCAAGTAAATCTCTCCAGCCGTTTCTGTTTCTGGCTTTTTCTTTCCATCCTCTGATTCCCAGTACTTTTATGTCAATTCAATTTATTGCATTTCATAATGTACATCAGTACCACAGACAATTATTGTCTGTGATCAGTACTAACCACTAAAAGTCACTGTCTTACATATAGACAGGTACACTATGAACCCTGTCGGGTATCGCAAAAAAGAGAAATAGAACGGCAAGCCTGTGTGAACTGTCCTAATGGACAAAATAATAAAAAAAATATATGTCAAAATATTACCTATAACATTTTTTTCTCACAAACGTTTAGAGTACCAAACAGAGCCTTAAAGCTCTGTCCGGGTCACTGCCTGAAGGTAATTTTACGTTTGATCTCTAGTATAATACGTTTCGTTCTCAAAATTATAAAACATTAAATCATAAAATTTAACTGGCGTCACAGACACACCGAATTAAAAAAACATTCGTTAATATCTAACGTTTAACCTTCACTTCTATGGCAATAAAATTATGTCACGACGACCTTCAAAAGCTAAATTTAACATTAATTACCATAAACACACCGTAGTCTTCGTAACAACACACATGCCTATTAGTAGCTGTACATCTTTTTTTCTAACGGGGTACACAGAACATTATATAAAGTCATACGATGTTAGATTGCATGTTTGTGAAAAATAATGAAAATTGAGACAGGTTGCTTGACGCATCATCTTGCAATGGTTGTTCAGACTTCAGCTTATTTCATCAAACAGTAGCAAACTAGCATACATCCCAGTTTGCTGGTCTGGCTAGGTAATTTAGTTTGGATCATGGGCTACGCCCATGATCCAAACTAAGTTACCTTGAGAAACGAAGAGATTCGTAGAAGAACGAAGGTTACTAACATAGCTCACCGGATTAGTTCTTTGAAGTGGCAGTGGGCGGGGCACATAGCGCGTAGAACCGATGGCCGATGGGGCAGGAAGGTTCTCGAATGGCGACCATGTACCGGCAAGCGCATCGTTGGACACCCACCGGCCAGGTGGTTGGACGACCTGACTAAGGTCACAGGAAGACGCTAGCTGCAGGCCGCTTCCAACCGGTCGTATTGGAAATCCTTGGGAGAGGCTCTATGTCCAGCAGTGGACTTCTTGTGGCTGGTACAGGCAGGGGGTGGGAAGGTTTGCTGCTGCACCTATCTAGACAGATTTCAGGTACTGGTTATTATTTGCTTTTTATTTGTTACGTCGCCATTCATTTAGTCCTATCTAAATAGAATCCTGGCAATGCCATTGTCACAGGATTAATATCAGTACTCCCTTGGCTTACATGTAAGTTAATATAGAACAAGTAGTAACACTTGCCGCGTGTAATTTTGATAATACCAAGAGGCGTGGCATTTAGATATAAAATGGTACGAAGCAGATGCTCGAGTAATTGTGTTGAAGAAGGTCAAAGCAAATACCGCGCGTAAGAATTTTGAAATGGATGAGAGAAAGCGTACAATTTACAATGTGTTAGCGAAATGAAAGGGCAAAAATAATAACGTGCTTCGGACACAGTAACTTGTTTAAAAGCTCTTTGTTAATTAAATGCTTTTGAAGAATACGAGATCAGTCGGTGAATCATTAATTTAAATTCCCCTGCAGATTTTTCTATTTAATGTTTAGTTAAGAAACAATTTTAATGATAGATCAATGTAGATTTAGTCCGAGAGCTGGCGAAAATTCCGAGTATTCTTCAGACAATGTGAAAACTTGTGTAGTCATACTTCATGATCATCTAAATGTAACATTCTAGCTATGGTTAAAAATTAACGGCTATTTAGGGAAGCACACATTGTTTTACAAGCGTCAAATATTTTCTTTAGACATTTTTAAAGGCTTAAAATGTAACATTCATAGAATAGAAAAATGAAAGAGCCAATTAATTTAGTCGATTATAAACGGTAACCTCTGGCGCTTGTGGAACTGTTTATACTATTGTCATGAGTTTCTATGATAACTTTTTGAAACATATATGTATTAAAAAATATTATATAATTAAGACTAGAGTACAGACCCACTCTCCTGCTAAAGCCGGTTAAAACACTTGATTGTCTATACTTAAGGCAATAAATTATATTACATACATTCAAACATTCATATACATTGCTCGCTAACACATATATCTGGCATCAACCGTCATGACACCAACCAATTGAATTCTCCCGACAACGCTCCGGATTGCAGTTCTGACATTGCCAACAGTTGTAGTGACAAGTGATGAGGATTCCGCGGTGTATTATCATTACATACGTAACATTGCAGAAACCTCCTGTCATCTTGTTATTCAGAACTTTGTCTATGGAGTAATTAATAACAAATTAATGGGCAGATTATGAAGCAGCAATTTGTAGTGCGGGAATAGAGGTCTTGACTCTCCACAAAATTTTAAAATTGTACAAAATCATTGATTGCGTTAAAAAGTCATCTAAATAGGCGTCGAATTTTTAAACCTACCATTATTTTTAACACTAATTTTGGTTGGTGAGTTCATCATGTTGTAAATGATTGTTCTATGCAACCTTTGAAAGTGGCTTTATGCACTGCATTTGAAGATTTTGTAAATTATTGTAATGTCATCATTATAGCCGTAAGAAGTCTAATGCTGGACAAAACGGCCACTCCCATATTCTTCGTTTCATGGGAGGATGTCGCCATACTCGGCAGGAGGGTTAGCTAGCGCAGTTTCTTTGGCTTCTTGAGCTTCCGACGCTATGTATTTAAGTTCGAATCATGCCAGCTAGGCATCGAAGGCAATTATTGTACAAGCATTCGTCATCGATGAGATGGTTTGCCAGTTAAGCGTGCGGCTGTCAACGCGGGCGCCAGCTGGCCGGCGAAGTGGGGCGGGAACCGGGAAGCGACGCCGTCCCACGGTATAATTAGACGGCTCTTTTGCCTAATGTAGACCAAACTAAACACTGTCGCTATGAGCTGCCATCCTTAACCTGAAATCGCGGACGAAAAATGCAAACGCCATTTTATGTTGTAAACTGAGAATACATCATAAGTCGCATATGAACTTAGCGAAGTCAACAAATTAGGTTGTCTCACTGCAGAATTTATATTTGTCTCGTGTCTTGTTGATGTACGGGTCTCATATAAATATAATAAATCAACATATTGAGTCATTGTGTTGTATGTCTTTGGGAAGAGTCATTATTGTACGCTTTTGACCCGTACATCAGTACGGGTCGAAAGCGTACACGTAAAAAAAAATTATTACTAGAAAATTATACTCGTGTCACATAACGAATAATGATTAACTGATAAATAAATGTAATATAGACTATGTGTATATGTAACTACATGGTTATGGACGTTGAGTGTGTCAAAAATAAGTACGACAACTAGCTGCAGTGGCTGTATTAATGTAATTGTTTACATGGAATAAGTGCGACGCTATGACGACACCGCGGCGATCGGTGTCAGAGGAATTTCCCACTGAGAGGGCGCCTCGCCCGCGAGCAGAGAGTCCAGCGAGACCGGCTGGCGGCCTGGAAAATTACCGCTGCACTTATCTGCCGATTGCGGTACCGTAATAAATAATAATAAAACAAATAAACATAAAGGGACAAATCACACAGATTGAGATAACCCCACTGTAGACTGTGAATGTGGGATAGTAACTCAAGATACTATATTTTATGATATATATACTTATATAGATAACGTCCAAAACCCAGGTCAATCTGATAAATATCGTTTTCCATCTTGACCTGACCTGACCGAAGCCAGGACCCTGCGATTCAAGACACTTGCCCCACCACTGCGTCACAGAGGTCGTCCATGAACAATATCCTATCCTAACTAATATTATAAATGCGAAAGTGAGTTTGTTTGTTTGTTACGCTTTTACGTTGTAACTACTGAACCGATCATCATGAAATTTTGCATATACGTTATCTGGGGTATGGAGAAGGACATAGGGTACTGTTCCCGAGGGATAAACATTGACGCGGGCGGAGCCGCGGGCGAAAACTTGTATTAAATAAATGCACAACAAAACAAACATGCATCTTTATATCCAAAGTGAATACGACTACAGGATCCGTACCGCGTTTAGTAAACTAGCAGCTAGCACTGTATCGCCGCGAGGCGAGAGTCGAGTCGAGTGAGACCGCCTGGCGGCCTGGAAAACTACCGGCCACTGCACTTGAATGCTGATTGGCGATACTTTAAACAAGATATTTACTGGAAGTACAACATAACAAGCATACATGTTGATATCTTTGTAAGTAGATACGAGCACTAAGTAGCGAAGTGGGGCCGGCTCATTTTGTACACTAGCAGCTAAGTGTACCTTACCGTGTAGGGTGGTGCACGGTGTGTGTGATGAGTTAATCGCCCGAATTTAACTGATAATAAAGCTTAGAAGCATTTTAACTAAAAACGTTCTTAAGTCTGTGCCTCGTTCAGTTATTGTCTAAGATGAGACAGCACCAGATTTGAGATCGTCATAAGTTAAAATGATTTGAGTATTTAGGCGTTAGACTCTTCTTCTTGTTCCCGGTTTACCTCAACTGGTGCTAAGAAGTTCGGAATCCGTTATATTGACAGCCAGCTACCTGACATCAACCCTCCTTGAAATGACTGTGATTATACCATGTCATGATCATTATAATCATCCCAGCCGTAAAAAGTCCACTGCTGGACAAATATTTCTCCCAAGGATTCTTCGTTCCATGCCGTACCACGTTTGGGTTGGCGAGCACAGTTACTTGGTCTTCTTATGCTTCCGACGCTGCTGCCCATTGGAAGTATTTAAAAGCTGGAGAAAGATAGGAATTTGTTGGATAAGGGAAAGAAAGAATTACAAAAAAGGTATTGGGATATTATTATCTAAGATGAATGTTGGAAAAGAAAGTAGAAGCTAGGCACGCATACCTGATATCATACCTTCAACCACCGGCCAAGAAATTGAAGATGACACCCTTGACCCAGATGATATCATGTATATAAAATAATATCATTCAAATAGTAGTGCGAGGTATCTTGCTGACTGTAGACTGAAGACAGGAGGGCATCGCGAGCACGAGACGAAGACAGGCTGGCGCGCCTGGAAACACCGGTTATCGTTACTACTTTATGTTGAAACGTGAGTTTGTACTTAACATTTTGCATGCTCGCTGTATATTATATATTTTTATACAGCTGGGTTCATGTCTGTTCAGTGAAAACGTACTTACTTATATCTCGCGCTGACCACTGGGTAGTCGAAACAGAGACAGATTTGAGGACGTCTTTAGTCAATTTGCTTTGAGTATTCGGCCTTCTCGCCTGCTGCATCCTGAGGACTTTTTCTTATTTAACCATGTGCTTGATTACGTCCTGGTATAAGATGCTTCAAAGCGTGTACCTTTAAGACACAACCATTGTTTAGTTTCACCTGTCTAAGTGTCTGTCTGTTCAATTCTTCAAAGTTGGATTTGTACGACTACCCTACCTATTGAGATGAAAATTGGATAGTACATTGCCATCCGTTCTGTCATCCATATAATAATGTTAACGAGCTAGTTTGACGATGGAGACATCCTTAATGCTGAATTTGTCCCATTCCCGTTGTGTTTGTTGTGGGTTGTTGTCCAAATTATTGGCATTATTTTATGTTTTGGATTCTTCTGCTTATTTATGAATTTGATTTTTTTATGTCAGCATAAAATGATGTATTGTATGTAAATCAAGAGGCGTGTAGTTTCCGCTTATGTCATATAAAATTTTATGTAACATGACAACCGGTATTTGCGAATGATATATGTAAAACTGTAGTAGTTACCGCTGTTGTTTTCCTTGTTAGTGTATATTTAGTGACATTGAAATTATCCCATATTCGTGTATGAAAATTGCAAAAGGAAGACTGTAACGCATGTTGGTAATTTAACAAATCAAATAATGATTTGTTATAGTTATACTTGAAACATCATAACTGCAACTCCATTTAGTACAAGCGTGTGAGTGGTATTTGGCTGCAGTGGTGTGGCGCACAGCTGACTGATAACGATAGCGGCGCGGAAGGGCGATGACCCCGCCGGATGCACCGCTATCTACTGCAGGAATTCGCACGCCTTTGCTTGTTACTAAAGTGACAATACGAGCATCGAGGAGCCATCGAGCTCCGCGATGCTCGGCATTGTCGCTTACGTATAATAAGCAACCCTTATTCGGATTCGGAGAAACATCTACTTATTCGGATGTCAGAAAATATTCATGTACACCAATAAAATGCGCATCCATGTATTATAATAGTCTCCAAACATGATGGTTACGAGAATACATCACGCTATACTATCGCGCTAGCACGACTGTCTATTAAATTTAAGCCGTATGAACGATAGCTTAATGAATGTTAATAATGTCACGATTATTTTGCTAATCTTGAATATAGGTTGGCATGCGGAGAACGAAACACAAACGACAGCGTCCGAAATAGCCGCGCAAAAACGCGCACGCGGAAATCCTATTCTGATTAGTTTAAAATAGAATGAATTGTGGCGTTGTCGCCGGCTGCTCGCTTCCAAATTGCCCGAGCACGCTGTTCTACGTAATTACATTGTCATTGCAAAGTTTGCACCGCCAAATTCAAATTAAGAAAATCTAGATGAGTTTCCCAAGATAAGAAAAAACGATTTAAGATACATTACCGATTTCAAAGAAAGTAAAGTGTTAAACTCTGTTGAAATAATGGCGAATCAAAGTAGCAATTCCATCTTCTTACTCCTGCCCGACGGGTAAGTATTCGTAGAACCCTCAGATTCGTTTTAATTAAAAATATGGACACGGAGATTTCGGCCTAACGATTTGTTACTTTTAGTGGTGTTAAATAAACTATCATTTGCATTTATAATATAAAAATCTTTCAATTGGTTTTTGTCATATATTATTTTAAAATCACCATTTTGCTGGTTATCAAATTATTCGAGCAAACTTCTCGCATCAGTTTCAGTTTAATTTTTGGTACGTTATCATATCGACAATATTTACGTCAAATTTAATCGTGTTGAGCGTATCTAAAGTCGTTTTAACGACCATATTTATGTTTCTGCTAATTAAGACAATTTATTATAGGAAACCTTATCAACCAGCGAATATTTCCTTATTGTTATGTGTGACTGTGCTAATATATTTTTTTTTATTTCAGGTAAGCTGTGATCGATCAGGTCGCCGACCCTGGTACAGTATTGTATTTGTTATCAGCGATAGCATCGACAAATAATAAAATCTATATTAAGACGGCACTTCCCACTCAGATAAGATATTTTTAGAATAAGTGCGCACTTTCGAGCGCCCTGCACTGTACGACTTATCTTGAACTTTATCGATCTAAATATAGAACGAAACTAGTTTATTATTACCTTTTCCACCTTGAGACAAGTGCCGCTAAGTACCTACTATTTAATGGGTAATGTAATATAAATCTTAACTTGCAATGTTACTTGTAATTTCATAGCTACTTATATGATTTAAAGTATTTGTAGTTAATGAAATTAGAAGTAATCATCATCATTATTTCGTATAGGCGACACGGTCAATCGACCATGTACACACTGGTGTCAGAGTTCTTTGGAACCGCCTCTCAGCCTCTGATGTGGTTTCTACCAGACGGCACCAGATGGCAGCCGAAGAAGTACTACTAAAATACAACAATATAAAGGTGGAGGCTGGTCTAATCAACACGACGCAAGAAGAACTGAACACCCACTAATACTGTATTCAGTATAGTTCATGAAAAGTTACCTCACGCCACAGAATAGATACTAGTATTTCTCAGGCCAACTAGTTCTCATGATCTCCAGAGCGTAAGCAGAATACCAGTAAATTTGGCTGACTATGGATCTTTCTTGACATTGAATAGGTTCGTCATAAAATAGGACAATATGAACTAAACATTTGCCCCAAAAATTATTTTTAATAACTTGTTTTTCGTACATGAATGCCCAAGAAAAGGGACGAAATGTTTCAACATGTTTATATTCTCCACCATACCATAACTGAATGACATAACAGGAATGGATGTTTGCGGTGTGGTTAGAGTCCTTAAATCCTCTTGAATCATCCTTGAGTCAGGTGTACAAGCAGATTTACTTCTAAAGCGGCATCGCGAATATGACCGGTACATGCCGCGCCTACGCATTTCCGCCAATACACTGGATACACGGGAATTCTACAAATTGACTTGTTCCAGGAATCGAGAGAAATTCCTGTTATAGGTTTATCAAACTCTTATCATTTATCTAGTTATCACCAAGTTCTGAGGCTGACTGACTGTAACAACAACTTGACAGCAACCAATAGGTCGAAAACATAAGAAAATGCGTGAACTGTTATTTATAGGCTTTGAAACCATTGCAAATGTTGCAGTATATGTGCATGGTTATTACCGTGAACAGACATTTAATGATCTCCAAAACAAGTGCAGGTTGTGGCGGAGCCCATGGTGGGGTGCGCCTGACATTGTCGGGCCATGTACAGCTGCCCGACCTTGGAAGGCGAAAAAAGTCCAAAAATTTTGAACGACATCGACATTCGACATTGTAAGTGTTTTGGTTTTTTGAAAGTTCATGTCTATTTATATCTCAGCATTGAGCCGCTGCTGACATCAGGCAAAAAAACATCTATAAAAAATTTCATTGTTATTAATAGTATTAAAACTTACGCGAGATAAATTCATTATAAAAACACGGTTTCACTCACGTTTATTCAGTTGGAATCGCCAACTAGTTTCGGTCTCAGGTCATTGTTATTATACAAATTGATATGTCCCTATGTGTCTGAAGTGCTTTGATTATATTTTTTCACAATTATTTCATGTCAGAAACAGCTTTTACGATCTGCGCGGATAAAGAAGCAGCAGTTCAGTTTTCTTTTTCACCCAGCCTTCACAGCCCAGCATGGAAGCAATCAATGGGACAATGTACTAATTCATATTAAAAAATAAATTAAAAGATGTTTGTTAAGTATAATTGGACGAAATTCATTATTGGACAGAAAAAAATTTGTTAAAGGAAAAACCTAGCCTTTTATCCTGAACTCATTACCAAAGGTAAAACCTAGTAAAGTATAAATAATTGGACAAAATTATAGGAATTGGATCGAGCTTTCATCATACATTTTGCAAATATTGACCGTTGCGTGTGCCGTAAAAACGTATGTTGTTTTGTGACCGCTGAGCTCGTGAATTAGCATGAAACATCATTGACCGACATATAAATAACCGAGGTACAATTAAAATAGCCAACGAACAATATGAATTGCTGTACTGAGTGTAGTTAATGTAGAGCTACAGATAACTGTTCTGTGTTAAAGTTTGCTTGTAAAAATCAGTATCTAAAACTACATCATCTAAAGGGTAATTTAGGACTTGTTTCAAATAACTGTCTTGCTCTCTTGGAAAAAAATCAAGTTGGAACTGATTATGAAAATGTGCTCAAGTTATTTTTAACAAAATTTTGAATTTATTTTCCTTGACCCACACACTAGTTTTGTGTTCCGATGGCCACGCTTTATACAACACATTAAAATAATAGTATATACACGTGTGTAGTAGATGGAGATATTTATATCCATCGTCAAACCAGTCGTCGCCACAAATTACCAGGGTCTTTGAATTAAACATATATAATTTATTGACTTCGATATTAGCATTGCAAATCTCGCATGCGATAATAATGAATCTATTTTGCTTAGTCTCAGATGAAAAATTGTCTAGAAACTAAGCTTAATGCATAAGGCAATGGAAAAACAATCCATTGCTTCTGCCAAAAATTATTATTGTTTGCGTTTCTATACACACAACACAAGGATAATGACAAAAGCCTAGCTCTCAAATATCAAGACAGAAAGAGGGAAAATCGCTCTATATAGAAATCTTTTATTTAATATTATCTGCCATGCTGGTCTAAGAGACAAGCAAAAAACATAAAGAACACCAGCTGCTTCTCTTGTCACATAGACCATAGTAATCGACTTAGGGGATGGGATAAAATCTAGGAAATTATGTAAATAAGTAGGTGAAGCAGCTTGCACTAACTAGCTAGCTGTCACTACTAACTACGCTAAACGTGTCCTTTAGACCTTATGGCTCTAGATTGTCTACCCTGTGAGTACAAAAGACGTTATTAATATGTATGTATTTTTATCCTCATCTTACGCTAGAGATTGAAAAACTAACGCCGGCGCGGACATACGTCGAGTACATTTCGTATCAATTCACGATAAAAAATTAGGTAAATAGGCTTGTCTTGTTATCTTATGACATCATTCGTACAATAATGATGAAAGGAGAGCAGAAGGCAGAAATAAAAAATAAACGCAATCATTAGACTCTTCACATCTAAGTCAATCGTTAACCTTTTGATAATCTAAAGCAGTGTCTTAGAAAACAGCTTGGTCTCTGCTTTTTTCATCTGTGCGGTCTATTTCTGCTCTGTGTCCGAAAGGTATCATTATTCTATATATCTGGGCATGTTTCTGTCTCGGGGCCGTAAAAACTCCTCTGTAATTATGCGTTTTGTTTGCATAATCGCATAGCCATTGTTATCTGGTTAGTGCTGATCAATCAGTTCATTAGTTGGAATTACAGCGATTAGGGTTACCGACTACATTCTGGATTTCCATGCACCCCAGTCTCGTATTCATCATCAGTTTAAACCTTTGTTACCTGTTTGGTCTCGTTGCATATCCTCAACAATACCCAATTCTGCCTTTTCTTACTTTACATTTACCTTTTTCTTTCGTCTAGCTGGTCTTTTACACTCTTAGACAATTTTGATCAATTTTCCCTCTGTGGTGTTTTGAATATACTTCAATCATTTGATATGGTAAGGCAAAAACTGTTTACTGCGGATTATTCTTGGTTCCATAGTCTGAATATACTATGTTAGCCTTGGTTAGCATGGATCAGAAGGAAGAAAAGTGAGTACCCATATTAAACGAATCAGCTCGCAAGCCTACCACATAGAAGATGCTGTTACATCAATAGCCCAAGCACACTATGATGAATTAATGTGTTCCAAAGGCTGCCAGCCCTGAACCATCGTGGGATCGATAGCTGTCATCGGAAATGACGCAGTTAAGTCCGTTATCATTGCGCGGCGATTCGCTAATTTCTGTGAACCGTTGCTTTGTTTACAAACAAACTGCGTCATCGACAGAAACTGCATTTAGAGGCCTACAGCAAATAGATCTTGTCTGTTTGCAGCAGGCAAAGCGAAAGTTCTACCTTATTTTAATAGATTACATAACGGCAGTTACAAATATTACTCCATTTGTAGATACACCTCTTCAACGAGACAATTTTCCTTGTCCTGACTCAGATGAATTGCATTCGAGATTCATTAAAAGATTAAACAATCTCTACATCAGGTACAGCACTACGTAAACAAAGTTCATCATGAAAAAAATATCAATTATATTACTTTTAGAAAATTTTCTTGTTTGCACTGGCCATATATATGATTTTTTCGTCGGAAAAAATCATGTATGGCCTTGAAACAAATAATTTGAAAGAAAACGGCGATATTTAAAATGTTGTACTACATAGCCCAAGATAAGCTTCCAACTATTTTAGAGCTCCTATAAATAAATAAATAAATATATACGGACAAATCACACAGATTGAGCTAGCCCCAAAGTAAGTTCGAGACTTGTGTTATGGGATACTAACTCAACGATACTATATTTTATAACAAATACATATATAGATACACATCCAAGACCCAGGACAATCTGAAAAAGATCATTTTCCATCTTGACCAGCCGGCCTATTTGCTAACTCGGTGTACAACGTTTTGATAGTCATTTCAAAATACATTACGTTTTACATATCTTAAATGAAAATAGTCAATCATACGAAACCCGCAATGTGTTTTAAAGTGACCATCAAAACGTTGGACACTGAGTTAGCAAATAGGCCGGCTGGCCGGGGATCGACCCGGTCACTCCGTGTCACAGGCTGTTTACAGTTTAAAGTGAGAACGTGAAGTTATTCTTAGCATTTTTGTCAAAAGTGATCATTGCTAAGAAAAGCTGGATTCCGTAATTTCATGTATGGTTTTAATCGCCGGCGTCAAGAGCATTAGCATATGTTATCGCCGCCGTGTCAGCTAACTTTAAACTATTAGCGCGCCTCCGTAGATTTGTCTTTTACATTTGCATAGGCTTGCATCATATCGTGTAATGTTAGAAGTGTCTGAACTGTGTCTCTTGCAGCCTTTAGCAGTTTTGCCCCTATATTGATACTGATCCGGATGCGGACGACATTGTTGATCTATGATGATTTGAAGAATATATCTTCTGAGATCGAATGATTTCTTTTCTCTTAACTTTTAGGATCGATCTCAAACTTCGAAGCGGAAGGCACGTTAAGCTGCTAACGATAGCCACTGACAAGAAATGTTCGTTTTGTACGTGGTTGTAAAGCAGTTTAGCTAACGTGTTGTGTTTGTTTGGCTCGCCCGCGCACTCCAGTGCTCGTCAATAGCCGGCTAAATATAGCGGTCACGCGGCGCTGCCGTGCCGCCAGCCTTGGTGAATATAGACGATCGCCGACTTATTTCTATCGATTGTTTCCATTGCAGCCATCAAAACATCACATATTGATTGAAAGCTGTTTTACAGCAAGGACATGCGAATCAACCGGTTTTCTTTGTCGGCGGAATATTGATGGTTGCAGTTTACATTACCACACTGAGCGCCGGGTCAGGAGTGTCATTATCAACTGTATGTCCGGTAGTTGCAGGTATGGGATCGGGCACGCGCCCGGTCTCCCGAGCTGCTACTTGCTTTACCTCGTTCATCAGAGTGAGTAGTGTCCCAATACCTTCATTCCCTTCCCAAAGTCAACATCATCTCTTAATATACTTGGCATTCAATGTGTACGGGTGCGCAAACTATCTCCATTGAGTGCTGACACTACACTAAACTCTGAAGTTGATTAGTTGATAAGCTGAGTAATCAAAACGACTTTTAATTGAAATTTGATATTTTACAGGGACAGTATGTGAAGCCACCAACCACAAATTCTCGTTAATTTCTTGGACGAGTATGATTGTTTTTGATAGTTGGTTGTGCATCCTAATCTAAAAGTACGCAATTAGTATATCACTCTATTGCTGTCAGTCAGTACATGTTAGATAGTAGTTAGCGGCTTACAACTTTTACGATGCCCACTAGTCTGTGATGTGGGTGGGGTAATCATGGACGATTTGCTACTCCTCTTCGCCTATCTATCGGGCAATGTTTCTATTAACTGGTAGATTAGAGCTATTTGTTTTTTTTTATTATTTTATCTGTATTATATGTATAAATATAATTGTAAGTTAACACGGTAATAAAATCCCAAACGGATATCCTTAAGATATGTTTGCTTATAATTTTCATTTCTAAAATCTATGTGATCACCATTTGAATCTTTAAATGGCGTACATACGTTTCGTTTGTTTTCTATTTCTAGTAACAACCTCTGAATAAGCATAATATAAGGTATATGTCTTCAGTGTTACGAGTATATATTTATTACCTTATATCAACAAACATGAGGAAAACGACGACTTGTGTAGTTTAAAAATATGATTCCGCCGGCGCGCAATACATGGAATGTATTTCTGTTCAAAGAGCGAGGTTTGGGCTTCAGAAAAAGTTAAAATAGCCGTGTGTGCCGCGGGCCAGAATAGCCGCAGTAGGAAAGTATTGAGCGAAGTATTATTAGCTGAACGCCCGATCGAAATAGCATGAACGCGTGGTTTTGGTCGCAACAAAGAAAATTGATCTAAAACTTGGATATACAGGATTTGAACGATTTATTTTAGATTTTAGGTACGATCAATACTAATAAAAGCTTCGAGTAAGAGAGTTAGAAGAGTATTCATCAAAATGACCCTCTGATTTTTACACACCATCGTAATTTGTATTACATTTTAACAATACCCCACCGTGTTTGATTTATTATTTTATCTCTATTTGCTTTTGATTGTAATGGACCAGTATATTTCTCCAGTATATTTGTTTTGTTATACATATAACAAGGCAACTGCCAGTAAATGAGTAAAAGCCGTTTTCCAAGGTGCCCCATCTCAAGTTTGCCATGCTTAAAGAACTCCCACTTGATTTAATCCCCGCTACGTGTATATTGTTAATTTTACAGTATCGTCATTCACATTTGTCTAGTATATTTATTTAAGTAGCCATTATGGACAGAATATTCATATCTGTGCTAAAAATAGCCGGCCAATCATTGCGTTATTCGTGTCAGCAAATGCATGCATTGATAAATATTGTATGCCGCCAGTACAACATGTTAATATCTCACGTACCGGCCAGTACGTACAGACGCGAGGCTATAAATATCTTCCGACGTGCCAGCGTAATTTAATAAACAATCTATATTTAGAATATGGAGATCGTTATTCCTTTATATTCTTTTCATTTTGATAGTGGTTGTATGAAGTCTCTGTTGTTTTTATTCATTTCTTAACATTTTCTTTACAATGAATATTAAACAAACTAGCAGTCTCAATTGGTATTTTAGAAAACGCCTTAAGGCATAGTCTACATTTAATTGGAGCCTCACTATCTTTTCAAAACTTTGCTATTTCAATGCAGTTGCCATTGTCAATAATGTTTTGGAGTTTTTAAATCAGAAGTCCGACGTTTATGAAATTGTGTAAGTACACACGATGTTTCTATAACATTTGAAACTAAAATGTTGTTTATAGGATAACGTTCTCCGGTTAACAGTTCCTTTCTACCACTATACTCGTAACTCCCGACCTGCCGCTCGTCAACCTGTCCGCCACTCCTTGGGACCTGTTGGCCGGCACCTGTACCGCTGCACCGCCTGCCCCGTCTGCTCGGGACCTGCTGCACCTGCACCCTGCTCCCTCGACCGCCGTAAATAGCTCTCCCCCGCCTCGGCGCTAAAACAGGCGCATTCCGCGGCGACGTATTTTTAGAACACCTAATTCGGGATACGCTGACATACGCCGACTCAATTTTGGATGTGTAGTTTTTGAGATTTTTCATGTTCACGTTGGAAATAGGCGGTTGTTTATATCTATTGAAAATAATTTTCAGAGGAAGTTTAACACTTTTCGGGAAATCCCGCCTGTAAACGTCAATTTCTATTAAATCTGTTGTCTGGTTCAGCGTCCGTGAATGACTTAAGATTCCATTCTGTTAGATAATGCGATTCATTCAATGTATTTCCGTAAGATTCGAAACGTTTATTTATGATAGGTCTCTTAGAACTAGAGTGAACAGGCATCTTCTAGGCAAGCTCGCTCCGTCATAGATCTTGTCTTTACCCTCTGATTTTAAGGAGTAAGCCTATTTAAAATAAAATAAAAAACCTTTTAATTGTTATATTTTATTTCATAATAACTGTTAACGTCAATAATTTTCTTACAGCTAAGTTTAGTTCCGCTCCCAAAGCACAAACAATTCACATTAGCTACTCCTTTTGAGCCTCAGCTTGGTTTTGTACAAGAGTATCTTTCATCAATTTTATAGCAAAACGAAAGAAATCGCCAAATTTCCTGCCACGTGAACGAAGATACGATATACGAGGAAACGCTAATCATAACATTAGTCAGGATTTGGCCAGTGCGCTGGTACTACAAGGCACGCCCCTAATTCATTGAAGACTGAATCGGTGGTGACGTCAGTCCACCTCAGGCCGAGCCAAGTAGTAGTAATGAATTTAAAGTAATGCCCATTAAAATAAAAACTGAGCCATTATTTTGTAACGTACTAAAGAGTAAAGCGTGCAAGAAGGTGTTTAATTAAAATACGCTACTGTTCACACTAAAGATTGCCGTATTGCTGGCATTGATGGCGTAAACCTAATCTTACGTAGTCAGTCACACACATCAATGCTTTAAAAGTTAAAAGGTTATATTTTTTCTCGTTCTTGTAGATACATCTGTTTGCTATGGTTTAATTAATTCATCCTTTATAAAAAAAAACAAAGCGTGTCACACAAAGTATTTGCACTATTCGCACCTGAACAGACGCCGGCTTGAGTTTGCACGCGCCACGTGACACTTTATGATGTTAATAATTTCATAATTCATCCATTTCTAGAAGAATCGCATTCACATTGTAATGTTTTCGATGGAAATATCGCGTCCATTGGATCTTATTTTATATTCATTGTCTTTTGTCTTCTTTTTATCTCAAATTTCTTTGTTCCCCAAATAAGTATTATCAGCAAAACCTTTTAGGATAATCCAATTCTTGGGGAATTGTTGAGAATCGTTTTCTATTTTTGATATGAATTCAGACTATTTTGCTGTAATCATTTAATTCCGGACAATCCGTGCTATACTATAATCATTGTTTCTATTTAAAAAGTTGGTTGATTATTCTACGTGGCCTTTCTTATTATTTGTTGAAAATTTAACAACAGTGAAGTCTGAAAATTTCGAATAATGACGAAAGTATTTCGGTCACGAATTCATTACAATGCACACTTTCCGAAAATAGCTCCAACTCCAACGCTTTGTTCGTTTCCCCTAATTAAAACCCATTTAGTATTTCTGAGAATTACGCAACGGTCCTTCCGTTTACCGATTTTTGTATTAAGTAAATATTATTTCTTTACTTCACAGATTCTAATTTCTCGAACGACTAAATTCGTGTTAGTAGTAATAGGTACTGATGGCAAATATTTGTCTCAAAGTATCTGACGTACATTAACCGCTACATAGCAATAAATAGCAGCTGGGAGCAACGGCTAAACATGCCTTCCAAAATAGAATATACTAGTGAAATACATAGTTCTTCACGATATTTCTCTTTATCGTGGACGACGTTACAAGTGGACGTTTCGAAATTGACCGTTCTAGAGTCAGATTGGTCTTCAGAACTACAATTTTGCATGACAACACGAGTTCGTCGGGGCGGTACGGTTTTGAGTCACTCATGGAATATGTCTAGTTTTCGTTTTAATTGTCAAGATTGTCACAAGTTGAGGTCTATACTCATTACAATTGTAAAAAAAGGCATGCGTGATTTGTTATGCATGATTTACCCCTACTTCTACTCTGTATTTCTTTCTGTTTTTCTACCCAATTAAGTATAAACGAGTTTTGTAACACAATTACAGAAAATTACGTGGATGTCAATGTAAATAATGTATTTTTAAAGCAGGACTTGAGAAACAAAGAGCGTGCACATGCGAGCGAGGCGGAATCCTTCCAAGCGCGGCAGACGGGCCGATATTCTTTGTACGCTAATTATAGCTGGCTATTTTTAGCCGTGAATCACTGCGATGATTGATGTCCACGGTGCTCGTTTGAGACGTTGCACTGTTTAGATGTAGAATCACGGCTGATGAACAGATCTTCATGAAGTGCGAGTATTTTAGACATTGCAAACATTTATTCTCATATCTCGTACACTACCTAACAAATGTTGATGCCCAACGAACTCGAAAATTTTACTAACACATATTGCTTAGATATAGATACGTTCCAAATACCATCTTTATTGAAGCACTGGTCCGAGGTTTGTAGTCCACCTGTTCAAAACCCCTTGATGAATGCCACGAAAATTAACTCGCATGTTATCATATTTTTTCGAAAGTGTAGAAGTGTATATTCGAAAGATTTTTTCTTCTTTGTCCTCCTTCCTATATAATTTAGATGTATCAGAAAAAAAATATTTTTTAGGTGGTGTTATAAGTAATTTTCTTAATAACAATTGTAATGTAGGATACAATACAATCGCTGTTTAATATACTATCAAAGAGTAAAATTGTTCGCTGATATCTTACAATAATTCTGTTTCGCACAGCGACATTCGTGATGTCCGATTTCAACCGTTTGGCAATACTGAGAACCTTTCGGAACAACCGATTCGCTCGGCGTCATTGGCATAGCCGTGTTGTAGTGCGTACAATATAAACTCAATTTTATTAGCCGCGAAACGGAAATGCTTCGCGTTTGGCGCCAATTCGCAGAACTCTTGCTTGGCGTTGAGATTTTATTTGACTTCACATGTTTACAGTTCATCATCTTTTCCGCATGCTTCACTTCTGGACAAAGGCCTTTGCCTCTAATAATAAGCGCCTAATGATTTCCAAAATTATCGGTGGGATGTATGTATGTAGTCTGCAGTCCAGTCAGGTTGAACATATGATTTTTAGGTGACGTGATGCTACCACTTTCTCATTTATGAATGTTCAGCGGAAAGTAATAGGATGCGAATCGTTGTACAACAGATCCATTTCCAATCCTAGATATAGTTTGTTTGGTAATTTAACTATAACAGCGCCATTGGCTCGCATTTTCCATCAATATATTTTTGAGAACACATTTTACATCGAAAGTGTCAGGCAGTTATTTTATTGTCGTAATGTAGTAATTCGGCATATTTTTTAATAATGTAAATTTGCATTCTGGTCAAACCAGCCGTATGAGAACGACGTGGCCGCAGGATTCTCAAAGGCGGCCATAATAAAGTAGAGGAAAAAACGCAATAAAGATATAATCTGTGCCACATAGCATACATTACTGTTTATTTCGGTGTTTGTTTAACTCGAGTTTTAACATTTCTGTTTTTCTGTGAGGTGTTAATTCGATAATTCAATATTTTACGACGTCGACTTGACTGTGACATTAGAAATTCTTATTCTTACATTAGAACTCAGCACCGTAACCTCCAAAGATTCAAATAAATTATTCTTGCTTTGTTTTGTATAAGTCTAAGGTAAGTTATCATCAACTTATGTCGCACAAAATGTCTCTTAGGTTTTCTCTTCTAATATGCAATATGGAAAAATTATTACGTACAACGTAATAATTTTTTCATCCGTGTAATTTTTTTGATTTTATGTATTTATCAAACAAATACATTTTTTTTATTATATTGTACGGCAAACGAGCAAGCGAGTCACCTGATGGTAAGCGACCACCGCTGCCCATGGACAACTGCAACACCAGGGTATAACAGGAGCGTTGCCGGCCTTTCAAGAAGTTGTGGAAAGGAAATAGGGGGAGGAAATGGAGGAAGGATAGGGATAATCTTAAATTACATAAAAGATGTACAAGAACCTTAAAAGATTTGTCCGCACATCTGATTTGACTCGCATATAACGACACATATATACATAAATCGCACTATGCACATAACGTGAACCAATCAGAATATCATCACAATAAAACAGGCATACTCACATCTTAAAGGCGTTATATCAAGTACAGGGATTATAAAACAAACATTATTTCCACATGTGTACCTTCTCTTTGATTTCAAAGCGCATCGGCGCCAGGTTGCCAGTTAACGTATGTTAATACGAGATGCAGTTTGAGAGCACATAAAGTGGCTAACATAATTTCCGGCGATTTTCACACTCGATCGCCGTGGCATCCATTATGATGCTTCCTTTGTTTTCCATGTCCTGCTCCCAAAATACCACACCATTACCAGTTAAAATTAATATTTGCAAGAAGTCGTCTAGTTCGCGACTTCTAAGAATTTAACTCCATCGCTTACTAAAAGGTAACTTTTATGTGATGGTTGAGCCAATATCGGCTTTTAGCTCCATCAAATGAATAAATAATTTCTATCAAATTATATTTGGTACACGTCATCATGATCAGCGTCCACCCCAAATTCTACTGCTTCAATTCCTGTGCTGAGGCTTCATATCTTTCCACATCTTGAACATGACGTAGTCGTGACTGTTAAATTATCGCAAGGACCCGTGCTTTAACCTCTCAGCTAAACATCATCATCATAACAGTCGCAAGAAGACCACTGCTGAACATAAGCCTCCCCAAGGAACGGAACATGTTAGGAAACAATCTAAAAAGTACTTCCAAAACGTGTTGAGAATCCTGCGCTGTATTTAGCGATTTGAAAATAGCGTCCAGTTGCGCGCGCATCGTCCAGTAAACAGTTTACACAACCGAAATAGACGCGCCGCTTCTGGATGTGGAACGACCAGGCCACTCCGCGCCACGGGGTATTTCGGGCCGCACATGGAAAACAGGATGTGTCCGGCCCGCGGGAGAGTACACCTAAAACACTCACTTTTATGCTCGGGATCGGAGGTGAAAGCGGAAATACATTATCCTTCCATGTAAAATATAAGCAGATGTACAAACATTTGACGCTTCGATATTTCGCTGTCGATGGTTTTAATAATAGCAAGGTTTACTTTGAGACAATTTACTTTGCGTGCTTCCGCCACCAGTTAGTTGTCTCAAAGTAAATGTAGCTTTGACTTCCGCAAAGTAACACCTGAATCTATTAATAATCGCGAGGGCAGAAACTGGCCAGAAAAAGTAGACAAAGACTGATTTCATACATGAAAAAAATTACCATTTTCGAAAACAACTAACTGAGCAAGTAAGTAAATTTTTTAAAGCATAAGATGCTATTATGTGGGTACTTCGTACCATATTTATTACAGCGTTATATTTAAGTCATATACACTGTAAAGGCATTCCTTTTAATAAGTGCCCAGTGATGGTATGAAGCAACAACCAATGATGTTCTATTAGGGTATGATGTTTGGGTATGCAGCATGATATTGATACATATTTTAAAAAATGTGAGTTGACTGACGTCTTTTGGAGAAATTTCGCTGTATAGTTTGTTGTGGTCAACTCTGTAATGGGTTATGTGATTATATCCAATTCTCTTCTCATCATACATTAATTTATCCATACTAATATTACTTTACGATGTAACTATATCTGTATGTCTTCTTTTCACGTTTCAACCATTGACAATTGGGATGTCATTTGGTATGGAGGTAGTTTGAGAGACGGATGCTTTTCATTTCGGGAAATTCTACTGTTCCCGAGGGATCGATAATAACGCAAGCGGAGCCGCGGGCTAAAGCCAGTTCATTGTAAACGTAACTCAAATTGGCGTTGGGGACCAATTACCGGAACGAGTAATAACATAGCTTCGAAAGCACATAATTTGATATATTATTGGTATATATTGCTCTCAAGTCTCTTGGTTATGTAATTAATTTTATGCTAAATGAGTCTTTCGCCGCCATTATAATCTATATATGGCGTGTTTACATTTACATTCGGCGGAGGGGCAGCGGGGCGCTCGGACGCCGGCGACCGGTCTCGTGAGAGCATCGGTGTCGAGCGGACTCACAAACACCCGTGTACACACTACAGTACTAGGAGGATAAAAAAAACTGTTTAACAATATGGCTAAACACAACATGAAATTGTTTCCATTAATTAACCTCAACATTGATGTATTTAATATTATCATCATTCCAGTCGTAAGAAGTCCACTGCTGGACAAAGGCTTCTGCCAAAGAGGATAGGAGAACTGTTTGGCCCATGAAACAATGCTGCCAGATTTCGTACATGTATAAATCTATTGATCTGGATTAACTATCTGACTTAAATCACCTTCAAGGTACGAGACGCTTTTATTATTACAACTTCTTCTATAATCTTTTGAACTATTTCATCACCTTACAGTTTTCATGGTCGCAGGTAGGTAGACCATGAAAACTGTAAAGTTTTCGAAACGTTTGGTGTAAAGATAATGTAATATAATAATACCGTATTATAGTGATTCTATTTTAATGTGTAACAATCGTGAAAACATTTTAAACCATTAACTAATATATTTATTTGAAAAACACCGACATCCTCCTCCATTTTTTTGTAAATCATCTAAGACCACTTGGCTTTTTGAGACGAACCTAACGGTACCTTAACTGTCGAAATATATTGATACGAGGTAATAAATAATTTTACAAACGTATATGATATGCGCTCCTTGGCAGTCGAGTAAAAGTACAAGTCTCTTTTTCTCATTTTACAGGATGAAAAAGTATAAGTGAACTGACTGACAGATGAATTAAATAATAAATAAATAATCTATCGTTTTGGGTGACGTTTTTTTGGGTCCTGATCGTAAGTGTTCTCCGCTGTGTATGGACAACTGTAACCCGGGGTGCGACAAGAGCGTAGCCGGCCAAGACTTGTTTTATGAAGGGAATACATTTCATTCCACAGTTCCGTCAAACGTGGCAGGAAGTTTTTATCAAATAAAGCGAAGTGTAAGTACGTAGCATTGTCGCTCGTGTGAACACAGCGCAACCTGTTTGTATCTCCGCGGCACACGTGGGGCTCGAGGCTACGTTCAGAACAAGCTAATAGCGTCATGTCTCGTAACCGCGATCTGTGAAAAATAGACGCGTTATATATTAAATTTATTTTTGTGATATCAATTGATATTTTTAATTAAACTATTTTATATTTTGCATACATAGTAAATCTGCGAACTAAGAAAATGTTGGTTCTTAATGAATAAAGAATAGGATAGACTTTTAATGCAATTAATATTTTTAATTGATGCATGCAATAAGTCGATATTTGGGATATCTATCTGATATTTTCATGCTTTATTTTCGTTGGATACCCGTGGAAGTCTCAGTCTTTATGATATGTTTTAAGTACCTTAATCGAACCCCTTTATCGAAAATCGGTCCAAATTCAACAACTTTAATTACAGAATTATCACTATATGCCTTCAATAAAAAGATAATAAATTATGGTCTTGTAGCATATTATGTATAATGACCATTTGACCAATCTAGCGTGAAAACCGTTTGACCTATCCTATCTTTTGTTCAATGTTAGTAACAAGTTTTTATTTTTCTTGGAAGTAATTAAATGATTTGTCCTCTACTGATTGGATCATCGTAGGTATAATATTTAACATAACAACTCTTGTATTTATTTGCAATGTCATGTTAACGGCTAATTTTAGACGTTACGCAACCCGTTATCATCACGCGGCGGCGAGCATGACCGGCGCGAAGCAACCCCGAAACTTGGGCCGCGCTGACCCTTGCTTCACGCAGATTGATACAACAATCGCACGTTTCGTAGCTCGCGTGCATGTTCTATTTTCGAACGTTTTATAATTTGCTCTGTGTATTGTTCTCCGTCCCCTTCCGATTGATTTGATGATGTATACGTGCGAGCGAGAGGTGGGTAGAGCGGCGTCGCGGGCGGGGCGCGTCCTTCAGTTGTCGCGCAGCGTTGCCGACTGTTCTATTTTTAGCTTTGCGGGGAGCGGGGGGATCGCTTTGTGTTGTTTCTAGCTTTGTTCTAACTCAAACTTTATGTTATAATGGTGGGCCGTCAGCGTCACGCTGGGCCCGCTTCGTCGTGTTACGCAAATTTAATTGCTAGGGACGCTGCGACGTGATTGGTACAGTTACAAAGGATTCGCAGAACTTGTCACGTTGCTTTCTGTGACATATTAACTGATTGATTTAATAGAGCATAATGTGTCATCGGTTTTGTCTACATTGTAGGCGCTATGATAAGCTTTATCCTCAGGTTTACACATATTAATCTCAGTGCTAAATACTCCGTTTCGACTTGACACACGTGTTTCATATAGGTAGCTAAATAGTTAGCATTTTAATTGCCAATTAATAATTATTTTTAGTCTCGAATAGGTACAAGATGCTGCCTTGTAAAATCACTCTAAAGCTTTTAAACAAGTTAAAAATAAAGAATATAAACGAGTTTTGATTGACTCATAAAAACCTTATATACATTATCATATCAATAACATAGCATAAGTTCACAACTTACTTTTTGTGGGTCGGTCGGTCTGTGTAATTTGTTACAATGTATTTATTTATTTAATAACATAAGAAGATTATATAGCTCAAGAACATTCTTAAGTGTCACGCTAAGTTACTTTCTAGCTAGACAAAAGCAAAACGACATTTGAGAACGTTCTTAGTTAAATGCCTTTATGTATTCAGGCATTCGTGGTTTTGGTACAACAAAATCTATCTGTGTGGCCCAAAAAGAAATGTGCTATGTGGGTTTGTAGAGCAGCGTAGTAGCGTCGTAGGCGGCGCTACGCTCGTAGTACAAATGCAGAGTGCGCTCGTAGCCCTCGTAGGCGGCGTCGTAGCGGGCTACGGCACTTCTACAGGCCACTGATACAAATAAACTTTCTTCAACAAATTAAGGCACAGATGATACAGATTTTTATTATACATGTATTCGTACATACTAAATAAGCCCATTTAAATACATGTTAATCTTATTACTTATTCGTAGATGTTAATAACCTTTAATCGTATTTTTTGTTTAAAACTCAGTAATATTAACTAAAACATGTATTATTTACGTAAATTGTATTTGCATGATAAAGAAATAAAGCATTCTATTCTCAGAACAGCCCGTTTGACTATTATGATCATGTTTCAATATTTGACTGGCATATATCTGGAGCTCAAAATAATCTAACACACATTTGAATAATACATGTGAAGCAGCGAAAATACCCTTAATATCAATCGGTTAAACATGTCCAATAACTAAACGGTAGTGTATCAGATATTCTCGCTGAAGACCTGCCTCCGGTTGCATCACATGTTTCACTAATGACCAGTCTTACTCAGATGAAACGGTACACGTTTTGGTGTACAGTTTGAGATTATTTGTATGAAGTAGACTAGGAGCTAAGCTACGTTTTATAACGTTCAATCATATGACAGTCATGTTTTAATGCTCAAAGTACGACCTCAACTCTGCGTCAGTAAGTGGCGTAGCTGTCGCAACTTACTGTTTTTAGATGTTTTAAGCCCCCAGCCAGTTTTATGGTTGAAGTGTTATGATACTCATGTTTTATGATTTAAAAACATGTAATGAAAAAAAAACGATTGACATTTTTGCAGTATACAAAACCAATACTTTTAAAAATCAAATTAAACGTATCCTTCATATATAATTTCTTTAATTTTATTGACTTGTTACAATAGTTTTATTAGTTTAAGAACTGTACGGCAAAATTATAACTTCCTTTTAGGCTGTGGCTATTTTGCTACTCGTCTGTACTGGTGTGTGGAACTATGTTTTCAAATGCATGTCATGTTGTGTGTACGCGTTTTAGGGTATCAATATATTACCTTTATTGTGATTTTTTGTTGATTGCAACCTGTTGTGTATACCTAAATAAATAAACTGCTTAATAACATATGAAGTAATAAGTAAACGGTTTCAACCTTGAACACATATTTTTTGAAAGACTTGTAACATCTCTGTCTCTTGGTGTACACTGTACAATCTAAAACTAAACATCGGAATCGAACCGAGCAAGCGCGGCGGCAACAGCTTTTATTACTGCGTATTAATAGCAATATTTACTGCATTATAAATAAGCTTCAAAGCGATTGTCGTGTTCGTCTGTGGGTCAGATCGACTTATCTAATTTAGATTAAATGATACGCCAGCTACGAATAGATGGCCATGTCTGATTTAGTTTAGATGGAGTGTTAATACATGTAATTAAAGACTTGTTATATCTCAGCCTATTAGTCTACGATCAAACTGAATAGTATATATAGCGTCGATTATATATACAGATTCAGCGTCAGCGGCAATAAACAGTTTCTAATAACTCGTATTAACAACAATATTTACTGTTTTTTTCAATAGGCTTCAAAACTATTGTTGTGTTAGTGTGTGGGTCTCTTCGATTCTGAGATTTGCTGAGAAAAGTACTTTTTTAATTGATAAACATACGCCTGAAAGTGTGACTTATAAACAAACCGAAATAATAATATTAGCTGGGATGCAATATTAAGAACATCAAATTCAAATTAACATTATTATTTAATATGACACCAATTAGGCTTAAAATAAAATTTAAGGCGGCTGAGGGCGGCTGCGGTGCCTGCTTAGGAATATTACTTGGAATACATGGCGCAACGACTTCAATTACAAATAGTTTAGTTGTTAGTATACATGAATATACTTACATAGAACAACGATAATGTCGTGCTCCTGTAGTGGAGACTAAAAAAGACCTGATGATGATGATGATAATGTCGAAAGCTTTCTACTAGGTAGACTTTACTGAACACCTATTTTGGACAGGAAATATTTCTTCTACATTTTACAAACCATGCTACCGTAGCCACATACCAGTGCTGGTACTGTTTCGTAGTATGTCGACCTTCGGCAGTGGATCTTATTACATATAGACTATTGAAAAAGTATATGAAGTGAACCTCACTCGACTCGCATACAACCTATCATTCGACATGTCAGCATGGCTCGGCAACACGCGCGGTCCATCTTCAGCTATCATCGCTAGATTTATAGACTGCCCCCCGATGTAGGTCGCAGGGAGGCAGCCACCCCGGCGGCGCGGGGCGGGGGCGGGGGTGGCACAGCTATTTTTAGCCGGCTATATTAAGAACAGCTGACGGGCGCGCCCGGGACGCCCTTCCAATTTGTTTGTATCAAAATACGAGTGGTAATTCAAGTTCACTTCACAACCAATACAATATTAACCGACTGCGCCCGAAAAGTTAAACTTTTGGAGTGGTTTTGTTCAGTTTCTGACAGGTTTAGCAATGTTATTTAAGAGGTTTTAAAATATGAGTGGCGATTTACGTAGTAGCATTTACGTAGCTGCAACATATATTTAAGAAAATTTGCAACGAATTCCACAATCGTGTAATCTAAATTAACTGATAGTGAACGATTTATACAGACAAATAAATAAAAAGCAAATACTTAAAGGGTTTTAAACATCTATATTGATTTGTTCGAGAGGCTCTTTTATATAAGTATGAATATATAAGAAATGCCAGAGATTGAGCACCCACACTAAGTTCTGAACTGTGTCGTAGAATACTAACTTAACGATGCTATATTTTATAAAACACACTTTTATAAATAAACTTCCAAGAATAAGACCCAAATATTCCGAAGTATATAGACATCTACCGATTGTAAATAAGCGCAGAAAGTAATCCTCTCAACCGAAGTTTCCTTATTGAATTATGGTAATAATGGATATCAAAGTTGTGGTCGTTTATAAATAACAGTAATACGAAAAGCTTCGAAGTGCGCAGCGCCCGAAATATCTGTGTTCGATTGTATTTCTTTCGGTTCAACCCACGCTGTCTTTTTACGGCTGGTATTTGAAGTTGTCGATGAATTGTTAATGTGCACATCGAGCAAGCGAAAAGCCTATGTACAGGCATGAAAAGAAAAACAAGCCATGTTCTCATCTTTTCGTTATAATGATTGACTAAAAATTATACGTATACAGGAACGCTGGTATACTCAGCGTATCCTTATCAGCCTACTCTACACTAAATTTAGTTCTATCGCCGGATAAATTTATTTTTGGATATAATTGGTTTTCATAACCTTTGTGTTGTGAAAATGTTTGTTACCGATTTACATAAGTATCTATTAATACTCCACTAATAACTGATGGAGTTACATAAGTATCGGAATTGTGCTTTTGTCTCTGGAATAGCGGGTTGTGTAACGCGGGGGCGGCACAGCCTTTCAGCTCGTGGTGAATGTATTGAATTTTTATGAAATGTATACAATTTAAGCAGATTTAGGCGGGGCTCAGATTGACTGGATTATCTTTTTTATATATATTTATCTTTAAGTGTTAGTAGTCGTTGCGGTATCAGTGTTATTTTGATTGACTTAGATTTTTTTTAACTAGTAACTGTTATTTTTTTTTCCTACAGATCCTATATAGAATAAATATATAGTGACATATCACTAAATTTAGTTAGCCACAGTAAGTTGTAAACTTGTGTCGTAGCATTCTAACTCAACGATACTATCTATACATATAATAAAACAGTAAAAATATTTTGTCTGTACATTTAGAATTTTTGACTGAAATGGAAAGAGGGATACTTAAAAAGAATAATAGAAAGGAAAAATATTTTTTTCGAATTTCTTGTCTCTCTGTCTGTCTGTCTGTCTGTCTGTCTGTATGTATGATCACGATTATCTCCGAAAATACTGAACCGATTTACTTCAAACTTGCCAATTGCTTTGTTTTAACTCAGCATAACATTTAAAGTTTGTTTCATCAAAATCGGTTCATTAAAGAAAAAGTTATCGTCATTTGAATGAACTCAAGTTTACCTGCAAATATATATTAGCACTTAAAAAAGTGACGTAGGAAAATTAAAATCCAAAGTCAATTCATCATCATTATACGACAGCATTATACCTATCCATACTATCCATACTAATATTATAAATGCGAAAGTAACTCTGTCTGTTTTCTTTTCACGCTTCAACCATTGAACAAATTTGAATAAAATTTGGTATGGGGGTAGTTTGAGACCCGGGGAAGGACATAGGGTATGTTTAATTCCGGGAAATTCTACTGTTCCCGAAGGATCGACACTAACGCGGGCGGAGCCGTGGGCAACAGCTAGTATTTTATAATAGATACATCCAAGACCCAGGTCAATCTAAAAAGGTCATTTTCCATCTTGACCTGGCCGGGGATCGAATTAGACTGGGAACCCTCTGTCGCAGGCTGGCGTTTTAACCACTGCGCCACGGAGCTCGCCAAATAAAAAGAATGAAGAATTTTTGAAATGTGTTTTTCTTACTAGTAGATGGTGAAATCTAAATGTTGTGTCCAATGGGCTGGACTGAATACTTTAGAACTACCAACACATATTTCACTTAACTATTATCTAACCCAGAATCCTCCCTTTGAGCTGACTCTATGTCTTTATTATCTATGAACCGTTTCCCGTAACTTCGTGTCTCCAACCGGATGTCGTCCTCAGTGTCGGGGGAGGGTGGAACTTTGTTACCCGGAGATAATGTAGCCTTCTATAGGTGAAAGATGAGAAGATTAATTCAAAATTTTTATTTTTATAATATTGGTGTAGATGTATAGATATAGATGACGATTACTAATAATTGGTTTCTATTGTTTCCAGAGATGGCCCACGAGGGTCCAGCGGGCGCGGAGAGCTCCCCGCACCACACGCCCTCGCCCCCGCACCTGCCGCACCTGCCCCTCGCAGACACCAGCTTCCACCAACACATCATTGAGGTGAGCATGCGCAGGAGTTGACTGGAGTGAAGGGACCGACGCTCTAGGGATGAGGCAGGACCACGAATAGATATAATATGGTATTGCTTGAAAATGAGCTAAGGTAGATTTAATTAAAAAATAACGGCAGACCTGGTTTAACAATATGTAATACAACCATTACAATACAATTTAGTTTCTGAGACTTTTTCATAATTCAAAATATGACATTAACATTTACTTTCTATTGATCTTATCTTTTACTAAAATAAAAATATTTTTTTCAACTGCTTATTTAATATTAGTTAAACTATAATTCGCGCATAAATATTGTCAGAATGTTAGGCACTTATATGGGTTTAATTAAGGTAGTCGTTTTATCCATACACTGTTAATATATGATTTAAATATTACGCAGTTGATCATTAAGATAGAGAATATGTTTAGGTGAAAACGAGCTTAATGCGAACTATTCGGCTATTTTGGTTTTGGAGAAACAAGGTGTAAACAATCGATATTAATATACGGGTCAACGTTTAAAACTTAGCGGAGTTTCCGTGACCTTTCGGCGCGCGGCGCGGCGTACCAGCGGCCATCCGTCTCGCTATACGCGCGTTTTATAAAAAGAACGCGCGTATAAATAACCTGATGTCGAACATAACGCTACGAGCGTATCGCCGGCCTGCATACTATATTTACATTCCCTGTATAAGATTAATTTTAGCACCGTGTTGATGCGGCCTCTCGCACCAGCGCAAAACATTCGCTAGTAGCTTCCCGGTGATAATATCAAGTATCCGACTGAATCTGGTTAAAAATAATACTTTTACACGTGTCGCGAGTAATCCGGCGCCCACGCATAGCGCTAGGGCTTGTTATGTGATGTGAGCGTAGGGTTGCCAAAAGTTGCAATCGTGCCGGCACTTCTTTAATGATTTTGCAACTTGTTATAAATGTCAAACTCCAGCGCGTTTATATTTTGTACCGATTTATTTACTTAGTTTGCTTTCTCATTTTAAATAGTTACGCATGTTGTTAGTTAATACTGACATATCAATCTCTGTCTCGGTTTTCCCAAGATACGGCAACCCTAGGCGGGCGTTATCAAACGCGTTGGCTTCGCGGCCAACTCGCTGCCATATCTGCTGGGCACTGGGCAGGTGGGGAGGGGTGCGTCGAGGTGCGAGTGACAGCGTGTCGCCGCAGTACCCGCACGACAATATATTTACCGCGGCCCACACGCTAAACATCCGCAGCTATTCGCGGCGCGCGCGCATTCCGACGCCCGCCAGTTTTTCCATCGAACCAAAATAATGCACGCCGAAAATATGCGCGCGCGCCGTTTCTGCAACTGCTCTTTTGATATTTTTACGGCTCCGATGCTTGTCGGGACATCAAGGTTGCGCACCCGGTGCCGCCTCGTTTCAATATTCATTCATTTGCATACGTTTTAACGGATGTTATGATGTAAAGCCATGTCTGACCTGATAATCATATCAATATATGTTTAAAGTGTAAATTAACGCTTTGTGTCAAAGTATGAAATAGTTTGCGAAATATGTTAGGGTCCTGTCGCGTCCCTGGCGAGGTCCGGGCTGTGGAGTGGTGACCTACATGTATTTCCTCTCTCTTGTCAGAATCAGAGCCCAAGAACGAACCATATCGCGGAGAGAGCGAAACAATCGTTAGAAAATAGTTTCCTGCTGCAAGTGAGTCCAAATTACATATTTTGTGTCAGCTCGTCGTGGCGCATCCAACCAACTCTGCTATCTCCGACTTCATTTCGACCTTCAGTTCCGCCTGTTCCAACTCGGTTGCCGCTTTACTCTTTTTTGTTGCTGTTTGGCGCAAACTTTTGACTCAAAATAAACGTTTGCCTTGAGTCACGCCCAGGTTGGATGTGACACGACGTATTTGCTAATTTTCACGTGACATTACAATTCAATGTTTCTGTGTGGTCCATGGGATTATTTACATGTTTTACATTGTTGTTACTACATTCATACGTGTACATTTCACATGTAGGTGTATCATTATCAAAATTATTACTATGTGTTTTTTCTGTATGGTTGTCTGTTAGAATTATTTTGCAAACGACGAACAATTTACATAATCATTATGTATGTTTTGCTTTCCATCTGAAACACATTCTCACCATACAAGTGACATTTAACATTTTCATCCGCTGATTTACTAGTAATTTTATTTAAAAATGTAACGTTAAAATTAATACCATAGCATTGGTTAAATGTATTCAATAACAACAGACCCAAATAAAGTACAGCACTTTTGTGACTTACGTACTGCAACATTGATTCATAAACCATACATAAATCACATACAAACATAACATATTACAAACCTTCAGCTATAAGCACATAATATAGACGTAGGCCAGACGCTACCACGAATACTGCTTCTCGAAGCTGTTCAAACATTATGTCATGCGAGAATAAAAATAGCGTTGCTCAAATTTTTATAGACACGTGTGCAACAGCTCTTTGGACATTCGTGACAATTTTGCTTTAGTGATTATACCTTTTTACAAGCCTAATGTGGCGTGTCAATACGTCGGGTGTGTTTATTTGTGTGGGCAAATCTTGAAAGGCACCGGTTCCTGACGTTCGATTGAGCTGAAATTTTACATACTTGTGTAAAAATCGTAATGAAATACAGGCTTGTTGTAAATCGCCTGGCAATTTTTTTATCTTGGAATCAGGATCCCTAATAGAATAAGAAGAGCAATCGAATTGAAACAAATCGAAGAAAAAAAGGAGGAGCAAAAACACATTTAGTCATCTCATACAAATTCACCAACACCAGCTTGTTGAATTTCTATGGGGGTCTTTTTGCCATTCCTTTTGGATTCTCGCTCTGAGGTTAAAATATTGCCAGGAGGTTCAGCTCAAACGCTGAACTCATAATAAAAACTTATCACGAAAATTACTTCTTTTTATATAATTTATTTACTTATTTTTTCTCTGCAATGAACAAGCTTTGGGGAACACTATCAGTCGGTAGTTGTTTTTTGATTACATATGGGTCTGCAATTCTGCATTACACAGTTTTGAATAACTTTTATCCATTTCTGTAAGTTGTGACAAAATTTGTTTATGACACGTAGTATGGGTTTGACCAAAAACCGAAAACGGTCCCTAGGCAAAGCATCATACTTGAAGATGCAACCGAAAACAACACGCTTAGATGAGAGAAGAAATGACAATATGAATTTAAGCTTTGAAAATATTTCGAATTGATATATTGCCGGCTCGTACATCTCAGCGAACAACATCTGCATCAGTCATGATAAATAAGGTTTTGGTGATTAATATGCGTGGCGTTGCAAACGGGGCGGCTGACCGCTGGGGTTCTGTTTCAGCTGAAGAAGCAGCAGCAGCTCCAGCAGGAGATCCTGCTGCAGCACTTCCAGCAGCAGCAGCAGGAACTGGCGCAGCGCCACGAGCAGCAGCTCATGCAGCACTTCAAGGTAACGCCCTAAATATGGAGTACATATTATCACCGCTTCGACTCAGGATTTCTCACTTGTGCTCAAAAAGCTTTACACTAAAAATAGCGTTACACTGTACCTTCATATAAATGAAGAAATGAGTTTCACACAGGCTCCCTAGATTCTAAGAGTTGTCTTTTATGTAAAAACATTAACTGCTAAGTCTTTTCATAGTTTATCACTTTAAATTTTCTACATCTCTTCCACATTTATCATGTATCTGATTCTTAGAGTTTTATTCACATTATTATCACATGAATACCATTAAATTAAATACGTACTTACGTTATGAGTCACGAAATATTTGTTTGACGCTGGCAATAAATGGGTGTGGATTATAATTTGGCGACACAAACACACATTTCGAGGTATCTTCGCGCCTTTCACGTGTCATCCAGTCCCTAACATTCGTGAGGAAGTACCAGAGTGGCCCTTTTTCGAATGCTTAGTCCAATTGGGGGTAATTGGGCCATAATCCGCGGTCATGTCATAGCGTTATTCATGCCGCGGTGACTCAGCTTGATGCGTTTTCGTGATTTTCTGTCACTGACAACATGCGCTATCCTAGCCTATTATATATCCTAGCCTATTATATATCCTAGCCTATTATATATCCTAGCCTATTATATATCCTAGCCTATTATAAAGTCCTAAAAAAGGAAAGGAACCTGATTACCTAAAACAAAAAATCAATCGTGTTATTTAAAAAGACGAACAGATTTTTAACGAGTATTTGTTCCTCCATATTAAATTGGAATATTAATTTACATTTCTTTAAATGACATACGGATAGTATAGATCAAGAATGCTTTTGATAGTGGTATTTCCCTCATGCACACCAGGAACACCTGGTTTAAATGGAACAAACGAAAATTACAATTAGAGAATCTGCAGCAATGTCACTGTTCGCCAAAATTCTGATGTACAAAATACCAAACTCAAAATTGACCTGATGTCCGAGATTGCATATGTCACACATCTGGATGTTTTAGCGCCTATTCCCAGCGCTCGGGTAAATTCTCATGGATGCACAAAATACCAACTAGTGGAAATTAACCCGCTATCCGAGATTCCATTCATCAAGCATGTCGTGCTGCCACAATCGATAAAGGCCACTCGAATTGGTATTATGGCGTCTATTTCCGGCGCTCGCGTCAATTCTGATGTATGCATGCATATATTGCCAGCTCATCAAAATTAACCCGGTACACGAGATTCCATTGAGCAACCATGTCGAACTGCCACAATCAATAAAGGTCAGTCGTATGGATATTATGGCGTCTATTCCCAGCGCTCGGTACATTTAGCGATGGCTCAATAAAGAGCTGTCAGTGAAATCTGGAATTTGACGAGTTGGCTGCGCTCCCCGCGCAAAAATAGACATGAATGGTGCGAGCATTTGTAGAGTACATTCGCTTGGAACATATCTTCTTCTTACATACATACTATTCCCGTGTTTATATCTTACGGGGTAGACAGAACGTAGAGCCCTCAGACGTAAAAATTATGTTTATCGTGATCGTGGGTGTGTAGGTGGAACATGGTATCAAAGTTATATAGCTAGTCTTAACACCTTTGTTATGATTCCTGAAATATTAGCTCATTCCCTCGGTAGGGTTTATAAATCTGCGCAGAAAGAGACGCAGCAGGTACATTTCATGTTTTTATTTATCTTATGTTCGAGTCGTAATGGCTAGTCACAACACCCGCCATTGTCAATGGCTTCATGCCTTAAGATCTGTCTTAAGCTAGAAAAGTTGGGGCATGTCATGAGGTATCATCAGGGCTAAATCGTAGAATTGTTACGGTCAAACAAATGCGGGAACAATATTTGTTGACTGCAGTGCCACACAAAAGTTGATATGCTAGGGTATAATTTGGTGGTATTATTTGAAAAACGTCTTTTGGCTTTCGATCAAGTTTACCAACACGGTTTACCAAATGAACCGATCCGCTAGGCATCACCGGGTTACCACAACATCATCAGTAAATAATATGTTAATGTAAGACTTTCCGTTCGAGTGAAGTCTTGTCCATCGGTATGGCAGGTATTTCCTCAATAAACGTGGCAATATCTATATATTGTCACGTTTTGTCTCTTCAGTCCATAAGATCTGAAATCTTTTCTCGATGGCGTTCCTCCCGGCTAAAAATAGTCATGAATGTTGCGCGCTTGTAATTGCATCATTCATACCGTGCATTTAACCTCATTAACACCGCTGTCACTGTGGGAATCCGCCCGCTTCGCTTATCTGGTCTTTCTTCATACATGCAAGCCAAATCAGCGGCGAAGAATAATTTTGTTAGGTGCTTGTGCTTTAACTAAATATAGGGATGACCCATACCATCAAGCACTATAAAACATACTATCTACGGGGATCCCCAAAGTTTTATCAATAACGCTATCCAGTTGGGAACACATGACTATACCGATTACACCTTCCTGGGCATTTAATGAATTTAAACCGGCGCAATGAGAGTCGCTTACGCTGCTGGTCTGCGGCTATCAATTTCATCATCGTTGAATCGTCAACTTTTAATTTGTTCAGTTTGATTAATGACTACAGGGCATCATAGACGGTCACGTTTCAGATGTGGGAGCAGCAAAAGGCCGAGGCGGCGCTGCGGGAGGCCCGCGAGGCGCGCGAGGCCAGGGAGGCCCGGGAGCGGCATGAGAGGGACAGGGTCGAGCTGCTCAGGAAGAAGGACAAGCTGGAACCCAGCGCCAACGCCTCCACACAAGTCAAGCAGAAACTGCAGGTGAGGATCGTAGCTTCTAGGAAAGCAAAATTACTGCAAAACATTAATTTCAGATTCCTAACATGTTATCTCTCTCGTTAAACAAATACTTACAAATAATATTGCCGCGTATTATACGTTTAAAATGAGAAATCTATATCTTAGTAAGGTTTACTAATAACAGCACCGAGAATTGAATTGACGTAAACGGTTGCTAAATTACGAATAACTTTTGTGTTTCAGGAATTTCTAAAGAAAAAGGCGGCGGCCAACGCTAACGGAACAGTACCTGGATCTCCTTACAATAGAAATTGGTGAGTAATTGATATTACCAAGAATCTCGAGCTATACGCAGACGAATTACAAGATTCTTAAGAAGACTACGATCGCCATGTACAAGTAACAATAGTAGTAGCAATAGCAGCTGTAAGCAGCAGCTTTTAACGTACTGAAATTCATGAATAAAAAATGTTATTTTATTTACAATTCTAACTTTTTTTAATCCTGTGGGGATGAAAACACAAATTGTTTTTCTCATAGAGGGGGACGAAAAGCAGAATGTGTCATCTCGGGACTAACATAATACTTATACTTCGCAGACCATACTCTGAATCCCTCGCTCCACTCAGGAGTCTAGTTTAAAATCCTTCGCGACGCTCGGGATGCTATGCTATAGTCTCCTTCGTTTCGGTCTGGATTCAGAATAATACCCTTACCAAAAAGTGGGCCGTTGTGTCACAATCTAATTTTATTGTTCAAGTTTAGTTATCCAGGTCGTTGAATGAAATCACATGATATTTTGTTACCTTGTCTCCAGGGGCATAGTGAAGTCCCCATCGGGCGAATCCATCAGCTCGTCGGGGTCTGCGACGGCGCACCCGTACCGGCTGGCGGGCCCGCTGCCGCTGGCACTGAATGCCCCCGCCGCGCCGCTCGCCCCCGCAGACTACCCGCTCCGGAAGACCGGTCAGTCTGCTTGCTAACATTGTACTGTAGACCTTTAACCATGATGGTTTAGACCCGTCAAGCGCGAGAAACGCTGACACAACGGATTTGCTATTGTTATTCGGACCGATTGGCCCGCTTGGTGGTTAAGAGGTCAAGACACCCAAACGGAATTTTTATGAAATCGTAATCCACCAAAGGGGTGTTTGCTGTATTCGTAAACCACCGCCATCTATCTGGACATTCAAAATAGTCATATTGAATACCTTTCTTTCGTGTTGCTATGGAAAAATCTTCCAAAAATATCACAAGAAACAGCTTTCTTTTTGAGACGTTTCGATAATGCATTGCTGAAATGCCTATAAATTCGTGACGTCGCAAGTCGTCGAAGAGCAAGCTTTTTGTGCGGGTGGCGTAAAAACTTGTAGGGGTTTTAGTAAATCTATGCTAATAACTTCGTAATAAAAGTTATAAAGTTAACTTCGCTATAAATTTAATGAATTACCTGTGGTAAAATTGTAATCATACTTTTAAAAATGGTCTTGCCCACCCAGCTTTAAAAAATAATTTAGACAACGAATCAAAATAAATTAAAAGTGTTTTTAACATCATTTTTAGATAGGTTTATGTAACATTTCAAACATGCTTTGTATAATCTGAACATCAGTCCTATACCGTTTTGTGAAAAACCTAACACTGAAAAACAATACAATCAGAAGAGATAATGCTTTTATAGTTAGTAAAATGTGGACTGCATGATCACATTTTTCAATATACTGATGATGATGATTACTAGCGTTAATTCCACCCTATCTTTCAGTCAGTCTCCATATTGCGTGATGATTGATGTAAATAACAAATGTGAAATGAAGTACTAATGAGTAATCGGAAAATAATAGTTACTTGTTGTTGTGAGATATTTTTGTTTGCTGCCTGTTTGTAACCAATAGAGAACTGGAAGATATGCTAAAGTTTCTCCTCCACAGAAATACTTTAAAGAGATTAGCAGCTCCTTCGATTCAGAGTGCCGACGATGACGTGAATTTTGTCCTGCTCTAACTATTCTGATTTAAGGGTTGCCAGATATAAAACGACCTAATTCTTTGTTGACTCACATTAGGGTCAAAATTTACTGCTGACATGTCCAATCAACAAAATTGTTTTAGTTATACCTAAAATATTCGAAAAACCGCGCTATTGAAAAGATTTTCATTTATTTATTTTTGTGCGAATGTTTCGAGCATATTGTGAAACTTTTTAAACGTAGATGCTCTGTGTTTTTATGTCGCTATCGCCACACATAAAAAAATATTTTTTTCGCAAACCATTTTGACAATACTTGGTGAAATTGTGACATGTCAGCATGTAGACGTCAGGCCACCCTTGGAGTGCGTAGTATAGCGCCGTAACCGCATGTGTGTGCACTAACAGCGTCGGAGCCCAACATGCTGAAGGTGCGGCTGAAGGCGCGCGTCATCGAGCGCCGCGCCTCGCCGCTGGCGCGACGCCCGCCCAGCAAGCGCGTCAAGCACCGCAGTGAGTATCCGCCAACTCGCCCCCAGCCACATTCACTAGGAAATCATGCCAAACATTAAACCTCCTTCGAGGCTAACGGCAATGGGAATGGATTAAAGATGGATACGTATCACGCTTTCACAAAATGGAGCCGCTGTATTTGAGGACTACATTTACCGTCGGCCTTTAGATTCAGGTTCCGCAGGCCCAGGAGAAGTCTGTCGTGGTGAGTATGTCGTGACATGTGACGCATGGTGTGCACTAACATTCAATTTCAATCACACATTCAACTTGATATTATGTTGAAACGAGATTTTGTAAATAATAATAATAAAATTGAACAAACTCGGAGAGGAAAGCGTCGTAGTGCCTCGAGTTCTACTATGTGGTGACGAACTTGACGTCCATCCGAGCAGGGTGGTATACGTAAAAGAGAAAATTGTAAGGGTTTCTCTTTTACGTATCCTAGTCAGACGGATGTTAAGTGCGGAACCGCAATGGTAAAAACCAACGCATAAAAGGGATAGGTTCGTAAAATTAGTAAAAACCGATTAAGTATTTTTTTCTTAGGTTACATCTAGATCGAATTGAGGAAATTACTATTGGAGAAATGTTGTTATTCTATTGACGAGTTTTAATTTAATCACAATTGATGAATTGGTGTCGGTGATGGTAAAATTAGTAAAAAGTATGTTAAGAGGATAATATGTAATGGTTATAATAGTATTAGTAGTTAATTTTTAAATTTTATCTTGATATATGTAATTCGAATACAATGTAATGTTGTTTATGAATAAATGAATTGAATTGACTAGTTTTGATAAGATTAGCACAATGTTACACAAAAATAGATAGGTAAAAGTATGTGTGGTGTGTGCGCAGACTGCGAGGGCAGCTCCCCGCGCGGGTCGCCGCCGGGCGGCGCGGGGGGTGCGGGGGGCGGGGCGGGGCCCGCCTGCATCCGCGAGGAGGACGAGTGCCCGCGCGCGCCCGAGCTGCTGTTCTACTCGCCGTCCATGCCCAACATCAGCCTGGGCCGGCCGCACGCGCCGCGCGCCGCGCCGCTGCCGCCCGCCGCCGCCGCGCTGCCGCCCGTCAGCGAGGCCGAGCCGGGGCCGAGGCTCAGCAAGCGGCCGCTCGGCCGCACCTACTCCGCGCCGCTGCCGCTCGGCGACCCCGCGCTAGCGCCGCCCACCGCGCACCACTACCTGCGCGACCAGATACGGAAGACGGTACGGCACTTTGTAACTTCGGTCAAATACAGGTGAAATTTAAGTCATTAGCATACGTTTGAGGAGTGACTGAGACCACGAATCTGAACAACTTGCACTATTGGACCAACTCCGAAATTGCAAAAAAATAAACAGCTGTTCCATAGATTTTGACCAAGTATTCCACTAATTTTTTCATGATGTCGAAGTTGGTCCCATAATGAAAGTTGTTCATTTTCGTGGTCTGAGTCCTTAAACGTATGCTAATGAATTCAATTTCACCCTGCATAATGAATGGTAGATTCGCGCTCGAAAGGCGGCACTGGCAACACAGCGCACTAATCGAGTTTCAGAGCTGTTTTGTCCACAGTTTCAATAAACCACGCTAGCACTCGCACGTCTCGCGATGACGAACGTACAGTGAAAAGTAGCAAAAACTACGCATTAAAATTAAAAAAAAGTTAGTTATACTTTCAATATGTACCGTTGTTGTCGTTTTTAAGTATGCATGATGTTTTGACTCGGGGACATTATTAATGCTTCATTAAACTTCATTTTGTATGAGACTATGTATCTACCATTTAATCTGATCGAAGGTATGCAAATATATAATTATGTAAGTATGTTTACAATATGTATAGAAATCCCTGTCCTATCTTTGAAGGGGTGATTTAGCCCGTCGATAGGAACAACTTTTCCTATAGGACTAATGCTGGGAACTCAAAAATTTTTGACACAAATTGACCGAACGGCCGAACATCTTTGTTTAAAAATGTTATTTTTTTTAATTCCTAGCTTTTTTGATCCCAATTTCCATATCGGTTTCTCTAATCCACCATAAGTTATAAAAAAGTTGTCTCAGGCTATATTTTTTTGCCAAGTCGTTCGTGTCTTTTTATTTTGAATACATGTATAGATGTTGAATTAAGATGGACTTAGGTAGGTGATTTCATAGTTCTACAATGTAAGAGCAAATGATTTGTTTGGAATCTTAACGTTTTGTTAGCAGTGCTCCGGGTTTTTTTTGCTAGACGTTGGTATCGATACTCCTATGTATTATATTGTCAAAGTCAAAGATTTTTATTAAAAATTGGATACATGTATCTTTTTTTGAACGTCATATTTTTATTTCTTATATATTTTTTAATATATGCAAAATTTAAATACTACTAGCGTTTCGGAACGACCACTGGTGAGAAGAATACGCCGAAAGAAACTCAATTCAGACTTAGTCCTACGTGCTTGAAGGGTCATGTGCTCATGTTCCACCAATGTGATTGTTGGTCTGTCGCAGGTGCTGACGCGTGCGCATGACGCGGCGGCGGCGCAGCTGCGGGAGGAGGAGGGCGAGGTCATCGACCTGACGGCGCGGCGCCCCGACCCCGCGCCCGCGCCCGCACCCCCCGCACCCACCCCCGCACCCACCCCCGCAGAGCCCGCCCCGCTGGCCCGCGCGCTCAGCTCGCCGCTGGTGGGCGCCAGGACACCCCCCACAGGGCTGGCCTATGACCCGCTCATGTTGAAACATGGGTGAGTACTCTTCTTATTTGTCACATAATATGAGGCCTCGAATGGCGACCACGTACCGGCAAGTGCTGCGTCGGACACCCACCGACCAGATAGTCGGACGACCTGACTAAGGTCGCAGGAAGACGCTGGATGCAGGCCGCTTCCAACCGGTCGTATTGAAAATCCTTGGGGGAGGCCTGTGTCCAGCAGTGGACTTCTAGCGGCTGATATAATGATAACGATGAGGCCTTATGATTTTGTCGAACGACGTCTTAACTATTGAAATGATTATGTGAAACGCGACATCACAGAAGACATTTTTAGCTACGGCATATCCACGAAAGTTGTAGATACATACCGATTTACACCGGACCAGTTTTTGATGTGAATCATCTGTAATGACGGGTTAGCCCGACTGTTGCCATGGCGACGCGTCACCGCGGCATGCGTTCACGGTTTTCAAAATAACTTTAAATGAAATAACACCAAATGTTTTTCAATTAGCAAAATTTTAGAATCCTAATGTAGGTGTCTTCAAATGGACGACTGGCTTAATGTAAATTTAAAGTGCCCTTCAAATCCTTCTTTGTCAAATCTCATAATCGCAAATGATTTATTATTGAGTGTTTTGTTTACCTTCCTCTGTTTAATAGTTAGTTAGATTATTGATCTAGAGGTCGTGGCTTCGATTCTCATGGGACAACTAATTTGCACCATTTCGGAACCATTGTGATGTTAGAAGGGGAAGTAGGTTTAGGTTATTTTTATGACTATCCGGAACAATTGTGAGGGTGAAAGGGTAGTTAAGGCCGGTTCCAACCGGTGATATTGGAAAATTCTTGGGGGAGGCCTATGTCCAGCAGTGAACTTCTTGCGGCTGAGATGATGATGATGATGAAGGGGAGTTAGGTTCAGGTTATTTTCCGCCCTCACAATTGGTTCGCGATTTATCCAATAATGCTTTTGATCTTTGAACGATTTGCCCAATAGAGTTGTAGATCTTTAAACGCTAATATGTCAGGTTTATTCCCATTTAGTCACACCGCGATGACTAACACTGCTCAATGGGAAAAATAATCCCGTTGTGTGGTAGTGTTACACATTGTAACTATCTTTTTCCCAATGAGTAACTGTTACTCATTGGCAGTCTGGATTCTCGTTCAGTAACATTAATTAAGAAATGTTGTAATAAAAGCATATATATTGTTTGTTTTATAAGTAATAATTGTAAAAAATATGTAACAGATTAGCGCAGAATTCAGTAATAAAAAATAGAAATAAAAATAAAAATTTTAAGCTGATTTTATAAATTTTTAATTACCTATAATTATGAATATAACACTATAATATTACCTTTGTGTTACTGAACGGGAATACTGAGTGCCAATGAGTAACACTGTTAATCATTGGAAAAAAGATAATTGCAATGTATAACACTGCTACACAACGGGTTTTTTTTTTTCAGAAACCAAATTCCGTCTTCGGTCAGTTGAAATTTTGTTCAAGTGACCATTGTTATTTTGAAACTTGTTCTTTTGAAGTTTGCTCGACGAAGTTTTGATTTTCTAATATAATAACCGTTGCTACCCATGTGATAGGATAGTATGTATGTAGTACGAAACCGTTTCGCGTCTTTCAGTTAACGTTTCACGACGGCTCTCAAATCCTAGCTATTGAAGCCCACTGGCGGGCGACACTTTCTCCTTCTAGTGCCATGTCGCTACGTGTTGGTTTCTGTGCCATGTGAGCCGTGTGTGTAGTGCAGTGTGTGCGCAGGTGTTCGTGCGGCGCGCACGCGCCCACACACCCGGAGCACGGCGGGCGGCTGCAGTCATGTTGGTTGTGTGTCACGGTCGGATGTGTGTAGTGTACGTGTATGTGTGCGCAGGTGTTCGTGCGGCGCGCACGCGCCCACACACCCGGAGCACGGCGGGCGGCTGCAGTCATGTTGGTTGTGTGTCACGGTCGGATGTGTGTAGTGTACGTGTATGTGTGCGCAGGTGTTCGTGCGGCGCGCACGCGCCCACACACCCGGAGCACGGCGGGCGGCTGCAGTCATGTTGGTTGTGTGTCACGGTCGGATGTGTGTAGTGTACGTGTATGTGTGCGCAGGTGTTCGTGCGGCGCGCACGCGCCCACACACCCGGAGCACGGCGGGCGGCTGCAGTCATGTTGGTTGTGTGTCACGGTCGGATGTGTGTAGTGTACGTGTATGTGTGCGCAGGTGTTCGTGCGGCGCGCACGCGCCCACACACCCGGAGCACGGCGGGCGGCTGCAGTCATGTTGGTTGTGTGTCACGGTCGGATGTGTGTAGTGTACGTGTATGTGTGCGCAGGTGTTCGTGCGGCGCGCACGCGCCCACACACCCGGAGCACGGCGGGCGGCTGCAGTCATGTTGGTTGTGTGTCACGGTCGGATGTGTGTAGTGTACGTGTATGTGTGCGCAGGTGTTCGTGCGGCGCGCACGCGCCCACACACCCGGAGCACGGCGGGCGGCTGCAGTCATGTTGGTTGTGTGTCACGGTCGGATGTGTGTAGTGTACGTGTATGTGTGCGCAGGTGTTCGTGCGGCGCGCACGCGCCCACACACCCGGAGCACGGCGGGCGGCTGCAGTCATGTTGGTTGTGTGTCACGGTCGGATGTGTGTAGTGTACGTGTATGTGTGCGCAGGTGTTCGTGCGGCGCGCACGCGCCCACACACCCGGAGCACGGCGGGCGGCTGCAGTCATGTTGGTTGTGTGTCACGGTCGGATGTGTGTAGTGTACGTGTATGTGTGCGCAGGTGTTCGTGCGGCGCGCACGCGCCCACACACCCGGAGCACGGCGGGCGGCTGCAGTCATGTTGGTTGTGTGTCACGGTCGGATGTGTGTAGTGTACGTGTATGTGTGCGCAGGTGTTCGTGCGGCGCGCACGCGCCCACACACCCGGAGCACGGCGGGCGGCTGCAGTCATGTTGGTTGTGTGTCACGGTCGGATGTGTGTAGTGTACGTGTATGTGTGCGCAGGTGTTCGTGCGGCGCGCACGCGCCCACACACCCGGAGCACGGCGGGCGGCTGCAGTCATGTTGGTTGTGTGTCACGGTCGGATGTGTGTAGTGTACGTGTATGTGTGCGCAGGTGTTCGTGCGGCGCGCACGCGCCCACACACCCGGAGCACGGCGGGCGGCTGCAGTCATGTTGGTTGTGTGTCACGGTCGGATGTGTGTAGTGTACGTGTATGTGTGCGCAGGTGTTCGTGCGGCGCGCACGCGCCCACACACCCGGAGCACGGCGGGCGGCTGCAGTCATGTTGGTTGTGTGTCACGGTCGGATGTGTGTAGTGTACGTGTATGTGTGCGCAGGTGTTCGTGCGGCGCGCACGCGCCCACACACCCGGAGCACGGCGGGCGGCTGCAGTCATGTTGGTTGTGTGTCACGGTCGGATGTGTGTAGTGTACGTGTATGTGTGCGCAGGTGTTCGTGCGGCGCGCACGCGCCCACACACCCGGAGCACGGCGGGCGGCTGCAGTCATGTTGGTTGTGTGTCACGGTCGGATGTGTGTAGTGTACGTGTATGTGTGCGCAGGTGTTCGTGCGGCGCGCACGCGCCCACACACCCGGAGCACGGCGGGCGGCTGCAGTCATGTTGGTTGTGTGTCACGGTCGGATGTGTGTAGTGTACGTGTATGTGTGCGCAGGTGTTCGTGCGGCGCGCACGCGCCCACACACCCGGAGCACGGCGGGCGGCTGCAGTCATGTTGGTTGTGTGTCACGGTCGGATGTGTGTAGTGTACGTGTATGTGTGCGCAGGTGTTCGTGCGGCGCGCACGCGCCCACACACCCGGAGCACGGCGGGCGGCTGCAGTCATGTTGGTTGTGTGTCACGGTCGGATGTGTGTAGTGTACGTGTATGTGTGCGCAGGTGTTCGTGCGGCGCGCACGCGCCCACACACCCGGAGCACGGCGGGCGGCTGCAGTCATGTTGGTTGTGTGTCACGGTCGGATGTGTGTAGTGTACGTGTATGTGTGCGCAGGTGTTCGTGCGGCGCGCACGCGCCCACACACCCGGAGCACGGCGGGCGGCTGCAGTCATGTTGGTTGTGTGTCACGGTCGGATGTGTGTAGTGTACGTGTATGTGTGCGCAGGTGTTCGTGCGGCGCGCACGCGCCCACACACCCGGAGCACGGCGGGCGGCTGCAGTCATGTTGGTTGTGTGTCACGGTCGGATGTGTGTAGTGTACGTGTATGTGTGCGCAGGTGTTCGTGCGGCGCGCACGCGCCCACACACCCGGAGCACGGCGGGCGGCTGCAGTCATGTTGGTTGTGTGTCACGGTCGGATGTGTGTAGTGTACGTGTATGTGTGCGCAGGTGTTCGTGCGGCGCGCACGCGCCCACACACCCGGAGCACGGCGGGCGGCTGCAGTCATGTTGGTTGTGTGTCACGGTCGGATGTGTGTAGTGTACGTGTATGTGTGCGCAGGTGTTCGTGCGGCGCGCACGCGCCCACACACCCGGAGCACGGCGGGCGGCTGCAGTCATGTTGGTTGTGTGTCACGGTCGGATGTGTGTAGTGTACGTGTATGTGTGCGCAGGTGTTCGTGCGGCGCGCACGCGCCCACACACCCGGAGCACGGCGGGCGGCTGCAGTCATGTTGGTTGTGTGTCACGGTCGGATGTGTGTAGTGTACGTGTATGTGTGCGCAGGTGTTCGTGCGGCGCGCACGCGCCCACACACCCGGAGCACGGCGGGCGGCTGCAGTCATGTTGGTTGTGTGTCACGGTCGGATGTGTGTAGTGTACGTGTATGTGTGCGCAGGTGTTCGTGCGGCGCGCACGCGCCCACACACCCGGAGCACGGCGGGCGGCTGCAGTCATGTTGGTTGTGTGTCACGGTCGGATGTGTGTAGTGTACGTGTATGTGTGCGCAGGTGTTCGTGCGGCGCGCACGCGCCCACACACCCGGAGCACGGCGGGCGGCTGCAGTCATGTTGGTTGTGTGTCACGGTCGGATGTGTGTAGTGTACGTGTATGTGTGCGCAGGTGTTCGTGCGGCGCGCACGCGCCCACACACCCGGAGCACGGCGGGCGGCTGCAGTCATGTTGGTTGTGTGTCACGGTCGGATGTGTGTAGTGTACGTGTATGTGTGCGCAGGTGTTCGTGCGGCGCGCACGCGCCCACACACCCGGAGCACGGCGGGCGGCTGCAGTCATGTTGGTTGTGTGTCACGGTCGGATGTGTGTAGTGTACGTGTATGTGTGCGCAGGTGTTCGTGCGGCGCGCACGCGCCCACACACCCGGAGCACGGCGGGCGGCTGCAGTCATGTTGGTTGTGTGTCACGGTCGGATGTGTGTAGTGTACGTGTATGTGTGCGCAGGTGTTCGTGCGGCGCGCACGCGCCCACACACCCGGAGCACGGCGGGCGGCTGCAGTCATGTTGGTTGTGTGTCACGGTCGGATGTGTGTAGTGTACGTGTATGTGTGCGCAGGTGTTCGTGCGGCGCGCACGCGCCCACACACCCGGAGCACGGCGGGCGGCTGCAGTCATGTTGGTTGTGTGTCACGGTCGGATGTGTGTAGTGTACGTGTATGTGTGCGCAGGTGTTCGTGCGGCGCGCACGCGCCCACACACCCGGAGCACGGCGGGCGGCTGCAGTCATGTTGGTTGTGTGTCACGGTCGGATGTGTGTAGTGTACGTGTATGTGTGCGCAGGTGTTCGTGCGGCGCGCACGCGCCCACACACCCGGAGCACGGCGGGCGGCTGCAGTCATGTTGGTTGTGTGTCACGGTCGGATGTGTGTAGTGTACGTGTATGTGTGCGCAGGTGTTCGTGCGGCGCGCACGCGCCCACACACCCGGAGCACGGCGGGCGGCTGCAGTCATGTTGGTTGTGTGTCACGGTCGGATGTGTGTAGTGTACGTGTATGTGTGCGCAGGTGTTCGTGCGGCGCGCACGCGCCCACACACCCGGAGCACGGCGGGCGGCTGCAGTCATGTTGGTTGTGTGTCACGGTCGGATGTGTGTAGTGTACGTGTATGTGTGCGCAGGTGTTCGTGCGGCGCGCACGCGCCCACACACCCGGAGCACGGCGGGCGGCTGCAGTCATGTTGGTTGTGTGTCACGGTCGGATGTGTGTAGTGTACGTGTATGTGTGCGCAGGTGTTCGTGCGGCGCGCACGCGCCCACACACCCGGAGCACGGCGGGCGGCTGCAGTCATGTTGGTTGTGTGTCACGGTCGGATGTGTGTAGTGTACGTGTATGTGTGCGCAGGTGTTCGTGCGGCGCGCACGCGCCCACACACCCGGAGCACGGCGGGCGGCTGCAGTCATGTTGGTTGTGTGTCACGGTCGGATGTGTGTAGTGTACGTGTATGTGTGCGCAGGTGTTCGTGCGGCGCGCACGCGCCCACACACCCGGAGCACGGCGGGCGGCTGCAGTCATGTTGGTTGTGTGTCACGGTCGGATGTGTGTAGTGTACGTGTATGTGTGCGCAGGTGTTCGTGCGGCGCGCACGCGCCCACACACCCGGAGCACGGCGGGCGGCTGCAGTCATGTTGGTTGTGTGTCACGGTCGGATGTGTGTAGTGTACGTGTATGTGTGCGCAGGTGTTCGTGCGGCGCGCACGCGCCCACACACCCGGAGCACGGCGGGCGGCTGCAGTCATGTTGGTTGTGTGTCACGGTCGGATGTGTGTAGTGTACGTGTATGTGTGCGCAGGTGTTCGTGCGGCGCGCACGCGCCCACACACCCGGAGCACGGCGGGCGGCTGCAGTCATGTTGGTTGTGTGTCACGGTCGGATGTGTGTAGTGTACGTGTATGTGTGCGCAGGTGTTCGTGCGGCGCGCACGCGCCCACACACCCGGAGCACGGCGGGCGGCTGCAGTCATGTTGGTTGTGTGTCACGGTCGGATGTGTGTAGTGTACGTGTATGTGTGCGCAGGTGTTCGTGCGGCGCGCACGCGCCCACACACCCGGAGCACGGCGGGCGGCTGCAGTCATGTTGGTTGTGTGTCACGGTCGGATGTGTGTAGTGTACGTGTATGTGTGCGCAGGTGTTCGTGCGGCGCGCACGCGCCCACACACCCGGAGCACGGCGGGCGGCTGCAGTCATGTTGGTTGTGTGTCACGGTCGGATGTGTGTAGTGTACGTGTATGTGTGCGCAGGTGTTCGTGCGGCGCGCACGCGCCCACACACCCGGAGCACGGCGGGCGGCTGCAGTCATGTTGGTTGTGTGTCACGGTCGGATGTGTGTAGTGTACGTGTATGTGTGCGCAGGTGTTCGTGCGGCGCGCACGCGCCCACACACCCGGAGCACGGCGGGCGGCTGCAGTCATGTTGGTTGTGTGTCACGGTCGGATGTGTGTAGTGTACGTGTATGTGTGCGCAGGTGTTCGTGCGGCGCGCACGCGCCCACACACCCGGAGCACGGCGGGCGGCTGCAGTCATGTTGGTTGTGTGTCACGGTCGGATGTGTGTAGTGTACGTGTATGTGTGCGCAGGTGTTCGTGCGGCGCGCACGCGCCCACACACCCGGAGCACGGCGGGCGGCTGCAGTCATGTTGGTTGTGTGTCACGGTCGGATGTGTGTAGTGTACGTGTATGTGTGCGCAGGTGTTCGTGCGGCGCGCACGCGCCCACACACCCGGAGCACGGCGGGCGGCTGCAGTCATGTTGGTTGTGTGTCACGGTCGGATGTGTGTAGTGTACGTGTATGTGTGCGCAGGTGTTCGTGCGGCGCGCACGCGCCCACACACCCGGAGCACGGCGGGCGGCTGCAGTCATGTTGGTTGTGTGTCACGGTCGGATGTGTGTAGTGTACGTGTATGTGTGCGCAGGTGTTCGTGCGGCGCGCACGCGCCCACACACCCGGAGCACGGCGGGCGGCTGCAGTCATGTTGGTTGTGTGTCACGGTCGGATGTGTGTAGTGTACGTGTATGTGTGCGCAGGTGTTCGTGCGGCGCGCACGCGCCCACACACCCGGAGCACGGCGGGCGGCTGCAGTCATGTTGGTTGTGTGTCACGGTCGGATGTGTGTAGTGTACGTGTATGTGTGCGCAGGTGTTCGTGCGGCGCGCACGCGCCCACACACCCGGAGCACGGCGGGCGGCTGCAGTCATGTTGGTTGTGTGTCACGGTCGGATGTGTGTAGTGTACGTGTATGTGTGCGCAGGTGTTCGTGCGGCGCGCACGCGCCCACACACCCGGAGCACGGCGGGCGGCTGCAGTCATGTTGGTTGTGTGTCACGGTCGGATGTGTGTAGTGTACGTGTATGTGTGCGCAGGTGTTCGTGCGGCGCGCACGCGCCCACACACCCGGAGCACGGCGGGCGGCTGCAGTCATGTTGGTTGTGTGTCACGGTCGGATGTGTGTAGTGTACGTGTATGTGTGCGCAGGTGTTCGTGCGGCGCGCACGCGCCCACACACCCGGAGCACGGCGGGCGGCTGCAGTCATGTTGGTTGTGTGTCACGGTCGGATGTGTGTAGTGTACGTGTATGTGTGCGCAGGTGTTCGTGCGGCGCGCACGCGCCCACACACCCGGAGCACGGCGGGCGGCTGCAGTCATGTTGGTTGTGTGTCACGGTCGGATGTGTGTAGTGTACGTGTATGTGTGCGCAGGTGTTCGTGCGGCGCGCACGCGCCCACACACCCGGAGCACGGCGGGCGGCTGCAGTCATGTTGGTTGTGTGTCACGGTCGGATGTGTGTAGTGTACGTGTATGTGTGCGCAGGTGTTCGTGCGGCGCGCACGCGCCCACACACCCGGAGCACGGCGGGCGGCTGCAGTCATGTTGGTTGTGTGTCACGGTCGGATGTGTGTAGTGTACGTGTATGTGTGCGCAGGTGTTCGTGCGGCGCGCACGCGCCCACACACCCGGAGCACGGCGGGCGGCTGCAGTCATGTTGGTTGTGTGTCACGGTCGGATGTGTGTAGTGTACGTGTATGTGTGCGCAGGTGTTCGTGCGGCGCGCACGCGCCCACACACCCGGAGCACGGCGGGCGGCTGCAGTCATGTTGGTTGTGTGTCACGGTCGGATGTGTGTAGTGTACGTGTATGTGTGCGCAGGTGTTCGTGCGGCGCGCACGCGCCCACACACCCGGAGCACGGCGGGCGGCTGCAGTCATGTTGGTTGTGTGTCACGGTCGGATGTGTGTAGTGTACGTGTATGTGTGCGCAGGTGTTCGTGCGGCGCGCACGCGCCCACACACCCGGAGCACGGCGGGCGGCTGCAGTCATGTTGGTTGTGTGTCACGGTCGGATGTGTGTAGTGTACGTGTATGTGTGCGCAGGTGTTCGTGCGGCGCGCACGCGCCCACACACCCGGAGCACGGCGGGCGGCTGCAGTCATGTTGGTTGTGTGTCACGGTCGGATGTGTGTAGTGTACGTGTATGTGTGCGCAGGTGTTCGTGCGGCGCGCACGCGCCCACACACCCGGAGCACGGCGGGCGGCTGCAGTCATGTTGGTTGTGTGTCACGGTCGGATGTGTGTAGTGTACGTGTATGTGTGCGCAGGTGTTCGTGCGGCGCGCACGCGCCCACACACCCGGAGCACGGCGGGCGGCTGCAGTCATGTTGGTTGTGTGTCACGGTCGGATGTGTGTAGTGTACGTGTATGTGTGCGCAGGTGTTCGTGCGGCGCGCACGCGCCCACACACCCGGAGCACGGCGGGCGGCTGCAGTCGGTGTGGGCGCGGCTGTGTGAGACGGGGCTGGCGGCGCGCTGCGAGCGCACGCGCGCGCGCAAGGCCGCGCTCGACGAGCTGGCCGCCGTGCACAGCGAGCCGCACGTCGCCGTCTTCGCCGCGCGCCGCCCGCCGCAAGGTACGCAGTGACGCGGGCGAAAGCTAGTTTTTTTCAGATTCATTTAGAAAATAGGCCTTTTCAGATACCTTTTTACGTCAATTCACATTTCAAATAATACTCATTAAATTATATTCAAATTATTAATTATTATTCAAAAGCTAAAAACTACTAGCATTTCGGAACCGACCATTGCAGAAAATAAGACGCGATCGAACGCTTTTTAATAGTATTAGTCGCCTACTTGCCTGAAAGGCTTATTAATATTTTATATTTATATCTTTTCTTTTTTCTGATTTCATGTTATATACAATTTAAATTTACATATCCGAAACACGTTATGTTAGTGAAGTATGGTAACACGGAAGTGTGAATGCAGGCGCAGGCTTCGAGGCGCGGCAGCTGGTGCGGCTGGCGTGCGGCGGGCTGGGCGTGGACTCGGACACGGCGTGGAGCGAGCCGCACACGGCCGCGGCCGCGCGCGTGGCCGCCGGCGCCGTGCTCGACCTGGCGCTGCGCACCGCCAAGCAGGAGCTGCGCAACGGGTAACTCACTATTTTCTCTTCTCTTCTCTTCTCTTATCTCATCTTCTCTTCTTTTCTTTCTTTTTCTTTTCTTTTCATTTCAGCCCTCTATGTAAATCTTACTACAGCCGCACTTTATTTTAGTTATTCCACACTTTGTTCATAAATATAGGTATTTATTACATCTAAATGCACATAAAGTCCACTAATTTGCAAAACAATCCAAAACAAAAGCCGTGCAGTCTACCGAAATTCCCGCTAAAAACTCCCACCTTATTTTATTACTATATTTGATATTTATATGAATTGTAAGAGTGACATATTTTGGCTCAAATGATTCTATTCTATCTTATACGACCAGCGATAGTGACGAATGTCGCTTTATAACGCTTATACGTATACATTGTTATTATAAAACAAAGACTAAAGTTAGTACCAGGTTTAAGCCGGGGTCCAAGTCCAGTGCTAAGGAAAATCGTATTATAAAACGAGGTTTATCGTTTAAGCCATAGATGATCCTAGATCTAAAGATAAACCTACAATTCCCTAGTTTAACTCTAGTACTAACTTATTTTGTTACCAACAAATAGGTCACTTTTCACCAAAAAAAATGCTTTGGTGCTAAAATCTATCTCAAATCCTATTACCCTATTCGCAATGAGCAAAAACCTGAAAAATGCGAAGAAATGAATAAAACCAACACATATAATTATGAAAAAATATTTTAATTATTTGCATTTTAACATATCAAAACATTTAATTAGATTATTTTCAACGCTTTTGTCGTCATTTATATTTCACACCCGCCGCAAAACAATGACTTTTAGGAACCTCAATTTCATATAAGGAAAAAATAGTTTGTACAATATCAACAAATTTTTACACCATATTCACTTTTACTTTATTTACGTAAATTTTATCTTACAGCAACTTTAAAACAATTACTTTCGACACACTGCACCGTTAATTTATTAAATTCAGTAAATAAAAATATATTTTTTACAATCATATTTGTAAACAAACTTTGAGGCTACTTTGGAACAAATTCAATTTGTTGCGCGCGCAGCCGCGTTCCGTTTCAGGTTTGTAAAATTATTAAATCGTTTTGTATAAAGTATGATTTTTTTATCTGACTACTGAATATATCGTTTATGACATAAATAAACATGTTTCTCCATTTCAATTTTATTATTTTTAGTTTTATACTAGTTTCAAACAATAAATTTTATTATTTATTTTAATATTAGTGAAGATCGGAACGTAGTAGTAGCATACTGAACAAATGATTGAATGAATCCTGCTTCCGTTAGATCATCCAGAGATCGTCTCAGGTCTAAGTTAGTCTTGACTTAGTTCACTTTTTGTAATGAAACAAAGTTTAATTTGCTAAACCTAGGTTGATCCATCGCTAGTCCGGACTAAGGCAGACCAGGTTTAAACCTGGGTTTTGCCGTTTTTTTATAATAACACTGATACAGTGTTATTATAAAACAAGGACTAAAGTTATTACCAGGTTTAAGCCGGGGCCAAGTCAAGTACTAAGGAAAATCGTATTATAAAACGAGGTTTATCGTTTAAGCCATAGATGATCCTAGATCTAAAGATAAACCTACAATTCCCTAGTTTAACTCTAGTACTAACTTATTTTGTTACCAACAAATGTCACTTTTCGCCAAAAAAAATGCTTTGATGCTAAAATCTATGTCAAATCCTATTACCCTATTCGCAATAAGCAAAAACCTGGAAATGGGAGGAAATAAATAAAACCAACATATAAAATTATGAAAAAATATTTTAATTATTTGCATTTACACATATCAAAATACTTTTAATTAGATTATTTTCAACGCTTTTGTCGTCATTTATATTTCAGAACCGCCACAAAATAATGACTTTTAGGCACCTTAATTTCATATTAAGAAAAAATAGTTTGTACAAATCATCTATGTGTATAGTAAGTGTTTTTTAAACAATTTTTTACACCATATGCACTTTTACTTTATTCACGTAAATTTTATCTCACAGCAACTTAAAAACAATTACTTTCGTTCGACACACTGCACCGGTAATTCATTAAATTCATTAAATAAAAATATATGTTTTACAATCATATTTGTAAACAAACTTTGAGGCTTCTTTGGAACAAATTCAATTTGTTGCGCGCGCAGCCGCGTTCCGTTTCAGGTTTGTAAAATTATTAAATCGTTTTGTATAAAGTATGATTTTTTTATCTGACTACTGAATATATCGTTTATGACATAAATAAACATGTTTCTCCATTTCAATTTTATTATTTTTAGTTTTATACTAGTTTCAAACAATAAATTTTATTATTTATTTTAATATTAGTGAAGATCGGAACGTAGTAGTAGCATACTGAACGAATGATTGAATGAATCCTGCTTCCGTTAGATCATCCAGAGATCGTCTCAGGTCTAAGTTAGTCTTGACTTAGTTCACTTTTTGTAATGAAACAAAGTTTAATTTGCTAAACCTAGGTTGATCCATGGCTAGTCCGGACTAAGGTAGACCAGGTTTAAACCTGGGTTTTGCCGTTTTTTTATAATAACACTGAATATGTTTAAACCAGCTTAGTCCTCGTTTTGTAATAAGACTGAATAAATCTCCTTCTGTACTCTCCTCTAATCTTTTCTGTGTCGGCAGGTTCGCGGTAGTGCGGCCGCCGGGCCACCACGCCGAGCCCAACCAGGCCATGGGCTTCTGCTTCTTCAACAACGTGGCCGTGGCCGCGCGCATCCTGCACACGCGGCTGCGGCTGCAGAGGATACTCATCGTAGACTGGGTCAGTGCTAAACTTGTAGTGGAGATGGCGGTGTCACCCCTTTAACCAAACTGTCATACTCGAGATACCGAACAACTTTTATTTTACGGGCTTACAAACTTACCTTTATCAATGCTGTAGCCAACCTGAAACACCAAAAACGAACTTTCGGTTGAGGCTTTACTTTCGGATTCGGCCGAACTTATTTAAATGTGTGAATAATCATTATCAGGTCTTTTTAGTCTTCACTGCTGGAGCATGACCCTCTCTTTACTACCTATAATTGTAATTTAATTTAATTTATTTAATCTGATATTGTAATTATTCTACTAATCTTGATATTGTTTCTGGCTTTATAAATTGACAAAGGTGTGTTTTTTTTACTTTGCTAGTTTTAATATTAATCTTGTAAGCATTTTGGATGTAACATCTGTTCGCTTGTGAGATGTAATGAATAAATAAATAAATAAATACCGAAGCCATACTTGGCCAGAGCAGACAGAGGATTTGGCCTACACTTTCCTCGTTGGCCAAACGGTTTGGAGAGGTCTCATTGATGTTTATGAGCTTTGTTTAGCTTGTATTTCCTAAGTCGCCCCCTTACGACCTCCATGGGAAGACCAGGAGTGGTGCTATTCTACTCTGCCGGAAACCACACGGCTCAATGTGTAAATAATAACAATTACTTATATTATTATGTATACGCGCTCTTTTCGAAGTCTCGACGTTAGGTAAATTTGCTTCCCGCGTTCTGATCACTAATAAGGCTTGTTTCCTAAAAAATACAATTTAAAATCCGTCCTATAGATTCGAAAAATAATAGATACGTATTTTTTTCTTTTTTTAATCAAACAAAAGATGATAAAGTTAATGCGCATCAAAGTTCAGGGGCTCATGACGCAACAGGCCGGACAGTGACGTCACGCGCAAGTTTAACGGACTATATCCTTCTTCTTTATCATTTTTTGTTTAATTGACAAAAGAAAAAGATACGTGTCCAATATTTTACAATAATATACCAGCGGACTAATTATTTCGAAAAGTATTTCTATAACTGGCTGGTAAGGTGAGTGATGTTGACATAGAATGTGTGTTGTGACAGGACGTGCACCATGGCAACGGCACGCAGCAGATCTTCTACAACGACCCGCACGTGTTGTACATGTCGCTGCACCGGCACGACGACGGGAACTTCTTCCCGGGCACGGGCGCGGCCACGGAGTGCGGCGCGGGGCCCGGCCTCGGCTACACCGTCAACGTGGCGTGGCCGCGCGCGCCTGACCCTAAGCACGCCGCGCTCGGCGACGCCGAGTACCTCGCCGCCTTCCGCTCCGTCATCATGCCCATCGCCAAGGTACACGATCATCCTCATCATCATCAGGTCCTTTTTAGTCTCCACTGCGTCGCTATTCATCTGAGAGTGATTCCGATGGCATTTTCAGTTGTGGTGCTTTGAAGCTCCGGTTTTTGCATATCGTGTTGAATTTTTGGTTACATTTATCGTTAGAGAAAATTCCAATTTAATGTTGGGGGTGCCGATAACCATGAAAACGATTAAAAGTTTTCTTCACATATTCCGTTTTAGCTTTCGCCCGTTGTTTCGTTAGCGTGAATGCTGATTTTTCGGGTCCCAAATAATTTTGTGCCGTGCTCGGAATTTTCGAGAACGGTTAGCACGGTTCGGGAATTTTTTGTCGAGAATTTCTTCTTCTTTCTCTCAAGTGGGTATTATTAAAAATTATTGGAAAGTTTCCCGCAAATTTCCATGAAAAAAATTACATGAGAACAGAAAATTTCTCAAATGTACTCTTTTTTCCGACGAAACAAATAAGATAATTACAAAGAAATTCTACTTATTATTATTAGACCTTAAACTTTTGGTAATAATTACATATGAGTATCGGTTTAGTGGTTGATGCGGAAAGAAGTAAAAGTCAAAATATATATCGTTTATAAAATATTAAGTAGTAAGTTGCTGCTCTCCAAAGGCATTTGCCATAGTTTACCCTTCAAGCAATCGCTGCCCATCAGGCAGCATGAGAGTTGGCTTTCTCTCCAAGCCTTGCGCACACAGGTCACGCCCAAAACCGAGGTCCGCCCCTTCTGGGGGGGGCTTTGGTGATGTTGTCTGTATAGACTGACGCGGTGAAGTAGCCAAAGCTCACTTGAAGCTAGCTACACAGTCCTTCAGTAAAAATATTACGAGGTAATGGGTATAAAGGTTAGCGTTTGTGGCAGGAGTTCGACCCGGAGATCGTGCTGGTGTCGTGCGGGTTCGACGCGGCGGCGGGGCACCCCCCGCCACTGGGCGGGTACAACGTGTCGGCCGCCTGCTTCGCGCACATGACGCGCGACCTCATGTCGCTCGCCAACGGGAAGGTAACTTTGCACACCAGCTTATGACAATCGCATATTTCTATTTGTTATTTATTTCCTGTTAAATGTCATTGATTAAGAACAATGGTCCAAGAGGAGAACCTTGCGGTACACATGAAATCATTTCTCAACGAACTCGATGTTTGATTTGAAAAGTCATTATTTTTGTTATGATTAAAAAATATAACTAACATGGATGAGGAAAAAAGTCACGATGTTTTGTCTAGTATCTTTTTTGATTAGATAGAAGATGGTGATTGGTGAACCGTACCAAATGCTATATAGGAATTTGAATGAAATATTTTTTTTAGAAATAATGATAAATATATACGGACAAATCACACAGATTGAGCTAGCTCCAAAGTAAGTTCGAGACTTGTGTTATGGGATACTAACTCAACGATACTATATTTTATAACAGATACGTATTTAGATAAACATCCAAGACCCAGGCCAATCTGAAAAGGATCATTTTCCATTTTGACCTGGCCGGGGATCGAACCCGGTCACTCCGTGTCGCAGGCTGGCGTGTTAACCACTGCGCCACGGAGCTCGCCAAAAGAAATACAATTTATTAAATATTAGTAGGTATTAGCAAGTATTAGACATAGTGATTAGTGAGGTACAAGAGTGTGTGTCGCAGGTGGTGCTGTCGCTGGAGGGCGGCTACGACCTGCCGGCGATGTGCGACTGCGCGCAGGAGTGCGTGCGCGCGCTGCTGGGCGAGCGGCTGGCCGCGCCCGCGCTGGCCGAGCTGGCGCGCGCGCCGCACACGCACGCGCAGGACGCGCTGCGGACCACCATCGCCGTGCAGGCGCACCACTGGCCCTCGGTCAGTCACTCTTAAACTCGCCTCCATGCTGGTCTGGGAGGAAACAACAACGTAGAAAAAACATAAATGGCGGAGCACCCAAGATGGCGGACTAGCTATTTTTGATGATAAAGTAACAAATTCGCTGAAAATAACTCTAAACAAAGTAATGGATCGCAGCAGAGAAATCTGATCACCTGTCAGTAGTGACCGTAGTCACATTAAGACCCGTAAGATTTCTTCGAAAAGCATATTTTTTTATTTTTAATTTACTTAACATTGTTTGTACCACGATACCACGTACGACCATTCAATGTAATGGATCCAAAAAGTTTTTTTAATCGAGTATTCAAATTTGGAATTGTTGTTCAAATTTGAAAAACTTGAAAAAAAGTCGACCCCAGTTACCAGCTTGCGAGGTTGTTTTGTTGTTCATTAAATTTAGAAACGTCGTTATTTGCGCTTGAGCCTCGCCGTCTTGTTTTCCGTAATATCAAGTAGGGAGATGTGGATAGTTTATCATACGATATAATGCCATGCTGCTGGAGCGGGATGAAAGCCGTAATCGTGGTAAATCGTGGCTAATTTCCTGGGTCAAAATAATAATATTATAATTAATCCGTCAGTTAAAAAATCAAAAAAATTTGGATACTTTTTTTTCTTGATAAAGATAAAGCGCGTCAAAGTTGACGAGTTGGCGCCCATGACTCCACTGTTCGATAAAAGTGTACTGTGACGTCACATGGAATATTAACGGCCTGTTTCTTTATCATTTCATGTTTAATCGGCAAAAGAAAACAGTGTCCAAAATTTTTTGATGAATTGACGGACTAATTATATTCTTTTAGGGAAACTAGCCTATTTGATATTTAATTTTATTCTTAATATTTACGTAGATGTTTGGTATTCCCCTCGAAGTGAGGTTCTGAACTTGTCTGTTATGTTGACGACGTGTTGACTGGCGCGTGCAGATAAAGCGGTACAGCGAGCTGGCGCTGGTGTCTGCGCTGGAGGCGGCGCCGGGCTGCGCGCGCGCACGCCGCGCCGCCAGCGAGCGCGACGCCGACACCGCCGCCGCCATGGCCACGCTGTCCATGGCGCCCGCCGGCGACCACGAACACGCGCTCACGTCAGTACCAGCCTCACCTTACTACATTTACTTACACGAACAGACAACCCTAGTCTTCCCATGGAGGTCGTAAGAGGCGACTTAAGAAATACAAGCTAAACAAAGCTCATAAACATCAATGAGCTCTCCAACTGCTATACAAAGATCTTTTCCAAAAATTCTTCGTTTCATGGGAGGATATTGCCACGCCCACCACGCTCGGCAGGTGGGTCGGCGAGTGCAGTTTCTTTAGCATCTTGCGCTTCCGATCCGACACTGCTACCTATCGGCAGCATTTTTAAACTGACGAAGAATCGGAATTTGGTGGATCTGCGTAAGAAATGAAATTATTGGGATACTACTAACTCGGGTAGATGAAAGATAAGTAAGTAGCAACTCGAGAGACCAGGCGCTCGTACCCGATGCCATGTCTGCAACCACTGGCCAAACAGTTGAGGATAACACTCCAGACATGTTTTAAAAAGTTTTATAAGTATGAATCACCCTCGTGCTACGTTGTATTATATTTTCCTCTATTTAACAGTTGCAATGCATTTTGTTTCAGATCCGCGGACAGCTCGCGCTCGGTGTCAGCTGAGCCCATGGAGCAGGACGAGGGCAAGTGAGCCCCCCCTGCACCCCACGCTTCAACATTCCCCGCGCGACGCCCGTCGCCGGAGTAGAGAACGTTGCGAACGAAACGCGTCCTGCCAAATACTTATTTCTGTAAATCGCGATGTGCTATATGTATATTACATAAAATGTTAATTTCGTGTAATAATTCATAATGAATTAGTGGAGGCGTAGCGATCACGTGTGTAGGTGGTAAATTAAGACAAATCTTAATTTGAAAGCTTTAAACGAGAGTAGTAAAATATTATATAATCTGTACAAAAGATATTTATATTATATATTTGATCGTAATGTTAAGTGTACTGAAATAGCGACGTCCTCGCTTACCAAAGATGTTCGAGCGCCTTCTCTGTTGTCGTCGTATGTGTATATACGGTTTCTATCGCCCCGGGGGCTTTTGACACTGACAACTTTATATTACGGCTGCTCGTGTGGCGCCGCATGTCATACGTGTCCTATTACTTGGTGGTGCCCTCTATTATTGTACATTGTCTATGTGATAATTTATATACTGTTACTGCAAAGATACTGATAGATAGTGGTGTCGCGGCGCGGCGCACCGTGTATGGTGTTAGATATCGAATTATTTGTTCCGGAGCCGTGGGAATCGGCTCTTGTATTGTACTGTACCTTGGTTGGCCTGCCCAATGTGTTTATTGTCAGAGTCGCGAGACTCGCTGTTGTAACGTTGAAAACGTATTGTGGGCGAGCCCCGGGCGCGCCCCGGCGCCGTCGCCCTTATATTTTTCTATATGGCTGTCTGTATGTTGTATACGTACCGAGCAACACGTACCTTGAAGGATTGGATCCTTGTACGATAAACAGATTTAAAACAATGTTGTGTCTTTGAAAATTTTATTGTTAAATTGGAATACAAATGAAAGAATTATTTAATAAATAAATGTATATATATATATTTGGAACTCCCTCTGTATTTTCATTTCTCCTCATTACCAAAGGATAAGAGCAACCAAACAAAAGTTATGTCGAACTTTTCTTAAAGTGGTCCACATAGAAAAGTTTTATCTCGTTTTGGACCCTTAAAGGAATGACTCAGACCATCAATATGAACAACTTTTTCTATGGGACCAATGCTGGGAACTTAAAAAAAATTTCGTCATTTCCATACAAAAGAGACCCGCCGCCCGGCCAGTTTGTATGGGAATGTCGATTTTTTTTTGAGTTCCCAACATTGTTTCCATAGGAAAAGTTGTTTGGCGGTATTCCAAATCTCGAACCACGGAACAATAGTTTGGAAATGTTGACAAAACAAAATTTTCGAGGTTCCCTTCGAACATTGTTTTGTCAAAATTTCCGAGCCTCGCTTATAGGAGATTTAGATACTCTTGAGAGATGGTTCAAGAAACTGTCACTAAATAGCTTATTCGGGGAACCAAGGCGCGCCACAAAAGGAGGGAAGTGAAATACTTACATCCTCTGTGCCACTGGCTGTTTGGCAGCGCTCTCGGTCTGGGCGGTGTGTTAAAAAATAAAAGTGGGTAGTTGTTATGTAGCTCTTTTATTTACAATAAAGTTTCTGTTATATTACACCTTACGTCTATGCGATATCCGAAGTTACCGAACCCATACAACAAAAATAATTTAACATTGGATTGGTATACACACATGTACCAAAGCGCGAAAAGACAGAGCACCAATGAAGGAAATACTAATTCCGTGAACGTACTTAGGTACAAATAGTGAGCATGTGAAACGCCATACAGACTAAAGCAACATGGTAACAAAACAATCATATCGATTTTCTCACTGATGTCCAATCACTCAACGATTCGAAGATTTATTCAGACAATAGGCCTTTTCAGGCACTTTTTCATGTCATGTCTCTGGATACTCTACTCTCTGGATATTTTTAACTATAGTTTCGTCTGTCGCATGTTTTACATTCAAAATTTCTCTGCTTGATGAGTCTGAGGTATATCATGCTGTGACAATTGCAATAGTAAGTATATGCTTCACAATAGTTCAAATAAATTGTGCGCCGTCGCGGGACGGCTGGCAGATGTGAAACATCGAAATTATTTTGTACATACATACAACTACATAGAAACATTATATTTCACATCAAAAATAATTTACATACATGACATATAAAATGAAAATTGTTCCGAGTCATATCTTAAAAGTATCTTACAGAAAGAATACCTGGTGTAATTGTGTTGCCGCTTGATAGTGTCGCTCGATAGTGTTGAGGTTTTAAAGATCAATAGTATCTATAGAATGTTGAAACCGAAAAGGACCGATATACTGTCGACCGGCAACACTTTGCTGCATGACTTTGGCCCTCAGGCCTAGTGGATGAACTACTAGCTACACTACAGTAACCTAATCACTTAACTATCACGGGAACGGGACTCTACCTTACCGACTGCATGTACTGCGATTAAATGGAAATATATATTTTATCTATTTTTATCTCTTTATACATTGTAATTGGCTTGACCGATAAACCACCTCTTTACGGCATGAGGCGCGGTTTTTATACCTCAGCCAAATGTATATAGCTGAAAACGCGATACATTGTTTGGGTCAGTATTTCTGACGAGCCAAAAGCTCCTAGAGTAATTTGTTCTAGTTAAAAATCGCATATAATCGAAGCACATGCATTCAAAAAACGAATTCTAATATTATTTGTCATTCGTTTGTCATATTAAGGTCGGCCACAAACAGCCGGGATTATTCACTCTGGCGAGAGGGACGCCGCAGTACGTTGGACACGAATGGAGATATCCTTATTCCTGTCTTATGTACTGCGGCGTCTCTCTCGTCCTTATTACTTATTGGTTACTCTTGAGGCCGGCCTAAATAGTGTAATGGAACTATCACACTATTTAGACTGGCCTCACACAGCCCGAATTCAGACTCTGACGATCAATATGGAAATATAGATCAGATCTTATGGTGCGTTTTATTCTTATATGTTGCACAAACATAAAAGGTTATTTTTGTATGGCGTACAAATTATTTCCAATGACAATAATACGATAAAATCCGTTTCTGAATAAGGTAATATCAGTTATATTCACTAACTATTCTAGAGAACCGACAGATCGGTATTTGTATTAACTCCTTGACTGCAAAGACGCGTCCTTCAAGAAATACTATGCTTCATATCGCCGCACTGAGTCTGTTGCCATTTGTCAGTGTAGCGCGACACGCGAGCGTCACCACAGTTTATTAGACTAAACACTGTCCATTCATACCACTTTCACCACAAGTGAAGGCACATTTCTCTTTTAAAATTAATATTTATACTCAGTGTAAAGCAAAGCAATCGTTTTCTGAAATTATAATATTTGTTATTTGTTGTTTTTTTGCAATGATATTGTAAATAGGGCGTTCCGTTTTGCGGTGAAAACCTTGCACAAGTCAGACAAACGAGGAATTTCATTTTCATTTTTTAATATACAATCTAATCCTAAAGTTAATCTTGTGTCGTGCCGATGAGTCATCGTAACGTGGTCAGAATAGCTTCGTACTTATTCAGTCACTTTTCGACACAAAACTATTATTTCTTAAATGTCCATTAGAACGTGTCCATTTTGTCTCGACGATAGCACAAATCTGTCTCACTAGTGTTGCCGATCGATAGGCCACTATCGATAGAGTATCGATAGTCTATCGATATTGCGGCAATAGTGGGAATATCGATAAGACTATCGATAGTATCGATACTATCGATATGTAATTACCACAAAATGTGGTAATACTATTGATGATTTGCAATAGTATCGATAGTATAGCGACTATCATGGATTATTACTATCGATACTATTGCAAATCATCAATAGTATTATCACATTTTGCACTATCGATAGTTCTATCGATATTCCTAACTGATTTTCGAGGCCAACTATCGATAGTGGAACAATGGTTAGTTCGTGGGGTCTAGTCGGGGGTGTGCGGGGGCTGTGTGCTGAAGTAGGGCGCGGTGTGCGGCTGCAGCAGCGTGCGGCAGACGGTGCAGACGCGCGCGGGCACGCGGCGCGGGCCGCTCGCCACGCTGTGCGACACGCACGACGCGCAGAAGATGCGGCCGCAGTGACGACAGTGCACCTGACCCACACCACTCACATACATTCATATATACGGACTAATCACACAGATTGAGCTACCCCAAAGTAAGTTCGACACTTGTATTATGGGATACTAATTCAACGATACTATATATGGTGAAATTTTGATCGCTTGAAATGACGAAAAGAGAATGGGCACTTTGGCCCCAGTTGTGTATCAAGTTAAGATATACATCATTTGAAAGGTTATAATAATACGTTCAATTTATTGTATGACACCTACATTGAGACTTGTGCAGGTAAAAAAGTACGATTCTAACAAAAATATATTTTTCAATGTAAAAGTATACCTTACTTACTGTATTATATTTAACCTTTTACGCAGTATGGCTAGCCGTATAAAGGGGTATGATCATGAAGCCATACAGACGTATGGCTTCATGATCATACCCCTTTATTCACACACAGATACTCTCTTAAAATCATAAAAACAATATTACTGTCGCAATAACGAACACATTTATTAAGGATCCTGTGGTTAACACGCCTTACGCCAACCACATCATAAACATAATCCAAGAAAGACGGGACTGGCCAAATCATTTGGGTGTTTATGTAGTGGAAAATAATATAAATAGACAAAGGGCAGCATTCGAAACAATATTAGGCGAAGCTGTCCGAGCAATACTATTTCCTATATTGACTGAAGAGGATCTAGTACTAATAGCACTAGGCACTTATCAAATAAAGCTAGCCCGATCTTACTTAAGCGAGCATATAAGAAATGGTATGTGACATAGGCCTCTCTCAAAGATTTCCAAAATGACCGGTTGGAAGCGGCCTGCAACCAGCGTACCCCTGCGACCTTGGTCAGATCGTCCGACTGCCTGGTGGGTGACGGACGCTGCGCTTGCCGGTACGTGGTCGCCACTCGAGAACCTTTTTGCCTCATCGGCCATCGGTTCTTCGCGCTATGTGCCCCGCCCACTGCCGCTTCAAAGAGCTAATCCGCTGAGCTATGTCGGTGACTTTCGTTCTTTTACGGATTTCTGATTCGGTCACGCAGAGAAACACCGAGCATAGCCCTCTCCATTGCTCTTTACGCGACCTTGGAGGATGCCTTCAAACTCCTGGAATGGAAAGCTTTCCAGGAGTAGCATTCCAGGAGTTTGAAGGCATCCTCCAGAGCAGTGGTGAACAGTTTCGGAGAAATTACGTCTAGGGAGACGTAATTTTTCCGAAACTGTTAATCGAGGGCTATTCCACTGAGGAGAAGGGTGAAACAGGGATCTCACCCCTCTCCTCAGTGGAATAGCCCTCGTGCTCCGCTCCTGTACTCGGACTGACATAGTGGCATTCCTGTATAAACACTTCAACACTTCGATATACCGATGGTCATTGCGGCACCACAGAGCATCAAAGTGTGCCGAACAATTATTCCAAACTTGATTCAACATGGAATGAATGTCGAAGGATTTCTTTTGAGAGAAAAGATTCAATTCAGACATATTTCAAATCGACAATATTATTCCTACATGATTGTAAATACAGAAACGACGGACAGGGAGTCCGTAAGCACATATTACTGTTCGTGCCTAACAGGACGAAGATCAATTGGCACATGCGCTCATATCATGAGCATTATGTGGCATTTGGACTGGGCGAGACACCAAGATAACACTTTTAGACAAAATAATTTTAGGTTTAGATGATTATTAAAAATTAATAATGTCAAACAAACATTGGAAAAGAATAAGTACACATTATTAAAAATACTTTTATATTTCATTTATTTTTCATCCAATAAAAATAAAAACCAAAGATACTTCATAATTGAACGTCTACAAAGCTTGCACCTATTTAAAAAGGAAGCTCATAAGTATCCTAAAATTAAGATTTAGTTTAATAAATTCCTTCAAAATCAGATTGCAATCAAAAAGAAAAATAAATCATAGTTTTTTCCCTGCACATATTTCAGGGTTGATGTCATACAATAAAATAAAGCTACATATATGTCCTTTAAATATAGACAAGCTCCACTTGATACAGCCTGGGGACGGGGCCCATACTAAAGTGCCCATTGTCCTTTAAGGGTTCACCTTAAATTTCGTCATTTCCATACAAAAGAGTTCCGCCGCCCGGCCAGTTTGTATGGGAATGACGAATTTTTTTTTTGAGCTCCGAGCATTGTTTTCATGGGAAAAGTTATTCATTTTGATGGCCTGAGTCACCCCTTTAAGGATCCAAAACGATAAAAAATTCACCATATATTTTATAACAAATTTTATAACAAATACATATATAGATCCAAGACCCAGGCCAATATGAAAAAGATCATTTTCCATTTTGACCTGACTGGGGATCGAACCCGAGGCCCTCTTGTCGCAGGCTGGCGTGTTAGCCACTGCGCCACTAAGCTCGCCAATGTGGAGTAGGAAATCCCGTCTAAGTGTAAAATAACCTTTATTCTCGAGATGTTGCTGGTATGAACATGCATTACGCGAGTATAAAGATTCAAAGATTTATTCAGATAATAGGCCTTTTCAGGCACTTTTACGAGAGGTACGCCGCAGTACGTTAAACATGAATGGAGGTATTTTCACGCGTGTCTAACGTACTGCGGCGTCCCTCATCTGTTACTGACGTCAGTAAATAGTCTTTTGAAATACTAAAATTTATTGGGTTTACGCACGTTTGTCAGAGAAATCAATTTATTTTTAGATAAAAAAGGGGCGTAACAATCTTTTGATTCCTTTTTCCAAGATAGCGGACGTGGAACAAGCGTTACAAACACACAAATTTGGATTTAACTTTACACTAACCCACTTTCTTTTCAAAAAATAAAATTGCGTCCTCTGACGTCCTCTTCAATGGGCTAAAAGTGTTGGGTCCTCCACTCTGACCAAGTATGGCTCCGGTAGTACAGAGAGGGTTATGCTCCTCTGCTGCAGTGGAGACTAAAAAGATCTGATGATGATGATGAAAAGTGTTGGGCGTACCAGAACCCTACTCACCTTTTTCTTACTATTAGGCAGGTTGACGTGGCACGTGGGACACTCGTTGACGTCCTCGTCGTGCTGCCATCGCACCTCCGTATCCGCTTCGCGGATGCGTTGTAGTTGAACCTGGGTTAAAGTAAACGCCATTTCATTCTCTTTCTTTTGTCTTATTTACTTAGACTCACACAATATCAGATTTAATATGTAATAGATTTTCCATAAGTCCTCATTTTTTTTGTCCTCTTTATCTGAGCCTTTTTCTCGGTTGCATCATCAACTGGAGAGCATCGGAGCCCGGGGCCAGAATTATGACAGAATTAATGCTGTAAAAAGATTTGGCAAATTTCGTCTTGTTTTCGACTGGGAACACTCCCACGGTTCTAATTACATCTGAATTTCGTGTGATGGCATGTTCTGGAAATCGTTTGTTTAATGGGAGGCGTGGCCGTCGCGCCGTCTTGCTGGAACCACAAGTCATCCAGTTGAAACCACAAGAGCTTCGTTATCATATGGACGATACAAAAATGAATTGTGTATCGTTTATTTTTCATTAATCGGCACAATAATAGGTGACCGGCCATCGCTCAGATTCAGCCGGATTTATGCATTCGAATCCGGGCACCCTCATGTCGCAAGCTGGCGTGTTAACCACTGCGCCACGGAGCTCGACAATACGATTAGTTAATATGTTAAGAGTCATACAGAGTGATAACCATGTAAGACGATGGATAATAAACACATCCAGGCTCTCATTGTTTCCATCACCACTTCCTTTCATCATTCTGACAGAGCGGCCAAACGTCACATTGTACATTCGTAGCGAAAAGAATGTTTCAAAAATCGCACTTCAAGTTAGCGATCGACGATGAAGTGAGTAGCTATATCGTGCACTAGAACCTATTTCTCACCTGCAGCGACTGCGACAGGCGCACGAAGTCTTGTTGAACTTTCTCGCTGTTGTCCAACTCTTGTTGTAACACTGACACTCGCGATCGAAGCTCGCTCACTTCTGTTTGGAGCCGTTTCTGCAATGTTTAATATTAGGGTTTGAATCGGTGGTATCGAGTGATCTATATCATAATATCACCAAGTGAAATGGATAAGACCATGCGAAAACTTTCTCTTATCTTAGCGGATTAGTTCTTTGAAGTGGCAGTGGGCGGGGCACATAGCGCATAGAACCGATGGCCGATGGGGCAGAAGAGTTCTCTAATGGCGACCACGTACCGTCAAGCATCCAGCGTCTTCCTGCGACCTTAAGTCAGGTCGCCTGACCACCTGGTCGGTGGGTGTCCAACTTTCTCCACATGGTCTCCATTCGAGAACCTTTCTGTCCATCCCCATCGGTTTTACGCACTATGTGCCTCACCCACTGCCACTTCAAAAAGCTATACCGCTGTCAGAAATGTTCGTTCTTCTATGAATCTTCTCGTTTCTGATTTGATCTCGCAAAGAAACACCGAGCACCAAATCACAAGCGATGCATGTATCCACAACACGAGCACGATGATGAAGCAGTACCTTGTCTGCCAGCAGGGTCTCGGTCATGTCGTTGGAGTGTCGCAGTTTGTCGGCCAGCTCGGCCAGCTGCGAGCGCTCCACCACCGCCTGCTCCAGTTGCTCGCTGCAACGCAAACACAACACTTCTATCAAACTACTTTTACACTCTCATAGATAATCGACGTTTGAGTAGAAGCTTTACCGCTTCTATGCTTCGTTCGGTGAGTGAGAGAGCGGGAGGCCCCCCCCTATTTCCTAGCCCCCATGTCCTTCCCCAACTCCTTGAAAGGCCGGCAACGCTCCTGTCACACTCTGGAGTTGCAGTTGTCAATGGCAGCGTTGATCGCTTACCATCAGGTGACTCGCTTGCTCGTTTACCGTCCGATATAATAAAAAACCACATTGTACCATGTTTACGATTAAAACCAGATTCTAAGTAATCGGTGAAATGGACGCATTCCTGCTGAACAACCTGTTTTAGCACCGTAAAAAGACCACAATCGGATAAGGAACGGTACTTATGAGACAGGAACAGCTTTAGGTCACTCAGATAAGCGTACCCAGCTTCTGGCCTGGGCGGGTTAATGGGTCAGATCGTCCGCGCTTTTGTCATACACACTACACAAAGACATCTACATGAAACATCAATGCACGCGTGTAAACGGGGCGTAATATATTGTAGAACAATAGTCAGGCGCCCATGACGACTTCAAAGGTCGAAGCGAAATAAAAATAAGACTGGATAATGTAGTCCTAAATAAACCCCATCCAGTCAATTTCATCTTTCAAAGAATAATATCTATAGAATAAAAGGATTTCTAGATGATATTAGACATACTGTTCGAACTGGCTTTCAAATAAAAAGAAAAAATAAAGTAAACATATTGGCGCTTAAAAAAATGTGTTTTGCAAGTAAATTTTATTCTACCTTGTTTTAATTTCCGCGCATTATTTGAAAATAGTACTATACAAGTCTTGGCCGTAGTGAAGCGTTTGACGGACTTAAGTAATGTGATCTTGGCTTCACCTCAGCACACATTCACATCCGTCCTGCGTGCGAAAGCGCCGCGTAGTTAGTCGCGTCACGCGACTACGAACGCACACGCCCACGCGTAGTCTGAATTATTTAATTAAAAAATGGCCCAAAAAACCATTGAAAGTGCCATACGCGAACTTGTCAAACAAGCCTTAGTGATAAAGTGGAGACACTACAGTGTACTATTGAGGATCAAAACAATACGATTTTGAAGAATTCAGAGGAGATATCACTATTGAGATCTTTACTGGCGGGTAGTATACAAATAAGCGTTCTGAGAACATCGGATTCAACAGCCTCAGCACCCGTCATTAAGCCGCCCCCAACCGAGCGAGAGATCAGACAGGTGAGACGGAACGCAATAGCTACTGACCGCGCTATGAATGTGAAGAGAACGGAACTAAGTCGAACCTCGGTAACGAGAACATCCGAGGTAAGCCGAACTCGACTACCGTCAGCGACAGCTGACAACTCTGACGCATGCAAAGAACCGGTGGCAAAATGTGGGGCCACTAAACCGGCGTCGAAACCGGAAGTGAAGGAGACAAAGGAACCAACAGAAAACGAGGACACTCCTTCTTGGCAAGTAGCGAAACGCAGAAAGTCCAGACCCAAGCAGCGCGCTGTAATTACCGGATCTGGGGGACTAAATGATGAACTCCAGACAGTGGAGCAAATTAAGTATATCCAAGTTTGGTCGGTTAAGCCTGAAACCACGGAAGAAGGTATAAGAAACCATTTAAAACAGATAAACCTTAAAGATTGTAACAAAATTATTGTAGAAAAACGACTACTAAAAACAAATAGACATGCAGCTTTTATAATAGGAGTACCGCTTAGCGAGTACGAACTTATTTACACACCCACTGCGTGGCCACAAGGTGCGAAGATATCCGAGTGGACGTACTTTCGTTACTCGCCCCGAGAGCGGGGCGCGGGCGCAGGCAAGGCCGCCACTAGTCGACCAGATACTGGCCGCGCAGTCACAAAGCTCCAGGGAACGATTGATCACGCATGACACAACTACAACTCGACGTCTAACTGTATGCCATCAAAACATAGCATCAATTAACAAGAAAACTCAACGACTAGAAGTGTTACTTAAATGTGAATTAAAGTGTGATATTCTTGCTGTGACGGAACACTGGTTAACTAAACCTAAACTCAAGTGCATTAGTTTAGCAGGTTTTAAATTAGCGTCTGATTTTTCGCGAGAAAAAATAATACACGGCGGGTCATGCATATTTGTCAGAGATAATGTCAAATGCGTCGAAAATATCAAATTAACCTCCTTGTCTGTCGAACGGTTCTGTGAAATTTCAGCAATTGACCTATTAGATTATGGTATTACAATAATCTGTATTTATAGAACGAATTTAATAACTGGACACGAATTCCTCGATAACTTTGAGCCTTTGCTAGATAAGATTGAGGAATGCGAGCTTGAATGTGTAATTGTGGGTGATTTCAATATTGACTGGATGGGTGAAAAAAACTTGACGGTTAAAAGACTTACTGATATGTTATCGTTACATAACCTGACTAATAAAGTAGATTTTTTGACGCGAATAACCAAAGACTCAGCTACTTGTATCGACCACTTATATACAAATTTACAAACGGAATTGGTGACGGTCAAACCCGTAAAAACCTATCTCAGTGATCATATCGCGGTTCGAGGCGAAATTCAATATGCTGACCTCAGGTCAGAATCGCGAACGCGGTCCGTCAGAGATATGTCGTTATTTAATCGTGCAAATTTTGTCAGGTCTATTGATAGTGTAGATTGGGAAGACGTAATTGAACGTAATAGGACTGCGGAAACATCAGCAGCAGCTGTGACCACGGTAATTGTAAATAAAATGGAGGCTTGCTTCCCCATTCGACGAAAAAGTATCAGAAATAGTGACTCATCGTGGATTACTCCCGACGTTATTAATATGAAATCTTTATTATATGACATAAATAATCTTAATACTTTATTTCCGAACGACATGAACTTAAAGCAATTGGTAGATGACCTAAATATAAAATATGACAATTTATTAAAAAATGAAAAATCTAAGTATTATTCAAAAATTATCGAAAGTAGTATGAACCCTTCAAAAAGCATGTGGCATGTAATTAACCACGAAAGAGGAAAAAGTAACTTGAATAAAGTCAACTTTGTAGACGTTGTTACCGATATAGATGGCAAAAAATTCGACACTCCCAAAGAGGCGGTAAACTCAATGAACTTACGGTTCTTAAACGCAGCTAGAGCAAGTAATGCCCCTAAAGCTGATATCCCCTGTGTAAATAGCACTATACAGAGATGTTGTCGGCCCACGGATCGTTCGTTGCGATTCGAACCCTTTACGACGGGTGAGGTCCATAAAATAGTGACTTCACTTATACTCCCCACGCATACCAAAGACATATACGGGATTTCGATGGCATACCTAAGAATGGCTATTATACCACTTGCTCCTATACTTGCTGATCTATTTAATAAATGTTTAAGAGAAGGTACATATCCTCATATACTAAAACTAACAAGGGTATCACCAATATACAAGGGCAAGGGGAAAAGAGAAGATATTGATGGGTATAGACCTCTGTCAATAATTTCTGCAATCGCAAAAGTAATTGAAAACGGCTTGAGTTCGAGGTTGGATAGATATCTGACGTCAACTGAGGCACTGTCTGACAAACAGTATGCATACAGAGAAGGCCGGTCTACTACTTCGCTTACACGCGATGTCATTGCTCGAGTGGTGGACGCTAGGGAACGCAAACTGCAAGTGGCAGTCTTTTGCTGTGACCTGACCAAAGCCTTCGATGTTGCTGACCATAGAGTATTGGAAACTAAGTTGGCACATTATGGAATAAATAATAAAGCACGTACCATACTTTGTGAACTTATGAAAGGCAGAAGCCAGATAGTGGACGCTGGAGACGGCGGATGTCAGTCTGACTCCTTCTCATCAACTATGGGGGTTGCTCAGGGATCGTCAGTTTCGAATATATTGTTCTCAATATTACTCAATGATCTCCCGGACGCGAGCACGGACGCTGACACTCTCATGTACGCTGATGATGTGGCTGCGATAGTGACCGCACCTACGGTAGATCAACTTGAGACAAAACTGAATGAAACTGCTGAAAGACTTTTTAAGTGGTTTAGTGTTAATGGTCTCGCACTTAACATCAGCAAAACGCACTTTATTTATTTTAATTTATCTGGACGTGTCGTAAAACCATTAACAGTCGCAGTGAATCATACCGTAATCCGCGAAGTAAGCGAGACCACATTTCTTGGTTTTGAAATCGACAGAGGACTGACATGGGAAAAACATATTGACAAAACATGTAGTAAACTTGGCAGCGCATGTTTTGCGCTCAGTACCTCTAGCATGAATCACTATCGAAATAGAATAGTTAACGTAAATTCTTACTATTCGAAAACGAAAACTATTCTGTTTTGAATTTTGTAGCTAGCACGAACACCTCCGAATCGACTATCGTAAACTCGATTCGAAAATTACGGGACAGTAAAATAAAGGTGTTTGTCTACTGGTTAAAACAACTAGTTAAGTGCGTTCAAAACCATGCGATACTCATTTCTTTCCGTTTGCCATTTTTATAATATACAATTTTCAATGAATAAGCAAAATATTTAAAATAATTATTAATTTAGTATAATAACTTTATAGTTTACATTTATTTCCTTACTTATTTAATGTGTTTTTGTAAAATTTAGTATTTCATAACAACCGTAATAAACAAAAAAATTTGCGTACATTTCGAACGTTGTTTGTTTTGTAGTCTCATCTGTGGCTGTCGCTGTCAATGGCCGCAGTCCCGCCAACAAACTTTCGGCACAATAACAAAGTTTTAAAGTAAGATGTTTTTGTATTTAAAGTGATTTTGAAAACAATCATTAGGACATTTTATAGTATATGTGATGGCCATCTTAAGCAGATTGACTGCGTGGGCAGAACTTTATCTATATACAAAGTATCTACCTAAGGGTGTAAAAGTCATATTAATAGGATCTATTTCACGTAAAGGTAAGGAAATCTATTCAAATTTGCAGCATAAGTAGACAGATTATATCATAAATATACGTGTGCATTGTAATATTCTTATAACTACGATAAAATTCCATATCAAATATTGCAATGTCTGTCCAACACGTCTACAGTGTAGAACACTATAACTTTATTTAGAACAATCAATGCAGTTTTATCTTTACACAGTATAAAATGAAGTCGAATCCGCTGTCTGTTGTCTTTTAAACTACTCAATCAACAGATTTCAATAGAAAGAGTAAAGAGGAAGGTTATGTATAAACTGCCCCTAGTATATTGCACCCGTGCGAAGCCGGGGCGGGTCGCTAGTGTAAAATAAATAATACAATTATTAATGTGTTGTTTTAGATACCTATGGTTTAGTTTCATCAAAACTATTCAAAACCCTATGATGGAGGGAGGAAGCCTAACAAGGAACAGAAAAATTACAACTTGATAAGAAAAAGCTGAAAGTAAAGACATTCATACATTTTATTAAAGTGTTTCCATTATATTGCCAAGTAATTTAGAGAGTAAGTGCTGAAGGCGATATAGATAGATATTCCATGTTTATTACATGTGAACCACACAAATGCATCATGGTAACTGAACATACATATAGTCTAGTAGATTAAGTTTTATATTTGGTATCCTTCCAAAGTTTTTAGTAGGTAAGCAGTTAGCACATTTTATGTATGCGTGCATTGCTGAAATAGATTTTATAATATATAATAATATGGTCGTAATAATATACCAAAACAATAACAGCACTGCAAATTATCTAGATAAATAGGTGTGAAACCTAATGCATACACAAAGAATTTACTCAATGGTATTATAAGAGCTTTGTAATTATGCATCAAGATCTAAAGAAAAATTTGTAGTCTCTTAAGACTTTTTGATAAAGAACATGGAAATACATGGTGTTATATTGTATTTATTTTGCTTTTACAGGAGAAACTTGCGAGGAAGAAGTAGGAAAAGAATGTTGATAGTTCAAGACCTTCTACAATGTAATTACCTACCTAAATTGGTATGAAATTATTTTGTATAACCGTACTTGATAAATTCAACAGAAAATATACATTTCATTGTTTAAAATTCTTTATTTGTTGGCAGGCTATTGAGAAAGGAATCTTGAAGAATGTTGACTGCACTGAACTAAACATCCAGAAGCAGGATTGCTGGAAATTGGAAATAATGCTAATATGGGACAGTCCAAAACATAATACTACATTAGTTACAATTTTTAACAATATCTGCGCAATCTATTGATTAAATTATGTTTTCATTACAAATTCAATTAAAATAAGCCTGATGTATTTTTTGCACTTATTCAAAATAAAATAAAAACTTCGATATTGTATTTTTATTATTTCTATGGTGAAATTATTGAAAAATGTTGTTTATTGTGTAAGTGGCCAACAGTGGTGTCAGATTTTTCTAGCTGCCTAAAGGCATCTGACATAGCTTAACAACTGCCATCAATGATGATAGCTGGGACCTGGGCTTAAAGTATCTTCCGAAGCACGGAGGAGCTGTAGATATTTTTATGCCACTTGCGGTCGCCCATCCCAGTGGGTGATATGTAAGCGCTAAGCAACACTCGGATGATAATGATGATTCAAAATATAAGTACCCATTGGTACTCTGCATGACATACTTTTATATACAAGTAAAGGTGTTGACACTTGCTACTCATAACATTTAAGCTGATAGAATATTTTTCAGACATTGATTACACAAGAGGTACTTATTATAATTTCTAGAAAATGAAAGGAAGGCATTTATTTATAGATATTATATTCAACTGCTTGTGTGTATCACTCTCGAGCACCGAAGGCATGCTGTTTTAGTAGGTAGTATCCAACCATAATTTTCTTGGCCAGCCTCCTATAATGTTTCTCTCTTGGATTCACCTGGTGGTGGGCATTCCAAGTGATTGAGAAACTGTAATTAATATTTAAAGTTATTATTTTTCATATAGATGGTTACAAAATGATGATACAAATTTAGCATTAATTATGTAGGTAGGTACTTGCATTGAGCACACCCCTCATGTACTTCGGTTTACTTACATTACCTATGTAAATAAATTCACAAATTGGAACAAGTTCTATCGTGTTTATAACATTATTACGCCCAAATTTGAAACAATCTCAAAAACATTGGAAAGTTAAATAATGTTTACATAGCTAAGTAGATATGTAGACATATGCGAAATATTGTGGATTGGTTTTTATGCGATTTCCAATGGATTTCCACTAGAATATTGGTGTATGTTTCACTTAGAAAAAAGAGGTTAACTAAATATATGTAAAAAATCTGTGCAAAACTAGACTTTTGTAATAAAGATGAGAATTATTACTATTGGAAAATTAGATTTGACTTGTTATTTTCAAAATCCTACAAGTTTCATTGACGAAAATATCAACGTTAAACTTACCTATTATTTGAGCGATTACAATTTTTAAAATCATAAATTATATTCCACTGAGGTTCTAATATTCATTAAATTACCCATTTTAAGGCTTCCTTATTTCAAAATATAATAATTTACTGAAAATCATAAGAAAAGTACCAACACTCGCACAGTCGAAACTTATCTCACTCGCTTTTTTACGGTGAGAGACTTTTCGATAGACAGCTTGCGAGTTTTTCGAAAGTTAAACGTTACTATACGTCATGTGAGGTTTCGTGCTACCGTTTTACAAACAAAACGTTCGTTTACTATTCGATTACTACTCGATAACTATTTCGGAGCTGGCACGAAAACGGCGCGAAATGTTCATGCTAGCGTTTTTTAGTTCCATTTACGCTCACCGTGGCGCTGTTCAAGTTTTCATACAAATTTTCTCAAAAAAGGTTACTATTCGATTACTATTCTATTTCGATAATGATTCGTGCTAGAGGCACAGGAGGGTAGCTCGAGTTGTTTCGAAGGAGGCAGCTCGCGCTTGCTACTTTGCAACGGTACATTCCGTACTGCAGTATGGTGCTGAGCTATGGGGCCGAGCAGCTGAGTGGAAGAGAGCATTTCGTCTGCAAAAACGTGCAGTTAGGGCTCTAGCTCAAATACCACTACAAACCACTTCAGCTAAACCTTTGTTTATCCAATTTGAAATTCTCACCCTGCCGTCAATTGTAATCTATCAAACAGCGGTTTTCGTGAGAACACATCTAGAAAGCTACGAGAGGAATAATGACGTACATAGGTATAATACTCGCAATGCTGAAAAGCTTAGATCATTGTCGCGGAAACTTGTTAAGTCAGACAAACTAACACACGTGATGGGACCGGATGTCTACAACAGACTGCCTGACGAAATTATTGGAGCGCCCAGTCTTTATTCGTTCAAGCAAAAACTCAAGAGATGGCTGGTTGATAAGGCTTTATATAGTATCGAGGAATTTTTAATTTAAATATAAATATAATTGCTGACATTACTAATAATATTTTTATTCGACATTTTTTTAAAATAATTTTGACTTATTTTATAAATAGGTACATAAATATATTCTAAAAGTGTGATGACGTGTAATATTATTATGAATAAATGAGTATTGAGTATTGTAAGCAGCTGGCTGGAGATGAGCTGTATGTCATAGAGTCACCTGGCCTGGCGCAGTTTGTCGGTGGCGGTGGCCAGGGCGGCGTCCTGCGTGCGGAAGCGCCGCGTTGTAAGCAGCTGGCTGGAGATGAGCTGTATGTCATAGAGTCACCTGGCCTGGCGCAGTTTGTCGGTGGCGGTGGCCAGGGCGGCGTCCTGCGTGCGGAAGCGTGCCGCGTTGTCGAGCAGCTGCGTGCGCAGGTCGGCCTCGGCCAGCGCGGCCTCCTCGCGGCCCAGCTGGCTGAAGATCAGCTGCTCGCGGACCCGCAGGATATGCTCTTGCAGCTCCTGAACCACAATTACCAATATTTTCATGGTTCATGTATGTATATCGTATGTATTGTATTTTAATTTCTTAATGCCTTACTCAACTGTTTTGGATGCGAAAGTAGACATCCAAAATCGTTGAGTAAGGCAGTATTATAAGACGCTCGAGATGTATTACGGCATAGGCCCTCCAAGGAAGAAACGATACCCTATGCCATAGAGTATCGTTTCTTCCTTGCAGTATCCCGAGTGTTATTTTCTTGTAAAGCAATAATATTATCAATTTTTTACTGAAAAATATTGTTTGAGTTTTAGAAGCACTTCCACTTCAAAATAAGTAGTTATTTGACGTCCAGATACATCGGTCAAACAAAAGATACATTTAGATACTTATATTTTGAAGCACTACACACGCACTTAAATATGTTTTGATACAAAAGACTACCACTAATACACACCTGCACGTTGTCGGGCAGATCAATGATTTCGTTCTGCATCTCTATCGCCTTCTTCATGTACGAGCCCTTCAGCATCTCGTTGTCTCGTTCTAACCTGCATCAAAAATATTTTTCCCTACCATGAGTAGAAAATTTTAATCAATCCGTCGAATAATAAAACGAAGACCAACTATAGTTACCTTAAACGATTATCCGACCGAAATAAGTTAACGCTTATGAATATGACATTTTCCCAGTAGTCAATATCATTTTTTATAGGCGGTCAATAGTTTAAATCAAGTATTTTCTTTAGTCCGTGTGTTATAAGACGCAAAGCGTTAATTTCTAGTGTTTCTCAATAAATACTTAATGTTTCTCGCCGCTATAAAAGTTTCCCATAGAGGATAATATGATAGCGTAACATATGAAAGCCTAAAGAAAACTTATCAACATACTATTCCACCCAATGCTACAAAATTTCTAGCTGTACCGTTACCTCCATTATATGTTCCAGCTTTTTTTTATAGTAAATGGCTGTGACTTTCGCGAGTGACACTCTCGACAGGTCCACGACACATGCTGAGCGAAGGCCGTTTTGGTGCATATAAATGTAATTGTGTATAGTGTAACCGTTATGATAAATGTTGCCAAGTAAATTATTTTTCTTTCTTTCTTTCTTTCTAAATAGCGCGCCGCAATGACTAAAAATGTGTCATTCAGCCTTTTCTGTAGTGTTTCTCACTGCGCAGTAAACTTCGTGATATGTTGCAGCGCTTGCGTGCGTTAGTAAGCGGCGGTGACGCACACGAGTGTCAACCTCTTCATAATATGTTTCAACGTTAAAAAGCCAAAAAAGGTGTGGTAACTTACGAGTCGAGCCTCTTCTGCAGTGTTTCTCGCTGCACGGTGAGGTCGGTGACGTGCGCCAGCGCCTGCTGCGTGCTGCGGGCGGCGGCGGCCACGTGCGCGGCCAAGTCGGCGCGCGCAGTGTCCACGGCGGCCCGCAGCGCGTCCAGCTGCTGCTGCGAGGCGCCGCGCTCCCCGCGCCACGCGCCCACCGTCTCGTCGTGCAGCGACCGCACGCCGTCCAACTCTTCCGTGGCCTACAAATCATTATCACGTCTTTTAGTCACCACTGCAGGACCATGACCCTCTCGGTACTACTGGAGCTATATTTGGCCAGAGCAGACAGAGGGTTTAGCCTACACTCTCCTCGCTGGCTACACGGGGTGGAGAGGTCTTATTGATGTTTATGAGAGTTGTTGAGTTTATATTTCCTAAGCCGCCTCTTACGACCTCCATGGGAAGACTTGGTCCTATTCTACTCTGCCGGAAACCACATGGCTAAGGAAATACAACCTAAACAAAGCTCATTAAAATCAATGAGACCTTTCCAACCCGTCTGGCCAGCGAGGAGAGTGTAGGTCAGATCCTCTGTCTGCCCTGGCTAAATATGGCTCCGGTAGTACAGAGGGTCATGTTCCTGCAGTGGAGACTAAAAAGACCTGGTGATAATTATGATACATGCATAGTAAAAGTTTTTATCCATTACATAGTCCAAGACAGTGTTTTCATCATCAGATCTTTTTAGTTTCCACTGCAGGAGCATGACCCTCTCTGTACTACCGGATATACCATACTTGGGCAGAGCAGACAGACGATTTGGCCTACACTCTCCTCGCTGGCCAGACGGGTTGGAGAGGTCTCTTAGATGTTTATAAGCTTTGTTTAGCTTGTATTTCCTAAGTCGCCTTCAACGACATCCACGGGAAAACTTGGAGTGGTCCTATTCTACTCTGCCGGAAACCACACGGCTAGACAGTGTTTTATAATAAACAAATCCTCAAGAAATTTGAATGAAAATAGTGATGAGCAAGCCCCATCGCGCTTATTGATATAATTGTTTAGATTTTTATCAACCATTTCCTCAACCAGCCTCTACGGTCTGCATGAGATGATTAATAGTATTATCGTTTATATACAAAAATATTGACTTTATAGATAGTCGGATGGCTCGATTATAAAAGTAACATCAAGCGTCATGCCATCAAGCGCGAGAAACGCAGACACAATGGATTTTCTATTGTTATGCGAACCGATCGGTCCGCTTCGTGGTTGAGAAAAACATACATTTTTAGCCGTAACATTACCGTTAAAACTCTCAATTATCGTCTAAGCCGTCACCTTTGGTTTGATTAGAGTTATAGAGATAGAAAGTCTGAAAGGATTGGAGTTCAGACCACGTAGCATGACAGGCGCAACAACGTTTATCAATTATCGCCATCTTGTTTTCCGTAATATTAATGAGCGAGATGAGGATAGTTTATCTATGTGTCGGAAATCAAGTCACGCCATCTGTTGACGTCAGCCGGAAACTGTGATTAGTGTTGCTACATTAAAATAATATTGTAAGATATTGAAATGTCAAGTTTCTACTTGGGTGGAATCTATTTTGCATAACGGCAACACTGCGAGTAAACGTTAGTGGTTGAAACGGATGAAACCGGCACTTTTTGATTTGATCGTCCACCGCATCTCAATATCCATTGGAGTCGAGCTGATCATTGTAGTTTATTGATTGTTTGAATTCGGAAACTGTAAATTAAAAGCCTAGAAGTGTTATGAAGTTATTAAGTCGAAGCCCTGACCATGGAACACGAATCACCTGACCGCCGAAATTGTCCGAAGATTCGACATAAAGGATGAAATTGAATTCATTAGCATACGTTTAAGAAGTGACTCAGACCACGAATCTGAACAACTTTCATTATGGGACCAACTTAAACATCGTGAAAAAATTATCTGCTCTTTCATACAATAGTGGAATATCTACTTGCCCTAAATCTATGGAACAGCTGATTATCTTTTTGCAATGTTGGAGTTGGTCCCATAATGAAAGTTGTTCAGATTCCAGGTCTGAGTCACTCCTTAAACGTATTCTAATGAATTCAATTTCACCCGGTTTATAAATGGCATCGGGGGCGGCGTGCTACGGGTGCTGAATGCCATCGCCTGCTAGTGTATCCCATCATTTTTCAATTTTGTTTTACGGCGTTTGGCTTTCTTTGCCTTTTAGCTTTTTTTCTACGTGTTATCAACAAAATGGTGGTTTAATTCATTTCGTTGATTCAATGGAGCCCCTGGCGACAATTCCCACTAATCCACTGGTTTGATCGTAGACGCAGTAGCAATAAGGCGAGCGACCACCAGCCCCCTATGTAAATCTCACTACAGCCGCACCATGACACTTTATTTTAGTTATTCCAAACATTGTTCATAAACATGGGCATTTATAACACCAAATTACTCCGATTTCACGCTATAAAGGCCACTAGAAGCAATTTTCAAAACAATCCAAAACAAAAACCGTGCAGTCCGCCGAAATTTCCGCCAAGAACTCCAGTTATTTTTCTAGTGTATCCAAGTATAGTGTACTTCATAATTCATTTATTTTTGTCAGACATGGGTAAAATACATTTATAACAAGGTATTAGTGTTACATAGTGCGCCATGCTGCGCCGTCAGGCATACAAAATTCGATACAGTTTTATTGTGTTAATTGTAGGTAGGTATATAGATTAAAGATAAAAATGGATTGTCATGCAAAATGTATATAAATCTTAATAAATGTCAATGTCAAACTTGCTAGTAAATTAGATGGTAAGTAAGTCAAAGAATAAAATAATAACTAATTATCATCATTCTCACAGATTAACATAATGCCAAAGTTGATACGAGTATTAAATTCTATAATATTGTCTAATGTAGTGTGGTACCAGTTTGAGCGCGCGCTCGAGGCCGGCGGCGCGGTCGCGCGCGGTGTCAGCACGCGCCTGCTCGCCCACCAGCTGCTTCTCGTAGTTTGCGCACATATCACACGCGCGCGCGCCGTCTGCTGACGACAAACATACAGACAGATTTCATTATTCTGAAGCTAATACATCGAGCTTTACTCTCCTAAGGAAGGGAAGAAAAGGACCCTAGCTAGCGTAAAAACGCACGTGACTCCTTTCATTAATAAGGCGAACGTTTTAAAAATGTCGGCTCGTAGAAGTCACCATTTAGCATGCTTGCTGTTTGGTGTTATTAAATCAGAACAGCCTTCGTATCTTTTCGAGAAATTGAGATGGTTTCAGTTTGCCGGTAGACGGGGTGCTCGCTCCTGCCAAATTTTCCGCCTTCTAACACCCCGACATAAAACTGCCGCCTTTAGAGGCAGCTTTAGATATGCGGCTACCTCCTGCTGGAATAACTTGCCGCCTCCGTTGCGTGCCCTAAAAACGTTAAGTACATTTAGAAGACACCTTAAAACGCACTTTCTTCAAATTCAAATACAATAAATACCTAAAAAACTTACCAACGACGATGGCACGTCACACGTGGGCGGCTAGGGTTAATCCAGCGGTGCCTATTGTTCAGTTCCATCAACGTAAGGATAAATCCAATTTGAAATGCTGATCCACACAATTTCACTGTGTCTGTGATGCCTATTATGTGTAAATAATTACTGATAAGCATAAAATTATTGTATTAATCACAAAGCACGGCGGCAGCCATTGATTGAATGGATCTGTTACGTGATTGGTTCATTGGTTGTCGACTATGATTTGACGTTTTGAAAATAGTAGTTTTTTGTTTTTACTAGTGACGTGGCACTAATGCCACGTGTTGTGCTGCTTGTCTTAGTTTTGACCGACTGTCTTGTGTGAGTGTACTGTTATGTTATTCATTCTTTTCTTTTCTTATGTTTTTTTTTTTTTTTCTTTTTGTGTATGTATTTTACTTATTTATTTTTTTTCTCGTTATATGTTACTCGTGGGACGGTCCGTGATGCCACAGAAGGTGACGGCTGAAAATCAGTGTTGTACTAGGTCATGCATATGCCTAGTACAACGTAATACTGAGCCGTCACCTTTTGTAATACTGATGGCACCGCCTTATAATTGTGTTTTGTCTTATACTGTCCTTTTTTCTTTGTGTTGTGTGTGCCATTGTGTGTTACAATAAATATTTTTCATTCATTTCATTTCATTTCATTTCATTTCATTTCATTTTCATTTCATTCATTGTCCTTTTCTTTTATGGGACAAATGAAAAAACAGATTAACGTTAAAACTTACGCGGAAGTATAGTATTACTGCAGAGGTCGGGAAGTTATGGATTTATGGATGAGTACTTGACTTGACAATAACTGCGAGTCCGGCAATCCGATTCCCGCCGAGGCATGTATAGTGGTTTCTCAATAAATGTGAGGAAATAATGAAAAACATAATACTAGAAACAAATGAGTATAATATAAAAAATTACGTTATTTTCGATCTGTCCAAGTTGCTGCTATTTTTGTTTATTTTTTACGGCCCTCTATACGAGTTTTGTGTTGCGAGTTTGAGAGCCTTTCTTTATCTATACATATAATAAAACAGTAAAAATATTTTGTCGTACATTTAGAATTTTTGACTGAAATGGATAGAGGGACACTTAAAAAGAATAATAGAAAGCAAAAAAAATTTTTTTGGAATTTCTTGTCTGTCTGTCTGTATGTATGATCACGATTATCTCCGAAAATACTCAACCGATTTACTTCAAACTTTCACCAATTGATTTGTTTTAACTCAGCAAAACATCTAAAGTTTGTTTCATCAAAATCGGTTCATTAAAAAAAAAGTTATCGTCATTTGATTAAACTCAAGGCATTAGTTTGCCTGCAAATATACACGGTGAATTTTTTATCGTTTTGGCCCCTGAAAGGGGTGACTCAGACCATCAAAATGAACAACTTTTCCCATGGGAACAATGCTGGGAACTCAAAAAAAAAATCGACATTCCCATACAAACTGGCCGGGCGGCGGGACTCTTTTTTATGGAAATGACGAATTTTTTTTTAGTTCCCAGCATTGGTCCCATTGAAAAAGTTGTTCGTATTGATGACCTGAGTCACCCCTTTAAGGGTCAAAACTGTTCTTGAGGGATGGACACTAACGGCGGCGGCGTAGCCGCGGGCAAACGGCAAACCAACCGAAACTGCTGCGCCTAGAAACTTGAAATTTGGTACAGGGGTTCTTTTAATGATGTGAGTGAGCGCTAAGAAAGGATTTTTAAGAAATTTAACTTCTAAAGGGGTAAAATTTATATGGAATTTTCTCATTTCTGGACTTAGAAGTATGAAAGTAGGTATATAAGTTCTCGATTAAAATTAAAAAAGATGTGTGTAGGTAGATGAAATTTGCAAAATTCCCCTCTTAAGGGGTAAAATGGGGTGGGTGGGTGGTATAAACTTTGTATGGAAATTTTCTCATTTCTGGACTTAGACGTATGAAAATAAGTATATCAGTTCTAGGTTACGATTAAAAATATCTGTGTAGGTAAAATGAACGATATCTTCCCCTGAAGGGAAGGAAATAGCGGGGTAAAGATTGTATAGGAATTTACTTATTTCTAGACTTAGAAGTATGAAAATAGGTAAACAAATTCACGATTACAATTGAAAAAGATCTGTGTAGGTCAACTGGAAAAAAATCCCCCAGAAGGGGGGTAAAGTTTGTTTGGATATTTTCTAATTTCTGGACTATGAAGTATGAAAATAAATAGGTATGTAAGTTCTCGATTACAATTAAAAAACATATATGTGGGTGAAATGGACAAAATTCACTCCTAAAGGGGTAAAATGGGAGGGTAAAGGTTTTATGGAAATTTTCTCATTTCTGTACTTAGAAGTATAAGTAATATCCATACTTCCATACTAATATCTAGAAAGGGCGGGATTCCTCAAATATCTCGGAGTCATCATAGACCAAACCCTCTCTTTCAAACCACACTTGGAGTTCTTGACTACGAGATTACGCAAATTGATCTTCATCTTTAAAGCCCTGAGGCACATATCGGATCGGAGGGTTATTAAGATGGTGTACAACGCTCTATGCCAGTCCCTTGTTAACTATTGCATCACCTCATGGGGAGGGGTCGCGCAAACGAACCTCCTAGAAGTCGAAAGAGCTCAAAGGTCCATCCTCAAGGTAGCGGCTGGCCTCCCTTTCCGCTATCCTACCGCTGAGTTATATAAACTTTGGGACGTACTTACCGTAAGACAGTCATACATTTTGTATACCACACTTAATCAGCACTCCCAACTACGGTATGAACCGACTAGGTTTAAAGACAAGCGACAAAAAAGATCAGTTTGCCTAATCCCCCCTTTCAAAACCGCTACTGCTTCCTCCTTCTTTTGCTATCTTGGCCCATTCCTCTATAACAAACTAAATAGACAATTAAATATATACCCCCTCCATAAATATAGTTGTAAAAAATCCATAACAAACTATCTCAAAACACTAGACTATACAGCCACAGAAAACCTTCTTCATCCAAATCTCTAATCGCAATCGCCCCCTATAATGCTATTCTTACCTTATGTCATACATGGTCTTGTACAAATATGCAGTATCTCCTCTCATACAAACACACGAACACAAACACATGAACACAAACCCAAGAACACAAACACATTAACACAAACCAACACATGACACCAAGTCCAAACGGTCAACGTAACGCGATATATAGATAATAGTTATTATAATAGATAGGCAACTCTTACAATAAATGTTAATATATACTTATATAATATAAATAAGACACTGTAACATCTGCACAGTCTACAAACAATTAAACCGAGAGAGGGGCCTAGTTACCTGTAGCACAGGTCCATCCGGACCTATTTCAGGGACTAGTCTCTCACAAAGTCTGCTTTGTTATGTAATGTTATACTATAACTATACTATTACATATTAGTATATAAGGGCATATTGTGAAGAGAAAAATAAACGTTCTTTATTATTATTATTATTAATATAAATGCGAAAGTAACTCTGTCTGTCGTTTTTTTATGCTTCAACCATTGAACTGATTTGGATGAAATTTGGTACGGAGGTGTGAGGCCCGAGGAAGGACATAGGGTATGTTTGACTCCGGGAAATTCTACTGTTCCCGAGAATTTTACTACAACAGCACCATGGCAGTTTGACATTGTCCACAAAAATGGGAATTTATACTGGGTGGCGCAAAAGTACGGGCACTAAAGAAAATACTTTTATTTTTTTTATATGACATTTTCTGTCATTCTGTTTTTGAAAATTGTGTAGTGAACAAATGTAAAATACACTGAAAATAAACATGGACCGTTTTACTCCCCAAGAACGTGGAATAATTGTGTCAATGTTCTTACGGAATAATTCATCAGTGATAAGAACACAACGTGAATTTCGTCGACGATTTCATGCAAGATCACCCGATCTGACCAGTCCAGACTTCTTTCTTTGGGGTTTTTTGAAATCTCGGGTGTATGTGAACAAGCCACAGACTCTCGCAGCTCTAAAAGAAAACATTCGTCAAGAAATAACGAACATATCGCAGGAAGTGTTACGGCAAGTTATGCAAAATGTCATAAATAGGGCTCAAATGTGTATCAACTCTGGAGGTCACCATTTAAAAGACATCATCTTTAAATCCTAATGGTACGAAATTTAATGGCACAAATATACATTTAAAAAAAACCTAAATCTAGTTTTCTAATTTAGAAAAAATGTTATAGCTGAACCAAATAGGGTCTTTACTTTTGCGCCACCCGTTATTATAACCCGGATAAAATACACCATTTTCGCGCTAAAATTCTCTAGATTCAGCAATCTAAAACTAAAATCCATGTAGGCCACTTAAATTCCCGCCAAGAACTTCAGGTGCTGCTAATTTATTGCTGGGACGTCAAACCACAGATAATTAAGAATAATAGGGACCGTGCAAAAAAGAGTTTGGTAAACATCACTTGACAGATCGCATGAAGAGATTGCATGCTTACTAATGGACGGACAGACATACAGTGAGGCACACGGACGGACGGCGGAGCCATATGAATAGGGCCCCGTTTTTATCCTTTGGGTACGGAATACTAAAAATTTGTTTGCTTTTAACCGATTTCCAAAAACGTGGTTGTTGATGGTTTTGTTCAAGATTTTGTAATTCAACATTTTGCAAATTCAACATATTGGTTCTATTAATGCTGTCGAAGCTATGTATATAATAACCTTACTTAACCGGCAATGTATTAAAGACAGAGTAATCGAAGCAAAATATGGTGCATTGATTAACATTGTTATTTGCCACCCGGACAAATTAGAGAGACACCATACCTTCAACTTTTTCAGCTTTGTCTCCGCTGGAGGCGTTATTGGCTGTGGGGCTGCTCGTCACTGTGCTCTTCACTTTTTGCTGAAACAACACGGACATCTATAAAAAATGCAAATACGAGTCAAATAGATTCGATTGCTTTGGATAATGTTCAAAATGAACGACCAATAGAATATTAAACTCAGACTTTTTTGCAAAACTCACCTACGGTCTTTCTTTTATCTGCCAAACCGCAGTGACTTGCGGTCCTTATAGCCTCAAAGACATAGGCTACCTTAGAGACACTCTATATGTATGCCATTGAATTAGAAAAACTATGGAAGCCACTGCGCTCAAAAACTGACACCACGCAAAGTAGCTCAAAACGGGCTTAAAAAGTTTTTTTTTTCGCGAACCTGTCTGCCGCTCGCTCCGTGACTGAAGGACGCGTCGATAAAAGCATTAAACGACATATTTTTTGTGAATATCGGCGAAATCTTAACGAATTAAGAAAAAAAAAAATCTTCTGTAGTAAAATGGTGCAGGAAACGCAAGGAAAGACGGAAATGTGACACTGGAGTAACTTATCATAGCGTGCGAGGCGAGCTGCTAGCCTACTTACCTCTGCTATGTTGACATTATAACGTTCATTAGATATGTTGACACCGCCCCGTGACCTTGACGCGGTCAATCGAAAACTAGCTTCGTCAATGAGTGCGTAAGTTTTTCGTTGTGATTTAAGTTTGTTTGCGTAAATGAGATTGATATTGAATCGTTAGTCGTATAAGAGTTACGCTTCCATATTTTTTTCTAATTCAATGATGTATGCCTACATTTTTGTTGTGCCTTGTCTTTAATGTTGTGCTTGTGCACTGCTTACCTTCAACCAGAGGCTCACGCTTCAACGCTATTATGTCGTGAACGCTATATTACATGTGTACCTTATCATAAATGTCTGTATACGTCACTGCCAAACAGATGTACTAGGTTATATATTTCTATGTGAAAGTAATAAAAAAAGGGTATAAACCCTCAAATACATTTGAAACAGCATTAACGCTCACCAGAGCCTCCTGTAGTTGTGTGTCAGTATCTCTCAGCTTGGTCTTGAGCGCGGCGATCTCGTCGTTCAGAGGCTGGATGATGGACCGCAGCTCGCCCTCTTCACAGCTTTGCTGGAGCAAAATCAATTTATAAATGTTGAGTACAGGTCCACAAAACACCGCACATAGCGCCATTTTAACCTATCCATCGGAACGGAAATTTCTCGGTCTGTAGTAATTTGTCTATAATTAAAATATCGCTGAAAATAATGTCATTGTATTCCATGTGACAGTGTTCTTTGGTATTTGTTTATAACATGTAAACTATAAACGGATTTTTGTGCGTGTAGTGTTAATTTAGATATTCAATCAATAGGCTTGTTTCCTAAAAAAAAAAAGCCATTTAAAATAATTAATCAGTCTTATAGATTATCGAAAAATATTAGATACGTTTTTTTTCTTTTTACAAACAAAAATTGATAAAGATAAAGCGGATTGTGTCCGACCCTGCTGCCCATCGGAAATATAAGGGACTAGCTTTCACCCGCGGCTCCGCCCGCGTCAATATCGATCCCTCAGGAACAGTCCATTTTCCCGGGATAAAATATACCCTATGTCCTTCTCCGTACCCCAGACAACGGGTATGCAAAATTTTATGACGTTCGGTTTAGCAGATAGGGCGTGAATGCGTCACAAATAAACAAACAAACATACTTCCCCCTTTCCTCCCCATTTCCTTTCCCCAACTCCTGTCACACCCTGGTGTTGCAGTTGTCCATGGGCAGCGGTGATCACTTACCATCAGGACACCCGCTTGCTCGATTGCCGTCCTATAACGTGAAAAAAACTCACTTTCGCATTTAAAATATTAGTTAGGATTAGGATAGGTAGATACCTTTTTGTTGGGTTGCTCGGCGTCTGTCTCCGCGCCGAGCTTGCGCGCGAGCGAGCGCACGAACGTGGCGGGCGCCAGAGACACCTCCTGCAGCGAGCGGACCAACGCCAACATGTTAGCCATGCACACGCAACTACACCGTTATTACATAGATTGAAGGGTCAAGAGATCGCCGTCTCTTAGCTGCGTGCAAGGATGGGAACACGCACTCACGAAAAAAGACACAACGTGAGTCGTAGACATTTAAAAAAAAAACATTCTTGAGCAAGTCTCGTGCTTTGTGCTCTTTCATTCACCGCTAATTCAAATCAAATCAAATCAAAACGTTTATTCAGAAAATAGGCCTTTGCAGGCACTTTTTCAAGTCAAATCATATTTTAAAGGATCTAAAATATTAATATTATTAATTAATGTGCAAAAAGCTACAGACTACTAACGTGTCGGAAGCGACAATTACAGCGGTGATCATCAGATAAACATTGTGAATTTGCGCTTCTTAATAAGTTAAATCTAACTTTCAAAGTCATGCCCCACGAGGTGACAGAGATTAATTATCCCTAAATTAAATACCGTAAATATAATTGAAAAGAAGAATTATATTTTTAATGCTAAAAGTGTAATGCAAAAATAGACCACAAGAAATTATGCATAAGAAACACTATAAAGGCGGTAAATTTAACGGTTTCTTTAAACTTTATATGCTAATCGTCTAGATTATTCAGCATTGAAGCCAGGCACCATAACATAAAGTACATAATTATAATTATATTTTTACAACTAATTTATTTATTTTAAAAAACAAGTATAAATCTTTTCAAAATGAGCGCGTTTTCATAGTTCAAAATTTTTTGTATGTCTGTTAATTTTGAAGTAATAGAGTGTTCCAGGCGCGCACCGCGGCACCGCGGCGGGCTATCTAGCCGCAATTAACGAAGGAACTGTAAAACGTGTCGTCGATATGCAAATGTAGTGATAATGTATGTGTGTATGTATCCCACATAATTTGAGCTCGCAGCGGCACCTGATAAGCCCAGGGCCAGGACGATGACGCAAAGAAACTGTCTTAGTGGCAACATTGACGTTTGGCTAGAAGCAATCACAATTGAGACAAAAAAAAGGCAATTCTAATGTAAAATATCCTACTAATATTATAAACGCGAGAGTTTGTGACTATGTATGGATGTTTGATCCTCAGTCACGCCACAACGGCTGAACGGATTTTAACGAAATTTAGCACACAGACAGGTTAACCTTAATTAATACATAGGATTAATCCCGGAAAAAAGTACTGTTTCCGTGGGATCGACATTAACAGGGCCGGGTATAGGGGAGGCAACCGGGGCTACAGACCCGGGCCCTTCATGATTATACTGAATATTAGTAGAAATAATCGTTACATATTTGCAGAATAATATTTGTACTTATAATTTGAGGCCAGGGGCCTCCACGCCTGTTGCCTCAAGGCCTCCAGGCCTCTAAATCCGGCATTAGACATTAACGTGAGCTAGTAATCAATATAAACATGTGAGAAAGTATTCTGTGTTAACTGAAAACATGGCTCAATAATTGGCGAGTTCCGTGGCATAGTGGTGAACACGCCAGCCTGCGACACGAGGGTGCCCAGGCTCGATCTCCAGCTAGATAGAAAATGATTTTTCAGATTGGCCTGGACCATAACACAAGTCCTGAACTTACATTGGGTCTTGTTTAATCTGTGTGATTTGCCGTATATATTTATTTATCTGTGTGTGTGTTACGAGCATCATCAACATTTGTTGCGGTGACTGACCTGCTGTTGCTGCCGGAGCTGCTGCTCCAGCTCGAGGGTCCTGTGCCGCAGACGCCTCACCTCCTCCGAGCCCGAGGATGACACCTCCAGCGTCTCTGTGCGACGGACAAATGACCTCTTAATGCTGACCCTATTCAAATGCGGATCGACGAAGGAGTATAAAATAAAGAGGGAGTACGAAAGACGTTTTAATTAGATATGAAACAGATAGTGGTTTTGCCGGATGAGTCCGGATACCGGATATTCGGCAAGCTACGAGGTCGGAACGCCGGATATCCGGCTACCGGGTAATCGGCCCTTTTTTTTAAGAAGCTGGTCTGGTATACGAAGTCAAGTCGTTTCTTACCAACAAATGCGGAAAATTTGGTATTTCTCAACAATTAGCCACTTGTAAATTTTGAGGAAACTAATTTGTTGTAGGTGCGATTATAAAATAAACGAGGTCTATAATCTATTTTAGTATGTTTTGCCTTGTGTAAAATAATTAGATTTTTTGTAATTTACTGTACCGAAAACAAAGCCGAATAGGCCGGATACCGGATAGTTACCGGATATCCGTTTCATCTCTAGTATACATTTTTATGCTTACTAATACATCAGAGTCCTTACATAGGAAACGTGGATTTTATTACATTACGGAACCTTTAGCAAATGCCAATGTAACTCCAACTTGGCCGGTGTTATTTTTTTACTACCGAAATCTTATTGTTTTTTTTTCTGGGTCATACAGCATAGAGTTCTCACAGCTTAATAATCCCATTAAATTGCATTGTCATCCGACTAAAATAAACAAAGTTCAGTTGCGAGATTTGACCCGACAAATAGGCTTGTTTCCTAAAAAAATACGAGTCAAAATAATTTGTACGTCTTATAGATTATCGAAAAATATTAGATACGTATTTTTTTCATTTAAATAAAAGATGATAAAGATAAAGCGCATCAAAGTTCAGGAGAGGAGGCTCATGACGCAACAGGCCGTAAAAAGTGTACTGGTCAGTGACGTCACGCGAAACTTTAACGGGCTATATCTTTATCAACTTTTGTTTGATTGACAAACGAAAAAATACGTATCCAATATTTTTCAATAATCTACCAGCCGGACTAATTATTTTGAAAAGTATTTTTTAGAAAACATGACCATTATATATACAGAGCAAGTTAAAAACAGTTCGTAATAATACAACTTACAGGAGATAAATTCATTATTTAACCACGTTTTTACTCACGTCAGTGCTTTGAGGGAAGCGAAACCGCCGTGTCGCCACCACTCGCCGCGATGATGGTCTTCGTAAAGACCGAGACTAGTCGGCGAATCCGACAAGAAAAACCGTGATTAAATAATGAAATGTGTAAAATAGTGGAATAAGAAAAAGGGTGAATGATGATTTGTAATGTACGCACCTTCGCGACCCCATAATGAACAAAACGGGAACATTATCCCACCCAAACTAAATAGGTTACACTGACTGAACTAAAAATAGAAATGGGATATCAACCATTGGTAGTAATGTTTTTATCAACTGTGCTAATTAATGGGGAAATTAATGATTTACAGTACCAGAGAAAATATTGATAAGTGTGCTGATAGTAAGCCCAGTGTGGTTTGATAAAATTAAAGAGCCAGTAGTAAGTGCGCTTAATGGTAGGGAAAAACTTACTTATCTTGACAATTTCATGTTTTTTTAGTAAATCTATTAGACTATTAGTTACTCTATTATCTATTAGTTTTCTAGTAAAGACATTACGACTCGAAAAGAAGAAGTAAATCTATAGTAGTAAATCGTTATCTATAAAATCGGCAAAAAATCATGTCTTGAAGATGCCGTTGCCGATCTAACATCTCGTATTACTAAAACTGTAGACAGCAACAAAAAGTGTGTCACAGTATTTTTAGACATGAAAAAAGCTTTTGACACGGTATCAGTCACTAACCTTGTAAATAAATTGGAGAGAATAGGCATAAGAGGAATTCCCTTACAACTGTTTAAAAACTACTTACACAATAGAAAACAGCGTGTAAAAATAGGGGAATGTCTTAGCGAACAGTGTGAGGTTACGTACGGAGTACCACAGGGAAGCGTGATTGGACCCACTCTGTTCCTTATATATATCAATGACCTATGTAGCATGGTCATAGATGAAGGAAAAATCTACTCTTATGCTGACGACACTGCAGTAGTATTTACAGGTGAAACCTGGGAGGCTGTACAAAATAATGCCCAAAACGGTCTTGCTCGAATAGCTAATTGGCTCAACTACAACCTTTTAACCCTCAACACCGGTAAAACGAATTTCGTATGTTTTACTAATTATAACTCATCTCAACCCTCTACGTCCTATACTATACAAATACATACTTGTGGCTCCCTGAATTCGATGACATGCTCCTGTGATTTCATTATGAGGGAAAGCTGTGTAAAATATCTGGGGATTATGGTAGACCAACGTCTGTCTTGGCATGCTCATATAGAGTTGGTCATGACCAGAATAAGGAAGCTCATCTGGATGTTTAAAAACTTAAGACACGTAGCTGATTTGGAGCTTCTGAAACAAATCTACACTGCTCTTGTCCAGTCAGTATTAACTTACTGCATTTCGGTCTGGGGTGGTGCCACAAAAACTAAGTTTTTGGAACTAGAGAGAGCACAAAGATCCCTGCTTAAAGTCATGCATTTTAAACCCTATAGATTTCCTACAGACATGCTGTATGCGTTGAGCGATCTCCTATCAGTGCGGAAGTTATATATACTACATGCTACAATCAGAACTCATAAACGTCTTGCATACGATCCTCATATTTAAAAAAAAAGAAGAAAACATAATGTGGCACACGCCCAAGCTTTTAAAACAAAATATGCTCATAGACAATTCGGTTACCAGTCAGCTCATTTGTACAACACATTAAATAGGAAACTAAACATACTCGTATATCAAATGAATAGGTACAACTGTAAAAAAATTGTTACTAATTGGTTAAAAACGCAAAACTATGAGGAAGTTGAATCATATATCTGCACGCCTACTTAAATTATAAAAATTTGACCCAAGATGTAACTTATATACCTGTAATCTTACAACGAAACTAACCTAAAGAAAAGAAAAAACCTTACTGTAACTACAAACATATACCTATATAACGACTTAGACTACGTAAATTACTTATTATTATTACTGACTACTCGAGAGGACATAAATTACCTATACTTACACTATATCCACCTTAATAACTACGAATTATAACGACTAATGACCGACTTGCACTTGATACAAGCGACCTTTGAGTATATAACACTATTTTTATTATTATTTTTTACCTAGTATTATATTCATTAGATTACCTACTAATGTTAAAACCTTAGATTGAATTAACTTACAAAATTTAAGTCGACCTAGGAAGAGCGGATACTCCAAACACAAGTATATAATATAATTAAATGGAGGCTCCAGCCACAATGTTGTTACCTACTGTAAGTGATTGAATAAATACATTTTCATTTTCATTTTTCATGTTGTATGGGAGCCCCGTTTAATATTAATTTTTATTTAATGATTTATTTTTAAAATGAATATGTAACTCAATATTCTGTGAATATTTCAAGCGTCTACCTCTTGCCGTTATCAATATGGAGCAAAAATAAGCAAAAAATCACGTTTGTTGTATGGGAGCCCCCTTAAATATTTATTTTATTCCATTTTTAGTATTTGTTGTTATAGCGGCAACAGAAATACATTATCTGCGAAAATTTCGACTGTCTTACTATCACGGTCCATGAGATACAGCCTGGTGACAGACGGACGGACGGTCGGACGGACGGACAGTTGCCAACTAGTTTCTGTCAGTCAAGACAGTGCTTTGAGGGAAGAGAAACCGTGTCGCAACCCCTAACAATTGCCCTGATGATGGTCTTCGTGACAGACCGAAACTAGTTGGCGATCCCAACTGAATTAACGTCAGTGAAACCGTGTTTTTATATATAAATTAGTAAATCTTTGCGAGTTTAAAGGTAATAATCTATTCTTTGAGTACGTACTGACAAATGTTCAGATCACGACCAAGAAATGCACTGCTGGGTCAATATCTTAAGTAAGGAGGAAGATTTTTTTATGTTTGTTACTGCATTAACTCCGTTATTTATGAAATGCTTTTAAATTTTTCCCCCTTTAAAATTTCATCAAAATCGGTTCAGTAGATTGAAGTCTGTATTTGTATATGAAAGATTTGATGACTCAGCAATTTTATTCATTCATTCATTAATTTATTTATAATGGATATTCGACGTGTTGGAAGACCAGTCAGGTGTTGGGATTCCGTAGTGAATAAATTCCCTTTAAACAATTTGCCATTTTACTATAAAGTCCGAACAAACCCGCGTAACTATATCTACTCACCACTGACAAGTAGTTGTAGGTTCTCGATCTCACTGCGCTGGTTCTGGCTGAGGATCTGTAGCTGGGCGAGCTCTTCTCGCAGCCCCACCACCTCCGACTGCAGTTGTTCCTTCTCTTGGACCATCTTCCGCATGTCTTCTGCAAGTATTTTAAATTACAATTAAATTCAATTAATCCCAAAACAATTCCAGTCCAAACAAATGATTTATGAGGCTCTGATGGCATGGATGGTAGAATTGATAAATCCTCGTCAAAGAATATATCACTCAATAGAATATTGTCACATAAAGATATCTTGTCGAAGAATTAAATAAGTTAAATTACAATAATCTCATGTCCGTAGAAATTATTTCTGGCCCTGTGGCATGCCGGCATTGAACCTAAAAAACTTTATATTACGCTAAAGACTAGCAACATCTCGCACGTTACTGTTAAGATCATATTGACGCTAAGCCACTGGGGTATATCAGCGATATTACGACTATTAGCATTAAGTTGATACTTCTACAAATATACAAATATTATTTGTAAGCCTATTAATTGTAAAAACCAGTTAGCTAGCAGTTTTAAACAAAACTGCTAGCTCACTGGGTTTTACAATTTATTTTTTTAATTTATTTTTACTGTGGTACTTAGTAGATAGTACCTAATTCACCTATCGGTAGTACTAAGGTAAAAAAAGAATTACTATAATGTGACTGCATTGGTTGCCTATGGACTACAGGCAACATAGTTACAAAGTATCACGTCTTTTTCCCTTGCGGTGTTGACAGAGCCTAGGTAAGACCTAAAAGCCGCGTTTAGCATGTTGCTGGGCGTTAGGTGGAAAACGGAATCAAAATAGTGGATGGGTTGCTAGCCACATCGCCTGCTAACATGATCTCTCAGACTTTCGCCCATTCCCTCGATCGGCTTTTACGATCCACGCGAGATACGAAGCAGCTGGTACAGTTTACGTTTTTTCTTTTTACCAGACTAACATGGGAGTGGCAATAAACGCAGTTAAATATAGAAAAGGCAATTTCCTAATGTGTTATAGTTATGCATTAACCAAAACTGTCAACACATAGAAATTTTAGAGGTTCAAAGAATGGTGTATCATGGTAAATCAAATGTAATTAAATTTATATTGTAACAGTATAAATTAGGTCGGAATGTGATCGTGTGATAAGGATAATAAAACAATGAACTGGTGCAGACAACAAAGAGTGAACTTACTATTGGATGTGAATAAATTGACAACTATTGCTCATGACTTTTGTACAAAAGTACACAAAGAAGTGCTGAGATATGGAGTTTTTTTAAATGCAAAGACTTCATTCTAATTTATAGCTAAAATTATAAATGCGAAAGTTTTCCTTTAGTGTTACGCTTTTAAACTGCTATTACTAAAATCTGGAGAAGGACATAGGCTAGCTTTCATCCCAGAGGGATCGACATTGATGCAGGTGGGCTACGGGCGAAACATAGGATTTATCTAGATATTTCTTTATGTATGATAGATGTTGAAAAGAGTAACTATTATCTCAAGTAATAATGCAATGCTAATTTATTACTTTTACTGCGACACGAGGGCCCGGGTTTTGATCCCCGGTCATGTCAAGATGAAAATCTTTTTTCCGATTTGCGTGGGTTTTGGATGTTTATCGATATATGTATTTGTTATAAAAATATACAGTATCGTTGAGTTAGTATCCCATAACACCATACTCGAACTTACTTTTGGTCTAGTTCAATCTGTGTGATTTGTCTGTGTATATTTATATTTATTTACTAATAATACTAATTATTCAGCCAAATATAGGGAAATTTTGCATAAACATTATCAGCAGTACAGAAAATACATCTTAAGGGTACCTTTCATTTAGAAAGCTATACTATTCCCAAAGGATCTACATTGACAGAGCAAAAAACAGTAAGTAAAAGATAAAATAGAATAAACAAGCTGTTAGAGGAAGCACTCAATAATAATTTAAGGAGATCAAAAGCATGCTATTTCAATTTATAATAGTTCTCTCATAGACATCTTCTTCACATAACTTTTATGGGAAAACAAGTTTAAACTGAATAGTACTACCCAGATGAAATACTCTAAATTAGAATGAAGATTACACAAGGACAAAGACATCACTATACTTAAACTGACAAGCACTTACGAAACTACTTTTAATCACTTAACAAACCAATCATTAACCTAACCTATTAAAAGAACTAAATTACCTCCACTAATTCTAGAGTTAGTTTTCTACAAAACTGTGCTGTGAAGATTTAAGAGAAAGAGGGACAAATCACAAGGACATTTATTCAATTTTGATCAGTAATTGTTCATATAGATTTTTACTTAATACTAATATTCCATTGTAGTAATTAATTAGCTATTTTATGAATTAATAAATCTCACTACATGAAGTTGACATACAAAATACTTGATGGAAGCAACAGACAATTACCTAAGTACTGATTCGATACACTCACAAAATTTGATCAAATTTTACATTATCCGCATTAAGAAAAAGACTGACAATACTTCTTATTGACTTCATTTTTTTTACCTGTTTTACAGCTCTCACTGCAGCTTTTCCAAGCGGAACACTAAATAAGCTAGCGTTATACCATCACAAATTTTAGACTACACTATGAAACATATTGAATGATGTTTATGATGACAAATCAAAGGTTAACAGCCACTACCACACGGTTAGATGCATGCTAGTGAAGTGACACGAACACGAGGGCGTCATGCTCCCATCCAGCACCAGCTGCCATGACAACGAACCTTCTTTCTGCAAAAATAGCTCTTTCATTTTGGCCCGCTGAGCGTTAAATTCTTCCTCCAACTCGCGCCGCATATGGTCCGCTGCAGAGCCGATGTGCTCCCCCACGACCTCGGCTTGAAAAAGACAACACCATGACTTCCACTAGAACACTTTTACATCCTAATGCCGACGACGGGCTGACAAAAAAACGTACCTTTTGGAGCTTCCGCTGTGTCGTTAGACATCTTGCGCACACAGCCCTTTGGGGTCAAACAGTTTATAAACGATACAATAATAAATCAGGGGCAACTGACATGATCACAGGCGTCTTCAGCATTGATAACGAATGGACCAAGATTAAAAATAATATTGCAATCATGAAATCATTCATAGAAAATTGGCTGACATCAGAATTGACATTGACAACTAAACAATTGACGTGACAAGGAAAAAGTTGCGTTTTGTTTATCAGAAATGAAATAGATCTCAGAACAATAATAGATAGTATAAATGGTTCCTGCCTACATAGGTACTTGGTACTACTTGGCTGTTGCTTTGAAATAAGTAAGTTTTAAAAGAAAATGGAGAAATCCTTTAAAATGTATCGTGAGCCCATTGGCGACCCCTATATAACCCATCAATCAAACTAAATGAACGGGTTAAAGCACGGAGCATATACAAAGGGTTAAAGTGAGAACATAAAGCTTTTCTTTGCATGGGGTAGCAAAATGGGGTAGCACTGGACTCCAAAAAATCATTGTAAGTACCTATGCCATCCGTATCATAGAAACGTAATATAAAAATAAACATTTTTTAATGTAATCATTTGACAATGCTATCCATACGCCATCTGTCGTCGAATAGCAAAAGCATTTTTCTACCAGCTAATAAACACAAGTTACTGTGCGGCTAGCTCAATTTGTGAGATATGTCCCTATATATTTATTTATTAATTTATTGATTGTATATTTATTTAGAGATAATAAATAAAGGATGAGGTTGTCAATTCAGGACTACAAACCGATTTTAATTTTTTTTTTGTTTGAATGGGTTTGCTTTCTAGTTGGTCCCATTAAAATTTCATCACAATAGGTTCACAATAGATTTGGTTAAAGCCGTTTTTTTTATATGACAGATTATTTATTCCCATTCTATGCTTGTTTGTAGATCAATAATGTATCAGTGCTCCTCTTGCGCAAAAGAACTTGGTAAAAATAATCTTTCAAAATTTATCACTATCTTATTTTCTTCACCCATATGGTATCCCCTAACCATACCGTTCTTGTCAAACGCGATTTTGAAACATTCCCTCGATATTTCTAGCTCCCACGTCAGGGATGTATATTATTTTTACGTGGTGAGTCAAAAAATCAAACCAATAATTTAGTGACGGACTGAGACTTTCGTATGAAATTTCATCATCATGATACCTCCTCAGCTGTGGTGCCTTTGAGTATTTCTAGAGCCTCCTACAAGTCAGATTGAAGTACAAGTATTTGCCGACACTGGGAATCGAACCCAGACCGGTTAGGCGCGAAGGTCGTAATTACAACATCATCATTGTTTTATCACACACATGTACATCTGTGCATGATTTCCGTTGTTTCGAAAAGAATAATAAAACAAGATGATGTTCAAAGAACACAGCTGCTCCTACCATAGAAAAACTGTACAAAGTATTCTCCATTTTAGAGAAGGAAAAATAAAAAGTAACGCAAATAATGTTTAAAATAAATAAATTTATTTGGTATTATCTAATTCACATTCACGTTCAATAATACTATAATTATAACTAGTCTACATAATTACAAAACATCTTTGTCTTTTAACATATCATAATTAGTATTACAATAAAACCGTGACATTAATCATGACCATGTTCGTAATTGCAAAATAAATTATTATCTTAGAAACAAACACATTTGATAAACATTTTTATAGCGCCATCGTCTAACACTTAAGGCACAGACATATCACAGTTTGATGTCTAACGATAGTACAATTTAAAAGAATTAAACGTACAATACATAAAATATTATTTACAAGATAAAGTGATTTTAAATGCAAATATCAACAAATCTGTGCAAAAATCAGACATTCAACTAAACTACAAGATGGCGCTTTTCGTAATTGAGCTATCCGCCGCTAGAGGTCGCTAGAAGCCTTGTTTGGCGTCTCTGAACTTCCTGCCATCGGGCAGGTCTTCGAGACAGGGCACTTGGACTAGGTTGAAGTAGATGTGTCCCATGAGGTGAGAGGCGGAGGTGTTGGTAGTCTTGAGGCAGTCGAAGAGCATGTCGTCGCAGGTGCAGTGCGATTTGCTGTAGAGCGAGTTGTTCGTCAAGTTGTACCGTTGAGAGAACGCGCGTACCTGAAATAAAAAAACAAAAAATTTACATTATTTTGTATTATTTATGCGGAAAATCAAAAATACTCGTATGATGCCCTAACGCCATTATCGTCAAAGGGAAGATACCCACTAACAAAGACATAAAATAGTTTTTCAGGGCCAAGAGCAACAGCGATATGCATATTCAAGTAAACGAGATGGAATGGATCTAGGGGGGTGGAGCTAGCCGGGGCCCACCCTCCAGATGGCAAGTTCAAGGGGCAGCAAACTACCCAAAGAACGGGGGCGGCGGCAGCCACGCTGTGGCAGTACCAAGGGGATTTTCTCCTCTTCATATGTTATTTTCAAAGTCTTAGTCCAATTATTTCTAAATAGATACGGGGCTGGGGCTGGAGCGGAGTGACAAGTTTTTAAGCAGAATATGTCTATGTTTTCCTGAAAGGCCGTCCAAGAGCAGCGGTAAACACTTACCATCAAGTAAGCCGCATGCTCTTTGGCCGTCATATAACATAAAAAATGTACCTTGGTGGGACAAAGGTCGTGGGTGCGGCAGCAGCGGTCCAGCCGCCGGTCTGCTCCTAAGTCGTGGTAGTCCGCCGCGATATCTCCGGTCCCGCACCATTTTGTACCTACGACAGAAGAAACCTAATTGTTATATTTGCTTCATGTATCAGAAAACAAAAACGGACACAAGCATTTTGTACCAACCGTATGAGTAAATGTTCCTAGATGTTCCTAGAGTAAGCATTTTAACTCTTACTTGCTAAAGTAAACAAAAGAAATAAAACAGAAGATGTAGGTTATAATTTGCGGTAGGATGAGGAAGGAAAGATAGAGGAGAAAGACCAATGTCTTTATTAAAAAAATGTACAGATTATTTTATCCTATTCTACTCTGCCGGAAGCCGTGTGGTTTCTGGCAGAGTAGAATAGGACCACTCCAAGTCTTCCCGTAATGGATGACGTAAGAGGCGACATGGATGACGTAAGAGGCGACTTAGGAAATACAAGCTAAACAAAGCTCATAAACATCAATTCACCTCTCCAACCCGTCTGGCCAGCGAGGAGAGTGTAGGCCTAATCCTCTGTTTGCTCTGGCCAAGTATGGCTCTGGTAATACAGAGAGGGTCATACTCCTGCAGTGGAAACTAAAAAGACCTGATGATAATGATCCTTACCAGGAATAATCCCCTGCAGCAGTGTAAGCGGACTGCCACCTAGCAGCCCCGCATGGACGCCGCCCGCGTCCAGCCTGGCTCTTGCTCTCGCGGCGCCTTCGCCCCCACCCTCGGGCTTCCACGTTGGGTCTGCGCCTTCACCGTCTGCTCTACGGTGGTTGTCGTCTCCCTCTACGCCTGCTACCTGAAATTTGATGGATGATACTTTATCAAAAGCAAAAAAATATTTGTTAAGTTTCCTAATCAGATAATCGAAAATGAGCAGAACATGAGAATGGCACACAGACAATATATAGGTTATATTGTCTGTGGAATGGCATCTTGCATTCTTTACGTTGTGGTGTAGCTTCTGTTTAGTACTAGTGGAATGGTTACTTATAATTATATTCTAGACTTGTAATTTACCACGATAACTCCCACGATAGGTATCACACCCATGTTACTACGTTAGCGGGTAAACTTAGTTCTGCAGCTTATGCTGTTAGGAGAATTAGACAACTGACCGATGTTGATACTGCGCGTTTAGTATATTTCAGTTACTTTCATAGTGTTATGTCTTACGGAATTTTACTATGGGGTAACGCTGCAGAAGTAAACACCATATTTGTACTGCAGAAACGCGCTATCAGATCTATATATAAGCCTATATAGGAGCCCTTCAGGCACATAGGGACCAAGTCTGGATTGAGTTTCTTTCGGCGTATTCTTTTTACCAGTGGTCGTTGCGAAACGCTAGTAGTATTTCGGTTTTGCATAAATTAAACAAAATATAATAATAAATACAAATATGACGTTCAAAAAGAGATACATGTATCCAATTTTGAATAAAAATCTTTGACTTTGACTTTGAATTAGTGGGAGCTGCGATCACTAGTGTTTTTTTTAAAATACAGGCTTGATATTAGAAATACATAGATGTAGCCAGAGTTAAATGCTTTGGTCACGCCTCCCGCAAACCAAAATTCAATAGCATGCGCCTCAATGTGCCGGCACAAATGGGTAGCTATCTAAAAATGGCGCAGACCAGATAATTAGCTGTCATACATATTTAGAATTGCTCGATCAATAAGCGTTACCGGTCAGTAATTGTGCGCGGTGCGAGTATTTGTGAGGCGTATGGGAGATTGTTCGACGAAGCGGTTGTATGCGTCGCCTCGCCATTGTTCTTTCTGTTTTTGAGAAAACATGCCGATTGTTTCCTGCCGTCGAAGTATACGAGATTTTATAATTGCAAATAATTTTTTAAACTGTTGTTTAAACATTAGGGATGTTATTATGGTCAGTTGAAATTTTTTTATGCAGTATTTAATTTTTTGGTGGTTGGTTTCGTACATTCATCCTAAAATTATTAAAGCAGTGTAATAAATAAATGGCCAGTAAAATGATGGAATGGGCAGTTAGATTCATGGTGAGTGATAGCACCCGAACTATCACTTTGATAGTGCGAAATGTCCATTGTAATTATAACATTACCACAGACGGAACGTCAATCAGAAGGAGGACAAGAAGACAAACACGGAATCGCAACCAAGGAAGTTAAGAGGCCAAGCTCCATCCGCAATCTAACAAATACATTTTTTTAAGTGTTTATATTTTGCATAGATATTTTGCATTCACAATGCTATTTTGATATACTCTTATTAAATTAAGAAATAAAATATGGTGAAAAAATTTCAAGCGGGCGGGATTTGAACCTGCGAACTTGCCTATGTACGACTTACGCTCTTCCAACTGAGCCACCGCCTGTTCTAACCTAGCCGCCCGCTTAAAACTTTTTCACCATATTTTATTTCTTATTTTAATAAGAGTATAACAAATACACTTGGTCACAGAGAATAGGTAAGGTGCTTTAGGTTTCTTTGTGATCAAAAGAGGAGCCAGCAAGCGTGAACGCTCGCTCCTCTTTTGATCACAAAGAAACCTTAGCGAGAACTTAGGGAAATCCCCAATATCAAGCCAATATCATTTTTAAGAACTGTTTATAAATGAGATTTCCTCCAACTAAGTCCGATTTATATAATTAGATAAAACCAACGCGAGATTACGAATAGGTACATATCTAATTAAACACTACAATAATGGTTTACTCGCGTATTAATTACACTCGCCCTTAAGATCGCCTTCTGTATAGGCTGAATGTAAAGTAACAAAGGGTAAAACGGGACCCTATTAATATCTTTTTTATTTATTTAAAAAACTTTTTGAGCCTATAGAGTAGGTGGACCTAATGCTAAAAGCATTCTCTCCCAGCCAACCTCGAGAAGGATAAACAGATAAAAAAAAATAGGTGGTAAAGTGGGAAATAAATATGAGAGAAAGAAATATTATAAGATTATAAGGAAGGAATAATAGATAGATACTAAGAGATAATAAAATACTTAAATATATATTTAGTTAAATAAATATTTTTAGATACAAAAATAAACATACATAAATACATATACAAAATAGTGAGAAATGATAAATTAATCTGCTGATTAGAGTTCAGAAAGAAAAGTATGCAGCTTTTTCTTAAAAATAAATATATTTCATTACATGCGAAAGGATGTACCTTTCGGATGTAATTCGGGTAAGGAGTTCCAGAGTCGTATAGAATGCAAAGTAAAGGAGTTGGACATAAAGCCAGAATGAAATAGAGGAGTAAAAAGCATAAGAGAATTGCTGGAGCGAAGTTGCTTTGAAACTTATATTTCAAGTACCCGGGAGAATGTGGATTTTTAAAAATAGAAAAAAGAGCACATAGAAGTTTCTGCTGCTTGCGTAAACGGATAGGAAGCCAAGACAATTTGGATCGGAACTGAGAAACGTGATCAAATTTACGCAGGCAGAAAATGAACCGAATGCAATTATTGAGGAGACGATCGAGTTTATTGAGAAGATCTACATTTAGATCTAGATAACACACATCAGCATAGATGTGTGTTATCCAGAAATATCCTCTGCTGTCCGTCAGTCACCAGGCTGTATCTCATGGACCGTGATAGTGAGTTAGTTGAAATTGACCCAGATGTATATCTGTAGCCTCTATAACAACAAATACTAGAAAACGGAATAAAATAAATATTTAAGGGGGTTATTGCTCGATATTGATATTGCTTGAAATATTTATAATATTCACAAATTGGGTAAAATTATTTACTTTATAAATAAACTAGCTGTTGCCCGCGGCTCCGCCCGCGTTAATGTCGTTCCCTTGGGAACAGTAGAAATGATAAAAATTCCATACAAACCCCTCCCTCTGCTTTTTCCCCTTAAGGGGGAATAATACATTTCACTTGCATAGATCTTTAGCCCTTAAGGAGGGGATTTTGCCCAATTCACCTACACAGATCTTTTTAATTGTAATCGAGAACTTACATACCTATTTTTATATTCTAAGTCTAGAAATGGAAAAATTCCATACAAACTTTACCCTCTATTTACCCCTTCAAGGGAGAATGTTGTCTGGTTCACCTAAACAGATCTTTTTTAATTTTAATTGAGAACTTGTGTACCTACTTTTAAAACTTCTAAGTCCAGAAATGAGAAAATTCCATAAAACTTCACCCCCTTTGATTTTCTAAAAATCCTTTCTTAGTGCTCATTTACATCATAAAAAGAATCCCTGTGCTAAATTTCAAGTTTCTGGGCACAGTAGTTTCGGCTGTGCGTTGTAATATAAGTCAGGTTCGCCTTTGGCCCGCGGCTCCGCCCGATTCGAAGTGTCGATTTCTCAGGAACAGTAGAATTACCCGGAATACATTAGTTAATGACTTTCAATGAAACACCTTAATATTGAATTTCAATTGAATAACTTCAAAAACGGAAAGTTCCATACTAACTTCGCATCCCCGTTATGCCCACTTAAGGGATGATTTTTGAGAAAAATATTTTACTCGTGTTTCATGCATTTCAGTAAAGAACCTTCATGCTGAATTTCATTCGACTAACTTTAAAAATGGTTAAGTTTCAAACTTTGCACCCCTATTTTACCCACTTAAGGGATGATTTTTGAGTAAAATATTTTACTCGTGTTTCATACCTTTCAGTAAAGAACCTTCATGCTGAATTTAATTAGAATAACTTCAAAAACGACAAAGTTTCATACTAACTTTGCAACCCGTTTTACCCCCTTAGGAGATGAATTTCCAAAAATCATTTTCTTAGTGCTCCCCTACGTTATAAAAGGACCCCTGTGCAAAATTTCATGTTCCTTACCCTTTTAGTTTAGGCACTACGTTGATATGTCAGTCAGTCAGCTTCTCCTTTTTTTTAGTATGGATTACTATGGATAGTACGGATAGGTATAATGCTGTCGTATAATGATGATGAATTGACTTTGGATTTTAATTTTCTTATGTCACTTATTATTTTATTTTATTTTTGCTATATGTTTGCAGGCAAACTCACGTCTTGAGTTCATTCAAATGACGATAACTTTTTTTTTAATGAACCGATTTTGATGAAACAAACTTTAAATGTTTTGCTGAGTTAAAACAAAGCAATTAGTGAAAGTTTGAAGTAAATCGGTTCAGTATTTTCGGAGATAATCGTGATCATACATACAGACAGACAGACAGACAGACAGACAAGAAATTCAAAAAATTTTTTTTTGCTTTGTATTATTCTTTTTAAGTGTCCCTCTATCCATTTTAGTCAAAAATTCTAAATGTAGAGACAAAATATTTTTACTGTTTTATTATATGTATATAGATAATTAAATTAAAATGAAATTAATATTTAAAGGGATCTCCCATACAACAGACATGATTTTTTTGCCGTTTTTATAAATTCAAAATTCATTTATTTGCATTAAATAGGGTACAAAATAGGGTTACAAAATTTGTCAAGTACAAGCCTATTTAGCCATATTCATGGCATGCAAATTTTTTTTGTCCATCATCGAAACTTGACTACTTAAATATTATTATTATAAATGTTTACAAATTTGTCATAAATGTATTTTATTATGTTACTAGCTTTCGCCCGCGGCTCCGTATATGATATGAATTACCTCTATAACATAAAATAATCATGTTATAGATTATTGTCCGGAACCCTTCGTGCGCGAGTCACACTTAGCCTGGTTTTCTACCTAACTTTTCCGATGGGAAAAGTTGTTTATATCGACGGGCTGAATCACATCTTCAAGAATCTAACAGGGTTTTCGTTACATATTGTAGAACAGCCGATTTAAATCAATGCCGAACTACCTGGATAACAGAATCATTTAAAAATGCCATAACAGAGCTGTGAGAACAACTAACATTGGTGCAGAACTAGCTTATTTTTAGGCTGGTGGTTACCTAACACTAATGAAACTTTGCTATAAGAAAATATATATCAGTGGTGGATGCAGCATGGCGCACTATCTCATATCAATAGATACAACATCTACTGTGTGCTGTATACCCTGTTAGATAAAAATAGAAAAGAAACACAAATATGTTAATCAATTATGCACAATTTCGAATCGAGGCGAGCTATGACCGATAGCACAGATTACCTAGCCGATCGCTTTTATGGGAATTTGAAATTTGAAATTCTATTCGGAATACGTATTACGTACGAATAGAATTTTCTCCAAGAATTTTCTTTTCTTGGGTCAGTCTTTCACTCTGAACAAAGACTCTGAATAACTGCCTCCGTAGTCCAGTGGTTAAGGCGTTTGCCTGTAGACCCGAGGGTCGTGGGTTCGATTGCCACGGGAAGCATACTTTGTTTAGTTGGTTAGGACATTGCAGGCTTGAATCACCTAATTCTGATAATAAAGATGATTCCGTGCTTTGGAAGGCACGTTAAGCCGTTGGTCCCGGCTGCCATCTGGTAGTCGTTAAAGGAACCACGTTAGAGACCGAGAGGCGGTTCCGAAGAACTCTAACACCAGGGCGTGCATATTGACCGTGTCACCTACACGAAATGATGATGAGTGAACAAAGAGTATTTACTCTTTGACCAGTGTAAAAAAAAAGAATTAAAAGAAGTATGTCTGTTAATTTTAAGTCCTTATTTAGGTAAGTATCGTAATATTAACCGCAAACAAACCGTGAACTGTAAAATCGAGCACAAAGGGTGCGAACCACGTTCCGACCACACTAGGTGAGTAGCGTGAAGGCTGTCTGTATGTAATTATTTCCCGGTAATTATATCCACGCAGCAGCAGACATTTCGCATTTTCACGAGCTTGTGTTATTAATCACTTTTATTTTAAACAAAGAAAACTTTGACTGTTGTTTGGCCTAAAATATTGGTGCTGCAGATCTTTTTTAGATTTCCTGCGATGGCCTGCGAAGCTCTATATCTCACTAGGTCTTAAGGCGTCAATTATTCAATGACAAAAATGGTAGATCGCATTGTTATAATTAGGTACCATTTAAGGGCTTGTACTACCTCACAATGATTTGCACGATTGTCTGTAATATCAATAATAATGAAATACTCAAATTGAAATAAAAATGCTGCAAAGTTCAAACACTGGTATCTTACTCAAAAACACGATTGCGTTAATTTTCTCTTAGAAAAAAATTGCAGAGTTGCCTCCAAATCACGTCTAATTCACTCGTTATACAGCAGTATTCACCAAATACATTAAAATTAACCTTGAATCTTTTGATTATAATTGCAAAACAGACAAGGCAATCATCATGTTTTTTTTTTTCGAATAACCCTTAAATATTCTTTAAAAACAAAAATATCCAAAGTAGCCAACACGTTTAGATATCCGCGTTTGTACCGCCACGCCGCCTGGCGTATGGCGGGCCCTTAACTACTAACTACCTAATAAATAATGAGTAATTAATAGAACAATGACATCGCTGTAACCGAAACAGATCGAGGCCGATCTATATGGAAGCCTATCAAAGACACTAGGTACATGTATTGGCTATGAATTCCTAATTAAAAAATAGACCGACTCTATCATATAATATCATACTATTTTTTGTTTTTTTTTGTTTTAAACTTATACATGGCTCAGTTTGAACACATTGCAATGTTGAACGCAGGTAAACATGTAGATTTAGGTATGTAGGTATATGGTTGTTTAATAAAACTGACTAAGTAAGAGTCGGGTCCATACAAACAAAGGTTCCGTCCCATTGTACAATATTTAACTTTAATCGAACATAATTCAGTTTTAATTAAATTGTGTTATAGTATTCCCATGCTTGGTCGGAGTTCTTTTTCATCACATATTTTCAATTGTAATAATTCAGTTTTGCTTCATAGCTATGTTTTATTTGTATCTGGTTAAAAAGTTAGTAAATGAGGTACAAAATATTGTTGTTAACTGTTTTAAAAATATCTAAATAATTTAAATTCAAACGTGCATTTAATAACTATAAGGAATGAATGTACCTAATGTGAATGAATTTCTAAGCGATAACTTACAATAACTATTCAGTAACATATTATAGTATTTATTATCTTCCTCGGCATATGTACATTTATAATAAATGGGTAGGTAATAAAAAAATATTGCTATAGATTGACATTAAATATTATGACTAGCTGACTGTTTAAAAATTTTGAATCTACTTACATAATTTAACTTTACCTATTTGATATTTGCACGAATGTAATAATTTGACCAATACATTTTTTTTTCGAATTCAAACTACTTATTTATTCTTATTGTTTAAAACTAACCTGACTGTACTTTGTATGCCGAATGGCGCAGCATAGAGTACTGTAGGTAACTATACTAATCCCAACACCATGTAATACCTGTCTGACAAAATAAATGATGCCTACTGAATGAAATGAAGGCGGTTTCTTTGAACGCTTATTATATTTGACTTCACAACAATTAGTGACGGCGATAATTATGTTTATGCGGAGCGAAAAGCAGAAGAAAAGGCAACAAACTAACAAACTGCACAGCGAATTTTCTCCAAAAGAAAATTCGCTGTGCCTACTAACAATTTTAGTAAACCTTACAAACTAATTATGTGAACTAAATATACATCGTATTTAATTCTAAAAATAATATCTAATTATTGAAAACCAAAGCAATTACTTAACCGACATTCTAAACTGGGCTTTTCAGGTGACAGCCTTGCCGATTACGCTATGGCGTAGTTACGTTATTTGACAAAATTATGTTTCTTATTCAATGTCAATCAAACCATAGAGTTACTCTTCTGACGTAATACATTTATGGGCTGAACAATTTAAAATATGTTGCTGTTGCCTTGACATGTATGTTTGTTCGTCAAAAATACTGAATAGCTTCGAACTTAGTTTCTACTGTTGTGATCTGCGTATTATCTTTTACTCCTCTCCCTATTTTCTCAAAGAAAAGTCATCGGATTCAAGCCGTTATTTGCTGGATACTGGATGCTGAACAACCGCACACAGTGGTCAAATCAATCGTGATGATGAAATTGCCTTACGATATGGAAATTCACGCGGAAGTCGCGGGCATCAGCTTGTTAGATACACATCAAATTTAAATCGAAAATTTCAAATTATTGAAATTTAATAAAAAGAACTATTTGTTACGTACAGAATTTAGCATACACTAGTACTCTTTGCAAACAGAATTTCGAGCTGTCCGCTCCAAACATCTTTCTTTCGACGTAGTAACTGTGGTAAGTACCTACGAGTAACCTAACCTACCTACGAGTTCGAGTTCGGCCGGCACACGCTCGGTGGATGTATTTACATACACTGCAGGTTGTTGGATATTATGATTTTCAACAAGAGTATCAAGTTTTTTACACAGTTTAATGAATTCAATAATATAGATTACATTAACGTATTTTAAATTATACTTCATTGGCAAATAACTGATTTACTACATTTATTAGTGGTACGAACTAAAATAATTAAGTAACTATTGCAATGATCCCGTTAGGTTCACGAAAAATTAACACTTATTTGTTTTATTCGCGTAGGTACATTACGATTTCTAAAGGAAGGAAAAAATTAATAAGCCTATCCTATCCTATTTGCCAAGTTTCATAAAATTCAGTTAATTCGTTTAAGAGTAAAAGTTTAAGAGAATATACATACAGAAAAAAAACAACGGATTGGACCCCGCCAACGCCGCGCCGTGCCGGCGCGGCGGTCTTAGGTCACGTGTCCATCTTACGAATTTTCGATCAGGTCACGTGTCCTTACGCGAGTTTAATTTTTTTACCTTTTACTTCAAAAAATCTCGGATAGAGCTTATAAACACGATATCTCTGAAAACAAAGTAACTGATTCCATAACCAACTCCCTCTTGTAGATTTACTAGCTGTTGCCCGCGGCTCCGCCCGCGTTAGTGTCGATCCCTCGGGGACAGTAGAATTTCTCGGAATTAAACATACCCTATGACTTTCCCCGAGTCTCAAACTACCTCCGTACCAAATTTCTTTATTATTTTTTAATTTATTTGCTATATATTTGCAGGCAAACTCATGCCTTGAGTTCATTCAAATGACGATAACTTTTTTTTTAATGAACCGAATTTAATGAAACGAACTTTAAATGTTTTGCTGGGTTAAAACAAAGCAATTGGTAAAAGTTTGAAGTGAATCGATTCAGTATTTTCGGTTATTTTTTCGTGATCATACATACAGACAGACAGACAGAGAGACAGACAAAAAATTCGGAAATTTTTTTTTTGCTTTCTATTATTCTTTTTAAGTGTCCCTCTATCCATTTCAGTCAAAAATTCTAAATGTACGGACAAAATATTTTTACTGTTTTATTATATGTATAGATATAGATTATTAGTATTGATTGATAATTGCTATAAGTAATAACATACCGCATTGTAACTAGAATTTTTCTTACATAACAAAAAGTTTAATTTATTTGCTATGCTTTCCTCAACTAAAGTCACTCATGCCGTCATGCCTAGGCTTATGATGAAACTATAGAGGATGGTGACTTCTAAACTGCTTCTCTAGACTGAGTCAACACGCACTAGAGACGTTGGTCATCCGATAACAGCTTTCAAAGTTTGGTCCTATAATAAAAGATGTTAATAATGACGAGAATACTCGGTAACCCCCATTTTTAAAAGATAGAAGGGTACGTAAAGAATTAAGTTGTACCACTTTTACAGTAAGTAAATGATTATTATTATTATAAGGCGTTAGCCAGACAGGCAGTGCGGAGCGCGCCAATGATGCACTTGGGGTATCACTTGGTTTCAATAGATAGAAGTCATCTGGGAACTGTCTGATTTGTAAATCAAAATCAAAACGTTTATTCAGATAATAGGCCTTTGCAGGCAGTTTTTCACGTCAAATCACATTTTAAAGGATCTAATTTAGTCATATTTATATTATTACTTAATGTGCAAAAGCTACAGACTACTAGCGTTTCTGCAGACAGGAAACGCCAAAAGAAACTCTTTTCAACAGTATTGGTCGCCTACTCGCCTTGTAGAAACGATAATGTAGAAAAGAACTTGTAGAAAAGATAATGGGTGCATCTATTGACTGTTGATCTAGGCAAGACGGCAATGCGCCACATCATCATCAGGTCTTTTTAATCTCCACTGCAGGAGCATGACCCTCTCTGTACTACCGAAGCCATAATTGGCCAGAGCAGACAGAGGATATGGCCTACACTCTCCTGGCTAGCCAGACGGGTTGGAGAGGTCTTATTATGTTAATGAGTTTTGTTTAGCTTGTATTTCCTAAATCGCCTCTTACGACCTCCATGGGAAGATGCAATATTCAATCAAACCATTTACTTACAAAATGTATGCAAAGTTGGCGCAAACAGAATAGTATTCATAGTTTTTTCCTGGCTTACATTTCTACTCAATTCTCTCGCTCGTCTGAGCGTATCCTGGCGCCAATTCTACAGGATTTTCAACGTTATCGGCTGACCAAAATGGTCCAGTGCGCGTTGACTACGTGGTAAGTACCTGGAGTCGAAGACGGGGCGTTACCTGCTGGCATTGCGACATGAGCTTGATCATCTGCCCGAAGTTGACGCCGTAGGGCCGGTTGATGCGGCTGAGCTGACGCAGCAGGCGGCCCGTGTCGTCCTCATCACTGTAACAGAAGGAAATAGAAATGTTATTATGTAGACAATCAGGCGCATGGCCCTGCCTGGCACGGCATCGAAATCGGTGAAGGAATCTTTCAATACATAAGGACTATCACTTCTTTCCTCGCGGGGTAGACATAGCCCAGGTCTTTAGTGCCTAAAACCCACGTTTAGCATGTTAGCGGACGTGCAAGTGGAAGAGAGCATCAAAATAGTGATGGGTTGCTAACCGCGTCGCCTACTTACATGATTCGTGATTTTTGCCCATTCCCACGATCGGCTTTCACGATCTGCGCGGGTAGAGTAGCTGTTGAAACACTACACGTTCTTCTTTTTTCCCAGATCAGCATTGAGGAGGAATCTTTACATTCCTTTTTTAAAAGAGCCTAAGTGCCCTGGTAACGCTATAGTTATAGCCGTGTGGTATCCGGCTGAGTAGAATAGGACCACTCCAAGTCTTCCCGTGGACGTCGTAGAAGGCGACTTAGGAAATACAAGCTAAACAAAGCTTAAAAACATCTGTGAGACCTCTCCAACCCGTCTAACCAGCGTGGAGAGTGTAGACCAAGTCATCTGGCTGCTCTGGCCAAGTGTGGCCCTAGTAGCACAGAGTGTCCTGTAGTGGAGACTAAAAAGACCTGATGATGATGATAATCACTATAGCAACCCATTTTACAACTATAGTGTACGTTGCGTCATATTTCACACATGACGTCAAACGAAGCCTATTACTTTTCGTTTTAGATAAAGAAATGGTCCGAACAAAACGTAAACAAAGCGTGTAGATTAGCCGAGATGCTGAGGTCAGTTGCGCAACTTCCGGGCAGTGACCCGTGCGCGGGCGCCGCCTGGCGCTACCACTTTCCCCGCCAGTAGGCCTCTGGGTCAGACGTAACGCGATCTTCGACGGAAACGACCTTTGTTGGAGAGTGACGTCTTATAAAACAGATGATGATTCTCCATCGAAAGAAAAGAATAAATTAAGTAGAATATGCATTTTCTTTGTTTGTCGTGCTTTGGAAAAACCTCCCAAAAATAGGCACATCCGGTATATCCTCCCATGGAACTAACCATCCTTGGAAGAGGGCCTTTGTCTATCCACTACTAGACAAAGACTTCTTACGTCAGAAATTAATGATGCTTTAGGCTAGCCCTCCGTCTTATAACGAACATTATCATTACTTTACAAGTCTGACTCATATGAACATTACTTGTTTTATTGCAATGACTATGAAAAGTATTATTTTCTCCCCGTTGAACTGAAGACAATGTTCATTATATTTTTTTAATAATTTTTAATAAAATTGAAACAAATTCAAGAAAATAAGTCCACCATTCCTCCTGAAATGGTACAACAGTGGATCACATAGGTAATCGCAGTCCAGGCGACTCGCAATCATGTTTAGGATATTGTTTACAGATAATGTTCGCTAAATGCTTACATAAAATAAAGCTTTACTTAAACAATACCATAGTAAAAATATTTCACCTTATTAATACAAACATTGAATTTTGACTGCTGAACCTGGGTCATTGCTATTCAAATTATGGCAGAGTTTGTTACAAAATGATTGACGCTATGTACTCAGCATTTTGATGTTCATTATTTGCAATTTAAGTATGTGTTGCAATGCACCAGGCGTTCATATTGCATTGAACTCGTTACTTGCTGTTACTTGCAACACACGCATTTAAATCATATTATTATCGGGCATCTTAAAAGTCACTTAGGGTTTTTTTTTTTAAAGCACTATGTAGCTAGCGACTGAGGAAATACAAGGTAAACAAAGCTTATAAACATCTGTGAGACCTCTCCAACCCGTCTGGCCAGCGTGGAGAGTGTAGGCCAAGTCCTCTGGCTGCTCTGGCTAATTATGGCCCTAGTAGTACAGAGAGGGTCGTGCTCCTGCAGTGGAGACTAAAAAGGACCTGATGATGATGATGATGTAGCTAGCTCCAACTGACCTTTCGCTACTTCACAGGGCGCTTGAGACGAGGGCAGAGTGCTCTCAGCCTATAACCCCTCCTACCTTTAAGTTAATACCTACTAATTTGTATTTTCTACTTACGAATCTATTACCTGCCTACATCACTTTAATTACCATTCACCATAATAGAAATGGCTGAACGATTCATGAATGAATGTGGTATCGTAACAATTCTCACATCATATCTTACCACGTGACATTTCCTATAAGGGGTGTTATTTTAAACGGTTAGCAGAATATTCGTATTTTTGTTAGCAAACAAATGTAATCGGTCAGCTAAAATATCTAGTTGGGCAGCAACTTATGGTCACCTAACTTCTTTTCTGCCCTCAGTCGTTCCAGGTGGAAAGCCAAAGCTTATCCAAATGTTTTCTCTGCTGCCCCAATTGTAAAATCTGCTGCCCAAATAATTATTTAGCGGCCCAACTAATTACTTTCCATATTTTTACAGGAACATCTGTGAGGGCAATAGTGTTTCTTTGTCATTATAAAATAACTTTGAATACCAAACCAACACAGATTGTGTGCCGCGCCGAGTACAACTATAAGTATAGTAAGTAAGTAAATATTTAATTAATTAATATTGCAAAATATGTGTACCCACCAGTACCATCTATGCTGTTTTGTTTTGACGCATCTATGCAAATGAGTGAATCTATAAATTTTAATGGTAATTAGCATACACTTGTTTCGCTTTAGTCATAACAGTGGCATTATGCATGGCATAAATAACTAGGCAACCGCAGAGTGCGTAATATTATACCATACGGGTACATTTATATTGTCATAGCTGTTTGACATTCCGCAAGATGCGTTAGCAGGTATATACACGTTATGTCCTAATTAGACAGATTAGACCGCTGACATGAAATAGTGCAGAGGTCGACAAATGAAGCATTGACGGTCGAAAGCGAGAATGTGGGCCGAGGCGAAGCTGAGGCACAACATTGCTCGAGTCCATCGAATGCCTCATTGTGGCCAAAGCTTGTATTTAAATCTTTTCTCGAATTCAAACAAACTAGTATAAAAATCATATTATGCGCCAAAAAATATTTTTCTTTTTAAGCCAGTTCAAATTTTGTATTAAAACTTTGAATCGAAGCAAATCAAAGCAATTGTTTCATTTTTAAATTACTTACACGACCGACAGATATGAGTTTACACAGTAATTTAGCTGGCATGTGTTGGCTATAGTCTTGCTATAGTAAGTAAGCTTTAAGTAACCTTATTTTGACAACCTTTTCTGAGATAAATTGATATTGCTTACTTAAAGCAATATCAATTTATCTAAGAAAAGGTTGTCAAAATAAGGTTTCAATTCCCAAGCATGCGGCGGAATACAACCTAGCGGACCCCGAGTTTCAAAGTATATGAGGATAAATGAGAGAGGATTTACAAGCACAATTCTCCTATCACTTCATTACGAGCACAATGTGGAGAAAGGCCATTACATTTCTGTTACGAGTACATGGTCGCTACAAAAATAGCCACATTTCTAACCTTTGTCTTTCAAGTTTAAAGGCTAAAGTCCTATTTCTGCCTCGAAAGGTAAGCTATTAATATTTAATGGAGTGGGGAGAAGTACGTCGATATAGCCACGAGAATGGCATTTGTCTTTACGCTGGAGCGTTTTATTAAATGGCTGAACCTATTAATCGTCAGGTTCTGAAAATTACTTTAACGTGCTGTCAGGTGTCAGAGGCACGACTCGTTGTGTGCTATCTGTAGATAGCAGCTGATAAACGACAGAATCCTGAAAACGTATAAGTGACGTTCCACAAGTAAAGGTACCATATTAGACGCTGGCACTTACGACATTGCGTTTATTTTAGCTAAGTAAAATTGTGTAAGTAAAATTGCTATTATATAATGAAAGAGATGGAAATTTGGTAATGAATTAATGAGACAAGAAAAAAATATATTTATAGAAAAATAACAAAAAAGGTAAAAGTCTCAAAATTTGTTTATTTAAAAATACGACGCAAAGGAGACAGGCGTTTTTTGTGTAGATATTTAATGCGATTGAAAATCATTTACAATCCTTGGCTGTATGCTATTTGGTACCTCGTGTTCAAAATAAAATCGATACGGTGGTAATGACCTGATTTGAAATAGACAGAAATAATAACAGCATGGGCAGCGGCATGAAATGTGAAATAAATGAGTGTGTACACGGTCGCCGCGCTCTACTTGTCGCCATGAGGTCCACGGGATATAGATTATTGTTTAAGTGAAACCTGAAGTTACACTAAGCTACCTTCAAAATGTCTCATTTAAAGAAGTATTGTACATAGGTAGTCAGTGTCCAAGTATCTAGATATATAAAATGTCTGTCTTTTTACAGAGGGTTCAATGATTAGATGTAAGAATTGATAATATTCAGATTATTAAATAAAACACGTGTTGAAAACATTATAAATGATCAAAGGTTAAAAATATCCGAACGTTAGCACTATCTAACCAAAAGTGGAGGCCATTAGGCATTGATAGAATAAGAAATATTTACGAGTAAGTATGAGTATGTAGAAACCAAAACTGAAATTCATCTGCAATGAAGACTTGGTTAGAGAGGTAAAAGTATTCTTTAAAATAAAGTCTAAGTAAAAAAGGTAAACTACAATAGCCGCCTTAATTCAAGAAGAAATGATGACGATTAATTAATCAAGACAACGAATCCCAGATTAGATATTTGATTTTTCTCGTTAACAGAGGTATTCAGTACAATGTCTCAGACGTCAGCCTCAGTTCCAGCTATGGAGGTTTATCACTTATCCAAGTTTTAAGCTTTATTATCATGACTATAGCCATTTGATGTGATTTTGAAATTTTTCTTTAAACCGAGCTGGTCGTATCCGGCGTCACGCGGTGCACCGCGAGACATGCATGTCATGCGCGATATAACAATCAATAAATTACAATTATTTGGGAAACATGTAAGAATTCCGGATAATAATCCGGAATTATTACATGTTTCCCAAAGACGCATACCTATATAAATCGACCGCGGTCGAAACCTTGAATAACTGCTACTTGTCAATAGAATTAGGTAATCAAATGTGTATTAGTTTGGATTATCTAGACATTGATAATAATCTAATGAGTCACCGTATGTCCATCTAACGAATATAAAGCCAACATGCACACGTTCACATTATAGTCACCGAACAAACAATTTCATCAGATAATCATAAAAGGAAATGATGATGAACGCTATCAGATGTGGCATGCGATGTGACGTGACACGAGCCAATGACAACTTCACAACTATGTAGGTATATATAGTGAAATTAAATAACTTACAATGCTGCTTTCGTTTTTGTCGCATCTATTTCGTCATGTCAGCCGTTAGGAGCCCACAACTGGACAATAGCCTCTCCCAAGGATCATTTGTTTCATGGGAGGATATTGCCATACACGCTTGTGGCAAGCAAGTTGGTGAGCCCACTTTCTTTGGCTTATTGTGCTTCTGACGCTGCTGCCCATCGGTAGCATTTTAAGCGGGGGAAGGACAGGAGTTTGATTTGGAAACTGTATACACTGCTCACTCGAACTAGGACACTACTCACTCGGGCGCAAAGCAAGTAGCAGCTCGGAAGGCCGGGCGAGCCTACCCGATGTCATCATACCTGCAACCACCGGACAGGCAGTTGAGGATGATGCCCTGACCATAACTCCCTCGTTCATCATCGTTTCGGCGAGACGATCGACTAAAACAGATGGATATAGTGTAGATGTGGTACCATATTCCTACACTATATCTATCTGTTTCAGTAGTATTAAAAGACAAACAACTGGTGAAAGAACGTATTTTGGGAGGTTCCTCCCAAAATACGTTCTATTAAGAATGGAAAATTAGAAAGTAGCCTGGAGGGAAATGATTTCCAAAGGAAGCAATACTATAAAACCGGTCAAGTGAGAGTCGGACTTGCGCGCGAAGGGTTCCGTACCGTTATCTATAAAAACGACAGAAAAATCATGTCTGTTGTATGGGAGCTCCCTTAAATATTAATTTTATTTTTATTTAATTATTTTTAAAGTGAATATATCACTAAATATTCTGGGAATATTTCAAGCGTCTACCTGTTGCAATTATTAAAATCTACCAAAAACAAGCAAAAAATCAAGTTTTTTGTATGGGAGCCCCATTAAATATTTAATTTATTCTATTTTTTTACTATTTGTTGTTATAGCGGTAAGAGAAATACATCATCTGTGTAAATTTCAACCGTCTAACTACATATCACAGTGACAGACGGACCGACAGACAGACAGACGGACAGCGGAGCGATATTAATAGGGTCCCGTTTTTACCCTTTGGGTAGGTACGGATCCCTAAAAATCGTTTTGACATTATTTACAGTTTATCCGGCGTGTTGGTTCTTGCCGCCGTAACCTAGTTCCAGTTCGTAGTGACAAGTGAGAAGTAGTCAATGAATAGGTATACCAGTATGTAGATTGAGCTGATTGAGAAGGCTGCTCTGAGGCACTTGCTGGCATTGGTAAGCGCAGATGCCATTATGATAAGATTATAAAGGTATTTTGGCTCGAATAAACGAATGGTCCTTATTTATTTCGGGATTACATAGCATGATGATTTTTTTAAATTTATTACTTAGGCCCGCCCTCTTATTTCATAGGTAGCCTATGTTTATCAGGTTCATCAGGTTGGAAAGAATGAAAGAAAGAATAACGAATACTCACACTGTCATCACTGTATACATATATTTGAGATAGCTGTATTTGTTCAAAATAATCCCCATTTATTTAAACGTTTATCGGACGTATGTGCAGGAAACAGAAAAAATGGCGATAGACTTTGTCTACATCAATCAAAAACTGCTCTGTTCAAGAAGAGTGTTATTTATATGGCTTCGAAAATTTATAATAAAATCCCTAAGGAATATAAAACATTACTAAACTAGATATATAGAATAGTAACACTATGATATTAGAGCGTTTTTAAATTATAAAACTTACTGGTTTTTTTTTTCTATTTATTTACAATTTAGTGCTTATTGTACCTAGGTATATAGATTATTTTTTGTAATGTAATATTATTTATATATTATATACCTATGTGACACTGAACAGTAGCTCATCTGATACAATATTTGTACACCTTAACGACAAACATGTTGATGCCTTATTTTTATGTTTACGCCTTTGATTTTGCGACAATTGGATTTTCCTATACCCCAAGGCATCAAAAATTATTTGTGTCTCTTTTCCTAGACTGTACTTAAATTACCTAGTTAGATTGTGAGTTTTCTCTACCCTCATAGCGAGCCGCGATTCAATCAACAAAGCCCGAACCGCTTTCTAACGTTTTCAAAGTTTCACCGTCACGATTTGTCTGACTGGATAAAGTATAGCCTTTGCGAGTATTTTCCCAAGTTTATAAAGTTCCGATAGGTTCGTATGGGATGCTATAAAAGCAGCAGACAGAATCTAAAGAGAACTTTTTGTAAGCTTGCTAGGGTTTTTGATTTCTGTACCAGTTCATGGTACTATTCCCAATCCCATCAACAATGCCCGCGCCGCTTTCTATACGTTTCCAAAGTTTCACCTCGCACGATCCGACTAACTAGGTAAACACTGTGTAGCAGTTCAATGTGGGCCACAAGCTACTTATTTATATACAAACGACTATAATTTAAATGAAGAGAAGGCAGAAATCGTTTTATTACCCACTTGGGAAGGGCAACTTTACCCGACATTCTTTCGAATCTTGCTTGATAGGTATCTATTTCGACAGGTACGGTGTACGACATTTTACTCATCACTCCTAAATACATCGTGGCTTTCGTATGATTGACTGTTTCCATTTAAGATATATAAACCGTAATGGATGTTGAAGTGACCATCGAAACGTTGGGTACGAGAAAAATTGACTTTCAAACTAGTTACCCATTTGGTTATAATTTACATACATAATTTTGTCGTGAATTGCCAAGCCAAAGGCAAATTGTCACTCACAATTTGGTGGTATAAATTAACATTCACCTCAGAGCGTCGTTAAGTCCTAGCAGATATCCTTGTGCCAGATTGGTTTCGTAACCGAAGCTGCGCCTGCGCCGGATTTGCGGCGGTTCGGAGACGCGACCGTCATTTTATGGAAATTAGGTAGCTAATCCCCGCGATTTTGTTCACGTAGAGCTTTTTTCCGTGGTGACAATCAGATTTCTTTTAATTTATTTATTGACCAGCTTTCGCCCGCGGCAGTCCGTCTCTTTGTTCTGAGATGAAAGGTAGCTTATGTCCTTCTCCATATTCCATAATCATAATCTTTATTTGTTTCATTTAGTACATTAAGTCTTACTACATTTTAAAGTGCACAAAAGAGCCTGCACTGCAATTTAGTTTTACTATTATTAATTTATTTTCAAAATGCCAGCAACTTTAAATAAATTAGTAAATTATTTTCTGTGGAGTCCAGAGAACTTGTACGCAAAATTTCATGGTGGTAACAATCAAACAAACTCACTTTCGCATGTATAATATTAGTAAGGAAGTAAGAATAAGGATTAATACTATTTCAATCGGTACAGCCAGTCTAAGCTTGCTTTTTATGCAGCCAAAAACTTATTTTTAATTATCTGCTTTAGAATAGGTTTTCTGAGATATGGTTTATCCATGGGATTTTTCAACCTGCTAAGTTCAGATGATACGATTGCAGTGGTTCCTACATCGGAAATGCCTTTCTTTAAAACTAATTAATTCCAAACCAAAAATTAATTCCAAAACAAATTAATTCCGAAACCCTTAGTGTGGGAGGAAACTAAAACGAGAAGTATTATGTAAAACATTAAATACCGGATGGCCCTTTTTAACCCACCGACTCCTCAAAATTGGTCAAGCCGTTTATGTTATAAAGAAATAGACATAACGCGTGAAAAAATATATCATCCTTCTGATTAGTTGTGCTTGTGATAAGTCTAGTAAAGTAAAAGTACTCAACAGTAGGTATCGATGAATGTACTTGCATAAATTCATTGTGAAAAAGTCACTTATATTTTTATTTATAACAAAGTGCCTAAGCACCGAGAGCACCGAGGCAATCAGCTTGGAAGGAATATTTTTGTTGATCGATGAAGACGGCATTGTGGTGCCACGTCATGTCATGTCACGTGTAGGTGTGTCATCGACCAGCGTACGGCCACAGAGACAGGGAGATCCTCGACCAAAACTACACATATTGGGGACAATTTTTTTAAAGGGGATACCTAAATTTTACGAGCTCCTGAGCTGCTCCCATTTTGAAATAAATTATTTGAAGATAAACTATAAATAAAAATCATTTAGTTTTGTTTAAGCTATACTTTCTTGCACCAACTTTTAAAATTCTCTTTTCGCGGCACCACCTGTGGGTTGACTGGTGGATAAAGCCTCTGGCTTAAAGTCCGCCTTTTCCAGTTTGTAATTTAAATAAATAAAACAAAACCGAGATGGTATTTAAAAATTCGTATTATGAAACTCTAGATAACCCTAACTATTTATAAACTTTGTCGACTTCTATAGCGCAGTGGTATTGCAAGTACCTGTGCATCGTAGGGTCCTGAGTTCGATCCCCGGTCAGGTCAAGATGGAAAATGATCTTTTTCAGTTTGACCTGGGACTCGGATGTTTATCTATTTTAAAATATACTATCGTTGAGTTAGTGTCCCACGACACACGTTTACAAGATACAGTGAGGCTATTTTTTTATTATTCTTTTATTTTACTACTGTCTGCAGTTTAAAGTGAGAACGAGAAGCTTTAGTTAGCCAAAAACCGCTACTTTGTCACTGCCGATCCAGGTCAGAAAATCGAGGCTACGCTACGTTAAGAGATCCGACCCAAATAACTTAAAAGGAATAAAGTAGACAAGGCTAAAGAAAGAAAGAAAGAAGAACTAGGTTAACTAATATTGAAAAGTAATGTTGACTTGCAATTTGCTTTTCCTCCATTGTTCCGAGATGAGCATTGTTCCGAATATCCCAGTACCTTCATTCCCTTCCCGGATCCAAAAAAATCCTATTCTTCCCCAGCTTAAAAATGCTTCCCGTGAGCAGCAGCGTTAGAAGCACCCCGCCTGCCAAACGTGGTGAGTACGGCAATATTCTCCCATGGAACGTTGTCTCGACTTCTAATGGCTAAACTTGCCTTAATGTACTTATGACTTAATGTACTTTTGACATAATGAATTACACTTCTTGAATTTATAATAACTTTGACATGTATTTGTAAAATCATTTATTCATTTTGCATGCTGGAAACGGCTAAGTGTACGCTTTTACGTTTAAATCTATTCCACCTGTTGTACGACACTTATGCAAATAAATTTCATTTCATTAAAATTATGATGAATGATGAAAGCGAAAGTACTCGATATTATCAATGGAGCCGTCTGTTAATTTCGTAACAGTTAAAAACAATACACTGTGCGAGTGTGTCTGGTCATCGACACGAACACAAGACGCGCATGCAAGCGTGCCGACTATCGCGCTAATTGATGAAATATGAAATCAAACGATTATAACTTTTTGAGATCGTGAATCTGATGTTGAGTTGTTGATGCCTTTTTTATAGCTACGAGTCGGAAATGACCATACGATACATCGCACGTAGTAAGTTACTACGTGCAACGTATCGAATGCTATAAAAAAAAGGCAGTCAGTGCCTAGTAAGGCACTGACTGCCTTCTTAATAGTAATAAGGCTCTGTGCACGTAGTAACGTGCACATAGCCTTACTACTATTAAGGCACCGACCGACTCGCATGACACAAAAAAATATACAGAAGCCTTTAAAGGGGCTTCGTCGCCCATATAAATTTGCATTCTGTGTTCTGCTTTAACGAATTTTACATAAGTTTACATTGCGATTGGTGGCTAGCAGTAGAATGCAGAACAGCACGACGAAATATTTATTAATTAAATGCTTTATTTCAAGTGATATTAATATAATTCTTCCGTAGTCCGGCCAACTGTACTATGGAAAATATTTTTTTTCCGTACTGGGTACTGGACAACAGAACCGTACGTAACGGGCAAACTGACTTAATTATCATGGTGGCAGTATCTTACAATACAGTATTTAATCTACACGGCACACATCATCATCATCAGGTCTTTTTAGTCTCCACTGCAGGAGCATGACCCTCGTATACATATAGGAAGTACCGTGAAGTGTGTGAAAGTATTATCCAATAACTACGATGAGAGAAATTGTTATCAGAATAGACTAGATTAGACAGTAGTAAATCATATATGATGTGCCGCTTCGCTGCCGACCGTACCTCCTCACGTGTTGGAGCCCGGCAATAAAGAACAGCGCGATCGCGAGACCAATTTGTGAGCGGCAGTGTGCGGGAAGGAACCAGCGTTAGAAATCTAAACAAAATATAAAGATAAAGAATGAGTTACATAGATAAGAATATAGACTATATATACCTAACGTAGTGATAAATATAATCAATATTGTCATCAGATAGTGGGTACCTATAAGAATATATATGTCAGCGAAGGGTCTTAGTGTCCGAGGGACTGCCGTGTCGGGACGTCTCATATACGCGACTTGAAGTTAGTGTTCTGAATAGGCTGCTGAAACCTTGTCGGCGTTATCGAGTTAAGAAACAATTTCTTTTTAGTTGGTACGAGTATATATGTATGTTACATATATACCTTCTTCTTTTCGAGACATATATATACCAACTCAAATAAACTGTTTCTTTAATGTCTGCTAGGGTGGGATGAGTTAATTATGGAGATTATATAACAAATACTTCCACTAGATGAGAGGTTATTCAGATGGTGAAGAAAAGGAGGAGATATAGGAAGAAGAAAGAGATATAGAAGAAGATTGACAATCTGATTAGGAAAATATTCAGTCCTTCAAAATACACCAACAAAGTTATTTCTGCGTATATCAGCGTTGGAGAGCGATCTTTGCAAATTTGACAAGTGGCCAGAAAAGACGTCGAATAGAGGCGCGTGGAAGGCGATGGGGGAAACCTTCGCCTAGCAGAAGGACAGTTAGGGTTAATAACAGAAATGTCAGCGTTGATCTAGATTTATAAATTAATATGTAACGTTAGGCAATAAATACCGTGGATGTTTTGATACTATGGACCACAGACAAAATAACCTAGGACGTTTTGATACAGTGGACATTTTGATATAGTGGACTTTATGCGACTAAAGTCTATATAAGTAAAGAAACTCGTGGATTTAATGTGTCAGAAGGAACATGAGAAATGGGGGTAAATATTAATACGGTTAAGGACAGAAAATTATGGAAAAAGAGACATACAGAGCCAACCCTAAATAGAGAAAAGGCGAGAAAGAAGAAGAAGATGTGACGTTACAATTTACAACGATTTTGCACGTGAGTGTTGGATAAGATCAGACAAGAACTAACGGCCTCAAATCACTGCATTCTGTCATTCCGTTCTACATTAGCGTTGTGTAACGTATACATTATAATAAATTTACCTAAATCTACTGCGCAGTGTTTTGTACTTTCATCTACATTTTGCTATCGTAGGACAAGTGACCTAGATAGTAAATTTAGTTTGTTTTTGAAGATACCTAGCAAGAGCAATTTGACACACCTACTCTTAAAAAGAGTGTTGTAGATGTGTTTTACTTCTTTTAGCATACATAGAAACATCTTCTTTCTCTCATTATGCCGCTCTATGTGAGAGCGGAACAGCATGCAAGCTTCTTCCATTTTGCTCAGATTTCCATTCATTCCTTAAACTTGCTTTACGATCTGTGCAAGACGATATGCTACAAGTACGTTTATATGCATTAACAGTTTCTCCTAGACCATGAAATCAAACAAACAATGTAGCAAACTGCTGGATATCTTTTACAATCTTGACTTTTAGCTACCTACATAAGCTAATAACTAATGCAAAAATTCGTCCATATTATGTCAAGCGATCCACTAGGGCAATTTGGCCAATGATTCAATCAGGGACGGCGCGCCCCACGCCGCCGCGTTCTCCTCTCCAGACCTGACTCTTCTAGAAAAGTCACGAGAGGAGAGACCTGATAACTTTTTTGGATTTGAGTCAATATTAGAGGCTCTTAGCATTTCATTACAGACCCTGTGTCAGGCGAAGCGATTGAGTGTGCCAGTCAAAAAAGGTTATGATATAATATATGATACTTTATTTAGTGGCTAGGGTAGCAAATTTCACGCAAGTTAGATTCTATTCTTCTTTAGCTGTTAGTTTAGGTATATATAATGATGATTTTTCCCACCTAGTCTTATCACCTAAAATTAATAAAAATATTTTGTACGGGCCATTTAAAAGGAACGCGTTGATGTCTTTTCAATGACTTAATTACTGCTTCGAATAATGATTGCGGAATCATTTATATTATTACAGTTTTACTGAATTATTAATTAATAATTTAGAAATCAGAGTGTTGTAATAAATAAGTGAGAGTCTGACACACTTCTTATAAATATGAGTGTCGTCCAAGAGCTGATAAAAATGTTGAGTAGTCCTTCAGGCAGCATGACTAATTTGTATAATTTAATTTTCGAGGGACACCTTAATCCTGAAAGTTAGACCTGGCTGAAAGATCATGGCTTAATAGCCATGATCTGAATCTTACAAACATACATATTATCACGTCTTTATCCCTTACGGGGTAGACAGAGCCTAAAGTCATAAGACCGAATGGCCACTTTTAGCGGGTTGGTGGGCGTAACGGTGGAAAACGGAATCAAAATAGTGATGGGTTGCTAGCCGCATATTGTCATGATTAAATGAATCTTAACCTTTTTTAAAAGGATAGGGGTAAGGGTTTTGTCCATTACATAAGGCATACAATTAATCAACACATGTTTGTTAACCGACTTTTGATGATTTTGTATTCAATTATGTATGTAATGTTTGTATTTATGTCTGTATGGTTACCCTCATGTTTTAAATAAGGGTTAATGCTTTATCACCTTACATTTTTATCGATTCATTGTATAGTTTATGAATTATACATAAGGTATACCCAAGAAGCATATACATAGGGTATACCCTATTAAAATTTTACTAGTTTCCGTTAATTATCATAAACTTTCAGCCAAGTCTAATCTGTAAGATTTCGGTGACCTTTGTGATTTTTATACCACTTTTCACGCTGCCTATTGATACTATATATAGCTGTTGGTTATAAAACTGATGTACTTCTTCTCAACCTTTTACTAATCCGTTTAGGTGACACGGATGGTAGTTTAGAAGATTATTATATTATGAGACTATTATATATATGAATATATATATGTTGTATGTTTTTCAGTCGCAATCTTAAAACTGCTATATCGATTTTGATTAAATGTAACGATATACGAGACAAAATCAAACTGTGTTTAATTTTTAGGTTTAATTCAACTGTAGTAAAAAGAGTTCTGTGACCTCACGTTATAGTAATATGACGATTCAAAAATCATATTAATCTTAAAAATATCTTCGACTATGAAAACATCAACAAGGCTTTATATTTTTTTATGTTACATATTTTTTGTCAGAATAAAGATTCTGACAAAAATATGTAACATAAAAAAATATAAAGCCGCCAGTATACCACAAACTCATCAAATTCCGCCTCAAATACCTCTAAAGACATATTGTTCCCGTGTGCCAGCGGCAACGCTTTCTCCCAGTAGCCGAGTGTACAGCCTCTAAAGTAGGCCTCTCGGTAATTCACACATGGCTGCTACTTGCTCTGCCTTTGCCGTGAGGTGAGGTAACTAAGCACTTTGTATATCAAATGGTAATGATATTTCTGCTAGTATATGTAGTCTGTCATCTGTTTCCCGATTTCGTCGTAAGAAGAGTTATGGCAGCGCAAGTACTTCTGTTATAGCGACGATCTGCGCAGAGCGGCTGGCCGCAACAGAATTAGCATTACTAAAGATTGAGCAAAGTGGTGCATCTTGGGAGAGGCCTACATCCATCAGTGGACTGCTGCAGGTTGCTCATGATGATGATGATGATGAAGTGCATTTGAATTGCAGGGTACCGGGTTCGAGCCCCCGGTTATGATGGAAACCGATTTTTATCAAATTGGCTTGGGCCTTGGATATATATTAGGTGCTTATTGTATAAGTATATATTATAAAATATGGTATCGTTGAGTTAGCATCCGACGACATAAGATTACAACTTACTGTGGGGCTAGCTCAATCTGTGTAATTTGTCGCTTTATATATTTTTTTAATATGTTTATTCTACCACATGCCCTCCATCCCTAAAACTTAATGGATTTTTGACGTGACAACTTCTTATAAATCGATGAACACCGGCTGCATGCACGAAAATGTCACGTTCCGGAGCAGCAACAGCAGTAGTAGTAGTAGTAGAAGTAGTTGATGCTATCACGTATCTATCTCTCACCTTTATTACGTAAAATTATCGTCCGTAAACCGACAGACAACCATTTTTTTTATATGCAATATTTTTGATGTCTTTTGATTCGTTTTGGTTGTAGAAGTGACATATTACTTTTTACCCAAATATGCGTAAAAACACAGGGCACCACGTTAGCCAAGCAATCTGTATGGAAATGAGAATTTTATTTTCGAGTACCGAGCCCACCAAAATTGAATAAGTTTTCTTATGGGACATTGGTCCCATAAGAGTATCAAGTTGTTCAATTTTGACGAACTAAGTCAAGTAAAACGGAATATTGGTGGTAAATTTACACATGCTACGTTTACCAACAGTTAAACATAGACACAGGTCGTTTCTCTCTATCACGTAAGGAAAAGAGACGTGATTAATATTTATTTACCAACTTGTACAAATAGGAATCCGCCGCAAGGTGTAATTACTGCAATTGATTACTAACTTCTTAATAGAAACTGCAAACTGTCATCACCACACCGGTGGTTAACTGCCGCATAGCCATTCTGCTCTGACAAATGATGATGGATCGCCTCCACGGCGGTTATCGAAATAAACAAATTCATTCGCGAATTTCCACGCATGACTCAGCGCATTTGCTAACTCGTAATACACAAGCTTTCTAGTTTTCGACCTCCGACCAAGAAGAGAGGTGTTATAAGTTTCATACTTAAGTCTATGTGTGTGTGTGTATGTGTATGCGTGCTGTGGTATCGTAGCTGCCGATGAGGATCGATCTAATATTCTTTTCTTTATTTGAAACTAATGTAATATATAAAGGGGGGGCAATCATACAGATTGAGCTAGCCCAACACTTAGGCCGTACCTGATTTTTTCGAATCCAGTGCCTATTGAAATATATTATTTGCAGGAAAACGACGATATCATTTTAAAATTTTGTGCTGTGAGGCCCTAGATAACACTAAAAACTATTTTATGAACCACTGTTGCCTTATGCACCAAGAAGGACAGATGGGCCCCATATAGCTGCCTTATGGACTCCGACAGACGGAAAAAGAAAGAGAGAAAGACCCAGAACAAGGTGGTCGGATGAATTAAATTATTATCATAAGAAAAACTAGAAAGAGAAAGCTAGGAATAGGGATACTTGGAGAAATGAAGGGGAGACTTTTGCCCAGCCTTCTGCTGGGCAACGTACGTCGTACTTATATAAATAAATTTGCAAGACCCAGGCCTATCTGATATCATCATAACCTGGCCGAGGATCGAACCCAGAAGCCTGCGATTCAAAAGCACTTGCAATACCACTGACACAAACAGTCAGAGGTCGTAATTAACGTCGGTTTGTTTACCCTGAACCGCGGGTTTCGTCACACATAACCGCCTCATTTCATAATAGCGTGAATATGCCGACTGTTTGTCGATATCTTTCCTTACATCACATTTCTTTACACATAAGTATATCACGTTTCATAACATATATGACTAAAGCATTGCTTTTTCAACATACCGCCCAAAATGGAAGACTTTTAAAACGAACGATAAATTGGTTTCCTTCACTATGCAGCAATAGTTTTGTTAATAACTCTAATGTCACATATTTCGAGCTTTTTCAAGGCAAAAGGATCTGACACTAGTTTCTGGTCAAATCCTCAACTGAAATTCTTCGAAACCTAGGGTCCGCTTAAAGCCTTTGCTTCTCTCCTCCGCATTGTCTTCGCCATCCTTGTATAAACCATTATAACATTAACATAATATCAGCAAGCCATCGTTTCGTCAACGGTTCAAAATTCTTCACTGGACTGAGTTTCTTTCGGCGTATTCTTCTCAGCAGTGGTCGTTCCGAAACGCTAGTAGCTTATCGATTTTGCAAATATTAAAAATAATAATATGACGTTCAGAAAGAGATACATGATATCCAAATTTGAGTAAAATTCTATTTCATTTCATTTTTATTTCTATTTCATTTCATTTTATTTAATTTTATTTCTTCTTTATTTAAATTACTTTGTTGATCAGCTTTTTGTTAGTTAGCATTTTGGATCCATGATTTTATTTTAATTGTTTTGTAAAAAAACTTCCATCTCCAATACGTTTTATGATATTGACGATGTGGTATTTCCTTTAAAATTCTTCTGGGTCCACTTAAAATACCTCACTTCTCTCCTCTGCAGGGTCTTCGGCATCCTTGCTTAAAAGGCCCATTATTATAACATTGACATATCAGCAAGCCCTCGTTTCGTCAACGGTTTAAAAGTCTTCCTTTTGTACATTACTTTGTTTTTGAGCTTGTGAGTAAGCATTTTGGATCCATGGTTTTATTTTCGTTGTTTTGCACAAAACAAACTACCATCTCCAATTAGTTTATTTGATATTAAGGATATGGGTGGTATTTCCTGGTCCAAGTTTCTTTGCAAGATCTCTCACTAACTCAAGATTACAGTTTAAGGATTACACACAATGTTTCCTCGTCTTTCTCGTTTCTGAAAAAGCCCAGTAAAATTTTCCTTGTGATTTGGTAATCACATTGAGTCACCAGTGTATTTATGCAAACTGCCCTCCATTTCTTGTCAGCATAATAACTATTTCTGATTCACTGACATTCCACTACTGGTTCAGATCAATTAGAACGACCTTGAAGACAACAACTAATAGGTAGGACGGGACGTGCGTTTATTGTTAAATGTCGATAAAATATTATCTGCCCATTTAAATCAGAATCAGAGACAGTCATTTGCTCTTAATCATAAAAATACCAATCAAAGGCAATTAGCGTTTTTATGGTAAATCCTTATATGTAACAATATTAGTTGGAAAGTTTGTTTATTTGTTCGTTACTTTTTATTGCTTTATTAATTTCTTCATCTGCCTTTGTATCCCGGAATTTAGACATTATGATATATATATTATAATACTAGAGAAACCATCATCTACGGACGGGGGTATTTTCTCTCCTGTTTCCTTGCCTTTAAGATCTTATCGTTTCGTGCTGCTTCTTGCTTGTTAGCGTCAAGTAATACTCTCTCGAGGTCGGATATAGTAAGTACATTTCTTTACTCAAACTGCGAAGTACCACTATCACGCGATTTCCATCTACAGTAGTAGGTGAGCAGCCGTGGCTAAGTCGCGTGTTGCGTGCCATCTGGATCATCACGGTAAACGCCGATTGACTGCAGATCACAGCTCATTGTTGTGAAGATGCAACAATCTGTAAATCTGACATCATTGAATAAATTACAGTACTTAGTAATCCAAATTGCAGTACTAAGTACCCAGTACGCACGAAAGTTGCATTGTAGATTGCACGATTGCACCTACGCCCTGCCATCTGAGCTACCGCATGATTCAATCTCGGCGCCGAAATTCTCCACCATATCCCATTCCATTCGGCGCCGAGATTGAATCATGCGGAAGCTCAGATGGCAGAGCGTAGGTCGTTGTTGTTCAAGTCCCGCCCGCATGTATTTTTTTCACCAGAGAGTAATAACAAAACCGTATTTTAGTCTAAGCCATCCATCTACGGCCTCCGTGGTCCAGTGGTTAAGGCGTTTGCCTGTTGACCCGGGGGTCGTGGGTTCGATTCCCACCGGAAGCATACTTTGTTTAGTTGCTTCCAGTTTGGTTAGTACATTGCAGGATTGAATCACCTGATTGTCTGATAATAAAGATGATTCCGTGCTTCGGAAGGCACGTTAAGCCGGTGGTCCCGACTGCCATCTGAAAGTCGTTAAAGGATCCACGTCAGAGGCCGAGAGGCGGTTCCGAAGAACTCTGACACCAGGGTGTGCATGGTCGATTGACCGTGACACCTACTCGAAATGATGATCTACGGTCTCAATGTCAGTCAAACATATAGTATAACACCTCTCATTTTTGACTTTGACACTGACACAAAATTCAGTCTAAATTCCAGCGAGGGCCGGGTCTCAATGGACTGACAATCGGGCTAGCAACGGCTATTGTGTCGGAATGGCTGTCCGAGGAGATAATGGCGGCGACCATACCTACGGCACCTTGCAAATTTGATATCGGTCGCGAATGTTCGAGGCGTTAAGTTACCGAAGACTAGCTACTTTACTGTTACTAAGAACCGTGAACATAGAATATATTCGTTTTAGTAGGGCCGTGCGGTTTCCGGTAGAGTAGAATAGAACCACTCCAAGTCTTCCCGAGGATGTCGTAGCAGGCGACTTAGGAAATACAAGCTAAACAAAGCTTATAAACATCTAAGAGACCTCTCCAACCCGTTGTTCTGGCCAAGTATGTCCCTAGTAGTACAGAGAGGGTCGTGCTCCTGTAGTGGAGACTAAAAAGGACCTGATGAAGAAGTCTCCCCATGGACGTCGTAAGAAGCGACTTAGGAAATACAAGCTAAACAAAACTCATAAACATCAATGACACCTCTCCAACCCGTCTGACCAGCGAGGAGAGTGTAGGCCAAATCTTCTGTCAGCTCTGGCCAAGTATGGCTTTGGTAGTACAGAGAGGGTCATGCTCCTGCAGTGGAGACTAAAAAGACCTGATGATGGTAGAGCCACGCTACCGGCAAAATTCCTTTTTGCTATTACCATGTTTATAACTATTTTGTTTATATATATTATGTTTGTATGTGTGTCTACTTGATGCTAAAGTTATTATCTATCTAGCATGAAAGGGGCGCCTCGTTCGGGGAAGTAGCACACTCTTACAGAAAATCGACGTTTGAGTAGAAGTTTTACCGCTTCTATGCTTCGTTCAGTGAGTGAGGCACATCTTTCCCCCATTACCTCTCCCCATGCCCTTCCCCCAACTCTTTGAAAGGCCGGCAACGCTCCTGTTACACCTTGGTGTTGCAGTTGTCCATGGGCAGCGCTGATCGCTTACCATCAGCTGACTCGCTTGCTCGTTTGCCGTCCTATACCATAAACAAAAAAAAACTAAATAAAATGAGCTTATTTTTTTATTAAAGGGAAATTGTAAAGGCAAATCCAAAACGGAATAGTGCCTCATCAAATTAATCTAGAAACTAGAAAGGGCATGTCGTGCCTTCTCCCGCAACGACAGTGATATGCCTTTTAATGTAAGACCTTACGAAAGTAATAAGCATGGCAAGGAATGAAAAAAAAGGATTTGCTGGATTTACTGGATGGGATAACGAAGAAGAAACGCAAGAAGTGATTTTTAGATACACCAAATATATTTAAAACAATAACTTAAGTTCAAAACGATTGTAAAAAACCAGTTAATAAAAAAGGCTTATTACCGCATTGATGATTATATTACTGATAAAAATTCGTTGAATCTTTTAAATGATCGAAAGAATGCCGTAGGAGTGTTCTTTGATATGTCAAAAGCATATGAAAAAATAAAATTCGATATCCTTTTAGAAAAATTATATAATATAGGAGTTCGAGGACTACCGCATAAATGGTTTAAATCTTATTTGGAAAATAGGGAGCAGTATGTGGAGGTAGAATATGTAAATGAGGAGACGCGTGTTATATCCACAATCAGGTCAAAAAAACAGGTCCTAAACAGTTCTATACCTCAAGGTACGGTGCTCGGATGTATATTATTTGTTATATATATCAACGACCTGCCTAAAATCATAAACGAACCTTGTATTATGTTTGCGGATGACTTCTGTTTAATTTTATCGTATAATGACATTTTAAATATTAACCAAAAACTGACACTAATAATAGACGAAATAATAAAATGGATGAATAAACACAATTTAGATATTAACTTTTCAAAAACTAAAATAATGCAATTCCGACCATACCAAAAATCTGTAATTAATATTAATTTTAAATATAACAATCAAATATTAGAAAATGTTCCAGCTTTTTCTTTGTTAGGTGTTGTTTTGGATACGAATTTGAATTGGAAAGCCCACACACAGAAAATAAAAGCTAAAATGTCACAGTTCATTTATGCCTTAAGAGAACTAAAAAAGTCAACAAATACGAAGACTGCTCTTACCGCCTACTACGCCTATGCCCACGCCTGGCTACGATACGGGATAATCATGTGGGGTGACAGTACGGAATCGCATAATCTGTTAGTTCTGCAGAAAAAATGCATCCGCATTATATTGAACCTTAGACAGCGCGAGAGCTGTAGGGAACACTTCACTCAACTAAAAATATTAACCCTACCTAGTCTTTACATTTTCGAACTTTGTAAATTTATTAAAACAAATCCATGCCTATATCTTGCAAAAAAAGACGTTCCCCGCGTGTACCAATCACGAAGGCCGAATGACATTATACAAATAGCGTCAAAACTTCAACTTCACAGTTCCGGGCCATATCCTATGTCTATAAGAGTATTTAATAAATTACCAAAAAATATAAAAAATATGACAAGTAACAAACAGTTCTATGCAATACTAAAACAATATTTAATAGAACGACCATATTACTCAGTAAATGAATACTTACAATCATAATTTACGTCCGCCTCCCTCTCGCCCATTGCAATGCCTGACCATTTGTATGTATTTACCATAACAAGTGTAATGCAATGTATTGAATGAATAAATGAATAAATGCGTGGAAATTTATATAAATTTATTTAATGTTAACAATTATTAAATGTTAAAATTAATCTATAGTATGAAAAATTGTATTTAATGTTAAGAATGTATTCAGAGCCCTTCAGGCACGTAGGGACCAAGGCTGGATTGAGTTTCTTTCGGCGTATTCTTCTCACCAGTGGTCGTTCCGAAACGCTAGTAGTATTTAAATTTTGCATATATTAAAAAATATATAAGAAATAAAAATATGACGTTCAAAAAGAGATACATGTATCCAATTTTGAATAAAAATCTTTGTCTTTGACTTTGACTTTGACTTTGCATAAAAACTTTTTGTGAAAAGCTTTTATTAGAAACGAATCCACACTGTAAAGTGTTTTCCACGACAAATAAATGAGCCCAAATACGATTGGTGTACATGTTTAGTTCAAGAGTTCCTATGGCCACCTTCCGACTCCATCATGAGACCAGCGCAACGATTTCATAATATTGTATTGATTTACAATTTACGGAAAGTGGATCAAATTTAACTTGCAAGATTTGATTACACATCGGGACAGGTGAAACTAAACAAAAGCTTGTAAAAACAAGTTATTTCAGAGGTTACATAAATGGGAGTTTTATTTCCTATTTATTGGGCGTTAATGTGAGCGAATTAGTGCTGCAAAAACGAATCAGATTGTTGACATAATTATTGAACTGCCATTTGAAATGTGTAGTATACACAACGTTACAGCTCCTGATCATCGGGAAGTGTTATTTATCCAGCAAGTTTTACAAGTACCGGGGCAGTTGAAACTAAATAAAAGCTAGTGAAAGCTAAACTAAGCTGTAATTGTTTTTCAAATACGTTTGACATAAACAAACGATAGTCAAATTAAAGTTATATTGACTGAGATCCGGTAGCTATTAAATTTGCCCTATCGGCAGCGGGTGGTAGCCCCATCGAGTATCGATCACATGAATAAGGAATAAGCTGCCTTGGAGCCAACAGCTGGCCTCCACGTCCATAACCTTCGTGGAGGTTATTAAAACAAAAATATTATTGAATACTTTCATATATAACTAATGAATTGGTTCTAACTGGTTCTAACGACATGCATTTTATTAGAGGTACCTTATAATATATATTATATAAATACATATATATGGACAAATCACTTAAATGGAGCCAGTCCCAAAGTAAGTTCGAGGCTAGTAATATCGTTGAGTTAGTATCTATGGGATACTAACTCAACGATATTATATATGTAAGTTAAGTATAAGTTATTAGTATTATGTAAGTAGTATTTTTTATACATATAAATATATTAAATAATTTTTCATTATTTTTCGTTTGATCAATTGAGGGAACTACTGACTACCGCCAAAAGCAGTTTTCTTACACAATAATCAAAAGTAAAAAAAAAAAAATATTAATTATAAAGTAATTTATATATAGAATTAGATATTTTTGATTTGATCTGCTTTAGGAGTAGAAACTAGTAGAAGAATGAAGGGAGGTGCTAGTTTAGCTGGCTTAAGCTTTATAAAGTACATTTTTTAGAACTTGTAAACAATGTAAACAAACCTAAGACAAAAATTGATAGAAACAAGTCTTGAATCGTTATTTTCCAAAGTTTTTTCTTATTCAAGATGATAACACGTCATATAGAATTAATATCCATGTCCAGAAATTCAGGACCCTATAGAGAATTTCAAATGGCAGTTTGTTTACACTATATAAGTTCTAAAAACATGTACATTAGGTAACTTGTGTCGATTACGCCATTATGAAACAAATCCAAAGACTAAATCGACCTAAATAGGTATTATGTGTAATTATTTAACCGTCTCACAAAATTTCACGAGATTCGGTTTAGAAATACGACCTGTAGAGAACAACCGGACAGCGGCATACGAGCGACTTTTTGACCAACATGAAACGGAGACGTTTCACACTCGCTCGGTCAATTTATATCTAACTATACAACGTGATTTTTAACCTCCTAGCTATATTGGAATCTCGGAATCAGAATCCCTAATGGAATACAGAACTGCAAGAAAAAAGCTGATTGCAAAAGAAATAGGTTTCCCATACAAAGTATAGTACCTGGGCGACCTGGTTAATACTATTTAATGTAATATGGTGGTATATGAGAAATATATATTGTTATCTCCATATTCTGCATGGAAACAAAAACGCATGAAAACTCGAAAACACGCGTTTTCCTAAACATAAGACTAATCTAGATCGATTGTTTACCCCCGAAAAGGCCCATATACCAAATTTCAGCGAAATCGTTAGAGCGGTTTCCGAGATCATAGAAATAAATTTATTTACATACATACGTATGTTATGTATGTAAATAAATATACAAGAATTGCTCGTTTAAAGGTATAAGATAAGTATTATTGCCGATTAGCTGGACAAATTTCTATAGAAGGTCAAATGTTCTTTTTTTTTGCAATTTCATATTCCATTAGGGATTCTGATTCCCAGATTTCAATATTTTTTATTTATTTATTTCATTCAAAACAGTACATATCATTATTTCAATTTCTGCCAAACTGCAAGACAGTTTGTCGGCAGCAGCTCTCGCGGATTACACACTGTTATGTACCTACATTACAAGTTCTAGTTAAACAATTTCGACATGGTTAAGACATAAGAACTAGATATGAATTACATGCTAATGTTAATATAATGTACTAACATGATACTAATATGGGCAGTAAGTCACACATACATATATATTACCTTTCTATTCTACCTTTCGGTTGAGTAGTTTAAAAGATCTAAGCGAACCAACAACGGAAGCGACTTCATTTTACTTTATACAATGTAAAGATGGATGGGCAATATCTTGGCTTATTTTTTATTATATTCCAGGTAACTAAATTTATTTTGATTACTTATTAGTATAGTTACTATATTTTATACACTATATAATATATTATATACCTTATATATTTAACTAACTACATATAAATATATTAAACGTTTGATTTTCTTGGCCGAGCTAAATCCATATTTATACTTACCTAACTTATAAAATAAACTTATAAATAAACTTATACACTTAATACATAACTAATAATTATACATTATAAGTAGGAAAGCGAGTTTGTTTGTTTGTCACGCCTTCACGCCGTAACCACTGCACAGATCATGAATTCTGCATTCAAGCTCTCCGGAGCACGGAGAAGGACATAGGCCACCATTCATTCCGGAAAAGAGCACTGCTCCCGAGGAATCGACGCTGAGGCGAGCGAAGCTGCTGGCATAGGCCAGTTAAGGACATAAAGACAAGTAATGTTTCTTGAGCATGGACTTTAAGTAATTTTTACTTCTGGCATTCTTAATCTCTCGTACTTCATCTTGTGGCAGCTCATTAATGTAGGTCGGCGTGACATACCTTCTTTCGCGGGTTCCGAAATATTTTTTTATCTTTGGGGCTATTAATTTATATAGCTAGGAGGTTTAAAATCACGCTGTATAGTATGTGTAGTCTAATGTATATCTCAGTGTTATATAACATCAGTACCGCATCGCAAGCAATGACGTGTGGCATGCTAATATTTTTTCCTCCCGCAATTAGGATTCACCCGCGGTAATTACGCTGCCACTCTCTCCTGACAGACTGCTATTCATTATTCATTAATAATTAGGTACCTGTGGGTGAAATTGTGTGTGTTGAGTGTACATTTCTATTTAGGTGCCTAATAAGCCAAAACAGGAAGTTTATTTCCAACCAACTTACAACCATCATTACAGGAATAACCTAATACAATAGGCTAGCTCCGTGGCGCAGCGGTCAACACGCCAGCCTACGACACGAGAATGCCCGGGTTGGATCCCCGGCCAGGTCAAGATGAAAAATGATCTTTTTCAGATTTTACTGGGTCTTGGATGTGTATCTATATATGTATTTGTTATAAAATATAGTATCGTTGAGTTAGTATCCCATAACACAAGTCTCGAACTTACTTTGGGGCTAGCTCAATCTATGTGATTTGTCCGTATATATTTTTTTAATAATTGCGCAAAATTATCCAACATAAACCTATAATTTATTTTTTATAACATATCTATACTAATATTATAAAGCTGAAGAGTTTGTTTGTTTGTTTGTATGTTTGTTTGTTTGAACGCGCTAATCTCAGGAACTACTGGTTCAAATTAGAAAATTCTTTTTGTGTTGGATAGTACATTTATTGAGGAAGGCTTTAAGCTATAAAACATCACGCTGCAACCAATAGGGGCGAAGCATCAATAAAAAATGTTTTGAAAACGGGGGGAAATTATTCATCTATACTAAGAAATAAACTAATGAATGATAATAACGGAAATTGCCGCGGACGAAGTCGCGGGCAACAGCTAGTATGATATAAAGCTAAGAATGAAAATGAGAGAGAGCGCAGTCTCTCCAAAGCAGAAGACCAGAAGATAAAAATGTCTTCCGCTCACACACAATGGGCCCAAACGAGAGGCCTAGGTGTGGAAAAATGCCCACAGAACCAGGTAAACCAGGTGATATAAAGCTATTCTAACTCATTCAGCGTGCAACAGAATAAGTCTATTTTTAGTGCTATAGCGTTCAAAGTTAAGTGGACTACTGTACGTCGTAAACATATTCGCTTCCTGTTGCTCTTAAAATCTCGTTGTTATTTAATTTAAATCGCTTTATACAAAACCGCGCTTCAACCCTCGGCGTGGAATATCTCTACCATATCCCATTACATACATCTATACATATAATAAAACAGTAAAAATATTTTGTCTGTACATTTAGAATTTTTGACTGAAATGGATAGAGGGACACTTAAAAAGAATAATAGAAAGCAATAAAAAATTTTTTGAATTTCTTGTCTGTCTGTCTGTCTGTCTGTCTGTCTGTCTGTATGTATGATCACGATTATCTCCGAAAATACTGAACCGATTTACTTCAAACTTTCACCATTTGCTTTGTTTTAACCCAGCATAACATTTAAAGTTTGTTTCATCAAAATCGGTTAATTAAAAAAAAAAGTTATCATCATTTGAATGAATTCAAGGCCTGAGTTTGCCTGCAAACATATAGCAAATGAAATATAATAAAATAATAAGTGACATAAGAAAATTAAAATCCAAAGTCAATTCATCATCATTATACGACAGCATTATACCTTTTTATTCTATCAATAGTAATCCATACTAAACAAAAGGCGAGGCTGACTGACTGACATATCAACGCAGGGCCTAAACTATAAGGGTTAGGAACTTGAAATTTTGCACAGGGGTTCCTTTTTTATCGTAGGGGAGCACTAAGAAAGGATTTTTGGAAATTCATCTCCTAAGGGGGTAAAACGGGTTGCAAATTTAGTATGAAACTTTGTAGTTTTTTTAAGTTATTCGAATGAAATTCAGCATGAAGGTTCTTTACTGAAAGGTATGAAACACGAGTAAAATATTTTACTCAAAAATCATCCCTTAAGGGGGTAAAAAAGGGGTGCAAAGTAGGTCTGGGGGTTAAGTTTTTATGGACATTTTCTCATTTCTGGACGTTCTGGATTACAGTTAAAAAGATGTATGTAGGTAAAACCGACAAAATTTTCGCCTGAAGGGATAAAACAGGGGAGTAAAGTTAGTATGGATTTTTTTCATTTCTAGACTTAGAAGTATGAAAATAAGTGACTAGCTCCGTGGCGCAGCGGTCAACACGCCTGCCTGCGACACGGAGTGACCGGGTTCGATCCCCGGCCAGGTCAAGATGGAAAATGATCTTTTTCAGATTGGCCTGGGTCTTGGATGTTTATCTATATATGTATTTGTTATAAAATATAGTATCGTTGAGTTAGTATCCCATAACACAAGTCTCGAACTTACTTTGGGGCTAGCTCAATCTGTGTGATTTGTCCGTATATATTTATTTATTATTTATTAAGTATATACGTTCTAGATTCAATTAAAAAAGATCTGTGTAGGTGAAATGTACAAAACTCCCCCCTTAAGGGATAAAGGGGGGGATTGTATGAAACGACATTAACGCGGGCGGAGCCGCGGGCAACAGCTAGTCTATACTAATATTATAAAGCTGAAGAGTTTGTTTGATTGTTTGTTTGTTTGAACGCGCTAATCTTAGGAACTACTGGTTCAAATCGGAAAATTATTTTTGTGTTGGATAGTCCATTTATCGAGAAACGCTTTAGGCTATAAAACATCACGCTGCGACCAATAGGAGCGAAGCATCAATAAAAGATGTTTTGAAATTGGGGGAAAATTATTCATCTATACTAATTAATCATAATAACAGACATTGCCGCGGACGAAGTCGCGGGCAACAGCTAGTTAGATATACGCATCAAGACTTGCGTCACTTGTAAAGGTGACGTGAGTGATTTTCGACGCCGAGGTTTGAAGTGCGGTAGCTCAGGTGACCCGCTTGCTCAATTGCAGTCTTATGTCATCATTATAAACATCAGGTCTTTTTAGACTCCACTGCAGGAGTATGACCCTCTCTGTACTACCGGAGCCATACTCGGCCACAGCAGACAGAGGATTTGGCCTACACTCTCCTCGCTGGCCAGACGGGTTGGAGAGGTCTCATTGATGTTAATGAGCTTAGTCTTATGTTATAAAAAAAACCGGCCAAGTGCGAGTCGGACTCGCGCACGAAGGGTTCCGTACCGTTATCTATAAAAACGGCAAAAAAATAATGTCTGTTGTATGAGAGCCCCCCTTTAATAATAATAATTATTATTTAATTATTTATTTTTAAAGTGACTATATCCTTACTAATATTATAAATGCGAAAGTGAGTTTGTTTGTTTGTTACGCTTTCACGCCGTAACTACTGAACCGATCATCATGAAATTTTGCATACAAATCCTCTGGAGTACAGAGAAGGGCATAGGCTACCTTTTATCCCGGGAAAAAGTACTATTCCCAAGGGATCGACATTGACGCGGGCGGAGCCGCGGGCGAAAGCTAGTAACTAAATATTCTGTGAATATTTCAAGCGTCTACCTGTCGCCGTTATTATAATCGAGCAAAAACAAGCAAAACATACACGTTTGTTGTATGGGAGCCCCCTTAAATATTTATTTTATTTTATTTTTTAGTATTTGTTGTTATAGCGGCAACAGAAATACATCATCTGTGAAAATTTCAACTGTCTAGTTATCACTGTTCATGAGATACAGCCTGGTGACAGACGGACAGACAGATAGACAGACAGACAGCGGAGCGAAATTAATAGGGTCCCGTTTTTACCCTTTGGGTACGGAACCTGACTGGAACCGGAATTTTTCACCATATTTTTTTTCTTAATTTAATAATAGTAGACGACTGAACATTTTTCCTCTCCGAATACCAATTATTTTTAATACTGTTATAATGTATTTTTAAAACTAACGTTAATAACGAACACATTAGCAACGATGATAGAGTTATGAAAGCTTATAACTTTGTTGCAAAACATCGTAAAGCGTAAAGCGCTTACTCGTGACAGAAACTTTCTTCTAGTGGAGCTTTCTTTTTGTGCATCACCGACGGTGGATTGATATTATCACGAGACGTGATGTAAGTATTCGGTAACTGTTACATAGTGAATTTGCATGTATGCAATATGTTATGTTTATGTTGTTTATAGCTAAGGTTATGTAGACGTTATTGAGGAAGTTTTGCTTAGTTACGGAATCTCTTTTTGTTACTCTACGACTCTTAAAGCGCTATACCAATGAAGCTATAGTATACCTAAAAAGGGCTATACCAAAATCTGATGATTTCAAGAAAGATTGTCTTTTGGATAATATATTATTTCCTAACCACATTAAGTAATGATGGCTGACATTGGGTCTTGGATGTTTGTCTATATGTATTTGTTATAAAATATAGTATCGTTGAGTTAGTCTTGAACTTTCTTTGGGGCTGGCTCAATCTGTGTGATTTGTCCGTATATATTTATTTATTTAATTTTACCCCAGGTCTATCTACTATTAAACCAAAAAACAAGAATTTACCTTTAAACATACGCAACACTAATGTTATGATATTATAAACCGTTAATATTTATCCAAATGATTTAACTACCTCTGTAAATTATAACAAGTAATTTCTCAAAAATAGGATTTTGCGGGCACTAATATTTCACGTTAGTTGATTGTTTTAAATAATTATTAATTATACTCGTATCTCAGATTATCTATTCTGAAATAAAAGTTTTCCTTAAAACTACTTTACATAACCACGAACTTGCAAATAAGTATTTTTTTTTTTTTTTACAAAATTTGAATTAGGCATTTGTCTCCCATCTCACCTGATGGTAAGTGACGATGAAGACGAGGATGTTACATGCCTATCCAAGAGATACCCATTTATTCTACTTTTGAATGTCCCGGGACTGTACTTGTTTGGGAATATAGACGCAGGCAGTTCATTCCACACCTTAGCTACTCGAACCAAAAAGGAACTGTCAAAGCGTTTAGTTCGACTCTTTGGTATTCCAACGATAAAAGGGTGAAATTTCAGTCTGCGCCTCGTAGTCCGATGGAGGAATGGTGAGGGTTCAACTAGCTCAAAGAGCGCTTTCGCACACTCTCCAAAATGGATCCTATAAAATACCGATAGGCAAGCGACTTTACGGCGATGCTCCAGGGATTGCAATTTCCTATTTGAGACCACGTCGTTGTTTATGAGCCTGCGGGCTCTTCGGTCAACAGAGTCCAATGCTTCAAGTTGGTATTTCGCTGAGCCATCCCAAAGGTGACTGCAGTACTCCATGCAAGAGCGAACCTGGGCTGTATAGAGATTGAGCAGCCGTTCAGAGCTGAAGTACCGCCGAACCTTTGAGATGATGCCCAACTTCTTGGAAGCAGTTAGTGCCATCGACTCAATCTGTTGGCCGAAGCTTAGTTTGGACGTGACTGTCATGCCTAAAAGCCCAAGGTGGTCAACTAACGGCAAGGAAACACCCTGGAAAGTGGGTGCAAGTGGGAAAGCACTCTTTTTTGCAGAAAAGAGACACGCCTGTGTTTTGGACGGGTTAAACTTAACAAGATTGGCGTCTCCCCAATCGGACACCCTCTGTAATTTCGAGTTAACCCGTTCAATCATAAATTCTCTAAGAGACTGGACTTCTTGTGGACTTGCACTGGCACTAGATGTATAACTCTCTACAACGGTGCTGTCATCAGCATAGCCAATAATGCCAGATTTAAGAAGGTCATTAATGTGCAGCAGGAACAAGGTTGCAGAGAGAACAGATCCCTGAGGTACCCCGGCATTAATAGCCATTAGGTCGGAAGAGCAGCCATCCATAACCACTCGAATCGACCGTTTCCTCAGGAAATCGGATATCCAGTTGCAAAGGTCCTCTGGTAAACCATACGCTGGAAGCTTACTGAGGATAGCTTCGTGCCAGACGCGGTCAAAAGCCTTGGATATATCTAGTGAAACAGCAATTGCCTCACCGTGACCCTCCAAGGCTTCGCTCCATAAGTGAGTGGCATATACCAGTAGGTCACCGGTTGAGCGACCCTTGCGAAAACCATATTGGTTGTCACTAAGGAGCTCGTTGGTTTCCAGGTATGCCAGGAGACGATTGTTCAATACACGCTCCATAATCTTGCACAATATGGAGGTGATCGCAACAGGTCGATAATTGAAATTTGTGAAAAATTGAAAAAAGTATTAAACATCAGAAAAAAATATTGCGAAAGAAATCATCTAGATTGAGTAGAAAATAAAATGGGCATAAATGCGTTCACGTTTAAGTTTAAGTAGATATATTATGTTTGAAACATAGCTTGTCTTCTTACCTACATGATTTTTATTTGCATGAAATTATCATTATTTTAAAATTTTCTCAAATTGTAATTCATTGACATTGACATAGAAATTAATTTGTAGTACTCATTTACATAGAATTTGAATAACATTATTAAAACAAGACTGGAAAATTGTTTATTCCCATTTTTAGGGTTTCGTACCCAAAGGGTAAAAACGGGACCCTATTAATTTTGCTCTGCTGTCCATCTGTCTGTCTGTCCGTCTATAAAACTATATTAATAGCGCTTTTACGTCACGGTCTGATATTTCATACAAAATCCATATTTAATCCAGTAATATGTTAAGAAAAAATGATTCGATATAACTTACTGGGAAGTAGCGGATTACTTTATTTTTCTGCTTTGACGATTTGGGTAAAAACGCAACCCTATTCATATGGCTCCATTGTCCGTCTATCTGTCTGTCTGTCCGTCTGACACTAGGCTGTATCTCATGAAACGTAATAGTTATGACAGTTGAAATTTTACATATGAAGTATATCTGTTGCCGCTATAACAACAAATTTCTAAAATATTTAATAAAATAGGTAAATATTTAAGGAGGCTCCCATACAATACAACAAACGTGATTTTTTTGCGTTTTTTTGCTCGATATTGATAACGGCAACAGGTAGACGCTTGAAATATTCACAGAATATTTAGTTGTATATTCGCTTTAAAAATAAATAATTAAATAAAAATAACATTAATATTAAAGGGGGGCTCCCATACAACAGACATGATTTCATTGCCGTTTTCATAGATAATGGTACGGAACCCTTCGTGCGCGAGTCCGACTCGCACTTGGCCGGTTTTTTTTGATTCCATCCCTGAATAGTTCCTGCAGGAACCCAGTACTAATCATCCGCTATTCTTCCATCTACCAAAAGAGATGCTGTTATAGAATATTGAAACGTGCTGGTCTACATTATTTATTTATTTCTTGTCTAGTATGATATGCCCGTTATCAAATATCATCATCGAACAATCATTATTATATTACATGCGAGTACTATCGATTAACCAACTCGTCCTAATGATAACGACATAATAATAACTGTAATGAAATGAATATTTTATTTAATTTGTGTCTATCAAATAACTCAGGCTTCCACGGATATTTTTTATTAATTTAAAAATGTTCATGTGAAACCAAATAATCGCTATTACTGAAAAGTTTAACAAGCAATGAAGCTTTTCTGAGTCGTAGAGTGGGAAGAGCCGACGAGACGCAAGTGCGACGAGAGTCGAGTGACGAGTGCGAGAGACTGCGACGAGAGTCGTGACAGCTACAATATACAACGTTTTTATGGTCACTTCAACATTATATATACATATATAGTCAATCATAAAAAAGCCGCAATGTATTTTGTAGCAACGATTTAAACGTTAGGCCTGCAGACCCACAGCCTCAGTGCTGCCACAACTTATTTCAGATCACCCACATTAATCAAGTTTCCCCGTAAGCAATTTTTTCTCCTATTTTGTCCCACTGCTGGGCAAAGGTCTCCCCCATTGCCTATTACAATAATAAAAGCTATTATTCATAATAGCTTTTATTTAACGCGACATCTGTGTCATTTGTGATATCTACTCGTATAACATGAATAATAATCCACTCAAAAACGCTTCTAATTTACTATAATTTTTGGTGCAATAAAGGGTATTGCATTGTACATAGTGTCACGTCTTTTTCCCTTGCAGGGTAGACAGAGCCTAGGTCTATGAGACCTGAAAACCACGTTAAGCATGTTGGTGGGCATTAGGTGGAAAACGGAATCAAAATCAATCATATTGCTCTGTGTATTGTATAATATGATATAATGTCATGCAGTTTTCGAGGGGTTAAACATCTTCAGGTCACAAACAATCAGAAATACCCAGCCCCAAGGATTACAGCAAAGTAGCGGTCGTTGATGATTTGTCGAACTATTTTAGGGAGAAAGTGAAACGACTTTCACGGCCGCGCTTCCTTCCTGGGCGGATTTGCCCGGTAATCCGCTAAACCAGTCCGATGGTCGTGAGGATTAGCCAATCAAATTAAGATGGCCATCGTAGCTCGTTTAGACCGTCGTCCAAACGCGATTTTCTGATGTATGTGGGTTTGGAGAGTATGATGGTATGGATGGATGGTAGGTGAATAAAAATATCCAATTTCTTACATTCTGTTGCATTCGGTTAGGATTAGGAAGCGCATTGGACCTAAGAAAGTGTGAAATTTGAGCCTAGCTCTTAAATATGTGAAGTGCCTAACTCTCATCACTTCATGTAGGTGTCACGGTCAATCAACCTGCACACCCTGGTGTCAAAGGACTTCAGAACCACCTCTCGGCCTCTGACGTTTAACGACTACCAGATGGCAGCCGGGATAACGGCTGCAGGAAGGTACGTTAGCTTTCCGAAGCACGGAATCATCTTTATTACCAGACAATCAGCTTATTCAAACCTGCAACATCCTAACCAAACTGGAAACAAACAAAGTATGCTTCCCGTAGTAATCGAACCCACGACCCCCGGGTCTACAGGCAAACGCTTTAAACACTGGTCCACTGAGGTAGTTAAACCATGAAAACAGTGAAGTACCTGCTTACTTTGATTTCAGAGTATCTACTAAAATAGAATTCAAAATTGGCAAGACGTAGACTCTTTGCCGATCAAAAAGGAACAGCTTCCTCGCTCCAAGGATTTGGTTTCTGGTTTTCATTCAGCCAGTCGGGCTCGCAGTACAATACTGTCTTTAGTTCAATTTCACAGGAAACTGTCAGTGGTTGCACGTTTTCATTTATTGTTTATGTCCGCCGACATGATGAATGTATGAAGGAGCGGCGAGGTTGTGCCGATATGGTTGGGAATAGAAAACTTTGTAGAGAATTGACATACAGAGCTGACCACAAATAGGGAGAAAGCGAGAAAGAAGTTGACAAAGAAGATTATGTCCGCTATGACCATGACACAAACTTCTCAGTGGAGGAGGGGGGGGGGGGGGGGGGGCGTCGTGTATTATGTATTTTTATGACTAAATTTGCACATGAATTGCCTACAAATTGATCGTTCTAGATGGTATCACGTGTAAAATCCCTTAGGAGAATTCAATTATATGTAGGTATCTATAATAATATACATTATGGGGCTAACTTTGACATCGTGAAAAAATATCTGCGCTTACATACAAAAGTGGAATATCTACTTGATTAAAATCTATGGAACGCTGATTTCTTTTTTTGCAATTTCGGATTTGGTTCCATAATGAAAGTTGTTCAGATTCGTGGTCTGAGTCACACTCCTTAAACGTTTGCTAATGAATTCAATTTTACCTGTATTCATCAAACATCCTTTAAAGAAGGTAACTGTACTTTTATCCTCGTCTGCTTGAACGTATTCTATCAAAATCGCTACTCCTCAATGTTTTTGTAAAGATAAAAAGGATGAGAAAAATTAAATTAACTGTGTTGTTTATTTAATTTTATAAAATGTAATTTGAAACGATCTTTAAACTTTTCAGTGACAGACACATATTTTCAAATTGTCAATGTTTTTTTTTTACTTAATGTTGGTTTAGGCATTTGTCTCCCATCTCACCTGATAGTAAGTGACGATGAAGACATAGACTTTTCAGTGATAGACACTTAGTGTCAAATGTCAACGTAAATAGGCTCCGTTGGAATCCCACAAACGCCATTACAATCTAGTAATCAGACAATTCCTGGGTTTCATAATGCCTGGTGATTGCGAAGCGGTCATTAGCTGCAGGAACCATGCGTCTGCGCCGGGAAGTGTCGTAGGATGGCACTCCTCGCCTTGACACTCATAATTGCCGCAATTTCCTGGTTGCCCATCACCCGCGTGTCCTGAATGGCATTAGGTAGTCTTATCTAGTAAGTAATATAAAAATGTGAAAATAATATAACTAGTAGGTCTGTGAGTCGTAGACTTCGAGAGGCTAACCACAGTACAAGGCCAATTTGAAAAAAAAAAACAAATCTGTATCGAAAAAAAAAAAAAACTATCAAACCTGAAAATAATTTCACGAAAACCGGTTACGACTTTTGAGTAGAACTGCCGAAGAACGGACGTACGGACAAACCAGACGGCCATACGAAAGAATTTTAGCCTGAGCTAAAACGGGGATGCTTTAAATTGTCAGTTATACTGTAGAGAAGGCCAATATTTTCATGCACACTTCATTTCAAATGCACTCGGAAGTATATCAAGTTTTATCCTGTTGTCATGATTGTTTCCGGACGAGCGTGATACACGACGTGAGAAACTCGAAGGAAAAATGATGCCTTAGGAAATGTAGTCGAAACCATGATCTACAAACCAATGGGTTCACCTATGATGCTGGAAGACCGTGCGAAGAAGAAAAGAAAAGAGCGGGCAGAGGAATATAAGATCCGAGGTATTGGTCAAAACATTTTCGGACAGAATATCTACATAGTTTTAAAAAAAAAATATTATTATTTGAACTGACACTTAAAAATAACAAAACCATACATATTCTTATAAACTAAGAAAGGTTGCTAGCCGCATCGCCTATTGACATGATTCGGCAGATTTTAGCCCGATTCCTCGATCGGCTTTTACGATCTGCGCGGGTAGAGAAGCAGCTGGCACATTCTACGTTTTTAGGGTTCCGTACCCAAAGGTGTAGTAAAAACGGGACCCTATTCATATGGCTCCGCTGTCCGTTTGTCTATCTGTCTGTCTGTCTGTCCCCAGGTTGTATCTCATGAACTGAGACAGATAGATAGTCGAAATTTTCACAGATGATATATTTTTGTTGCCACTATAACAACAAATAACAGTTAAGGGGGCTATCCATACAACAAACGTGATTTCTTACTTGTTTTGCTAGATATTTACAGAATATTTAGTTATATCTTAGTTGCTGCCATACAACATACATCAAGCTTACTATATCACGCTCGGATGAAAGAATAAGATGTTGGCACATTTACTTAATTTAACAAAAAAGGAAAATTATTTCGGAAGTAAAAATATAAAATAGAAACATACCGGCCAAGTGGGACTCTCTCGTGATATGAGGAGCATGTAATTTTATCTTATTAGAATTTACAGTTCTCTGATTTCCCCTTCACTTGTGTTAATAATAATATGCGGCCCATATGGTCCTATCAGTAAGTTGGCTCGCAGTTTGATTTTTATTAAGAATATTATCTCTGTTAGTTGGGAAGACCAAAACGAGCCTTTGGGATTTGAGCGCGTCAGATATCAGACTTTTATATAGGGTGTTATATTTTTGTTACAACATATAGAATCATCAAATTATATGTTTCCAGTTAGTATTATTCTTAAATTATTTCCTGCCAAATATCATGGTATGGCTCTAGTAGTACAGAGAGGGTCGTGCTCCTGTAGTGGAGACTAAAAAAGACCAGATGATGATGAAAAATCATGGTCACATAGTAGGTAGTCAAATAGTCCGATTATTGATACACATTTTTTGCCATATTATACAGCCTCAGGCCCATTACATTACGTTTCAAATTTTTGAAACCCCTCGCTGCTCTACCCACCTTTGAAAGGAAAAAACTTATAACCTTTTCTCTTTGTACCACCTAATCTTCAAAGTCCAATGGGTCCCTACGATACTCGAGTAAATCCCCGATTAGCATAAGGCCACCCCTAGGTCAAATGCAACGAGACGAAGTTGCGGGAAGCACAACAAAAGAGTTTTGCAATTCAGAATGAACAACTTTTTCTGTGGGACCAATGCTGAGAACTCAAAAAAGACGACATTTTCATACCAACTGCTGGGCCAGGCGAGCACTTGTATGTATATTCCTTTTTTTTTTGAGTTCCCAGCTTTCGTCCCATTGGAAAAGTTACTTTAACTACATGAACGGAGTCGCTAATAAAAACAAAATATAGCTTAAGATTACATCGTCTTTGACCTATTTTTAAAAGATATTTTCTAAACACCATCGGACATACGACACATTACATACAGCTCGCGAAGTACACACAACACCACATTGAACCACCAATTTCACAGCAATTTCGCCGCTATATCCACTACATACGGTGTACAGGGTAACTTGATCTTCTGATGTCTGTACGTGTATCAATGTGACCTGGCATTGACTGAGAATTAAACTTTAACGAATCAATGACCCAGCCGCGCGTTACATTTCCAAGCCGTGCTGTTGGCAACAGATTTTGTTTCTTGTTTCTTAGCCCTGTTTACATTGTTTCAGTGACAATATTCAGCGCGGAAAACCAACGGTGTAAACAGAGTCTCCTTTCTGTTAACTTTTTCAAACTTTTCTGTGAGACATTTCATATAATTCGATAAAAGAATTCATCATCATCATTTCGAGTAGGTGTCACGGTCAATCGACCATGCACTCCGTGGCGTCAGAGTTCTTCGGAACCGCCTTTCGGCCTCTGACGTGGTTCCTTTAACGACTACCAGATGGCAGACGGCACCACCGGCTTAACGTGCCCTCCGAAGCACGGAATCATCTTTATCATCGGACAATCAGGTGATTAACGCCTGAAATGTCCTAACCAACCTGGAAACAACTAAACAAAGTATGCTTCCGGTGGGAATCGAACCCACGACCCCCGGGTCAACAGGCAAACGCCTTAACCATTGGACCACGGAGGCTGTTAAAATTCAATATAAGAATTCAATAAAAGAATTGATAACAAAGGAATGACAAACTGAAAACTGCAGACACAGATAATAAAAGATATTCAAAACAAATATGTTATTCCTGAAACGGATTATGTACTTAAGAAAGTTATATGATAAGGCTGCCTTTGTCCATTGTTACTTAATTTGTTTAAGCACGTAAGTTCCTACTCAAAAAATCATTCATATTATCGGTTTGTAGCATGTTTAATAACTTTTTTAATGGGGATTGAATGTTTACCTATACAACGTGTTGATTACAAGTTTTAATATTAAAGAGAGTTATGAATACTACCACACGGCAAACCGTTGCCGTGTGGTTTCCGGCAGAGTAGATTAGGACCATTCCAAGTCTTCCCGTGGATGTCGTAAGAGTAGACTTAGGAAATAAAAACTAAACAAAGCTCATAAACATCAATGAGACCTCTCCAACCCGTCTGACCAGCGTGGAGAGTGGCTCTAGTAGTACAGAGAGGGTCGTGCTCCTGTAGTGGAGACTAAAAAAGACCTGATGATGATGATGATGATGAATACTACATAACAATAACTTAATAACACAAGACAACTTTCGTACATTAGTTAATAGTGTCCCATTCAAATTGACCCATCAGCTGATTGAAAATCATGGGAGAAAATAAGAAAAATATTTCACCTTGCAGCATCATACGTAGATTCCTCTCTATCAATATAGGTGCCTAATAAATCTTGCCTTGATTGTACATGTACTTATCGGGAAAGAGCGACGTGGATAGGGTGTTCCAATCACTAGCGGTTCGCATAAAGAAGGAGGCAAATGTAGAGGTACAATGAGCAGGCATATCGACTACATATATATAGATGGAATCTCTGTCTACGCCGTGTCGTCAGCTGGAATGGTGCAGGGGGAATTAAATCATGCAATTCCTGTGCGCACTCCCTGAAATGCAGCCTGTAGAGACTTGCTACTAATCATCATCATTTCGTTTAGGTGACATGGTCTATCAACCATGCACTGGTATCAGTTCTTCGGAACCCTCTCTTAGCCTTTGACATGGTTCCTTTAACGACTACCAAATGGCAGGCGGGATCAACGGCTTAACGTGCCTTCCGAAACTCAGAATCATCTTTATTATCAGACAATCAGGTAGGTACTAATGTTATGGTTGAAGTAATCTGCCACTAGTTCACAGTTTTCATTGATGTAGTCATTTGTATATGATTTATCAACGACTGTACTAGTAATAAGGCATATGAATAAATAAATTGCTGCTAGTTCAAATCTCACAGCCATTATCAGATCAATTGCCAAGGGCAAACCGGTGACAACCGCAACGCCTATTACAGCATAGAAACTGGTCGCGATCCGCGAACCAGACTAGATCTAGGCTAGCCTTTAACGGCCTAGGCTAAGTTGTTATGCTCCATTAAGATTAATTCATATATATATGTCGTTGCACCTTACAATTGATCACTTCATGATGTGACCGAACATATCATGAATGAATGTGTTTTTGTTTACCGACATAGGAAGGCAAACCAGCCAGCGGGTCACTTGATGGTAGTCATCACCGCTGCCCATGGACAACTGCAACCCGGAATGTAAAAAGAGCGTTGCCGGTATTTCAAAGCAACAGACACACGGTGCCAACATTTATGATCTGTCAATGCATAACAGCGTTTGACGATAGGAACAGCTACACGCACAGCTACTTATCATCATCATTTCGTGTAGGTGACACGGTCAATCGACCATGCACACCCTGGTGTCAGAATCGTTCGGGATCGCCTCTTGGCCTTTGACATGGTTCCTTTAACGACTACCAGATGGCAGCTACTTCATGATATGGGCAATCATTAGTGATCAGAACGTAAAATAGTTACTCTACCGTTAGAGGCGCTGATATACTTTTGTTATTGCGATTGGATGCACTATGACGAAGCTAATTTAAAAAATAATGCGCTAATAAGACGAAAATGCGATAAATGACTTATTACTTGGCCATTTAATGATATACAACCATTTTATATGATTGGCCACATAATATTATCAATTCTACGAACTGGCCACGACATATAGACGTCACTTCACTTGTATACTCAATAGTAGGATCCTCAGGAAATGCACCAAGGTGTTGTTAGGGAATGTGCAGTTTGTTGCCGCTTCTTCTGCACTTCGCCTTGGAAGCGGCGTAAACTTAGCTTTAAGTAACTTATTGACGTCAACAATATTAATGTTGTAAATAATAATGTGTAATTTAACGTTCACCAAATGATATTTAAAATATCTTACGATGAATAAAATATTTTGACTTTGACTTTGACTTTGTGAATTCAAAGGAGGCTCTTCACTAACATGTTATGTGTGGCTGTCTGCCTCTTAGCAAACAATCTTCAATAAAGGATTTTGAGCTCATCAAACTTATTCATTTAAATTAAAAATTAGCAAGGACAATACTTAACGTCCTAGTTATAATTGCCTTTTTATGAGGTTCATTCATTATTTCAATTCAAAGTAGGTTAAGACATTTTATACTTATATTGGTTAAGATGTGGTTAAGTAATATATAATTATTGACTTTCCCCGAATACTCAAAAGAATCTTAACTAATTACATTCTTAAGACTCGTGTTGCCTTTGTCTTGCTAGGTAATTGTCTAGACACTGTCAGCACGAGATTTGAGAACGTTTGGTTAGAATAATTTTGAAAGTCTTATAAGTCTTCTAATCAGGCGTTAATCACTTAACAGTAAATTGATTTGGGCAGTTGATTTGAACATAATAAACAGGATATGGTTTTCTTTTATAAATAATGATCTTAATCAAAGATTTTCTTTTTTAAATTAAATTTCTGCTAATTGAATAATTATGTTATTTATTATATATACTTTTTATTATATATACTTGCAAAAGGATAATAATATAAATGAATTTACTAAGTAATCTTATCTATACTTTAAAAACTTTGAATGTGTATTTGTTTGTAATGGATATCAAAAACTACTGAACCTTTTTTGATTAAAACTATCGCGACATATAGACATTATTAAAATATGTACCAACGGGTTAGCTACTGGCCGAAATGTCAGTGCGAACCAGGACATCAGGCGCGGGTCTCGATTCACACTCATCCTGAGGAAGACCTCCGGACAAGGTCGAAACATGTCGGCTAATAGGTACCTGACTTCGTACGTAAGTAACCCGTTACATATTTTGATTTAAAACATTATTTCACTAATTGAAAGCTACATTATCAGCAGTTAACAAATGTTATAATTCACGAGGACCAAGGCACGGGAAATCAGCTCGTATTAACTAGAGATAAAGATGTGATTCATATGTATGTGAGTACGCATATATTTAATCGTTATTTAATCGCTTATCGAAAAATTGATTTTGCTGGTTAATTAATTAGTACTTAATGGGTTTGATTACCTGCATAATGAGTAATAACAGTACCTAAAGGCAGTCCTAAATGGCCAAAATTATGAGTGAGAGTCATAAAGACAGGTTTTTAGTGTGGTAGAGCCACGCTACCGGCAAAATTCATTTTTGTTAGTAGCATGAATGGGCCAGCTCGTCCGGGGAAGTACCACACTCTCACAGAATATCGACGTTTGAGTAGAAGCTTTACCGCTTCTATACTTCGTTCGGTGAGTGAGAGAGCCGGAGGCCCATCCTTCCCCCAACTCCTTGAAAGGCCGGCAACGCTCCTGTTACACCTTATTGTTGCAGTTGTCCATGGGCAGCGCTGATCGCTTACCATCAGGTGACTCGTTTGCCATCCTATATCATAAAAAATAGATATAGAGCTTTACGTCTAGCGGTTCTAAAACTTTTATGGTTAGCAAAATCAGGACCCCTTTTGAAACGTAAATATTTAAGGGAGTCCCAATAAACAAGTAGATAAAAAAGAACAAAAACCTGACTGTACTAATTTAAATAAGAAAACTTTAGGCAGGGTTTTGAGACGAACCGAACGATACTTAATTTGTAGAATTCCTGTATAAATCAGGTAATAAAAAATTACAAACATAGTAGATACACGCAAAACACAAACTTGTCAGTTGGGTAAAAAGGAGCAGGTTTTTTTGACTCATTATTAGTTTTGTAAAATATACCTAACTCGTTTCGACTTACTCTTGTTGCAATAGCAGTTATAATAATACAAAAATACTTTTGAATGTATCTACGTAGGTATATAGTTATGTATGACTAAGCTCCTAGTGTTCCGCTATATATACAACTTCCTTTTATATATTTTTCAACTTTATGCTAGTAGTTTTTTTCATATCACCAGTATTGCAACTAAGGCTTCGCGGAACACACTTTGAGTATGGCTGGTTTAGACTACAATGTGGGCTGAGGCGATCAATCGCGATTGTCAATGTTTACGGGATTGATAGACCACGGCGTCCAATTGAAGTGATTGTGAATTGCATAATCTACGTGCGTGCGTGATTAACGGTCATCGATAGGATTTTTAACCGACGGACCGATTGAAGACAACATAAACTCGATAAGCAATTTTCAATTGGTTTCATCAATCGTTAGGTATTTGGTAAATCACGTTTTACGTACATTTTAGGGATTTTGGTTGTCTTTTGGTTCCCTCTCTCTTGCCATGTTATGAGATGTCTTTTGGTAACAAAGCATCAAAAAATGTGCCGCTATACTTCTTATTTTAAAGTAGCACAATTATCTATTTTTGAATTCTTAGGGCTGAAAACATTGAAGGCTTAGATTGAAACTACACCAATTGCAATTGAATCACAAGTGAATAAACATTGACAATCCCGATTGATCGTCTCGCCCCAGCTTAAGTATAATTTTAAACTTTACCACCAAATAATGGCTTTCAGAATCCTGTTTTCTTCCAATTCTGTTACTAGTTTGGCCATATTCCATGGTCTATACTATACGCTAGAGCTAGGTCAAACAATACGATTTGTGTTGATTAATACACAATATTAAAAGTAGATAGTACTCACTAAGTCTCGATGAGTTCGCAGTTGAGCAGCAGTTTCCCGGGCCCCAACTCCACCACAGCCACAGTTTGGTCGTGGTAGTACACCATCCTCAGCGTATCATTACCCACTCTCCTCCCCGTGTACGGCTTCACCCCCGCCGCCGGCTCTCTCCTCTCATCGTCCGACCTGGCTCCCGCTCCCCCCACCAGCCCGGCTAGCGACCATCCCGCGGGAAAACTGAACGTGAAAGGCTTCGCACTAGCCGCCGGAGGAGACGATACAGCGATACAGAAGATCACCATTAAGGATAACAAGGATTTGATGAGTCCGTCCGCCATGGGCGCGCCTCGGGTGATCGCTTCGCGCGCGGACCGCACTGCGCTTAACAATCTTCGGATCGACATGTCTTGTTTATTGTTACTCGTCCATGTCGCGTGCGCGCGGCGCGGCAAGTCGTCGAGGACTGAACCACGGACTGAACCGTGGCTGGCGAAGACACTCGCGTGGTGTGGTGCACTTTCTTCGCGTGACGTCATTTGGCGGTCAGTGTCGCGTTTTCACCGAGTGCTCTCGGCTGTACTTCCGGAACTCGGGGCTCACCGGTGCTGCAAGTTAAAGAGGTGATAGATGCGACGTCAGTCACTTTACCATTGTACACAGAGACGTTGTATGTACAGGGATAGGGAACTAGCTAGTCTCCAAGATAAACTACCAATGTGCAAGAAGATGCGCGTGTACTTGGCTTCTCGACATCATAAGTGCGCTTCCTGCTGGGCCAAATCAATGCTGAACAAGGTCTTAGACTACCTAGTTTACGAGTCTGATAAAGAGGAAATATTTAATTGTTTATTTGTTTGGTTGCATTGAATATGCTCAAAAAAATATTTCACTATTAGAATCTTACACTATCCCTGATGAACTTTTTTTTTTTACGAGTAGTTGTCACGGTCAATCGACCATGCACACCTGATGAACTGAACATAGGCTATAGAATTAAATACCTATACCCGAGCGAAGCCGGGGCGGCCCGCTAGTACCTCCTTTATAAGATCGCAGGAAAACGCTGGGTCCCAACCCCTTATAACTAGCAATTTTGGTTAATTTTTAGTAGCTGTTGATATGGTAGTACTTGTACCTATCAATGCTTGCCAGTGCGATCTAAATTAAGGCTGGAAGGCGGTGGCAGAACAAAAAGGACGGCAAGCAAAGTCCAAATCTATAATATTTTGTGTTCTCAACATTCTAAACTAAGGTATAAAAGAAAATTATGTACATACACAAGTTATCCATCTGTGAATCGTTAGTCCACGCCGACCCACCATTTGTTATGATACTCTGGTTGTTGCGTGCGATCTTTGCATAACTTAGTCCAGTTTACAGCAAGCAGCAAGTTTACAGCAATCAACCTGACGTTGCATGCCATTTGCATGCTAGGAAACTTCGTGGTACGATGAGAGGTAGAATAGGAAGTAGTTAGTTCCGTTGGTTATGGTTTGGCAAAAAGCAAAAAGAGGCAGGTGATTATACTTAACACTTTGAACGCCGGAATCGCAGACACAATAGTTTTTCTGAGCTTTTCAATTGTTTGTCAGACACCAGTTGGCCGACGCGGCGTCTAAGGTATTAACCTCTTGAGCAGCAGAAGGAGTTTATTGCTCGGGCGAAATGCAATTTATTCATAAATATATTAATGTTCAAAATCGGTAATGACGATTTTTAATGAATAGCCGGATCTGGACAGAATCTGCTCAATGGCTAATTTTAAACTCCGCTAGGAGCACAGATGTATGATAAGCTAACAGGTCGAATTCATAAGATGTCAGAATCTCAAAATCTCATATTAACATACATGACTATAATTTTTTATATATTGGAACGTATAAATTCTTATCGTATTGATAAAGTGATATTCCCTTTCGTATGTTAAGAACCGGAGGTACAATTTGTCCCACTTTTGTACCTAACCTAGACACAAATAAAATAACACTACCTATAATAAATTTTATCTTAGAAGGTTTTACGATATGCAGCATAAGAAAAAATGTCATTGTAAAAGATAGTAAAGAGTCGAGACAAAACTACGCTACGTGTAGTGGGTCTATTCTTCATATAGGTAAGTGTTAACTACCTATTTATTGTTGTTTTTTTTATCATTTTTTAAGTACCTATGGCATAGAATATGGTGTATATTAGTCTATATTATATGTACTAAAATCAGTAATTGTTATTTTATTATTTACCACAAACATGAAAAAGATTTCTCTATCCCGTTTTAATCTCTAACTATATATTTGTACTTACATATCACTTATTCTTATCTATACATATAATAAAACAGTAAAATTATTTTGTCTGTACATTTCGAATTTTTGACTGAAATGGATAGAGGGACACTTAAAAAGAATAATAGAAAGCAAAAAAAAATTTTTGGAATTTCTTGTCTGTCTGTCTGTCTGTCTGTCTGTCTGTCTGTCTGTCTGTCTGTCTGTATGTATGATCACGATTATCTCCGAAAATACTGAACCGATTTACTTCAAACTTTCACCAATTGCTTTGTTTTAACTCAGTTTAACATTTAAAGTTTGTTTCATCAAAATCGGTTCATTAAAAAAAAAGTTATCGTCATTTGAATGAACTCAAGGCATGAGTTTGCCTGCAAACATATAGCAAAAATAAAAAAAAATAATAAGTGACATGAGAAAATTAAAATCCAAAGTCAATTCATCATCATTATACGACAGCATTATACCTATCCATACTATCCATAGTAATCCATACTAATAAAAAAGGAGAAGCTGACTGACTGACTGACATATCAACGCAGGGCCTAAACTATAAGGGTTTGGAACTTGAAATTTTGCACAGGGGTTCCTTTTATAATGTAGGGGAGCACTAAGAAAGGATTTTTGGAAATTCATATCCTTAGGGGGTAAAACGGGTTGCAAAGTTAGTATGAAACTTTGTCGTTTTTGAAGTTATTCGAATGAAATTCAGCATGAAGGTTCTTTACTAAAAGGTATGAAACACGAGTAAAATATTTTGCTCAAAAATCATCCCTTAAGGGAGTAAAATAGGGGTGCAAAGTAAGCATGAAACTTTGCCATTTTTGAAGTTAGTCGAATGAAATTCAGCATGAAGTTTCTTTACTGAAAGGCATGAAACACGAGTAAAATATTTTTCTCAAAAATCATCCCTTAAGGGGGTATAACGGTGGTTTTTAAAGTTATTCAATTGAAATTCAATATTAAGGTGTTTCATTGAGAGTCATGAACTAATAATGTATTCCAGTTATTCTACTGTTCCTGAGAAATCGACACTTACGCGGGCGGAGCCGCGGGCCAAAGGCAAACCTGACTTATATATCAACGCACAGCCGAAACTACTGTGCGCAGAAACTTGAAATTTGGCACAGAGATTCTTTTATGATGTAAATGAGCACTAAGAAAGGATTTTTAGAAAATCAAAGGGGTTGAGGTTTTATGGAATTTTCTCATTTCTGGACTTAGAAGTTTGAAATTAAAAAAGATCTGTTTAGGTGAACCAGACAACATTCTCCCTTGAAGGGGTAAATAGGGGGTAAAGTTTGTATGGAATTTTTCCATTTCTAGACTTAGAGGTATGAAAATAAGTATATACGTTCTAGGTTACAATTAAAAAAGATCTGTGTAGGTGAAATGTACAAAATTTCCCCCTTAAGGGATAAAGGGGGGGGGGGGCGGGGGATTGTATGGAAATTTTCTCATTTCTGGACATAGAAGTATAAAAATAAGTATATATGTTTACATTAATTAAAAAGATCTGTGTAGTTAAAATGGTCGAAATTTCCCCTTAAAGGGGTAGAATAGGTGGGGTAAAGTTTGTATGGTTTTTTTTTTTACTTAGAAATATGACAATAAGAAGTTCTCCATTACAATAAAAAAATATCTGTGTAGGTGAAATGGGCAAAATCCCCTCCTTAAGGGCTAAAGATCTATGCAGGTGAAATGTATTAAATTCCCCCTTAAGGGAAAAAGCAAAGGGTCAGGGGTTAGTATGGAATTTTTATCATTACTACTGTTCCCAAGGGAAAGACATTAACGCGGGCGGAGCCGCGGGCAACAGCTAGTTAAATATATATTTTCTAATCTTATAAGGTCTGCCCCAATCGATGTGAATAGAGTATTGTTAGAGTCCTTCACATCATCCCGAAAAACTTATTCCAGTTTTCTAATCCATACTTAATTAAGTTGTATATTTTAATAAAAGATGTTTCGTTCAGTCTGTTCCGTGGAATAAATTAACTTAGAGTTTTTGCTAAATCAATAATGCATTCGACCTAGAACCTACTGACCTACACATAATCCTGTTATTTGCTGACACTATGATGCAACGCGTTACACCCTTAAGTAGGTTATTTATTATGTAACTGGCTGAACGCGACGATTCTGTAAGGTTTTCTTTCTACGATATTAAGGCCACAATCTTGCTATTATACCTTGCTTTTCTTCAAAATACGTTTTGTACAAAAATAACATAGAATGTATCAGCTGTTTATTATCCCGCGCAGATTGTACAAAAGCCTATCCAGGTAATAGGCATAAATATGGGGCATTATGTCAAAAGGCGATGCGACTAGCAGCCTGTTACTATTCCCCCAGCTTCGCACGGATATACAGATAGATGTACACCGTCATAAACAACATGGACTAACTTTAGTACCTGGTTTAAACCATTATCCGTCCAATACAAATTAACAACGACAGTTGACCAAACGTCCAAGTTATTAGTGTCGTCTCATTTTGGTCGGATAATGGTTTAACCCAGGTATGTACTAAAGTTAGTCCTCGTTTTATAATGAGACAGACCGGTTTTTAACAAAAAAATTAAAAATTTTAACACTTGACTTTCCATGCTTAGAATGCTCGATCAAGTCTGCTTTTTTTGAAAATCATCCGTCTGAAAGCTATGATGCCGCAACAACCCACAAATAAGTAGAAACACACAGAGGTTCCGTAGCTCTATCTTTTTTTTTTGAGTTGCTGTAAAAATCCAAGTAAACTTATATTTCATAGTGTCCTTTGTCCTACGTACATAAATACCGGTGTGTATGTATGTTTGCACCATCTTGTTAATTAAAGTTGATACATAAATATTTTTTTATTAACATCGCTAAATCAGCTGTTTTGATTGTCGAGGTCAGTGACTTAGTATCCATAGTAGATAAAAGTAAAAAGTTGTTCGCCAAGAAAGTGTTTTTTTTTGTAAACAGGGTGATTATTGTCTGTATTTCCAAGTGTTTAGGTCCAAATATATCAAAAACTACGGTACTCGTATAGACTTTTTTTATTTTGCTTCAACTTTATAGCTTTTTTCTAGCTTATGGGCGCCAGCCCTTAAAATATTTGCAGCTTATTTAAATTGACCTTATACTTATAGATAGTATTGAAAATGTAAGACTAGGTAGATATGCTTATTCTGTTACCTACTTATGTAATCCTTATCCTTCCTGAGTTTGTTTGTTTGTTACGCTTTCACGCCGTAACTACTGAACCGATGATGATGAAATTTTGCATACAAGTTCTCTGGAGTACGGAGAAGGACATAGGCTATTCCCGAGGGATCGACATTGACGCGGGTGGAGCCGCGGTCCGGCGGTACCGGGGAGTACATATTTATTATTTTTTTGCAATTTATAGAACTAATAATATTTCTCTATACTATTCAACCGGTACTTGGATCATCGATTATTAAATTAAACAAAACTATCAAGCCCAGTGGATAGTACCTACCTACTGGAAAATTAATCTTATGCTTTTCACTAAGCAGTAAAATATATTTTTAAAGCAGAACTACTTCTTGCCGCTATTATTATCGTGTGAAACAAACAATAATGTTACTTTCAGTGTAACTTCCTTATAACGAAATAATTTAAACGTACATACAACACGATTGTTAAATTTCTCCATTGTAGGTATTGTAGCATATCGTATAAGGTCGCAGGAAGAGGCTAGCTTGATGCAGGCCGCCTCCCACCTTGAGGGGGGCCTATGTCCAGCAGTGGACAACTTGTGGCTGAGATGATGATGATGATATCCTATTTAAACAGCCACTAATTGGAACTCTTATTGTCATGGATGGAGGGAGATGCTGTCGTTAAGCGTAGAATAAGTCCATTCACATAGTTTACGTCCTTTTTAGGGTTCCGTACCCAAAGGATAAAACGGGACCCTATTAATATGGTTCCACTGCCAGTCCGTCTGTCACCAGCATAGATTTAAAAAAAATGGAGTCTTCTTACTTCTCTTCTATGGTCACCAGGCTGTATGTGATAGTTAGACCTAGACAGTTGAATTTTTCACACATGATGTATTTCTGTTGCCGCTTAACAAAAAATACTAGAAAGAAACAAATAAAATAAATATTTAAGGGGGCTCCCATACAACAACCGTGATTTTTTTTGCTCAATATTGATAACGGCCATGGGTGGATGCTTGAAATATTCACTTATTATTTAGTTATTTATTCACTTTAAAAACAACTAATTAAATTAAAAAAAAAATAATATTTAAGGGGGCTCCCATGCTCCCAACCGCCATGATTGTTTTGCCGTTTTTATAGAAAATGGTAGTTACGGAATCGTTCGTGCGCGAGCCCGACTCGCACTTGGCCGGTTTGAAATTTCCAAGAGAGTAAGATAATAAAACAATAGCTTTATTATCGGACTCTCTTCTCGTAATGTTCGTTTGCTGTACACAATGCCATAAAAACAATTACTACCAGTCGTGATGTTTAACAATAATATGACATCACGAATAATCGATTACCGAATCGAGAATTATCGAGATCCACTGTTATTTATTTAGCAGTGCATTAGTGACCCACCGATGGGACCAACCGGTGCAAGTCTTATCATCTCCGTCACCCAGCGATAATCGAATCACACAAGACTTTGCCTACACCTGAACAAAGAAATTCGTTGCATTTTTAATACATAGTATAGGTATCTATTTAATAAAAGGGAAAAGTCAGAAATGGGTCGTTCATAAAATTGTGATGTTTATAGGGTAAGATACTGCACAGTAAGATTAGCACCAGTGGCGTAAATCCTGTATTTACGCCACTGGTGCTAATCTAACTGTTGGCATCAAAAAAAAATCGACATTCCCATACAAACTAGCCGGGTGGCGGAACTCTTTTGTATGGAAAAACGAATTTTTTTTTCGAGTTCCCAGCATTGTTCCCATAGAAAAAGTTATTCATATTGATGGTCTGAGTAACACCTTTAAGGGTCCAGAACGATCAAAATTTCACCGTGACTTTAAAAATTACACTAACACTTAGTAACTTTAAAAATAAATAATTCATTTAATGAACAGATAAATCTCTATACAAAATACGAAAAAGGTACCTTTCCACTACTGTATCATCTGCCTGCCAAATAATCCAGCATAGGCCAAAGTTTCGTTAAACATGTAGATACTGCAGTTTTACTGCAATGCGGATATGGTAGGCATGTTTATTGGGACGAATAGAGTAGGTATGCATATATTTCGTTTTGTTTTTACGAATTTGTAAAACAGATAAGCAGAAGAATATATTTTTTTTTGTTTTTTACTAAATGTTGGATTTGGCATTTGTCTCCCATCTCACCTGATGGTAAGTGACGATGTGACGATGAAGACGAGGATGTTACATGCCTATCCAAGAGAAACCCATTTATTCTACTTTTGAATGTCCCGGGCCAGGACTGTACTTATGTGAAAATTAAGGTACCAGCTTTAAATTTTGGACCATTGTCTGCGCAGTACTTACCTATTCCATTGCGATAGCTAATTATACTGCTACTTTCTAAATAATCTCTAAATAAGCATATTTAATTAATTAAAATATGTAACCTTTAAAATTTTGTCAAGTTTAGATATTTATTTAATAAAGTAACCGACATCTACCGTCGAATAGCTATTAACTTTAAACACTCCTACTCATCGCTAGATGGCGTTACTTGTTACATAGCTTTACATATTATTTGATTTTTTTCGACATTGGCCAGAAAAAAGGTTTGTCGTTTTGGTTTGTCTACGTCCTTCCAATCTCCAACTAAAAGCTTTCTCATGATGGTAAAACAAAGTGGACGCTATTCACTTTATAAAAAAAAAGCAAAGTATATCTACCGCCCCCCACAGATTCAATTTATCAGAATCGTTGGTTCAAAGGCAATATACTTAGTAATGTTCTTATACATACATACTATCACGTCTTTTTCCCTTACGGGGTAGACATAGCCTAGGTCTATAAGACCTTATGGCCACGTTTAGCATGTTGGAGGGTGTGTAGATGAAAAACGGTATCAAATAGTGATGGGTTACTAACCGCATCGCCTATTGACATGGTTCCGCAGATTTTCCCCATTCCCTCGGTCGGCTTTTACGACCTGCGCGGGAGGAGAGGTAGCTGGCACATTCTACGTTTTTCCTTTTCTCCCAAACCAGCATGGAAGGAAATATGCTCTTATACCAATCTGTGTATAATACTAACGTATAGAAAGCGAATCTCATACTCAAAATATTGGGCCAACTTACGGCGTGTTATAGGTACACAACGTAGGTGACTTGTTAATTCCACCATTGATATAGCATAAAACTATATCAATGGAAATTCGATGTGCAAAAGAAAAATCGTAGGGGACAAAACACAATCCTGCGGGGCAACAGCATGCACGAGTTTATATTTTGAGCATGAACCGTCAACAACGACTGATGCTGCGCCCTGTAAGGAAACTGGTAATTCATTGGCACAATTTCTCAAGCAACCCGTAAGAAGGAAGCTTCCATAGACGAGCCCTGTGCCAGACCCAATCGAAGGCTTTCGCCTTGTCCCACCTATTATGGGTCAGGTATACCAAAATCCTTATAATTTATTTATAATTTTGTTTTTGTCTTAAACTGTCCTCTTTTGTCTGTGTTGTGTGCCATTGTGTATTACAATAAATATTGTTCATTTCTTTTCCATTTTCAAAAGCTGGCAGCTGATCGTCGATCGATGACGAAATCCGTATTGGCCTCAGAACAATAACTAAAGTATTGTTCTGAGGTATTGGCGATCGTTTTTGAGCTAGTGCTGAGCTGGCGGTTTATAATGGACTCCATTGTTTTCGAGAGGAAGGTAATGGCAATAGTACTATAAATGCCAGGATCAGAGCGATCCCCTTTTTTGGGTATCAGGTAAACTAAAGAGTCTTCCATGCTACGGGAAAATTGCGATGATATAAAAGTACGTAAAACCTATTTTTTTATAACAAACCCTTTTTTCTTATTACGCGATAGGAGTTGGGACCACATGGTATGGAGCAAAGCAAATAAAAAGAAACATATAGTTTTGAAATATGTAATTAAATATATAAGACATACACAACCTTTGTACAATGTTTGAGGTAACGGAAACACAGTCGTAATTTACATTATGTACATGATGTCAAAATATACTAAATATTAAGTCGGGGACAAAGTGTTCTCGTATTTTGTACCTACGTATTAAGTTTTAAAAATCTTAAGTAACGCTGTATGTTTTGATGCCAATAGAAATTAACTACAATGTTTAGGAAATATATAAAAATAAAAAAGACGTTTAAATCGAACTTTAAATTTTCAACTGATTTTATTCCTAAAAAAAATATACAATATATATTTAAAACGGGATAAATGTTGTGTCTCGGGAGTTTCATTTCATCGGTAAGTGAAATATGATAGGGCATGAAGAACGTAATATAAGATATTGACAAATATATTAATAGGATTGTATTTCTAACACATACCAATAATAACAATATACAAAAAACCTTAAAATAAATATTAAAACTGAATTGAGATTCTAATAGGTAAGTTTCATCTGTTGTATCTGCTGACATATTGTGTCAGCAGATACAACAAACTGTGGTTACCTCATTCGTATGAGCGAGTTAAATCTCCATATAAAATACGAAAAACTGTGAAAAAATATTTATAGATAGATCACACAGATTGAGCTAGTCCTACACTAAGATATCATACAGACGAGCGTTTGCCGTCAACACAACCGCTGTCTGTATGAGCTCTTACTTACTAACTCAAAGATATAATATTTTATTATAATATTCATAAACATCCAAGACCCAGAACAATTTTAAAAAGTTTTAGCCCAGTATTCCCTCTGCTCGAACGCAGCGCGCGGCTCTGCGTGCTGAGCGCCGAGGGTAGGCAGTACGGGCCCGGAATTTTTCGGAGAACTCGCCTTGAAAATGGACTCCTGACGAGTCCGAAACTATAGTCGGCAATCCCGACAAAATAGCACGTGAGTGACCCATTTTCAAAATATAATTTGAAAAATATCGTATTCCACCATGACCTCGCCGGTCTTCGAACTCAGGACCCAGCGATCAGAGGTCTAATCAATATACAATATACTTTTATTACAGAAACTATACATCAGCAACTCGGCAGCTGTTTTAGCTAATATATACCACATTATAGACTTGTTAACATATTTTAATATCGACCGTCATATCGCTTAGATTCGTGACCTACGTCAATATCTTGTTAGCATTATTAATCTGTTCAAAACAACATTTTGATAAATATTAAAAAGGTCAACTACCGTCGAAAGGTCGTGATATCACAAATCTACAGGGTGAAATTAATTTCATTAGCGACCGTTTAAGGAGTGACTCAGACCACGAATCTGAACAACTTTCATGATGGGACCAACTCCGAAATTGATTAAAAAAAATCAGCTGTTCCATAGATTTTGGGCAAGTACATATTCCACTTTTGTATGAAAGAGCCGATAGTTTTTTCACGATGTCGACGTTGGTCCCATAATGAAAGTTGTTCAGATTCGTGGTCTAAGTCACTCCTTAATCGTTTGCTAATGAATTCACACCCTGTATATCCGTTCTTTGACTGATACTTAAGTTAAAGGCCTTTAGGAGACTTCCTGCTTTCGTTATACTGATCTATTCCGTGAGCTACACCGATGTAATGTTGCAGTTTAAATAAATAACTTAGAACAACACAATTAAATATAGTTGAAGTTGGGTCATAAAAGGTCACGGATCGATTTCCCTAATCGAATACATATTTTGATGATCCTATTATAGACCCTTGAGGGACACCCTGCTTTCGTAATATTGATCTTTCAATATCATGACCTATGACAATCTCGTTTTTTACAATATTATCAACAGCTAACAGCTTTCTTCCATGCTAGTCTGGGAAAAGAAAAAACGTTATAGTACCAGCTGCTTCTCTTCCCGCGCAGATCGTAGAAGTTAATCGAGGGAATGGGCAAACCTGACGAATGTTATTAGTAGGCGATGCGGCTAGCAACCCATCACTATTTTGATTCCATTTTCCACGTCCACCAACATGCTAACGTGGCTTTTAGGTTTTAAAGACCTGGGCCCTGCCTACCCCGCAAAGGAAAAAGACGTGATACGATGTATGTATCAACAGCTAATAACTCAAGGTTATTAGACCGAGGTCGACTACATCGTAGTGGTGTATATCGGCAAAGACAATATAATAGATATCGGTAAGTTTGGGTGCGATATCGATAAGTGTTCTCAAATATATCGCATAAGCGTTTCGCTGCCGGCTGGTGCAAAACTATTTCAATTGTTTGCCCTGTACATACGCGAGCCGCGGCTCTGAAAATACCGGTATTAGGTACACTTAATGCTGTCCTCAATTATTTAAAAGTAGATATTATTTATTATGTAATAAATATACATAAATCCACCTTACTTGTATGCCATAAAGTCAAATTTCGAAAGCTCAGCAGAAAAGGAAAGAAAGCTCAGCAGCGTCAGTTTTTGGAATTCAAAATTTAACGGAAAAAGGGCGCTTATTTGGTGAGGACACCGTTTTTTATCGAGGATTGTTTATCTAGTTTTCATACTACATCGAAGATTTATACGGGACCATTACGGAAATATACTGAATTGGAAGTAAAATAAATATAATTAAATAAAAAAATATTAGTAGGCAATAATAGTTCGTAAAGCTAAGAATATATAGAATAGAATATTCTTTATTGCACCAAATAATAAAAAAACTATTAAATAAATAAATATATATATATGTATACGGACAAATCACACAGATTAAGCTAGCCCCAAAGTAAGTTCGAGACTTGTGTTATGGGATACTAACTCAACGATAACTATATTTTATATATTAGATACATAACAGAAAAAAAAATATGGTACAAAGGCGGACTTATCGCTTTAGCGATCTCTTAAAGTCAACATTAGGGTAGATGGACAGAGTACATTTAGTTGGCGTTGGCGCAGAACAGATGAATGAGAAAACAGGAAGAAAATATTAATTATATTAATAGCATTACAATGCTTGGTTTAATATTAAAATCGAAAATATATGAATGAATAAAAATAATTTCAAAACACATCGTCGCATCTCGATTTAATATATATACATAAACAACTTTATATACATTTTAATGTGCTGTAAGAAAAACAATAATCAAGGATAACAATATCACAAATCAAAATAACCAAGAGTCAAGGCGGTTCAGATAATTTGTGATTTAGAATAGTCAATATAAGCATAACATTAAAATAAGGAAGAATATATTTTTCATACGTGATACATGAATGAGCCAATCAAATTATTCACAAACGAATAAACAAATATAAAATATTAATGTGGCGTGAATTATTTATAATACAAAATACAGTCAATAGTTATCTAGTAAGTACAAATCTTAAAAATACATATAACGTTTATATCATTTAAATTAAGCACAAATATTCTAAGGCTGGCACCCATAAGCTAGAAAAATGGTTTTGATGCCAAATAAAAAAACATCGACACGCTAGTTTTCGAGATATCTGGAGCTGAATGTTAAGAAAAACAGACGAACAAAACATCCTGTGTACAAAAAAACACTTTCTTCGCCAGGAACTTTTTACTGTTATCTACTATGGATACTTAAGTCGCTGGCGTCGACAATCCAAGCAGTTTTTATCGATTTTAATAAAAAAATGTTTTTATATAAAAACAAAAAAAAAATGAGTGTTGATTTCTTAAAATTTGCTTTTAAAGCATTTTTTTGACCTATGAGACCCAGCCCTTAAAATATTTACGCTTTATTTAAAGGGACTTGTATTACAGTTCATACAGTATCAGACGTTTTAGAAACGGACTAGATGCCTCTATCTTATATGACAAAATTTCTAAGTATTTTAACCGCAAGACGAGAATTATTAATAAACACCTATGTACATGTCGTTAAGGGGTCGTTCAAACACGTAAGCTACAAAAGGGTGGTGGCCTATAGGCTTAGCTAATTTTTGACTAACTTTCGCCCGCGGCTTCACCCGCGTCTATGTCGATCCCTCGGGAACAGTCCTTTTTCCCGTGATAAAATGTATCCTATGTCCTTCTCCGCACCCCAGATAAAGCGTACAAAATTTAATCGATTTGGTAGTAAACGCGAAAGCGTAACCAACAAATAAACTCACATTCGCATTTATAATATTGGTTAGGATTAGGATGACATGGGGGAAAGGATTTCGTGGTGACGTCAGCAACTTTTCGCAAAATAAACAATATTTTTTGTTCAGATTATATTGATGTTTACGTAAGCTTGGGGGGACAAGGGGAAGAACTTTTCTTACTTTTGCTGACAAGGGAGGGGAGGTTAAAAATAGCTGATATTTTGCTTGCGTAACACTTGAACGGCCCCCAAGGTACCATAACACTCTGTTCGAAATAGAATAAACGTAGAATTTAAAGCCTGTTGTTCTTTTGTAGAGCTACTATAGGTTTTTACCCCTTTTCGTTTCGACCAAGAATAAAAACTACATCGCCGCCCTTTAAATTTTTATTTCGAGGGGCGGCAATACGTACCTTAAAAAGCTTTGCAATAATTTATAATTTATATACATATTTTATATCACATTAAGAAACTAGAGGTAGACATCGTATCAAAAAACATAGCATTAAATATATTATGTAACTTGAAACAACTAATCTCTTAATTTACTAATACATTTTTTTTTAAGAACAGATGTACAAAAATAAACATTGAGGCAAAATTGCAAGTTATAATATTTCTATTACTAAAATAACAAATAAAAAATCTAATTATTTTTATTACTTTTTTTTCATAAGCTTGTACACGATATGTGTTGATATTTAATTCAATTATCTCGGGTCCAGATATTCGTGAACAAATACTGCTATTACGAATAAAAACCCATTGGACATATATTTAAGTGGCCATGGTGAGCAGACTCAGGACCAGAACATCAACACACAACTACACTGATTATGTACTGGTTATATTTATTAAAACTAAAATAATCTTTCATATAAAAACCGATTTCAATCAAAATTTAAATGGGACCAACTTGAAAGCATAAATTTTAAACAAATGAAGATTTTTTTAATCGGGTAATAAATGAAGGAGTTTTGGTAACAATCATTAAAAAAAACATAAAACCAAATTGATAACCTCCTTTTTTTTAAGTCGGTTAATTATTTATTTTTTATTGATACTATGGTGATTATAGCCTGTTATTTTTAAGATGTTGTGGACATCATGGTCCCAGGCTCACTGAAGATCTACTGTTATATATCATGTCAACATTAATTATGGTAAGTCTCACAGTCGTAATAGCATTGGCCGAATGATGGATGAGAGACGTGCAGATGTAGATCAAAACCACGGGTCACTCTTGGATGAGAGACATATTCCATAGTAGGTGAAAGAAAGGCAAGAAAGGAAATATTGTGTCTCTAGTCCATAAAAGTAAGAATTAAAGATTTTATACATTTCTTATTTCGTGCTTATTATGTATATGCCATAGAAATAAATAAACACTAGCTGTTGCCCGCGACTTCGTCCGCGGCAATTTCTGTTATTATGATTAATTCGTTTTTTTATTAGTATAGATGAATAATTTTCCCCCGATTTTTAAAACATTTTTTATTGATGCTTCGCTCCTATTGGTCGCAGCATGATGTTTTATAGCCTAAAGCATTCCTCAATAAATGGACCATCCAACACAAAAAGAATTTTCCAATTTGAACCAGTAGATACTGAGATTAGCGCGTTCAAACAAACAAACTCTTCAGCTTTATAATATTAGTATAGATGAGAGTGCTATTGAGTTCGTCGGAATGAGGGTTTTCTGAAATGCCTACTGTCGGGTGGCAACACTGAATCGTAGGTTTCGACACAGAATAAGTACAAGTACGCGTACAGAAGTCACACTCTGCAACAGTATTCAAAGAAATATCAACTCAATGTAGTTAGCGATACAGTGTAATTTAGCTCACGTCAGAACGCAGCTTTTCGTTTAGATATCTACAAAATCCCTTGTAAGCCAACTTCATTCTTATGGCTTTGAACCAACGATTCATAATTCGATAAAGACGGTGAACACATGTGAAGAAATGCGCGTCGTTCCTACCGAATTTGCCCGGTGTTACCGCTAAGAAGTGGTCGCCGCGCGTAGCTATGGTTTCGATACAGACACGGGGAGTGAGACAGGCTTGTATTCGATGAACCACTGTAATTGGATCATATTGAGCAGCAACAAAACACATTGTTGCCCAATAACAGATGCCTCAGTGCTGCTATCACTTATTACAGAAAGCCCTTGCCGACACGGTGGGTTTTGTCTTGTATTAACAATACTTAAAATTCACGATTTCACCATCAATACGAACTTGTTGTTTATTGACCAAGACTGAAATCAAAAAAAAAATCAGCTGCTCCATTTTGAATCAATCATCTTAAATTTCTTAATTTTTCTATAGAGCCCCTTTTCTCGATTCCTTGCTTCGTCACTTATTAAAAGTTGTTTGTGATAATGAGAACGTGAATTTAAAGTATCGGTATTTCAAAACCAAACACTGTAGACATAGCACGTGAGTGACCCGTATACATAATGTCTCGTTAGTTTCAATGATGAAACATATAAAGAAATAATATCTAACCTACTTTGAGTCTGACTAATAACTCCAATGTTCTCTCTTGAGCTCCTGAGCGGTGTTCTCGGGCACATTCCCCATGATGAAAGGCAGGCCGGTGCCGACCTTCTGCTGGTACTGCTGGTACTGTTTCCCGAAGAACGAGAGCAGCGTCGTCTCTTCTGCGAAGACGCGCTCGCGGAAGAATATCCACGATATGACGGCGTAGAAGATCACGCAGACCGGGTTGAGGGTTATTACCTGGGGAAGGCGGTAAGTTTTGAGAGTTTGCATTGGTACCTCGCTCTCTTATTTTTGCCGCCATGCTCATATAGGTAATAGTCTAAAGTAACGCTGCTGCCCATTGGAGGCATTTTTAGGAAGGGTAGGAATTTGTTGGTTTTGGGAAGGGAATTGAAATGAAGGTATTGGGATATTACTTATGCGGATGTATGGGGGAAAAATCAAGGGAAGCCGGTTGCATATACCCATTACCATACTTACAACAACCGGTCAAGCGGTGCCCTAGGCACTTTACGCTCAGTAAGGGGCCCGTCCAGAGAACTTCGCGTGAGTCAAAAGTCTTGACCTCCCCCCCCCCCCCCCTTCCTGTAGCGGACAGGCAGTTGCATTGTATGGTTCCTAACAGGAAACTCGTGATATACGCGCGCAAGGTCCCTAGCCATTTCGATGCCCCTAGCCGTATTGGGGCCCCTGCGGGTTAACTTGGTCTCGACTACAGCTGAAGTTTGGATGGGAGAGCACGGCAAATACTTTTGTTCTGAGCAGAATTCAAAAATCATGTAGCAATTACCTGTGTCCCGACAGACCAGTAGAACCAGCCCACATAACTGGGATGCCGGAAGTAGGAGTACACCCCGCGTGTTACCAGCTGGTGGTCGGCCTTCTTCTTATACTGTACCTGAGGAGAAACAGTTTTAAGTTAAAACAAGCTCTGTGGCTATCATGCCACACCGGAGGTCCCGGTTTCGATACCCGGTCTGCCAGCATATTTGCTAACTCTGTGTATATTGATAGTCACTTCATAATACATTGCGTTTTATATGTATATGTTAAATAAAAATAATCAATCATTCGAAAGCCACAATGTATTTTAAAGTGACTATCAAAACGTTGTACACTGAGTTAGCAGACAGGCCGACAGGTCAATGTGGAAAATTATCTTTTTCAGATTGGCCTGAGTCTTGGATGTTCATCTATATGTCACGACTTAAAGCCTAGTTTAAGCCGGTTAGAACTAGGTGCAGCCGGTCTCAGATGTTTACACCTAGATGTATTCTGCTTATCTTCGGCTAGAACTAGGTTTAGCCTTATTAGCTTCAACCCCCGAGGGATGACACATAGCCAAAGGTCACGTTCAGCGTATTGATGGACGAGTTTGGGGGGTTTACATAAATATTAAACGGTATCAAAATAACAATGGCTAGCCGCATCGACTATTCACATAATTCCTCAAATTTTCGCCTATTCCCTCAGCCGGCTTTTACGGTCTGTGCGGAAAAGAAACAGCTGCATATTCTACGCTTTATTTTTTTCCCAGACCAACTGTGATAAAGGAAAATAGTGATAGGGGTTCATTTATTACGTAAGACGATTGCCTGTTCTTGAACCGACACACGCGAGGACCTATACAATGCCACTGATAACGCTGTGTCAGTGGCAGAGTTCTGGTCAGCACACATTTAATTCGCCCCAGTCGACACGATAAGAAGAAGTAATTTGCGTATTTTAGTGATCTTACGTAAGGACTATCAATACCCCCACTTACTGTGTGGTTGAAGTTGGTGGCGGCGGTGAACATGGCCACCTTGCGCAGGAGTTCGCCGCACACACACATGCACACGCCGACGCTCGACAGCCAGAAGCATGTCTTCATACCTAAGGCAAACGTGATTTTACAAAAGTTTATCTTAGGGGGACATTTTTTTTGTTTTGACAAGGCATTTTCCACCATCAGACTGACCCTTTGATATCTGAATCAGAAGACTATACAAAATAATGATATGAAAGGGTTGGTATGAACTTTTGTAGATATGTAAGCAAATCAGAAGTTCTGATTTGCATACGTAAAATAAGTTAAAATATGCACTCACTAGGGAAGAAGTAATATTCCACTCCAAACTCAATCCAACTGGTTACAGCAGCTACCCAGTAGTGCACGCTATGACTCAATATAAATGAGTCTATTGACAGATTCCGTGGGTTCGTCAGAGCAACTGTCATGAACTCTGAGAAGTGGAAGCCAGAGAGCACCATCAGGTAGCGCCCGAAGACCCTCCAGCCGTCGTCGAAAGTGGCGAGGTGGATGCCGGTAGCAAATACTGTGCCTAAGAAGGCAGATCGGACCGATACCTAAAAAAAAATTTCTTAAAATATTTAAATTTCCAAATAATAATGAGAACTTGAGTTTGGTTGTTTGTCGGTTGGTTTGTTAATAATACTTTAACTACTGTGCCAATTAAATAAAAATTTTGCATACGAATTGTGTGGGATATGGAGGACATAGGCTACATTTCATCCTGGAAAAAATACTGTTCAAAGGGATTGATATTAAGGTGATCAAAACCACAGGTGAAGGCTAGTTGTTAATAATTTTATATTTTTTTTGTTCCAAGATTTGCCCGCAACTTCTCTCGCATTAATTAGTGAACTGTAGCTTCAGTCTTTCTCTGTACCCCAGACAATATGTAAGCAAATTTCATGAATATTGGTTTAGAACTGAAGAGGTTAAAGCATACCAAACAAATTTACTTTTGCATTTGTAATAATATTAAACCTAATATTATTTTGTAACCAAAATAACCATTTTGGTTACAAAATTGGAGACTGGAATTGGCAATGATGAATTTGTTGGATTCAAGTTCAAGTTCAAGTTCATTTATTTCATAACAATTTACATTGTGTTGAAAATTGTATAAACACAAATTAACAAGTAGCTACTTATAAAATAATTGAACCATAATTAAATAAATTAAAGACTATAATAAATGTCAGAATAATAAATTAGGATATAAAAATAAATAAATGCGTATCAGTCTAAATATAATTTATAATAAGTATTCATCGACCGAGTAGTAACACTTTTCCAGTAAAAAAGCATTTATTTTGTATTTAAAGTCTGCTTTGTATACCATCGTTTTCAATTCGATTGGCAATTTATTAAATATTCTTATAGATTGGTAGCAGAAACTCTGTTGCACAATATTTAAGTTAGGGGTGTCTTCAACTTTTAAATCCTTCCTTCTTGTAACCTCTCTTTTTTTCCTTTGTTCATCCGTCTCAAGTCTATATATATGTTTGGCTAAGTGTGTTAGCAATACCAAAATGTATAAACACGGAACTGTAAGGATATTAAGTTTCTTAAAATATTCTCTACAGGAGGTTTGTTGTGAAATGCGGACCATGGTTCTGACAGCTCTTTTTTGTGAGACGAAAGCCTTATGCACATTATATTCATAGCTTTTGCCCCAAAACATAATACTGTATCTTAATTTTGATTCAACTAAAGCGAAGTAAACTAATTTTAAATGTTGAATGTCCACTACATCTCTCAGACTCCTGAGAACGTAACAAGCTGAACTTATTTTCTTCTCTATATCCTCTAATTCTGGCTTCCATTTTAGAAAGCTATCAATATGTACTCCTAGGAATTTTACCATTTCAACGGTTTGCAATGTATTTCCATCCAAGGTACATTGTAATGTCTCATTCTGTCTCGAATTTGTCCGAAATAACATAACACTAGTTTTTTTTATGTTAAGTTTAAGGCTATTTGCATTTAACCAGTTATGAAAAAGATTTATTGTCATATTAATTTTTTTATTTAACTCAGGTATGTCATTCGCAGATATTATCGCATTAGTGTCATCAGCAAATATAATTAATTTTAAATCAGGAATTTCGGATGTCATATAATTGATCAAATCATTATAAAAATTACAAAAAATATAGGTCCTAATATTGAACCTTGAGGCACACCAACTCTTATTGTCCTCATTTTTGATCGCCTTATATTTACACTACCGTCACTATCTAAGTTCCTTATTTCGACAAACATTTTACGATTTTTTAAATATGTTTTGAAAAGTTCCAATGCCTTACTTCTTATTCCATAATGATTTAATTTTAAAGTTTCAAAAGCTGAGGTGAGGTCCAAAAAAGTACCCGCAACTTTCTTTTTCTTATTTATTAAACTTACGGTGTCATAAATTAATGTGTCAATTGCATCTTGTGTGCCAACATTCGTCTGATAACCGAACTGTCTTAGATTTAGTGCTTTGTTTTGTTTCATATGCTGTACAAGTCGACTTTTTAGAACTTTTTCAAATATTTTTGCAGTAGTTGTCAAAATTGATATTTGTCGATACATATTTGAATCTTTCTTAGATCCCTTTTTGTGGATCGGTATAATCTTAGCTATTTTCAATTGCTCCGGAAATACACCCTCTTCCATGCATCTATTAAAAAACTTACTTAGTGGTTCTGCCAAGATATCTATATTGTCTTTAATTATTGTTATTGGTACCTCATCGTAGCCGCACGAAGGTTTTGTGGGCATTTTTTTTACTAATTTAAATATTTCCTCCGGTGTTGTTGGCTCTAGTTTTAATTCATCCTTTATCTCTTCAGTATACTGTTTAAGATATGATATTGCATTATTAATATTTCCGGAGTTAACATTCTGATTGAACTGATCTGCGAATATTTCCACTACTATATTTGGATCCGTTATAATATCCCCATCTACGTTCAGGACGAAATTTTGATGTTGTTTTGTTTTTTTGTTTCGGTGTTCATTAATAATGTTCCAGATATCTTTAGAAATATTATTAGATCTATTTATTTTGTCCTGCACTGCTACTTTTTTTGCTTTTTTTATTACTTTTCTATATAAGGTCAAATAAGTTTTTCTGTATTGTAAAATTGATGCATTGATATTATTATTCATGTTGCCATTTGCAGTTGTCAGGAATCGTTTCATTTTACTTGATACTTTTAATCCTCTAGTTCTTTACTTTACCTTGCTTTCTTTGTTGGCTCGTATATTAATGATTTTAATTGCAAAACTTTCTCTGAAAACCTTTAGAAATGTTTTAATAAAAACATTTATACCCATATTTACCCAGTTATACTTTCTCTGAACTTTATTTTATTTGCCTGGGTGAAACTACGTTTTTTTACTTTTCTAACTACATTATTATCAGTAACCTCGTTAATGATTTTAATACGACACATTAACCCCGCGTGTCCATCAGAGAGTTCATTGTGATCAACAGTACAATCTATTATTTTATCATCATCTAGGTTAGTAATAATGTTATCCAGGCATGACTGTATACTTTTTCTCAGAAATGTTGGTTCATTAACAAGGTGTTTAAAGTTGTAATATATAAAGATTGGGTATATTTTATCTTAGATAGATAGATAGATAATACATTTATTTTGTTCAACTGTCACACACATTATACAGAAATAGTATGATCGCTAACTTATAATAACTACTAAATACATGCAGTATGTGTGCCACAGAAGCACAAATAGGCTACAGCTCAGCACACGTTGCCCGGTGGAGCAACCGCTGATTTTCAGCTGTCACCCATTTGGAGATAACACGAACGAGCGCAATCTAACATATTAACCAAATTGAAATAGTTGTGTATCTTATCATAATCATAATCATAATCATAATCATAATCTTTATTTGCAATGAATACATCTACATACAATCCTAAAACTATACATTTAATGTATTCAACCTGCATGCAGGTGCACAAATGTTTGTCATTCACAAGTCACTTATATTATGATGCCTGAATTAGGACGAAAACAGTATAACCCAAATACGACTGTGACAAAATAAACAATATAAGGTTAAGCTCAAAGGTGCTGGTGATTAAATAGGTACCGTAGGGAAAAAATATTTACTTCTGATTTCTCCGGGAAGACGCATTACGTGTACGGCAAGCAAAGCGGCGGGATGAGTCAAGAATTTGTATTTGTAACAAATGCGATTTAAATTTAGTTTTAAACGTGAATTTTGAATCTTCTAGGTCAAATGTCATGTTTGCATAGGCACAAAGTTCAAACGTGTTTATCCACTTTTGACTTTGTACGTAAATATGGCCAATATAAACTCACACCCAAACAAATTTTTTCTAGCTACATTACTTTGAACTTTTTTATGGCTGGTGACTCAATCAAGCCAATGTAGTTTTTGTCATTAGGAAAACGGCTTTTAACATGGAATGTGGTCAGTATAATGTCCTGCGCGGCAGGTTCTTAGCCAGAGTTCCTATAGAGAATGGATTGCTAAATATAGCATTGAGCAGGCCATTATCAAGATTTATAAAGAATCATAAATTTTATACTAGAAATTTTTGGCGTAGTCACACCATGTGCTCTGAAGCTTCGAAAAAAATAGGTCTAATAGAATTACTCTTGATCACTTATTTGCTTGAGCCCAGATAAACAAATCATCATACATAAATTATATTTCTAGGTCAAGAATTTATTCTGTGAACTGTTGAATTTAAAAAAGTTTAATATTTTTTCATCCTATTCTTTTTGGCTTTAGTGGTAATTGTAATTTAATTATTTTATTTCAAAACAACAGCGATTTCTACATGCATAATATATATGCTATAATAATAATCCTAGTGTAACTACACCCTAGTTATGGTATTAATAATTATTATAAAAGCTCATTCAATATTCGAGGTAAATTAAGTAGTGTCTCTTATGTCTCTTGTGAATTTTCCTTAAAAAATATTAAATATATCTATGTTTATCCTGGCTTAGAGCATGTCTCAACGCTCAAGGCACAGGAGGGCAAATTTTAATAAATTGAATAATTGTTAAACAATTCATGAACTGGTTCTACAATATTAATAAATTTTATATTAGTAGCTACGCCTATAAAAAAACTGAAAGCGAAAGTAAAGACAGATGCTTGCTTACCTCATACAAGAAGCCTTTGTAGCAGTATCTCAAAATGAAGTTAAATAAACAGAAGTACAACGCTGGACCCCAATACTTCAACGCCCAGAGCTCCGATGTGAAACCCAAAGCATTTCCAGAGATGAAGGAGGCTGAAAATATGGTCACGGAGAGCAGAAAACAAACCAAAGCTTGCTTCCCAGCAGGACACACATTTCTCAACGATGGCGTTTCCATTTTATTAAATATTAAAATAATGTATTATTCAAACTATCGCCCGTTTAATTTACAAGGCATATACACATTATAATTTTTAATTTAAATAGAAATACTACTAAAATTTTAGAAAAATCGAAACCATAACACGACAACTTCGATCTATTTCTAACGTCACAATGACAGTTCTTGTTGACAAACTTATTTTTTAAATACTCACGTATGTATTGGTTTCTACAAGCCGCGGTGCCGCTACTAAACAAACGCACAAGCGGCCGCTATCCTGTCCCCAGATCACAGATCATGGGATTCGCGGATCACATACCGTTGTTTTAGAGTTTAATTATGTCATCCCGCGTAAGTTTTAATAATATAACTTTAAACTTATTACATATTGCACTTGGCTGATTTGAGGGTTCCGTAGTCCACAAGAAACCCTTATAGTTTCGTCATGTCCGTCCGTCCGTCTGTCCGTCCGGGCTTGTACTCCACCGCTACTGCACCGATTGTCATAAAAATTTTTGGAGAGATAGATATTGAAGTTACCAAAATTGTTTTAAAAATTATAAAAATTTTTTTTCAGCCCCTCCTGTAAGACAGAAAGTAAATTAAAAAATATTCATTGGACAAACCCTAACGTGTAAAGTACCGTTGAAAATGTCTTTTAAAATGCAATAAAAACTGCTTTGAAACTGTGTAGATCAAACCCCCCAGTCTTGAGATAACTTTTGACTGTCCCGGCACTAACTGAGCTGAGATTGCTGGTGTAATAGTGATGAGGCAATGCATTGTTAATGATGATATATTCTCATATAAGTGACCGTGACGAAAAAAAAGTATGATGAAGGAACAAACCCTAAAAAAGGTTTATTTCAATAAATACACGCCATAGAAAAATGATGATTTTTATTCACATTTTACATAAGTCAACTTTAAAATGTAATACATGGAAAAGTTGAATCATACATTGTTTTTAAAATAATAAAATTTTGGATTTGGGACAGCGAACAAAAAATATGAGAAAGGTATTTGAGATTTATTTTTATGTACAGTAATAGGACAAGCGTCCATTTTTCCGAATAGACGAGACAAAATCTTATTATAAAGAAATATAAAAGGCTTGAATACTACAGCTTGAAATATTCAAGGGGCACTCAGAAAACCGCTCTTGTGAGAATGACCCAGAAAATGACGTCATTCAACGTGTTGCGGACGCACGCATGATTGCGATGGCGTACGGAGGAAACCAAGGCATTAAACCTTGACCTTGGACAAATATAAGTAATGTTCTTAACGATATTTTGCATATCTTCATTAATTTAATCATAAATTTTTCAAGGTATCAATTAACGTGTCAGTCAATAAGAATAAAAACGAATGGAGTTCGGTTCGAATATTACTGTAATTGGTCAATGATTGGTCCCACCCACAGGAAAATGTATATGCAATTACAAATATGACTACGAGAATGTTATATAGGTATTAGAAGAAAAATATTTATTCTCTTGTGAGGGAGTCACTGCGTACTAATGCGAGGACCAACCACCTAACACTCCTTCCAAGCTAGGTCAGGGATAATCCTACTCAGCTACATAACATTACATATTATAGCACCTCTGTTTTTGCGTCAGTGGTTAAAATAGTTTAAACTTTAAACCCATAATCCTAGATTTTAGGCCCCATTTAAATGGGATCCTACTGGCTATCCAACCTCAGCCACACCCAATCTTGGACAGATTGGGTGTGGCTGAGGTTGGGTGTGAGTATGTGTGTGGTGCTTGTTTTCATTTATTATATTTGATCGAGATGCAAGCAATACACACAGATATATGATAAGTAAACCCCCAATCTATTCATGGAGATAAGATAATGATTTTTAGGAACCTATAAAAGCTCTCCCATTTACTAGATGCGACCATACGCTTTTTTTTAAATCTAAATGTGACGAATACTTAGTAAAATACCGCAAAATACATTGCTTGCTAGAGAACTGAAATGTAAAAAAAAAAAAGGTTTGACAGTGACAATGTCAGATTTTACTTCAATACGTTTTCAATTTCACAGTGTTTTGGCTATTAAAAAATGTTAATTTAGGAATTTCGTTTTTTTATAATTTATTTCAAAAATATAATAGGAATTTTATAAACAAACTCATTTAATTTTAACAAAAAAACTAAAAAGGAGCGACAAAACGGTGCTACTAACACCCCGGCAACTTCGTTTTTGTTTGATCAATTTATTTGTTAGCGACAAATCAGTAAACGAAAACGAAACAACTATTTTCAAATTCATGTTTTCACGGTCTGCTACATTTTCTCCAATAACAAACAAAACTTTGAATACTTATTCGTTTTCTTGTCCACTGTTACTTTCATATGAACAAAAATAGTGATAAAAGTGTATCTTTCACCGATGTTCGTGGAGAGTGTAGAGACCGGCAAAATTTTTATTAACTGACGTAATCAGGCCGTGACAACATCGCTTGATTATCATGCAGGCTGCTTTCAACAATATTAATTTCCTCTTTGAATAAGGTTGAAAATCTGCAGTAGAGCTGGAGGGTACTTTCAAAAGTGGTGTGCAATTTCCTATGTGATGGGAGTGGGTGGTAATTAGTTTTAGTGGTGTGGTTCCCTCGTCGGAGTGGAGTCGCTATGAACGATCCTTGGGACGTGAAGTCGGTGCGGCAGTCTGGGCAGTACCTGTCCTGCATGAAGATTAATGGTGTGCCGTTGCTCCCGCCCGTCGTGAGTTTATTTCCTATGACATGTATGATATTAATGGGTGAAGTAATTCTTTATTTGCAATTTACTCTTGAGTTAGTATTGTCTGTATGTCTCAGTCAAAAAAAAAAAAACTAGTAGCTAGCAATAAAAACAATCAGTAACAATTTTAATTTCACATTGAATTCACATTAAATTAAATTCACATTGGTGAGTGAAGCTTATAAGTTTCACAAGTTTTGTTTACTAACAGAATGAAAGAATGAAGAAACATTTATACTTAGTGCATAATATCAACATATTATATGAACACAAACATGACAATTAACGAGATTGGATGCATATTTATCGAAAGTTACTTAATTTATGGCTCAACTTTTTAAAATATTATTCTCTATACTAATATTATAAAGCTGAAGAGTTTGTTTGTTTGTTTGAATGCACTAATCTCCGGAACTACTGGTTCAAATTGGAAAGTTATTTTTGTGTTGGATAGTCCATTTATTGGGGAAGGCTTTAGGCTATAAAACATCACGCTGTGACCAAGAGGAGTGAAGCATCAATAAAAAATGTTTTGAAAATGGGGGAAAATTATTCATCTATACTAAGAAAAATACTAATTAATCATAATAACGAAAATTGCCGTGGACGAAGTCACGGGCAACAGCTAGTCATGAATAAAATACTGATTACAAGATCAGTACAATTTAGGAATATGCCCTAACAGACCAAAAGCATATTTAAGTATCAAATGCAGTTTCAGTTGCAGTTACGAAAAAATTCTGCCCAGTGCGAGTCGGACTCGCACACAAAGGGTTCCATACCAATATCTATATAATATTGAATACTATATTATAAATGAGTTTAAGTTTCCATACCCAAAGGGTAAATACAGGACCTTATTATTATGGCTCGCTGTCCGTCTGTCTGTCTGTCTGTCTGTCCGTTGGTCTGTCACCAGGCTGTATCTCATGAATAGAACCTTTAGTGAGCGAGTCTGACTCGCATTTGGCCAGTTTCAGTTTCACATTTGTTGTATAGAAGCCCTATTATTTTAATTTTGAAGTATAGAATATTCTGTGAATATTTTTAGTGTCTACCTGTTGCTATTAATATTGAGCAAAAATGGCATAAAATCTCCTTTGTTGTATGGGAGTCCCATAAATAATTATTTTAATTTCATTTTTTTAGGTGAATAGGTACACACTTTAAAAAAATATATATTCTGTGAATTTTTTAAGCGTCTGTTGTGCTGTTGCTGTAATTAATATTGAGCAAAAAAACATCGAATACAATCACATTTGTTATATCCCAAACAACAAATGTAACCCCCAAAACAGCCATATTAACAAGGTCCCCTTTTTGGGTACAGAAACCTAATAAAAATGGGTCTATAAAGACCTCAAAATCTTAAGCTGAATTTTTGGACACAGGGCATGGAATGATTTTCATACGGTATTAATACTGGTATTGAAATTTCAATAACCAGTATACTCAAATTTCGGTATTTTTAAGCTATTGCATAGCTTCTATCGCAGGCCTTGAGCGTGGAGGCCGAACCCAGAAATTCCGTAAGGAAAACACCTAACACCCTCCACTCTGACCGGCACAGTGGTGATCCTTTGACTTAGGTGTCGCGACAGGCTCAACGGAGTTAATGTTACAGTGAGTTAACTTAATAGTGAGTTAACTTAACAGTAGGTTAAGTTACTAAGTTACAGTTACTGTTACAGTAAGTTAACAGTGAGTTACAGTAATCTGTTACTGCATACATAAAATAATTATAATTGCATAAGTTGATAAAAATGCTATGCAATAGCTTTACCGCGGCAGTCCCCTTGTGCCACACATCTTTATTAAGTATTTTTTTAAATACTGCTACCTAATTACTGTTTAAATTATTCTAATAACAATTGTTCACTCTTGTTTGCAGAGAGCGATTAAAGCAGTGGCAGAAACAATGAAACTCACTAGAAACCACAAAATGAGTTATTAAAATAAAAGCAATTAAGAATACTAAAGTAAATACGTTATTTGATCCAAGAATTAAGAGCCTATTATACCAACCTGAATTTAGGATCTGGAAATCAGTCAACGGACAGTTTAATCGCATTCAGGACGATCGCATCCGATTTAGGATCCGTTTTCAGGACAGAATGGCTTCCGACGTCCTAAACCGGAAGCATAGGTGAAACTATCCTGAATTTAGGACCGCCGCATGGGAGGGACGCCGCTATACGTTAGAAACGATACGAGAACATCTCCAATCGCATCGCACGTATATCGGTATCCCTCTCATCGCATTCAGGATGGCTCACTCAGGACGCTCAGTCTCCGTTCGGCTACCGTCGCGTACGCACGTATAGTTTGTTTTAGCGCAGCGTGTGTGTTTGTGCGTACGCAAAATGTCGGCAGAAAGGGATATTATTATTGATGTTTTAGTTTTATGCAAGGACATGCCATACCTTTGGGAGAATAATGACTAAAATTACAAGTATAAAATATATAGATAATAAGAAACGATGGATATAAGAAATATATAGATATATAAGAAACAATGTGTTCTTACAAAGTAATATATATTCTTTAACACATTTTTTCCTTTTCTTTTCTTAATTTCAATGTAGCAAACTACTACGGCTATGGCAATACCAATTTTTTGGTTTTTTGATAATGTTGGAGCCATAACTTTTATTTGCTCGACACGTCTGTCTCTTGTCGCTCGTCGCTTCATCTGATTCTGGACGCGTTCAGGACGGTGTAATAAGGAGCTTCGACGACTGAATTTCGGGTCCTAAATCGGATCCTGAATTTAGGATGGTATAATACCCCCTTTATTTATGTTTTATTGGCACAAATATCACAATCAAATAGGTATATATTGAACAGTCTTACTCTCTAATATTAAGAGAAATCTAACAATAATATTTTCATATGTTTTCGCGGTTGTTACACAATAAACAAATGTAAAATTACAATAAATACAATTTGTGGTAATTCTTTTAATACAAGTTAAAAGTATTACCACAAATGTTTTACAGTCAGTATTAATTATGTTTACAAGAAATATTGGATGATATTCATAAATAAAAAAAGATTAAGTAAACCGGAAATGATACAAGATTTAAAAGGTATCGGATCGATATTATCAGTAAATATTATATAACAAGTGTGTAGTCTTATGTTGTGATTTGAGTTCAGTTTGTTTGCGTAAATGGGACTGATATTGAATCGTTAGTTGTATGAGAGTTACGCTTCCATAGATTCTCTAATTCAAAGTTAAAGTCAAAAAATATTAGACTTTTTTTTCGTCAATTATACAATAAATGATAAAGTTTGGTCGTCGTCAGTTTGATATTATTTTAGGTAACTAGCCTACTATGATGATCTTTAACAAAATAATTATACCTAATACAGTGTTGAATAAAAGTAGCTCATACTACTGCGAAATTCTCTAATTTTCCTTTTAAACTACTCCAAAGCCCATCAAACATCAAAGAAAAAGCCTACTCCTTATCATTGAATAAGTTTTTTTAGACATTCCTTGTGTCTTTGGGTTGCTGCGCTATCCTAGTTAGTTAGTTAGACACTCCTTGTGATATTTAGAATTTTTTTTGTATGAATTTTACAGAATTATGAAGAAATTAAATTATAATGTACAAAGTACTAGAAATTGTGGAAGAGTTTTATAACATAATAATAACAGCAGTATTTCTCCTTGCTATGCAGCATTTTTTTGAGAAGTTCCCTCTAAAGGTGAATATTTTTAAATCTATGTGAATAATGTTTCAGTAACATTGTTCTAATTTCTGCCATGTTTCAGTTATCAAAAGAGTGCCGTAAGGAGATGCAGTACTATAAATTACTAGCGAAGGAAGTTGAGAAACGCATTGCTCTTCTAAAACCGTATACTATTGACAGTGACACTGATAGCTGCGAAGATATGACTGATGCTCCTGATCTACCAGAATCTGAACAAGTCTGCCGGATTCCGGGAGCTATAAGTACGTCTCCAGAAAAATTAAACAGTGACAGTACTTCTCCAGAAAGATGCACGATGGAGTCCCCTCAAGCACGCATTGTTACAGTGCAACGAAGTAAAGTAGAATACAGTAGCGTAATAAAACCAAATTCGAAACATGTAGACCCACCAAATTCTCAGCTTATTATGGATGTAGCTCTAGATCTTATTAGTTCAGAACTAAAGAACACTCCTCAACATCCCCCCACTACTGAGGTCCCAGAGCGTGATTATAATTCGCCCAAAAAAATTAAGGAAACGGAAATACTGACTGATGTTGATGTTGTTACTCCTAAATCAAATAATAATGTTCTTATAGATACTGTGAACAACTTGGTTGACAACATCCTGTCTGCTCCATATCATGAATATTCTGTGAAACCGGATGGACCATCGTCACTCAGTTCTAAAAGCTTTACTGGTTCCTTGAACGATTTACATACTGACAGCTTGAAGGAAACACAAAAAGGGTCAAAAATAGTCAGACAGCGGTCTTATACTCTGCTAAAGCCAAGTCCACAACTCCTAGCCCATCTAGAAGTCCAGTCATTGAGCACTGGAGTAGAAATGACCAGCATATCCATGAGTGAATCACTATCTAACCTCAGTTCACCGAATAAGAAGAGAAGAAGCTGGGATTTGGAGTCTGCTAAAGTAAAGTGGTCTTCAATGGCCATGGAGCTGAATACAAAGAATGTACCCAAAACAAACGGAATCAACAAGAATTTAGTCCCAAGATGTGCCGTACCAGCCAAGAAACTAACGTCGCCTCCCCAAGCACCTAGAGCTAAATCCGTAACTCACGAAAAGCCGCGGCGGGCAACCGTTGTTTCTAAAACTGTGGTTAAGTCTGATATGCCTAAATCTGAGCCTGTACAAAAAGTCATCAAAAGGCCTTTGAGTCCAGTTAGAAATGTTCCTTCTACTATATCCAATCGATCAAATGCAAAAGAACCAACTTCACCTAAACATACTTTACAAAAGAAAGACGCAACTCCAAAACCCCTGATATCAGAATCTGAGGATCCAGCTATTCGCGTTAAAGAACTTTATGAAAAAATACAAAAGCAGCAACTGGCACAGATGACCAGCTTAGTTGAGAAGCAGAAAAGAGAACAACTACTACTCCAGCAAGTTTTTGAGGAGCAAAACAACTTATTGTTCAAACAGTTGAAATCTATTTGTCCCAAATCTCCAATAGAAGCTAAAGAAGCTTGGGTTGACAAAGTTTCCGATTCTGCTGATAGAGGTCCAGTAAGTTTAAGCCAACTTATCAACCAAAAATCTCCGGATCAGACTCTGATAAACAGTCCAGTATCATCCACCCTCACTGAAACAAACTCCTACATAAACCATTGTGATGATGTGTTGAAGAAGAGCAGAGATATCACAGGCAGTTTGAAGAGGCAGCAGCAAGTTCCTAGAAGCCAGGGTAGTGCCAAAATCCACTCCTCTAAACCTCAAGATGGCACAAGGACACGGACTGAATCTCCCTCTGTCAGAAACGCTTCCCGAAGGCTGAACTACGATACAAGTGTTTCTTCAGACCGGGAATGCGAGCCTATCCTTACCGATCGAACGAACGACACACTCGCCGATCTGAACGTAACCTTTCCCTCGGATAATAGCGATACTGAGCACTCTTTTCACCAGAGAAGATCAGTTTCCCGACCAGAGATGATAAACCATACCAGTTCTGCCCCTAGTGCAGACCTGTGCAACCGGCAGATTGACGCCGCTATCAGGAGTATGGAGGAGTCGCTGTACAACTCTATGAACATGAGTCGGAGTTCGATGAAGCCGCGACAGTTCAACAACCCGCCTACCGCCAAAGAGGTAAGTCAGAACCTTTATTTGTTTTATGTGATAGGTATACACATACATATATTGTATATGTTCCCAGCTGCCCCGGCGAACTTCATACCGCCTCTTTTGTGGGTAGTCGGGTAAAAAGCCTATAAGTTAATCCAGGGTGTCAGCTACCTACATACCAAATTTCATCAAAATCTGTCTACCCGTTCTTGAGTTTATAAGTGATGTAACTAACCCGCCTTTGTTTAATGTAGTGTTGGGTTTAGTTTGGCACTTGTGCTAACTTTCCATCATCTGCTTGGTTTGGTGGAAAGCTAGCTCTTCGAACACCTGCCATCACTGTCAGCTACATGAGCGATAATTTTACCGGCGTAGTATGTCGTCACTTCATCTGATTCTATAAAAACTTTTTGGACTCGACTCCATGTGGAGGTATAAATCGTTTTACGTAATAAATAAATGGCCCCCAGCTCAATACCCTTATTTTTGAACTGACAATCGCTCGTGAAGCCGTTATTTATGTTTTTACAATGTTGGTTATACTATATTATATATATTTGTTTCTTCTGTCGAATCTTTCAATGCACCTGCTTGGCTATTCCTTACTTTACATTTGAAACTTCTCTTCCTTCCTGGTTTATCCAATCTCTTTCCTACTACTTCCCCTGTCCTCATCCCATTTTATTTGGGGTCTTCTATTTCAGTCTATTGTCCTTCCTCATCCTATTGTCTATAGAAGCCATTCCAAGTTCTTCCTCACCCATTCCTTTATCCTCTTCTCTTCCAATTCCCTGCCCTCACATACGCTTCTCACAGTATGCTGTGGGTTTTAGCACGAGGCGGCGACGAAAATCGTGGCTCACGCCAAAGGCTTCCTCGTGCGGCGTCTGATGCGCACGGAGCGGATACAGTCCACCGTGCAAACCATCAGGGACGCTCTGTTGTGCGCGCTGCAATTACACCAAGACCGCGCCGGCATCCGTGGAGCTGATGTGGACCTTCATAGGCGGCTTATTCAGCAGGTGCGGGCGCCGGCTTGGGCCTTCTTTTTGTGCGATTTTGTGCATGCTGGCTGCATTCTTATATGCTTTATCTATATTCACTTAAATTGACATGGAAATGGAGGGATTGTGGCACTGTGACTTGAGACTTTCTTGGATTTATATTACCTCTATATATGCTTTTGTGCATGCTGGCATTTTCTTTATTTATATGATTCTTTTTATTAATAAAAGTTGCGATCTTAGTCCTGTTAATATAACAACATCTCGTCAGAGTATTTTTTTTCTATGAACAACATACAACTGAAGTCCATCAAAACACGATGGTCAAGACCCCTTGACCATTAGTTTTAATCCCATGTCAATTAGACATGGAAATAGAGAGATTGTGGCACTGTGGGCCGAGACTTTTTTGGGTAAATGGATGCTAACCTATTTCTTTGCCTATATATATATATATATGTATTTACCTGTATATATGCTTTTGTACATGCTAGCACTTTGTTTATATGATCCTTTATATTAATAAAAGTTGTAATATAACTACATACAACTGTAGGTTCGTGTTGTGGGTTAATCGAGTCTCGATTACTATCGACTAGACACTGGCCGAAGGTTTAGTTTCGGCAAGTATCGGCAATAATGGAGTTTCGGCAACAGTTTCGGTTTCGGGATAAAATCGTCCGAACCTTCGGCCTCGCGGAATCTCACTGGTTGGGGTGAATTGGTGTCCCGACGCCCGTTAATACTAAGTGGGTCTTTAGAGGAAATTGCTCTTTTTATTAACATGTTTAACTTATCCTTTTGTAAAATATTATAGTGGAGTTTAGTACATAATAATGATAGTAATTGTAATTTCGGTTTCTGATCAGGCCAAAACTGAGACTCAAACCGAAAGTTCGTTTTTTGTTTCGGCAGAATATCGTGTTTCTGTCGGTCTTCCCCGAAACTTCAGACGCGTAATAAAATTGACAATATACTGTATATTATAATTTCATATATCACACAAGGTGTATACTCTTAATTGAATTACACAATGCAATTTTCGGTTCTAGTTACATAATCGGAACTTTCTAATATTTCTTTGATTGCATGAAAGTAATAAAAATTAATTAAAATTCTTGTCTACATTTTTTATATAACTGCATGCCAACATTTTTTTTGCAGTCTTTGCACATTATCTCAAATCTAACAAAACACTAATGGCCAAGATCCCTTTAGGAGATATTTATACGCCATGTTGTGAACACTTTCGTTTTACAATTTCATTTATAGGTATGTCTGTTTATAACGTACAAAAAAATATATTGCAAACAAATAAAAGGTGTTACATTCAAATCAGTCACTTTACGTTTAGTTTGTGACAGTTGACCTCCGCGATATAGCATTCAAAATGTAAGTAACTCGATGAGACATTGAAAACATACCTGCGTTTGATTTTAGTGCATACCTATTACTAAAACGCATGTCTTTAATTGCTTTAATTTTTTCCGTTCTATTAATTTTGTCTTTATTATTTTTGATGTCCTTATTATTTATGTCTTTAGATCGTACAATATAAAAAGAATCATCAAAATTTTGACTGTCACACCAGGTGCTGCAGTTGTCTATGAGCAGCAGTGATCACTTACCATCAGGTGACCGGTAGCTCGATTGCCGCCCTATGTAATAAAAAAAAACACTTTTGGCAAGGGTTGCCTCAATATCTTAACACATCTTTAATATCGTACGTTGCTAACCGTGTGGTTTCCGGCACAGTAGAATAGGACCACTCCAAGCCTTCCCATGGAGGTCGTAAAAGGCGACTTAGGAAATAAAAACTAAACAAAGCTCATAAATATCAATGAGACCTCTCCAACCCGTCTGGCCAGCGAGGAAAGTGTATTCCAAATCCTCTGTCTGCTCTGGCCAAGTATGGCTCCGGTAGTACAGAGAGTCATGCTGCAGTGGAGACTAAAAAGACCTGATGATGATGATGATGAATATTGCACGTTGCAGATAACCGCGGCGTGCTACTCGTTGCACGACGCGTTCGTGGCGAGCACGCCAGCCGAGCGCTGCGCCATGATCGCGGCCGACCGCGGCCGCAAGCGCGCGATGGCCACGCGACCGACGCCCGTGTCGCGGACGAGGTCGCATCGCAACTTGTGAGTACTTAACAAATTGTTCTAAGAGATCTGACATAACTTAATAGGTATATAGAATACAAATTATTTTTCAAAATTTGAATGTCGTGTGATATTTGTAAGTCTATAAGTCCGGGGGTCGTGGGTTCGATTCCCACCGGAAGCATACTTTGTTTAGTTGTTTCCAGTTTGGTTAGGACATTGCAGGCTTGAATCACCTGATTGTCTAATAATAAAGATGATTCCGTGCTTCGGAAGGCACGTTAAGACGGTGATCCCGGCTGCCATCTGGTAATCGTTAAAGGAACCACGTCAGAGGCCGAGAGGCGGTTCCGAAGAACTCTGACACCAGGGTGTGCATGGTCGATTGACCGTGACACCTACTCAAAATGATGATGATGATGATGTAAGTCTATGTTACATTCATACACGAAAGGACGACGCAACGCTCGTGCGTCTTATCATCTTTGCGATGCGTGTAGAGTTGTTCCGGAAAATTAAATTAATATTTATTTTTGTATGAAAGTAAAATCTGACAAATTATTAAAAGCTGTAGAACAAACTTGGGCTAGCTCCGTCGCGCAGCGGTCAACACGCCAGCCTGCGACACAAGAGTGCCCGGGTTTGATCCCCGACCAGGTCAAGTCATTATAAAATATAGTATCGTTGAGTTATCCCATAACACAAGTCTCGAACTTACTTTGGGGCTTGGGGCTAGCTCAATTTGTGTGATTTGTCCGTAAATATATAAAAAAAAGCTGTTATATATGATGTTAGCTATCTAGTGCTGCGAGGTAATTAGTGTTTGTCAAGTAACCCTTTATAGGTTAATTGTAGAATGTAAGGGCCTAGCTACACGGACGATAGTTACCCAACCCAATAGTTTAGTCGGTTGACAAAAATGCAGTACTATTTGGGGTTGTTGATTTTAGTTGTAGTAGAGGCACGCTACCGGCAAAAGTAATTTTTGCTAGTAGCATGAATGGGCCGGCTCGTCCGGGGAAGTACCACACTCTCACAGAAAATCGACGTTTGAGTAGAAGCTTTACCGCTTCTATGCTTCGTTCGGTGAGTGAGAAAGCCGGAGGCCCATCCTTCCCCCAACTCCTTGAAAGGCCGGCAAAGCTCCTGTCACACCCTGGTGTTGTAGTTGTCCATGGGCAGCGCTGATCGCTTACCATCAGGTGACTTGCTTGCTCGTTTGCCGTCCTATAACATAAAAAAAGAACAGTTGAGTCGATGCCCCTTATCTTATCTTCGATGGGGCCGATTCAGAATCGGTAGCACGTCTAACCTTTGCGTTATTTTGTACTTTCCCCATGCCTTACTCACCCGCACGGTGTATTCCGAAGAAGGACTACATGAGCTTCAGAACATCGCCCAGTGTGTAGTGCCTGTAGTCCTCTAGCTCAGGATAAGCTGATCCTAAGAGATCTAAACGCTTACCAGCCAACGAGTCACAAAGACACAAAATGTGTCTCATTGTCTCCTCCGATTCCTCACATGCCCTACATAGTAAGCTTCCGACAATTTTTAGTTAGAGGTGACTGTTATTTTCAAAATGTTCAGTCAGGGCTCCCACTAGGATTCTTGTCTGTTTCCTGCTGTATTTACAGACCAGTTTGTGCCACCTGGCGCTGTTCAAGCCAAGTGTTTCCTTAGAGTGTATATGTCCACTCATATTTCTCCATTCAGCAAGATGCCCCTAGTTTAGTAATGTATAGATTTTTGTTAACCGACTAAACTATTGGGTTGGGTAACTGTCGTCCGTGTAGGCTAGGCCTAACGCCCTATATGTACCTATATGCAGTGCAAATCTACTTTGTTATAAACTTCAAAGATTGGCATCTTCAGTATGGTGATCCATGCTTCAACCATAAAAATAACCTGGGTGTTGTACAACAGGGACATAATGACCCAAAGCCACACCGGATCGTTCCCAACGCGCTCCAAGCTACCCCCGACGTCGCCCATGACTCAGTCCCACTATGGTAACCATAGACTATAGAGTAGGCGAGCTTGTAGACTAGGCATTTAGAAAATAATGTAGTGATAGTGGTGGCTTGACGGTCTGTAATGTAGTTTTGCTATGAACAGTTATATATTTTTGAAGTAATAACTTGTATGGCGGCGTTGTGCACTTTTTGGGATGGATTAAAAAATTTAAACTCACGGCAGAGCACGTGACCTTGTCGAAAATTCGTAAGACGGACACGTGACCTGAGACCGCCGGCGCTGCGTAGCAGAGGAAGAAATTTCCCCCTCTTTCCACCGCGCGGAGTTATCACTTCTGCCGGCAAGCCCGAGTGCAACCCGTTGTTTTTTTTTATTTATTTGGGAAACATGTATCGCTTGAACGTCATTTTTATTTATATTTAGCTTAGTCTATTTTTAAATGTTGAATGTAAAAAAATAGCAATCTGTAAAAGCATCTCTCATTCATTTTAAGCTTTCTATCATACAATACTTTGCCATGACTGATTCGGGCCCAATAGCCATAGACTATACGCCTGAAGAGCATCTTAACTAAAAACCTACTCAAATCTCGTGCTGTCACTATCTATACTATTACCTAGCAAGACAAAGACAGAATGCGACTTTCAAATGTCATGATCATAGTTAATATTTTTTTGTGTGCCACGTGTATTAAAATTCCATATGTGGAGATAGGGAATGAGAACTGAACTGAACTGAGGATCAGAAGTCCAAGCTCAAGATTTGCCAGAGAGCGATGGAGCGAAGTATCCTGGGTGTCACCAGGCTAGATAGAGTGCCAAACACTGTGCTTCGCTCTAAAACTGGCATTGTTGATGTGGGGCACAAAGCCGCCAAGCTCAAATGGGATTGGGCGGGTCACGTTTGCCGAATGCATCCAGACCGATGGGCTACTATAGTTACAAAATGGATCCCGGAAGATGAATACAGAAAAAGAGGTAGGCCTCGAAAGCGTTGGTGTGATGATATCACGAGCCATGAAAAGAAATGGTCTGAAGTGGCACAAAATAGGGATGTTTGGAAAGAAATGGGGGAGACCTTTGCCCAGCAGTGGGACAATATAGGTTAATAAAAAAAAATGTGGAGATACATCACATTTTTATTTAAATACTCGTTGTTCATGCAATCAAGTCCCGAACCATTTCAGGTGAAGGGTCAGCGTTAATTTGCATCTTCCTCGGTCCCAGTGTCAGCACAAGACACTTAGAGCTCCGTCTAATATTTTGCTTTTCAAAAAGGGTCAAAGGAAGGAAATTGACAACCGTGAGAAGAAAAAAATTAAAATTGTTGAATGAAATGACATTTACAATATAGTTAGAGGTTCTGTTAAAACTATTTCAATGTTTTTACTATTCAATAAGCTCGCCTACTGTATTCTCTTGTATGTTGGTAACACTGCTGAGAATGTTGCCAGCTTGTGAACGCAGGCATGCTTCCAATGCAGTCTTGCCATATGTGTTATGTTGCCATTGGCTCCCGTTATTTTGTCCTTTTAAGATGTGTATTCGTTATTTTGTTTTATAATTTGTTTTACTTCGTAACTAACAACACTAACTTTGACTTATTTATTCATACACCAATAAGTTAAAATGACTAATAACTAAAACACTTCATCGTACTTTTTTAGTATTTGTTTTCGTACCATCGCTTGAAATCGCTTTTTTCATGTAGTGTCAATTTAGCATGATACGATGTAGAGGTATAGAGATTCAAAGACTGCTCAGTGTTCAAATATTACAGTAAGAATTTTTAGTCTCTGCTCAGGAATTCCGTAAATTCTAAAATATAATCTTAAAGTTGGAGTTATCCTAAATAATTTGAAGTATCACTTTAAACTATTTACGGTAACTACAGTATGTAGGTATATACATAATTATTGTCAAATCTTTGTTAGCCAATATTAAAAACACATGACCATTTTTTATTGTAAAAAAATAGAACTGCCTTGGAAATATATTTAATACTCTATGTCATTCCGGTATAAGGATTCAAACGTCCAAATTCCTTTGAAACATTTAGAACTTATGCTGAAATAATTAAACTCGTATACATACATAAATATATGAACTTAAAAAAACAGTTCACTTTTTTTTTGATAGTCGTGTAACAATATATTTAATCATTTGCTTAGTATCAAACTGTACTTTATTTATTTCAATGAAATCTTCTGTGGCAAACCGGTTGTCAATAATTTACTGGATTCCTGGATAGACTATTTATTCATGGCTGAAATTTTGACTATAAACAACATTCGGGTGTATTCTCATCATAATTATTAAAACAAACGGTTTCACTGATATACTTTTACAAATAGCTATATTCAGAGCACGTGACGAGGACGTCGCGGCACGGCCGTCCCTCACACACACGCCACCGTTTGTTTTTATAAATAATAATGTCTCGCGTAACTTTTATAACATCAATGTTTTTATATAGCACATTACAATGCTCGATATATTATTAAAATTGGAAATATGTGATGAAAAAGAACTCGACACAGGTAGCCACAGGTTGTGGCTAAACCACCCTACGGGGTGATATGTGATGATAAAATTCGACGCGGTGATTTGAAGTCACGGTGGTGTAATTGTTAGCACACTTAGGGCGAAAAGGAGCTTCAAATTCAACCTGTGACGATCTTTTTTCATCACATTATTTAATAGACTTGTTTCCTAAAAAATACAATTTAAAATAATTAGTTCGTCTTATATAATATCGAAAAATATTACATACATATTTTTTCTTTTTAAAAACTTCTAATATTTTTCGATAATCTATTAGACGGACTTATTTTAAATGGTATTTTTTATAGAAAACAAGCCTATTGGAATAAACATGAGTGTATGGTGGTTTCAGAGACGTTTAGCTCGGAGCGGCTGGGCTCGGGCGGCCCGGCCAGCCCGCGGCGCCGCCCGTGGCGCTGACGGCCGCCGCCGCACTGCTTCCCGCGCTTCCTGCAGTGCTGGCCACTCCCCCCAGCCCTGTGACGCCATGCTGACTGGCCCACTCCACAGATACGTATATTCCACTAGATGACGTTTGAGGTTTGATTCCCAGAGATGCAACTGAAGTAGCATTCAATGAGGGAGAACTAGTCTTCTTCTTTTCGTGTCGATTGGCTCAAATAATTTAAATTAAAATCAAATTTTGTCCCTCCAGTATGTGAAGACTCTTATCCACTCCGTCGCTGAGTATAGGTCGTGTATTGTGCAGCTGGTTGGGCACATTGGGCACGAGAGAAGGTGCAGCATGGTCTGATCGACTTGACCACACTGACACCGAGCTTCGGTTTGATCGATGTAACCCCACCGCGCTAAGTTATGCCTACAGCGCATCCCATTTCGAAGGCGGAAGAGAAGAGAACTAGTTAAACTCGCTCACAGGCAATTGGCGTTATCTAGCCTAAATACCATCTGTGGTTGTGTGTACGAGAGGTAGTTTGATTATATTTATAACAATTAGAATATCAATATTCAGTTTTAGAAATGAAAATTTCTTAAGCGGGCCCGTGCCAAGACACGTGACCTGATCGAAAATTCGTAAGACGGACACGTGACCTGAGACCGCCACAAAGGCGAGTTTTCACTTTTGCCGGCACTCTCGGAGTGCAGCCTGTTTTTAGTTCAAATCGATATTAATATTTGGGATTTGTTGAATTTCGAATAGGTAAATAGTTTAGTACCGCGTGCCGATGAGGGCTATCGCGTGTGAATTTTCCGCTAGAGGCGTTAGTGTAGAATTAATATCTGGAAAATCTAGATTTACACGGAAACACGTATTTTCTCCAATATAAGACCCAGCTATATTGATTTTTCGTCCTCAGAACCTCCTATATATACAAATTTTTATCGATATACTTGAAACTATTCCTTAGATTATTTTTTATATTAAATGTAATAGTATAATCGTTTGTTTAAAGTAATAATTTTCATGTAGACAAAGGCATTAAGTATCATTAAAATATAAAACTTTTTCGAAACCTTGGACAGTGGCGTCATTTAGCGAGCAGAAAAAACGGTAGCCCTCATTGGCTGCGCTTAGCTCGAAATTCAACTTTTGATAACTAAGGTCCCGTGCCTATTGGCTGCGCTTAGCTCGCAATTCAACTTTTGCTGACTAAGGTCCCGTGCCAATTGGCTGCGCTTAGCTCGCAATTCAACTTTTGATGACTAAGGTCCCGTGCCAATTGGCTACGCTTAGCTCGCAATTCAACTTTTGATGACTAAGGTCTCGTGCCAATCGGCTACGCTTAGCTCGCAATTCAACTTTTGCTGACTAAGGTCCCGTGCCAATTGGCTGCGCTTAGCTCGCAATTCAACTTTTGATGACTAAGGTCCCGTGCCAATTGGCTACGCTTAGCTCGCAATTCAACTTTTGATGACTAAGGTCTCGTGCCAATCGGCTACGCTTAGCTCGCAATTCAACTTTTGCTGACTAAGGCCCCGTGCCAATTGGCAACGCTTAGCTCGAAATTCAACTTTTGCTATTCTCTCGATCCGTCAATAATATCAGACTGTGATGTATGCCTAAAATATAATCAAACTACGATTGATACGGATGAACGGTCACAGCATCGACTTGTGGCTATAAACGCAGTAACCAAAACACGAACTTTTACGTGCTTAGCTAATCTGTATGGGTTATTTTATTTTATAGTCTGTATTAATACTACATAACTATTTATTTTACTTTGCTATTTGTATTGTAGTACCCTCATCTCTTTCCTACTAAAAACATGTACCGAATGAGGAATGCTCTCTTAAAAAAAATCTAATACTTTCGCTTAATTTTAAACTAGTTAATAAAATACGTAAACGGAATTATGAACACCTAGGTAATAAAAACCTATGTATTTTATACTTATTAAAATTAATATTTATCTTATGGGCGTAAATTGTATATTCCCATATTAAGATGCGTTTGGAAAATAATGTTTCCAAACCGAACTTCGTTCAAAATTGTTTTATTTGTAATATAGGTCAGTATATTTATTAACAGCGTCTATCTTACAAATTATTATATTAAACAAACGGTTTTAGTCGGAATCGCCAACAAGCGATAAGAAGAACGGCGGTGGTCAGTATATAAGGGACTGCTGTGTCGCGACATCCTTGACAGTAGGCCTGAAGATTGCTTTCCCAAAAGGTTGAAAAAGTCGGCGTTTCCGACTGAAAATACGCGAGTGAAACTGTTCAATACAATATTTTTTAATCTATGAAGTTCAATCACACTTCACTGAATTCGGTAACGATGGGACGCCGTACGTTACACACTATACGAGATATCTCCATTCGTGTCTAACGTACTGCGGCGTCACTCTTGTACTGAACCCAGTAAAGTGTGATTGTGCTTTTACAAGTGTCAAATAATACATACATTATCAATAAAGCGCGGTTCTTAAACATACTGGCCTCCTTTTAGTGCTATTATATGGTTGTTAATTATGATTCCATCTGCTTCCGAAGCGGACGTGCCTATTGGAAACGCACCTTAAGTAGAAAGACCCTAAGGTCACAAAATTATGGTCACAATATTATTTATAATATTAATGTGTCAGCTAGTGTAGTTTAGTAACTTATTTATATTATAGAATAGTCAATTTGAGAAGTCGACAAAAATCTTGATAATTTGTCAATCCAAAATGATTGATGATGTATGGAATACTTTCCAATAAACTAAAAATTTTAACATAATTATCATTTGTATGAAGATTACTAGCGATAAAATTGATAACGACGATGTATGTAATGGCAAAAGACATAATTTTAAACATTAGGTTAGTGTCACACGACGATTATAATCGCTTGATGGCGTAACTACCATTGAATATTATTAAAAGAAATTCTGAACTATAAAATTGAATGTTTTATATAATAATATAAAAAATAGAATAAGATTCTGTACTCATATAAACGGTTGTATTTTATCCCTTTACTGTAAATTTCTATTTTATTACAATAAATATTACTGTGCATTATATATAATACACACCGAGTTAGACAAAAATATTGCAATTTAAAGGTAAATTGTCTGTTTCCAACAGTTTCACCACACTCCGACTAAACCCTTTTCTGCTCATGCGCCAAATCAAGCAGGCGCGCGAATTTAATAAATTTTGAACTGATTAAATAAATTAGAATAGTGATTGGCTGCTTCGCCCGCGTTAGCGCGATCAGTCCTAAAAAATCAACTTAAACTTTTTCAGCGGTGAACAGCCGTATTGTGGTGAGACCCAAGTCTTTATTGATCTATTGTGGTTGGTATAAAGCACAAACATACATTAATATTTTTTTTACTTTTTGCGGAAATTGTGCATTGCGCGGCGTTTGCAAATGCCATGCAAAACATGTTACAACACGTAGGGGCTAAACGGGCTTTCTTTAGTGCAAATAACATGTCACAATATCACACACCAGTCACAAATATTACAAATTCTTTCATTGATTAAAAATTAAGTTGCAACTTCTAGTCACGCGTTTCATGATCTCTGTTCATTCATTAACCTAAGTTTCACCACTTGCTTCGCTGAATATAGCGACTTGTTAATGTACGTCCAGTCGCCACTTAGGGCCAACTGACGACGACGGACTGTGCCGGACAAAAAGGGCCGCGCTACACTGGATTGGCATGGGATGGCATCGGAAGCGACGCGTTATTTCAAAACAAGCTATTATAATCTTTATGTCTAGTGGTATAAGAAAACGACGCCTGCGAGCGCGCGACGGCTCGAGCTAGCTCGAGGTGACGCGCGCTAGCGGGCGCCTGTGTAAGTCTGCGGTGATCTGTAGCGCGCTCTTATTACCATAACAATAAGGTTGCAATTTGTCCGCGCAATATTTCATGTCGCTTGGCATGTACGCGTACTAAGTGCAACCTTATTGTAATAGTAATAAGAGCGCGCTCGCAGACTTTTTGTCCGTCACTGTCCGTTGTCTGCGTTGGGCCTTACTTGAACTCGGCCCATCAATATGGAAAACATTTCTCTGATGCTGAACTTAAATCGTATCTTATCAACCGACTTCTAAATTCGACGGAGTCTTTTAAGTTTCTAATGTATGTAAACTAACGGCGTTATTTATGAACCGATTTAAAAATTCTTATTTGGATGGGTACACTTCCCAATAGGCTACTTTCCTGGGTCGAAATAATATATTAAAACTAGCTTTCGCCCGCGTCAATGTCGATCCCTCGGGAACAGTACATTTTCCTGGGATAAAATGTACCCTATGTCCTTCTCCGTACTCCAGACAATGTGTATGCAAAATTTCATGATAATCAGTTCAGTACTTACAACGTGAACGCGTAACAAACTCACTTTCGCATTTATAATATTAGTTAGGATTAGTCCATCAGTTAGATAATCAAAAAATGTTGAAGATAAAGCGCGTCAAGGGCTTGTGACGTCAAAGCTTGCTATTGTAGCAAACCGTGACGTCACACGGAACTTTAACGGGGTAATAAGCCGTGTGGTTTCCGGCAGAATAGAATAGGACCACACCAAGTCTTCCCATGGAGGTAGTAAGAGGCGACTTATGAAATACAAGCTAAACAAAGCTCATAAACATCAATGAGACCTCTCCAACCTGTCTGGCCAGCGAGGAGAGTGTAGGCCAAATCCTCTGTCTCTTCTGGCCAAGTATGGCTCTAGAGTACAGAGTGCCATGCGCCTGTAGTGGAGAATACAAAGACCTGATGATGATGACAAAAGAAAAAAACGCGATATTTTTTTACTATCTAACGGACGGACAGATGTTTTCAGGAAACTAGCCTATTGGTGACATTTGAATTTAATTAAAATCGTGTCAGTAGTGTGGTTGAAGTCAATTTTTTCATCTAAAGGATAACTTTTCATATTGAAGGGCTACGTTTTTGATATGTATTTTCACCTCTTGCAGCACGTTAACTAATGTTAAGGCGCCTACATAAATTAGGCAAATTGTATTTGAATGAAAATTGTGTAGGACTCAAGGAATTGTGGTGCTGCATCAATTGTGTTTGAATGCGTCATCTGCTCGTCCCCGTCTTAGTATGAAAGGCAAACTAAAGTTGGCATTGTTGGCTTATCACAAATTGAATCACCTGTTAATGGCTGATGTTACTTGTTTGGGATGAAGTCTACTTTAGACTGCATTTTGTAAGATTAACGTTTGCCGGTCCACCGAATAAACACAAGACAACCGAATGTTTATATAAAAAATATTTTTGATGTGTTGTAACAATAAGCTCAGATGTCTTTAAGCAGCTGAACAATTTGACACCATTTTACTCATAATTTCAGGAATTAATATGGCTGTATGGAGTAGTAAGATTCCTGAGTAAGTTTCCTGGGTCAAAATAATAATATTAAAATTATTCAGTAAGATAATAAAAAAATAAAGGACACGTATTTTTTGGCAAAGAAATAAAATAAAAATAAAGCGCATCAAAGTTCATGAGTGGGGGCTCGTGACGTCAGAGTTTGTGTAGCTAACTGTGACGTCACCCGGAATTTCAAATCTTTATTAGTTTTTGTTTAATTTAGAAAAATACGTGTGAAATATTTTATCTAACTGATTAGGAAACAAGACTATGGAATATGTCAAGTAAAAGTTGAATGATTCATATTCGTTTACATAGGATTCCGGCAAACTTGAAGACGAGGTAATATTTTGTATGATTTTGTAAAACTGATCTCTTCCTTATCTGACTTTCTATCATAATATTGTTAAATGCCAAATATTAACCCCGTTACGCTTACATTTTGGACTATATAATTCCATGTTGCTTTAAATTATTATATTAAGACCCCATGTATCCAGTATAAGTGAGATTATTCGAAACGTTTTGTTCAAATTTGTACACAAATATGCAAAATAAAACAGGTTTTATTGAAACGACAAATTGCTCAATTTTATTTATTTCTTTCCATATACAGACCCATCTGATTTGAACATTAAAATATCCGATAATTTGGTGTAAAATCATTCATTATCACGAAAAAAAAACTAGCGCGTTTTGATGAGACGTGAGCAAACAATTATACTACTATAAATATATGGATATCATTAGACAAAAGCGTGTTCTAAAGCACAAAATAAGTAAAATCCACACTTCACTGTACAGTCCGCCGGCGCTCCTCTAACTCCTTACGATAAAAATCTATCAGCGACAACTCTTTAAAAATACCCTTCTGTGAAATTCGTGTCGAGCCTCCGCGGGAATGGCAACTATTATGCTTTAAATGCGTTAAATGCTCAAACCCGAAGCCGCCACGCCGATGCAGTACTTTGGAAATTTTGGGCTCGCGATCTCGGAGTGGGGGGGCTGGTGGCTACTAAGGCAAGGTGTACTTGACATACGGTACCTCCACGTCGTTCCCGTCCTCATCATTACAGCACAGCTCGAACACCAGGGCTCTCACGTGCGGCTCCAGCTTCTTCTTCGACACTTTGGTCACCACCTCCGACATGGGCAGGTTCAGACGTTCAGTGCGCTTGGCTTTGGGCATGAAGAACGAGTACAACATACAGACTCCTTGCGACAGCATGGTGATCTCGAGCTTGTGTTCGTTCTTGAAGTAATCTAGGAACTGCTGGAGCGTTATTTCCCCCTTGACTTCGAACCGGTCCCAGAGGGTCCATTTCTTGTCGTAATATGTGTTTTTGGGGGCGGCTATGGGTTCGGAGAAGCCGAAGAAGGGTAACGCGAGATTTACGAAGCCGTTCTTGAAGACTTCTAGAGTGTTGAAGCCCTGGGCCAGTTTGTAGAGTTCCAGGCAGACGAGACCAGCGACGACAGAAGTCGTGGTGGCGATGGCCGGGATGATCTTGCCGGCGATAAGTTTGGAGCGGTGCCGGTCGGCAGGAGGGATGTTGTAGTTGGCAGCGCGAAGGTTCGAAGCTGCGACGATGAAGTCCATGTGGAAGTTAGTATCGTCGTCCTTCTCGAAGTCGAGCGGCGTGATCTTGAGGCTCTCGAGCTTGTTGGGCGGCGGCAGCTCGGCGATGATGTTCTTCACGCGGTCCTGGTCCATCTCGTCCGTCACCTGCTGCAGCTGCGCGTCGGTCACCGCGATCTTGATGCCCGACTTCGGGCTGAACTCTGGCACCTGCAATACGTAATACATGGGTAAAGAAAAATAATGAAAGAATAAGAGTAATGATTTTTTGTCAAAACGATAAATTGTAACTTTTCAGAGGTAAGATCAAGTTGGCTTGGCTTTGCTCGCTAGTTTATATTACAACTTAACTCTGCTACTACGTGCTACGACCGCTAGACTCTGCTACGATGTCCTTCTGTGGCTCCTAAATGTGTTACGTATGAGCGAGTCAGCCCGTTGGCTTGGCTATGCTTGCTATTTGTTACGGCGGCTTGGCTCTGTTACGATCTGCTACTACGTGCTACGACGGCTATACTCTAATACTATGGCTCCTAAATATGCTACGAGCGTGTTAGCCGTTGGCTTGGCTATGCTCACTAGTTGTTACGGCGGCTTGTCTCTGCTACGATCTCCTACTACGTGCTACGACCGCTAGACTCTGCTACGATGATCTACTATGGCTCCTAAATTTGTTACGAGCGTGTCAGCCGTTGTCTTGGCAATGCTCACTAGTTGTTACGACGGCTTGGCTCTGATCGTAGCAGACTACGATCTGCTACTACGTGCTACGACCGCTACACGATGTCCTACTATGGCTCCTATATGTGCTACGAGCGTGGCAGCCGTTGGCTTGGCTGGGCTTACTAGTTGTTACGAGATGGTACTGTAAGAAACAGGTCACGTAGTATGGGTAGGTTCCCTTACTTATACGATTAGTAGAAACAAGATTGGTACCTCAACGCTAGCCGCAATCTTGGCGATGCATTGCCTATCCACGCATTTGGGTATGCCGTAGACCTGGGCCCTGAGGTTAGCGGCGGCGACCACATAGTCGAGGTGCAGGTCGTCGCTGGGGTCGAAGGCGAGCGGGGCGGGGCAGCGTTTGGGCCCGGACCAGAAGGGCGCGCCCGACGTGGTGAGCTGGTCGGGCGGGAAGTTGTACAGCAGCTGCTGGATCTGGTTGGCGTACTGCGCCTGCCAGTGCTGGCGCGCCCAGCGCACGCAGTCCTCGAACTTCAGCGGACGCTCGTTGATGGCGTGCTGGACAAACAAACCAGTTCATCACTACTGTATCACGTATGTATCTCGTCTCTGTGAGAGTTCATTCTTTCCTAGATGTATAAAAGCCTAACTCTTATTAAGTGAAGCCTCCGTGGTCCAATGGTTAACGCGTTTGCCTGTTGACCCGGGGGTCGTGGGTTCGATTCCCACCGGAAGCATACTTTGTTTAGTTGTTTCCAGTTTGGTTAGGACATTGCAGGCTTGAATCACCCGATTGTCTGATAATAAAGATGATTCCGTGCTTCGGAAGACACGTTAAGCCGGTGGTCCCGGCTGCCATCTGGTAGTCGTTAAAGGAACTACGTCAGAGGCCGACAGGCGGTTCCGAAGAACTCTGACACCAGGGTGTGCATGGTCGATTGACCGTGACACCTACTCGAAATGATGATGATTAAGTGAAGAAGATATGGTGAAAAATACCACACGGGCAGGATTTGATCTATGTACAAACTACGCTTTGTTAATTGAGCTATCGCGCTTTAATCCTGGGTGTAGAAAATCTCCACCATGTCCCATTCCCCTTATTCATATTAAGGCTGCTAAGCGTGCTTCAGGCGGTACGTTAAGCCGTTGGTCCCGGCTGCCATCTGGTAGTCGTTAGAGGACGAGAGGCGGTTACGAAGAATTCTGACACCAGGGATTGCATGTTTGATTGACCATGTCACCTACACGAAAAGATGATGACATTAAGGCTTGCGTCACCTAACATAACTATTACTAGTGATTCAACTCATTTAAAAATCAACGAATATGTAGAAACCCATACACGGCGCCTAAGATTGAAATGTGGTAGCTTAAGAGCCCGACATATGCCAGGCGGCATGGCGATACAAACGCGGATGGTCTGAACGCGTTGGTTATTACGTAGGCCCGTATTTTTATTATTGTCTTGTGGGTACCTACACAGTTATTTGAATCTTGACGGCTGGCTGCGACCAGTCGAATAAACGTAGTCAAATACATCGGTTGTTTTCTCTTCTATTTTCCCGCCGTTAGAACATTTGGCGACGAGGATGGGATGAGTAAAACGCGTGAAGATGGCAAAAATAACGGTTGGTACGTTAACCACTTTCAACCACGAGATCCAAAAATACGGGCCTACGTAATAACGATTATAACAGCTACTTTGGATATTTTCGTTTTTTTGGAATATTCAAGGGTTATTCGAAAAAGAAAAACATGTGATGGCTGCCTTATCTGTAATGCAATAATAATCAAAAGATTCAAGGTTAATTTTAATGTATTTGGTGAATAATACTATATACCGAGTAAATTAGACGTGATTTGGAGGCAACTTTGCAATTTTTTTCTATCGAGAAAATTTAACGCAATCGTGTTTTTGAGTCATATAGTTACCAGAGTTAGTCCTGAACTTTGCTACATTTTTATTTCAACTTGAGTATTTAATTATTATTGATATAACAGTCAATCATGCAAAGCAGTGTTAGGTAGTACGGACCCTTAATTGGCAGAGCGAAGGTCGTACATAGAAGTTGCTTCTTTATTTAAAGCAGCTTGAAAAATCGAACACCAGGGTTGGCCACTTAAACACACGAAAAGTAGGTAAAGAAATAACTTACTCTGACACTCTCAATCGCATCCAAAGGCTGGGAGCCAGGCAGCTTCATGGTGCGGTCGAGAAACAGGGGGTCTGTGAGGTATCTGGCGGCATGCTCTGCGGCGTGCCGGAACAGCCCTTCGAACTCGTCGCGCGCCCACTGCAGCGTGTGCTCGATGGCGTTGGGGAAGTTCTTCAGCGTGCAGATAGGGATGCTCTTCTCTGGGGGATCTTGCGAGGAGCTGTAGGATTCAGTCAAGAACGGGACCACGACCTGAAAAAACATATTGTAGGGACACATTTGTAATGTCAGCATTTCCGTTGCAATCGACTAGCGCGCACTTAGCCGCTAGACGTCACCGATTAGCCCAACGGTCAAGGCGTGCGTTAAAGTTACTAGTGTCTTCTATAGTGTGTACATGTCTTTAATGTATGTATTGTTGCCACTGAACTATATTAAAATCCTGGAATCAGAAGCCCTAACGAATTATAGAATTGCAACAAAAAGGGCCCAAAAAAAAAAAAAAATATTAGGTTACTCATACAAAGTCGCCGATCAGCTGGACGAATTTCTATGAAAAAGCAAATTTATTTTTCGTTTTCTAGCTTTTTCCTGCAATTCTGTATACCATTAGCGATTCCGATTCTAGGATTTCAATATAGTACAGAGATTCAAAATCACGCTATATATGTACTCGTAGGAGGCCACTTAAGGTACAGTGGATGTTTCTAACACCAACTAGCTCACACACAACATTAAGGTCGATTTGATGGTCAATGGCGTCATCCCCAACTGCTTGTCTGGTGACCAAATTCCAATTCATTCGAGCGAGTAGTATACCTTAATTCCCTTCCAAAATCCAACAAATTCCTATCCTTCTCGTTATCAATATCAAGCAAAAACAAGCAAAAAAAATTATGTTTGTTGTATTGGAGTCTTAAATATTTATTGTATTCTATTTTTAGTATTTTTTGTTATAGCGGCAACAAAAAACTTCAACTGTCTTACTATCACGGTTCATGAGATACAGCCTGGTGACAGACGGACAGCGGAGCGATATTAATAGGGTCCCGTTTTTACCCTTTGGGTACGGAACCCTAAAAATAGATAGTGTGTAATATGGTGCACGGAAGCAGTATTGGTACCTGCGTGTTGCCCTTGGTGCCCAGCGTGCCGCTCTCGAGCAGCGGCTTGCGGTAGTACACGCAGCGGCGGTCCATGTAGATCCTGGCGTCCACGTTGTCTAGAGCATTGGCCACGCCGTCCAGTGCCTCGAAGAAAGCGTCGTCGTACACCGCCTCCGTCTCCGGGCACACGCGGTTCTCCTGGGCCAGGACGTTCATCGATGGGTTCATCTGCTTGATTACCTGAAAGAGACAGTTGGTGGCTTAGTGAAATCCCCTTTGTTAGATATTTTATTGGCGAGACACGGGGTACCCGGTTTCGATCCCCGGTCAGGTCAAGATGGAAAATGATCTTTTTTAGATTGGCCTGGGTCTTGGATGTTTATCTATATATGTATTTGTTATAAAATATTGTATCGTTGAGTTAGTATCTTGTAGGTCACTAGTCTTGTACATGGGGTGTCACTATGTCTGATCACTGATTATCTGATAAATGCCTACGCACTCCACTAGCTTGACCTAACGTTAAGAAGTTCAGAAGGTCCTTGTGAATTAAAGACAAGTTCCAGGACGATGAGTATATTTCTATGTCCACAGTTACACACAGTCACAATCACAGTTATACAGAATTACGAAAGTCTCTATAGCAAATATGTATGAGGAGATACACAAGTTAAGTGAGGGACGGGCGAGTAGCGACTGGCGGCCAAAAGCACGCTAGCCCACCGCGATACGAAACGCTGACATAACAATGTGTCCCTACAATCCCATAACACAAGTCTGGAACTTACGTTGGGGCTAGCTCAATCTGTGTGATTTGTCCGTATATATTTATTTATTTTAGAAACTACTAGCTTTTGCCCGCGGTTCCAACCGCGTTAGTGTCGATCCCTCGGGAATAGAACGGGAAATAGAATCTTCCGGAATTATGTTCTTCACTGGGCCTAATTGCCCTTCACTGGGCAAATTTCATCCAAATTCGCAGGATATCGGCTATTTTAACCCTTATCGTGGTTAAGAACCATAGACGCTCACAAAGCAGTACATGGACATGATTATAATAGCACAAAGTGCTATAGAGCGCGGCATGCTCGGCATCACACTGTTGGCTCGTATACCGAACGTAGAACGAAGGTTGAAGATGTAGGTAGACGAATCACACAGTTAAAGTGAGAATGGGCGCGACATTTGGCCAAAAGAGACGATGGACCAAAGCAGTGGCGGGATGGTGGCCGAGAGCGGGGATAAGACCAGTCGGGAAAAACCACAAGCCCGCTGATCTGACAACATTGTTTGGATGTCAAATCCACAGGACCTTTTTAACAGTCCTGTGCTAGTCATCTCCACTGTTTTACTGACATAAAAAAGGGAAGGTCTAGGCCCTGCAGTGGGCTGATGCGGACCGAAAATGATGATGATTTAATGACACTTCATAAAAAGGATAAGCCTCCGGCTCTCTCATTCACGGAACGAAGCATAGAAGCGGTAAAGCTCCTACTCAGACGTTGATTTCCTGTGAGAGTGTGGTACTTCTCCGAAAGGGCCGGCCGTCATGCTACTAGCTAAAACGAACGTTGCAGGTAGTGTGGCTTTACCACGACTATGCTGGTGATAAAGCGGCTCGCCGAACACTATATAATAATTCCCACAAAACCAGGATTCGAATTCAAGACGATATTGTAACAATGTATGACTAGCTCCGTGGCGCAGCGGTCAACACGCTAGCCTGCGACACGGAGTGACCGGGTTCGATCCCCGGCCAGGTCAAGATGGAAAATGATCTTTTTCAGATTGGCCTGGGTCTTGGATGTGTATCTATATATGTATTTGTTATGAAATATAGTATCGTTGAGTTAGTATTCCAAAACACAAGTCTCAAACTTACTTTGGGGCTAGCTCAATCTGTGTGATTTGTCCGTATATATTTATTTATTTTTATTTATGTTGGAGAGGCACTATTTGATAGTTAGTTCTTTTTCGATATGAAGGAACGTTCATAAACGAACGAATGAGTTTTGTTTTTGAGTCATTGTGATGACGAAACATGGTTAAAAGAAGACTTACCCTAGCAGCAGTGCTGGATTTGGGTCTCTGCACGTCCTGCGGGCGGAACAGGAACTGCCTGTTCAAGTTGGATTTCTCAATGAGATCCATGTCGGTGACGGTGACGCAGCCACCATCAGCCCCCACGCCGAGCATAGCGAAGTTCTTCATGAGCTCGCAGCCGATGGCGCCAGCGCCTGGTGACAACATTAAAGATTTTTTATTATGATATAGGACGGCAAACGAGTCGCCTGATGATAAGCGATCACAACCCTTGGACAACTACAACACCAGGGTGTGTCAGGAGCGTTGTCAGCCTTTGAAGGAGTTGGTGGCATGGGGGAAGGATGGGCCTCCGAAGATGGTATCATTGTTATTTGTACCTGACATTTCTCGAATTGGAAATTTTTCTGACTGGCTATTTGTCGTAACAGTTAATTTTTATGATTCCGTCCCCATAGGGGTCCCTACTAAGCCTCCCATGTCCGTCCGTGTCAGGGCTGTAGCTTTTTCGTTTTTTACCTTTTTTTCTTGCAATTCTGTATTCCAATAGGGATTCTGATTCCCAGATTTCAATATAGCTAGGGGGTTCAAAATCACGTTGTATATTCACTTTAATAAATAATTAAATAAAAATAAAATATATATATAAGGGGGGCTCAACAGACATGATTTTTTTGCCGTTTTTATAGATAATGGTACGGAATCCTTCGTGCGCGAGTCCGACTCGCACTTGGCCGGTTTTATTATTATTATTTGAAAGAAGGTTTTATAGCGATGTTTCATAGACATGCGTTTTATCAAAATCTATCCAGCCATTTACAAGATAAGAGGATTTTTATGTTGTGATTGCTTATAAATATTTACATTTTATGTAACGTGTTGTCGCTGATTAGAAAGTGTAAATAGATAAGCTACTTATCTACATAAACAAAAATAATATAAAAATAACTTCTTTTAAACTAAGGCATCTAAATCTAGAGCAAGCCTGCACGCTTTAATTGGCGACTATATGTGGGGTGTAGTGGGTTATTAGCATCTATCATAACCAGTCGGCTTTAGTAAGCGGTAAGATAAGTAATAAATGTGTTAATCTCCTACAAACTCTCTCCAGTGGCTCCAAGCAGCTGCAGTGCACACAGCGGCCACACCCCGGTAAACCGCGTCGGCTCGCGGGCTAAACCTGGATGAGGGGCTTATCACTCTTGTGATAAGTTACTACAGAACCCTCCTGTATAGTGCTCAAAGTCTACTTCGGCGATGAAGGCAACTCATCGCAGATATGCATCGGGCTTTGGTGGATTCGGCGAAGTAGCAAGGCAAGCGTGTATGGCCCAGGGCGACGGTGGAGGGCGTATAGTCACCGTCGGCTAGACACAACATCTGACTCATCCTTCAGTCGTAGCGGTTTCCGTTCCACTGTATTAAAGAGGGGGAAGACGTGTGTGTGCGTCTGCGTTTGCGCGAACGCTCGCGCACCTTAATATATCCTGCGCATTTGACTGCTTCTGCAACTGGACTCCGACAACGCTAAAGACCTATGGCGATGGGTGGAGGTAGAGAGGTCTAGTCTGATGCAAGCTAGGCTTTGTCTGAAACCTGCACATAGGCGGTTCTGGGGGCATGAGAACATGCCGTGGTCGTTTTTGTACTGTACTTTTTCTGGGGCGACAGTGTAGATTCGGCAGCACCCGGGATGACAAAGCAGCCCTATTTAGGGAGGCACTGCTTTCCTCGTTAGCCGAGGAGGGGGCTAGAAAAGGTGCCCTAAAAAATGCTCGTCCCTACAGGCCAGATGGTAGTAACCGCGGCTGCCATCGCATCATTACAATCGTGGTCGACGTCACAAATATAATAAAATCATTAAAAAATCTATTATGATATTTGGCGCGTGGAACGTAAGAACGCTTTTAGATCGAGATGGTAACGCCTGCCCTGAGCGCAAAACCGCTATAGTAGCTCGAGAACTTCATCGCTATAATGTGGATGTGGCTGCACTCGGTGAAACACACCTTGCCGATGAAGGTGAGCTGGTGGAAGTTGGCGGTGGTTATACTTTCTTTTGGAAGGGTACCGCTGCTTCTGAAACACGGAGTTCTGGTGTAGGATTTGCCATCAAAAATCACTTGGTAAAGCAATTGGAGGAGTACCCTGTACATATCTCGGATCGTGTGACCACATTGCGCCTTCACCTTGACAAAGGCAACTATCTTAATGTCATCAGTGTCTATGCTCCAACGCTTGACAAGTCTGATGACATCAAGGCCAAGTTTTACGAGGAATTGACTACTTGCCTAGACGGAATAAACGCCAAAGAGCAGATTTTATTGCTGGGCGATTTCAATGCCAGGGTTGGAAGGGACTATGAGGCTTGGCCTAAAGTTCTGGGTAGGCATGGAGTCGGTAACATGAACGACAATGGTCAGTTGCTGCTAAGTCTTTGTGCTCAATACGGACTGGCTATATCGAACACCATGTTTAGACTTGCCGCCAAGTACAAAACAACTTGGATGCACCCAAGATCCAAACACTGGCATTTGATTGACTATGCTGTCGTACGGCAAAGAGATATCAGTCAAGTGCAGATCACCCGCGTTATGCGCGGTGCGCACTGTTGGACTGATCATCGACTGATTGTCACTAAATTGCGAATTCGCCTCCATCACCCGCGTAGATCTGCGATGCCAAAGCTTGCATCTCTAAACGTGGATAAGCTGAAAGATCCTGCAGTGAGGGAGAAATATACCGAATCCCTGTCCGAAAAGCTGTTGTCAGTGAATGAGACAGGTGACGTTGGCACTGTCTGGGGAACTTTGTCATCTCATATCATGAAATGTGCTTCAACTGCACTAGGGAAAAACCCCCGTCGCAATGAAGATTGGTTTGATACAAATGACGGAGTTCTGAAGGCAGCGCTCGACAAACACCGAAATCTCTTACGACAGCATAGAAGACGGGCAGAAGGCACAGCGGTAGTCAAAGCTAGTGACCTGGAATTGAGGAAGCTGTGTCGAAAAATGAAAGACAAGTGGTGGCGAGATAAAGCTTGTCACATGCAATGGCTTACGGACACAAACCAGCTGGGGGGGTTTTACAGCGAGGTACGTAAATTGATTGGTACATCCTACCATGCAAAGGTGCCTTTACGGTCCCTAGACGGTAGTCACCTCCTGACGAGTAGGGAGGATGTGCTAAACCGCTGGGCGGAGCATTTCAATACTCTGCTCAATGTAGATCGGTCAGCTGATCTACAAAGTATCAGTTTAATGCCTCAACTTCCTGTTGCCATTGAGTTAGACGAGCCTCTACTGCGTGATGAAGTTATTACTGCCATCAGACATCAACAAAACAAACGAGCGGCTGGCATCGATCTTATACCGGGTGAGCTGATAAAGTACGGAGGTGGGGAGCTGCACACGTTAGTGTGGGAACTGTTTGTTCGTATGTGGGAAGAGGAGTGTGTCCCGGATAGTTTTAAAGCATCCCGCATAAGTGCCCTCTACAAAAATAAAGGTGACCGTTCTGACTGCGGCTCCTACCGCGGTATTTCACTCCTTTCAGTCCCTGGAAAGATCTTTGCTAGAGTTCTCTTAAACCGCTTAACGGAGTTGTCTGAAAAGATTCTGCCGGAAACCCAGTTTGCCTTCCGACCGGACAGAGGTACATGCGAAGCTATATTTTCCGTGCGACAATTGCAGGAAAAAAATGGAGAACAGGGTCGATCGCTGTGCCTTTGCTTTGTTGATTTGGAGAAGGCTTTCGATAGCGTACCTCGCGAAGCCCTTTGGTTAGTGTTGGGAAAGCTGGGTTGCACGGAAAGGTTTGTAAGGCTCCTTAGACTCCTGCATGACGACATGCAATGCTGCGTCGGTGTAAATGGCGAGCAAACTGACTTCTTCCCCGTAACCTGTGGGGTGAAGCAAGGATGCGTCTTAGCACCTACACTGTTCGCTTTATACTTTGCGGTAGTTGTCAGAGAGGTCTTACAAACTATTACCCTCGGAGTCCGCATCCGCTTCCGCACTAATGGTGGTCTTTTCAATCTGGCCAGATTTAAGGCTCGCACCAAGGTCGCATATACATTGATCACTGAGATCATGTATGCCGATGATTTGTGTTTTTTAGCAGAATCCCCAGACGACCTGCAACAGTTGATGTCCACTTTTCACCAAGCTTGCTGCAAGTACGGCCTGAAGATAAGTGTTAAGAAGACAGAAGTGATGTCTCTAGACACTCATGGTCACGAGACACTAACCATAAATGTTGGTGAGGATGTACTAAAGCAGGTGGATAAGTTTAGATATCTGGGAAATACAGTAACTTCTAAGTGTGACCTTGATGCTGAGATCAACAGCAGGATAGGTGCTGCTGCTGCAGCGTATGGAAAGCTGTGTTCCAAGGTTTTCTGCTCACATGACCTGAAGCTGGCAACTAAGGTCTCAGTATACATGGCAATTGTGCTGCCGAACCTCTTGTATTCCTCTGAGGCGTGGTGTGTCTATCGACGACACATACGCACTTTGGATCGATTCCACCTCAAATGCCTGCGTTCCATCATGAAAATCAGATGGTCTGATCGGGTGCGTAATACCGAAGTCTTGCGACGAGCCCATGTTGGTGGCATCGAGGCTTATTTAATGCGTCGACAACTACGGTGGTGTGGTCATGTGTCACGAATGTCGGAGGAAAGAGTGGCGAAACGCATCTTTTACGCTGAACTTGAGAAGGGGAAGCGGAGACATGGTGGACAGCTCCTTCGGTACAAGGATGTTCTGAAGCGTCATATGAAGAGATGCAATATAGAGCCTTCCCAGTGGGAACGTTTGGCAGCACAGCGGCCAGAATGGCGCAGGGTAATCAATGCCCACGTACGCGACTTCGAGGATCAGCGTAAAGCAGATCTCGATGCTAAACGCGACCATGTAAAGGCCCGTCCACCTGTACTTACGTGCCCTCAATGTGCACGGAAGTTCGCTGTAAAGATAGGCTACATTAGCCATCTTCGGGCGCACCAACGCCAAAACACTGACTAGGAGTCCAAAGTGGTCGCCATGACCGAAATCGGTCGGACTAATCATATGTGGCAAACACAACTCGATCTCCTCCATGCGGCAAGCACGTTAAGCCGTTAGACCGTCATCATTAGTCGCTAAGCTAAGCATAAAAAAACACTTCAAACTACGTTACATATTTTGATCAAATTTTAATAGGACCAAATTGATAGCAAACCTTTTAAACAAAACAGAATTCTTAAAATCTGTTCATAATGACGGAGTTATGACCTTACGATATATTAATCTTTATTTTTTTTGAACATACATACATACTCGTACGTCGTAGATTGTAAGTTGATGTCATTTGGAGAAAATTCGCCTTGGAAGCGGCGTAAACTTAGCTCTAAGTAAGTTATTGACGTCAACAATAATAATGTTGTAAAGAATAATGTGTAATTTAACGTTCACCAAATGGTAATTAAAATATCTTACGATAAATAAAAATAAAATCCCCACACTTCAATAATAATAGGTAGTAACTGATATTTTTTTACTAACTAATAGGCTAGTTTCCTAAAAAAATATAATTAGTCCGTCAGTTAGTAATTAAATAAAATATTGGATACGTATTTTTTCTTTTGTCGATTGAATGAACAATGATAAAGATATAGCCCTTTGAAATTCCGTGTGACGTCATAGTTTGCTACACTTTTTAGCAAACTTTGACGTCACAAGCCCCCACTCATGAACTTTGACGCGCTTTATCTTTTCCATTTATTGTTTAATTGACAAAAGAAAAAATACGTGTCCAATATTTTTTGATTATCTAAGTGACGGACTAATTGTAATATTATTATTTTGACCCAGGAAACTAGCCTATTATTGTATGTCCAGAGCATGGTGGCCTTTATTTATTTTTGTAACATCTCATCTTATCTCTGTTCTACAATAAAAAGATTTTGTATTTTTTATACAGTATCACGTCTTTTTCCCTTGCCGAGTGCGAGAGACAGAGCCTTGGTCTATAAGACCTTATGGCCACATTTAGCATTTTCTAGGGCCTGTCGATGGAAAACGGTATCAAATAGTGATAGGTTGCTAGCCGCATCGCTATTTGACATGATTCTGCAGAATTTAGCCCTATCCCTCGATCGGCTTTTACGATCTACGCGGGAAGAATAGCAGCCGAACATTCTTCGTTTTTTCTTTTCTCCCAGACCAGCATGCAAGTTTTGTTTTTAAGTCAGTTAAAAATAAAGAAATATCAATATATCGCAAGGTGTGCTAATACTTTCATGCTAATCTTATTAACACAACAATGTGATCTATGATTCATAGTCCCACACAAATCTCGGGGTGAATGACTTGTCGAACAAACAATATTTTCATTGCTTATTTTTTCTTATGAGTGATGTGACGACTTGATATTATTGTTTTTCTGTTGCGCTCACATCCTCTCTAGAGTTTCATCGGTTACATAGACTGTATGGTTCCCGAGGGATCTATGTATATCAAAGCAATGGAAACTGCAAACATAGTAGATTGTGACGCAAGAGCTTAACATAATACTTTTTGGTGAGGGGAATATTTTGAGCGGAACGAAGGGGACTAGCATAGAATCTCGACCATAGCAAGGGATTGTAAAGAGACTCCTGAGTGGAGCGAAGGATTCAGAGTAAGTTCCCCGAACTATTATTAGCATAATACTTATACTGTGTGTGTGTGTACTGTGAATGTGTCTTCTTGGGAATAACGTCCCAAGAAGACACATTCTGCTTTTCATCTCCCTCTTTTAGAAAAACAATATTTTTGTTTTCATTCTCACGGGACTAAATCAAATTTAGGATTAAATAAGAGAAGATCTGATTTACCGCATTATCGGTATAGTGCTGGGATGTTGTCGGTACGCTCGAGTGAACCTAAGGTCTAGGCATCCTTCTCCAGGTGCTAAAACCGACCACTACTCGATCACTGGCAGCACCTAAGGTAAGCATCTATCCATGGGATCTGCTTTTTAATAACGCGCTAATTTTCGTATCGTTATTCGCAAAGATACAGTCCACTTAAAACCCCAATATCCTATCCTAACTAATATTATAAATGCGAATGTGAGTTTGTTTATTTGTTACGCTTCCACGTTGTAACTACTGAACCGATCATCATGAAATTTTGCATACACGTTATCTGGGGTACGGAGAAGGACATAGGGTACATTTTAACCCCGGAAAAAGTTCCCGGGGGATCGATATTGACGCGGGCGGAGCCGCGGGCGTAAGCTAGTACAAAATATTTGTGTTGCTGGGGTTTTCATTTAGGGGTGCAGATATGTATTTACATTTGAATAATTATATTGTCAGTTATTCATACAATGCCTCTAGAGGGTCTTTTATTTATAATTGTTAGCAATTTTATAACCTCTCATTACCTTAGGCGAGATAAGGAAATTGCTTTGTTCATTCAAACGCCTGCTACTACAAGATAGCGAACAATGAAAATTGCACTGATTGCCTGCAGAATAAGTGACGAATTGCTAGTAGATGGGATAGTTACAGGCTAGCAGCCTCTTCAATCACCAAAAGCTTCAACTAGGCTAGCTAGCTAGAAATTATTGTTATGTAGGAAAAATTGTGTCAATACATGACGAGCAATCTTACCTAGATACAAAAAGAGGGGTGTTAAAATTTCACTTTATGTGAGAGTAGGTGTGTGCATCTGTTGTATGATTTGAATGCGTTTTTTTATATTAGATTTTTTTTGATTGTATGGTTTGGATAAGATTATTTTTTAATTTGGATGCAGGATTTCTAGTGATTGTTCTTAGACATGTTTTATTTTTACGCCGTGTGGTATCCGGCAGAGTAGAATAGGATCACTCCCAAGTATTCCCATGGACGTCGTAGAAGGCGACTAAGGAAATACAAGCTAAATAAAGCTTATAAACATCTCTTGAGACCTCTCCAACCCATCTGGCCAGCGTGGAGAGTGTAGGCCAAGTCCTCTGGCTGCTCTAGTAGTACAGAGAGGGTCATGCTCCTGTAGTGGAGACTAAAAATACCTGATGATGATGTTTTATTTACGAGCGGACGGTCAAGACGCATCTAACGATATATCATATGTCAAGTAACACACGAACATTCATATACATAGTGGCCAAAATCATAACCCTCCATTTGGTTTCGCCGTAGTCCGCCCATTTAGTTGCTAACCATACATCACCAAATGACCTACATCCAAGGTGTCCATTTCAGGGAATATAAAAATAAATGAGTGTACAGGGATCTAGAAGATCCATGACCTGCCCTAATGCAGTTATCTGAATGGGAGGACTTACCATCAGGTGAGATGTGAGACAAATGCCTAGTTAAAAAAAAAAATGTATATTAAAATAAATTAACTCACCAACAATAAAATACTTCAACTCTCCGAGCCTCTTTTGGAACTCCTTGCCGAACACCGCAACTTGACCGTCGTATCTGGATCCGACTGGTTTGCAGGACTCCTCGGTCAATGAGGAGCGGTCTTTGGGAAGGCACTCGATGGCATCTAAGTACAGCCACTGTACAATAGGGTGGAATTTGCCGGAGCAAGCCTTCATGACTTCCTGGGCTACTACTCCGCCAATCGCTGCATTCATGGGGTTCAGATCTCCGGAACATACCTGTAACAGAGTATTATTGTTTAATTGGATTCATCAGCTTTAATCATATCATTAGTCCATCTAGCCTTGGGGCATCCCCACACTACATTTACACAGGACATTTATGTAAATGTAGTGTATATTACAAAAGATATAATATAAAAATAAAAACATCCAGATCCAGAATGTCTAGAATTTTTATATTGTTTGTTACACACGCATAGGATACACCTGATGGTAAGAGCCGTCATTACCCATAGACATCTGCAACATCAGAAACAGTGCTGCTGGCTTTCCAATGAAAATTCTTTCTTTTTCCTTTTCTGCTATTTGGCCCTCAAACTTCGTTCATAAGCTTATTTTAGCCAGTGTTTAAGTTAATCTTCGAGTTATTCTTGTGTATCAACGAAATGATGGTGTAATTCATTTCATTGATTCGTCGGAGCCCCTGGCGATAATCCCCACGAATCCATGGGCAGCAAGGCGAGCAAATTCAAAGCCAGCCTGCTAAGTAAATTACACCACAGCCGCACCATGACACTTTATTTTAGTTATTCCATACATTGTTCATAAATATGGGCACCTATAACACTAAATTACATCAAGATTATAAACCAAATAGAAACAATTAAACAAAAACCGTAAAATCCGTCGGAATTCCCGCCAAGAACTCCAATTAAATAGCAAGAAAATTCAATAGCACTTTAAAATTTTTTAAATCTTATTCGGGTTCTAAAAAATTACTTACCTTGCTGAAAACATCAAGCAACTCAACATTGAGTTCAATTTCTCCATTCTTAAACTGTTCCTGGTCCTTGACAAAGCTTTTAGTGTATTCTATGAACTTCGTAGCATCTGCATCACACCACGGCTTAGGCAGTCGTCCTTCACTCTCTAAATACTTGTGAAGGACTGCAAAAGCAATGTGTAATTGTTGTGGATAGTCAAACTTTCCAAAATCAGTAATTACAAACTCAGGGTGTTTATATGACTCCTTCATGGATTTGAACTCAATCTTTTTGGGCATTTTGACTTGTGTGACGATACCGCCTCTCTCGTACTTGCTGAAACCTGTTGTGTCTCCGATACTGAAGGTGTATGGGCCAAGTACTTTGATTTTTCTAGGTTCACAGCCATTCAGTTCTGTCATGCCTTGGACCTGAAATAAAAAAAAATGTTTTAGCAAACTGTCTTTAAATTTGACTTTTTTTGTCAATTTAAATATCAATTCATTCTTTGTTATAATTATTTAGCACTGGTTGTAGCAGTAGCCCAATGGCCAATTAACCTATTGTGCCTGAATACCAGACATAATACTTAAACAATGCATTTTCATCTTATAAACTCAAGCTCTGAAGCATTCAAGCAGATATTGTGACCAGGAACATTATCATTTGGCCAGAACCTTGATCTGATCTCTAGATTTTAAAATAATTGTTCAGCTACTAATTAGACATTGAACACTTCACATATCGAGGCTTTATGAAACAGAGTGGAGGCACTGGACATCCTAATAAATATTAAAATCTGTGTTTATTTGATAGTTCCTTTTGCTTATCAACTGATTATCTTGTAATTTGTTATCAGGGATACATAAAATCAACAGAAAATCCTTACTTATATCATAAATGCGAAAGTGAGTTTGTTTGTTACGCTTTCACGCCGTAACTACTGAACCGATCATCATGAAATTTTGCATACAAGTTCTCTGGAGTACGGAGAAGGACATAGGCTACCTTTTATCCCGGGAAAAAGTACTATTCCCCAGGGATCGACATTGACGCGGGCGGAGCCGCGGGCGAAAGCTAGTAGCTATCGTAAAGATAAAAATGCTAATAGTAATTAAACTAGAAAGAATGAATAGCAACAGATGTAGATGTGATCATCAGAATCATTATTACTAGAGTGAGCTTAAGTAAATTTACAAATTCGTGTTACACTATAATTAGTAATTAGAATTATTTACTTGCCAGAATACATGAAGTATAATAAGGTTTTACAATATAGCATGAATTTATAAATTCATTATGATTGAATATAATAAAACTAGCTTTGCTTCTCTTCACGATTTGATTTTTATAGAGTGGAGATGGTATTTATGATTATATATAGAATAGCAATATTTTGATTAATATATAATAATAATAATAATAAATGTTTATTTTCTCCATTTACAAAATATTTGAGGGTGTCCTAGGTTGGGGACACTCGCTTGCGCCTGGTTTGCTTGCAAGGCAACCATCTGTGGTCAAGTTTTTTGTGTTATTTCTGCATAGAGCAACAATTACAGAGGCTCCTACTTATATAATAATTTTTTGCAAAATCTGCCACCAACGTTAGCCACTTGCACACTCGAAATATCATAAACTTTACAAATGTAAAGGTTTTTATCACACTCCGTGGTTTTTATGGATAGGAAGTTTATTACTCCTTCTCGCATTAATGATTGGATAGATTTGACAGGACTCTAGAATGCTTTACCTGACAAATCAAAATTACTGGGACATTACACAGGAAAAAAGGTAGTGCAGTAAATAAAATAGGCTCAATAGCCATTAGTCAATGGCCAGTAGCCATTGATGCTAATGTTAGTCACAAACATCCAAATGTTTTCCCATTCTCATCCTTAGCTGTGATGATTTGCAAAAGTGACATTCTGAGAAAGTGACCAATTTGTCAGCGATGACTACTTGCAAGTGATGATCTGCGTCACAGCTAATGCACCAGTGCCTGGGGTCTGCTAATCGCAGAATTTGTGCTTTAATATCATTTAGCATAGTTTTTACGGGGGACCGCATGCCTGATGACAATCTTCTTTGGGTAAAACAAAAATAAAAGAATAGGTAGAACAGACACCTGTAAACTCTATTAATCTTCTGATTAGCGTTACCTTGGTCCATACTTGTACAAAATATTCTTTCAATTCAAAACCAACTATGTTTACACACAATATCCTAGAGATTTTTAATGAATGTAAACAAGAATATAAAGCAGGTGGTATGATTCACAAAGAATGCTAGTCAATTGCTTATTTAAAAACTACAGGTGTAACATGATATCTAATCATTCATAAACCTACCCCCTTCTGAATATAGCTAAACTACCCCCTTCATTATATCAAAAACTTGGTTAAAAGACCAAGTAATTTATATTATTCATATTGCATCACATTGTGAAATAATTATAATTGAAAATGTTACAAACCTCACTGAATGTGACATAGTCCCCATCTTCAAGACCGTGACGTGTGTCATCCAAGCAAGTGACCACCGCTTCATACTCATGAGTGATGTCTGCTACCATAGCTGACACAGGGTTCTCACCCGTCACATCCACCACTGTGAACTCAGGCCCAAAGTCACAGAACACCATGGAAAACAAACCCCGGGTGTCAGCTATGATTAATGCTATCTTGTGTGCATGAGTTATAGCTGCTACGCGTTCCTGTTCCACGGCGGAGGCGCCTGTCAGGACCACCACGCTGAATTTACTCAAAAACTCCTCATTCAAAGGACCTGTGTACGCGGTCGTAGGCACATAATGGTTCAGCTCTGCCAACTGCTCGCAAGAAGCTACTGCTCTGTTCTGACCGATAGTCTTCTCGGACAAATAGAACTGAGAAGACAGGTCTGACACTGTGCAAGTCCGCTCGTCATGCAATGTGACAGATTTCACGCCACCCAAGATCACATTTTTCGCAACCTCCACCCCCAGGCCCCCGAGCCCGGAGATCAGCACATCGGAGTTGGCCATCCGCCGCATGGCATCGTGGCCCAGCACGTATAACTGCCGCGAGTATAAACTCTCGTCGATTTCATCGTCCACACGCGTTCCATTGTTCGCCATTGCTGAAGACTTGGAACGGGTTTCTCCTGTGTTTAGCTTCCGCTTTTTCGCCGGGGGGTCAACGGAATTATCGGCGACTTCAGCACTAGACATCGGGCACGAACGCGCACAATTTTGCCAGAATTTTGCTTTGCGTTTCAACGAGACAATGAAGAAAGAAATGAGTCTTCAAATGATGGAAAGCGACATTCGCGCTTCGTCAAGGCTCGCTTACTCACTGTCTTGAAGTTGGCCACAAGCAACGTGGAGTGGAGAATAATCTACGGAAGTGATATTACTTTTTGTTAATACAAATGTACCTATTCCAATCAGAAAGTCCACTATCACTTAAATCTATTAAGTATTACAACAAGTTTTGGAAATAACTTCAATGAAATTTTTCAGTTTCAAAATGCGAAGATGATTTTTTTTTCAGATTTTTTATTTTTCTATTTATCAGCAAGCTCAGGCAAGCAAGTGGCAACAAAATCTATGTTAGTATTACCATGTAAATAAAATCATAAAAACAGATAACGTTATTTAAAACGATAACGGTCAGTAGCCTGTTATCAGCTTGTTTGTTACTAGTTTATATTATTTTTTGTATCTGGCAATAATATATTTTGACTTGACATTTCATTTGACACATGTAGCCAACTTCAGGGCTCAGGCCTCAGGCAGACAGTCCATTTTGTTTCGTTGCAGTCAGTGATTACTATTTCAATATTCTATCTCATTTCAAGTTCACGACGACGCGACGACGTCGTAACAGTTTTGGCGTCTGTATATTTTGTTTTTGCATGTTATCGGGAGTGAAAGGAGTTTAAATCCAAACAGTATGACCGTTGTGTGAAATCTGTGAAACAGTGAACGTGAAGGATTTACAATCCTTTTTATTTACTTTTGCATAATCCAGTCAGTTTGTTCAAAATGGTCCAAGAGTACGTGTCTCCCGTCCGGGTACACAAGTACCCCTTCGAGATGGTGATGGCCGTAAGTAATCTTTCAATTTTGACAGCAAAATCAAGTTCATTCACCAAATTCCATTGTTTATTATGGTCCCACATTTTGTCAGGGTCACGAGAAGTTTTCTTTCACCCACGTTTCAAAGTCGCTATAACTTGTCTATGCAACATATTTAACTAGAATGTTATTGCTCGTTTATTATCCGCATCTTTGTTATTTACTAGGCATATTGTTATACTGAATGAGAAGTTTTGAATGATTTGTTATTATACCGGACACTGTAAGTACCTACCTAATACTACAATTTCCAATAGGATTCCTTTAACCAGTTTATTACCGTAACATACATTTATACATTTAACAGTAGTAACTTTAGGCTGGGGCAAATAATATTCTTATCCTTGTGCTTATTCATGTTCCCTGTATTACCCAAAGGCACACTTTATTAAGAAGTTTAAAATTAAGAGTTGCTTTTCCAAAGACTGTATGAACTAAGTAGTTATCTCTTTCTTGTTGGGTTACATTGAAATAGTGCAACATATAATGTGCAATTGTGTGCTTATGAATGAAGAAGAAGGTCGTAACTGCCAATATTTGTTCATACTATTGCGTTAGGAAACTTTGACTGCAATTATAATGCCAACCGTACATACTTATTATAGTTGTTGGTTTAAAAAAAATCCTTCTTCCTATTAACACTTTCCAGGGCTAGATGTACTTCGTATTGTTATTTCTATTGCATTTGGTGCCATTAATGAGTTAAAATTCATTGCCGAGAAAAAATATTTTGCTTAAGTGAAAACAAAAAATTGACATTTCCCTACAAAAGTGTGGGCAACTTGCATGTGAATCTCAAAGCCTTTGTTTGAATTTTGGACTTATTTTAATTTCATTATAAATATCACATATGTCTTTCGATGTTGTTTAAAAGATTTTAGGCTCATTAAGGTGGGTCGCAGCTATCATGGCATTTGTTAAGCCACATCAACAGTTCTAGATTAGCTAAAAGCAAATTAAGCAATAGCTTAGAGTATCACAACTTTACACTAGGGGCACCAGAAACTATACCAAAATACATGAGTGTGCAAATATTTTTTGGTAACTATGATGAGACTTGACTAAAGGCCCTTACGTAATTTAATAGGCTAGTTTCCTGGGTCGTAATAATAACATAACAATTAGTCCGTCAGTTAGATAATCAAAAAATATTGGACACATATTTTTTCTTTTGTCAAATAAACAATAAATTATAATGATAAATCGCATCAAAGTTCAGGAGTGGGGGCTCGTGACGTCAAAGTTTGCTAAAAATTGTAGCAAACTATGACATCACACTGAACTTCAAAGGGCTATATCTTTGTAATTTTTTGTTTAATTGACAAAAGAAAAAATATGTGTCCAATATTTTTTGAATATCTAACCGTGGACTAATTATATTTTTTTAGGAAACTAGCCTATTGGCTGAAACCAGTATAGGCCACTTACACGAATATAAAAAACAATCAAGAAATTTTGGGATGGCCATAACATGTTTCAGAAAGTGAATGTGTTTATTTGCTCACGAATAAGGTAAAATAAACACAAAACACAGAAAAGGAGCATAGGAAGTGTAACTTTAGGTTTAAACTGTTATTTGTTTTATTTTAGCTTATAGTATCTTATCAGTTGAAGTGTTTAACTGGAGGACCTTGTGAAAAGGCCATTCGATAAAAGTAGTAATTAGATTAAATGAAACTCCAATAGAGATTGACAGAAACAGGATATTCTACTGAAACCAAAACCAAAAGTGATCCTCCAGTTTCGGTCTTAATTTCGGCCGAAAACGAAACTTTGCAATATATGAATACAAACAATTACTAATATCCTAATGTTACTAAATAAATCAACAGCGTCAACACTTAAAGATTATACTTAAACTAGAACTGACTATGGACTCTCGTGTCATGTCGCGAGACTAGTTCATACGAATTTGTGAGTGTCGTGTCGGCTACAGTCACCAAAATCAAGATGTAATATCTAGCACAGAGGATAGAAGCGCGAGGGCTGGTAAAGTACGGTACTTATAACAGGGCTGGCAGAAACTCAGTGGGCACAGGTCTGCATATTTTCGATTTACCACACTATTTCCTTAAGGTGATACCACTGTAAATAAGGTCGTTCTGAACCTTATTTATCTCGCAAAATACTTAAATTAGGAGTTTCAAATCTAAGTAATATGATTTTTGACTATTTCATCTCCAAAAATTGAAGATGAAAACACGTTTTGATAAAATTTTCTCGATAGAAATATTTTTTGAAAAATGGTCTTTGTTCGCAGAGTTTTTGTTATTGTAGCTCAAATGCGACGAATGAAATAATGATTTTTAGACTAAAAGATAGATTATTAGTAATTCATCAAAATGTAAATATGAAAATACAATTAACCGGTCTGATTTTATATAAATTAGAAATAACGAATTTGGCGCTTACGTTTTTTTCTTTGAGCGACTCGAGACTATCTCCTATCTCATCATTCACGGGCTAAACCGCCAAGCGCTATCCCTTGCGCGCACTTGATCAGTCCTTTGCCGAGCGAAGGTACCAAACATTTGAGGCCTCGCCTTAATATCTTACCCAATTTCATTGGTTTATGCTTGAGATATATAAAAAATCTATGTTTTTTAATATCAATGAAAAACAAATTGCTCAACTGTTAGTTTATTGTATTCCATCCAATAGATACTAGTATCCTAAGTGATCTAATTGGATTATCGTCGTGTATCGTGAATCTCGAGTTAGCTGCATGTTTTGCCGTCTCACATATGTACGACACATTCTTACTATACATATATTGTACTGACACATAAGTACAAGTATTATGTATTTTCTAAATAAAAAAATAAATGCGGTGATTTTTTTTTTAAGTGGGCGGGATTTGAACCTGCGACCTTAAGTCTTATGTATGACTTAATTAAGGACGCAGGTTCAAATCACGCCGCTTTTCTTTATTTAATAAGAGTATATTAAAATAGCATTGTGAAAGCAAAATACAAACACTTAGATTTTTTCTAGTTTATTAATTTAAACAACAATTTCTCTCTATGATCAAACATAGACAATTTACAGTTAATTGGTATGGTTTGTTTTTGTGCTTGTATCTAAACATAAAGTTTCCTGTTTATTTTTTTGTGGATATTCTGTCTGTGTCTGTCTGGTTAGCGACTTCAGCGTCGCTGAATATTTAGCACGATAGTAGAGCGGGATCGACGTGATTGCCGCTTCCGGGCTAAAAAAGTATAACTGTTTTTTTTCTTCGTACGGATAACATTAACATCTCGTATAGGTGCATACATTCAAGGAATGTTTGAGTAGCCCAAACATTTTCCTGAATATGTTTTTGCTAAATACTATTGTCTGAAATAAATGAATTATTATTATATTATACTAGCTGACCCGGCCACGCGTTGCTGTGGCTAAAAAAATTGCGACTATAATTTGAGATTTAACCTATCCTATCTCTCAAGTTGGATCGAACTGCACATGGTGTGCGAATTTTATTATAATCGGTTAAGTGGTTTAGGAGTCCATTGAGGACAAACATTGTGACACGAGATTTATATATATTAAGATAAATCATAGTGAAGTAAGCTGAATCGGGACTTCAAACAAAGCGATGTAATAATAATTACTGTAGAGAGGAAATTAACTTAAATCTAGTCAAAACATATCACACAATTTTCATACAATAGAGAATTGTATGAAAATTTTGCCAACAGCCCCAATATCTTTAGCAAGAAACTAACAGATGCAGTGCGATGAAGGCGCGCCTCAAGAGGCGCAGAGTCAAAACAACAGAATATTGACCTTAATAGTATGCAGCATAAAGTCGATTTTTGTAGTGCGCCCGACGCCATCATGCGGCGCGCTTCTCTTTGCGTCGCGTGTTAGTTTCTTTCTTTTGGCTCCAAAGCACGACAGCTGCAGATGCAATCGAAAACACGCAAAGACCGGCTGAGCCATCCATGTTGCGTAAGGGCAGGCCACAACACCAGCTAGCGAGCGAAGTAAGCCGACGGGGAACGATACAAACTAAGCCGAAGCACTGGCGAGCTAAAGTGAGTTCATGCCGAACACTATGGACGGGCCAGCGAGCGGGCGGGACAGCGAGCAGAGCCAAAGCGATAGCTTTGGATCACACTTCCTGTAGAATTATAATATCGGTGGTTCACACCGAGCTAGCTACACTAACGAGGTAGACAAATAGCGTCGTTGGAATCGACGGATATTTTCGTTCACATCGTTGTATGGCTGACGTAGCTTATCTCTGTAGTTCGGGAACTACAGAGATAAGCTACCGTTCACACCGGGGTGTGAACCATAATATGAAAAGTGGTGAACCGATGCCCGCACTGTTCGCTCGCTAGCTATCAGGGTGGCTTGCGCTCAAAGCAGAAAACAAAATGTAAGGCTCAATCCTCGCCGAGATGGCAGCGGCCGCCCGCGACTGCTCGGGGCCGCTTCCGACTGCTCGAGGCCGCCGCTGCCGGGGAGTCGTTGGAGTCCTCGCAGGCGCTTTCTCAAGCGATACCATGTATTATAGTCATGTTAGATAGAGATAGGGATAAAGTTTAAAATTTATATGAGATAAAGTTTTAAATATGCCACTAAAATTGCTCGTTACTACGCTGCTGCCATCTCAGTGTGGATTGAGCCTTACGATCTGCAGGGCTACTCGCTAACTTTTGAGTACTACGGTGTACAACGATCGTCACTTCAAAATACATTGCGCCTTTAGTATTTTTTTTTTAATTTTTAGTCCTGCTGATTTTAATATTCACGGATTCAAAACTTAGTCGCGTAATTCTTAGTTTTATCACTAGCCACATTAACATTACGCTAGCCAAATGTAAACACGCGCACGTGATGTATAATGTGAAGTGTGAGCACGTGTAACATCTAACATGATTAATATGCAGTAAATAGCAATTGAAGGTTATTAATAGGGATTGCAAAATCCGGATATTTTTCAAATCCGCATTTTAAGAATTTCGTTGCTCAAAAATTCGGATAATCCGAATTTTTCGAAGCTTTAATTTTATTTTGTACTAGCTGTTGCCCGCGGCTCCGCCCGCGTTAATGTCGTTCCCCTGGGAACAGTAGAAATGATAAAAATTCCATACAAGCCCATGCCCCTTTGCTTTTTTCCCCTTAAGGGGGAATTTAATACATTTCACCTGCATAGATATATATCTTTAGCCCTTAAGAAGGGGATTTTGCCCATTTCACCTACACAGATATTTTTATATTGTAATGGAGAACTCCTTATTGTCATATTTCTAAGTAAATAAAAAAAAACCATACAAGCTTTACCCCACCTATTCTACCCCTTCAAGGGGAAATTTCGACCATTTTAACTACACAGATCTTTTTAATTGTAATGTAAACATATATACTTATTTTTATACTTCTATGTCCAGAAATGAGAAAATTTTCATACAATCCCCCCCCCCCCCCTTTATCCCTTAAGGGGGAAATTTTGTACATTTCACCTACACAGATCTTTTTTAATTGTGACCTAGATCGTATATACTTATTTTCATACCTCTAAGTCTAGAAATGGAAAAATTCCATACAAACTTTACCCCCTATTTACCCCTTCAAGGGAGAATGTTGTCTGGTTCACCTAAACAGATCTATTTTAATTTAAATTGAGAACTTGCGTACCTACTTTTAAACTTCTAAGTCCAGAAATGAGAAAATTCCATAAAACTTCAACCCCTTTGATTTTCTAAAAATCCTTTCTTAGTGCTCATTTACATCATAAAAAGAATCCCTGTGCCAAATTTCAAGTTTCTGCGCACAGTAGTTTCGGCTGTGCGTTGATATATAAGTCAGGTTTGCCTTTGGCCCGCGGCTCCGCCCCCGTAAGTGTCGATTTCTCAGGAACAGTAGAATTACCCGGAATATATTAGTTTATGACTTTCAATGAAACACCTTAATATTGAATTTCAATTGAATAACTTCAAAAACGGAAAGTTTCATACTAACTTTGCATCCCCGTTATATCCCCTTAAGGGATGATTTTTGAGAAAATATTTTAATCGTGTTTCATGCCTTTTAGTAAAGAACCTTCATGCTGAATTTCATTCGACTAACTTCAAAAATGGCAAAGATTCATGCTTACTTTGCACCCCTATTTTACCCCCTTAAGGGATGATTTTTGAGTAAAATATTTTACTCGTGTTTCATACCTTTCAGTAAAGAACCTTCATGCTGAATTTCATTCGAATAACTTCAAAAACAACAAAGATTCATACTAACTTTGCAACCCGTTTTTCCCCCTAAGGAGATGAATTTTCAAAAATCCTTTCTTAGTGCTCCCCTACGTTATAAAAGGAACCCCTGTGCAAAATTTCAAGTTCCAGTTTAGGCCCTGCGTTGATATGTCAGTCAGTCAGTCAGCTTCTCCTTTTTTTTTGTATGGATTACTATGGATAGTATGGATAGGTATAATGCTGTCGTATAATGATGATGAATTGACTTTGGATTATAATTTTCATAAGTCACTTATTATTTTCTTTTATTTTTGCTATGTTTGCAGGCAAACTCATGCCTTGAGTTCATTCAAATGACGATAACTTTTTTTTTTAATGAACCGATTTTGATGAAACAAACTTTAAATGTTAAACTGAGTTAAAACAAAGCAATTGGTGAAAGTTTGAAGTAAATCGGTTCAGTATTTTCGGAGATAATCGTGATCATACATACAGACAGACAGACAGACAGACAGACAGACAGACAGACAAGAAATTCCAAAAAAAATTTTTTGCGTTCTATTATTCTTTTTAAGTGTCCCTCTATCCATTTCGGTCAAAAATTCGAAATGTACAGACAAAATAATTTTACTGTTTTATTATAATATATATTATATGTATATAGATCATACTAGTTTAGCTTATTTAAAATTCACAATTCACTAACATTTACGATAAAGTTGAAAAGAACACAAAACAAAGTAAAATATTTAGTTATCACATGAAAAATCTGTCGAATTAGAGGTCTTAAAATAACCGCTGAACTACTATGCACTTAAAATATAAAAGTTTTAAATATGACCTGTACAGTCAGATACTAAAATTCACGTTTTACATTGTTAATTAAATTCACATTATAAAATTTAAACAAAAATCACGTTTTGTAAGTCAAATTCTTAATGCGATATTCGCAACATGTAAAGTACAATAAAAATTTTATGTATATAGTATTAATATTTTTAAACGAAAAACCTTGTATTTTAAATATTGATACACTACGTGCATACACAATGAAAAATTAAAATAAACAGCAATCTACCTAACCGTAAATAACAATTACGATTTTAATTTTTTCATGAAGCGGTGTTTTCAAAACATATGTAAAAGCGTTGTGTTTCGTCATTTATACCGTGGTCTTAATTTATTGCAGAATATTCCAACCGTGGAAATGGCTCTTTCTGATTCCAGACGTCTGAAGTCGACGGCTGTTGCTGTAGAGTAGGGCACTCCTAGTTTTGACAATAGAATGTTGGCGATCAAGTTGTTCCTTAAAGCTAAGTACGAGTAGGTTAAGGTCAGATTTGCACACGGTTTCCGAACTAGAGTCTAAGGGGTTTGGTGACGATACCGCGGCCTGTTAGATTAATATCGATTAATGATTTTCGTACACTTGAATTCAGCTTTGAGATACGTTCCATCATTGTAGCTAGACTATACCATCGCGTTTTACAGTCCAAAACAAGATCTCTTTGCCGAATTCTGCTAGCACATATTTCTGAAGCATGTCATTCATAGCCAGTGAATTTTTAAATGTCTTCACCAACGCCCGTACTTTCTTTATAATGTTTTGATAATCATCGTTTAACTGTCCGTGTAGTCTAGTGTTTTCAATCAAAAATCCCTTAAGTCATAGCCTAAAATTTTTTGCGAATTTGTGTGCTGGTTGAAAATCGTCAACAAAAACAATAAAAAAGATGGTGCTTAATCAAAAACTATCAATTAAGATGATAAGCTGTACTTAAAACAAGAATTCGAAAAAACCGGATTTTGATACTGAAATCCGGATTTATAAAAAGTTTGAAAATCCGGATTTTTCTGTGTTTTTCGGATTTCGAAGTATCCGGATTGCAATCTCTAGTTATTAATATGAATGTTTTAGATATCTGGTCGTGTAATGATGGGAAATCACAGTCGTTCGGTCGTAAAATATGATTTACCAGGGTCAGTGACTGACTTCGAATTTGAGACAAGACAGCGCTGACCCAAAATATCTCAATTTGAATTGATTTGAAAGTTCAGCGGTATGAAGTCAGCGCTGATTTATAAATTCGCATACGAATATTTTGAAGTCAGTCGCACTGGCGCTGCTGCTGACTTGTGCACTGACCGCACTGACACTGACACTGTGTGAATCAGCCTTAATATTTCTCAAACATCCCAAAACGACTCTGGCTTATAACGAAGTCTTGGCGGTTAACCCATTAAGACCCAAATACAAACTAGCAAGGTTTTGTTGAAAAATTGTTTATTACGATGATTATGGTGAGTTAATTAGACATAATAAAGAAAAAAATAAGAAAAAGAAGTTTTCCTTATATATAAAAAAACACCGTGCTCAAATGGGGTCATTGGGCTCATGTGTGGTATGAATCGAAACATTTTTTTCCAATGAATAATGTTTTTAAACATTTTTCACATTGCCACCGAGCTTTCATATAGCATTCTGCACAACGTAACTGAGATGACAGTTTTTGGGGAAAGTGTCAAATACCATATTTACTCAAACTTGGCACTATTGATGATGATTTATGACTTCTTCCATCAGGTCTGTCCGATCCCTCAGTTTTCAAATAATATCGAGCAATATTTCTTCAAAACTGGAGCTGATCATCTTGATTTTTTGCAGTCAGCACATCCAGACGCCAAGCATTAGCTATTATTGCAAAATCTAACTTATTAGTGAATAATTACCCACCACCATTTTTTGCCTCGTATAGCTACTCTATACAAAGCTATTGAATGATCTGCTTGGTCTATTTCGCCTATTCCTTTATTGTAGTGCTGGAAATGGAGGGGAATATCCATCCATATCGTCTTTTTGGCCATCTACACTACTCCAACCCCTTTACTTTATCCAAAAGATGTAAAAGTCGTAATTAGTACTCATAGTTGCACTGTTGTCAGGCCAACGCACGAACAAACTTTTATTAGCTGTATCAAATCGGTACTCAAATTCCGCTCCCTTCTTTTATTCAATGTTCTATATAGGTATCAGAGGACATTTTTTCGTCCTATTTTCCCTCACAGTGCCAGTCGCCCGATAGCCAGCTTTTCGTGCAAATCCCGCAACCGGAATAACTCGTGGAAAAGTTGTTGAAATACACGATATGCTCGTGTGCGACAGCGTTCACTTTCTGATAGAAGTTTGATCCTTTAGCTCGTCTATAATAAGGGTTTCCTTTCTTTTTTGAACATTAGTTGGGGTTGAAGGTGTGCTGTCATATGAGCCATCACATTTACACCAGCGCGGTTCCCGAATATCCGATCTACGTTGTTTTCGCAAATTTTCTAAAGGCACATCATCACAACTGTTCCATTCATCCTCTTCCCTTGACTCAAAAACTTCTATTCTGGAATATCACGTGGTAGAACATTTTGCATAATATCATCTTCATCGCCTTCATCATCATCCGTAAGAGTACTTGGCTCTGGAAGGAAGGATAGCCACCAAGTCAGAGGTAACATTCCAATCATCATCCTCATTCAAAATGGCAGTGATGGACTCTTCAAGCTGTCGATACTCATTTGGAACGTTGAACGATCGCTTAGTCATGATAAACGACCAAAAAAAAACTTGAAAGTAAAAAAATAAAATATGACATATAACACAGATATGCCCACTGGACTTATTTGGGGACAACATATTAAAATACGAAAACTTGTTGTCTAATATCAAAATATTTCAGTTATAACACTATATTTTGGAAGATACAACCTAAGTCAATATTATAAAACAAATAAAATATTGAATATACTAGTCTACATATATATTATAGTATCTTACCTTTCGTCAAACACAATTTAGATAATGAAGCAAACAAAATCATTTATTTTATGATACTGGTACCATAAAATACTATATTTTAGGATTAATTACGATGGTACACTATTTAACGTGACAAATTTGCATCCAAACGAAAGCTGAGTAGATATAATAAGAACATGTGGGTACTTTTAGAACTGTACTCAAATGGGCACAGCGGGCCTTAATGGGTTAATATCGGCGGACTGTACGGCTTCTTATTCGATTTTTTTTAAAAAGGAGGAAATTATCAATTTTATTGTCATTTTTTTTACATGTTTGTTCCTCAGAACTCCGTCATGTATGAACCGATTTTAAATATTTCATCATAATCGATTCAGTAGTTTGATTCAAGTCGATAATTTTTATATATGAATGATTATGTTTTGGATTATTTTGCTTTCTTTTTACTATTAACTAATTTGGCCCGGCATGATGACCACTAACACAGAATCAAATCCTTCCTCTTAATAATATTTGTATCATAAATAAATAAATATATACGGACAAATCACATAGATTGAGCTAGCCCCAAAGTAAGTTCGAGACTTGTGTTATGGGATACTAACTCAACGATACTATATTTTATAACAAATACATTTAAGATAAACATCCAAGACCCAGCCCAATATGAAAAAGATCATTTTCCATCTTGACCTTACCGGGGATCGAACCCGGGGCCCTGGTGTCGTAGGCTGGCGTGTTAACCACTGCGCCACGGCGCTCGCCAATCATGAATCATGAAGGCACAGGCAATCGCATCATATCACGAAGGCACATAAAGCCGTTGGAAACATATTCAGACAAACAATAAAAAGCTGAATAAATTTATATTGGAGCAGAACCTCAAGAGTAGGTCAAAAAGATTTGCCGGTACTGTGTAGAATTATGACACAAGCTTTTTATGGAGATAATATAACGATGAGATAAAGAGGCCTAATAAAGGCGGAGATGACGAGTCGTGCTCGCGGACAAATGGTGGCAATTGTCTCCGCACCCGTTAAGCCTTGTATTTAATAATACCACTGTAGTGTTATCCAATCCAACCCTTCCAGTTTACACGAATGCGCATCACAACTTAAAATATAGACAGCAAATTCATCCCTTCTTTTAAAAAACCACAAATATTCATTATTGAATCGCGCAAACCTATCAACAAACAGGTTACATTTACGACCACGCTCTGATGCCAGGAACGCGTTGATGCCGTCTCCCAGGAGTTCGTTCTACGACCTTAGTGGTGATACCACTGTAAATAAGGTCGTTCTGAACCTTATTTATCTCGCAAAATACTTAAGTTAGGAGTTTCAAATCTAAGTAATATGATTTTTGACTATTTCATCTCCAAAAATTGAAGATGAAAACACGTTTTGATAAAATTTTCTCGATAGAAATATTTTTTGAAAAATGGTCTTCGTTCGCAGAGTTTTTGTTATTGTAGCTCAAATGCGACGAATGAAATAATGATTTTTAGAATAAAAGATAGGTTATTAGTAATTCATCAAAATGTAAATATGAAAATACAATTAACCGGTCTGATTTTATATAAAATAGAAATAACGAATTTGGCGCTTACGTTTTTTTCTTTGAGCGACTCAAGACTATCTCCTATCCTTGGACGAATAGCTCCTATCTTATCATTCACGGGCTAAACCGCCAAGCGCTATCCCTTGCGCGCACTTGATCAGTCCTTTGCCGAGCGAAGGTACCAAACATTTGAGGCCTCGCCTTAATCCCTTTAATCTCTTCTCGACTCTAAATGGCCCCATTCTCATGTATTAGTCTAAGCGGTAATATGCATTGAAAATAAAGAATGTTTAGAATCGTTTTTTTTTAATAAATTAATAACTTTATAGTTTTACTATTAGGAAGTGGAATGAATTAGGTTTCCAAGATTAGACACTGGCACTACAAACAGACAGGCAGACTAACAGTGCAAGTATAAAGCTTACAAAATATGCACTGACGAGTGAGAGTGGGAAATCCGTGAAATTTGCGACTGCGCATAGCCTGCGGATGATTTAAAATATCTATGTATTTTTAGGAGAAAGTAAGTAACATGATGTCTTAAGAAAGTATGCACATATCTCCATTAAAACGACAAAAGGGATATCTCATAATTTTTTACGTACGTTCCTATAAAGATTGGTAAAAAATTCAATGGTTTAAAATTTATAAGCCTAAAAACCACGGAGCATACTTGCTCCGTGCTAAAAACATCAGTATGTTGACCTCTAAGGTTGAATAAAAATGTTGCTAAGCAACATTTTTATTCAACCTTAGAGGTCAATAAATACCATTATGAACGTGCATATTCCAATATTTTTTCACTTAGAGTACGTAGTTTGGTTAAAATAATATATTTTTCTGTAAGTAAAGTAAAGGGTCTTTCAACAAGGACGGGCTGATGTTGAAATTGAATAAAACAAGCTGTGTGCGAGATACTAACGTAATTTACTTGAAAGGCCTATTCGTGCCATTATTAATAGATAAATAAATATGAACAAATTACACAAAATTATGGAACCCGCCGCGGCTTCGAACGGCACGGATTCAAGAGGTCCGATTTTCTATTACTTGACTGTGTTGCATAAACCGGGCTGAATCTGAGCGAGGTATTTTTTTTACTAAGTACTGTCTGTCAAAGCGTTTAGTTTGACTCTTTGGTATTCCAATGACAAAAGGGTGAAATTTCTGTCCGCGTCTCGTAGTCCGATGGAGGAATGGTGAGGGTTCAACTAGCTCAAAGAGCGCTTTCGCACACTCTCCAAAATGGATCCTTTAAAAAACCGATAGGCAAGCGAGGACTGCTTTATGTTGAATTTCAGGGCATCGGCAGATTGCGGTTTATTGGTATTTCTTAAAAAACAGAAGGGCGTTAACTTACGCTCCAAATTTAGGTATATCGTCGTCTCATATCGCTCGTAGTGCCCCCGTTTCATGTGAAACAGCAATAACACGAGAATATGGCCATCGTCAAGGTCGCGTGGCTGTACGGTCTACTCTTAATAGCGAATTCGAAGCACGGCAGTTTCAGGGGCGAGTGGGTGCGAAAGCAACCCACAATGCTAGAAAATCTGTGAAATCTGCGCATTGCCCGCGGGCCGGTCACTTACCATGCAGATTCTCTCATTCATTTTAATTGCGTTTGTATGTTTAAGATAATGTACGCTTTGTTATTTCTTGAATTACTTCTTTTGTAGACTAATTATCTTAGTAATAAAATGTTTTAATTGAAGCTGAAAAAACCGTAAATGCATATAGCTTGCTTTAAATTAATCCTACCTATTTAAAATGGACAATGAGTCAGTAACTTTTGTAGGATATTATCATTTTTGACGTTTCTTCGATGTTACATACAAACTAGAGTTGCGCTGCAACTGCACCTAGACGGCGTTACGTACTACTTTGAAAGATATTCGTACTAGAACTAATAATAAAAAGCATTTCCTATTAAATATGTTCACTAGCTTTCGCTCGCGCGTTAATGTCGATCCCTCGGGAATAGTACTTTTTCCGGGATAAAAGGTAGCCTATGTCCTTCTCCGTGCTCCAGAGAACTTGTATGCAAAATTTTATGATGATCGGTTCAGTAGTTACGGCGTGAAAGTGTAACAAACAAACAAACTCACTTTCGCATTTATAATATTAGTAAGGATTAGGGATAATGTACGATTCTAATGGTGAAATAATTTTTCAATTCGGTCCTGTAGTTTCGGAGTCTATATCCAATGTAAACAAATAATATAATATTTCCTCTTTATATTTATAGTTTAGAAGAGTAGAATATGTCTATGAATCTTATTAAATTAAGAAATAAAATATGGTGAAAAAAATTTTTCAAGCGGGCGGGTTTCTTAAGGTCGCTGGTTCAAAACATTTTTTTTACCATATTTTGTTTCTTTATTTAATAAGAGTATATCAAAATAGCATTGTGAATGCAAAATAAAACACAAAATATATATCTGTATGATTCACCGCCGCCGACGTTTTAGCAGCTCATCAAAATATGCCAGTCCTTGTCCTCGTAACAATGTTTTGTTTCGTCAGCTTCATAATCGCAAGTGTCGCAAGTTGCAGTGCAGACACGTGAGTGAGCCAAATATGTCCGTACTTAATGTAGTACAAAGTACAACAGAGTATATTCACCGTTTTTTTTGTGGTAGAGCCACGCTACCGGCAAAATTCATTTTTGCTAGTAGCATGTATGGGCCGGCTCGTCCGGGGAAGTACAACAGTCCAGGGGTTGGAATACCGGTAAAAATCCATTACCGGTACCTATATGAAACGACAGTACCGGTAATTGGTTTTGTACCGGTACATTTGGTAACGGTAAAAATCAAGTACCGGTACCTCTATAATACAACGGTACCGGTAATTGGATTGGTACCGGTACCTCAATAAAACGACGGTACCGGTAATTGAAAGAAGTAACTGTACCAAATACCGGTAAACAGTACCGGTACTTAGTACCGGTACTCGTATTGGGAATTATCATTTCGTTAATGTGTGTCGTTGCCGTGTTGAGCATGTGCGGCGTGAGGCGGGGGCCCACTATAGGGCGGCACTTTTACAGTCGAGCGAGTCCCATGCGGTAGACGGCAACAATGCGTAGGTACCGGTAAAATTAACGCAATTTTAATACCGTTAAAATTTGACAGAATAGAGGTACCGGTACTTACCGGTACTTATAATGTGAATTTGGTACCGGTAACAAGTAGCGGTAAAATTACCGTTAACTGTTAACAATATTATAACCGTTAAATACTAGATTACCGGTACCTCATATTACCGTTAAAATTTTAACAGAATAGTAATACCGGTACTTACCGGTACTTATAATGGGAATTTGGTACCGGTAACAAGCCCTGCAACAGTCACAGAAAATCGACGTTTGAGTAGAAGCTTTACCGCTTCTATGCTTCGTTCTGTGAGTCATCATCATCATTTCGAGTACCTAGGTGTCACGGTTAATCGACCATGCACACCCTGGTGTCAGAGTTCTTCGAAACCGCCTCTCGGCCTTTGACGTGGTTCCTTTAACGACTACCAGATAGCAGCCGGGACCACCGGCTTAACGTGCCTTCCGAAGCACGGAAGTGAGTGAGAGAAGCCGGAGGCCTATCCTTCTACCCCTTCCCCCATGTCCTCCCCAATTTTTCCCTACTCCCAACTTCCTCCCGCAACTCCTTGAAAGGCCGACATTGCTTCTGTCACACTCTATTTTGCAGTTGTCCATGGGCAGCGTTGATCGCTTACCATCAGGTGACTCGCTTGCTCGTTTGCCGTCATATAACATTAAAAAACTGGATGTAGTTTGTGGGTTTTGTGCGGGTCTTTCGGTTAAAAAAACTATGTACCTAGTTTGTGGGTTTTGTGCGGGTCTTTCGTTTGTAATGTAAGGAAGCCTTAAGGCGTCTGACATAGTTAAACCACTGGTATGTAATGATGACAACCGGAACCAAAGTTTAACGAACCGAGAAACTCGAGATATTTTTGATGCCTATGGTCACCCATCCCAGAGGGGACCGCGGGGCTTGCTTATCATGCGTTAGCGACTACATCATTGAGCTCATCAAAGATATATTCACTTAAACTGATCCATCTACGTGGGAGCTGTGGTTGGAGATCCCCGGTCACGTCAAGATGGAAAACGATCTTTTTCAGCCTGGCCTGGGTCTTGGATGTTTATTTAACTGACATGTACCTACTTAGTTGTCTGTTAATATGGTTGATAATTCTTTAACGAACGGTATAATGAACGACAAGTTCATAACTAAATGTGCGACTAGCGCAATCTTTGTGATTTGTCCCTATATTTATTTATTTTATCATCTGTTCACAAACATTCCGACAGCAGAGTTGAATATCTCACTTTAAAGGTCTTATCTTAAATCATCCAAAGCACGTCCAAAGGTAGGTCGTTGAAATCTAAACCAAGCACTAACTCTTTATGACTACTTTGACAAGCGAATTTGAACTCAATAGTCCTCAATTTATTGCTACCATTTCGAGCACCAGTCGTCTATTTTTTTAAGTCGAAAGTCGATCACCGGGCCGCCTTTTTTAGGGCAGACGATGCAAACAAATTGGACCCTACTGAAAGTTAGATTTAACGCCGATCATTACCAAGGCAAAGTATACTCTATTATTCTAGTTTTAAGGCACGATTTCCATTGTGTGCAGACTTCCAAATTGGGAGGTCGCAATTTTCGACATGATCGATTGCTTCCATCAATTTCAGTGAGGAGTGTCCGTGCATGGAATATTGCACTTTATTGTTATCTAGATAAGTTTGTTTTATTTTTTATTTTCTTGTTTACAAGGTTTTTGGTATTCGTCTGCGGATGTCGGGTCAACGACATTGATGACTGATTGAGAGGATTTTGTGCGAATTGTTTACTTGTTTTTAAACACGTATTTAAGTATTTAAGGTTGAGACCATCGAGCTAGATGTCGAAGGTTGTGGGTTCAAATCCTACCTGTGGCGAAAATTTTTTCAACGAGCATTGTAATGCTATTAATATAATTAATTGAGAAAGCTTTCTCCACTTTAATCAACTTTCAATTCATCTGATATGAATTAAGTTGGATACCACACTTCTAAATAGTGGGTAGTAATGGAGATTACGCATGCTTCGAATGCGTGTACCTATAATATGTGATGAACAAATTCGCCGCGGTGATTTGAAGCTACGGCAGCTCAGTGGTTGAGAGCATCGACGGGCTAGATGTCGAAGGTTGTGGGTTCGAATCCTACCTGTGACGAAATTTTTTTTTCACCACATATTTTCGATTTTAACGTATTTAAGCCATTTAAGGTAAATTTAATTTTGTTAATTTATTAAAGTATTTTTTTGTAAAAACAGAACACATAATTTAAGCCTAGTCAGTAAACAAGCTCCAATTATATATTTTTTAAATAACTTACCCGCTAAATCAGACATTCACTCTTTTAAGACTTTAAAAGAGAGAATAGAGTACATGGTATTAGGTCAGGGGTATCATCCTTAGCCGTGTGATTTCCGGTATAGCCGAGTGGTTTGGCAGAGTAGAATGGCAAGGTCGTAAAAGGCGACTTAGGAAATACAAGCTAAACAAAGCTCATAAACATCAGTGAGACCTCTCCAACCCGTCTGGCCTGGCTCAAGATACTCAACGTGAAAACTTGATTGTTTTGATTATATGTTGTTACAGTGTTAATTGTTGTTAATTCATTGATTGAATAGATAATACACATTATGTGAAAATATTAAGTCTCTACTTCTTACGATTCAATAAAACAAGCAACGGGTCAATAGGTACAATACAGTTCTCTGCGTCTGACTGGCAGACGGATTGATGGACGGACATTGGAGTCTTAGTAAGAAGGACCTTTTCGCAGCCTCTGGGTATGGAACCCAAAAAAGAATAATGTTATTTTAACAAAGGAAGTTATCAATTCAGTTGTTTTTTAGGGTTTCGTACCCAAAGGGTAAAAACGGGACCCTATTAATATGGCTCCGCTGTCCGTCCGTCTATCCGTCTGTCACCAGGGCTGTATCTCATGAACCGTGATAGCTAGAGAGTTCAATTTTTCACAGATTATGTATTTCTATTGCCGCTAATACAACAAATACTTACTAAAAACAGAATGAAATAAATAATTAAGGGGGCTCCCATAGAACAGACATGATTTTTTTGCCGTTTTGGTAGATAATGGTACGGAACCCTTCGTGCGCGAGTCCGACAAGCACTTGGCCAGGTTTTTTTTGTTGTTGTACCGCATATCATCTCTGCTCCTACTACGCCAACTCCGCCATTTATGAACCGATTTAAACATTCTTTTTATTTGTTGGAAAGTCTCGTTAAAATTTCATCAACATCGGTTCAGTAGTTTGATTGAAGTCGGTTTTCTTTATGAAAGATTATTTTTAGTTATTACTTTTTATGAATCTTCTTTGAAGTATGTAAACCTCGAACCGCGGTATGTTTAACATCGCGAACTGACCGCCAAATACCTCGCTGTAATATTTCATTGTTTATTCAATTATTTTCAGATGGAATCTTTGTTATTGCTTGTACGTGTAACTGTCTGCCCGCGATATTTAACTGTACTGGATTATACAATTAGCATTTTTTTAAGTATTCCGATTCACCTTAGCCATCGACACGGTAGTAGATGTGAAATTTCAAAATAGGCAAGTAATAGTTTTTCGGCTGTAGGTGCTGTGCTGACTAACTCGTATTTTCACAGTCCATACTTACTGCGAAAGTTACTATGACTGTTTTTTTTGTAGTATAAGTTTTATACCTAAGTGTTTTATTTTACATTTACAATAGACTAGTTTCCTAAAAAAATATAATTAGTCCGTCAGTTAGATATTCAAAAAATATTGGACACGTATTTTTTCTGTTGTCGATTAAACAAAAAATGATAATGATATAGCCCTTTGAAGTTCCGTGTGACGTCATAGTTTGCTACAATTTTTAGCAAACTTTGACGTCATGAACCCCCACTCCTGAACTTTGACACGCTATTACGACCCAGGAAACTAGCCTATTCTATTTTGATATACTCATTATTAAATTAAGAAATAAAATATGGTAAAAAAAATTCATGCGGGCGGGATTTATTTATATAAAATATTGCAAGGCTTCCCACATATTAGTTGATTTTAAAATTCATTGTAAAATAAGTTGAATCAAATACCTCACTTGTAAAAGTCGGGTAGTTCTGTAGGTGACGTAAGCCTTAATACGTATAAGGGGAAATGGGATATGGTGAAGAAATTCGGCGCCGAGATTGAATTGTGTGGTAGCTCATATGGCAAAGCATAGGTCTTACATAGACCTAGGTGGCCGGTTCAAGTACCGCCAGCATGAATTTTTTTCACCATAATTTTATTTCTTAAACTATGAGACTATGACTGATCGTCTGTCTGATACCTTCCTTTTCAAGATTATCCATTACAAATAAATACTCTTTATGTATAAAATTAGTGTAGACTAGATGATATTTACTTCTTATTATAATGTTACCTAAATGACTTTTTCCCCAACATAAGTCTTCATGGCAAAAAATAAAAACCGGATTGTGTGAAGATTTTTGAAAATGAACAACGTTCCGGATGTACCTCAAGGTCGAAAAGTGGATTTTACGTACCTAACCATTACATCTCTAATAACCTAACTATTAACAAGTAAAAAAACAGAACACTATTCGATACAAGGCAAAATACCAATTCCATAGCTAATATTGAAAAAACAAATACACAATTTAAATAGGTACATATTGTATTTGTTGTATTTATTTAAATATTGGGAAAACAAATTGACAATTTACTTTCGAGCTCGTCTGTAGTGATTTGTATGTATGTTTGAATGACTGTAGAGTGTGAATATTACGCCATAGTTAAGCGACCTACTACCGCCGGAAACTTCGCCCGCGCCTCGTTATCGTGATTAAAAAGTAATTATTTAACACTTTGCCGCACTTTGCATAATTATCTAGAAATCGATGTAGGTACTCGCATGCCTACTCACGAACAGCCGGCCTATTTGCCAACTTAGTGTACAACGTTTTGATAGTCATTTCAAAATACATTGCGGCTTTTGTATGATTAACTAGTTTTATTCAAGATATATAAAACGTAATGTATTTTGAAGCAAATAGGCCGGCAGGTAACTCGATGGTTACAGGGTATTAGTATACTACAGGTTCGCGTCAACTTTGCCGATGAAAAACCCTCCCAAAAAATGCTAGCTTGATGTCGTTTAAGATAAATAAAATAAATATAATAAAATATTATATATTTATGGGGACTCTCTAAAGCATGCAAACTGCTTGCAAAGCTGAGGATGCGACCGTGAACACGTTACAATCAAAGACAGAGAGTTTTTATACAATGCACCTCACCAATAAAGTTCATAATATTGCCTTGATCCAGCATGGAGTCGACACAAAAGGTTGCCAACCTCATATTTTGCCTCGTGGAAGAACACGTGAGACACGACCGAGCAGTTAGCGAACTTATCGCCTGACACACACACTGCATCTTGTAATACTATATAATAACATGAAATAACTGTGCTATTTGTTTTATAAGTATTTATGAAGATATAAGATGAACTATGAAGGAAATAGAAGGGCTATACCTGATATTTCTTTACAAATCAGAAGAGGAGAATTGTAGAAAAACAAAGGACATTGGATTAGATCTTTAAAGTGAAAAGGGTCAATAGCACGCAGAACCGATGGCAGATCGGGCAAAAATGTTCCGCATGGCGACCTCGGTCGAAAGATAACGTATAGAAAGTCTCCTACCGACCGAGATTCTTCTTTACGTCCGCAAGAAGACCTCTACTGGAGGTCCAGCTTAGCATAAAGAAGAAAAGAATTGAGGATCTGTCTAAAGTTACTCGTATAACTTTAGACAGATCTTGAAATTCTTTAAAGTTTCTTGAGTTATCCTTTCTTTCTTCTGTATCCTCATGGAAAGTACGACCAACCTAACTTTGCAACGCGTTATTACAGGACGTCCCTAACTTCTAAAACTCCGACAAGTGGTCAATCATTAAGTTTAATAAAGTTACAGTTGTCATAAAGTTTTGAAATAGGTGACTGTGATAAAATCACGTTTTATTTGTCGGATTCGCCGACTAGTTTAGTGAGTAAAACCGTGATTCTATATTGAATTTATCTCGCGTAAGTTTTAATATTAATGGGTGATTGTGGTTTGGCCCCTTTGACGTTAGTGTTGCCAAGTTCAATGTTGCCAAATTGGACGGTTAAAATACTGGAATTAGGTTTTGTAATAGAGATAGTGACATAAAATTGGTTCTGGTAATTTTTACCATTTTTTTGCGTTGTCAGTTTTTGTTGCCAAATATGAAAACGTGAAAGTAAAAATATGTTTAACAAAAATTATTGAAACACTGGACAATGTTATTCTACTGCCATTAAGTTAAACAATATTTACAGGTACAAGTTTTATAGTTATCTTTATATTATCTGTAACGGGCTCTCCTTTGAATCCCAGTGTTGCGGGTTCCATCCCTGCCCAATTCATGACGGAAAACGATCTTTATCCGATTGGCCTGAGTCTTGGATGTTTATCTATATATGTATTAGTATCCCCTAATTAGATACATTTTATTGAAATTGGTTACATGATTGCAGTCTGAAAAGGTGACAGTGACCACACAGTGACAGACAGAGTTACTTTCGCATTTATAATATTAGTATAAATTTACATTAAATCGTAAAGTTGATGTAGGCCGTTGAGTTTGCCATTTGTTTCGACAGAGTTTCGTGTTGAAATACTATCTGTGGTATTTAAATAATAAAACAATATGTACATGGTAATTAAATATTTAACCATACGTAGATAACATATTTTTACTTAAGTAGGTATTATTTACAATTGTTTGAATATTAGGTACATTTTGTAACTTGACACATAGCCCGGATAGCTCAGTCGGTAGAGCATTGGACTTTTAATCCAAGGGTCCAGGGTTCAAGTCCCTGTTCGGGCGGCTATCTTTTTATTTAATTTTTTTTTATAATGAATTGATCATTAATGTGGCACTAGTCTACATTGCTAAATAGCTGCTTTTAATGTAAGATTGTTGCGATCTTCCTGTGAAATATTTTCTTACTAGCTGTGCCCGCTACTTCGTTCGTGTACATTTGGGGGCCACGTCTTATCATAACATGGAAAAAAAAATAAGTAGACTATCCTATTTCCTGTACGTTTAAATGTTTATCTACCATTTTCATAAAATTCCGTTACTTAATGCGTTTAAGAGTTATGGAAAACATGCATACATACATACAGAAACAATATCTAAAATCCTCAATTTAGTTTCAGTACAATGGTTAAAGCTTAAAAACACGATATCTCTGAAAACAAAGTAACTTACTCCATGACCAACCCTTACAGATTTATTATTAGTATTGATAGATGTAATGCCATTAGGGTTGCCAGCTTACCCGATGAGGTCTTAAATTTAGGTAGCACAAAATTGTTCCTTTCTCTATCACATAAAACCTAGAAAATAAACTATGTTGCAAGCATTACTATCTTAACCAATTACATCCTAAGATCTTATCCTTGCGAACCTAACGCAATTCTCCAGAGCGATTAAGACGCGAATTACCGACCGGCAATCTGCAGAACCGGTTCGCAGACCGGTCGCACGTAGACGCGAGTAAATTATGCACGAAGTACGTTAGTGTTTGTAAATATAATGAAGAAATACATTGATATCACGCCTCTGACACGTGGTAGGTATATACTAATAGACCTACACTTGCTAGCTACCCCACCATCCGACCCCGTCGCACTCGCCACCGGAATAGAGTGCGTAGAGTAGGATTACCTCCGATGACTGGTGACCGCCCGGCACCGGGTGACTTGCACCCAGGATAGGCCCTTTTGGCAACGTAGCTTTCGGCCCATAAGGCAAAAGATGAAAGTTGCTGCTCTCCAAAGGCTTTTTTACCATAGATTCTCAGATTGGCCCTTCAGGCTATGCGTGCACGAAATATGAGAGTTTGCTGTCTCTGCAAGCCTTACGCACACAGGCAACGCCCAAAGCCGAGGTCCGTCCCTCCTGGAGGCCCCCAGGAGGGTGATGTTGTCTATAAAGGCTGAGGGCGCTCTGCCCTCGCCTCAAACGCCCGGTGAAGTAGCAAAAGCTCACTTAGAGATAGCTAGATAGTCAATAAAAAAAAAATACTTGCTTTGATCCTAACACACTAATGTGTGTTAGGATCAAAGCAAGTATTTTTTTTTTTGCCAAAGAGATGTAATCATCACTTTGGCTTCATCATCAGCTATAACTCTTTCATTTTACATATTAGGCATTATATGATAAACATTTTTGTTTACGGGTAGTCCCGACCTGCCCTTAGGGATTTACCTATGCTATGAGTTATTAACTGAACTTTACGCTGTGCTATGCTTTACAATCCCAAAAAGAATAAATAAGTATAGAGTCACGGCTACTTGGTGGAAGAAGAATTTGAACGTTTCCGCGTTAAGCACTCAATTATATGAAACGTCAACGTAAACAAATAATGAAAAGGTTCCTGCTAAGTCCCCTTTACCTATCAATCAATCAATCTTTATCTATTGGCAGCTCCGTGGCGCAGTGGTTAACACGCTAGCCTGCGACACGGAGTGCCCGAGTTCGATCCCCGGCCAGGTCAAGATGGAAAATGATCTTTTTCAGATTGGCCTGGGTCTTGGATGTTTATCTATATATGTATTTGTTATAAAATATAGTATCGTTGAGTTAGTATCCCAAAACACAAGTCTCGAACTTACCTTGGGGCTAGCTCAATCTGTGTGATTTGTCCGTATATATTTATTTATTATTATTTATTTTATCAGCTGACTTCAAATCTCACTCAGACAACCCAGCAGGGACCAAAGACATACACATCAGGAGATGTATTTAGCCAGTCAAACCAACTCTGTACCTTAAAATAAAAGGATACTGCTGGAAACAGTGGAAACACCCTCATCGAATTACGTTCTATCTTGTCTGGCGGTTTTAATTATTAAACCTTGGAATCATTTAGAATCGAAGTACCATAGCGCGAAGAATCATGAATATTGCAAAGCTATCGATTTCTTTTGTTTCGCAATAATTTCAGCTATTTGAGAAACAATCGCGAAGAATGTTAAGGACATTCTGAGTTTTATTATCCTATCTAACTACTCGTAGGTAACGATGTACAGTCAGGGACAGAGATACCTGTCCAGGCCATCTACCTATATATTAAATTTTCTCTTAAACTATAAATAATAAGAATATGCAAATTTATATACAGAAAGATTTTAATGAAGTCTTTATTAATATAAATTTTTATGTTAATATTATTTATAGTTTAAGAGAAAATTCAAAATATAGTTAGAGAGCCTGGTCAGGTTATCTCTGTCCCTACTGTACATCACTGGTCGTCAAATTGCGGCCCGCGGCAAAGTAAATTGCAATAATAGTCAACTACCTACTACAATTACAACTCCCTTCGTGACCATAATATATATCCTATGTCCTTCCCCTGAACTCAAACTATCTCCATACCAAATTTCATGTAAATCTGTACAGTGGTTTAAGCGTAAAGAGGTAACACACAGACAGACGCACTTTCGCATTTATAAGATTAGAATGGACTAGCATGGATAAGTGTGCAATGGCTCTTGAAGCGCCTTCACATACTCTGCGGCCCGGCCCTGGTACTCACATTGTCATGTGTGGCCCTTCGCTAGTAAAGTTTGACGACCGCTGATGTACATGATCAAGAGTCCATGATCATGATCATAATCAAGAGTAGTGTATGATCGGATGGTCCAGTGGGTGTGAACATTGTATGCGTTTATGTTAAGGGCCCGTACTACCTCACGCTGTTTTGCATGATTGACTGTTATATCAATAATAATTAAATACTCAAGTGAAATAAAAATGCAGCAAAGTTCAGGACTAACTCTGGTAACTATATGACTCAAAAACACGATTGCGTTAAATTTTCTCGATAGAAAAAAATTGCAAAATTCCGGCTGTCATCATTGATGGCAGTTGTTAAGCTATGTCAGATGCCTTAATTAAGGCAGCTTGAAAAAACTGACACTAGTGTTGGCCACTGACACACAAATACATACGAATGAAGACAATGAAAATCATGTGAATATACTACAAAGGGGAGAAAGATGTGGAAGTTAGATATCTCTCTTTGCGTCCTTGTGTGTGTATGCTCAAAAAGCTTAGTAATAGGGTCCCGGTTTAACAAATTGAGTACGGAACCCCAAAAATGTAAGGAAAGGAAAATTTAAACGAGACTTAGCACGAACCCGTTGTTTATTAGCAGCGAGCGAAACTGGAGTGGTGTCTCCAGTTTCACTGCGACCACTATGGATGAATCGCCATAGAAACGTCGGCGGTTACGGCATAGACAGAGCCTAAAGTCATAAGACCGAAAGGTCACGTTTAGCGTGTTGGTTCAACTGCCTCTGTGGTCCAGTGGTTAAGACGTTTGCCTGTAGACCCGGAGCCATATGGACAGATGAGTTCAATTATTGATGCTGTACCAAATGAAGGAGTTTCGCTTACACAACTATATTCATTTATAAACTTAATATAGATCACCAAATTCGTAGGTTATCGTAATAAATGTTAAACGCCTTTTGTATTATTCTATTCTATTTCTAGCCTATGCGGTGCTGCAACAACCTCCGTGGTCCAGTGGTTAAGGCGTTTGCCTGTTGACCCGGGGGTCGTGGGTTCGATTCCCACCGGAAGAATACTTTGTTTAGTTGTTTCTAGTTTGGTCAGGACATTGCAGGCTTGAATCACCTGATTGTCTGATAATAAAGATGCTTCCGTGCTTCGGAAGGCACGTTAAGCCGGTGGTCCCGGCTGCCATCTGCCGGCCTCTGACGTGGTTCCTTTAACGACTTAAAGGAACCACGTCAGAGGCCGAGAGGCGGTTCCGAAGAACTCTGACCACCAGGGTCTGCATGGTCGATTGACCGTGACACCTACTCGAAATAATGATGATGTGCTGCATGCTGTTCCTACAAAATAACAATGACAAAGTTTTTAGGTAATTTTTTATCACTGATAAAAAATTATCTAAAAACACTGATTTTATTATCACTTTACACTATCACACTCCAAAATAAATAAGTCCACCTTACGATTTCTCAACATTGTGTCCGCGGTTGTTTCGCAGTATCGGCTGTAACGAATAAGGTATCGCTGATTTTCTCCCAACCTCCCTGAACCAGTTCCAGCGTCCGGCGGCACGTGGAAACAGAGTCGCAAGGAAACCGCCGATTAGAGCCGACCACGGCTTTGCTTCACATTCGCGGGATATACTCGTAATGCTAATATAGATCATATACGTGTGTCGAAATTTCGACACACAAATCCGATACAACCTGTTTCGTTACGTTAATAACGAGCGATTGCTTGATCTCTACGCATTTTTATTTTTATTAGCTTATATTGTCTAACTGTTAGGCAAAAGTCACCCCTTTTGGAAGGCACCCATAAATTATGCGTAGTGTTTAGAGGAGTGAGGGACATCTACTTAAAATCTCACAAATCCATTTAGTATGAAATGACAAATCGGGACGCGACAGTTATCTCTGGCATATTACAAGCGATGCGCGACACCTCCTAGAGCCCTTTTGAACCTCCTAGCGACAATGCGCGACACTTATCGCTGCCAACGAACTTCAGTTTACCTGCATAGGATCATTTCGTTACTGCCTCCGTGGTCCAGTGGTTTAGGCGTCTGCCCGTAGACCCGGGGGTCGTGGATTCGATTCCTACGGTAAGCATACTTTGTTTAGTTGTTTCCAGTTTGGTTAGGACATTGCAGGCTTGAATCACCTGATTGTCTGATAAAAAAGATGATTCTGTGCTTCGGAAGGCACGTTAGGCTGTTGGTCCCGGCTGCCATCTGGTAGTCGTTAAAGGAACCGCCATCTGGTAGTCGTTAAAGGAACCACGTCAGAGGCCGAGAGGCGGTTCAGAAGAACTCTGACACCATGGTGTGCATGGTCGATTAACCGTGTGTCACCTACTCGAAATGATGATGATTTCGTTGACCGCCTATCTTCTCTTGTCTGTCCCCGTCTTGTTTCATATGCGCTCAGTCCATACAAATCAAATGCGGCAATAAGTCGCATCCGGGCAGATACATTCACCATTCATCAGCAAGAAACTGTCCTCGTTCAGGGCTACCAGACATGTAAAAGTGCCGCTGATGTAAGTGCATGTTCTGTTAAGTATGAGAGGCGAACCAAATTAAGCAACAGGCCAAGCGTAACAGATAACCGAAATAATAATCATTGCATACACCAAAAGAAAAGATTTCAGGGTTGGCACTTGCTGATTCAACTTTCATACAAAGATCTCTTGCAATCTGCTTACGTTTGATAGCCCTAATGTCAACAACGTATTTATAAATTTAGTATGCTGGAAGCGCGGGTAGGCACGATTAGGTGATTGTTGGAAGAATTAAGCTATTAGCCGTGTGGTTTCCGGCAGAGTAGAATAAGACCACTCCAAGTCTTCCCATGGAGGCCGTAAGAGGCGACTTGGGAAATACAAGCTAAACAAAGCTCATAAACATCAATGAGACCTCTCTAACCCGTCTGGCTCTGTTTGCTCTGGCCAAGTATGGCTCCGGTAGTACAGAAAGGGTCCAGCTTCTGCAGTAGAGATTAAAAAGACCTGATGATGATTACAGCCTGATGGTAGACAGGTAAAACTACCGCTTCAGCTGCTCAAAGTGGTTATAGGTGTCAATATCATTTTTTCCTAAAAAATCGCAGTGTGTATGTTTGATAGCCCTCATCTCTGCAGCATAATATCAATTGAGTTTGCTGGGGACGTGGGCAGGCACTTCGAGCGAATCGTTGGAAGAATTAAGCTATTAAGCCCGACTGATGGTGGGTCACCTGAGAACTGTCGCTTTGGTTGCTCCAAGTGCTCATTGATGCCAATATGACATTTTCATCTAGGAACTTGCAATCTTAATGTCTGCTAGCCCTAATCTCCGCAACGTATTATCAATTGAGTACGCTGGGTGCACAGCCACGTTTGAGCGATCGTCGGAAGAATTGAGCTATTACAATGGTAGTCACGTGAGAACTATGGCTTTGAATGTTCAGCTCATGCCTTATGGACTCGTGAATGCTGATTTGGGAAATGTGGTGGAAAATTGCTAGTCAGGAAAGACGGAAAGCTTCAGAGTTTAGTGATAGAGTGGTGATAGATTTTAGAAATAATTTTAATTGGACATTCTGAATAGGTTTGTTTAAGTGAGTCATAGCGGGAAGTGCATAGCGGCACTTTTGGGTAGGTAGTTTTGGAGTGTGGCATAGAGGGACTAGTGCATAGCGGAACTAACCCTAACCTTTTTTTTAGGAAACGTTACATTATTCGGATTACAAGCGATAGTTTCTCAGTGGTCTAACAGTGCAACCCATAAGCGGAAAGTCCCGTGTTCGAACCCCGCCAGGCCCGACTTGTACCCTTCGGTAATTTTCATCCACCACTGTTTCCGGTGAAGGAAAACTTCGAGAGGTAGCGTTGCACACTAGCGGATTTTTACTTGTGTATGAAATTAAAAAGTAATGGCAAATCCCCGGGGGTTGTGGGTTCGATTTCCACGGGAAGCATACTTTGTTTAGTTGTTTCCAGTTTGGTTACGACATTGCAGGCTTAAATCACCTGATTGTCTGATAATTAAGATGATTCCGTGCTTCGGAAAGCACGTTAAGCCGTCCCGGTCCCGGCTGCCATCTGGTAGTCGTTAAAGGAACCACGTCAGAGGCCGAGAGGCGGTTCCGAAGAACTCTGACACCAGGGTGTGCATGGTCGATTGACCGTGACACCTACTCGTAATGATGATGATAACTATTCCTGCCAAAAATGGTCATTGTGTGCGTTTCTTTGCACGCAATGGTAACAACAAGAGGCTAGCTTTTAGCGTAAAACTTTGTGTAACGTGTGGAAGTTGAAGATCAATGATACCACTTGTTTGTTTTATTAATCATTACTGTATAATGATCAGTAGGCATTGATATTTGGCAGTTATAAATAAGTTTCCGCCCAACGACAGGACGAATAGGTAAAATATTCCTTTTTAGTGTCGAATTATTTACCAAAATGAGCTAACGGTAAAAACAACAGTACCCCGTTAATAACCTTAAAAATAGGTCAGCAGTCAGTGACCTTGGACAATGTCGGCATGTCTGGGCCCTCGAGGTGAATTTAATTTTGATGGTCTTGGTGAAAGTATTTAGCAGCTAAGTGGATCCTGGTTTCCGAAGCATCTCAGCTGAGGATGGACCAGTTTACCAGGGAACACACCAAAATCGCGCTCGATCTTAGACCATATTGTTGCCTTTGACCTAGATTATGGTCAAGAGTAAACCCAAAATAAGCTGACGGCAGAAATTACGGCAACCCGAAAATGCATTAAAAATCGGTCAGCACTGCAGTCAGTAAGTAGCCTTTAACAATGTCTGCCGGCCTATTTGCTAACTCAGTGACCAACGTTTTGATAGTCACTTCAAAATACATTGCGGGTTTCCTATGATTGACTATTTTTATTAAAGATATATAAAACGCAATGAACTTACTGTACACTGAGTTAATAAATAGGCCGGCTGGTCGGTGCCCTCATGTTTATTTTGATGGTTTTGGTTTTTTTTTTTTTTTTGTATATCCGACGGCAAACGAGCAGACGAGCCATCTGATGGAAAGTGGTCACCGTCGCCCATGAACATCTGCAACACCAGAGGAGCTGCTGATGCGTTGCCGACTCTTAAGATACCTGTAAACACGCCTTTTGAAGGACCTCAAGTCATAGCACACAGGGAAAACCTCGGGAGGGAGTCCATTCCACAATCTTGCTGTACGAGGAAAAAAACCACGTGACGCTCTGACATTTTTGAAGACCCAAGTGTCAAGGATGTGGGGATGGACTTTACTCCTGTGGCGAGGGGTGCGGTGGTAGAAAGGTGACGGTGGCACCAATTCAAAAAGTTCTTCAGTACACTCCCCATAGTATAGACGGTAAAATACACACAGAGAGCCAACGTCTCTCCGTAGACCGAGGGTGTCTAAATCGTCTGTGAGTGTGGGATCGTCGATAATACGAATTGCCCGGCGTTGGATGGAATCAAGAGGAAGGAGTTGGTATTGAGGTGCACCAGACCAGATATGAGAGCAGTACTCCATGTGGGGCCGGACTTGAGCTTTATATAATAAAAGTCTATGACCCGGAGTGAAGTACTGCCTCGCTCTATTGAGCACCCCAAGTTTTTTAGAAGCCATTTTGGCTTTACCTTCCAGATGACTCCGGAATTGGACCTCCTTCGTAATATCGACGCCAAGGATCCCAATACTCTTAGAAATGGTAAGAGAGGTGTCCCGAAACTTCGGTGCTATGTTAAATGGGGTCTTCTTAGCGGAAAACACGCAGACTTGTGTCTTAGTAGGGTTGAATTGAACTAGGTTTAGTTTACCCCATTCAGAGACCTGCTCCAGAGAGGTCTCAATGTCAGACACAAGTCTCTTTCTGTTCTCCTCCACCTGTGTTTGAGGGATATTTGCACGACCTGCATAATATGCATCACCCGTACTGTCGTCTGCATAGCAATGGATGCTACTAGTGTTAAGCATTTGGTCATTTTGTTGTTGTAACAACAATGTTGATTTTAACATATTTGCAACAGCCTAACGATAATTCGTCACTACATACCTCATTATTATATTTTTTACCTTTTCCATATTTTCTTATACAGCGTTGTTATAGCAAGCGTTGAATTGTCAATTTACTTATTGTATTCGTTGTAGTTTATGTAGTCAATTGTTGCTGCATGCATGATTCATGATTAAGTTTTTGTCGTGATTATTTCTTTTAATGATGTAGGGGATAATTGGGCAAGCGAGAAAATTTTATCAATTGGTCAAGCGTTTTTTAACGGCTCCTAAAATAGTTTATCGTCAAGCGATGCAAAATGGTTAATTCGTCCAGCCGTCGTTGAACGCCCGCTGCACGTACGAAAAGTTTCGTGTGCAAGAGAGAGCGCGTAACAAGCGATAGAGGCACGATCGGCCTCAGCGTTCGGCTTGTGACGCATCTATCTCTCTGGATTATATTATCTCTATGCTTGCACCATTGTTTCACGAAAAATTATCCTTATCTTTAGCCTTACTAATATTATAAATGCGAAAGTGAGTTTGTTTGTTTGTTTATTTGTTAGTTTGTTTGTTACGCTTTCACCGTAACTACTGAACCGATCATCATGAAATTTTGCATACAAGTTCTCTGGAGTACGGAGAAGGCTACCTTTTATCCTGGGAAAAAGTACTAATCCCGAGGGATCGACATTGACGCGGGCGGAGCCGCGGGCGAAAGCTAGTCGTTAATAATTTATATTTTATAAATTTTTTTTTTGTTTTTGAACACAAATTATTTGCTACACTCATCCGTCCCGCTCTCCGGCTGTTCTACTCTAAAGGTCGCATTTCTCAACCGATTCTTGGGAAAACTTGTGAAGTTGAAATGAAATTTTGTAGTTGGATAGACAGACATACGTAAGATTTTTTGTTCAAGCTGAATCACATTTTTATAAATGCGAAAGTGAGTTTGTTTGTTTGTTTGTTACGTTTTCACGCCGTAACTACTTAACCGATCATCATGAAATTTTGCATATAAGTTCTCTGGAGTGCGGAGAAGGACATAGGCTACTTTTTATCCCGGGAAATAAGGTACTATTCCCGAGGGATCGACATAGACGCGGGCGGAGCCGCGGGCGAAAGCTAGTATGTTGATAATTCTTAGTCAAAACCTCCCTAAAAATTGAATGGTCCACTTTCACAATTAAAATAAGGGGAATAATCAAGCAAGAGGCTCTTTTTTGAAGTAACCTCTGCCCAAACATAATTATTTCGAGAGGTCGACCGAAACAGGATATTTTGCCGAAACTGATAACGAACATTCGATTTCGGTCTCAGTTTCGGACGAATCTGAAACTTATTAAAATGTGGATTATACCTACATTTTATGTATAACAATTACTAATATTATTTATCACGTACTAAAACCCACTGGATATATTTTACACATATGCAGAGTTATAGTAATAAGTAAATCATGTTAATAAAATATTCCAAAAAATAAAATAAAAATATTTAACTAATCCTAACTAATATTAAAAATGCGAAAATGAAGTTTGTTTGTAACGAACAACTGTTACGCTTTCACATTGACACACACAGTAACTACTGAACCAATCATCATGAAATTTTGTATACGCGTTATCTGGGGTACGGAGAAGGACATAGGGTACATTTTCTCCCGGGTAAAAGTACTGTTCCAGAGGGGTGGACATGGACGCGGGCGGAGCCGCGGGCGAAAGCTAGTGTTTATATAAAGTAGACCCACTACTAGACTGGGCTGACTTTCTACGAATTTACTCGAACATGTGCGTTTCGGCAAGGCCGAAAAAAAGATCAGCCATCTTAACCGAAACTATCGCCGAAAAATTTTGTTTTGCTATCAAAACTTACCAAAACGGAACATTCGGTCTGTCTATAGTTTCGTTAAAAAAAAACTTCCTATTAGTCGGTATGTCACATCTCTATACGAGTATTCCCTCAATACATGTCGTATACGGGTGATCAGCATTTCATTGAGTGCTGATAACATAATTGATATCAAACTGCGTGGCATTTGAACTTTATATCAAACCCGCTAATTTAGCCCTGAATTAGGGTTGAACAATAAAAAATTCCTGATATGAAACCTCAAAGAACTGCGAGTTCCTATAGGAACTCTGGATCGCAGTTGTCCTATTAAAACTACATGTTTCACACCATTGAAAAATATATAGCACAAATAATTTAAGGGCTGGGTCTCATAGGTCAAAGAAATGCTTTAGTAGCATATTTTAAGAAATCGACAAGCATTTTTTTTGTTTTCGATATCAGTGACCTAAGATCCAAGAATACGTTTTTTTGTACACAAGGTGCTTTTTTCGTCTGTTTATTTAAATGTTCAGATCAAGATATCTCAAAACTAGTGTATCGATTTTTTATTTTGCTTCTAATGCATTTTTCTAGACTATGGGTCAGCCTCTAAAATATTTTATATTTGCGCTTACTTTAAATTGACGTCATTTATTCAGGCGTCATAACTAAACTAGCGATCTTATTTTTCTGTTACTTTTAAGTGGTGCTACAATAAAATTTATTACTTTTTCATTTTACGAGAAATAATCGTTCTTTTAGTTTACAAATAGCACTCTGGAACTCGACTTCATAATCGTTTCGTATCGACAATCGAAATGAACATTAGTTGGCACTGCCAACTGACTGATGTGCAACTGTAGTTGGTAACCCTACGCGTAATTTTATAAAGATGAGCTTATCATTTGCTGAATTATCATCAGTAACATTCCTGATGTTGGCCTAATTGTCTTTGAGACAGTTTGCGAATATATTAGCTTGAGTAAGATCTTGAAATAAGTAATTTAGACCCTTCTTTAAACCGCCAAAAAGTTTTCTATACCATTGCATGGGTGTGCCGTGTGGTATCCGGCAGAGTAGAATAGGACCACTCCAAGTCTCCCCGTGGATGTCGTAGAAGGTGACTTAGGAAATACAAGCTAAACAAAGCTGATAAACATCTGTGAGACTTCTCCAACCCGTCTGGCCAGCGTGGACAATGTAGGCCAAGTCCTCTGACTACTCTGGCCAAGTATGGCTCTAGTAGTACAGAGAGGGTCGTGCTCCTGTAGTGGAGACCACAAAGACCTGATAATTAAAAAAAAATAATACCATGGGTATGACGCTTCATACAAGTGGAGTAATATTTATTTATGTTTAATCTATACATATAATAAAACAGTAAAATTATTTTGTCTGTACATTTCGAATTTTTGACTGAAATGGATAGAGGGACACTTAAAAAGAATAATAGAAAAGCAAAAACATTTTTTTGGAATTTCTTTTCTGTCTGTCTGTCTGTCTGTCTGTCTGTCTGTATGTATGATCACGATTATCTCCGAAAATACTGAACCGATTTACTTCAAACTTTCACCAATTGCTTTGTTTTAACTCAGTTTAACATTTAAAGTTTGTTTCATCAAAATCGGTTCATTGAAAAAAAAGTTATCGTCATTTGAATGAACTCAAGGCATGAGTTTGCCTGCAAACATATAGCAAAAATAAAATAAAATAATAAGTGACATAAGAAAATTAAAATCCAAAGTCAATTCATCATCATTATACGACAGTATTATACCTATCCATACTATCCATAGTAATCCATACTAAAAAAAAAAGGAGAAGCTGACTGACTGACTGACATATCAACGCAGGGCCTAAACTATAAGGGTTAGGAACTTGAAATTTTGCACAGGGGTTCCTTTTATAACGTAGGGGAGCACTATGAAAGGATTTTTGGAAATTCATCTCCTTAGGGGGAAAAACGGGTTGCAAAGTAAGCATGAAACTTTGCCATTTTTGAAGTTAGTCGAATGAAATTCAGCATGAAGGTTCTTTACTAAAAGGCATGAAACACGAGTAAAATATTTTTCTCAAAAATCATCCCTTAACGGGATATAACGGGGATGCAAAGTTAGTATGAAACTTTCCGTTTTTGAAGTTATTCAATTGAAATTCAATATTAAGGTGTTTCATTGAAAGTCATTAACTAATGTATTCCAGGTTCAACTAATAATTCTACTGTTCCTGAGAAATCGACACTTATGCGGGCGGAGCTGCGGGCCAAAGGCAAACCTGACTTATATATCAACGCACAGCCGAAACTACTGTGCGCAGAAACTTGAAATTTGGCACAGGGATTCTTTTTATGATGTAAATGAGCACTAAGAAAGGATTTTTAGAAAATCAAAGGGGTTGAAGTTTTATGGAATTTTCTCATTTCTGGACTTAGAAGTTTGAAAGTAGGTACGCAAGTTCTCAATTAAAATTAAAAAAGATCTGTTTAGGTGAACCAGACAACATTCTCCCTTGAAGGGGTAAATAGGGGGTAAAGTATGTATGGAATTTTTCCATTTCTAGACTTAGAGGTATGAAAATAAGTATATACGTTCTAGGTTACAATTAAAAAAGATCTGTGTAGGTGAAATGTACAAAATTTCCCCCTTAAGGGATAAAGGGGGGGGGGGGGGGGGATTTTGATGGAAATTTTCTCATTTCTGGATATAGAAGTATAAAAATAAGTATATATGTTTACATTACAATTAAAAAGATCTGTGTAGTTATAATGGTCGAAATTTCCCCTTGAAGGGGTAGAATAGGGGGGGTAAAGTTTGTATGGATTTTTTTTATTTACTTAGAAATATGACAATAAGAAGTTCTCCATTACAATAAAAAAATATCTGTGTAGGTGAAATGGGCAAAATCCCCTCCTTAAGGGCTAAAGATCTATGCACGTGAAATGTATTAAATTCCCCCTTTAGGGGAAAAAGCAAAGGGGCAGGGGTTTGTATGGAATTTTTATCATTTCTACTGTTCCCAAGGGAACGACATTAACGCGGGCGTAGCCGCGGGCAACAGCTAGTACTACTACAAACGAAACTTTACGTCCGTGCACACGTCAATGTGTGAGTTTATAACCAGGGTCAACACCACATTATGAATTCGAATAATAACGTACGTATAAGAGACGTCGCGTAACGTGTGACTAGCAACAGTAGCAACTAACCCTGTTCTTCAAAGCTATCAAACACACCCGAGAACGGGGGAGAGGTGCGGGGATGCCATATTGCGGGGGACGCTGCGAGTTTCCGTTCTGTACGTGTACCTCAACTGATTAACTTTATTCATTCGTTTCTCCATATCAGATTTCAATGTTTCGTTTCACATGTTCCTTGGTCTTTCCTTTTTAGTCTTTCTCTGTAGCATTTACTGCCATGTGATATATTCTATTTCCGTGATATGGGATCATACAAATATTATAACTACCTCCCTTGTCAAGTGGTTAAGGCCGACGGGAAGCATACTTTGTTGACCGACCGAGCGAAGCGTCTCAGTTTCGACAGGCCGAAAATTCTTTTGTCCGTCTGTCTGTCTGTTCTCGCCTACAGGTCGCATTTCTCAACCGATTGTCATGAAATTTTGTGAGCAGGTTCGTTAATTATATAGAATTTTTTAGTCGAGCCAATTTTTCGAAATTTAAAAAAATGGCCGGAATATTGGGGTCCCAAACTTAAAAAAACTCATAGCACAGCTATTTGAAAAAAAATTCAAAAATGTCAATACACTTTTTTGTTATTCTTATTACGACGCAACTTTTTTGTTTGAACAACTTTTTTATATCATTAACTTGAACGTGTTTATAGTCGGCAAGTTGCCCAAAAGTTGTGTGGTATCGATTTTCTGTATATTTTTTTGTATTAGTGCATTCAGTATGATGTCGTAAATACAAATCTATGGTATGACAAGGTATGAAAATGGTCCGTAGTAACTGTGACGTCGTAACTGAAGGAAATCATCCTTTAGTCAATTAGCATAACAGCAACCGATATATTTTAGAGCACTGGAGGGCAAATGTGGATGTTGGTTGTAAGGGCTCGCGAGGTCTACTGTTCTCACAGAACCACTAGTTTAGTTGTTTCCAGTTCGGTTAGGACATTGTAGGCTTGGATCACCTGATTGTCTGATAATAAAGATGATTCCGTGCTTCGGAAGGCACGTTAAGACGTTGGTCCTGGCTGCCATCTGGTAGTCGTTAAAGGAACCACGTCAGAGGCCGAGAGGCGGTTCCGTAGAACTGAACAGAACTGTAGAAACAGAACTGTGACACCAGGGTGTGCATGATCGATTGACCGTGTCATCTACTCGAAATGAATGAATGAATTCATTATTACGTAAGCAGCGAATGGTGGGTGGAGGGCTTATTTTTGCTGGCAAAGGGGGTGGAAGGGTCTGCGCGGTGATGACGCCAGCAACATTTTGTAAAATAAATAAATAAATATATACGGACAAATCACACAGTTTGAGCTAGCCCCAAAGTAAGTTCGAGACTTGTGTTATGGGATACTAACTCAACGGTACTATATTTTATAACAAATACATATATAGATAAACATCCAAGACCCATGCCAATCTGAAAAAGATCATTTTCCATCTTGACCTGGCCGGGGATCGAACCTGGTCACTCCGTGTCGCAGGCAAGCGTGTTGACCGCTGCGCCACGGAGCTAGTCAAAATAGTTAAACATAGTTTGTAAAAAATTTTAGCAATGTTTACGTAAGCTTGGGGGGAGGGGGGAAGAGCCTATTTTACCTTTGCTGACACAGGGGAGGAGGGGGTTGAAAATAACTGATATAGTGCTTACGTAATACTTGAACGGTCCCTGTATTGGTTTCTTTTGGTATAACCTTAGAAACTTTGAAATGTACTGGTATTCTGGAAAAAGTAAAATAAAAAATGGCAATATAGTTTTAGCTGCTAAATGATTTTGACGTCACATTACTCGTACCACTTTGTAATAACATTTCCTATGGTAATATGAATGAGTACAAAGATACGAACCGACACGTACTACATCGAGTGTTTTCCATATCAACGTTTCCGAGTTGCAACCATTACAAACAAACACAAGGGCGATATTACCTGCACGTTTTCCTGTACTCGGTCGAATATATTAACATCTTTATAGCTGTCGTTGTCTGTGCATCAGTTACATGTTTTATTATGTTTTTCGAAGGTTTTCATTATATCAGTGGCCTGAATAATACTCGTAACACTAAAAATGTTTTTTAAGTGTTTTATTTTGCATTCATAATGCTATTTTGATGTACTCTTTAATAAATTAAGAAATAAAATATTGTGAAAAAAATTCATGCAGGCGGGACCTACATATTAGTTGATTTTCAAATTCATTGTAAAATAAGTTGAATCATATACCTCACTTGTAAAAGTCGGATAGTTGTGTTAGGTGACGTAAGCCTTAATACGTATAAGGGGAACGGGATATGGTGGAGAATTTCGGCGCCGAGATTGAATCATGCGGTAGCTCAGATGGCAGAGCGTAGGTCGAACATAGACTTAGGTCGCTGGTTCAATCCCGCCCGCATCAAATTTTGAGCCTAACAATGTTATTAAATATCCCTAACAAAGTTAGTCCGCGACTAACGTTAATACCTGCACAGCGTTTTGATGGTCACTTCAACATACATTATTAATTGACCCCTCAACCACCAAGCGGTCCGATCGGCCCACATAACAATAGAAAATCCATTGCGTCTGCGTTTCTCGCGCTTGATAGGTTATATACCGTTTATGTATCATTAATAAATATAGTCAGTCATACCATACGAGAGCCATCCAAAGTGATTATTAAAACGGTGTACACCGTTGTCAAACGATAGCTAAAATAGGCCTGCTGGTTTATACCATACTGTCCAAAACAAATTGACAGTGACACTTGAAATGTCAAAGTGATAAGTGTCTTCTAATTTTGGTCGGATAATGGTTTTACCAGGTTCTAAAGTTCCTCGTTTTATAATAACACAGTATTGTCCAGTTGAAAGTCAAATCTGTTTGTTCATGCATGCCGTGAGTTTATAAAGGCTCGTGACCCTTCCATGCTGGTCCAGGAGAAAAGAAAAAACATAGAATGTGCCAGCTGCTTCTTTTCCCGCGCAGATCATACAAAGCGATCGAGGGATTAGGCTTAAATCTGCGGAATCATGTCAATAGACGATGCGGCTAGCAATCCATCACTATTTTGATTCCTTTTTCCATCTACACGCCCTCTAACATGCTGAATGTGGCCATAAGGTCTGTCTACTTTGAAAGGGAAATATACGGTGATACCATGTATGTATGTATGTGGCTCGTAAAGTGTACTTTAACCCTTATTAAATTAAGAAACAAGATATGTCGAAATAATTCCACTCGGGCAGGTTTTGAACCAATAACTCGGTCTTTGTACGACTTGTGCTTTACCAATAAGACCCGCGTGGAATTTTTGCGACATATCTTGTTTTTTAATTGAATAAGATTATTCAGAATAACATTGTGAATGCAAAAAATACCTTATCGAGATATAGGTAAACCTTTAAGTATACACGGTGAAATTTTGATCGTTCTGGACCCTTAATGGACTCCTGAATCACCCCTGATTTAGCCCATCGATATGAACAAAATTTCCTATAGGACCAATGCTAGGAACTAAAAAAATATGGGCAGTTCCATACAAAAAAATTCGGCAGCCGGGTCAAAGCTTAAAAAATATGACACCATTGTTAGCCACTTACACACACGTAAAACAAAATAAACAGCTGAGGGTGCAACCTAAATAAGCTGAGTAGCTGCTGAGAGAAGAGAGAACGACTTGAGCTAAAAACCCATCACGAAACAACAAGTGATGTATTACTTTTGACCTCTCAACCCCCTAGGGGCCCAATCGGTCCGCACACAATAGAAAATCGATTGTCTGCGTTTAATGCAGTAAAAAGTATTGCCACTATACACACTAAAACTAACTAAGCAAACTCTGCCCCATAACATAATAACTACGTATTGTGTGGTCGGCAAACACATAACAATTATACTTTCTACGGTATTCTACACTAACATATTATTATCGCATATGGAATGCCGTGAGGGGTCAAGCAGTCGATAGACACACAGGCCACGAGGACTTGAGTCATTACAACCGATGTGTTACTTGCACCTTTCGTCATATCAGCCGCAAGAAGTCCACTGCTGGACATAGGTCTCCCCCAAGGATTTTCAATGCGACCGGTTGGAAGCGGCTTGCATCCAGCGTCTTCCTGCGACCTTACTCAGGTCATCCGACCATCTGGTCAGTGGGTGTCCGACGCTGCGCTTGCCGGTTCGTGGTCGCCATTTGAGAACCCTTCTGCCCCATCGGCCATCGGTTCTGCGCGCTATGTGCCCCGCCCACTGTCACTTCAAAGAGCTAATCCGCTGAGCTATGTCGGTGACCTTTGTTCTACAATTCTCTTGCACCTTTACAACTAGCTTTTTACCGTAACTTTGTTCGGGTAATTAAAATGTTCATAAGAACCTCTGAACTATACTGAAATCCTAGAATCAGAATCCCTTTTGGAATACAGAATTGCAAGAAAAAAGGTAAAAAAATGAAAAAAAATATATAATGTTAACCTTAGAAAGTCGCCTTTGTATGGGAAGCCTGATTTTTTTTCATCTTTTCCTTTTTTCTTGCAATTCTTTATTCCCTTAGAGATTCTGATTCCAGGATTTCAGTATAGTTCAGAGATTTAAAATGACGCGGTATGGGGTGTAACAAAATGGCTAAATAATCTTTTTGATAAAGGCCATATAAAGGCTTTTATATTACAATATGTGCACAACTTTGTATAATGCGGCTTTTATTTTTCCCTGTTTAACTTTTATAGCTCTCCCTAAATGCGCAATCTCCGAACTCAGAGATTTTGCAACTATGTTTGAAAAGCCTGCCTTTCCTTTTGTAACAACGCAAACGTAAGTCTCGTGCTTTATTTGCTTTTAAATCCCTGCTCCTCCGTTTTACTACTATTATAAAGACAGACAAATTTGTTTGACTTTAATTATATTATGGGGCACCATTACGTTTTAAATCTTTGTAACGGACTTTAAAAAAAAGGAGCAGGTTGTCAATTCGGTGGAATGCTTTTTTTTCTAAATGTTTGTTACCTCAAAAGTCCGTCATCTATGAACAGATTTTAAACATCTTTTTTTGTTTGAAAGGGGATGCTTTCAAGTTAGTTCCATTTCAATTTCTCGTTATTATATTTGTTACATTAATAATGTTTCAGATGAAAACGCCGTGAGGCAACCTGCACACTAATAGACCCGTTCACTAGTGTGTGAATTGGAGAAAGCAATGGCAGACCACTCCATCATTTCCTGCCAAAAATAGTGATTGTGTGCGTTTCTTTCCACTCAATGACACCGCCGACAAGAGCCCAGCTCTTAAATATCAGAGATTAGAAATATAAAGATCCCACAATGTCTAAAGTTCTTAAAGGGTTGTGTGTTGTGTGAGAACCCTTTTGAGCAGTTCTTAAAGGGTTGTGTGTGAGCAGTGAGCACACAACCTTTTAAGAACTTTAGACATTTTGAAAAAATAATGAAAGTTTTCCCTAAATTCCATTTTTGTTGACCCGCATAAATCTAATACGGTTAAACCTCCAAATACTATTCATTATTCAATGTTGAATAATAAATGACGGTTTCCACGGAACTAGGTTCAGGTCAAAATCTCGATTTGTGTTAGACCAACGGCCGGTTGTGGTAATTACAGTACCGGCTGTGAAAATCATTAATCAGAGACACTGGTCAATTAATTTTCAACAATTTTTTTTTTTATTTGTTAGCAAATTTTAATACATCTATGATCACACTCGTAACAATTATATATATTTATTCATTTATTATTTATTTAATTATTTCAAGTAATCAAAACCAAGGATAACACCAAATGGACCTCCCAAAAAGCTGTACTATAAAAGAAAACTTTGTGACCTCTTTCTGTCTGACAGATTAAATTAAAATTAAAAATTAAATATATACGGACAAATCACACAGATTAGCCTCAGAGTAAGTTCGAGACTTGTGTTATGGGATACTAACTCAACGATACTATATTTTATAACAAATACATACATAGATAAACATCCAAGACCCAGGCCAATCTGAAAAAGATCATTTTCCATCTTGACCTGGCCGGGGATCGAACCCGGTCACTCCGTGTCGCAGGCAGGCGTGTTGACCGCTGCGCCACGGAGCTAGTCGATATTAGCATATTATTATGTTCAGTATCGGGCACTGTCTAAAAAAGTAAAATGTCAGAGCCTCATTTGTTGTCTATGTCACTGGCCGCTTACCGCCAGTTCTTTATTTTGAATTCTCTTATCTGTCACCAGCGGAAAAGAATTGAGTGTTCAATTGTTTTTTTTCTCTCTTGTTGCGTACTTAATTATTTGATAGAAAATGTAGTTTTGTTTGTGTTCTTTTAAACAGTAAGAAACCAGTTGTATTGCCAATAACTAAGTTCATTGCAATATAGTTTCATGAATAATAATGTGCCTGAAGTTTTCTTAGATCAATTCCTCACACCAACGCCTGTAATCAAGCCAACCTATTTCACTCTTAAACATGGTCTTATACGAGCCGGATACTTCCGTTTTACTGAAACTTATTCCTTTAAATCCAAGCTACTCACCTTCCTGCTAAATCACGTGCTATTTCATGTCAAATTCTGTATATTTTCAATGTGCATTGTGCTGTACATAGTCATCTTAGAATAATTACAGGCTATTCCTTCACAAGGCGAATGGTATTAATCAAGTTGAGGAACCCGCAAACAATACAACTACAAAAATATCCAGTAAATCAGTACATCTTATACATTGTATCCAGTTCAACCAACAACCAAACATAACAGTGCAGCACAATATCAGCAGTGCTTTCTAGTTCAGTGCAGTCCAAATCAATATTTATTAAGCAGTGCTACCCAATTCAGTGCAGTCCAAATCAATATTTACCAAGCAGTGCTACCCAATTCAGTGCAGTCCAAAGCGATAGTAACCAAACAGTGCTACCCAATTCAGTGTAGTCCAAACATATACAGTACCAGTAGTGCTACCCAGTTCAGTGCAGTGCAAACAGTGCAGCCCAGTTGATTGCACTTTCAATAGTGCAGCCCGGCTTGGTTCATCCAGTGAGCAAAGCCAAGCAGAGAGCAGTTTAGGAGTTCAGATCAGAGGTCAAGGAGAGCGGTTGAGTTTAGCAGACATATGGTATGGTGAACTATTAACGTGAGTACAATTTATCACAGTTGTGTTTACATAAAAGTGAATCAAGTGAATCTTTCGACTTCTATAAGACAAAAGACTTTCATAGTTTACAGAATTGGCTAAAATTGGCTTCATTTATATGTGTGAATTTAAAATTTAAAATCAATCCTTATTTTTTGTATTACAAGTATTATTGTATGAGGTTTAATTATATCAGTAAATACAAGTATGGAGGCTCTTATCAATGTGCAAAAAAATCTCAAATGTTCTATTGATAAAACCTTTATTAATTTTAAAAAGTCTCCTAAAGACAGAATTTCCTTAGAATACATTCAAATACGGTTAGAAAATCTAGAGAAATATTGGCTATCTTTCTGTGAAAATAACACAAAATTATACACAATTTGCTCCTTAGAACAATTGCAAAATACAGATTATATTATAAATAACTTATTTGAAGAGACAGAGGAATCATATATATCTTGTAAAACACATCTGAAGCTAGTAGCTCGAAATTATAGTACTTCTCCCTCCTCAGTAGAGTCAGGTAGTAGCCCTGGAACATCTAAAATATGCAGTGCCACTGTAAAATTACCAAAGATATCCATTCCAAGCTTTTCTGGTTTGTATTCAGAATGGACTACTTTTCACGATATGTTTTTGTCTCTTGTCCATAAAAATCCTACTTTAGATGATGTACAAAAATTGCACTATCTTAAGGGACATCTCACGGGTGAAGCTGAGTTGCTCATTCGACATACACCAATAACGGCTTCAAATTATGTCCAATGTTGGGCACAATTGGAAAAAAGATATAACAATAAACGTTATCTTGCGAACAATATTCTAAAGAGATTATTTAGCCAAAAGCGCATGTTTTCTGAATCAGCATCTGCCATTAAGGACCTTCTAGACACAACAACTGATTGTATCAGCGCATTAAGCAACTTAGGTATACAGGTAAAATATTGGGACATGATTATTATTCACATTGTAGCATTTAAATTGGATGCTGAAACCAGAAAGCAATGGGAGCTTACTGTCTCAAATGCAGATGAAGACAGTGATAACGAGTTGCCAACTTGGAAACAGTTCACCAAGTTTTTAGAAAGTCGATTTAGGGCTCTTGAGTTTGTAGAACCAAAAGGGCAGCAAAGATCGGTTCAACATAATGCTAACCCAAATTCCGGAACAAAGGCTTTAATTGCCACTAATAGTTTCGAATTGCTTTGCGAATATTGTTCTGAAAAACACAAACTTTGTTTTTGCAAGGTCTTTGCAAATAAAGATGTGAAGACTAGACGAGATTTTGTAGAAAAAAACAATATCTGCTTCAATTGCTTGGGTAGTAACCATAATCTCTATGACTGTAGAAACCCAGGCAAATGTCGCGTGTGTAACAAACGGCATCACACCCTTCTACACCAAGAAGGAGACGAATCTCGGGCATCCATTGAACTTGCTGACGGATCCAATAATAGTCAACCTATAATATCATGTGTGTCCAATCTCCTTATAAAATCCAAGCAAGTATTATTAGCCACTGCCATTGTAAAAGCAGAGTCAAGGACTGGTGAACTTCAATTAGTCCGTGGTCTATTGGACCAAGGTTCGCAGGCATGTTTTATTACTGAATCAGCAGTTCAGTTACTGCGTTTGGAAAAGATACCTGTTAGAGGAAAAATATCTGGTGTAGGCAATGGAAAGAGCATAAATGCTACTCACATGATTATTACTAACATACAATCTCGGTATAATGCTAACTTTAAGATAGAAATAAAAGCTTACGTTCTTACCAATATAACATCCTATCTTCCTGAAACAGAAACAAAAATTGAAACATTAGATTGGGTAGACTTAAATGGGTTATGTCTAGCTGACCCGCAGTTTGGCACACCTAACAAAATTGATGTCTTGTTGGGTGCTGATGTTTTTAGCCACATCTTAAAGGAAGGAATGATGAAAAGCCCAAATGGAAACTTAGTCGCCTTAAGTACTCACCTCGGTTGGATTCTTTCTGGTACGGTTGAAGTCGACAAACCAAGTAAACACCATAGTTTAAGTATATCATCCACGCATGCTAGAGTAAACGATGATGAATTATTGAAGAAATTCTGGGAAATTGAGGAACAGATATCTAAAACAAAGAAAATTCTCACTGAAGAAGAAGAACGTTGTGAACAAATATTCACTGAAACAACTAAAAGGACTGATGAAGGAAGATATATAGTACACTTACCATTTAAGAATGAAAAACATCTAGAGTGCACAGGAGGTAATTCTAGACAGATAGCTATACAAAGACTGAAAGCGTTAGAAAGAAAATTTGCTAGAGATACAACTCTGAAAGAGAAATATACAGAAGTAATTAATGAATACTTACATTTAGGACATATGAAGCAGGTAAAAGAAGATGAGGTGTTCAAGGAAAATGCGGTTTATTTACCACATCATGCTGTAATAAGAAATGATAAAACCACTACAAAGGTAAGAGTAGTTTTCAATGCATCAAGCCCTAACAATAAAGGTGTGTCTCTAAACGACGCCCTAATGGTAGGACCCACTTTGCAAGCAGATCTCCGGCACACCATAACTCGATGGAGAGTTCATCGAATTGCTTTGGTAGCAGATATTATTAAAATGTACAGACAAGTATGGGTCGCTGAAAAGGACACACGATTTCAACGGATTGTTTGGAGAGATAACCCTGAAAGTAACATAAAGGATTATGAATTAATGACTGTGACATTTGGGACAGCCTCCGCCCCATATTTAGCTGTACGAGCCATGCATCAAGTGGCTTATGACGAAGGTGACACCTACCCTCTTGCAGCAAATAATGTTGTACATAATTTCTACATCGATGATTTAATGTCGGGTTGTGCTGTTGCTGTGCCAGATGGCGTTGTATTGTATAAACAACTCACAGAATTATTGAATAAAGGAGGCTTTAAGCTACAAAAGTGGAACAGTAACAATAAAGAACTACTGCAGGAAATAAAGAAGTGCGAGGAAAAAGAGGAAATAAATAAAAAACAAATTATCACAGAAAATGAGAACCAAACAAAAAGGAAAGCAAACGAAGATATAAACATAAGCATAGGAAGTAATACACAAGCTACATCAGACAACACAATGAAAATTTTGGGTCTTACCTGGAACTGCACTGAAGATCGTTTCCGGTACTCAGTAAATTTGTTTCCAATTACTGGACCTGTAACAAAAAGAGCTGTTTTGTCAGATATAGCTCGTTTATTTGACCCATTAGGGTGGATTGCCCCAACCATAATAATAGCAAAAATGTTCATACAAAAACTATGGCTTTCAGGCATCCAGTGGGATGAAGAACTGTCTTCCGACTTGTTAAAAGAGTGGTGTACTTACCGTGAAGAATTATTTAAACTTGAGCAAGTCCAAGTACCCCGTTGGCTTCACACTAATAATGATGATAGGGATGTGGAACTTCATGGCTTCTGTGACGCCTCTAAATTAGCATATGCCGCAGTAGTATATGTTCGAGTCTATGATCGCGAGGGACAAGTACATACTTCATTACTGACAGCTAAAACAAGAGTAGCACCAATCAAACAAGTCTGTATACCTCGACTGGAACTCTGTGGTGCCGTGTTAGTCGCCAAATTGTTGAATGAGATGATGGAAGTTTTAAACATCTCAAAGAATAAAGTGAAGGCATGGACAGACTCTACCATAGTACTAGCTTGGTTAAACAGCCATCCAAGTAGATGGAAGACCTTTGTAGGAAATCGAGTCTCAGAGATACTAGGACTGTTAGATTCATCACAATGGCATCATGTGGATACCAAAAACAATCCAGCAGATTGTGCTTCCAGAGGCCTTCAACCAGCTTTATTACCAGAGAACAAACTGTGGACTTCTGGACCCCAATTTCTGCAAAATAAGGTTATTGAATACAACAGACTGAAAGAGTTAAATACTCATTTAGAAGAGAATATAAAGACAAATTTTGTTTATATAGCAGAGCAATCTGTTCTTTGTAGATTTTCGTCCTTGTCAAAATTATTAAGAGTCATCTCCTACTGTAGACGTTTTTTAAAGAAGAATAGAATTTTCACTACTTATGTCAGGAAGATAGAGTTGGATGAAGCCATGCAATGTTGTATCAAGTTAGCACAACAAGAAGCATTTCCAGAAGAATACGACCAACTAATGAAGAACAAGAAGGAAATCACGTCAGGAAAATTAAAATCATTATGCCCATACTTGGATGACAAAGGTGTTATGAGAGTTAGTGGCAGATTACACAATTCTCAGTTCAGCCAACAAGCAAAACACCCAATTGTGCTTCCACATTCTTCCCAGTTAACCAAATTAATCGTCGCTGATGCACACAACAAGACCTTACATGGTCGACCACAACTGATGTTAACTTTCCTGAGAACTGCATATTGGATTATAGGTGCAAGAAGCCTCGTCAAACAACACGTTCACAAATGCATCAAGTGTGTGAGAGAGCGAGCCTCCACCAAGACACCTTTTATGGGTTCGTTACCATCAGTACGCTGTTCTCCCACCAGAGCATTTCTGCATTCCGGCGTTGATTATGCTGGACCCATAAATATTAGAGTTTCGAAAGGAAGAGGGAACAAATCCTTTAAAGGGTATATTTGTCTATTTGTGTGCATGGCCACTCGTGCCGTTCACTTGGAGGCAGTGAGTGATATGACTAGTCAAGCATTTCTGGCTGCCTTTAGAAGATTTGTTTCACGACGTGGTCAGTGTACTCAGCTGTGGAGTGATAACGGTACCACGTTCATAGGGGCCTCAAAGGATTTAGGAAAGTTAAATGACATCCAGAACTCTATTATTTCATCTTTAGAAGGAAATGGAACCGAATGGCACTTCATTCCACCTCACGCGCCTAATTTCGGGGGCCTTTGGGAAGGGGCAGTAAAGTCCACAAAACATCATTTAAAGAGAGCTCTAGGAGATTCGACTTTAACTTATGAAGAGATGAGCACACTGTTATGTCAGATAGAAGCATGCCTAAATTCCCGTCCAATGACCTTTATTAATACTACTGATCCAGCTGAACCTACCGCTTTGACTCCAGGACACTTTCTTGTGGGTGAGCCTTTGTTATCAACACCAGATGCTAATTATGAAGACTTTATTCCAAACTCGTTAACAAGATGGCAACTTATACAAAAAATGCTACAAAGCTTCTGGCGTCGGTGGTCCAATGAGTACCTTAGTTTATTAATGCAGAGATATAAATGGAGTTCAAAAACACCAGAACCAAAACTCAATAACATAGTCCTTATTAAAGAGGACAACCTTCCCCCATGCCAGTGGTTGTTGGGACGAGTAATTCAGATTCATCCAGGGGATGATCTTATAACACGGGTAGTTACCCTACGTACTAAGTTATCTACCATCAAGCGACCAGTATCAAAATTGTGCATACTGCCAGTCGCGGATAGTAATTAGTAGTTTATTTACATTGAGTTATGTTAGTAAAGTTGTTTTCTAAGGCTAGAAGTTTAAATATCAATGCTTAGTTTCATAATTCAAAAATATTTATTTTCTGTTTCGCTTAAATTTATCTGTTTGGATTACTTTTTATATGTTAAAATATATATAATGGACTTCAATAAATAACGTGTTCGACATCATTACTTTTTTAAGCTGCTTGTTCAGAACAATTATACAACATGTGCTATTAATTGTGTTCTAAATTACAAAATCTATATAATATTATAAGTTTAGTTCTATTTTCGATTTAGAATAATACTTTAATGTGTTGATAGTTTGGTTTATTACCTAGGTTAAGTTAAATTACTTAACTGATCATACTTTGAGGAATTTTATTATTAAGTTCAGTTGGATTAAATCCAAATTGCATGTAATTTTTATTAATTGTTAAGGACAGTTTTCAATAAACGTCCTTGGTGGGCGGCATGTCTAAAAAAGTAAAATGTCAGAGCCTCATTTGTTGTCTATGTCACTGGCCGCTTACCGCCAGTTCTTTATTTTGAATTCTCTTATCTGTCACCAGCGGAAAAGAATTGAGTGTTCAATTGTTTTTTTTCTCTCTTGTTGCGTACTTAATTATTTGATAGAAAATGTAGTTTTGTTTGTGTTCTTTTAAACAGTAAGAAACCAGTTGTATTGCCAATAACTAAGTTCATTGCAATATAGTTTCATGAATAATAATGTGCCTGAAGTTTTCTTAGATCAATTCCTCACACCAACGCCTGTAATCAAGCCAACCTATTTCACTCTTAAACAGGCACTGTAAGCCATGTCTTTTTGTGTACTGCTTTTAAAGTAATGGTGTATAAACGGTACTTAGCACGAACGTTTTTATTATTTGTTTTCGTTGCGACCACGATGGATGTAACTCCATTGAAACGTCAACGAAAACAAATAATAAAAGGGCTCGTCCTAAGTCAGTTTATATATACATTATTATGTGTTTAAAGCGCGAAAGTAAAAAACAAAGACATTTACAGGTTTTTCACCTACTCCATTTTCTTATATTTACAAATGGGAAAATGGATGACCCACAAATAGTCATCGGTAACGCTCCATATTTAACCGACTTCAAAAAAGTAGGTTCTCAATGCGGTTGTATGATTTTTAATGTTTGTTACCTCATATTAGCGTGATTTATAAACCTATTTAAAAATATATTTTTTTTAATTGGTCTTGTATAAATTTCATCAACATCGGTTCAGTAGTTAGAGGCGCCCGCAATACTGTACCAAACTCCGTAATATTCTCTCAGTAATCTAAATAGAAGCTTTCGTTCATTACTTAGTCTTACGACTTAACTTTAACTACTTACTTATAAGTTAATCCATGTTTACGTGACCGATGTAGTTAAAGGTAGTGTGGTTGACCTCACGGGACCGTATCGTAATCAAATGTCATTTACAACTTAACTATACCCATGTCATATATGACGTGGAAAGGACAAATCTTGATTTAGGTCTAGACTTTACCAACATTCCTGTATTCGACACAAAGTTCTTTTATATATTATTAGAAGGTATAATAAATATTTGTTTTATTCGTTATCGGTATTTTGATGCAGTTTCTGCCAAAGAGGTTTCCATATGCACCCATACCAACAAGGTAAACGTTGACTTATGGTTTTAGGTACATCCTCAAAAACTTCTCCTTAGAATTATTCGTTCCATGGTAGGATATTGCCATACTCACCGGCGGATTGGCGAGCGCAGTTTCTCTTGCTTTTGGTGCTTCCGACGCTGCTGCCCGTCGGAAGTATAAAGCGCCAATTAGACCATCCAGAATTCAGGATCCGGAATTTAGTCAACGGATAGTCAACGGACAGTTTAATCGCCGATCCGTTGTCAGGACAGAATGGCTTCCGACGTCCTTATCGGAAGCATAACGGAAGCGTAAAGTGAAACCATCCGGAATTCAGGATCGCCGCATGAGAGGGACGCCGCTATACGTTAGAAACGAAACGATAATATCTCCAATCGCATCGCACGTATAGCGGCGTCCCTGTCACGCATTCAGGATGGCCAACGGATGGCTCTGTCAGGACGCGCAGTCTCCGTTCAGGACACGTTCTGGACGGTGTAATCAGGAGCTCTGACGACTGAATTTCTTGTCCTTATCGGATGCTAAATTCCGGATCCTAGATTCAGGATGGTATAATAGTCGCTTAAGCTGGTGAAGGATAGGAATTTGTTGGACTTAGGAAAGGAATGAAGGTCTTGAGACACTACTCACTCGGATGAATGATATCACCAGCAACCACCGGACAGGCAGTTGAGGATGACACCCCTGCCCTTGGTTTTAGGTACAGTCTGGTGACAAACAGACGGACAGTGGAGTCTTTAGTAATAGGGTCTCGTTTTTACCCTTTGGGTATGGAACCCTAAAAATAAATTAATAAATATATTTGGACAAATCACACAGATTGAGCTAGCCCCAAAGTAAGTTCGAGACTTGTGTTATGGGATACTAACTCAACGATACTATATTTTATAACAAATACATACCTATATAGATAAACATCCAAGACCCAGGCCAATCTGAAAAAGATCATTTTCTATCTTGAGCTGACCGGGGATCGAACCCGGAGCCCTCGTGCAGCAGGCTGGCTAGGAACATAACAGTCGATGAAATCATTCCTAAGTGCACGTTATAACATTGACCGCCAAACGTCTTTCTATTTTGGGCGCTAGAAGCCTTAGCACACATCGTCACACAATTCGCTATTTGACAGTTGTGGCAATAAAATACGAAAAATATTTTTTATGGAAAATCTCAGTAAACAAAAACCATACACTATGTTTTTTTGCATTAAAAAAATTATGATTATTTTGGAAAATTAATCTGAGTTTTTTTATGTGGTTGAAAAGGTGCGACCATAATTGATCATCGTATGACGTCATAATTCAATAAACAAAACGTTATTAAGTATTCTCGAGTCATTTATTCTATAGTTTGCTGAGAAAAAGTGAAGACAAATCGCTCAAATATTTCAATTTGTGCTGTCTTAAGAGTTTCATGAAATGTAGTTAGGCTATATTAAAACGGATAGTGTAAATCTGCTCAGAATAGATTCGTTTATGGTCGCAATTTTCTTTGCCTGTAATCCTAATTTTTGTTCTACCTACCGTATACCTACCGAAATAAAGTACATTATAATATTTGTACAAACGTACATCGTTAAAACAAGATACTCGCATTGACGCGTTTCCTAACAATATCAATGTCAGAATTCCTATAAAAAGATAAAATATCGCTAAGTAAACATTTCTCTTCAAAAATATATGTAGGTATACCACACATAGTATCTAAGTACACTTTCCGTCTTATTACAAAACGAGGACTAACATTAGTACCTGGTTTAAACCATTATCCGACCAAAATAAGAAGACACTAATCACTTTTACGTTTGGTCAACTGTCATTGTCAATTTATTTTGGATGGATAATGGTTTAAACCAGGTACTAAAGTTAGTCTGCGTTTAATAATAAGACTGTTTAAGGCGATACCACTGTAAATAAGGTCGTTCTGAACCTTATTTATCTCGCAAAATACTTAAATTAGGAGTTTCAAATCTAAGTAATATTATTTTTGACTATTTCATCTCCAAAAATTGAAGATGAAAACACGTTTTGATAAAATTTTCTCGATAGAAATATTTTTTGAAAAATGGTCTTCGTTCGCAGAGTTTTTGTTATTGTAGCTCAAATGCGACGAATGAAATAATGATTTTTAGACTAAAAGATAGGTTATTAGTAATTCATCAAAATGTAAATATGAAAATACAATAAACCGATCTGATTTTATATAAAATAGAAATAACGAATTTGGCACTTACGTTTTTTTCTTTGAGCGACTCGAGACTATCTCCTATCTCATAATTCACGGGCTAAACCGCCAAGCGCTATCCCTTGCGCGCACTTGATCAGTCCTTTGCCGAGCGAAGGTACCAAACATTTGAGTCCTCGTCTTAAATAAAAGGTCTGAGCTTTCATATTCTTTAAGCACGGTTTTCTTCAAGATTTCGATACTTATCCCTTACAAGAGTGATAAAACCTGTTCCGAAAATGTAGGCATCGTAAGAAAACGACGCGACGGCGCTCGCTTCGCACCATCAATCACAATTTGTTTGTCACATATATGGACTAAGCATAGTCAGATTGACAGCATGAATATGGAATGGAATCAATATTTGTTCTACAATTTCTGTGGCTCAATGAAAACGATATTTTTCGCACTCACCATGGTCTTAGATGTTTATATTATATAAGTACCTATTTATTGTAAAATATCGTATCGTTGATTATGACTCTTACGTCTTTTTAAGAAATAAATATGTACTTAAATGTGGAGGTCGCTTGATATGTGTTATTCGTCCCTATATAGGTACCTATTTATTTATTATAACATTTATACCACCCTAAATGTATATCCTTGGCTATATGCACACTTAGAGATAAAGATGTCATGTAATGCAAATAAATAAATACATGTGTAGTTATACCCATTACATATATATCTTATTTATTTATTCATTATAATCACACAGATAATGTTTTTTTAAATATTAGGGGTTACTGGTTCCATGAGCACGAGTTAACTTTTGCAGACTTCTATAGTCCGCTTTAGCCGTGTGGTTGCCGGCAGAGTAGAATAGGACCATTCCTAGTCTTCCCATGGAGGTCGTAAGAGGCGACTTAGGAAATACAAGCTAAACAAAGCTCATAAACATCAATGAGACCTCTCCAACCCGTCTGGCCAGCGAGGAGAGTGTAGGCCAAATCCTCTGTCTGCTCTGGCAAGTATGGCTCCGGTAGTACAGAGAGGGTCATGCTCCTGCAGTGTAGACCTGATGATGATGATGATGATAGTCCGCTTTAGGGTTCCGTAACCAAAAGGTAAAAGGGTCCTGCTGGTATACTAAAAGATTTGTGAGCGCATTTCTCTTAAAGTAATTAATATATACAAAAAAAATAAGTATTTGTGAGGTACCAATACACCCCTTTACGGCCATATATACTATTGGTCTGAAGACCTGCAAACTGAGAAGGGTCCTGCTGGACAATATTTCAAGTTTTTTCTATAACCACGGTCCTAATATTTTTCTATACTTAATCCTGAGGTACTAAATGCGCAGGGTCCTGCTGGTATACAGACATTATTCAGGGATCTGCCAGGGTTTTCTATACATATTGTAGATATGTATGATCCGAGTGCTGGGCCAGTTATACAACACAAATTTTTAATGTCTCACATGCTTGGATGAATAAATTGTCCAAGCTCACATGTAACTAAAGTATATCGGAAATCGATAAACACTTATTTCCATTTCGCGCTGTTTGACCCGACACATTAATATTTAATGGCCCGCTTCGACATTCCACATTACTGATTCATGAGAGATGGCCACAACATCTGTGAGGATTTTTGAGATTGCTGGCTACTTGGGGAAAAGATCTTTAACTTAAAAAAATATTGCGTAAAAAATCTTTAAATTTTTTTGTTATTAATGAAGCCAATAAATAAAGACATTGTATAAATAGGCATATGGCATATATTTTTTTGTATTGCTTTTAAAAGAACTTTCAACATAAAAAACATGTAACCTATGTATTTATGATTAATGTTAAAGAAACACATTTATGAAAAAAATACATTTCATACAAAAAAACTCTTTAAGATAGAAAAATTACAAATCACATATTTATACGTTTAGAAAACGCTTTGCTGAAATCTTTTAGAGGATTATGTTATGGTAAAATAGTTTTTTCGAACAACTTTAGGGTCATTGTGGTAACTTAACTATTCGATATCAGATTAAGTGTTAAACATGTTTCGTATAATCTCGAACGCCAGTCCAATACCGATTGAAGTATTTTGAGATATAGCAAAATCTTATTTCATTCGCTTCCATGCTGGTTTGGGAGAAAAGAAAAACATAAAATAAAATATGCCAGCTGCTTCTCTTCCCACGCAGATCGTAAAAGCCGATCGAGGGGACAAGGCAAGCTAAATTTGAGGAGTCATGTTAATAGTCGACGCGGCTAGCAACCCATCACTATTTTGATTTAATTTTTCATCTAATGCCCACCAATATGCTAAACGTGGCCTGCAGGTCTTATAGACCTGGATGCTGTTTACCTCGCAAGGAAAACAGACATGATAGTATGTATGTATGTATGTATGTATGATTTAATTTCAATTAGAACCGGAGATTAGAGTTTGATAAAATGCGTAGGTGGATTAAAGAAACACAGTTCGTCACGATTCTAGAATGTAGACTTATAAGAACGCTTTTGTGTGATGTGTGTGTGGATTGGTGGTGTGAATCGCTTGATGTGAAATGTTGATATAGTTTCCTTTGATCTTATGAAAAGCCCTAATGCTAGTTTATTAACCACCGAACAAAAATGTGGGGTATGATAAAACAGGAGGTTAGTGATAGGCAGAATACGTAGGTGAATCAAAATGCTATAGGCCTTGTCACTCGGGATAAGGCAAGGATTTAAACAATACCTCACACACGCCTGGTGAAGGTGAAGTAGCGAGCTCACTTGGAGTTAGCTCCATCATCATGAAGTCTTTGCAGTCTCCACTGCAGGAGCATGACCCTCTCTGTACTACCTGAGCCATACTTGGTCAGAGCAGACAGAGGATTTGGCCTATACTCTCCTCGCTGGTCAGACGGGTTGGAGAGGTCTCATTGATGTTTATAAGCTTTGTTTAGCTTGTATTTCCTAAGTCGCCTCTTACGACCTCAATGGGAAGACTAGGAGTGGTCCTATTCTACTATGCTGGAAACCACACTGCTAGCTCCATAGTGCCATAGATATCTCCATAGTGCGTTAAAAAATCTAAATGAAGACATTTAGAAGAAATGGTAGAATTAAGAAACTCACATGCATACAAGTTACAAGTACATGTACTCTTACATATAACATTTATTTTTTATGTAATTAGTGGGTTAGTATATTACTCCGCTTTTAGTCTCATCAGACTAAATAGCGATATCTTATCTTCAAAAAACGGTAGTTTTACATATATTAGGTATGTCTTGAGTCTAGACAAGAGCAGCCTGACTTTGTCTTATATTAATTTATTTTAGGGAATAAATTAGTGCTTTTGTTGTGTGGGCGTATGCCAATCTGTCATATTAAGTTAGAATTAACTACAAGACTCTTGGAACTGAAGTTATATGCATAGATAATACACGAGTCATTAATAATACCTTCATCATCATTACAGCCGCAAAAATTCGAGTTCAAATCCCCGCCTTGCTCTACCTGTACCTCTGAGTTTGTAGTCCAATCTGGGTCCCTATCTCTCTCGGGGCCCGGATTGTGTGCTATATATCATCATCATCAGGACTTTTTAGTCTCCACTGCAGGAGCATGACCCTCTCTGTACTACCGGATATACCATACTTAGCCAGAGCAGACAGAGGATTTGGCCTACACTCTCCTTGCTAGCCAGACGGGTTGGATGGTCTCATTGATGTTTGTGAGCTTTGTTTAGTTTGTATTTCCTAAGTATATATATAGATCAATATAATTTTGATGTTTACTCCAATAAGTGAATTATGAAAGTAAACGGTAACATAAATAGAGGAAGGCCAAACAAAAGGTGGATGGAGGCGTCAATTAGGTTCGGGGAAAAGGAAAAAGCTAACATACTGTCCCGAAAGGGGGACAAGAAGATTTGCGTTCATGTTTTACGAACATTACCTTTGACTTTTCGCAAAAGGCGAGGGATAACAAGTCAAGCATTGACTGTATCATTAATTGGTGGACGTTATATCCTAGCATAGGGTGGAATGACAGGCAAGAGAGGAGAGTTTTCGCAAGAAATGTGATACAAGAAACATCCGCATGAAGATCATAATTGTAAAAAAACTTCTTTCATTACTACCATTGTGCTACCGTTCAAGACAGATTATTTTGATGGCACCATACTTTGCGATGTGTTACGAGCGCTGACATCACAAGTTGTCGATTTCATTCTATCGTTTGGAAAATCGTGTCCCAGGCGTACTTATATTAATTCTGTGCCCAGGCCGTGGTCTTTCTTATCACTTTTCACGGTAATGTACTTTTGCGCTCCATCTATATCTATACTAATATTATAAAGCTGAAGAGTTTGTTTGTTTGTTTGAACGCACTAATCTCAGGAACTACTGGTTCAAATCGGAAAATTCTTTTTGTGTTGGATAGTCCATTTATTGAGAAAGGCTTTAGGCTATAAAACATCACGCTGCGACTAATAGGAGCGAAGCGTCAATAAAAAATGTTTTGAAAACGGAGGAAAATTATTCATCTACACTAATGAATCATAATAAATAACAGAAATTACAGCAACAGCTAGTATAGTATAATTGTATTAAAGTAACATAAAGTTGGTTGCAGACGTAGCTGGTAAAATTCACATGAAGCAGCAATTTATAAACTCTATAATTCGATTAAAATAAATCGCTTTAAGAATAGCTCTAATCATATTATGCCTCGCTAAATGAGTTACCATTGACGTCAGCATCCTCGGGGTGTCAGCGGTGGTGAGTGGGACTGAAGATTAGAGAGTATGTCCTATTCGTAAAGGACAAAGTTAAAACCGCGACCGTAGGGTAATGAATGAAATATAACTTATTGCACCAAAAGGATACTTATAAAATACATAATTATATATACGAATGAAGTACAAGAGGCGGCCTTTTCGCTTAAAGCAATCTCTCCCAGACAACCCTTGAAGAGATGGAAACGATGTAATGAGACATAGACAGGTGGCGCAGAGACAAAACTAGATAAGAAAGAAGTACAAGTTTATTACTAAGGTACATACATATCTATTACACATACATATATATAAACTAGCTGCCCCGGCGAACTTCGTTTCGCCATAAGTTAAAAACTATCCTATCTCTCAAGTTGGATCGAACTGCACATGGTGTGCGAATTTTATTATAATCGGTTAAGTGGTTTAGGAGTCCATTGAGGACAAACATTGTGACACGAGATTTATATATATTAAGATGTAAATATTTGATGTATGGGTTGATGATGAGACGTGAAGAAATCCCACTTTTGTCGAACCTAACCTAATATAATAATAATAATAATATAATAATAATAATAATAACGAGTAACGACACCACGGACCCGAGTGCTCCAGAGAGTCGGTCAGAGCCCTCGCCCCCGACGTGTCTTCATCGGTCGGGGTGGAAACCCAAGAGGGCTCGCAGGGCTCTCGACTCTGGCTTGCCTTAGTTGGCCGTCCAGAGAGGAGTCGTGAGAGCTGTTGCTCCAGGGGTGGAAGTGTTAAAGGGCATAACGCCGCGAGTAACTTCGGAGAAAGCGCAGCACACCTCTCGACACCCCTGAGTCGCCCGCACCGGTGTTGCCCCTTTTGCCGGCATTAATCGTTGGCTATTTTGAGGGGCCCATCTAGTGGGCGGCAAGCCACCACCTGCCAATTGTAGTCAGTTATCATGATTATGGCAGGTGCACGTCCCTTTGCAATAACCCAGCATAAGTCCACCCAACTCTCAATCCCATAAACCCATTAATTTCCTTTTTAAAATGCAATAGTTCCTCCTCCGGCCAAGACCTGTTCAAGGGCATATCACACATTGGTATTTCTAGGAACGGGTTCTGGCTAGAGACCAACATTACATCAACTTCTCCAAAGGGCCTCTACGTGTTGGATCTATATCCCCACGCAAGCCTCTCAAAGAACCGGGGTAACACCCGTGAATTAAGAGAGATACAAATAATAATAATATTTATTTATTCCTTAGAATATGGTGTTACAACATAAAGTCAAGATGTTAACAATTAAATTAGTGCAAACATATTCTACCATAAATGGCGTAGGAATTTATACAAGAAAAATGAATTGAATGGCTAGAAATATTCAGGCGATAAGTCAGTTCTGTTTAAAGTACAATAATAATTTAATATGTCACAACATTTCATCAATTGCATAGTAGCATTTGTCAAGAAGCCATTTAGACAGAATACATTTAAATTTGTTAAAATTAGGGATTTCTCTAATATCCCGTGGCAGCGCATTATACAATTTAACTGCCATAGCCTTTACATTGTTGCTATAAAGTTGTAATCTACGTTTCGGTACATATAATTTGGTTGGATCCCTTCCATTACTTTTATTTAATACACTATCATGTAAAGGGAAGAGTTGAGGGTTCCTTTTCACAAACAAGCATATCTCGAATACGTACAGGGATGGCAGGGGAAGAATTTTAGCCTTTTGAAATAATGGTTTGCAATGGTCGAGATGATCTGCTCCGTATATGGCCCTTATGCACTTCTTTTGTACTATAAAAGCTTTTTGCATCTCTACGGAGTTGCCCCAGATAATTAGGCCATATCGCAAAAGAGAGGCAATGTACCCGTGGTACGCCATTAATTCATTCATCATTACTTTCTATCGGCGAATGTCCTCCGTTGTTCGAAAGGCACGAAGCCCTTGGTTTCAGCCGCCATCATTAGATAGCAGTCGTTAACACACCAGTGTTGGCCACTTGCACGCACGACTAACAAACAGGTTGTTTGAAAACAAAAACTTTTTTTTGTGAATTTGATGATGCATTTGCAATTCGGCTTAATAAATTACAAGGATATTGTAGTGGGATGTGAAGCCTTAGTAACTCGGTCAAGGCTTGTTACGTCCGACAGATTAAAAAGTGACTTGGTGAGCGTTTCCTCCTACCATTGGAGCATTGGAGGCATTAAGCAGCTACTTAATCTGCATGTGTGCTAATACATTATCTATACATATAATAAAACAGTAAAAATATTTTGTCTGTACATTTAGAATTTTTGACTGAAATGGATAGAGGGACACTTAAAAAGAAAAATAGAAAGCAAAAAATTTTTTTCGAATTTCTTGTCTGTCTGTCTGTCTGTCTGTCTGTCTGTATGTATGATCACGATTATCTCCGAAAATACTGAACCGCTTTACTTCAATCTTTCACCAATTGCTTTGTTTTAACCCAGCAAAACATTTAAAGTTTGTTTCATAAAAATCAGTTCATTAAAAAAAAGTTATCGTCATTTGAATGAACTCAACTCAAGGCATTAGTTTGCCTGCAAATATACACGGTGAATTTTTTATCGTTTTGGACCCTTAAAGGGGTGACTCAGGCCATCAAAATGAACAACTTTTCCTATGAGAATCTACCTATCTATCCACCATTGGTGGGAACTCAAAATAAAATTCGACATTCCCATACAAACTGGCCGGGCGGCGGGACTCTTTTGTATGAAAATGACGCAATTTTTATGAGTTCCCGGCATTGGTCCCATAGAAAAAGTTGTTCATATTGATGACCTGAGTCACCCCTTTAAGGGTCCAAACTGTTCCTGAGGGATGGACACTAACGGCGGCGGCGTAGCCGCGGGCAAACGGCAAACCTGACTTATATATCAACGCAACCAAAACTGCTGCGCCTAGAAACTTGAAATTTGGTACAGGGGTTCTTTTAATGATGTGAGTGAGCGCTAAGAAAGTATTTTTAAGAAATTTAACTTCTAAAGGGGTAAAATTTATATGGAATTTTCTCATTTTTGGACTTAGAAGTATGAAAGTAGGTATATAAGTTCTAGATTAAATTAAAAAAAATGTGTGTAGGTAGATGAAATTTGCTAAATTCCCCCTTAAGGGGTAAAATGGCGGTGGATGGGTGGTATAAACTTTGTATGGAAATTTTCTAATTTCTGGACTTAGACGTATGAAAATAAGTATATAAGTTCTAGTTTACAATTAAAAATATCTGTGTAGGTAAAATGGACGATATTTTCCCCTGTAGGGTTACAGGGGAAAATATCGTCCATTTTACCGGAATATTTTTTAAAATAGCGGGGTCAAGATTGTATAGGATTTTACTCATTTCTAGACTTAGAAGTATGAAAATAGGTAAATAAATTCACGATTACAATTGAAAAAGATCTGTGTAGGTTAACTGGAAAAAATCCCCCAGAAGGGGGGTAAAGTTTGTTTGGAAATTTTCTCACTTCTGGACTATGAAGTATGAAAATAAATAGGTATGTAAGTTCTCGATTACAATTAATAAAGATATATGTGGGGGAAATGGACTGAATTCACTCCTAAAGGGGTAAAATTGGAGGGTAAAGGTTTTATGGAAATTTTCTAATTTCTGGACTTTGAAGTATAAATAATATCCATACTTCCATACTAATAATAATATTATAAATGCGAAAGTAATTCTATCTGTCGTTTTTTTACGCTAAATTTGGTATGGAGGTGTGAGGCCCGGGGAAGGACATAGAGTATGTTTGATTCCGGGAAATTCCACTGTTCCCGGGGGATCGACACTAACGCGGGCGGAGCCGCGGGCAACAGCTAGTGCTTACATAGTTGTGTTCAGATTTGTAGGATACCTAAGTATTTATTAATTGGGATCCACTTCACCCGGCCACAAGCATACCACCTTCTGGTACTGCTGGTGTCCTTGTACGAGGATTTTTATAATGATATGCAAGAAAGAGTTTGATTAACCTCACATGCGAGGTCGCATGAAAGAGATTTTATGCATACTTATTGTACCTTATCCCCATACAAGAAACGTGTTTTTGCAATTAACTTGTGGTATGGAACCCTTAGTGTGTGCGAATTTTAATACCCTCCATCTTTTATACTATTGTTTTCCTTTTCTTTGTTTTTTGTCTCATCGTTATAATTTCCAACTAGTAAGTAAGAAAATACCTGACTAAGTACTCGCTCCTGCAACTTAAACTAGAATTACCAGGGAGGCGCCCAGAACCTTTAGGAATTGGTCTCTTCACAAGTCTTCCTAGTTACACTCAGCAGATAAAACTCTGTACTAGCCAGTAGGTATATAATACTGTTATGTAACTATATTGTGAAGAGAAATAAACATTTATTATTATTATAATTCGACTCGCACTTGGCCAGTTTTTTTTATTGTCTCCCAGCAAGGAAGAGTTTATCTTTATTTATCTCTTCCTGGAATGTAGGACACAATCATCAATAAACAACCAAAGGAAGACGCAGCGGATAGCGTGGGCGTAATCTGCTTAGCATATCCGATCTCATATCGTTTCAGATCCATTGTAAACATAGAAGTATGAAGTCTCTAGAAGCAGCGTATTACTTGATACGTCTTGTTACCGATACCCTTAAAAGGAGCGTATACTATACACTAGGCCTCAGTCCTCTGACGCCTGTCGAGGGGTATGTAATAGAGTGGAATTTAATTTTTAAAATTATAAACATGCCAATTTCTGACGTTCTGTCCTTCTAAAATACTAAAATGAATATTATAGTAAACTATCGCGCTGGCACTTTTCTCATTTAAGTAATGCAAGTTCATGTTATTTACAATATTATAAACATATTTATCCTCCATTAAAAACGTCAAATTCCATTGTCAGTAAAAGGCGGAAAGACGCATAGTGATGCACTTTGTTATTTTTGCCAAACATCGATAATTTACATGAATACAGATGAGTGTAATAATATAAGTAATAAAGTTAATGCCAAGAAATAAATAATAATAAATTCACTCTCCACGACTTTCCCGAAACATTATTATTTTTAGTGTTCCATTCCCTAAGAGTAAAAACGGAAAGGTAATACTAAGCCTTCGACGTCCATCCGTCCATCCATCTGCCACATGACTGTATCTATTGAACCGAAATAGATAATATTTCAAAAGAACAATGCCGGTTATTGGCGTCTTTTTGTTTTCGCGCGGCCACTAACCATACCTTGTTTTCCCGATAGTCAATAATAAAATAAAGTTATAAGGGCATATATACCTCTAAACTCAGGCCGAACTGAGTTATAAGGATTAGATATTATATTCATAGGTTTTTGCACTATTTTTCACTAAGTTCATTAAAAGTTGCAATTAAATAATAAATAAAATTATTTTGGACATTTTAATCACTACTATACTTTTTTGAAGCCTTTTTCATCAACGATATAGCAGCAGGCTCTTCTCCGCTACCTCCTTGAGGTTAAGAGTATATAGTAACTGTTTATTGGGGCAGTCTGAAGTAGCTTTGATAGATACTTGATACATTAGGTAGGTCTTTTTGTTCTTTGCTTGGCCGTCGTCTTCACTGTTTCGCTTCACTCTTGAAGTATTGGTGCAACCGATAGCATAGTGACGTCAGCTTTGACGTTCCCAGGCGAGGGCTTGGTGCGTCACGAGGCAACACAACAAGTACCGAAAACTGTACTTGTTGTTGCTGTCCATGTTCACTTCTATATACTAACAGCGCAACTGCCACTTCATTAGTTGCCATCATTAGTAGTTGATCTGCTTCATGAACACCTGTGAGAGCTTTCGTGGCACCCCGCTCAGCGCTTGGGCAGCATGATGACCCAACAGTGACCCACGGGGTCACTTCAGCAGATGGCGAACCACCTTATTCAGCAGGCAGATCATACGTTGCACTTGGAACACAATAGGAGTAGGCTTTCGCCAATCATCTTGGTTTTGGTTATGACAAAAGTGTTTTACTTAGATGGTGCCCTCTCTTGCGGTCTGCGCAACACCATAAGAGATGTACCTCAATACATACAGGACTTAAGAGAGCCCAACCCGTCTTACTTTTTATACAAAGGCTCGTACGTCTCTAGAAGAAGCGCATGTCTTGTTACTCATACTCTTAAAACAGCGTATGCTTTGTCGCGGCCTCAGTCCTCTGACGTCTGTCGTATTATTTGTAGCGGAACTTTATGAGCCGAACGAAAATTTATTTTTATAATTATAAACATGCCTAGTTGTGTAGTGAAATCCTGCAAAAATACTGTAAAAAATGCTAAAGGGAAACCACAACCTGTGACTTTTCACATGTAAGTAATGCAAAGGACATTTAATTACAATATCATAAACGATAATGACAATCTCCATGGTACAGTGGTTAACAAGCCAGGTACCGGGTTAAATTTGCGGCGCAGGCAAAAACTTGTACTTCAGTTTCATATTACGTATTGTCGCGTTACTGGAGTTACATATGGAGAATTGGCGTTGCCGTAAAACAACGCCGTAAACATGCCGTAAAACATACATACATTCATATTATCCCGATCTTCACCCTTACGTTGTAGGCCTCTGTCTGAAACCAAAAGCCACGTTTAGCGTGTTTGTGGTCGTATGTAGGTGGAAATCTGAATAAAAGGTGTAATAGGTTGCTAGTCGCATTCCCTATCAGAGAAGCAACTGGTACATTCTCAATTTTTCCTTTTCATCTAGACCAGCATGGAATATATACTTCTTATTACAGCATGAATGCTGTCATAATAGCGGACCCCGGGCTTGGACGCAGCACAACTGAAGATGCCAGGAGTATAAGGAACCAGGGAATCTCTTAGATGATTATGACTATATAATTATTACTACTTCATATGTTGTTTACTGAAATGAAGTCAAACTGAAACAAAATCTTGTGGTGGGTTTTTTCTCGATATCGATATTACACGGTGTTGTTACATCTCTTATGACAGCGGCGTCAAACGTCAGGAGTGCTATTTTCGAATCGACGTGTTTACTAAACGACCGATGATGTATGGAAAATTTGTACTTTTTCATCGAGTCACTCATTTACAAATAGCACCCCTGAAACCACGACTCCCTTTCCTCTGCCTCACACCCCCGCTAATGACACACTAGGTTCCCATACAAAAATGGCAAAATGTGACATCTATTCAGAGACGAAAATTTTTTTTTAAATCTATGATAGTAAACAAATTAAAGGACGTACAAAATCACGTTTGTCACCCTTGCGGGATAGACCGGACCTAGGATTATAAGACCGACGTATGCGATTACTGAGATGGTGGGCCATTAGGTGAAGTCGAGAGGCAAAACAAGATAAAAAGAAAACAAATTTTGCAACATGCCTTTTTGTAATCTCTAAATGCCTTTTTGTAAAATTTTGGAATAGGCGGGAATCGGCGTCGGCGATAACCTGAAGATGTTCATAGCCGATGCATCTAACAATCCATCACTATATATTCCTTTCCACTTTTACGACCGCCAACACGCGAGGACTTTGATTCTTATGGTCTTGGGCTCCGTCTCCCCATAAGGGATATAGACGTGATGATATAAACCCTGATTGAGCTATTCGACGTCTTAAAACTCTTCATTATCGCACTTGTCATTATATTGCATAGTCATCCGATTGATGTTAAGCAACCCCGGGCGTGGTCCCCACTGGGATGGGTGACCGCAAGTGGCATAAAAATATCTCGAGTTCCTCCGTGTTGCTGAAGGCTGTTAAATTGTTCCCGGCTATCATCATTGATGGCTGTCGTTAAGATATGTCAGATGCCTATAGGCAGCTTGAAAAATCTGACACCAGTGTCGGCCACTTACACACACGAACAACAACAACAACATAAACAGAAACTAAATCTTCTGTTTATATTAGTACGGATAGTATTCCAAGCATGTTCGTCTCTCTTTTTGTGGATGTTTTTATTTTACAACATGATTTAAAGTCCGTGCATAGCATACCCAAAGAGGTTTGGCTTTGTGGGTAATCGGCTGACTGAAAGACTTTCCAAATTATTTTACATCATATAAACTAACAGCCCGATGCCGAAGCTAAGAACGGCCCTTCGGGCTATACATGCCCGTAATTGCGGGCCATCAGGCAATATGAGAGTTTGTTGTCTCTCCAAGCTTTGCGCACACAGGCAACGTCCAAAGCCGAGGACTGTCCCTTCTGGGGGCTATTTGGTGATGTTGTCTATATGTATAGGTTGAGGGCACTCTGCCCTTGCTTCAAACGCCCGGTGAAGTAGCAAAAGCTCACATAAAGCTAGCTACATACTCCTTTGAAAAAAAAACGAAGCTAGGGACGCAATCGGCAACGCGGTTGATTGATAAAAATACGAACACCGAGAAATAAATCCAGCCATTGCCCTCTTGTAAGGTATAAATAAAATAAACAAACGGTATTGATTAGTATTCTAAGCGTGGACTCGATATCTCGCTCGGTTTATTCGTAATCGCATAAGGTATCGAGTCGGCCTTCGCTCGAGCGGAAATGAAATCGAGAGTGACGAAACCTATAGGTAGAGTTTGAAGTTCAGCGGCAAGCGATAGAGGTAGCGGCAGGTGTCGCACCGTACGATTGCCTAGTACTGGTTGTGACGTCACGTCATGTTCGCAAAATGCCACTGCAGCGAAACAGAGACTAGCTTTCGTTTGTGTGATGAAAGAGACGTGTTTAAGCTCTCTTCCACTAGAGATAAATCTTTACATAGTATAAAATGAAGTCGCTTCCGCTGTCTGTTCGCTTTGTTCTTTTAAACTTCTCAACGGATTTTAATGCAATTTTCAGCAATAGATAGAATGATTCAAGAGGAAGGTTTATATGAATAATTAACTGCAACATATTAATATCTACATTGCAACCGTGCGAAGCCGGGGCCGGTGGCTAGTTAATAATTAATTTGAGAAAGTTAATGTCGCGGATTAATTTTTGGAAGATTCTGTGTGTGTCGATAAAAGCTAATCGCTGTAGCTGCCGCAGCCGCTGCTCAAGTTTAAGGTCTAACTTAAAACATTATGAAGACTGACATGGACTACGGAAACTATGTCAATTAAAAGGCTTTGGGCGTAGCAGAAATTACTGTGTTATCCCGCGGTACTCAAAGAAGTCTGTTCGCCCTCGGGTTCTCGCTATTGGGGTCAGAAGTCCCAGATAAATTAAGATGGGAATATACTTTAAAATAGAGGTTACACCAGCCTCTGACTGTCTGTTCCCAGAAGATCATCTTCCGCTAAAATACGATCTCCTTTGGCCTCTACTGAAATCTCTGAACTGTAGGTATGTCGGTAGAGGCCTAACCAACAGAAAGAGGTATACATTGTCGGCTACGTGTGTCTATTGATATTCTAATCAGCCAACGGCTCAACTGGTTTTGTGCCATACTACTCTTTGCACTGAATTTCAAAGAGACTGCAGCCCTTATTCAAGAAGTTTTTAAATACTTAATTCTATACGTAAATAGCACTTAGCACGAACCTTTTTATTGTTTGTTTTTGTTGACTAAATACTGTCCTAATTTTTTTTGTCTGACACGATAAGGAGACTATGAGGACAACCAGGAAAATAAGGCAGAAGATACACACATACTATCACGTCTTTTCAGAGACAGAGCCCATGTCTTTAAGACCTAAAAGCTTAGACAGAAGATGACAAGAAAAAGAACGGTTTTAACACAAACTTAGAGTTTACAGATCGGTGACACGATGCGATTTGCAAATACCTTTTTTCATTCCCATTTCATATTTGCAAGGATTCTGAAATAAAAGCAAACAAAGAGAAAATAAGCTTCAAAACATTTCTCCTATTATTCACAAGTGAATGACGATCAAATAAATACGCTCCACACATTCCGGTCACCGCGCAGCTTACGGCTCAATTGTTTTCGTACATTCTGAAATGAAAATAATAAATAAAGAAAACAGAGAAAGTAAGCTTCAATACATATTTATAGCCATATGGTATCCGGCAGAGTAGAATAGGACCACTCCAAGTCTTCCCGTGGATGTCGTAGAAGGCGACTTAGGAAATACATGCTAAACAAAGCTTATAAACATGTAAGACACCTCTCCAACCCGTCTGGCCAGCGTGGAGAGTGTAGGCCGAGTCCTCTGGCTGCTCTGGCCAAGTATGGCCCTAGTAGTACAGAGAGGGTCGTGCTCCTGTAGTGGAGACTGAAAAGGACCTGATGATGAATACATATTTCCTATTATTCACATGGGAAAGACAGGAATTGTTAATAGATTCAGGTGTTACTTTGCGGAAGTCAAGTCTTTGCGATAGTTTACTTTGCGTGATTCCGCCACCAGTGGTGTCTGGTGGAAGCACGCCGTGGAATGATGACCAAATGAATATGGCCCATAAATTCCAAGCATTGCGCAGCGTACGGCCGAGTTATCCTATGAATGCTCGTACAAAACTAAGTATTTTTTTGTTAATTTCCAACAAATGCCTAAAAATTTGCGAAATCAGAAACATCTGTCCAAGATTATAAGAGACAGAAGAACAAAGATTGATACTATAATTTATCAAGCTTTCCAGCAGTAAAGAAAATTGGTGTATATGGTTTAAACTTAAGATTTTTTAAATAAAACATAACTCTTTATTTCCGTGTGGAAAAGAAATAGAGATCCGTTGAAGATCTAAGATTGATATATTTCAACATAACTTGACATGTTTTTAATACTACTTGAGTGTAGGTTTGGGTAGGAAACGGAAAGAGCTTTTCTTGAAAGAGCTCAACCACTTTTTGTGAATTTCCGTTTTCAGACCTGCTTAGATTTTTTTTTCGATTTCTACCCACTGGGTTGGTAAAGTAATACGTTCCTCTACAAAAATACACTACATATTCCGTTTACCCCACTAACTGTATTTGTAACTTTAGCCTGAATGCCCGACGAGCCGTCGTCAAACTCACAATACAGCGATACTTGTGTGGCGATACGAAGAGGCGTGACGTGATCACACAACACATGACTGACGTGACAATGTCTTCGCTACTGCTAGCTACTACGGGCTATTGTGATCTTTGACGTCAAACTAATACATTTGTTATTGTCTAGACTGGAATGAGAAACAATGATTTGTTACTTCTGTGGATGTTTATCTTTTACGGAATAGTGTTAGTGAGTTAGTATCCCACGACACAAGTTCAAAACTTAGTATGAGTTCACAACTAATTCAATCTGTGTAATTTACATACATACATAGTATCATGTCTTCTTCCCTTGCGGGGTAGACAGAGCCTAAGTCTTTAAGACCTGGCCACATTTAGCATGTTGGAGGACGTGTAGATGGAAAACGGAATCAGCCGCATCGCCTATTGACATGATTCCGCAAATTTCAGAGCCCTGGATAGGCTTTTAGGATCTGCGTGGGAAGTGAAGCAGCTGGCACATTCTACGTTTTTTCTTTTCTCCCAAACCAGCATGGAAGAGTATCTGTGTAATTTATCCCTATATATTTATATTCTCTGCTTATTATGACCGTAGAAGCTGGCCGAGGGAATGGGTGAAAATCTAAGGAGTTTCAATAGGCTATGCGGCGAGCAACCCAAACTATTTGGGATCCGTTTTGAATGAATGATTTATTTGATAAACTTAGAGTTAGTTTTCCATTTAGACCTCCCACCTACACACTAATCGTGGCCTTTGGATCTGATGGCTATATATAGGCTAGAGAGTCTATAATCGTATGTATGTTCTCTGTTTGTCATTCTAGCGCGGTCGATTCTGCTCTAGGAAATATACTTTCGATAGACACAATCTGCGTTGCAAAAAAAGCTGCTGATACATTTTTCGTTTTTAAGGAATGTACAGAAACGGTGCAAACGGACAGGACCTTATTATTGACCTTTGGAACCGTAATAGGTAGAGACTTAAAATTTTGTTGGTTGCGGCTTATTCTGCACTCCGCTTCGGAAGCAGCTCTAAACTTAGCTTTAAGTAAATTAACGACAACAATATGTTGTAAAATAAATGTTAACGTTCACCAAATGATATGTGAAGTATTTATGATGAATAAATTATATTTGACCGACTTTGACTTTCACAGAATATGTCTTTTGTTGCCGGCCGGTATAACAAGAAATAATAAAAATAAGATGAGGCCGCGATACAAACAACGTGTGTTATCGGCATATTTTGTAGTTAAATGTTGTTTAGTGGTAGTTAAATATAACTCACACTTCGCCGAATATATTTATTTTCTTAAATGTAATAAAAGAAGTAAGATAAAGAAGAAGAGTAATTTAGCCTTTACCAGTATTTAATTCAACATCTGAAGCATTCTTAAGCACTAGAAGACTAGCAGCACTTCAAGACTAAACGGCTGCTCATTCCGCCATCGATTTCCAATAATCTCTCTCTATTGAGTATAATTGCCTCGGTGATGTTATTAACTTTCAGGGCCCTGCTTGCCTGTTTACTGCGAATTACTCGAAATTACATTGGCTTAATTTGTTCTCTCAAATGTAAGGGCAACTTTCTCGTCAGAGAATAGTTTGCAGTATTGTTTGAACATAATGAAGTAAAACATAACAGTACAGTAGAAATATGATGGCTTCCGCAGCTGAGAATACAAGCGGAAATACGCTTATTTTGAGTGAGACATATGTAGATATAGAACATAAAAGCAAAACCGAGCACATGCATTCTGTACGCGTTGGAATACAATACACTGGAAAAAATATTTCTATCAAGCACTCTACTAAGTATAATTACTTCGGTGATGTTACGTATGAGTACTTACTTTCAAGGCCCTAGCCTGGCTATTAACCTAATAGAAGTTTTATCTAATTTTCTCCGTCATTACTGAGAGCCTCGCTCTTCATTTTTCGTTCGTTCTTCTCATCTGAGCATTTCCCTGCTTGCATCCGCATTTGTGACGCGTTGGAGCCCAGGGTCCGCTATTATGTCAGTATTTGTAATATGTTTTGGCGAAAGTTTTTACGGCCAGCTGTCTGCCTGAAGCGAACCCTCCGTGGATAGAAGTTTGCAGCAAAGATTGTTGGTTACGATTAAATCGAAAAGAAGAGGGGAAGGGGTTGGCTGAATTTAAAGCTTCACCAAATTAAATTGTGGCCACGTATATATAACATGCCTAAATATTGCGTGGATTTTGACGTCATCATCATCATTCCAGCCACAAAAAGTCCACTGTTTGACGAAGATTACGTTCATGAAATCGATGAACGCCGGCTTCATGCGCGAAAAATTGTCGCGTTCTGAGAGCGCGGATCAAGTGATAGAGAAGCACAATCGGCATAGGCGTTCGGCTTGTGACGCAGCTATCTCTCTTCCATCATTATCACGTAAAGTTATCGTCCGTACACTTTACAAGCAACCAATTTTTTTTGTAAACGATATCTTATTTCTTTATTTAATAAGAGTTTAAAATAAGCATGTTAAAGTGATTGTACAATCTTTATATCTATACTAATATTATAAAGCTGAAGAGTTTGTTTGTTTGTTTGTTTGAACGCGCTAATCTCAGGAACTACTGGTTCAAATTGGAAAATTCTTTTTGTGTTGGATAGTCCATTTATTGAGGAAGGCTTTAGGCTATAAAACAGCACGCTGCGACCAATAGGAGCGAAGCGTCAATAAAAAATGTTTTGAAATCGGGGAAAAATTATTCATCTATACTAATTAATCATAATAACAGAGATTGTCGCGGATGAAGTCGCGGGCAACAGCTAGTTTCCAATATAATTCTCAGATGTAACAAACATATATCTCGGAAGTTTAAGAGTTTAGAAAGCAAACTTTTCGCCCCCGTATCGTTTACCTAACTTTTAAAGGATCCGACGATCTGGAAAGATTTCAGTCAAGTTTAGGAATACTTTAACAGCTACTGCAGATATTTCATGACATATTTTTATGTCCGCTACATGATACATGAAATTTTTACAAAAAGGCGAGTGATATTTCTAATTATACCTGCATTACCAGTTCTTAAAACCGTACCCAACTAGGAATGCTACGCATTGAAATGAAATTAAATAGAATTTTATTCAAATTTGTATATCATGTATCTCTTTTTGAACGTCATATTATTCATAATCATAATAATTTATTTGCAAACATACAGTAAATAAAGGTCTTATAACATCGAGAGTACATTGTATGAAACCTGCACGCAGGTATACAAATATTCAATTTCAAAGTCAAAAAAAGAAAATTTTAATTTGATACTAATATAATACAATTTTCAATACAACTACTATAAGAGCGGAGTCTCCTGGCACAAGCACATTTTTGCTTAAAAGGAGGCTCCAGCAACTTATATAAAAAAAAAAAAAAAAAAAACTACTATATTTTGCGCAAACTCTCGAAATTCAAGAGGCAATTGTGGCCGTTTCAAAATGCTGATTGTTATCTGAAGGGATGTGAGAGGAAATCAATAAGGACGGCGCGCGTCATTGATAGTGTTGGACACGCAAAAGATTATGGCTTTTTATAGACACAGGCGTTCAAACTGAAGAGCTTCTTATGATCATATCATAACACTTATTTGTTCTAAAATTGTGATGAGTTTCAGAGTTCGATAATTATACTACAGTAATTATTATACAAGTCATCATCATTTCGAGTAGGTGACACGGTCAATCGACCATGCACACTCTGGTGTCAAAGTTCTTCGGAACCGCCTCTCGGCCTCTAACGTGGTTCCTTTAACGACTACCAGATGGCAGCCGGGACCACCGGCTTAACGTGCCTTCCGAAGCACGGAATCATCTTTATTATCAGACAATCAGGTGATTCAAGCCTGCAATGTCCTAACCAAACTGGTAACAACTAAACAAAGTATGTTTCCGGTGGGAATCGAACCCGCGACCCCCGGGTTATTAGGCAAACGCCTTAACCACTGGACCACGGAGGCTATTGTGTATTATACAAGTAGAAGCGATAGTTCTTACATTAGTCTAAGCATTCTGATGTATGTAAGAACAGTCTACCGGTATCTATTTCGATTACCGCCGTGTTCGACTGTATGTCTGAGTTAGTCCAATAAACTCATCTAATGTCAGTAGATCGACTTATTCTTGCTTCCGGTGAAGGAAAACATCATGAGGAAACCTGCACATAAGTTCTAAGATTAATTAGCTTGTAAGATAGCAAACCATTCCATTGGTTTCATCAAATTCAAATTCATGACGTTTATTTAATATAGGTCATTAGGACACTTAATAATTGTCATATATTTTCAACTGAGAATTGTTATGGCTAAGCTTAAAGCCGCTTCCAAAGCGAAGTGCAGAAGAAGCGGCAACAATCTGCACAGCGCATTTTCTCCAATCGACGTCAACTTACAATATTAGTTTATCTTAAAAACTATGTGGACTGTGATATGTTGTCCTTATTAAAGTCATTATAAATTCATCGTTATTAGTCTTCAATATCCGAGAGACATACAGAATCTGTACTCTGCTCTCACATATTTCTGCAAACGTACACGTTCTATAAAAAGCAAACTCAAGTAATAATTGTTCTGCGAAGTGATCAAACTTGACGTCGTTCGACTGTTCCTCCATCGTTTGTCTGGATTCCGAACTTTGATGTAGAACCAATTTTGCGGGTGTAAACATAGACTTTATATTGGCAAAGTAATCATTTTCTATTCATGTAAATCCACCGTCTGTTTATATAGACGTTATTTTCGTAAAACTTTATCTAAGCTCTAAGCTAACAACTATCTAAAGAAAACTTCTTGGGGCCACACA